>CM046659.1:91889009-93210966 GCA_025594165.1 Tamias sibiricus
CTTTCTTATTTTCCAATAATGATTCTGCTGAGAAAGAAAGCAAGAAACCTACTCCATTCTCAAAAAAAAATAAATAAATAAGTAAACAAACTTAGGAATAAATCTAACTAGTGAGATAAAAGACCTTTACAATGAAAATTAAGAAACACTGAAGAAAGAAAGAAGACCTTAGAGGATGAAAAGACATACCATGTTCATGGATAGGCAGACTTATTGTCGTCAAAATGGCCATATTACCAAAAGCAATCTACAGATTCAATGCAATTCCCATTAAACACCAAAGACATTCTTCACTGAACCAAAGAAAACAGCTCTAAAATTTATACAAAAGAAGAAAATATCCAGGATAGCCAAAACAATCTGAACAATAAGAGTGAGGCTAGAGGCATCATAATACCTAACTTTGGCCGGGCGCGGTGGCGCACGCCTGTAATCCCAGCACTTTGGGAGGCTGAGGCAGAGGATCGCGAGTTCAAAGCCAAGCAATGGCGAGGCACTTAGCAACTCAGTGAGACCCTGTCTCTAAATAAAAATACTGGGGATGTGGCCCAGTGGTCCAGTGCCCCTGAGTTCAATCCCTGGTACCAAAAAAAAAAAAAAAAAAAAAAAAAAAAAACCTAACTTTGAATTATACTACAGAGATATAGTAACAAAAACAGCATGGTACCAACATAAAAATACACATAGTGCAATGGAACAAAAATAGAAGGCACAAAGACAAATTCACACAGATAGAATCATCTAATCCTTGGCAAAGGTGCCAAAAACATACATTGGAAAAAAAGATAACTTGTTTAACAAATGGTGCTGGGAAAACTGGATATCCTATGTACAAGGATTAAATTAGAAGCCGGGCGCTGTGGCGCACACCTGTAATCCCAGCACTTGGGAGGCTGAGGCAGGAGGATCATGAAGCCAGCCTCAGCAATGGCGAGGCACTTAGTAACTCAGTGAGACCCTGTCTCTAAATAAAATACAAAAAAGGGCTGGGGGTGTGGCCCAGTGGTTGAGTGCCCCCGAGTTCAATCCCTGGTACCAAAAAAAAAAAAAAAAAAAAAAAAAAAAAAGAATTAAATTATATTCTTACCTCTCACCCTGCACAAAAATCAACTTTAACTGTATTAAAGACCTAAGAATTAAAACAGAAACTCCTAGAAGAAAACATAGGGTCAACACTTCAACATATTGGTACAGGCATCAACTTCCATAATAACCCTTCTAAAGTTCAAAAACAACAACAACAACAAACAAACAAAAAAAAAAAAAAAACAAATAAACCAATTGATAAATGGGTCAAAGATTTAAATAGACATTTCTCAAAAGAATAAACACAATGGCCAACAAATATATGAAAAAACATTCAACAACTTCAGCAATCAGAGAGATACGAATCAAAACTACACTAGGAACTCATTGCACCCCAGTTAGAATGGCAAGCATCAGGAATACAAATATCAATAACTGCTGCAAAGGATGTGGGGGAAAAGATAGAATTACACATTGTTGGTGAACTGCAAATTTTTATAATCACTTTGAAAAGCTATATGGAGATTCTTCAAAAGATGAGGAATGGAAACACCACAATGACCCATTCCTTGGTATTTATCTGAAGGAACTAAAGTACTGTAGTGATACATGCACACCAATGTTTATAGCACACATACAATTCACAATAACCAAGTTATAGAACCAGCTTATGTGCCCATTGGCAGACAGGTGGATTTTTTGAAGATGTGGTATATATATATATATATACAATGGAGTTCTACTTAGCCACAAAGAAGAATGAAATTTTGACTAAATCTCAAAGGAATTAGGGTTTGTACCTGTTGTAAAGTATTAAATGATTACTTTGTAGCTGGTTAAACAAATACTGTTATTTAGGTTATAACAATATTGGTGACATCCAAAATATATGTAACTAGGTATATATGCATCTGAGAACTGTCTAAGCTTTGTCTAAGTGTTATGTAAAAGTTTATAAAATGAAAGTTTATGTAAGTTTACTGTCAAGACAACCAATAAGTGTTCTCTTTTATACATTGTATCTAACACAGAAGGGCCACATTGTCATTTGAAGACCTGTCTTATATATGTTTGCTTTAACTAAGTCTATTTCTGATCATTAACACTGTTTCCTAAACGTATAAGAGATTTAAGGCTATCCTTTGATTTTTGTTCATCCCATGCAGACCTGTGATTACTTTTACTGTACATTCTGGATTCTGAATTGTACTTTAAAAGTTGAAAAAGATAATAAAATAAGGAAAAAAAAAATGAAGTTATGTCATTTTCTGGTAAATGAATGGAACTGGAGAACCTCATGCTAAGTAAGAAAAGCCAGACTCAGAACGTCAAGGGTTGAATGTTTTCTCTTTCATGTGTAAGTGAGAGAGGAAAAAGGAACAAAAATGGGGATCTCACAAAAATAGAACGGAGATCAGTAGAGTAGAGGCAGAGGACCAAAGAGGAGGGAGGAGGTTAAGGAATGGGGAAGAAACAGAATGAAGTTGACCAAATTATGCTATGTGCATATATGAATATATCACAATGTATTTC
Source organism: Tamias sibiricus (assembly GCA_025594165.1). Lineage (NCBI taxonomy): Eukaryota > Metazoa > Chordata > Mammalia > Rodentia > Sciuridae > Tamias > Tamias sibiricus. Next base: position 91,891,569 of record CM046659.1, read on the forward strand.
ACTTTTATATTTAACTAGAATGCACCAATTATAAAAAACATATATAAGTAGAAGGAAGATTAGTAGAATGGAGGAAGGGGATCAGGGATAAGAGGGAGGGGAGGACAAAGGGAGGTACTGGGGATTGAAATGAAGCACATTATGTTATATGCTTTGATGAATATGCTAAAATGAATCCCACTATATGTATAACTATAATGCACTAATAAAACATTTTTAAAAGTCCTGCAAGATAGTTACTTGCCTAAAGTCACCAGAAAATCAGTGCTATTTTGGAGTCTGGAATTCCAGTATTGTTTCCATTCCAGAAGGCATGAGGAGAATCCTCAGGGGGCTTCTAGAGCCCTTCCATACCTTTCCAGTGGGTTCCCATCTTTCAAAAGTTAGCTCCAGAGTGACAGTTGGCAGAACCACCTGTCAGGATAATGGGGCCTCTCATGGTTTCTAGCTCAAAGGACCCAAAGCTGCAAAGACCAGGGTTTTGGCTTCCCACTGCAGAGCCAGGCACCAGCAGAACCACTCTGCGATGGGAAGCCAGCCGTCGCCCTCACTACCATGGTTCCTTCATGTCTGAGTGCTGCCTCATGCCAGAAGGCTGAGAGCATCCAGACAGAGCCGCTGCCCTGCAGACTTTGCCTCACAATTTGGTAACACCCTGACAAGCTCTCAGCCAGCCGCGTCCCATCAGTACCAGCACCCCATGCTGAGCTGTCCACGGACTCTTGCAGCTGGGCATCAGTGCCCGGCAAGAAAGGAGAATTGTGGCGGGGCAGCGTGGTGCCAAGGAGCCAGTCACCCACCTCATAAAAAGGGAGTTCCATGAGGAGAGGCTGGCAGGGAGTGGGCACACGCTCCTCAATACCAGCCATTCAGCGGGAGGGACAGGGTCCAGCAGTTTTCACTTATGTTACCACAAACAGCAGATGCTAAAAATACGCTGTGGTCTTGTCCTTCATTCCTCCAGCAAGTCTCCATAAATCATTTCCAAAGTGATGACCAGCTTTTCGTTCATTACTGGGCTGGGAGACTGGAGCAGTCAGTTGGGTCACTCTGAGGAACAGCTGCCCCTCTGGTTTTTTCCTCATCCCCCTTCAGAGGCTGAAGGTGCAAGGGAGAAAGCACCTGAAGGGATGAGGAAAGGAAATGGAGAGATGGGCAGGACTCCTCAGCCCTCAGCCAGGAGGAGGGCAAAGCAAAGTGGGGCAGAGGAGGCATCTGATGTCTTGTTCCAGAGGCCACAGCGCAGGCATGGAAAGCAATGAGGCAGGACGTGGCCAGTGTGGAGCATGGAGGAGACACCAGGGACTAAATGGGGTCCCATCTCAGGAAACCCCAAGGGCCTTACTAAGGAAGATCTCACTTGCCCTGAAAAAAAATTTTTTTCCCATGACTTGAAGTAAACCCACTTTTACAAAGAATGCCATCCCCGCTCCACACTGGGAGGACTCATCAGCCAGCATCTGAACAATCTGAGCCTCGGTTTCTCCTTCTTGGTATGGTATGCAGGCAGAGTGACCAACATGCTGTCTCCACTGAGCAAAGTAGACAGAGGCAAGAAGAGGGGGCTGGAGAAGGACGAGCAAGTTAGCCCTTAGTAACAGGAAAAAAGAGCCTGAAAGACGAGGCCCACACAAGGGTGGGCTCTAAACTTCTTGATGTCTAATCTCCATGTTTCTGCTTCCTGCAATTCAGGTGATTCAAATGGGCTCAAAGGAAGAAATAAAAGGAATTGAGCAGTTTCTGTACATGAGCTTCTCAAGACCAACTCTGTGTAGTAAGACTTTTCTTTTTGCCTTGATTCCTGCCAAGAAATCAGAATCCTAAAATGCAAACATATTTTATGAAAAGCAACCGTTTTCATCTACTGAGGATCCACAGCAAAACCACCCTTTTTATATATATAAAAGAAACTTCTGTAGCTTCCTGTTATGAGAGCCCTGGATTCAGGTCCACCTTCTGTCACATTGGAATTCTAATCACCTGTCAGTCTTGCTGCATCTCTGTTACTTCCCTTTTAACCTGGGTAACATGCTGTGGGAGAACCAAATCAGATACTGCATATCAAGTGCTTATCTCAGTGCCTGGTATGTAGTAAGCACTCAATAAATGCCGGCTACTTTATTATCCAAACATCGTTTCCTAACAGCATGATTAACAGAGCACAAATCCTACATATTTTTTCATTCTGATCACAGTATAGGAGTTGGGATCTTGCACAACAGCAGCTCAAAGCTTTTTGCTAACACCTGTGACTCCTTATCAATTTAAAACTAAACAATTAAATTAATGCTTGAGCTCAATCTTTTCATTTTTTTCAGAGCAGGACTCCCCCATCCCAATACAAGTTGCATAATTCTTCTCTCAAGGAGCTTGTCTTCCAGTTAAAGGGGACAAAACACGTATCTGATGTAAGTACCAGTTTGTCCAGAGAGACCATGAGCACACAAAAGAGAAATACCTCTCCCAGAATGAGAGAAGGAGCTCACAACCCTCAGACGTGGATATAGTGGCCTGGACTCTCCTCCCCCTGTGAGTGGAAGCTGTTTAGGATGGTGAAGGCTTATGTTGCAATACCCACATTCTCCAAACTCATGACACGTGACCCCAAAACACACAGCACTTAGCTATTGAGAAAAACAATGGAATGATCCTATCTATGGTGAATTGGCTTGTTCCTTGATTTTCATCAGGGCAGGGGGCTGGCGTGGGCAGTGTACTAGGCTTGTGCTCCCAGTTGGAGCCTGGTCACCACATAGCCCACAGGGCAAATGCCCCATCACTGGCTCATCTTGTCCCTATGGAAGATCTGAATTGGGGTGAGCCTTGGCAGATGAGCAAAGCAAAACCCGTTGTTCAGATAGCTCACTTGAAAGGCATTTATTTTCATTCCTTTTCTTTCTTCTTCTGCCTTCCCCTCACCCCCAACCCAAGGATCTAAAAAAATGCAGGCTCCTTCGGGACCAAGGGCAACATTATCATCATCTACTTGGAGACACGCAAAGAGTAGAGGCAGAAACACAGGCTTAAGCATACAGCATTTGCAGCTTTCACATCTACATGTGGTCCCAATTTAGGATCACAAGCAGAGTTGTTTATTTTAGAAAAGCTTTTTAGTTCACTTTTAAGGTATTTTGCTTAGGCATTGCTTGCTTTTCAAAAGGAGAAAATGTGTATTTTTTTTTCCAAAGAGTGTTTGTTTTGGCTGTTTACTCATTTGCAAAAGTTCAAATTTTATTCTATGAGTTGAACCAATTTCCCTGCAGCCACCACAAGCCCCACCCCTCCCCAACACATACACAAATCCAAAGAATAAAATACAATAATTTGGAAACAAGACATTTTGGAGATAGTTGCAAATCCGGCAGGTTTTGACGGGGGAAAAAAAAAGCCACTACAAAAAGGCAATTTGCAACAGCACTTCTGGCTTCTTAATATGATAACTTTTATTTGTTGCCTGAAATGAAGTATTAACCCATCAATTTATGTGGAGGTCAAGTGTGTCTCTTCATATTGAGGTTATGGCCCATTTGGGGTCCTTTAAAAACCTTATTTTATGATTCTTGCTGAAATTATATGATCTAGCTGGGGGTCAGAGTGGAGATTAAGTTGAGGTATCAGTTATTGTTGAAAAAGTAACAAAACAAAATTGTGGTGGTAGTGATGGTTGGGATTAGGTGGACCTGGGCAAAACTGGTGAAAGGTCAAAGTATGAATTTGAGCCACTGGCATCTGGTTCCACATGGCACTAGATTGCGTCCAACTATCTACCCCACCCCCTCAATCTTTCTTTCTGAACCTGCTCTTACTGACAACATCCTTTGTCCAGAGCTGCTCTGCTCTCAGCGACATGACAAGTCCTGCAGGTCACTCCTCTGGGTAAGGTTCTCTACCAACATGGCAATGAGTGCTAATTAATATGTGGTGCTCTGCTCCTGTGAAATAAAGTTGCACCTTACAGGACTTCTGAGGTAATGACTTTCAAGTAGAGATTTCAATAACAGGAATTCTAGGCCTTCTGTTTTATCTGCTAAAAGGACAAGCAGGATGTGGCTTAGTGATAGAGCACTTACCTAGCATGCTTAAGGGCCAGGATTCAATTCCCCAGCACTGCAAAAAGACAAGCAGGCTCTGTTGGGTGCAGGTTCTGTGAGGTCCTCAGGTAAGGAGAAAGGGTAAGAGCAGTGACAATCTTGGTAGGCAGGCAGAAATCAACAAATATAGGACCTCCAAGGCCAAATCACAGCCAGGCAAAGGTGTAAGAAGCTCATAAATAATCAGTAGTCAAGCACTCCAAGGGATGGCTTCCAACACAAAGACAGAGATGTGCAGAAGCTTGGTAAATAGGGAAGCATGAATGGGTGAGTCAGCATATGACTTCAAACAGGATTCTATCAGAGAGGGGGTTATGCTCTGTCCCACAAAGTTCTTTAATGGTCTCCATCAAGCCAGATGAAGCAGGCTAGTGGGGAAACAGCTACAGAGAAGGCAAGAAAATGTGCCCATCCTGTCTGGGAAGGAGGCGGGAGGTGGCAGGGCCTGGTGCTGAGAGTCCCTTTCTTGAGGTTTAGCTCTGATCAGAGGAGCAGCTCTAGCACAAGCTGGGAAGTATGTGGCTTAAGCATGGAATTATTCCATCACATCAGTCCCCTACCTGTGTCTGTAGCCTAAGCAGGGGGGACTCAATTTAGGTCAGGGAAGGCCTCTAGGCCATGGCAAAGAACATTTTCTCACTCAACCTTACAAATTGGTACCTGCATTAATTACCAGTCTCCTATTTCTGTTGCTTGGTCCAAAGCTGCCATAGATAGCTAGAATAAACATTTGTTTTGGACAAACTGACCTTCCTGTAGGACATGCTTTTCTGTGTCAGAGTTTCTAGCAGTCGTGACCTTTTTTTAAAAAAATTCCAGCCTGAGGAGGAGAGGGCATGTGGCTGGGAGAAGAATAGATACTCTATGAAACTCTGGTAATGTTTTTCTGGCCTGTATTCCCATCTCACACAAATATTTCCCACTTGTTCCTTTTGGATCCAAGTAATTGCTGCCTGTTGATAGTAATGAAGAATTTAACAACGACAAAACAAACAAAAATGCTGGCTACCCATTAAGAATCTTTTTTTGGTATCAGGGATTGAACTCAAGAGCACTCGACCACTGGGCCACATCCCCAACCCTTTTTTGTACTTTATTTAGAGACAGGGTGTCACTGAGTTGCCAACTGCCTCACCATTGCTGAGGCTGGCTTTGAACTCGCGATCCTCCTGCCTCAGCCTCCCAAGTGCTGGGATTACAGGCATGTGCCACCGCGCCCGGCAAGAATCACTTTTATATCAGGCCCCATACCTGGAGCTGGGATCTAATAACACATTGTAGGAGACAGATTCAAGGGGGTCACATAGCTGTGTGGAAAGCATAAGCAATTTATACCATGGTGGATAGAAGAGGGACATGTGGTAACACACCCTTAGCAGGTAAAGCACCCATGCAGATATTGAAAAAAAAATATTTTTTCTGAACAATAATAGAGGCAATCTCCTTTGCCCACATATGATAGTAGGGTTAAAGAAAGCATAAGCAATTAAAATTCATAAATAACCCCAGCCTTACACATAAGGTTGGCTTCAACCTCTCTATCAACTTCCCACCCAAAATTTTAACTAGAACTACTAATGAGAAATGATGTTGGCTTAAGAAAATTTCAGTCTCTATAAACTATTTTGGAATAGTATATAGAAGTACTATCTGATAGAAATATAATGTGAACCTCATATATAAATTGTCTAGTAACCTCATTTCAAAAAATTAAAAATATGCAAAAGTAAATTTAATATTTTATTTTATTATTATCAAATTATTGTCATTTCAACATGTAATTGATATGAAAAATTACCAATGAGACATTCTGCATGATTTCGTACTGTTTTTAAAATATGGTGCTAAGTTTTTGCTTGTAGCACAACACAATTTAAACCAGACCTATTTTGCGTGCTCAGGAGCCACATGGGGCTGCTGACAAACAAACTGGATGGACAGGAAGACAGGAGGCTCAGCTTGGTGACCCAAAGTGCAGTCTCTGCAAACCAGCGGCCTCAGTTGGCCCCATCATACAGGCTGCGTGACCACGTCTGTAAAATGATGATACATATCATTTCAACCATAGGAGGCTGACATGAGGTTAAATATAAAATAGTCCTATTAAGGATTTTCATGAATTGTGGAAAAAATAAGGTGTTTATTGAAAGTTAACTGTGGTCATCATTTTATACTGCACGAGCTCTATGGAATTGAAAAACGTAGGTGACCCTGAACAAGTTGTCTTCTTTATGAAACAGGGGTGATAATACTTCTTCATTGAGAAGAGTGACTGGTAGGTACAAGCATAGAACTTAATATTTTCTTCTTTTCCCTTGGATTCAGGTGTTCATGAACAGAAAAATAGCCAAAGGGCCAGTTGAGTGGGGATGGAGGTAAACAGACCTGGATAACTAGCAGTCTGGGTAGAGCCAAGGTAACTGTGGAGAAAGTAAGAATCCAGGTGGCTCCAAGGAGCTCCCTGTTTCTTTTGTAGTCCCTTCACTAGAAGCTCTGTTCTGCACTGTCCACAGACTGACAGTGTGCCTGTGCACCTTATAGGATGCTTTCCTATGTATGCCATGGTTAGCATTTTAAAGCTATAGCCATGACTCAATTCCCTTGTGTTATTAAGGAGTAAAACTTGGCAAAGAGAAGATCAAATTTTTTTTTAATTAGAAGATTCAAAATCTCACCGGGGCATCCACCTGTAATTCCAGCAGCTCGGGAGGTTAAGGCAAGACGATAGAGAGTTCAAAGTCATCCTCAGCAACTTAGCAAGGTGCTAAGTAACTCAGTGAGACCCTGCCTCTAAATAAAATATTAAAAAGGGTTGGGGATGTGGCTCAATGGTAAAATGCCCCTGGGTTAAATCCCCTGTGCCAAAAGAAAAAAAATTAAAATCTCTAGTGGTATTGGCTTTTATTGGTTTCCTACTCAGAGTTTTTTTTTTTTTTTTTTTTCCATTTTTAATGGCTCATACACAATTTTGAGAAGGAAAAATAAAAAATTTTAATTAAAACCGTATCCTAAATACATTTCTGCTCCTCTGCATATTTTTTTTTCCTTAGGATTGATTTGTTAAGAGTTTGGAATTACCACCAGGGAAGAGTTTTTGAGGATGTTTGAATCCGTGGTTCAAACAGGAAGGGACACCCCAGAGATGGGATTGGTGTGACATCAGAATTGACCAGCCACTCCTCAAACTGTGGGCTCTGGAGCTCTCCGCCCTGCACTTCAAGGAGCTGTTGTAAACCACTATGGTTTTAAGGCCCCCCTGTGCTTTAAAGTTTCAGGAGGCTCATTTCCAGGTGACAGTAAAACTGCCACGAGAAGCAATGAGCCTGGGATGACACCAGAGCGCAGTCATCCCTCCCAGCAGTCCTAGGGAAATTCTCATCACATGACAGTGCTTGGTTTTGCCTACAGGGACTTTGAATTCACAGCTCTAAGTCCCCTCTCCTCCACAGGAATTCAATAAAACAAAAGGTAACAATAAAAACACGAAATAAAGCAAACATAATAAAAACCCCTCAACTAACCCAGCTCCCCTCTTGAACCTAGATATATTTCTATCTCCACGTTGTGTCTTTCAGAAAGTGGCAGAATCAAGGTTTTAAAAGAAAAAAAAAACACAATGCTAATGTGATTATTTAAACAAACAGAATTGGATGAAGATGTTGTTTTACCAAATGGAAATAAAACACATTATTTGAGAATAGGCATAGATTATTTAGATTACCCTTGTTATTCTAATTATTTCAGTAGCATCTGAAACAGATTGGGAAGAAGTGGCCTTGATGTATAAAAGCACCTTAATGTGTCATTTCAAGTCAGTGATTTGAGATTTAAGGGAGTTTTGGGGGGTGGGTCAATCACAAATATGTCAAGTAAATCTTTAAAAGTTTTTAATCTAAAAACCCCAAAGGGTTTTACACATGACAACAGCCACCTCCCCTCTGACAGGCAGAGTAAGAATGATAACTATGTGAAGAAGATTCTCTGAGACCAAAACTGGAGGCACAAATAGAGATGGACCCTCAGCCATTCTTGGCCTGGATCACAGTGGGGAAGGGAATGTGGCATCCCTCTCTGCCTTCCCGCCTTATCTCCTGAATTAGTCAGTATCCTCCTGACATCACAGTTCCCTTCAGTAGTTCTTACAGGTAACAGGTGCACATCACATCATTGATGGAACAGCCTCCATTCTGTGAGGTGGAGGTAACTAAATGGTCCTTGGAAAGACAGGTACTGTTTATACAAATAAAAAATCTAGCAGAACTCACATGACTTGGGACTTTATTATTGTTCCAAGAGATGGATTTACAGTGAAGTAAATGAATCCCTCATTTGTACAGATCATTTCCAAGGTTCTAGACATAATTTTGTATTTTTAGTTTTGTATTGCTTTTTTTTTATTTATTTATTTATTTATTTATTTATTTATTTATTTATTTTGGTACCAGGGAATGAACCTAGGGGCACTTAACTACTGAGCAACATCCCTAGTCCCTCACCCACCCCCTTTTTTTTTTTTTTTTTTTGAGACAGAGTCTCACTAAGCTAATTAGGGTTGCTGAGGCTGGCTTCAAACTTGGGATCCTCCTGCCTCAGCTTCCCAAGTTGCTGGATTACAGGCATGTGCATTATTTTCTTAAAGTGGGCTTCCAAATTGCATAAGCTTCAGGCCTCACCATATTTGAATCTGCTTTGGGTTGTTCGTAGAAATCATATGTGAATGCCATCTAAGATTCTTCATCTGTTATCATTTTAACTCCTACCCATCCAAAGAAAATATAAGTCAATTAGCTCTGTAACCATGGGCAAATGAGGCCTGGGTCTCCTCATTTCTAAAAATGAAAGGTGATTGGATATGATTCCCCAGATACCAAAAGAAAGGGGTATAGACATAGTGAGAAAAGAGGAGGCAAAGGCTGTGACTCCCGGCCCTCATGCTGGCCACTACCAACAGTGTGTGTGTGACATTCAGTGAAGAGCTTTACCTCTGGGGCCTCTACTATTTTCTCTACTATAAAATGAAGCAGGCAAACAAGACACCTCTCTAAACACTCATCTTGTCCCTTGATAATTTGTGCAGCATGTCACATCTCACATCCACTCTCTCTGGATGCTCATAGCATCACAGGAACTAGGCAGTGGAATAACCTGGTGAGCTTCGGACAAATTAATTATTCTTTCTACTATACTGCATTGAGATATTTGCCAGCTGAAAGGCAAATAAGGCTGATGTCATCGGTTTTGATGGCCTTCAAATATGCACTGTTGTCGTGCTCAGTCAAAGATGATGATCTGACATGAACCAGCATTGCAGCCTGCACAAGAGGCACTGGATCTGAAGCTGCTGCGGATACAACCAGTACACAGAGAAAGGCCACTGTCTCTTCGTGCCTCCATTCAAAACCAGGTTTCCTTTTCTAGCCAAGCAATCTCAAAATCATCAGTAGCACACACACACACACACACACACACAGTCCTAAGCAAACCTCACTACCCAGCATTGCCAAATTTGAATTCTTGGAGAGATTTGGGTTAGGAAACTTTCATTTTAAAAGTTTCCCAGCTGATTCTGATGATCTATTAAGTGGAAAAAAATCATTATTGTAGGTAGATTTTTCTGTCCTAACAGTCTGGAAAAATGCTGTATCACTTGAAATAACCTGTTTAGGTAACTTTATGCCTCCTGCCACAAAATCAGGCTGTGGTAGTATTGGCTAAGGCAAGTAGGAATGGTCAGGAAACAGCCCTGTCACAAAAGACCATCTATTATATGATTCTATTTATATGAAATGTCAAAAATAAATGTACAGACACAGAAAGATTAGAGATTGAGGGGAAAAGAAAGGGGGGCACATATGGGAGATGGCTAAAGGGATGCGGTTTCTTTTTGAGGTGATAAAAATGTTCTAAAATTGGTTGTTGTGATGTGAATATACTAAAGTCCAGGAGATTGTATATTTAAGATCGGTGAATTATATAATATGTAAATTATATGCATAAAACTATCATGTATAATTTCTTAAAAAAAAAAAAAAAAAAAGAAGTCCTAACTTTCTTTTCCCCCTCCACACATACACACAAGTGAGCCACGTCAACTCACGATCATTGCCAGGTTGAGTACAAATGCCCAACCAGTGAATGTCCTAGGTGTGTGAATGGCTCTCGCTCACCACCTCTCTCATGAGCACTCCATAGTAGCTCTTCTAGTCCTCCTGCAAGAGAAATGAAACCATCCTGGGCCGATGGCGCCACCTGATGGCCACAACAGGAAGTCCTGGCAGATCCCTCTGCACTACCTCTGCTGCCATCTGTGGTCACACACAAGCCATTCCACCCTTTCCATTTCACAGCCCCGTTATCTCTAGTTAGGTAGTCTCCAATTTATACAGAATTCCCTTGCATCTCGTCTCCTGTGTCTTGTCCCAAATCACCTACTGCTGCTAAAAAGCTTAAATAACTTCAGTTAAAAGTCTGCATGTGAAAATGCAAAAGTAGAAAGTCTTAAAATGGTTAGGTACAATCAAACCTAATAAAGAGTTGTGCATCTTGTTAGTAAATATTTGAAATAAGTAAAGCAACTATTTATGTAATAGAGAAAATGTCTGTTTTGTTGGTAATCAAATTAAAAACAAATTTAAACAATTTTCATGTCAAACTAAATTTTTTTAAAACCATTAATACATAACAAGTAAGAAAAGCTGCCCATGAACAGGAGAGCAGCTATACTGCTTCAACATTTACAGAGTGCAATCTGATGGTAGGTAGGAAATGGAGGCTAAAAAATATGCAAAGACTAGACCCAACTACTCTTTTCATGGAAATACATCTTAGAGGATTTAGCAAGAGTCTACATAAAGGTTTATGTGCAGATATGTTCACTGAAACAATGTTTATGATGGAGGTAAATTAGAAAATATCTAAATATCCAATATTTGAGGAATACTGAAGTAAACCATGGTACACACATGTAATAGGATATAATGCAGTTGCTAAAAATAATTACATTGGAGTTCGCCTGCCCCCAGCTCTGGCCTGGCTGCCAGCTCATGCAGCCATTGCCTCAAAGGCCGGGAATAGCAGCTTCCCGCTGCAGGCAGGGCCCAACCAGAGGAAAAGCCCTGTCCACTCCCTGAGGAACTGCAACCTGCCCAGCTGCGACAGGAACAAGAGGTAGACATTCCAGCCACCAGCCAGCCCAACCACTGGCCCAGGCCATCACCAGGACCAGGAACTGCAGGCTCCACCCTGGGGAAGGGCCCTGATGCCCACCTGCCCAACGCCCACCAAAACAACTAGACTGGGAGGAGACACAGGAGGAGGAGAGTGGGGAGAAGAAAGCCAGACTGCCTGCTCCACCACATTGCGGCCAGGAGGTGATTCGGAGAGAGAGGCCCACTCCACGCTCACAAATCAGAGAGGCAACCAGCATCTGCCCGGAGAGACACTGAACTGGGATCCCATAGCTACTCAACCCAACACCAATATAATTATAGGCCTGAGGCTGCCACTGCCACAAAACTGAGTTAGCTATGCCACTACCAAGGAACAACAAAAAGGTCCCAGTAAGACATCACTAAGGCCCTAGAGACCAGGATGCACCAAAAGGTGCAACCAGGTATGATGTTGTGAACTAACAGGGAATCTTACACGGGGTTGTCTATCTCTGGCTTCTTCTACCAACAGCCAAAATCCTAATGATTATACTCTTACTAGTCAAATAATCTAATACCTCTATTTTCTCACATCTTACTTCATAAACATTTAAGCCAACCTCTAAGTCCCCCCTTCTATCGTTAGATACTGTAAACCACCACGCAAACATAGAGACTACAGTATAAGATAACTGATCTCATCATTTCTGTTTATAGTGACAAAACTGTAAATATAAAAATAGAAATCAACTGATATATGGACACAGATTGGGTACATTGAAAGATTTAATATTGATATTTCCCTAAAAAGTGAGGTTTTGGGTAACCTGAAGGGACCTTATAAGACAAAAGGGCAGAAGCTATAATAACTCAGGCTTACCTTGCAGGAGAGGAAAATACATAGACATCATGAGAAAACAAGGGAGGAAAATGCCCCAAACAAACCAAGATACTACAACAATGGAAACCATAGAAAGCACAGTAGGGGAAATGTCAGAGAAGGAGTTCCGGATATACATAATTAAAATGATAAAGGATTTTAAAAATGACCTTAGTGATCAGATACAGGCAAAAATGGATCTCTCAACAAAGAGATAAGAGATCAAATACAGGCAACCATCGATCACACCAACAAAGAGATAAGAGAACAAATCCAGATAGCAAAAGATTACTTCAAGAAAGTGATAGTTTGAGAAAAAAAAAAAAAAAAAAACAGAAATCCTTGAAATGAAAGAAACAGTAAGCCACTTTAAAAATTCAATAGAAAGCATCACCAACAGATTGGACCACTTGGAAGACAGTACCTCAGACAATGAGGACAAAATATATAATCTTGAAAATCAAGTTGACCTCACAGTGAAGATGGTAAGAAACCATGAACAGAATATCCAAGAATTATGGGATACCATCAAAAGACCAAATGTAAGATTTGTTGGAATAGAGGAAGGTGCAGAGATTCAAACCAAAGGAATGCACAATCTCTTCAATGAAATAATATCAGAAAATTTCCCAAGCAGGAAGAATGAATTTGAAAATCAAATACAAGAGGCCTATAGGATGCCAAATGTACAAAATTACAACAGATCCACACCAAGGCACATTGTAATGAAAATGCCTAGCATACAAAATAAAGATAGAATTTTAAAGGCCACAAGAGAAAAAAGTCAGATTACCTATAAAGGAAAACCAGTTTGCATCTCAGCAGTATTTTCAATTCAGACCTTCAAAGCCAGGAGAGCCTGGAACAACATATACCAGGCTCTAAAGGATAAGGGATACCAACCAAGAATTTTAATTCCAGGAAAATTAAGCTTTAGATTTGAGGATAAAATAAAAACCTTCCATGATAAACAAAAGCTAAAAGAATTTACAACAAGAAAACCTGATCTACAGAACATTCTTGGTGAAATATTCCACGAGGAGGAAATGAAAAATAATAATGAAAATCTGCAAAGGGAAGAACTACAATAAAGGGGGAAACCAACCAAAGGAAAAACCAAGTCAAACTAAATACCAAAAATAATAAAAAAATAAAAATAAAAATGACTGGTAATATAAATTATGTCTCAATAATAACCCTGAATGTTAATGGGCTAAACTCACCAATTAAAAGACATAGGCTAATAGATTGGATTAAAAAAAAAGACCCAACAATTTGTTGCCTTCAAGAGAAGGCATAGAAGGATACTACCCTGCATTCTATCAGATCATAATGGAATGAAATTAGAAATCAATGATAAAAAAAGAAAGAAAAGCTACACTAACACCTGGAGACTAAATAATATGCTATTGAATGATCAATGGGTTGCAGACGACGTCAAGAAGGAGATTAAGAAATTCTTAGAGGTAAATGAGAACAATGATATAACATACTGAAATCTCTGGGACACCCTGAAGGCAGTACTAAGAGGAAAGTTCATTGCATGGAGCTCCTTCCTTCAAAAAAGAAAAAAGTCAACAAATAAATGAACTAACATTACATCTCAAAGCCCTAGAAAAAGAAGAACAAATCAACCCCAAAACAAGTAGAAGACAGGAAATAATTAAAATCAGAGCTGAAATTAATGAAATTGAAACTAAAAAAAAACAATTGAAAAAATTGACAGAACGAAAGTTGGTTCTTTGAAAAAAATAAAATTGATAGACCTTTAGCTATGCTAACGAAGAAAAGGAGAAAACACAAATTACCAATATCTACAATGAAAAAGGAAATATCATGACAGACACTACAGAAATACAGAAGATAATTAGAAATTATTTTGGAAATTTATACTCCAGGGCCAGGCGTGGTGGCGCACGCCTGTAATCCTAGCACTTGGGAGGCTGAGGCAGGAGGATCGCGAGTTCAAAGCCAGCCTCAGCAATGGTGAGGCACTTAGCAACTCAGTGAGACCCTGTCTCTAATAAAATACAAAAAAAAGGGCTGGGGATGTGGCCCAGTGGTCGAGAGCCCCTGAGTTCAATCCCCAGTACCAAAAAAAAAAGAAAAAAAAAGAAATTTATACTCCAATAAAATATAAAATAATGAAGGCATCAACAAATTTCTAGAGACATATGATATGCCCAAATTAAATCAAGATGATATACACAATTTAAATAGGTCAATTTCAAGCAAAGAAATAGAGGATGACATAAAAAACTTACCAACCAAGAAAAGCCCAGGACCAGATGGATACACAGCTGAGTTCTACAAAACCTTTAAAGAAGAACTAACACCAATACTTCTCAAACTATTTCATGAAATAGAAAAAGAGGGAACACTCTCAGACTCATTCTATGAGGCCAATATCACCCTGATTCCAAAACCAGACAGAGACAAATCAAAGAAAGAAAACCTCAGACCAATATCTCTAATGAATATAGATGCAAAAATTCTCAATAAAATTCTGGCAAATCGAATACAAAAAACACATCAAGAAGATAGTGCATCACGATCAAGTGGGCTTCATTCCAGGGATGCAAGTTTGGTTCAATATAAGGAAATCAATAAATGTAATTCATCACATCAATAGGCTCAAAGATAAAAATCATATGATCATCTCAATAGACAGACAGAGAAAGCATTTGACACAATACAACATCCCTTCATGTTCAAAATGTTAGAAAAAATAGGGATAACAGGAACATACCTTAACATTGTAAAGGCCATCTATGCTAAGCCCCAGGCCAACATCATCCTAAACGGAAAAAAATCGAAAGCATTCCCTCTAAAAAGAGGAACAAGACAGGGATGCCCTCTTTCACCACTCCCATTCAACATAGTTCTTGAAGCCCTAGCCAGAGCAATTAGACAGACAAAAGAAATTAAAGGGATACGGATAGGAAAAGAAGAACTCAAATTGTCACTATTTGCAGATGATATGATTCTATACATAGAAGATGCAAAAAATTCCACCAGAAATCTTCTAAATCTAATAAATGCATTCAGCAATGTAGCTGGATATAAAATCAATACCCATAAATCAAAGACATTTCTGTACATCAGTGACAAATCCTCAGAAAGAGAAACTAGGAAATCCACCCCATTTACCATAGCCTCTAAAAAAATAAAATATTTGGGAATCAACAAAAGAAGTGAAAACCTCTACAATGAAAACTACACTACACTAAAGGAAGAAATTAATGAAGATCTTAGAAGATGGAAAGATCTACCTTGTTCATGGATAGGTAGAACTAATATTATCAAAATGACCATTCTCCTAAAAGCACTATACAGATTCGATGCAATACCAATCAAAATCCCAATATCATTCCTCATAGAAATAGAAAAAGCAATCATGAAATTCATCTGGAAAAATAGAGACCCAGAATAGCCAAAGTGATTCTTAGGAAGAAGAATGAAGCAGGTGGCATTCCAGACATTAAATTGTACTACAAAACAATAGTAACAAAAACAGCATGGTATTGGCATCAAAATAGACCAGTTGACAGAATAGAAGACTCAGAGACGAACCCACACACCTTCAGTTATCTTATATTAGACAAAGGTGCCAAAAATGTTCACTGGAGAAAAGACAGCCTCTTCAACAAATGGTGCTGGGAAAACTGAAAATCCTCATGTAATAAAATGAAATTAAATCTCTTTCTCTCACCATGCACAAAACTTA
Source organism: Tamias sibiricus (assembly GCA_025594165.1). NCBI lineage: Eukaryota > Metazoa > Chordata > Mammalia > Rodentia > Sciuridae > Tamias > Tamias sibiricus. The sequence continues at coordinate 91,907,415 of CM046659.1, forward strand.
ACTCAAAGTGGATCAAGGACCTAGGAATTAAACCACAGACCTTGCACCTAATAGAAGAAAAAGTAGGCCCAAATCTCCCTCATGTTGGTTTAGGCTCCAACTTCCTCAATGAGACCCCTATAGCACAAGAACTAAAACCAAGAATCAATAAGCGGGATGGATTCAAACTAAAAAGCTTCTTCTCCGCAAAAGAAACAATCAGTGAGGTGAATAGAGGACCTACAGAATGGGAACAAATCTTTACCACAAGCACATCTGATAGAACACTAACCTCAAGGATTTATAAAGCTATTAAAAGCCTTAACACCAAAAAAGCAAATAACCCAATCAATAAATGGGCCAAGGAACTAAGCAGACACTTCTCAGAAGATGATATACAATCAACCAACAAATATATGAAAAAATGTTCAACATCTCTAGCGATTAGAGAAATGCAAATCAAAACAACTCTAAGATTTCATCTTACTCCAGTCAGAATGGCAGCTATCAAAAAAACAAACAACAATAAATGCTGGCGAGGGTGTGGAGAAAAAGGCACACTCCTACATTGCTGGTGGAACTGTGAATTGTTGAAGCCAATCTGGAAAGTAGTATGGAGATTCCTAGGAAAACTGGGAATGAAGTCACCATTTGACCCAGCTATCCCACTCCTTGGCCTATTCCCAAAGGACTTAAAAACAGATTACTACAAGGACACAGCCACATCAATGTTCATAGCAGCACAATTTACAATAGCTAGATTGTGGAAACAGCCCCGAAGCCCATCAGTAGATGAATGGATAGGGAAACTTTGGTATTTATACACAATGGAACACTACTCAGCACTAAAAGAGAATAAAATCATGGCATTTGCAGGTAAATGGATGGAGTTGAAGAAAATAATGCTAAGTGAAGTTAGCCAATCCCCAAAAACCAAAGGTCGAATGATCTCTTTGATATGAAGGGTACTAACTTATAAAGGCAAGAGAGAGGGAATGAGAAGAATGAAAGAGCTTTAAATAGAACAAAGAAGGGGGAGGGAGGAGAGGGCAAGGGGATAGGAATAATGGCAGACTGAGTTATCCATGATTACCCTAAATACATGTATGAAGACACAATTGTTGTAAAAAAAAACTTTATATTAAACTAGCAACTTGAAAAATTGTGCTCTTTATATGTAATATGAAATGGAATGTACTCTGCAAACATGTATAACAAATTAGAATAAAAAATAATAATTACATTGATTTGTTATGATACAGGAAAGAGTCTTGCTATAATATTAAGTATTAAATGCAGAGAAAACTATTTACAGCATGAATTTTAAAGTTACATATATACAAAGAGGGAAAAAATAAAAACTGCACATAAAAAGAGACTAGATGTTAACAAAGATGTGGGGAAAAAGGCACACTCATACATCAATAGTGGGACTGCAAATTGGTACAACCAATCTGGAAAGCAGTATGGAGATGCCTTGGAAAACCTGGAATGGAACCACCATTTGACCCAGCTATCACACTCCTCGGTCTATACCCAAAGGACTTAAAAACAGCATACTATAGTGACACAGCCACATCAATGTTTATAGCTAAACTGTGGAACTAACATAGATGACTTTCAACAGATGAATGGATAAAGAAACTGTGGTATATATACACAATAGAATATTACTCAGCATTAAAAGAGAATAAAATCATGGCATTTGCAGGTAAATGGATGGAGTTGGAGAATAGCATGCTAAGTGAAGTAAGCCAATCTCAAAAAACCAATGGTCAAATGTCCTCTCTGATAAGTGGATGCTGATGCATAACGGGGATGGGGGGAGCATGGGAGGGATGGAGGAACTTTAGATAGGGCAAAGTGAAGGGAAGGGGAGGGCATGGGAGTAGGAAAGACAATGGAATGAGATGGACATCATTACCCTAAGTATGTGTATGAAGACACGAATAGTGTGACTCTACTTTGTGTACATATCTGCACATGTACAATCAGAAACATGAAAAAATGTGCTCTATACATGTACTATGAATTGAAATGCATTCTACTGTCATGTATAACAAATAAGTTAATTAATTTAAAAAAAGAAAAAGAGACTAGAAGTAAACAAAACCAAATGTTGAAAGAAGGCATCTCTAGGTAGTAAGATTATAAATGCTCTTTATTTTTTTTCTAAATGGTTTACAATGGCTTTTTTTTCAAATTTACTTTTTATTCTAAGTTGTTAGAAATGACAGCAGAATGTATTACATTTCACATTATACTTGTAGAGCACATTTTTACATATCTCTGGTTATATACAAAGTATATTCATACCATTCGTGTCTTCATACATGCATTTAGGGTAATGATATCCATCTCATTCTACCATCTTTTTTTTTCTTCACCCTTTTGCCCCCTCCCTTCCCCTCCCTCCCCATTGGCCATTCTAGTGTTCCTCTAATCCTCCTATGCTCCCCATCCCAACACCTCTGTGAATCGGCCTCCTCATATCAGAGAAAACCTTTGGCATTGGCTTTTTGGGATTGCTTTTATTACTTTCATAATTGGAAAACTACTTAAAACATAATTAAACCATAGTGTCCTTAAAGTTACCCAAGATGTCCTCAGAAAGTGCAGTGGCAAAAATATAAAGCCCCCAGATCCACTGTTTTTAACACAAAGTGATTTTGACCCACAGAGGACATTTGACAATATCTGGAGACATTTTTTGCTTGTCCCAATTTTTAGGGAGTTTATTAGCCTCTCTAGAGGATAGAGGCCAGGGATGCAGCCCCATTCAGCAGAGAAGTATCCAGCCCAAATGTCAAAAGTGCTGAGAGTGTAAACCTTACTTAAGTCAAACACACATGATTGGAATCCAGATTCCAAGCCTGTTAGATCTCCAACCTGGGCATGTTGCTCACCTACTCTAAACTTCAAACTTCCCTTGTAAAACAGAATCATCCACATAGGATTTCTGAAGATGAAATAATAACCTATTAGGTGTCTGGCATATAAGCCATCAGTTCCCTTCTCTGAGAACACCATTACTCAATTTCTGTGCCCTTTTCTAGGTAGTATAGTGTTTCTATCTTTTTCATTATATCTCAGTTATCCATTTTACGTGCAATGTTGAACACTGGTGAGCTTTGAGGTGCTTCCCCCCAGATTCTATAGGTTCCATATCAAATTGATAGAATGAGGAAAGAAACTCTTGGTCCTACAATATTAATTACTAAAACGTCTTGGAGGCAGTTATAAGTACTAGTGTGATATAAGTGAAAATCTGTTCTGCCCAACGAGGTCTGCCCTGTGGGTGATGGGCTGCGTGGAAAGTTTCTGAGAGGGGTGCAGAGTACAAGGGTAGGTGGCACATGTGTCTCTCTCATCAGCCACCAAAGCTCCACGCCAATGATCTGGGCTCATCCATGCATTTGGATTACTAGCATTTTCCCTTCCACTGAATGAACTCTATTTATAGATCTGCTCCTAGACATAATAAATGGTCCAGAAAGAGCAGAACCTGAAATCCAAGAGACCCTCACTCTTACTGCTGCTTCTCCATCAGAGCAGTGTGGGTACTTCCTGAAAGAGCAGCAGGACTTCCTGACAGTTGCCTCTCAGCCCCTCGGGCTGCACAGGAGAGAGGCTGAGGGTCATTCACACATGCCCCTGAGCCCTCACAGAGCAGGGGCCAGGAACTGATCTGCATGGACACACTGAGGCAGGGTCAGGAGAAGGCCTGGTTGGGGAGACAGGCTGCAGGAGGGGGCTGCATGAGCATTGAGAACTCACTCCTGTCACTCCCTGAGCTGGAGTGGTAGGAGTGAGCTGACCACTCCCTGCCTGCAGACACGTCTTGCCTGTCTGAGGTCCAGACCCCCAGGCACCAAAACTCTGCCTGTAAAAAGGCCAGAGGCACTTACCAGACTCCAGTGTGCTGTATACAGACCTAGTTAAATGACAGCCGACTGCCAGAAACGATTGACTGACCACACTTGCAAAAAAAAAAAAAAAAAAAAAAAAAAAAAAAAAAAAAAAAAAATCCTAAAAATCCCTCCAGATTAGAATGATGTATCATATACTGTCAGAATGACCGCCTTTTCCCCTTTCCTTTGGAAGCATTTTCAGACAATAGCACCTGTGTTGTTGCCATGTTTTTACACACTTCAGTGACCAAAGACTATTCAGAGTCTGGACAAAGTCAGAAAATGGTCCCTCCCATCATCTGCTGAAGGATAAAGAAAGTAAAGAAAGCTGGAGATGGAGAAGAGAACCTCTGGTTCCATTCAGGAGATGACAGGCGCGGGTGCTTGGTAGTTTACAGCAAAGGAGTCCCTCCCTGCTGGTCCACCCATCCTCACTGCATGGGAGGAAGATGTTAGTCACTTACATTTTATCCAAACCTTTTGGGTCTTGTTGACACAGGCCTGCTGAGCTGTGTACAGAAAAATGGCATCAGGAAGGTCCCCTGTGCCTGGGCCTCTCTGCAGGCCAGGCCAGCAGCCTTGACTGGTTATCCCTGCAGCCACAATCTCTGCCTCATGCAAAGAAAACTTGGAGAGGCTAATGGGCGAAATGACAGGCAGTGCCACAGGCTCCCTACTGGAAGGGCCATTGTGACAGTCACTTCAGCCATTGGGTAAGTGCCACTCTGTCATGGTCAAGTCAAAGCCAGTGGGAAATTTCTCTTCAAACCCCCCCCCCCCCCCGGGTACTGAAGATACTCTAAAGTGCAGCGAGAGGTCTGTATCTGACCTTATAATCCAATGTGTTCGGGTGAAGCCATCTGGAAAAGATGCAGCCCCTGGAGGAAAGATCCATTTTACAGATTATTTGGCATGTGCTGAGGAAGAGCCAGAAATGCTGAGTGGTTCTCCATCCCCTGAAATCCCAATGGTGTTGATGCTGTTCGTGCACATACTTGACCAACACCAAAAGAGCCAACCTCCCTCCCACCCAATGCCACTATCACAGCCACTGCCGCCATTGACAGTGTGCCCAGAATTGGGGCACACTCTTATCTCCAAGGAAAGGTGCTAAGGAGCAGGCAAGGAGCAGACAGACTACGGGAGGCAGGAGCTTCCCTGGGTGAGCTTGAACCCTGCATGATACTAAACATGTGCCCCTGTCTCTACACGTGCTTACATAGAGCCACTTGGTGACAGCCTGGTAGGTGTCCAGCCTTCCCAACTACCCCCCACCCCAAATCACTCTGCATGTAACACATACTAATTTAAAAGTATGTTTCTTTTCACTTCTTGCTGCCTAAACCCATGACCCAGTGTCCATGACCTGCATCCTACCTGCCCCTCAAGGAAGCCCAGCTCAAGTATGGCTGACCAGAACTCTTTCAGTAGAGACTGTGTGATCCACATACTGGGCTCCCAGCTTCCATCCTAGTATGTTGCAGATAAGCATTCTAACTTTTGTGTCCCTTTTCCTTACTTAGTGTTCAAGGTCCTTAACTCAGGACTGCAAGTCACAATAAGAGATGATGGTTGGCAATCTGGAAAGCAGTATGGAGATTCCTTAAAAACTTGGAATGGAACCACCATTTGACCCAGCTATCTCACTCCTCGGTCTATACCCAAAGGACTTAAAAACAGCTTACTTCAGTGACGCTGCAACATCAATGTTTATAGCAGCTCAATTCACAATTGCAAAACTGTGGTATATATACATAGTGGAAAATTACTCAGCATTGAAAGAGAATAGATTATGGCATTTGCAGGTAAATGGATGGAGTCGGAGAATATCATGCTAAGTGAAGTAAGCCAATCCCCAAAACCAAAGGCCGAATGTTCTCTTACATATGTGGATGCTGATCCATAATGGGGGTGGAGTATGGGGGAACAGAGGAACTTTGGATAGGGCAAATGGGTGGAGAATAAGGGAGTGGGTAGAGGGGTAGGAAAGACGGTGGAATGAGATGGACATCATTAACCTAAGTACATGTAAGAAGACACAAATGGTGTGACTCTACTTTGTGTACAGAGACATGAAAAATTGTGCTCCATTTGTGTACTATGAATCAAAATGCATTCTGTTGTCAAGTATAACTAATTAGAACAAATAATACATTGATTTTAAAAAGAGAGAGATGATGATTGGGCCATCATACTCCCCTTTGCTGTCCCCTGGATACCAGTTTGTGTCACACTCAGCCTCTAAACTGATGTACCACGGATAATGTGGCCAGGAAATGGAAAGTAAAGAGAAAAGCAGTTTAATTCTGCTCCAGTCCTGATTTTCTATAAAACTGCTGGACTCCTCAAGGGGCTGGGGTAGTGGCTCAGAAGTAGAGCACTCACCTGCCATGCATGAGGCACTGGGTTTGATCCTCAGCACCACGTAAAAATAAAGATACTGTGTCTACCTATAACTAAAAAATAAATGTTTTTTGATAAAAACTGCTTGACTCCTTTGGTCAGAGTAAAACCTTCACTAAAAGGTTAAAAAAAGTTTGTTTCAGTCAACAACTAGAGGAAGAAAAGTTTATTTCACTCAGGATTTCAGAGTCTCAGTCCATGGTCAGCCAACTCCAGAGCTCTGGGCCTGCATTGAGCAGAGGAGTGCGGTGGAGGTAAGCCGCTCAGGACAAGGCAACAGGAAGCAAAAAAAGCTGTATCCTCCAGGGACAAAATATAAACCCCACAGGCACAACCCGAGTGACCCACCTCTTCCAACCACACTCTCCTGCCTATAGTTACCACATAGTTAATCCCTATCAGCCAATTAATCCAATGATTAGGTTACACTTCTCATAATCTAATCATTTCAGCTCTGAACATTCTAGCATTGTGTCACACATGAGCTTTTGGAGGACACTTTTATCTAAACCTTAACACAGATAATGCCTGATTCTTACTTGCTTTATAAAAGTCCTATGTAACTAAATTGGACTTGTGTTTATTGGTTTTGAACCATATGCAGGAGACAGTTTCTGGCACATAGTAGGAACTGGATAATTACTTGTGGAATGAATAAAAGAGGGAATGTTTTAGACTATATATATATATATATATATATATATATATATATATTTTTTTTTTTTTTTTTTTTTTTTTTTTTTTGTGGTACCAGGGATTGAACTCAGGGGCACTCAACCACTGGGCCACCTCCCCAGCCCTTTTTTGTATTTTATTAGAGACAGGGTCTCACTGAGTTGCTAAGTGCCTCGCCATTGCTGAGGCTGGCTTTGAACTTGCAATCCTCCTGCCTCAGCCTCCCAAAGTGCTGGGGTTACAGGCGTGCGCCACTGCGCCCGGCTTTTAGACTATATTTTGATAGGATGTTTGGTTAAGGGAAGTTTAAGTTGCCCAAGGTGCCCACATGTGGACGGTCTGCTCTCACGCCCAGGAGCAAGCATGTAACACATCTGCCCGCCTTCCTTACCTGCCACTCTTATGTCCACAAGAACATGCTTCATTATTGGCTTGGTGTCTGATTAAACCGTCTTCTTGACATTAAAGCTACTTCTATAACCTATTTCATGGCAAAAAACAATATTGCTAAAGTCAAAAGAGCAAGAAGAGAGCAAGTCTAAGTAAGGAAAGGTTGCTGCTTCCAGGAGCTTCCTGGGGTAGCTCCCACCCTCTCTCCAGTCCCACACTCCAAACTCCTAGGGTTAACCCCAAGAGGGAACAAAGTGCTTAATAAGGTCAAGGGGATGCGGATTCTCCACAGTTTACTGTGCAGCCATTGGAGATGGTTTTCCCAGCCACGCTTAGAAGGGCACAGAGATCCAGGAACCTAAGATGGAAAGGCATGGCTATCTTTCAATCCTGAAGCATTTACAACTGGAAATAAATGTGGTGGATGAAGGTGATGCTTTGTGTGTGTCTAACAGTTAATATTTTCCAAAATGCCTTCATAATATATGTTATTTAATTTGGCTGCTCCATCAACCCTGTGAGACAGCCTGGAAAATTCATCTCCATTATTGGATTGGGAAACTAAACATCATAGGAGTGGAGGCTCTGTGCTGTACAGCTGGTCTGAGCCAGGACTAGAAGCCCTGTGCCTCCTGTCTCCTGCTGGCTCTATGAACCAGCCTCCCCTCCTCTCCCACCCCCATGCCACATGCCCCTTCCTCTATGAGAATCACATGGCACACCAAGGCCAAAAGTGCACACTCAGTTTTAACTGCTATGCCAAGCTGTGGTCTGCTAAACCCTTCCAGACTGCTTCAATAAGGTTCTTTATGAACTGTGGTGCCCAAGGTATTTGCGCCAATTTGTTCCAAGAGGGCAGTTTGTCAGAACATTTGCTTCCTGAAGCTTCACGTCCCTGAAATGCCATCCACCCAAATTCACATGTGGTTTACCACGACTCCCAGCATCATTATAGCTTCTCAGCTAAATATCAAGGGTTACACAAGTCTGCGGGAATAGAAGACAGCTGGTTGGAGAGGTGCATTCCAAGCTAACACAGCTGGCTTACCAACTAACTCGGAGAGCTCAAGCAAGTGTGGGCAACTTTAAATCTTCACAAGGGTTATATCAAATAAGACTGAACACAGGAAAATATTTTTGCAAACCATAAAATATTATATAAAATTTAGTTACCACTATCCCATTTCCTCCATGTGCATGATCTACTTTGTCAATTATCTGTGGAAAATCGTTCACTGCGGCTTCCCTGGTGACTCAGCATGCTTCTTGTTGGCTCACTCTTTTTGAAGATGCCATGCCTCAGGTGACATGAAGCAAGGTATGAGGTTCTGGGCTTTGGACAGATATGCCTGGGAGGACAACTGCCAGAAGCCGATTTGCCATGAGGAACTGAGAAGCCTCCTGGGGACAGCTCATACTAAAGGAAAGGGGAGTCTCAGGCCCGCCAACCCTGAAGGCAGGGACACGACATGCCTTAGCAGTCAATGGGAAGGAAGGGACTTTTAGTCCTTGCCCAATGCTTACATGTATCTCCATGTCCAACCTCCCACGTGACCCCTATGGAAAGTGGGAAGGGAGAGAAGGGTTAGGAAAAAAATAAAACCATGTTTCTCCAAAAACTAAGTAGGATTTAGGAACATGAGGTACAATGCCTTGGTTCAGGTGGGCTACTATAACAAAATACCCTAAACTGGGAGCTATGGTTTAGATATTGTTTGTGCCCTAAAGATTGTTATATTGGGAGCTTGGTCCTCATAGTGACAGTGTTGGAAGGTGGGACCTTTAAGAGGTAGGGCCTAATGGGAAGTCCTTAGGGCAAATGAGGTTATATTCCTGGAAGCGACTGTGGGATCCCAGTCTCCGCTTTCCAGTTTGGTGATGTGTTCTCTTCTTCAAACATGTGCTGCCCCCACGATGTGACAATGCTAAAAAGGCCTTCACTGGAGCGAAACCAATGCCAGCACAGAGTGCCAAAACTGTGAGCTAACTAAACCGCTTTTCCTTATAAAGTTATCTTGCTTCAGGTATTCTGTTATAGTGATACAAAATGGACCAATACGCTGAGTAATTTATAAACAACAGAAATTTATCACTCAACAGTTCTAGAGGATCTGGGAAGTCCAAGATCAAGTGCCAGCAGACTGTATAGAGAGGGCTATTCCTTATAGATGATACTTTCTATGTGTCTTCACATGATGAAAAGGGGGTAAACCTCTTTAATAAGTTCTAATCCACTCATGAGGGTGGAGCCCTCATGACTTAATCATGTCCCAAAGTCCCTACTCTTAATATTACTGCATTGGGGTAGGTATCAACATTTGGATTTAAGGAAACACAAGATTTAGACCACAGTACACACAGAAGGAATCTTCCTCTCTCCTCCCAATACTACTACACTAAAGACCCTGAGGCTACAACAGCTCAGTGGCATCCACCAGATGTCTTGGGTTTCAGTGACAGCTGGAGAACATGGTGGTACCCAGATGATGGGGGAAAGGGGAAGAAATGGGGAAATGGATTGGCCCCTTTCCAATCCATTTCATTATAGTTGAATTGGCGGTAATGAAGCATGACCAATGCACTACACTCAGGACCATGCATGGGGGATGCGCTACACTCACCAGATAATTAAGGTGCTTTGCAAGGAGCTGAGGACCTAAGTGAATGAGTGTGAGAAAAGCCAGTGAATGTGGGGTTATTGCTGTTAAAATGCACCAGATGTACTTACAGCTTGTAAGGACAGGATCATCTTGACTGGAAGAGTACTAGTCTCATTTGCTTGAATCTTAGAGGTCAACGTTGTTTCAAAGGAGCAGACCTAACAAGTTTATTTCAACACATACTCAGTGAGCACCTATTTTCTTCTTGGCCCTGTCTAGGCACTGCAGACACAAGCAGGTCTACATGGTGTCTGTTCTTACAGGTCTTCCCATCTAGGGAGGAAGGCAAGCAATCCTCATAGACACTGATTCACAGTCTCTAAGCAACAACAACAACAACAAAAAAGAACTATGCACAATGAGCTCAGGAGTGAAGAACATCCTTGAAGATAAACCCACTTCACAGTTTGGTCTAAATTCAGTCCTGTCTGCCTCTGTATCTATGCTCAACTAGATGATGAAGCAGCATGACGTTCTGGACACAGGACAAGAATGCCAGGCTGTGGCTGAGGCTCCAGACCCAAAGACTAATACAACCTGTGTTCTGCACTGAATGCTTGGGTCTTCTCCAAAATTTATATGTTGGAGCCTAATTCCCAATGTGATGGTAATGACAAAGGCCCAGAGAGCTCTCTGCCACTTTTGCCATGTGAGGACATTGCAAGAAGACTGCCATCTACAAACCAGGAAGCAGACCTTGCCAAACACCAGCACCTTGATCTTGGACTCTCAGCCTCCAGCAATAAATGTTTGCTGCTTAAGTCACCCAAGCTATGGCATTTTTGTTATGGCAACCCAACAGACCAAGACAAGCTGTGTCCTAGGTAAGTCACTCTTCTGAGCATCTTTTTCCACCTTGGTTACCTATGGCAAGGAATATTTGCTTGCCTTTTTTGCTTGTCTCAAGGAAGTGATCAGGGAAGTGAAGAGCAAGTATAACACTGGGTACAAAGACAACTGGCGATCCAAAATCTCTGAGGGGTCACCAAAAGGACAGCATTGTCTTGATGTGGATTATAAACATTTTTCTTCAAAAATAGCAGCTTGATGGCAACTGCATTACTTAATTTTATGTCATCCTGTCCAAGTTATAGTGCCCATTCTCAGCCAAGCCGAGATGTTTGGGTTGTGCTCCTGGAAGGGATTGTGGGATCCCAGTCTCTCTGAGATATTTCAGTGAAGGTATTTTCATAGATGATTAATACTTAAATCTAGATTTTGAGAAAAGCAGATTATCCACGATAATGCCAGTGGCCTCATCCAATCAGTTAGAGATCTTAAGAGAAGACTGAGGTTTGCTGAAGAGCAAGGTATTCTACCTCCAGACTCTTGGGACTCAAGATGATCAGCTCTTCCTGGGTCTTCAGCCAGCCTACCCTGAAAACTTTCAGCTTGCAAGCAAAAGAGATTTAGGAGACTTCTTGCATTTCATCTTTGTACTCTTATTTTAATTGAGCAGGTAGCTGGAGATAGTATGGAGTATCTGCAAACTCTTGAGGCCAGTACCTCCAAACTTCTCTAGGTCCCACCGTACCTCTGCCTCTTCCTTTTTTTTCTCCAGGGGATGAAAGACCTAAGATCCAGGACTCCACTTTGCTCCAGTCTTATCCCCTCCCACCTCCTCAGCTGCCTGCTCTTCATCCCACATCTTCAACTCAGCTTGTCCACTGGTTCTTGGCAATTAGTACTCAAACAAGTTCAAATGTCTCATATCCTCACACAATGACCTTAATAAAAACATTCCTCAGCTCTACATCACCTGTCCCCCAATCCTTCCACTGTGACCTGACATGCTAGAAACACATCTTTTTTTTGTCTTTTAATTTATTTTTTATTTATAATAATTACAATTCATAGTGCAGATATATAGCATCTTTTTACATACAACTGTTTGTATACAAAGTATATTCATACCATTCAGGTCTTCAATCATGCATTTAGGATAATGATATCTGTCTCATTCAACCACCTTTTCTTTTTTTTTTCTTTTCTCCCCTTCCCTCCCCCTTGCTCCCTCCCTTCCCCTCCCTTCCCTTTGACCATTCTAGTGTTCCTCTAATCCTCCTATGTTAGAAACACATCTTTACATTGTATCAACTTCCATTTTCCCATTATCACTCCAATCCACCGCAATGTGATTTTGGCCCATGATTCCACAGAACTGGTTCTGTACAAGGTTCCCAGTAGCTTCTGTGTTGCCACATGTAAAGAATACTTCACACCCAGTGGTCTTGTTGCACATGACCTAGCTGCTGATTTTGACAATGGTGACCACTGCCCCTTCTTGGAACACTCTTTCCTTGTCTTTTGTCAACTTCATCTTTCTAGTTGTTTTTCTTTTCAGCCCCTCTCTTTCAGCTTCCTTTGTAGATTCCTCTTTGCCTACTTAGCTATTAGGTTTTGAGTTTTCTGGGCCTTATTTCTGGTTCTCTGTTCTTCTTGACACTTACCTAAGGCAACCTACAGCATCAGCCACCAACATGGGATGACTCTGAACATCTCTCCCTTCACTCCTGTGGTATACACATCTAAATACCTAGATACCTTGAAGCACTTTAAACACACACATAAAAATAACCTATCATTTTCATCTTCCCTATCCTGCTCCCACCATTTAACAACAACAGCAGCTCTGGAATTTCTTACTTTTACCCATGTAATTGCTCAACACAGAAAATGAAAATCATCCAGAATTTAAGTTCAGCATGGGCTCAAGGTCACCCCAAAGGACATGGGTCAAACTGGAAGTCCCAGTCTACCTAAAGATAGCCTGCAAACCTGATATTCTCATTGGTTTGTCAGGATGGGAATAGCCTAGAAATAGATTTTAGTCAAGATATCTGGGTCTAGAGTCATCTCTAGTCCTTCCCCCAACTGTAGAGACAAACAGACAGATGGACAGACACACTAGACAGAAAGGAAATGAGGCACCTGTGCATTTTTAAACATTTCAATTTCTTTTATACGTATATATTTATATATATCATATATATAATTTTATATGATATATGATATTATATATATATTTAGCTGTAGATGGACACAATACCTTTTGTTGTTGTTGTTGTTTATTTTTATGTAGTGCTGAGGATCAAACTCAGTGCTCCACACGTGCAAGGCAAGCACTCTACCGCTGAGCCACAACCCTAGCCCTCTGTGGTTTTCTTCACTTCTCCCTGCCCACCAACTTTCGAATAGGAAGCAACCGTTTGCCACCCTGTGGCAGAGGGTAGGTACTGCAGCTCTTTTACCAAGGCCAAAGGGTGGCAGAGTGAAGTACTCACCCACCTCTTCAAGTAGGCTACCTTACCAAGGACTCTCTCCACTTGATCCTTATTAAGAAAATAATATTGTTCCTCCTTATTTAGAAATTTTAAAAAACTAAGGGTCCCCAAAGTCAGTGTTATAAAAAATAATTTGGGTATTTTTATGTTTTGTAATAGAGGTTTAACATTATTTGGAGCCATCAGATGCTAATATTTATGAATTTGTAACTTAGTGGTTTGACATCTGGTATTATCAAAATGCTAGTTATCTGCTGGGCACCGTGGCACACACCTGTAATTCTAGCTGCTTGGGAGGCTGAGGCGAATTTAAACCGAGCTTCAACAACTTGGTGAGGCACTAAGCAAATCAGTGAGACAATGTCTCTAAATAAAATTCTTAAAAAGGGCTGGGGATGTGGCTCAGTGGTTAAGCAGCCCTGGGTTCAATTGCCAGTACCAAAATAAACAAACAAAAAACTAGGTATCTGGTATACTAGAATATAGAGAAAATGAAGATCATTTTTTATCTGAGGCTGTTTTATTTATTTATTTTATTGTGGTGCTGAGGATCGAACCCAGGGCCGTGCATGTGCTAGGTGAGCACTCTACCGCCAAGCCACAACCCCAGCCCCTCTGAGGCTGTTAATATTTTGAAAACTAAAGCACCTTTTTTGGTTTGATTCATCCAAGTCCAATATCAGTGTCAGCTGTCAAAGTTTTGACTCCCAAGAGCCCCTACCCCTAGAAAACGACTCTCTGAATCAGTCCCTCGGACAGTTGATAGCTTTACCTGTTTCTTGGAATAGACTAACAACAGTAGCTATTTACTGTGTCCTGGGGACCACGCAGCAAACGTGAGCTTAGGGAAGACCAGCACTGCTGAAGTACCAGGTGCACTGGAGCACATCTAAACTGTACTGCTAACAGATGATCCATCAACAGTAAGATTGGGGGACTGGGGTTGTGGCTCAGTGGTGGAGCGCTTGCCTCGCATGTGTGAGGCCCTGGGTTCGAGCCTAAGCACCACGTGTAAATAAACGAATGGAGTAGAGGTGTTGTGTCCATCTACAACTAAAAATATTTTGAGAAAAAAAAAATAAGATTGGGGCAGGCCATTAAAGATTTAAAGCAAGCTGTTGCTAATCCACAGAGAGGAGGCAAGCCTGTAATCAATTACTAGCAGCTCCCACTGCCTGTCTGTGAGAGAGAGATCTGGAAGCCTCATTTTATACATGGGAAAACATAAGTCTCAGAGAAGCCACAAGACCACATTCTGCTAGTAAACAGTAGGGCCACAACTCAAACTCACTTGTCCTTGCCATCAGAGAGCTTGCTCTTTTCTTTATATAATATCAAGTGGGTCACTGTTTAATGGTCTTTGCTATGTGCTTTTGTTTTGGGACAAGAATTTATACATTTGAAAGATGTTCCTTACCCAGATTTTGCTAAGTGCCCATAAAGAAATAAAAAAAAAAATAGCCCCCAATCCTCTCTGCCTACTTTTGGCTGGTGTTTGTGCCCCACTGATCACTTATCGCCATTAACTACCTGGAGGCTAACAACCAGGTTTCAGAAGTACATTCAGAGAATATACTTCTGGCCTAGTTGGCCCTCTGCTGGTTTAGTTCCAGAACTGCAAAAACTCCTGTTTCTCCACAGGTGCCTGTACAAAGGGTACCAGGGTGGTCACAGTCCACAGTCACAGTCAATTCCAGGAAGACACACAGACACACACTGGTGCTGAGCTTCTGACAAGAACTTTTATGTAGATTTTTAAAAACCCAGTTAGCCTCCTAACTGGGAAAATGTCTTGACAGACCTAGATATCAAATAGTATTAACATATGAACTATGGCCAAATCAACTTCTTTTTCTTTACTATTATCTACTCATTCCTCAAATATTTACAAAGTGCCTAATCTGTGTCTGAGGATAAAGCAGAGAATAAAGGAGTTACATCCTCACAGAGCAAACTTCAGTGGGGAGAGAGACAATAAGCAAGTAAACAAACATTAATTATAAATGATTTTTTCAAAAGGCTATAGAGGTTTTAAAAAAAAAAAAGGCCACTGTGGCAGAGTGGAGGGCCTACACAGATAGAGCAGTCAGGCAGGCCTCTCTTAGGAGGTGTCATGGAGACACACTACACAGAGCAGGAGGAACAACCTGTGTCGTGGGCAGACTGAGCCAGGCCAGGGTGAGAGGAGCAGAGTGCAGGTGAGGGTGTGCGGGAGATGCAGCATTGGCAAGTCATGGCAGGAAGGGTTATCAGGGCACAGTGGGAATCCAGTGACAGAATTTTAACCACAGGGATGACACTGATCTCATTTACTTTTAAAGCTTAACTTTTCATTTCCCTGGAGAACCAGAGGAGAGAAATCAAAGTAGAAGCGGGAAGACCATTAGAAGGCAATTTCTGAAATCCATGCCAGGCATAATGAGGTGTCCAGAGTAGAGCTAGAGAGAAGAGCACAGGCAAATTACAGATGTATTTTAGAGACAAAATGAAGTAAACTGCTTATAATTTGGGCGAGACATGTGAAGGAGAACATCAAGGATTACTCTAGGTTTTTAGCTTACACATGTGGCTATATAGTGGCACTATTAGAAAATATTGATATAAACAAATTGGGGAAGGCGGTGGATAGAGAAATCAAGATCAAGACACAGTAATTTAGCAATTTATCTAATCGTGTAAGAAAGAAGCTTGGGCTGAAAATACAAAGATTGGCTCATCAGAAAAGATTCAGATTTATAGTCAAGAGAATGAATGAGATCTAGAGAATTGAGAGTAAGCCAGTGGGTCCAGCCATGAGCCCTGGAGAACTGAACATTTAAAGACTGAATTAGAAAAGTGGGAGAAACCTGCAAATGAAACAAAGACACGATTACTGTCATCCCCTGGTATGAGTGAAGGATTGGTTCTAGAACCACCCCCCAACAGTAATAACATTAAAGTATGCAGATGTCAATTCTCTTATATAAAATGGCATATAACCTACACACATCCTCCTGCATACTTTTAAACCATCTCTTGATTACTTACAATACCTAATGCATTGTAAATTATACACAAATAGTTGTTATATTACATTGTTTATGGAATAATGACAAGGACAAAGGTCTCTACATATTTAGTACAGGCACGATTTCTTTTCTGAATACTTCCAATCTGTATTTTAATCCACAGGTGCAGAACCCATGGGTAATAAGGGCTGACTATAGGGAAAGGGGAAAGCTCAAAGCCAAAGTGTGCCATCTGGGCATACATCCACATCTTGGCACCGAAACTGAGAAAGAAAAGGTTTTAAGAAGGTGTGCCGAGGGGCTGGGGTTGTGGCTCAGTGGCAGAGCGCTTGCCTCGCACGTGCGTGGCCCAGGTTCAATCCTCAGCACCATGTAAACATAAATGCATTGCATTGTGTACAACTAAAGTAAATAAATAAATATTAAAAAAAAAAAAGAAGGTGTGCCGAATACTGCTAGGAGGTTGAGGAGGATGGGGACAGAGTGTGGGTGAATTTAGGATGGAGGTTGCTGACCTTGACATAAATAGTCTAAACTCATCTCAAAATTAATACAGGCAAAAATGATCTTCCCTTGAAAACTTTTTCTTCTTCTAGGTCCTCAGGACCTCAGGTGCTGTCACCCTGTCTCTTCTTTTTCTTTCAGCCTCTACCTCCAACTCACCAGCAAATGCTCTTGGCAGTAACTACAAAATATATGCACAATCTGACCGCATCTCTTCATGTCTATAGCTATTATGTTAGTCAGCTTTCAGCTGCTGTAACAAAATACCTGAGAGAAAGGTACTCCTTTAAAGGAGTAAAGATTTATTTCACCTCATGATTTTAGAGGTTTTAGCCCATAGGCAGCTGGCTCCATTGTTTCTGGGCTTGTGGTGAAGCAGAAAGATATGACAGAGAAAAGCTGCTTGCCTCATGACAGCCAGAAACAGAGAGAACACACACTTGAGGCTAGGAACAAAATATCCCCTTCAAAGACCTCCTCCCATTGACCTGCTTCCTCTAACAAGGCCCCACTTCCTAAAGGTTCCACCACCTGCCGATAGCACCACCAGCTGGGGACCAAGCCTTCAACGCATGAGCTTTTGGGGGACAATCCAGATGCAAACTATCACAGCTATCATGCCAGTAACTCTCTCCCATGGATCATTAAAATAGCCTCCTAACTAATCTCCCCAATTCTATTCATCCCCCCTTACTCTTCAACAGGGTGATCCTTTTAAAAGGTAGACAGACCACAGTGCTCTGGCCAAAGCTGGCAATGGCTTCTGATATATACTCGGAGGAAAAGCCAAAGTCTTCACAGGACTATAAGGACTTAGGCAATCTGTCTCTACACTTCTAACCTCCCACCTCCGCTTCCTGCCATCACCTCCATCTCCTCTCTTTCTCCTCTCCTTGAGTCTCTGGTTTCCAACTTGGGGCTTCTGCTCTGGCTGTTCTCTGTATCTGCGATGCCTTCTTCCACATAGTATACAACCCACTCTCAACTCTGTCCGGTTTCTGCTAACTTTCTCAGCGAGGAGTCACCAACACCTATGTTGTTCCCTCCATCTCCTTCCTTTGCCTTATATTTTATAATACTTAAAAACACTTCACATATTCTATACCTAATTTGGTTATTTAAAGACCAAGGTTATTTCCCTGTCCTGCTGCTTTGAGACTCGTGTTTATTTCCTTAGTATCACAAATAGTGTCTGGCACTCATTCAATGAATGAGTGGTGAACTACGATGGACCAGGAAAGATGAGAGGAAAGGGTATGGAAGACATTCCACATAGCTGTTAGAAGGAATTAACATAAGTGAGTCTTTGAGCAAAAGCAGTGCAAATAAACAGATGAGCAGAAGCAATGCTACACTCACATGAATTAGACAATCAAACCAACAAATTAAACCACCCAAAAAATGAAATGCCATGGTCTAGGACTGGGAAAAACTCAGGCTTCTTATTTTATTTCTTTGCTCCCCATTGTCTTTGGACTATTTTCTTTCTGCTACTTTTCATCCAAGGTGTAATGGGCAGAATTCTAAGATGATCCTCAAGATTCCTATCCACTGATCCCTGCATAATTTTCTGCCCTAAGTATAATACGATAGCACTCCCTTGTCATATGTCAAAAATGATAAGCCAGATGCCATGGCACACAACTGTAATCCCAGCGACTCAGGAGGCTGTGGCAGGAGGATCACAAGTTCAAAATTAAAAATAAAATGGGGGCTGGGGTTGTGGCTCAGCGGTAGAGCGCTCACCTAGCATGTGTGTGGCCTGGGTTTGATCCTCAGCACCACATAAACATAAATGCGTTGCATTGTGTACAACTAAAAGCGAATAAATAAATATTTAAAAAAAAATAAAATAAAATGGGGCTGCAGATGTGACTCAGTGGTTAAGTGTCCCCAGTTCAATCCCCAATAGGGAAAAAAAAACATAGGACAGATACCCCCATGATTACATTACATTGCCAATACCAGACTAAAAGGGATATGCTGGCTTTGAAGAGGTAGCCACCATATTGTGAGAGGGAGTGTAGCTTATGGCTTGAGAGGAGCTTCTACGATCTGGAAGGGGTCATCACCCAGAGCTGGCAAGGAAAAGGGAACCTCAGTCCTACAAATGAAAAGAACTGAATTCTGCCAATAACCTGGTGAGACTCTGAGCAGAGGATGACACTAACCTATGCCGAACTCCTGACCAGTGGAAACAGTGAGATAATAAATGGGTGTAGTGTTAAATTGCCAACCTTGTGGGAATGTGTTACATAGCAATAGAAAACTGAAACGCAAGTCCACGTTCGCCCCTTAGACAGACACCAGTCAGGAGACCTGAGATTGCTGTGACAGCACATTACACTGAGGTAATAGGGTGATAATGGAAATAGTCTTAATTCTGAATTGTCCCAAACACACCTTTATATCTCCATGCCTTCTCAATGCAATTTCCTAAGAACTTCAAACCCCAGGTCAAATGTTCCTTCTTCAAAGAAGCATCCCCTTGTGGCTATTTCCACCCACCCCTGAGCAGTGCTCCTACTCTTTGCATGCACAGCATCTACTAAAACCTTTTGCCAGGATACATCATAATAACAGTTTATATGTCCTCCCCCTTCCCCACCCAAACTCTTCTCGGGCAGAGCTGCTCTAGGCTCCCACATAGTGCCTGGCAGAGAGCAGGTGCTAAATAGGTGGATAATGAGGGACAAAATGAGGATCTGGATAAACACAGGCTTCTGGTGCCCAGGAGTGGCTGTTTCTTCTCCAGGACAGCTGATTAGGCCTCAGGTGTTAATGGAAACTTGGAGGGCCTTCTCCATGACAACAGCTGAGTGACTAACCAGGCACTTCCTGTGTTAGAGGGCAGATATTTACTCTCAGAGGGCTGGTCTGAAATGAAGAGGTGTGTTTGAAGCAACAGATGACTGGTGATGACAAAGCTTTAGATTTTCCCCAAAGGGGATGGCAGACAGCCCTATCCTGTTTCAAGCCCTATGCTAGGTTTGTATGCATACTGATTCAAATTATTTGTGTCAATTCACTCCTGAAATCAATGTCAACCTAAATGCACAACAATCTCACAGATTTCGTTTTACTCAGTGGCTTAAAATAAGGGGCATTCACAGTATTGACAGAATCCTGGGGCAGACAGCATTGTTAGGACATCACAGACTCAGGCAAGATTAAGTATATTCAATCCATTGGGTATAGTGTTTGCTGGGTATGTGTTTTAAGAAAACTCAGAATTTTTCCTTAGGGTCCACTCCTATGGGTAAGAATCTCTTTACAAATAAACCATTACACCACACATAAGTGAAACACAAAGCTTTCTAGTAAAAGTTTCATAACCACATTGTCAGAAACTGAAAAATTTAGATTTAGGAGGGAAATGGTCTTGCTACTCTTGAAACAATTTAATTATTTTTAAGTTATTATTCAATAAAATTGTTATATTTTTTAATTTTTTTTTTTTTTTTTGGCAGTAAGGATTGAACTCAAGGGCACTGAGCTACACCCCCAGCCCCTTTTTATATTTTTATTTAGATATAGGGTCTCACTGAGTTGCTTAGGGCCTCACTAAGTTGCTGAAGCTGGCTTTGAACTCACAATCTTCCTGCCTCAGTCTCCTGAGCTGCTGGGATTACAGGTGTATGCCACTGCGCCTGGCTAAAAAAATTTTGACATAGTTAAATTCTTTTTTTTTTTTTTTTTTTTTTGGTACTGGGGATTGAACTCAAGGGCTCTTGACCACTGGGCTATATCTCCAGCCCTTTGGTGTGTTTTATTAGAGACAGGGTCTCACTGAGTTGCTAAGTGCCTCGCCATTGCTGAGGCTGGCTTTGAACTCGTGATCCTCCTGCCTAAGCCTCCCAAGTGCTGGGATTAAGGGCGTGTGCCACCGTGCCCAGCTCATAGTAAAATTCTTAATTTCAGTACTTCTTGGCTCCTTTTGGGTATATTGGAGTCATCTTAAGAACCAAATCAGATCCTATAGGTGCTGCTTGAGGACCTTTTACAAATACTGTCTGGCATTGACTCAAAGAGGAAGGTTTCTGGGGACACAATTTCCCTAAGTTCATCAGTAAGGTAAAACATGAAGTCTGGGACCCAAACTTTCTTTGGGGATAACACTGAAGTGCTCCTGTGTTCATCTATTAAATATTAACCGAGCAACTACTATGTAACAAACTTTGTGCTAGGAGCTAGGGCTACAGCTGTGAATTAGATACAAAAGGTCCCTACTGGCATAGGATTTATATTCTCATGTGGGTATATGTATATATGTATGAATGTGCAAAATGTGCAGACTAAGAAGAAAGGGAAAACAGAAAGTAGAGTCCCAAAAGGATGCTACTTATTTAAAATGCAAATGGTCATACCATCAGAAAACAGTAAATACCTTCAATGCTCTGTGGGCCCACAAGATTCATGGCCTGATGAGCTGGGTACTCCACTCGTGGTCTGGCAATGCCCAATTGCTCCATCACGCCATGGAGCAGCCTCTGGATATCTGTTTCTGAGACCCTGTCAGGGGTCCGTGGGCTATAAGCAAATGCTGGAGTCCACTCAAATGCCAACCAAAACAGCAGGCCAGATAGAATGGTAGACACCACCCTGGAGACCATTTTTAACCTGCAGAAAGAACAAATTTACATCTATTGCCATGACTGGCAATTGCTATAACACAACTGTGGCAAGGACCACCCAGAACCAGACTGCAGTGAGAAATCCCCAGAGCTTTGCTTTTGTCTTAGTGTCCATGCTAGGCAGAACATCACTATGGGGAGGAAAGAAAGAAAGAAAACAGTCTAAGGTATGCAATTCCCTCTGATCTTGCTTTCTTGAGAAGGCTAGGCCAGGATGACAGTTCTCGCCCATATCATTTATGCTCCTTGCAACTCCTTAAAAAGTCCTGCTTTACCTCTAACTCCACTACACTTTCCCTTACTTACTATAAAACAATCAAAAACTGGCTTCAATTTTGACGAGAGGGAGTTAGGAAGATATAAACAGTAAAGAAGCACAGAAAGTTTATGAGTGGTGGCGGCATATTTTAACTTTGCAAATGATCAGTACATTAGAGATCATGAGGGGAACGAAAGTACACACAATTCAGGCCCTATCTTGCAGTCTGATGGGGAACATGAAGTATGCTTGTGTGATCACATACTACCTGGGTGACCTTGGGCAAGTACCTCAGCTTTCTCTTCTGCAGAATGGTGATGATAATAATGTTCCTTATGTGGCTGTTGTGAAGATAACCATGCAAAAACATGTAAAAGGGTTTGGAATACTGCCAGGCACAAAGTGAACCCCCTATTGCTATTATGATGTTGGTAGTAATGTTGGTGTATAACTGTGCAGGTGAGGACTTGAGGAGGCCGTAGGGACGAGAAAAGACAAAGTGAAGGAGAAGGACGTCTGGGGAGTCAACCTGCCTACATGTTGGTGACTATAGATATGCCTGCAAAACAACGGCAAAATATTCATGCAGCTTCCCCTGGAGCTGCCTAACCCGCTTAGGATGCAGGCTTCGGGCAGCAGTCAAGCACACTCTCCTTTTGAACATTCTACTGGGGGTCAGGGGGATCAGAACAGTATGAGGAGGCAAAGCCACATATTTTCTTTCCTGAAACTGAAGCATTCATACAGTCTTTTTTTCCCCCTGCAAAGAAAAGGCTTTTTCAAGTCATCGCTAGATATGAAACCTTGCTCTTCAAAGAGCTGAGAACAGTTTCGTTATAACAGCAAACTCTGCGATTATGATGAAAAGGCCAGAGGCCTCTCCATCCTTCTCCATCTTTCCTTTATTGGCTCCGAAAGCAGCGTATTCGTTTCCTTCCCACCCCAACGCGGTTCTGGTTTGATGAACACAATCTCCTTCCTCGGGGACCTCCTTTACCCCTTATTCATAGCCAACCCCCGACCCCCACCATCACCCCTCGTCCTTTGTCTGTCCCCAACCCTCCCCACTCCCAGCCCCGAAGGAATTGCATATTCCAGGGGCCCGCGCCGGGTCAGTGTGGAACTCACCGAGGGCAGCTGGGGAACCTAGCGCGGCCTGGGCCTTGGCGTGGGTCTGGCCGGAGCAAGCGAGCTGGATAGCTCCTGCGTCACCGCCCTCCGCATCTTAGCTCCGCCCCGACCCCTCCTCCAGCAGGTGGCAGTGGCCTCCCGATAGCTCCTGAAACCATCCAAGAGGCTTGTGCCTCTCTGGCCAGGAGCCGCAGGCGCGGTTCTGCCTACTCTGAAAGCTTCTGCGTACCCTTCCTCCATCGAGCCAGGTGGAGGTCATTCACCTCCTTTCTCAGTCTCAAGCAGTTATCTAAACAGTGTGCCTGACGGCCACTGTATAGCACATCTTTAATTTTGTCAGCGCAAACAGAACAGCTTGTTTTTGGGTTTTTGTTTTTAATTAAGCCCTAGCTTAAAGAGGGAAGAGGCAATGGTAGGTATGACAACAGATGATCCTAAGTATTTTTAAGGGTGGCAACGATAAGATATGTACTGCTTTCAGAAGTCCTTTTATTTGAGCAGTAAAACCATGGGGATATTTAACATAAGACGCTAGAAACTTCTTTTAAAGTGGTTCACTTGGAAAAGGCCTGAATATATTAGCTATGTTTTTTTTTTTTTACCCCCCTTATGCTACATTTAAAAACAAAAAACAAGTATACATCTATCCCTAAAGCTATACATTCTTCCTTATGAAAATACTATTACATTGTCTTTTGTGTCAAATTAGCTTACACGCTATTCTTTATTTTTACTTAATGGGAGAGACAGGCTTGCTCAACAGTTCTCTTCTGGGAGTTTGTTGTTTTAAAAGCAAACATCAAAACTAAGAGGAGAAAGGAAGACTTATAAGTGCAGGGGGGCTGCTTCTAAAATGGCAGGGGCCAGTTTGCAGACAAGATGAACACAGTTGGGCGTGATGGCCCATATGTAATCCCAGCCACTCAGGAGGCTGAGGCAGGATTGCAAGTTCAAGGCCAGTCTCAGCAACTTGATGAGACTCTGTCTCAAGAGAAAAAAATGAAAAGAGCTGGTTCAGTGGTTAAGCACCCCCTGGGTTCAGTCGTTGGTATCAAAAACAAAAACAAACAAAAAAAAAAGTATGAACACAATATGCACTGATTCACAATTCTGTCTCAATCTACGAACCAGAAAATCATTCTTGAGTCTTTGCACCCAGGGTTAACTTTAAAACAATTAACATGGGAAACAGGATCTGGGAAGGTAGCTCCAAAACTGGAGTTCAAAAGGAAGCAGAACTAGTAGGAATGGGTATAAAAAGTGTTTGGCAAAGAGCACCTTTGAGTCCAATTTGAGTAAAGAAATCAGAAAAGGGAACTGGCTACTGGGAGGGGAACTTGGAGGTAAAGGAATAGGGTGGGGTTGGGGACTCCTAAGGAGCAACAGGAGGGTACCTAGGCTGATCAGATATTCTACCTGCTCTTAAGGTGATTTGGTTTGGGAAACTTGAGGCCTTCTGAGGACCCCTCATCAATGTCTGAGAAAAATGAAGGAAATGGGATTTCTCCCCGGTGTAGGTTTCCATTTTTCTCCATCCCAGAACAGAATTGTGTACGATAAAGACAAATGTATATTGTGCCTAGGGCAACCTCTCATAGGAGCTCAGCACTAAGGAGAAAAAAAGTGCTCAAGATTTGGCTTTTAGGGCTAGCCCCATCAGAACCCAAGTAGCATGCAGAACAGGATTACCTGCAAAACCCACCAGCCAGGCATAATCCTGAGAGCTTACCAGGGCAGCAGGAGGTTCTGAGAGAGTATATTCTGAGTTCTATTTCTCAACTCCCACACCAAGAGAAACTATACTCTTAAGACATTGCAGAAATAAATCCAAATAGATCCAGAATTTATATTTTGTGGTTTTGGGGATCAAGGAAATTTGTGAGTAGGGATGCCAAGAGGTCCTGTGTTTCATCCACAGGAAAAAAGAGAGAGAGAGAGAGAGAGAGAGAGAGAGAGAGAGAGAAAGTACCTAGGGATTTGAGAATAGCTAAGCTAACTTGATGAGGTTAGAATCTAGATCTCTTTACTACAGTATTTCTCTGCAACAGGACTAGAAAAAGTCATTCATGAGACACATGGCCTTTGGTCTTAAGGCCTAGCCTCCTTCCTAATGCTTTCTCTTCCTTGGGTACTTTTCTGTTTCGAGCTTTTTCAGTGCATGCCAAATCAAAAACACAAATTCTACCTATTGTTTCTAGGCTCAAAGACCATGATGGTTTTTTGGTACCAGGGATTTAACCCAGGGTCGCTTTACCACTGAGCCACATCCCCAGTCCTTTTTTAAAATTTTGAGACACTCTCACTAAGTTGCTTAGGGCCTTGCTAAATTGCTGACTTTGAACTTGTGATCCTCCTGCCTCAGCCTCCCAAGTCACTGGGATTACAAGCATGCACCAACACGCCTGGCTTGGTTTCAAATATTTATGATTGATGTGATTGAGTTCTTTAAATTCTGAATTCTACTTTAGTATTGTTGACTATTATTTTCATTTTGTGCTTGGAAAAATGAAGTTATGCTAGGCGTGGGAGCAGTGGTCCAAGTCTGTAATCCCAGTACTTGGGAGGCTGAGGAAGGAGGATTCCAAGTTCCAGACCAGCATAGGCAATTGAGTGACTCTGTCTCAAAATAAAAAGGGATAGGGATGTGGCATAGTGATAGAGCAAGGCCCTAGGTTCAATCCCCAGTACCACCATAAGACGAAAATCAAGTTGATGCAACTTACTGCTTTTGTTTTGAATGAAAATTATTGAAATCCTATATTAAATTCCAAGTATTCATACAACTTTGCCAAGCAGCTCACTAATTTTAAGTTCTATGTATTAAATTGTATTGTTTGTTGCTCATAATAACCAAATTGATATTTTTACTTACACTTGAGATTTATAACATAAATCTCAGTGTAGGAATATTTTCTACTTCTACTTACTATTAGAAACATAGGTTGAGCATCCCTAATCCAATCCAAAATCTGTAATGCTCTGAAATCATTAGTGTTTTGAACACTGACATGAGGTTCAAAGTTTCAGATTATAGAAAAAAAGAAAAAAGAAAAGTCTGGAGTGTTGCTCAGTGGTAGAATGCATTCTGAACATACCCAAGACCCTGGTTCAATCCACAACATCCTAAAAAGTGTTTCAGATTTTGGATTAGGAATGTTCCACCAATGAAGTCTACATAAATACTTCAAAATCTGAAACACTTCTGGTCCTAGTTTAAATAAAAGATCTCCAACCTGTACCATAAACATCCAAAATGTATATGTAGTCTATATTACAAACTTGTTTTGATATTAGATAAACATGTGTATAACTATAGATTATTAGTTTTGACAAATGATTAATTTTGAGGTAATAAATATATAAAAGAGGAAAAAAGCTTTAACATAAATTTTGATAGATTTGTTTGACAATTTGGTTCAAGACATGGCACTTTGGATTTCACTTTGGATTTGGAGTCTCAGGCAAGTCATTTTGCAGAAAGTTATCTTTAATATCTATGCTAAATAAATAACATTTCCACACAAAATAAAACCATCATAAGTTTTATCCAATTTTATCCAAATAAAATTTACAGAGGTGCATCCACTATTCAAATTCTAAAATCCAGCATCTGCATATTAAAAATCACCTTAAATTTTCAAGTTCAATTATTCCTTCTTAAATAATTTCCATTTCTATATCAGACAAAACAGATACAAATGCATTTGTGCAAATTACCTTTAGAAACAGAGCATAGCCTAAAAATAATCAATTACTTCAGCCTCTTAATGTGTGAGCACAGTTTAGTCATCATTCTGCTTTAGCCACCATTCTTAGTTCAAGTGAACACAACTGTACATTTATAGGAGACAGATAAACCAGATGAATCTGCCCCAAATAGGCATAAAGAATCAAGATACCAGAGTGAAGTAAATGGATTTCCAGGAATTTTGGTAAAGACAATAACCATAAATAGAATTCAAGACATAAGATTTGAGGGGCTTACCCCTTCCCTTTCCACAGTACAGATTTTTTTTTTTTTTTTTTCTGTAGAAACCTTATCTGCCTTGGAGGAATAACAAAAAAATAGACAACTTGTTTCACTCTTCCCATCACACAAAAAATTAAAAAAAAAAAAAAATCATGCAATTTTCAAAAATTAATTTTTTTCTAAATCCAATCAACAATTTATTTTAAACAGTAAGGTGTAACCCCTGCTTTAAGAGATCACAATAAAATTAAAGTTTAAATACTGCCATAATTAAGAAAAACATAGTAGTTGCACGTATGTACAAGTATGAAAATCTAACCTCCTTATGCTGTGAAATTAAAAATGTTTGAGAAAACCTACTATTTAACAATAATCCTGAGCTACAAACTAACATGTAGATTATCCTACAAGTCACATAATCAATTGCTAATTTTATTTACATTAATGTCAAGTATAATATTTGCCAATTACAAATCTACAGGTTTACTTGTTGGTAGTAGTTGAGTCTTTCCAATAGGATTTTTTGGAGAACCTTTGTACCAGACCCTTTCTTTTTCTGATGGTTTCCTATGGACCCTATTTTTTATCCCAGGAGAAAAACCCACATTGTTATTTACAACAGATTTTAATATATTATGATTAGTCAGGTCATCAAAGGGAACCTTATTTTGGCCATCAGATATCACCTCCTGTTTGCAAACTCTAGTAGACCCAAGAGAAGCATTCACAGAATCTGGGTGCCTCTTCTTCTTTAAGGAAGATGTAGCGGTTAACTCCATGCTTGATTTTGAAATTTCACCAATGACAGACTGTTCACGTGATACAGACCTCTGATCTTTAGGAACTGATTTCATATGTGAAATAGAGGAATCTTTTGATGTACTTTCTGTACAAGAGGGAAGAGCACTGTCACAGCTCATTGATTTAACCAGAGGAGAAGCAGCATCACTAAAACTTGCCAACTTCTGCTGATTAGGTTGTCTATTATATTCCAACAAAGAATTAATTCTTCTGACAGACTGACGGACTGGAGTGCGCTGGAACTTAAGAGGTGTCTTCACTTTTGTTCTATTTGGTTCATTTAAAGAAAGTTTATTAAACCACTGTATGTGATCTGAAACTTTTCCATGCTCTGTCATTTGTGAACTTTCAGAAACCGTTTTAGCACATGTTTCTACAAGTGATTGTTGTTTAGCAATTCTCACAGGCCTAGGTTTTGATAGGATTGTTATATGACATGTACTGTGCTGTGAGGAAGAGGATTTAGCCTCCTCCTCCCTAGGAGCTGTACATTTCACTAAGTTCTCTTTGATCATATTCTCATTCTCCTTTGACTTAGTATTTAGTTTATCTTGTGTGAACTGCTGTTCCTTAATTTGTTCATCATTGGGGAATTTTTGCTCATTTAAATAATCTTTTGAATGAATGTCTTTTTCATGTTCTACCTTTATCTCTGTTGAGTAACATTTTATAGTTGCTTCTCTACCAAATTTTTTAGTTTGATATGGTGAGAGGTCTATTTCTGAAAAACAATTTTCATCTTTACCAGTGTGGTTTTCATACTTTTCTACTGATTCTCTCACAGTCAAATCATTAGTTTTAAGTGGACTTTTCTCTGGACTATACTCTATATTAGATGTTTCACCTAATTTTTCTTGCCCCACATTAGTTATTGATGACTGCCTGTGATTTATCAATTCATGAAGATTACTTCCAGACTCAGAAAATGCTTTCTGAATCTTCACCAGAGTCTCTGAGGTCAAGTTATTTTCATCCCCACTAAGGGAGCTTCCCATTATGTTGCTGTTGGGCTTGCTGTGTAAAGTGGAAGGAGTAAGTTCACATGATGTAGCAGGTGACTTTTCAACAGTTATATCAGGTTCCAAAGAAAAATTTCCCACCTCAAGATTTCCCATTATTGGAGAAGCTTCATTTACATCCATTTCTTGAAAACTTGAATTAATAGGTCCTGTCCAAGACTTCCGGTAACTTCTTTCATCTAGTTGCTCTGGAGTTAATAAGTTTTCCTCAGACTTACTGATCTTTTTTGAACCTAAAATGAAGCAGTTCAGTGCTTTTAATCCTTTATATCTATTTGGTTTTGAAATACTATCCAAACTCATGGCAAATAAATGTATTAAGCATTTACTTCTAAAAAATTAAACATTGTGTTAAAAAAACAATTTTTACTATAAAAATATAATATTTTGATATTTGCAAGTATCCTCCAATTATTGATAGAAAAATACACTACAATTCAAATATTTTCACTATTCAAACATAAACTTTTAATTTCTAGAACAGCATGTTGCTTAACATAGCTTAACATTAAAAAGGTAACTAAAACAAATTTTGAGGCAAAATTCTAACAATATCATGTAAATGTACCTTTCTTTGGTAATCTTTCATCTATATCTGGGCTAAAAAGTAGGCCTGTTTTTTACAGATTCAATCCCATTTTCTAAACTTTGTTGATTTGCAAGTCTCCGACCAACATTTTCATATCTATTGACACCAGAACATACATTCTGCACAGAAAAAAAAATTGAAAGTTTTGGTTAAGAAGTAAACCTAGTTAAATGAAACTATTATGACAGGGTACATTTTTTAGTAGGTATCAAAATCTACTACTGATCAAAAAGACATATAATTTGGGAAATTTATAGCAAACACAAATTGCCTGCTAATGGAAACTATACCTATCAATTGATATTAAATGATATAAGATAAAAACAGCCTCCCATACTCACTAATTAAAACCAAAATCTATGCTGTCTCTGGGCCTGCTCACAAATAGTGAAAATAAATACACAAACAAATAAACAAAAAGATCAAAATCTTAATTTCATGAAATTTACATACTAGATTAGGAGATTCAATCAAAACAAGAGAAACAATAAATTATATGTATAAATACAATACACAAGGCAAAAACTACTATGAAGGATAGTAAAATGGTACAAAGGATATAGCATGGTAAAGGATAGGAGTGTGGTTTTAAATAAATATGGTGATTTGTGAGTAAAGAAAACTAAGGGCAAGAGCCATGAAGATTTAAGGAGGAAGCCAGGTGCAGCAGCGCACACCTGCTATCCCAGCTACTCAGGAAGGTAAGGCAGGAGGATTACAAGTTCCAGGACAGTCTGGACAATTTAGAAAAACCCTGTCTCAAAATAAAATAAAAAGGGCTGAGATGTAATTCATGGTAGGGTGTGGTTGGGTTCAATTCCAGTAATGTTAAAAAAAAAAAAAAAAAAAAAAATCAAAAATCAAGGGGTAAGTAAGAACATTTCAGGGAGAAGAAGATGCCAGTGCAGTCTCTGAGGCTAGAGCAAAGTCTGGCACATTTAACAAAAGGCAAGGAGGTCAGTGAATGAAGCAGGGTGAGCAAGGGGGCACTGCCAGGAGCAGAGCTCA
Source organism: Tamias sibiricus (assembly GCA_025594165.1). Taxonomy (NCBI): domain Eukaryota; kingdom Metazoa; phylum Chordata; class Mammalia; order Rodentia; family Sciuridae; genus Tamias; species Tamias sibiricus. Next base: position 91,937,640 of record CM046659.1, read on the forward strand.
GAGATATGTCCAGGGACTAGATCATGTGGAACATTATATATAGGTCAATGTAGGAACTGTAGTTTTTATTCAGAATGAAATGAAGAGTCAATGGAATGTTCTGAACAGAGAAGTAACATGACCTAATCTGAGTATTAAAAGGATCATTTGGCAACAATATTGAAGCAAGTTAATTTATTTGTTAAAAGGTGATTATTGCAGTAGTCCAGTGAGAAAAGATGGAACTTAAAGTGGGAAAAGTGCACTGATGAGAATGGATCAGTTTGGAGATGCTCTCAAAGCGGAAGACAGACAGGCTCTTCTAATGGCTTAGATGTAGTACAAGAGAGAAAAAGTAAGGAACCAAGAATGTGCCATGGTTTTCATCTAAGTGATTAGAATAAGTTGCATAACTGAAATGAGGAAGACTGCAAGTGGAAGTGTGGTATGGGGACGGTAAAAGAGCAACAAAGAAACATATCTCAAGAACTATGCTTGGGACAGGTTATACTTGAGGAAAAAAACCCAAGTAGGGAAGTCAGATAGGCAGATGTTAAGAAATATTTGAGGCTGGTAATCCCAGCAGTTTAGGAGGCTGAGGCAGGAGGATTGTGAGTTCAAAGCTAGCCTCAGCAACTTAGTGAGGCCCTAAGCAACTTAGCAAGACCTGTCTCTAAGTAAAACCTATAAATTTTAAAAAAGGAGGCTGCAGATGTGACTCAGTAGTTATGTGCCCTGGGTTCAATCCCCAGTATCCCAGACCACAAAAAAAAAAAAAAAAAAAAAAGAAAGAAAGAAAAATACTTGGCTTAGCATATTCTTACCCAAGAAAAAGGTCAATTTGCCCAGAAGAATTTAAAACATCTGTTTATAGCATAAATACCAGATAGTCTTGCAAAATGAAATTTAAGAAAGTATACAGTAAATCATATTATTAATAAATGAACAGAGTAATAAATTCTTAAAAAACTAGTTAAACTTTAAAAGATCAATTTGCTCAGGAGTGTATTCTGGGAGAACTTAAACTTAGAAGTCCTAAGTATAGGCTAATTGTTTCCTTGAGTGAGTAGATAGAGAAAACAAGTCCAAGGACTAAATTTTGGGTACTCTGTTATAAACTTGAAAAGGCAGAGAAGAAGCCAAGGAGCTGTGTCAAATGCTGCTGACAGGTCAGATTAAAGAAGAAATGATATTTGACTGATGGTTTAAGCAATGGGCAACCTCGATAAGAGCAGTTTCGGGGGAGTGTTCGGAAAAAAAAAATTGATATACAGAAGAGTAGAGAATGGTATAGTAGATGGAGGGAAAGTAGGGTTGAGAGTGTCTTTTAGTATCAAGTCTTCAGCTTTATGCTAATACAAACAGATTAATGAGATTAGACACTTACTGCATCTCTGCTATTTTTCCCCAGACTAAATTTCAAACGAAGAGATCTTCTAACCTTTTCTTTACGGCTGATTTTAGGGGAAAAGCAGCCTGCTTTTCCTGATTCTACCCTAAAAAGAGTGAAATTTAAAACATCTGTTTATAGAATAAATACCAGATATTCTTGCAAAATGAAATTTAAGAAAGTACACAGTAAATCATATTATTAATAAGTGAACAGAGTAATAAGTTCTTATAAACTAGTTAAACTTTAAGATACCATATATGGGGCTGGGGTTGTGTGTCAGTGGTAGAGTGCTCACCTAGCATGCATGAAGCACTGGTTCAATCCTCAGCACCACATAAAAATAAAATAAAGATATTGTGTGCAATGAAAACTAAAAAGTAAATATTAAAACAAAAATAAAAAGATACCATATATGCCCGCTGGTGGACACCTGTAATCCCAGCAGCTCTGGAGACTGAGACAGGAGGATTGTGAGTTCAAAGCCACTCTCAGCAGCTTGGCAAGGCCCTAAGCAACTTAGCAAGACCCCATCTCAAAATAAAAAATTAATAAAAGGGCTGAGGATGTGGCTCAGTGGTTAAGCACCTCTGGGTTCAATCCCTGATGCCTCCCCACCAAAAAAGGATATATATACAAATACTATTTGCATATATAAATAATCTATTTATCACAAAATTTGTCACTTATAAACCAGGATCACTAGATTAGACTAGCTTTTTAAACTAACAGGAAATTTAAAAATATTGACATAAAATAAGATTTTTAAGCAAAATGGACTCAAATTAGGAATTTTATTCCTGGTTGACGTGTGAAGCACACGATTACAAGAAAGAATTATAGAGGGGATTTTTTAAACAAATTTTGATTCAAATGATTCTTGGTAGAATGAAAAAATATTTGACCAAACATCATATTTGAATCACATGATATATACTATACTACATATGTATAGTATATATACACCAAATATCTATCCAATGAAAACAAAATGTCTTAGATAAGTTACCTGCAAATTTTTTTGCCTGCAATCCTTTTACTTCGCCTTAGCACATCTGTGCTGGTCAAATGGCTTCCACTGATGGCTACAGGAGAGAGTGAACTCTGAGATGACACTTCTGGGCTTGCATCAAAGTGAACTATAAAAAGTAACCACATGTAAGATAGCACACATACTCTTTGTTTTTCAAAGTGTAAAATAGTAACAGCAGCAATTAGAGTTAAAGTCTCAATTTTCCCCTCCAAGCAACAACAAAAATCAAAATTTCTAGTTAGAAACTTCAGGTGTCAAATAACTGACCCAACTAAAAAGAAAAGTATCAATTTCTTACTTTCTAGTAGCCAGTTAAAGTACAACTTTTACATTAGTTTTGCTTCAAACTCTTGATAATACAAGCAAGGGCTGGACAGGGGCATACACTAGAGACAGCAAGATGTGGAGAGAATTGAGTATCCCCCACCCTGACCATTTACAAAACAGGTCAATATTTATCAATAAATATTGACAAATGTGTTGGTGTCTGAGTATACAGAATGCACCTGGTAGCCAACCACTATCTACTGATTCTGGAGTATAATTTGTTCAAAATTTGTCAAACAAAACCTAATTTTCTGCCAAGCATAGTGGCACATGCCTGTAATCCCAGCAGCTCAGGAGGTTGAGGCAGGAGGATTGCAAGTTCAAAGTCGCCTCAGCAAAAAACGAGGCACTAAGCAACTCAGTGTGACCCTGTCTCTAAATAAAATACAAAATAGGGCTAGGATGTGGCTTAGTGGTTGAGTGCCCCTGAGTTCAATCCCTGCTACCAAAACAAAACAAAAAACAACCCAATTTTCTATATCAATGCTGATAGTTAACTTTGCCACTGCCTTTTCCATGTGAATAACTGGGTCACAATAGAAACAAAATTTAATTAAGTTGTTCAACATCATTTATATCATGAAATCAACTAAAGTTAAAAAAAATTATGAAGAAAGTGAAATAGTTATGAACAAGGGCTCCAGAATTCTTTGGTCTGAGGTTGTGGCTCGGCAGTGGAACACTTGCCTAGCACATGTGAGGCACTAGGTTCAATTCTTGGCACCACATAAAAATAATAAATAAAATAAAGTTATTTAAAAAAAAAAGAATTCTCTCTATTCACTGTTACTGAATTTCAAAGAGATATTCATGACCTTTGGGTACATTTGGCTAAAGAAAGCTTTAGTCAACATAATACATCCAATTTGCCATAGGTAGCTTTATCCCAGGGCTACAGGGCTACATCTTGAAAATGTATCAGTGGTCAAAATGTAGGATGTAAAATTTATCACACTATAAAAAAAAGTTATAAATACATACTCTATGAAGTAAAGATTAATGCTTATATATAATAAAGCATATTATATAATAAAGCATATTATCTGCCATATGAATATATACTTAGAAATCAACCCATTTTCATTCTTTCAGATCGAATTTATTAAATTGTGGATGAAAAAGCAGAGACAAAGAAAAATGGTGAGTTAAAAATAACAGGAATTGGGCTGGGATTGTGGCTCAGCGGTAGAGCGCTCGCCTAGCACATGGGCGACCCAGGTTCGATCCTCAGCACCACGTACAAATAAAAAAATGTATTGAATAAAAAACGCATTGTGTACAACTAAAGCAAATAAAAATATTTTTAAAAAATTAAAAAAAAAATAACAGGAATTAGGGCTGGGGTTGTGGCTCAGCGGTAGAGTGCTCGCCTGGCACATGCGCGGCACAGGTTCGATCCTCAGCACCACGTAAAAACTGATTGTGTACAACTAAAGCAAATAAATAAATATTTTAAAAAATAATAATAACAGGAATTATTGTAGAACTTTTTTATATAAAGTCACTAATTACCCAGGTTCAAGTTAATGTTAAAACAACATAAGAATGTTTCAGCTTTTAGGGGTCAGCATGGAGAAGAATACAAGTTCATTCCTTAGGGAAGATATTGTTATGCTAATAAGTAAAGGCAGGTAGAACTACAATTCCCATCTGCCATTTTTTAAATTTCGAAACTGGAAAGACCTAAATATTAAGAAAACACTAAGTTACTTCCAAGGAGTTTAAGTCTCTAATCTCTTACTCCTGAAATAACTACAGATGTAACCATCAGAATTCTTACACTTTAATGAGCCACACGGAACCTCTGAAGAGGGTTTTTCTTCAAAAACTACAAGTTGCTATTCCCTTTAACTTAAGGAAAGCATAAGCCTTTGGGTAACAGGAAAAAAAACAAAATGACTAATATCTTTTGGGGAGAAGAGCTAAAAACTCAAGCTACTGAATTCCATTTTCTGAAATCAAAAAATATGTAAAAAAGGACTCAGAGATCACTAATATTTTGATTATATGTGAGACAAATACAAGATGGGGATGTTAGAATTTCACTTTATTTTTTTTTAGTCATAAAGTTAGTATGAGCCAACTTGTATTCTGTACATGCTAAAAGAGCCAATTAAATCTAAGACTACAGTAACAAAAATTTAGTATTCAATAGTTAGGAGAGGACTTTCTTCCAGACACAAAAAAAGATAAATGTCTGAAATTATGTCAATTGCCCTGATCTAATCATTATACACTTGTGTACATGTACTGAAATATCCACATACTGTGTACATGTTTTGAAATATACCATATCCCACAAATTACTATTATTCAATTAAAACTAAACACCTGAGCTTAAAAGTGATATGGAAGCCATTCCACAAAGAACAGTGTAAACAAAGTTTTAAAGCTTTATAAATGGTACTTTGACATAAAAATTATGAAAGTACCCATTTCCTAAACTATAACCCTAAATAGTAACACCTTGACTCTGGATTCAAGGTGACCAAACTTCTGACAGTTTCAATTCAACATAAGATAGCAATAGAGCCACAGCTATAGACTATAGACTCAGATGGAACTGAAGCAGGATTTAGGATGTCTAATCACATAAAATCTGAGCATCAATGTTATCCACAGAAGCCCAAACTCTCACTCTGAGTTTTTCATTATAACTTGCAATAGAAATGACCACAAAACACATCCACATATTAATGATATTAAATGAGTGTCTATTTTTAAAGGCAGGAACATTATTTAAAACAAAACAAACAAACAAAAAAAAAACACAGAAATTTGATAAAATGTGAAAATAAAATTCAGTCTCCTGAAGATGTTGTTAACCTGAAATAATTCTTTGCTTAGAATAGACACTTATGCTAATGTTTACAACTCAATTATAAAAATTATATTTGTTACCTGGTACTGGTGTGGAACTTCCATTGAAGAGATTATTTGGCAACAGATCAAAGTTAAAATTGTGTTTGATAGACTTCCTTTTCTTACTTGAGAAACCATGAGAAGAATCTACTGGCAGTTTACGCTTAGCATTTGGTGTAAGAATCACTGGTGATACAGAGAGTTGAGCTGAAAAAGAACAAAAAAATCTGGAGTTGACAAAATATAAAAATCTTTATATAATTTCTGCTTATGAAGCTCTTAGAGTTAACCAAAAAATGTGAGAGATATATTTTCATCAATATATGTTATAGAACTACATTAACACTCTGCAATTACTTAAAATGAAAATAAGGAAGATGAAAAGAGGCAAGACTCTTGAGGAGCAGTAACTTAAATAGACTTAAAGATGCATGTAACACAAATCAAAGAATATTAATATGAAATAAAGAATATTAACATAACTAAATTATAGTCAAGAAGTTGAGACAAAAACTGATCTATTATTTTTGCTTTTCATCATAACTGAGATTTTCACTCTGGAAAACAGAAAATACTATGTTGTCTATTATCGGCTCAATACTTTTAGCCACAAGCAAAGTAGGATAAGATATTAGTACATATAATAAAACATTTCCAGCTCTAAACCAAAACTGAGGTTGAACTATTTTCACATGTTCAGCAGCATCCAAATTACAAGCAACTGAATATCACAATTAAGAAAATTAAAGGGTTTGGGGATGAAGCTCAGTATCCAGAGTGCTTGCCTAGTATGTGTGAGGTCCTGGATTTGAACCCCATCATGACAAGGAAAAGAAAGTAAGTTCAGAATATAACAGACTATTTTAGGTTCATTATATCCAATGTAATTAGCAATATCACAACATAAAATATATAGTACTGTATTGAAAATAAGTGTTTGGATTTGATTAAATTCAATTTGATCCTTAGCTGTTAGATAATCATTATTGCAACTATTTATTGTAGACTAAAGAAGTTTTCATTTAAATAGATACATGTAACAAATACCTACCTGTTCTATCCTGCTGAGGTGTAATAGAGGGTGTTCTGTTAGATTTCAGTTTATTCAGTGCTCCATTAACAAAATCTGAAATGCAAGATGTAATCATACAGTTAAAATTTAACAGCTATCTGCCTTTCACCAAGTCTTATAGATACTAGTAATCTTTTAACATCTAGCTTTTATATCAGCTTATAAAAATATTATATTCTCATTTAAAAAGAATGATTTCAACATAGGAAAAATACTCAAGAATCTATTTTTATTTCATTCTTCACTTATACTTCTGTATCCCTAAAAACAACAACAAAAAAAAGTATAAGGCAGAATGAAATGTAATACATATACTTATGATACACAGTACTAAAGGGAAGTAATCTCTTGTTAAGCCAAGAGATGAAGGTCTGAATTGAGACAGAAGTAATGGAAATGGAAGCAGGAATAAAGGTATTAAAGAGATTGAAGTGACAAGACTTGGTGATCAGTGGGATATGAGAATGGGAAAAGAGCAGATGAGACACTTAGACTTCTGATTTTAAAAATCGTGTAGAAAATGGTGTACTAAGTAGAAACGAAACTGTGGAGAAAAGTTAGACATGACTGAGACACTAAAATGGATATGAACTGAAGTATGGAGAAATCATGGCTGGAGAATTTGATTGCCAAGTTATTAGTCCAGAAATAGTAGTTTTAAAAAATTCCAAGTGAACTAGATCTGTTAAGAAGAGGACAAAGTATTATAAAAAGATACAGTATGGAAGAATGGAAGAGTTAAGAGGTGATCAGAAAAAATATATATATAAGAAATGAGAAAAAAACATGGTGAAAAAGGTAGGAAAAGAAAGAACTGTATTACAAAAAAAAAAACAAGAAAAAGTAAAAAATATCAGGAAGAAAACAGAGATTCCAAATAATACAGGCCTAAAAAATATACATTAACTATTATTGTGATTATAACAGGAACAGTTTTATGCAAAATTATGTCCCTAATTTTCACCCAGAATGAAACACAAAAATTCTTTAAATATGTTCATTTACCTAATCAATAGGTACAAATTAGACAAGAATACTGAAAACCTCAAAGAGTTTTGGCCATACTCTAAACTAATAAGACAATAACTTGTAATGCCATCTGTTCTGGTACCAATCCATAAAGGTTAACATGAAAGAGAAGAGAGAGAGAAAAGAGAAGAACAAGAAATTAGAGTCAGAGCAGAGAAAGAAAAATTAGCCAAGCAACAGATTCAGCCATAGCAGAAAACACACAATTAGGACAGCACAACAAAATTAGAAGTATGGAAGGAGAAATGCTTCCTTCTATACTCTGAAGCTGTCCTGATTGCACCATGGCCCATACTAACATATCAGGAGACTACCTAGAGTATATACAGAAATGGAAAAATTGAATCTCAAACCCTGCAATAGTCTCATGGTCCTATTATATGCATGTCAGGAAGTTTTATACCAATAAGGGCATCATATTAATCAGCTCAGTACTATACCACTACCTATGAAAGACATTTGTTAGCATAATGATAATACAGAGGTGCATACACACACATTCACATACATTGGTAAAAACAGGAAAATATGATTAAATCACCTAGCTTATAAGAATTTGCCCATGGAATCCAGTGTAGATTCTGAGGTGATATATTTTGAGAATTATCATATGTAGCATTAAAGCTAGAGTAACTAATTCATATAATATATATCAAAATAAAATTTCTGGATGATTATAGAATAATTATAGAATAATTTGAATGTACTTAATACTTTTAAACTGTACCCTTAAATGGTATATGATAGCAAATTTGATGTTTTATATATTGCCATAATTTTTTTTTAAAAGTCAAGCAGATACAAATTCTTCTAAGCTAATACATTGAATCACATGAATGTTTGTGACATTTCAAAGTGAGATGTAAAAAATAGGAGACAAGTTATAAGAATAAATGCTGATAGTCTAGAGCCCCCTGAACAAGCTCAAATTAATAAAACTGATGTTTTTAGTGATGTCTGACAAATGACTCAATGTATTGATTCAATAGTTAAAACCTACTCTAAGATAACACTAGGCTGGATGTATTAAACATGGTTTCTATATTCAAAGCACATTTAAAATAATAATCATATACAAGTAATAAGTATAAAACCAGATTAAAACTCCATAATCCTAAAATATTAGAGAATATCAGAGCAAAAGAAATAATTCTTTCAGTGAGGAGGGATATGGGGAAAGACATTTAACCTGAATTTTGACAAGTGAATACAACTTGTATACAAGATACAATACAATTGTATACAATACAATACCATACAGCAGGAAGAGATAAAAGTAAAAATATAAAAACATAGCATAAGCAAAAGAACAAGTGTCTGAAAACAACAAATAACAAAGTTTGACTAAAGTTTAGGTAGCATAAAGGAGAGACAAGAAACAGTAGACATGCTAGAGCAATCCTATGAAAGACCTCTACTAAAATCTAAGCTTAAATATTAGTATTATCAAGGAGAATTTTTGAAGGGTGTGTGAGATATATGACTACAGCAATAAGAGGGTGAATTCAAGGAGGAGGCCCAAAATCTAAGGAGATTCTTACAGTATAGATGCAATAAACATTGCAAAGATTGAACCTTAGAATTTGAAAACTGTGAATACAGATGGTAAAGTAATAACAGTTATGAGCCCAGGGTTTAAAGCCTGAGAGTCTAAGGAATGGTGGTGGTATTAGTGTTAAAATATAATTTTTTGTTTTTGTTTTGTTTAGAAAGTGGAATAAAACAGAACTGGCTTTTAAAGAGTTGAAGATTGTTATTTCAAAAATGCCAAACTTAAAGCAACAAGGAAGAATAGAAGAAGACTGCCTTAGTAGGCTATTAGTAAGGTGAAACTGATGTTTAGAGATCTGGTGGTCATCTATTTAGTTGGAAATGAACTGAAACTATAGGAATGAATGAGATCACAAAAGGAAAGATGACAAGCTGGGCGCGGTGGCACACGTCTATAATCCCAGCACTTTGGGAGGCTGAGGCAGGAGGATCGCGAGTTCAAAGCCAGCCTCAGCAATGGCGAGGCACTTAGCAACTCAGTGAGACCCTGTCTCTAAATAAAATACAAAAAAGGGCTGGGGGATATGGCCCAGTGGTCAAGTGCCCCCGAGTTCAATCCCTGGTACCACACACACACACACACACACACACACACACACACACAAGATCTGTGTCAAAGAAATAGCTACATTTGTAGTAGGAAGATTTATGAGTTGAACTGTGTGCTCCAAAAATACCACCAGAAGCTAGGGAGAGGTAAGAAAAGATTACCTCCTACAGATACGAAAGGCCCAGCTGACAGCTAAGTTGCAGTCTAGCCTCTAGAATTGTGAGACATATTTCTGTTGTTGTAAGTCAATTAAGTTTATGGTACTTTGCTATATTAGCCTTAGGGAAATAATATAGAAGTCATAAAGGTAATCTACAAGGATGCAAAGAAGAAACACAATAATGCAATAACATATAAACCAATAGATATAAAAGGAATGATGATTAAGCCGGGCACGGTGGCACACACCTGTAATCCCAGCACTTTGGGAGGCTGAGGCAGGAGGATCACGAGTTCAAAGCCAGCCTCAGCAATGGCGAGGCACTTAGCAACTCAGTGAGACCCTGTCTCTAAATAAAATACAAAAAAGGGCTGGGGATGTGACCCAGTGGTCGAGTGCCCCTGAGTTCAATCCCCGGTAACCACACACACACACACAAAAAAGGAATGATGATTAACTATTTGTTCCTATAGTCAAAAGAAAAACTTCCTAAGTTGGTAGAAATTTATTAAGAGGAATGATCTCTGTCTTCTCAACCAAGAGGTAAGAAATCTTACTATCAACTTCACCATAATATAACTTTTGGTCTTTTTAGTTCTTCCCAATAATATTCATTCATTATTTAGTTTGTACTTCTAACTAAATTCACATCACTTTCTAGTTCAAAGATCTCACACTTATATTATTGCCACACATTTTTGATCATTCTCCCTACTTCCAAGTCTAAATTAAATCATAATTTTCAAAAAATACTTTAATCATGTCAATCCTCAAGTTATAAATCTTCAATGATTCACTAGCATGCAGGTTAATATTCTAGTTTTTTAGCCTGGCATCAAGCTCACCATAATACCATGCTAATCCATACAATGAACCCTGTATTCAAGTCACACTGGTTTACTCACAGACATAGATATAGATTACATCTTCCCTATAAAAGTCATTTTTTTTTTTTTTTTGGTACCGGGGATTGAACTCAGGGGCACTCAACCACTGGGCCACATCCCCAGCCCTTTCTTGTATTTTATTAGAGACAGGGTCTCACTGAGTTACTAAGTGCCTCGCCATTGCTGAGGCTGGCTTTGAACTCGTGATCCTCCTGCCTCAGCCTCCCAAAGTGCTGGGATTACAGGCGTGCACCACTGCGCCCGGCTATAAAAGTCATTCTTTATAGCACACTTCCTATCTCTTAGAGGATACAAGTTTTCTGATCCTCCACCAAATTCCCCTTGATTCCATCCACTCTTCAAGGAGGCTTAGTTTACTCCTCTTTGAGGAGTCCCTTGATCCTTATGACCCAGTGAACTTTTCTCCTTTGAAGACATTTTACGTTTTTGCTAAAGATTCAGTACTTAATGTTAGAGTGTATTGTCACTTTAACTTTTCTTATGCATGCCATATTTTTCCAACTATACTATAAGCATCAAAGACACATAACATAGCTTATGCTTCTTGATGTTTACATACATTTTAGATGAAAGAAAATGATTTTACATAAAAGCAAATCACAGTACCCCTCCCTAAAATGAGATTGACACTTACTTCCAACACTTTGTCTTCGCCTTTTCTTATATTCACCAGGAGTTTCATATTCACCCTCTTCAAAGCCTTCCAGTGATGGAGTAGCACAGAGACCATCAATGCCCAACATAGCTGGTATCTTTTCCAGGATAAAACCTGGTACGCGCCCTAAATGAAAATGTTCATAAGACAATTATTATTCTTTCTTTACTCTCTGCCCCAAGTGTATAGATAATAATATACCAGTTTTTTAACAGCTGTCTTCATGATTCACTTGGAAAAAGCTGGGATCTCTCTCACTTAAATAAATCCTATTAATAATGCAACTGTATCTTACCAATATCGGATGAATAATCAATAAGAGTCTGTACTACTGCAGCCTGCAATCGCAATCTTTTTTCTGTGTTAGCAGACATCTTTTCATGTCCTTCACTTGTCTGGAGAAGATTTGGTGCAAATATTACTGCAAGATTGCTACTATCCATCTTATTCTCCCTGGACCTTAAATGACAAAAGGTTTATTAGATGGATAAAGATAAAAGTACAGAAAGCTAAAATAACATATTGAGCACATTTTGAAGACCTCTTATTCTATCAGTCACACACTAGTCAAAATAATTACCCCTAATCTATTCATCTACAAAATTGGCTTGAACATAACTTAAGGGAAAAAAAGAAAATAAGCAAAAAGGACTGATGGTATAGTTCAGTGGTCAATGAATGGTAGAGTGCTAGCCTACCACCATATTCAAGGTCCTGGGCTCAATCTCTAGCATCACAGAAATAAAACAACAACAAAAAACCATAAGAACCCAAAATATATAGGCTCTGTATATTTAAATATATATCAAAAAATCATGCTAATCAGAGTTCACACTTTACTTTTCCACACAAATTAAACATGTTTATCTAATTTTCAAAGCCACACATAGAAAACTGGAAGTGTTAGGAGGTGATAAGTATGTGTAAAATAATGGACTCAATAACAACAGGGAAAGGGGGGGAAATTTACAAAGCACACCATAAATATTTTTAAAACACACTAATCAGAAGCCTTTTGAGTAGAATAAGTGGATCATGGGGAGGCTGGAGAGGAGATAAAGGAAAGGTACTGGGGAATCAATCTAGTCAAATTATGTTCATGCATGAATATGGTATAATGAATCCCACTATTATGTATAATTATAATGCACTAATAAAAATTAAAAAAAAAATTTTTAAAGAATTTTTAAAAAAAAGCCATTCAGAGGACTATGTATCTTATAAATACCAATAAGCCATTAAGGTATTCATAATGACTTAAGACAGTAATAAAATAAGTAACTAGGCACACTGTTTCTTAAATTAAAAAGGGTATACTTTTTATGGTAAGGACTTTAGAAAAATTTCCATTTCAAATGAAATTTATTATCGATAAGGGTTATTATCGATAAGGGTAATTCTTAGGTAGTTGAGAAATTAAGCAATCATTTCCCAAAACTTTTAATTACCACTTACCTAAGAGAAACGTTCCTCAGAAAGTTAAAGAAGTATCTTAATATGTCAATTGTATGATCAGCCATAAGACAGGAGAGCAACAATGTAGCTTTATTCTTCTCCTCTGTTCCTAACTGTTGAGCTTTGAAAAGTGCTTCATGCAAATCGACAGGGAGAATTGGCTCTGGCAATTCCCTAAAGAACTGCTTAAGAAGTCCTGCAATGTCACAAGGAAGTGCTGAAGACAGGCAACCTTCACCATGATCCAGTTTATTCTGAAATAAATAAATGATCTTGAGCATTTTGGAAGCTTTTATTACAGATAAAGTAACCTTTATTATATCTAAATAAAGAGCTTTTTTTCATAAATTTTCTTAATCTTTAATTCTCCTTTCTAGAAGGCTAAAAATAAAACTGAATTGGGTTTGTTTGTTTATTTTTACTTTCTGGGAATAAAGACCATCAATTTGAAAGCACTCTAAACTTTTAAAGCACTATATAAATGATATAATTTCTTTTGAAAAAAAGATTCTTCTGCTGGGAAAAAAGCTATTTGAATTAAATTCTAGTCAATTATTTATATAATAGTTCTAGATATTTCAATAATAAAAATTGAATCATAAAAATGATACAAATGAAAAATTATAGTTCAAGAACATGCTCACCTTTAGTGCCTTGAGACGAACAACAGATCCTGATTTCCTAAAAAGTCCTTCTGTCTGAATATGCTCTTGTAAAGATGTGCAGGCATCAACAAGAAAGCTGAAAGAGATTTTTTTCAAGTGACCAGACCCTATTCTCCTGCCAAAACACGAGTGGGCCAAGTATTCTGCTACTTTCAGAAATTGTAATGTAACAAATCTCTTTAATTCTTATGATAAAAATTTTTAGTTGTCCTCCTTCCTTCCTAAATTCTTCTCTAAGGCTCATCTTTTTACTCATGCTAACTTCAATGTGCCTGCTCAATTTTACATTCTCTTCAATTTTACTCCATTTCTGTGCTTCCCTTCGAGCATAGACTTGTCTTACTTATTGCCTCTACCTCTACTTGACCCTCGTCAGACTGTTATCCTCATTACTCTAATGAAATAGTTTCCATCAAGGTCACTAATGCCCTTTGCTTTGCTAAATACACGTCAATTCATTGTACTCATTTTGCTTAACCCTTCAGCATTTGACACATCTCAAAAATACGTTTTTCACAACTCTTCTGGTTTTCTTGCTGTCTCCCTACAACTCCTTCTCAAACTCCTTTTCTGGTTCCTCTTTACTAGACCTCTCTATGGTGGAATAACATATGGCTGACCAAGGTCATCTTCTTTTATCTATTGTCTCTCCATGGGTGATATATAGATTTAAATATTGATCATCTACTACATTAGCCCAAAACTAAGGTAAAAGTTTTTCTCACCCCAACATTACCCCTCAGAAAAGGAGGATATATCTCAGTGCTTGTAATTCTTTTCATATTAAAGGGTGGACACTCAATTTAAAAATTTTGAACAATAAACTCAATATTAATGTTAAATACTTAGATAATCAACAGCTTGTGCCAACAAATTAAAATGTATTCCAGCTACATACAACTGATATAGATGTATTGGTGCAGAGTGGCTGAATGTCAATCCTGCTTATAAAGGGTAATTGACAGTTGGTGTTTGTTTTTTTAAAGGAGGTCAAGAAATTACAACAAAGATTTAGTCATTATTTCTGTGGATGTGACTTTGCAGTTCCAAATGTTGAAAATTATTATAGGTTTTCATTACAGAAAAATGAAGTCTTTTATAGGTCATGTGAAAAGCAAAACAGTTAAGTGGTTACCTTACACTGTGAATCTACATCTAAGGACAAATGAAGAAAATTGTACTAGGGCAGTAAAGTGTTCAATAAATGCTCTTGAATGATGCATCAGTTAACACCTTGATTATTGGACTAAAGTAGACAAAATGAACCCTACTTTGTATAAAGGGAAAATAATGAAAGAGAAAAGATATGCCTTTTAAAACTATTGTCTTAAACTCTAGTTTTTTCTGATGCAATTAGTCCAAAATGTTACTTACAAATAGTAAGTGGCATAGAAAAGCTAAAGTGATATATACTGTATATTCACAAATACCTCTTTTAAATATTTTTATCCAACATTTCTTAAACAAAAAATATCAAAATTAATACTGAGTTGGTAATTTAGTATAGCATTTAATCTGAGAGCTGTTGGCAAAAGAACTGGTGTAAAACTAAAAATTAAGTAGACAAAAATAATTTTATTTCTAACATTTATTCATTAATGGACATTCAAATTCAATCCTGGAAATAAACATGAATTACATTTAAATTAGGTAAAAGCTCAAAATTTTATTTTTTCACATAAGCTTATGTTGAGAAATGAAATCATTTGCTGGTTTGAAACAAATATGGATATCAAGCAACTATTTCCAAACCATCTATCTAAAAACCAATTTCAAATATTTATTCTCCATTTCAAACTGCTTACCTTGGAATGTGTCCATATTCCGGTACAACGGAATGGGGCAATGCACTAAAAGGTACTCCAAATATTTTACCCTAAAAAGACAAATCCAGTTAGACTAACACAAATACTAGGCATAAGAAATGTTCTTCATCAGTGGGTAGATTAAAAACTTTAGGAATAAAAAAATACATTCTGATATTACTATATATATACATATCTATCTATCTATCTATCTATATATATATAGATATTTAAGCATCTGGTTAAAGAAACAGTTATTATTAGGCATGATGCTAGATACTGGGAGTACAAAGATGATCAAGATAAAGATGTAACAATCTAGTGAATTAAGTCTCTAATCTTAATTAGAAAATTAATATACTAATGGAAAATCAATCCAGTTAGTGCTTAGTAAGGAAATTCTGAAACAGAATTTGGCCCAAACATTAACATTTCCCAAAAAATACTACGGATTCCTTCAGTAACCTTATAAATACTGACTTTATTTACATTTTCCTTTGGTCATTTTATAAAAGTGACCTTATTAACTTAGAAAAAGGGCTAACTAAGCCAATTGATATGTAAATAGTAATTCCTGTCACTCACTGAGCACCTCTTAAAATATATCAGTAGTTATATTTACTAGCTGGTGCTCACTGGTAGAGTGAAAATACCAGGTTCTGAATTCCATCCTTAGCACTGAGGGGTGGTGGTAGTTACTTTTAGACCTCTTTTCGACACTCTATAAAACTACTTTTCAAACTACGTCCTGAAGTATACAAGGCAGGACTCTGACAAATATTTAAGTTAAATTTCATTTAACTACCTTGAAACTCATTTTTTTTAAAAGCACAAATTTTAATACACTGAAGAATCCCAAGAGTATACTTGTATATTGGTGAACTTAGATGTTTTTGCACATCCAAGAGCAAATAAAGAATCTGCCACTGTTTTTGTACCTGCATTCCAACTTCTTAAAAAAATGTGTCACTGATTAAGAAGCATGTGGCTTTGCCCTGAGTTCTCAATCCCCAGTACCTCAGATATAAATAAATAAATAAATAAATAGCCAATATCTGGAGACATTTCTTGGTTGTCATAAGTAAAGAAAGCTACTGGCATCTAGTGAGTAGAAGGCAAAGATACTATTAAGCCCATTCTTTTTCCCTGACAATTATAGTCCAAAATTTCAATAATGCTGAGGTTGGAAAACGCTGCAACTTTCTCTTAATCACCAAAAGTTCCTGAAAAGAATTAAGAAAGCTTTTTATTTAAATATCAACAGGTGACCACATGGACTGAATTAGACACACCTAACTACATCACTTTTTGATCCACAGAGTGAACGTCTTATATGACTTGGTCATGGTACCAGGTGTGACCACCCATTTTTAACCTAAATCACTTTCGGAGAACTTACCCCTATTTCCGTGGCTGCTGTTTCTTGTCTTCTGCGCTCACACTGCCCACGTCCACCCTTGACCTTAATGCCATAAACAGCCCGGAGCTGCTGCAACAAGGCCAATCTGACCAGCCTCTTATCCCACATCCCGGACACAGCGCCCACTCTTTGAGGCAGGTTCCTGACTCTCGTTCGCCACCAAGTCTTCCAATTTCCAAACACTCTCAGGTTTGAGCTCCGCTCCGCCGCCTTCCAGCCACCTCTGGCACTCCTCCAGCCCTGGGCCCCGGCCACTTCCACGGCTTTTCCTCGATCCTCTATCCACTTACACAAACGCTCTTCAACTGGCCTCTTGATCCAGCCACACTTCACTCTTCTTTCACTTACCCCTACCTTCTTTCTGGTCACCCAATCCTTTCCGCTACTTACACGGACCACCCTTCTTTCTCCCTTGATTCTTTCAGTTCCTTGAACCAACGCCTGTTGTCACCTTCTCACCACTTCCGGTCACTTGCAATGATCCCCTTTCCACCAAACTTCACTCTTCCCACTCCAGCTCTCTCGGATATGTAAAGACGACCCTTCCCCTTGCCACTCCAGCCCAGGCAGACGCTGCAGGACGTTTGAGTCTCAGTTCCCGCGACCCCCGCCCCAGCCCAGCCGCCGGACCAGCCGGCTGCTCAGGCTCTTTTCCAGTCCCGGTCCCCGCCCGGGCTGGTCGCCGTCGTCACCCCGTTTCACAGGCTTCTCCTTCTCCCCCATCAGCCTGCATGCAGCTCCCGGCCTGCACATCCCGGAGCTCAGACTATAACCAAGCAGCTCTCCCCATGCCTTCAAGCCACCGCAGCCGTCACACCCTCAGTCCCAGCCCCAGCTCAAATGGCAGCGCCAAACAGCGCTCCGCTCTGATTGGCCCACTCCGCTTTTCAAAATCAGGACCTCCGAGGGTGGCCAGAAGCTGCCTGTCTAGGAAGGTTGGGGCGAGGAGAGATCACGATGGGTGTGGCAAGCAAAACTAAGAAACACGAGAATTTCACTTGCTCTTTTATTGCCATATATTTTTTTGGAGGAAACTGTCATTTAAAGCGTGCTTGAGTATACCCAGCGGGCTCCCGAGATAATATATTCGGGGATATGTAATAGACACCTCATTCTCTTGTCTTCAGACCTTGGCTGAAGCTGAAAGCCCTCTGGCGGCGAAAACCGATTCTACGGAGCCCGAGGTGAGACAACTTAAGTCAGGATATACAAACTCTGGTTTTGGTAACCCTGATCTACCGCCGTTGGTGAGAAGTCAGGCTATGGAAATCGGTTTCTTTTTGGCGCTAGTGTTTAAGTCTGCGGGAGGCTGCTGCTGCAGAAGCTTCATTCTGTGGCGTTTAGAGTTAGAAGACCCGGAGGACCTCCAACCCTGCCCGCGCTCCCCTCGCAGCTCCGACGTTGCTGAAACCCAGTTCTTGTCTCCAAACTGCTTTTCCATTCTCAAACACCAGCAATCGCGTCGTGATGTTCTGTTTACTCTTCTCGGGGGGAAACTTGGACTCAATTTAAATACAGGCAATATGGTATACATTTACTACCGCCCCACCTCACATTGCATACTTAAGAGTACCGACAGAACTCGCGCACTAATTGTATCCCCATTACTTAATAGTGCAGTGGCTAAGTAAATGAATATTTGCCCAGCGAATGAATTTAAGTAGAGAACATTTTCTTGTAATCGTTTTGTTCCTTTTGGAGTCCAAGTCCTTAGCTCTTCTACTCTTCCCAATCTAAAGAAAAGTCTGTTGAGTGAAGAGATAGGAACAAAAGGGAAATTAAGCATTTTGTGTTGTTTTTAACAGTTGTTTGTTGAGCGTATATTATCTTATAGGATGATGAGCAAAAGTAGATGCAGGTTCAGCCCTTGAAGGGAAAAGGGAAATTTGGGGCCTTTATCGATTGAAAAATACTAAGGAAAGAAACATGATACTATGATAGCAGCATATATAAAGATCCCTGGTGTGGCAGAGCAACATATCAATGACTAACTGATCTGAAGAATCAATAGAAATTAACTTGGTTAAAAGTGAAGTTGAGATAGCTAAGTGGAACCAGCTTTAGGAGGCAAATTCACAAACAAACAAAAGAACTTGTGTTATCTTTAGCCTCATTCCTTCCCCAAACTTCATAGTCTTCTGGGTTTTAGATGACCCAGATTTCCTACTCTTGAATGTTAGGTGCCTTTTTCTTATCTATGTCTGAATGCTTTTTTTCCTTTAAGCATCTTTATTCAGATGTAATTCGTGTAAAATGAATTTTTTTCAATTTAAGGATGCAATTCATTGGTTTTAGTACATCCACAGAGTTGTGTAACCATCAGCACAATCTTAAGTTTAAAACGCTGTCATTACCCAATTTGACAGTCACTCTGCCTCTCAATACCTCCTCAACCCCAGGTACGGTCAAACACTTATTGAATCCTTTCTATAAACTTGCCACTTAATAGACTTTTCACATAGATGGAATCATACAGTGTGTAATCTTTTCCTCTTGTGACTGATTTCTTTCATTTAATTATAATGTTTTCAAGGTTTATCTATCTTGTAGTTATGTATGCTTTTTTAAAGCTAATGCTTTTATTTTGCTTGGTATTTTTTTATCTCCTTTTCTCTTTGGTGAAAATATTGCTTCACAATGATATTAATATAATTGCTTATCTAGCTCTAGTTATATATCTTATTATGTATATGTTTTACATATATAGAGAGAAAACAACAGAACAAAGAATAACTAAATCTGAATAAGAGTAATGACATTGCTAAAATAGGGCTGATAAATAGTGTTTTGAGTTTCAATGCAGCTCTTTTTTCTTCACCTGTATCCCACTGGGATATACAGTCAAGATACTATGTTTTAAATAAACTGGACTTAGTTCTTCTCTTGCCTTATATAGGAATGTATTGATAGATGTGGGTTATTTCTACTCTTCTGCTATTATAAAAGATTCTCTGCATGTGTAATATGCTTTTGCCAGTGTATCTTTAACAATTTTCCACAAGTGGGATTGCTAGGTCAAAGGATAAAAGAACATGTCATTTTATTTAATATTGCCAAATTCCCCTCATAAGGGTTGTATAATTTTGTATTCACATCCAGCAATGTTTAAGAGTTCCTATTTTCTCATGTCTTTTCCAATAGAGTGGATGGTCAAACTCCTAAATTTTTGCTAATTTGATAGATGGGAGATGGTATTTCAGTATAGTTTAGCATGTATCTTAATATTAATGATATGGAGCATTTTTACAAATGGTACGTACATACAATGAAGTATTATAAGCAGTTAAGGAATATGGAAGGTATACCACAAAGGAACAAATTGGAAAAAGTAACGCACAAAAGAATGTAATATTTTAACTTTGGGGTAGAGAAATTAGAAATACTCATGGGGCTACTTGCTTATGATTTCAAAAATAAGCAATGGAAAAGAAAATAAAATCTAATAAAAGTGGTAGCAAATAAGAAGAGTAGAACAAGTGAAGGAGAGGACAAGAATAGAATAGAAGCTAGCCCTTTCTGAATAGTTCTTGTTTTATAGCTTAACACTAGAACCCTGTAATTGTGTGTGTGTGGGGGGGGGTGTTGCTTGTATTGTTTTTGTACCAGGGATTGAATCTAGGAATGCTTAACTACTGAGCCACATCCCCAGCCCTTTTAATTTTTATTTATTTATTTATTTATTATTATTACTTTTTATTTTGAGACAGTGTCAGATCTCATAAGTTGCTTAGGGACTTGCTAAATTGCAGAGACTGGCTTTAAGCTTGCAATCCTCCTGCTTCAGCCTCTTGAACTGCTGGGATTACAGGAGTGTGCCAACACACCCAGCCTATAAATGCTTAACATGTTTAAAATACAAAATAAAATGAGAAAGCAACTCCTAAAATGCAAAATAAACAAAAAAAATGAACTAATCCTTTAATCTATTTAGGGGCTATATGCATTTCTTTTTCTTTTCAATTGAGGTGACCTTTTTAAAAAAAATTAGAAAATTTTTATTAGCTCTTGGTGATATAGGATGCCTATTTGAGGCGGGCATTTTGCTTTGCTTTTTTCTCTTTGTCGAAATTGTAATTAGTCTCTTTCCTGAATGCTTCTGGATTCTGGTCATAGGGAGGCATGTTTTCCCCACTCCCAAGTTATAAGGCAATTCACTCCCATGAATGCTTGTACTAGTTTTTCTATTCTAGGTTTTCCTGGTACTGTTAGGTTTTGTGTTTTTGTTGTTGTTTGCTTTGTTTTGTTTGTTTGTTTTTGTTTTTGTTCTCTGATCTCTTTGGAACTTATCCATTTTAGAAAGTAAAGAATGGATCAAATTTTATCTTTTTCCATATGGCTCTCCAGTCCTAGACATGTTACTTTAAAAGCAGCTAAACATCCAGGCGCGGTGTCACACGCCTGTAATCCCAGCACTTGGAGGCTGAGGCAGGAGTATCTCAGGTTCAAAGCCAGCCTCAGCAATGGAGGCAATTAGCAGCTCAGTGAGACCCTGTCTCTAATAAAATACAAAAAAGGGCTGGGGATGTGGCCCAGTGGTGGAGTGCCCCTGAGTTCAATTCCCGGTACCAAAAAAAAAAAAAAGTAAGTAGCTAAACATTATTACTGAAACTCTCACTGGAGTTCCTTGAATAGGAGAAGACAAAACATCTTTATAAATTAGAGTTTGCTTTAGTTGGTACCATTAGATGGCACACATCATTTTCTTTAAATGTTATCTCACCCAACTCTCTTTTCTATCAATCAACAAATGAATGAACCTGCAAAGGACCTTCCTGAACCTTTTTCCTGCATTTCTGATTGAAGTAAGATGATTGGTGTAGTTTTCAAATTAGGTCCAGAGTTTTCTTCTGTAAAGTCAAAATGATTGTTCCTGGAATCACTGTCTCTAGAACTTGGCACTTCCCACAGAAATATGATTTATTTATTAATAAAATGGACATATTTGGAGAGTGTTATGGTTTGAATGTGAGGTGTCCTCATGTGAGACAATGCAAGGTTTAGAGAAGAAATTATTGGGTTGTGAGAGTCTTAAATTCATTAAATCGGTGATTAATCTCCTGACAGGATTAACTGAGTGGTAACAGAAGGCAGATAGGGTGTGGCTAGAGGAGGTAGTTGGGAGTGTATCTTTGGGGTATATATTTTGAATCTGGCAAATGGAATCTCTCTGCTTTCTGATATCATGTGAGCTGCTTCCTTCTGTCACACCCTTCCACCATTATGTTCTGCCTCACCTCGAGCTCTGAGGAATGGAGCCTGCTGTCTATGAATTGAGACCTCTGAAACTGTGAGCCCCAAAATAAACTTTTGCTCCTCTACAATTGTCCTGGTCAGATCTTTTAGTCACAAAAGTGAAAAAGCTGACTAAAACAGAGGGAGTTCTATCATATTCTGTTATAAGTTTGGGTTTAGAAGTAATATAGTGATTTTCTCAGGTCACTGGGGCTATCACCAGAGTTGTAGATACTGGTGTTTTTACCTAGGTTCCCCTCTAGGGCTGAGGAGCTCACTTTCCCCACTCATAGGAGTGTTGGCTACTGATGACTCAGCCATGTTTCCCTTTCAGAACTGTTCTGTGCAGAGGAGCTGCCCCATTCCATGATGCCTCTGAAGGGAGAGTTGGCATTTCTTGACTGGCTAATGTCAGGGTACACAGGCTTGACCCCCTTGCCTCAACTCAAGACAACTGAAGGCCATCCCAACTCCAGAGCTTCCTGCAGAATCTGCTGAGGCTCACTTGGCAACTCACAGTCAACCTATCAGCCTGACCAATCCTGGTTTTTTCATGCCTTTACTTTTGTTCTTCCAAGAGTTCTTGCTAATAAAATGATAAACCCCAAAGATATGCCTCCTCCTCCTACCTCCTACCTCCTCCAGCCACACCCTACCCGCCTTAAATTACCATTCAGTTAATCCTGTCAGGGGATTAATCTCCAATTTAATGAATTTAAGACTCTCACAACCCAATCACTTCTTCTCTAAACCTTGCATTGTTTCACACATGAGGACACCTCACATCTGAACCATAACACTCTCCAAACACTGAGGTCACAGCTCCATCTCACCTCTGTTTTTCAGGTAGTCTAACTTAAGATACAGGGTCAATGGTTTTCCCTAAACAGCACACTTACCTAGAGCCTTGCTACTAAAATGTGGTCCAAAATAGAAGTGACTTCAGCCCCACCTGAAACCTACTGAATCAGAATCTGCATAAGATTTCCAGGTTATTTGTCTGTACATTAATTTTAAGAAGCCCTGGTCTAGATTCAAAGACAATGGCCTAAGCTCAAAAATGCTTTATATTTATACCCTGGCTTTTCGAGTGGGGAAATCAAATGTTTTGTTGTGCTTTATTACATGCAGGTTAAACAAAAAATGGAAAGCATCCAGAGGAGAACCTTGATGAACTGACTAGACCATTTGTCTTTCAGGCCTTGAGTTTTTCTTTCTCTTTAGATTGACTTGTAGGGAGTTCTGAGATCCAAAAAGAGTAAGCTAGGACTCATGCAGCTCTGAAATAACTGACCAAAAAAAAAAAAAAAAAAAAAGTCAAACATACAGACAGTGAACACCTACAGGGACTTGCAGTTGAGAGATTGATGTATATTTTTAAGAAGTAATTTCTAGAGCTGGGGATTTGGCTCAGTGGTACAGTGTTTGCCTAGCAAGCATGAGGCATGGTTGATCTCCAGCACCTGTGTCCTTTCCTCATAGGTCCAAGTCCTTAGAGAAAGCAGGGGCCAGATTCATGTTCACTTCCCACACAGCGTGAAGCCTGGACTTTGAAGAGTTATCAGTGAATTCTTTTTGAGTGATAAGGAATACATAATAGCAAGAAAAGCTGTCAGCCACCACCACTCTTAACAGGGTACATTTGTGTACAATGTGTCAAAATGAATTCTACTGTCATGTATAACTAATTAGAAGAAATTAAAAAAATAAAAAAAAAGGATAAACAAAAAATTGCAAAATCAGACCAAAACATCTTGAGAATACAAATTAAAAGACTCTACATTTGGTATTAGAGAAAGCAGAGGAAACTATAGACCAATGTGTCTGTACACTGACTTAGATCTCTAGGCCTACAGCATGTTAAAAAGTTGATTCCTCATCAAATAAATGTGGGAATTAAAACCAGTTTATTTGCTGTAGGAGTTCTGTGGGCCTTCAGTACACCATTGTGTGCTGAGACTTTGCAATATGAGAGGGAATGAGGTTGTAGACAGATGAATTATATCTCTGGTGGCTGGTGTTTGGGGAATGAGCTCTGGTGCACTCTGCACTGTGTTCACACAAACCCATGGAGAACACCCTTCAGAGCGGTACCTCTGATATTTATTGGGCTTTCCTATCTCTGCCTTCTCACAGTGTTGACAAGCTTTAGTCAAATAGGTTTTTTAAGTCCCTCAGATGTAAGAATTCTGCACTTAGTTGTAGATCACATGTTTTTTCATTAAAATAAAGAGAAGGTAGAATAGGTATGAGGGAAATAATAATATGAAACCATCAAATGCCTTCCAAAGATAGACATTTCAACAACTCAGAAGTCACTGGCATTTCTTTCTTGACCCTTGCATTAGCAGACAAGGATAGAGAATTTTATGCCACATTCCAGAACAAGGCAGGGGTAATATGTTGTTTGGGGCCACCAAGAAGCAGATACCAAGACAGGATTAGATGTGAAAGAGAGGTATTAGAGGACAAGTGCTGCAAAGGATAAACCAAAGATGGTAGCTGCAGGCAGGACAGCCTTTAGACCGGATGTGGTTCAGATACCTTTGAAAAGAGAGGAGGAAGGGGGAAGAATTGCACAAGGAGGCACCTCAAACTGCAGAATAGTGCTAAGAAAATTTGGACAGTCATGGGTTCCTCACCAAAGTCACATTGTTAGAGGAGTCCTAGCATCTTACAGGAATGGGCCAGTATCAAGAACCTTCAGTTCTTGATTGGGAATAGCTCAGACTGAAAATAGTGGTGATCCAGAGGCCCAGCAGCTGGGAGCTACACCCCCAGCCCTTTTTATTTTGAGACAAGTTCTCACTAAGTTGCTAGGCCCTCTAATTTGCTGAAGCTGGCCTTGAACCTGCAATCCTGTTGCTTTAGCTTCTCAAGTCATTGAAATTACAGATGTACATCACCATACCCAGCTTTGACTATGCTTTTCACAGCAGGAAATACAAGTGGTGTATTTTTATGACCATATTGGAGAGTGAGTGACAACCTGGGTTTGAATTCCAGCTTTATCACTTAATTATGGATAAGTATCTAACATGTCTGAGCCTCAAATTCCTCATATGTAAAATGGGAATTATTATAATATCCACCTCAAAGAATTGTTATGAGAATAACATGACACATGTAATAGTCTTACTACTTTGCCTAGAACATCAAGGACCCCAATAAACGTTAACTATTTTTATTATAGATAAAATATATATAGCCAGTACAGAGTTAGAAGTCTTAGCCTTCAGGAAATTTTGACAGCTGGGTGAGAAGCTGAAAGGTGGGTAGAACTCCTTTACCATGTGTGCAACACAATACTTAACAAATTATTCCCCAGGATCTTTCATATGTGATCTTTCTCCCTGCTTCTCAGAAAGAGAAAGGCCTTCTCTATTGAACCTCACCTCCAGATGCTTAATACCAGGTAATAGACAACAACCCCCTTTCCCTACTAGATTCATATAGAAAGTGTGGGATGCCCCATTTGCAAGTTTCGCCCACAGAGTTTAGTGTATTTATTAATTCCGTGTGCCTCTTGTGGAAGTCAATAATGCTGTAAACAGAAGAGATATCCAAGATCAGTCAAGCAAATTACAGAATATTGAAAAGGTCATCACAGTAAAGTACATCACTATAATCCACAAAATATATGAGGCATTAAAGTCCTAATGCCTTGACTTTTGATCAGAATTTATAGGGGACGAGAAGAATGAACTACCTGAGAGCACTTTTATGACCAAAATTAAAGCAGGAGTGAATTCACTTACCCCCTGCCAGCAATCTCAATTCATTAAACTGCTCTTTGTGTTCACAGAATTCTTTTTCTATGGAACTCTGTATGTTCTTGCTTTGCAGCCTTCCTGGAAGGCTCAGGGGAAGATAAGAAACCTGCAGATGAGACATCTTCATACATTTGAAACAGGCCTGGTAACTAAGGCAGTGGAGGTGTCTTGAGGATATTAGATACCTGGTGTATTGCTCTATAATGTTGACTGGCTTAAATGTGTGACCTGTTGTTCCACTTTCCATAAGCAGAGACAGCTCTACACAGATTCTGTTCCTCTGCACTGTATAGTAGAAGAAGTAGCTGTTAACTAAAAATGGTAACTTTGTAGCCCAAGAAGAGAGTGGGCAAAAAGAAACATGAAGCTTTGGATATCTCACATTCAAAATAAAGTATATACTTACAGGAATGCTTATATAAAACAATATGAGACCTGACCTACTTGGAAAAATTTCTAGGAAATAGTCCCTAGGAAAAGTTATCTAGGAAAGCACTTATTCACCTGTATAACCTCTTAACAAAATTATTAGTGATGTTAACTGTCTAGTCATTTGCAGAACCTACATTACACTGCCATCTGAGAAGCTCCATCAAGGAAAGAGGGAGTGTAGGAACAATGTTTATTAAATGTAATAGGCCAGGCATTAATCCTTGCAGCTTACCTATGAAATGGATATTATGCCGATTTTTTCAAATAAGAAAGCTGAGTTTAGAGAGGTTAAGAAAATTGTACATCTGAAGCCATTAAATGGCAGCATGAGATTCCAATTGGATCTGCCTGCCTCCCAAATCCATGCTCAGCCTCTTGTCGCTGTTTGCCTTACCTTTTCTGTGGGACACACTGGAGACTTTCAGAGCAACCTTGATTCCAAAGCCATCACTTTTTTATTTGAATGACAATTGAAACCTTGCTATCTTAAAAAAAAAATCCCTCTCTGATGTCTGTGATTTCCTGTTAGGGGCTGGTTGCTTTGGCTTTAGTTCTGACTTGCTTTTCAAATGCAAATTATCCACAGAGATGAGACATTTCCTGTGAATAAGTGTTCCAGGCACTTCATTTGCTAATGAGAGGACTTGATAGAATCAGACTAAGGGTTTCCTGAGGGAAAAAGAGAGGGGTCATGGGGGTGGGGGGAGGAATGGCAAAAGGGAACAGCTGGGGGCAACAAATACATGAATCTATTTCAGAATTTTGAATTCTGAATTCAGATGAATCTATTTCAGAATTTTACTTGAGCTTGACCCCGGTGATCTTTTCTGCTTTTTAGGGACAGTAAGTTTTAGATTTTAGAATGCATATACCTACCTCATGGTATGTTGCCAGAAATAAATGAGACTTGAGAATGCTTTGTAGTTTTTAAATGACAATATAAACAAGGTATTGTCAGGTACTATTTCAATTTGTAAATTAGTTCAGTTTCTATTGCCAGATATACTTCTTATTTCACCTGGCTGTATTTTCTTGACCATTCATCCAATATTAGAGGAGGTGGTGGGGGCAAACATATCTGGACGCTAGAAACAAATTATAGGGCAATGACCTGTTGTAAAAAATAAAATTTTAAATTTCAAACCAAAAGAAGCGTATTTTTGGAAAAGACTGAATAATTTTTTCCACAATATTCAATGTTGTTTTCTCTTATAATTTAAAAAAAAAAGCAATTGATACTTATATCAATTTGACTTAAAAAAAAATTTAAAACTGTATTAGGATTTACCAGTAGAGGGGAGTAAAGGAACACAAAACAGCTTTCAGTTTAGAGTAAATTTTGTGCATAAAGAGAGTGGCAAAGTCCTCAAATGTATCCCTTTTTATTAGCCATTGGATCCTTATGAGTACATTAAATTTTATTAACAGCTCAGTCTATAATGGAGGTCAAACAAGCAGCTCTGTAGGTCACAAGAACATTGACTTTTGATCAGAAGTTACAGGAAATGAGAAGAATAAACTACCTCAGTACATTTTTATGGCCAAGTTCCCCCAGTTTGAAGCTTTATTTTCCATCTTTCTTGAAGTTATAGTGACATTGGTTTTACCATACTAAAATAAATTTGTTTTCCTATATTTGCATGCCTATTTTTTTTTTGTACCTGGGATTGAACTTAGCGGCACTAGACCACTGAGCCACATCCCCAGCCCTTTTTTTTTTTTTTTTTTTTTTTTTTTTTTGTATTTTATTAGAGACAGGGTCTCACTGAGTTGCTAAGTGCCTCGCCATTGCTGAGGCTGGCTTTGAACTCGTGATCCTCCTGCCTCAGCCTCCCAAAGTGCTGGGATTACAGGCGTGCGCCACCGCGCCCGGCTGCTAGAGGTAGTTCTAATGACACAAGTTTGATGCTAATTATATGCCATATCCTAGACTACAGAGGGTATCTAATCAACATTATCAACCTTTCCATTCACCTTATCATTACAATCCATCTTAGAACTACTAGTCTCAAAAAAAGTCTATAAACATTGAATATTATAAAACTGTGTTATACAAACTACACTATTGTCAAAATTTTAATAGTAAATGTCAGCATAAATAATAAATATTGTATTTATCACTTTCTCATGCTATATGCTCAAAATATAATCCCTTGAAGCACATAAAATTGTTTATACTTAATCTTGACTATAATTCTCTATAACAAATTTATTTTTCTCTAACAATAAAACATGATGCAACCTTTTAGTGGATAGAAGAGAGTTTCTCGATGAAATCATTCTAACAACTCAAAAATTTTCTGAGTTCCTATTCTGGAATGGGCATGGGTACTATTTTTGTATTATGAGCTAAATAACAAATTTCAGTGTTAAGAAAACAAATAACTTTTTTGTGTTTTATGGCAAATTTTCCCTTTTGTGAAAACCGCCAAATTTATAGAAGGAGAGGAGGGCCCAAAGTAAAGTGTGCAGTTACATTTGCACTTGAAGTTATTTCCTGTGTCAGGCCAGTTTGATAAGGTAAGGTTAGATAGTGACATGGTTATTTAGCATCCCTGCAATCAATGAACTCAAGACTCCTATTTAGGTAGGGAATGCTAAGGAGCAATGCTTAGGAAAGTTCTATTGTTTTTGTGTTCAAACTAAAGGTGAGTTTTGTAAAACATTTTTTAAAAAATATTTATTTATTTGCTTTAGTTGTACACAATGCGTTTATTTGTACGTGGTGCTGAGGATCCAACCCAGGCCCCGCACGTGCTAGGCAAGCACTCTACCGCTGAGCCACAATCCCAGCCCGAGGTTTGCAAAACATTTGACTCACATCACATGATAGGAAAGGTATAGAAATATAAGCAATAGGGTTTGTATTCCTATTGTTATTTTTTTAATTTTTTTTTTTTTTTTTGTGGTACCGGGGATTGAACTCAGGGGCACTTGACCACTGGGTCACATCCCCAGCCCTTTTTTTGTATTTTCATTAGAGACAGGGTCTCACTGAGTTGCTAAGTGCCTCGATATTGCTGAGGCTGGCTTTGAACTCGTGATCCTCCTGCCTCAGCCTCCCAAAGTGCTGGGATTACAGGCGTGCGCCACCACGCCCAGCCCTATTGTTATTTTAATAGTGAAGAAAGATGTTGATCCATGTTTCAGCTTTGCTGAGAATTAAGAGACTTACCAGGAGGGATGTGTATACCTTAGAACATCTGTTTTTACCTCTGCCTTTGAGAAAGAAGTAATCCTGTCTTGCCCAATGCTAATGTTTCCAATTGCATGTAAGAAACCATCTGTTTTTCATTTCATGATATTGTTTTATTTTTTCCCCTTTTCTTTTTTCTCCAGTTTCTCCTTCTCAACTGTTTTTTTTTTCTCTCAACCTAAAAAAAAAGTACCGGTTTTGGAAAAACAAAAGAAGGCAAAGATAAAAACTTTCTTTATTTCCTAAGCTACTGCTCCCACCCTCTGCTCTTCTTTCTTTTTTCTTTTTAAAATTACACATATATATATATAATATACATATATATACATATATATATAATATATATATACATATATATATATTAGTTATTGATGGACCTTTATTTTATTTATTTGTTTATATCCAATGCTGAGAATTGAACCCAACCCAGTGCCTCATATGTGCTAGGCAAGTGCTTTATCACTGAGCCACAACCCCAGCACCCCCTCTGCTCTTCTTTTACAAAAACCTTGAAAAAGTATTCTACACCTAGGTCTTACTGCAGCCTGGATCCCTTGGTCAACCATGCACTAAAAATGCTCTCGCCAAGGTAACAAAAACCTGGTTGCCAAGTTCAGTCATTATCTCACACCCCTGGCCAACCTAGAGAACTCTTTCCTTTTGGCTCTCCTTATCTCTTCCTGTGTTTCTCGCCTAGCAAATGCTGAGCTTCCCCAAGGTTTTGCCTGTCTTTGGCTCCCACTCAGTGTGGTCTGATGTCATTTTCTCCCATGGGTTCACTTACTTATCAGTGGTGCCTTCCAATTTTATGTTGCTCTGGTTCAGACCTCATTTGGGCTCCAGGCCCTCTTCTCCAACTGTCCCCATGAACATCTCTCTTTGTGTATCTTATAGGTGCTTTACAACTTGTCTCCTTGTAATCCTCCTAGTGTCTGCATCCCAATGGCCTGCTTATTCTTCCTGTTTTCTCACCTGGGTGAATGCCATCACCATCAACTCAGTTTCTCAAATCAAAATCAAA
Organism: Tamias sibiricus; assembly: GCA_025594165.1. Lineage (NCBI taxonomy): Eukaryota > Metazoa > Chordata > Mammalia > Rodentia > Sciuridae > Tamias > Tamias sibiricus. The sequence continues at coordinate 91,968,155 of CM046659.1, forward strand.
GAGTCAACCTGGATTCCTCACCTTCATTATGAGCCACATCAAGTGACTTATCAGAGACCATATATGCAAACTGTAAATATCTTTTGAATCCAGTCCTACATTAACATCCCTACTTATTCAACTCTTTTTAAGACAATTGCAATTTCTTTTTTTTTTTTTTAATATTTATTTATTTGCTTTAGTTGTACACAATGCCTTTATTTTTACGTGGTGCTGAGGATCGAACCCGGGCTGCGCACATGCAAGGCGAATGCTCTACCGCTGAGCCACAACCCCAGCCCCCGACAATTGCAATTTCTGAGTTTTCCCCCTTGTCTTCAGGCTTGTCCTCCCACATTACATGTTTTATCAGTGTCACTTCCCTGATAGTGAAAGTGACATCCTCTTCAGAGCATGCCACACGAAGCCCTTCATATCTGCCTCTTGATTGCATTTTAGCATCAGCTCTGCCATTTCTTTTGTCACACTGCTTTGTGCCATCACATGCAGGAGCCCTGTTTGGGGAGATAGCTAAGATTGCGCTTGACTATTGGGCCATAGACATTTTTGGGCATTTCCGCTTTCCGTAGTCTGACGGGATCTCGCGGGACTTGGTCGAGGCTCTCGAGAGATTTGAACGGTGACTCAGCAGATCGAGCGAGCGCCATTGCTGCTCGGGCGCATGGGAAGAGACCAGAGGGAGAAAAGACAGGGTTATTCGCTATTGTATAGATATATTGTAGTTTCTTGTAAGATTAAAGAATATTTTCGTCTCCATCCTGTCTCTGGACTCCTTCCCGCGGCGCTGCCGTTCCAGGCTGCAATCCTTTTCCGGCGACTACAATCACATATCCTACACCACATAGATTTGTAAATCACCACTGATAAATAAGCCATGGATGGGAGGACACAAGTCAGGCACACCATGTAGAATGGGAAGAGAACATTGAGGACAAAAGCCTAAGAAACAACTGGTGGCTTTCTGAACTGGAATGCTCTTCTGTCCCTTTGTACCACTGCACACGCAAGTCCCTTGAGCCTTTCTTTTCTCCTTCTTGGTCCTAGGAACCTTGTACTGCAAGAATCAGCTCAACCATTACCTCCTTGGGGTTCTCTCCCAGACAGTTAAGCACTTCCTCCTTAGTACTGTCTTGTTGCATTTTACCTGAGTGATTTTTTTATACTTATCATATTGCTTATGTGATGTGAAGATACTGTTTTATAACATGTAAATATGTGATTTTGCATTTATGGATCTGTCCCTGATGAGACTGTCAGCTCTCTGACAACACGAAAGATTTCTTTTTAAAAAATGTCTTTATCTAGCACAAAGTAGCTGAACAGAGGGTGAGTGAATGAATGAACATAAAGAGATTCAATAATAAAGATTATAGGACACTGAAACAGATTCTAATCAAACTTGTGGAATGTACTACTCAAAAAGTCAACTACTCAGGCTAGAGGTGTAACTCAGTGGTAGAGCACTTGTTTACTATGTAGAAATACCTGGGTTAAATCCCAAGCATTGGAAAAACAAAACATCAACTACAAAAAATCAACTATATTCATTAGGTTGTCTACTATCAGTAAAACAGAAAATAACAAGTGTTGCCAAGGATATGAAGAAATTGGGACCCTTGTGCACTGTAGGTGGGGTTGTAAAATGGTTCAACTATTATAGAAAACAGTATGGTAATTCCTCAAAAAAAAATATATATATGCATTTCTGGGTACATATTTGAGATAATTGAAAGTTAGTTCTCAAAGAGAACTTACATGCTCATGGTCATAACATAATTATTCACAATAGGTAAAATTTGGAAGCAACCCAAATGTCCATTGACCAAAGAATGGATAAACTAAATATGGTTTATATATACAATGGAATGATATTCAGCCTTACAAAAGGAAAGAAATCTTGTGACATAGCTAGAATATGGGTGAACCTTGAGGACATTATGCTAACTGAAATAAGCCAGTTACCAAAGACAACACTGTATGATTCCACTTATATAAAGTATCCAAAGTAGGAAAATTAATAGAAACAGAACCTTGAATGGTGGCTGGTATGGTCTGGAGAGTAGAGGGAAATGGGGAGTTATTGTTTAATAGTTGTAAAATTTCAGTTTTTCATGATGAAAAAGTCTTGGAAATTTGTTGGATAACAATGTAAATATACTTAACACTACTGAACTGTACACTTAAAAATAGTTAAGGTGGTCCATTTTATGTGTTTTGTACCATAATAAAAAATCAGTAAAAACAGAACAGGAAGTGCATTTGACATGGAATAGATGCTGTCAGGAGATGAAGGACTGGATGGGAAGACTAAAGTCATGGCTTATGCTTTTGTAGGCCATACTGGGTTGAATGTTTTTCATAGAATCTATTTTGAATGCTTTTATTTATTAAATAAACCAAAAAACTATATAAGTTATATAATATTTAAATATAGTAATGCAACATGACAATATCAATTACACATGCTCCTTGGCTCCTCTGTGGTTGCATCTAGTTCAACCCATCATAAGCTGAAAATAATGTAAGATGAAAATGCACTTAGTGAACCTAACCTCCTGAACATTGTAGCTTAGCAACACAGTGCATTGTGGAGTTTGTTGTTTACCCTTATGACCACGTGGCTGACAGGGATCTCAGCTTACTGCCACTGCCAAGCATCTTGAGGAAATATCATACTGCATGTTGTTAGCTAGGGAAAAGATTAAAATTCAAAATTTGAATTACAGTTCCTACTGAATATATATCAATTTTTCACCATTATAAAGCCCAAAGAATTGGAAGTCCAATCATTGTAAGTCAGAGTACTTTCTGTATAATATGATGTGAATAACAAACAAAATAAATTCCATTTTACTTTTCAGGGATGGTGCACTGTTTCCATAATGGTTATGCTTTAAGTTCCACACAATAAAATTCAGAATTAATAGGCATAGAAGAAGTCTTCCAGGAGCTTACAATCCAAGGAATATGACCTCTATGCAGACAGTTAACTGGGAAACTTATGGTTGCAAAGGGTACATGATAGCACAGTCATGGATGTGCATAAACATACACACATGGGCCTGGGTAAGCGTATGCACATGCACATGCTGATTCAGGTGTTTTTTTTTTTTTTTTTTTTTTAAATAATTAAACAATGTTGAGAAAATTAAATAATTTCACCAAAGACAAATGTTCAGAAAATGTTTCTAAAGAAGAAAGTAGAGCTGGTGTTCAAACCATCTCTACTAATCTTCACTGACATAAAAAAGTTGATGTAAAATGTCCAAATAACAATGACCCATCATCCAAAAAATGGATGATTCTTTAGTCCTTTAATAGCAGGAAACATCTCAAATGGTCCCAGTTGGGTTTCAGAAATTTCTTTTTTTGAACCTACACATTTTTATATCTCCCATGGAAAACATAAACACCAGGGGTGAAATGGAATTCAGGATTCTTCAATGATTCCCTACCCTAATATGGCTCATTTTCCATCATTGAGCCTCTGGGGTTACTTCAATATAAAAACCTCTTAACTGCCGAAATGGAGCAGTTGATTCAAAGTGGTGAAACCGACAAGAAGAGGATCTGTGCAAATTGCCACATGACTGGGGAGGAATAGAAAATCCCTGATATGGCACTACTTTCCTCTGTTTCTGCACCTGGGGGACTCAGCACAAACCCCAGACCTGGCTGCTCATCTCTCCCACATCTGCAGGAAGTGCATCTCTGTTAGTCTGGGTCCTGCCATTTCTGAGTTGCCTTGGAGCTATAGGAAAACATCATTAACTCAATCTGTGTTACCCTGAAATGCTAAAAATAAAAATAGCATCCAGGAGGCCACTTCCTTAGATTCCTGTTATTTCATATAAAGATTTTATTTTTCCTTGAGCTACTGTTGCTTTCTGACTATCTTCCTCATTATTGCTGCTCTTTTAAAATTTCATTTTGCATCCAGTTCTGTCAGCAAGTTAACTGGAGAGAAGGGGAAACATCCTTTCCCCTCCATGGAGAAGGATAAGGAGGCAAGCAGGCCCAACACACTGTGGAGTCCCCTCCCTGCACCCACATATGTTTATGAGGATGGCAGCAAGTAAAAGTGTATTTTTTGAAAATTCAATTTTAGTGGGAAAAATTGAAAAAACTCAAAATCTTTGAGAACCTTTTGTAAGAATGTGGAGGGAGAGGCACAGAGGCAATCCTTAGACCTAGGGAGGGCAGAGGGTTCTAGACTAATTGTGTATGTTATGTGTTCGTATGTGGTACAAAAGGCTATACTAAACCTTTATTTTATTTGTTTGTCTGTTTGTTTGCTTTTTGGTGTGAACTTCTACAGAATCAATAACACTTGATTCCTTTTCTCCTTTAGCACAGCATCCTAGGAACCAGTCACTTGATTTTCCATTCCCATCTGAAAGAGATTTCTTGTTGTTAACCATATTACCCCAACTTACCTATAGCAGATGATCATATAGTTTAACATATGTTTATATGTGTCCTGGTTTCAGGACACAGTTAAAAGTCAGAGTGGAGCTGGGCGCTGTGGCGAATGCCTGTAATCCCAGCACTTGGGAGGCTGAGGCAGGAGGATCTCGAGTTCAAAGCCAGCCTCAGCAATGGCAAGGCACTTAGCAACTCAGTGAGACCCTGTTTCTAATAAAATACAAAAAAAAAGGGCTGGAGGATATGGCCCAGTGGTCGATTGCCCCTGAATTCAATCCCCGGTACCAAAAGAAAAAGAAAAAAAAGTCAGAGTAGGTGCTAAAAAGAATTTTGTAGACATTAATTGACCTAGAGCAAGTAAAAACAGGAACAATATATATTTAACTGTTAATCAAGGTAGTGGTCATTTGGATTCAACTTCAGCCCAATTTAGTTATTCAAGCACTCATGGCAGATACTCTCTCTCCCCAGTACCCTGGAAACTGGGATGGACCTGTAGGAATACCAGGGCATTTTATTTCTGCTTTATATTGTAGCTTCAAAAAGGAGCTTCTTGTTTTGTTCACCCAAAGGCCTGGCTTATTAACAATTGCCGATTACAGTCACTTCTTAGTGTAGCCTCCATTTAACTACCTTACTGCATCTTTGCTGTTGCCCACCTACAGAATATCCCTTTGGCCCATCTGAACTCCCTTTTGGGCATCATGATGGTGCAGTTAGTCAGAGTTGCAAGTCTAAGCCACTATAAGATCTAGGTGGGAAGGTCAAGGCAGTATAAGCAAGAATGAAGAACATCAAGCTGTGGTTCTTGGTGGGATGGATTGTGAATTCAGGTCTAAGACGTGGACTGGCCTGGACTAGAGTGATCAGGGAGGTTCCCTGGACCGGGAGAAACATGTGCCGGCCGGCTCTTGAAGGAAGGCTGGAGAGGGGCTTCTCAGACTGGAAAGAGAGTAAGAAACTAATCCTGAAGCAGGAATGAAAATGTTGGATGGGAGACAATGAGCAGCCCTCTGCCAAGAAATACAGTATCAGAAGAGAAGTATGATTGAAAAAGCAGAGGTCAGACTATGGAGACCTTTGAACGAGAAATGTGACTGAGGAGACTACTCATAGGCAATCAGCCATTGTTTTGTTTGTCTTTGAGCACAAAAGTGACTAGTTAATGTGGTCCTGTAGAAAGGAAAGTGCTGATAGTTGGCAGTGAGAAAGTTTGAAGTTGGAGCCTCTGGTGTGGAGTTTGAAGGATGTGTTTTAATAAGAAAAACAATTTCATTGCAGTTTAATAAATACCCTGCCTTCAACTTCACCCATTTGCATGGGTATCAGATGGCACTTTGTGATATACTTCTTAAAATATCTCATTACAAGTGGCCACGTATCTTCTCTTTATCCATCTATTATGGTTTGGATGTGAGGTGTCCCCCAAAAACTCACGTGTAAGACAATGCAAGAAAGTTCCAAGGAGAAATGATTGGGTTGTAAGAGTCTTAACCCAATCAGTGATTTAATCCTCTGATGCGAATTAACTGAGTGGTAACTGAAGTGGTAGGGTGTGACTGGAGGAGGTGGGAATTGGGGCGTGGCTTTGGGTATATATTTGTATTTGGAGAGTGGAATCTCTCTCTCTGTTTCTTGATCACCAGGATGTGAGCTGCTTCCTTCTGCCACATTCTCCCATCACGATGTTCTGCCTCACCTTGAGCCCTGAGAAATGGAACCAGCCTTCTATGGACTAAGACCTCTGAAACTGTGAGCCCTCAAATAAACTTTTCCTCCTCTACAGTTGTTCTTGTCAGATCATTTAGTCTCAGTAGCAAAATTGCTGACTAAAACACCATCATTACATCACCATATAGCTCTATCTCTGCACTTATGTAACTCACTAGACCCCCAACAGCCTGAAAATTTCATGAATTGTCTACCTTTTCCTTGTAAGTAGGGAATCGGCAGATGCCTATACCTTTCTTGAATTTCCTTCCGATTATTCTTCTTACAGATTTTTTTTTTTTTTTTTTTTTGTGGTACTGGGGATTGAACTCAGGGGCACTTGTCCACTGGGTCACATCCCCAGCCCTTTTTTGTATTTTTTATTTAGAGACAGGGTCTCACTGAGTTGCTAAGTGCCTCGCCACTGCTGAGGCTGGCTTTGAACTCGCGATCCTCCTGCCTCAGCCTCCCAAAGTGCTGGGATTACAGGCGTGAGCCACCGCGCCCGGCTCTTCCTACAGATTTTTAAGGGTGATTTTATGCTATATAAACTGTTTCTGCCTTATACATAAATTTTAAAAAAACTGGTCATATTTAGTAAAGGGGAGTTGAACAGCATTGGTGTTAAAGTGTTACTGAAGTCAGAGAGGGAAAGGGGCCAGAAACAGTATGTGGGAGAGCCTTTACCTTTACAGCTGGAATGTTAGAGAGAGCTTGGGATACTGGTGGAGAATGGTAACATAGCTGGCATAATGTCATATACAGTGTGTTGCTGCAGGTCTGCAGGCCCAGTTCTGGCTTGCTGTCTGATGCTGGTATAGTCAGTTAACTTCTCTGATCTTATTTTATCATCAGGCAAATGGTGGTGTGATGTCACTTACTTCCTTTTCCTAGTCTTAAATATTTTTCTTTACAATTTCAGGAAATAGCAGGAGAACTCCATTTCTCTTAAATTTCTGTTTAGTTAAGAACTTGGCCAGCCTATTTATGTACATCCTCTTGCATGTTTAAAGTCCTGAACAAATAGGTCAAGAGATATACTTTTAAAACAAGTCTTTATGTGGGCATTATGACACATGCTTGTAATCCCAGCTACTTGGGAGGCTGAGGCAGGAGGATTGCTTGAACACAGGAGTTCAAGGCCAGCCAGGCAACATAGTGAGATCTCTATATCTTAAAAAAAAAAAAAAAAAAAAAAAAAGAGAGAGAGAATGGTCAAAGGAAAGGGAGGGGAAGGGAGGGAGCAAGGGGGGACAGAGGGGGGGAAAAAAAGAAAAAAAATTGGTGGTTGAATGAGATGGATATCATTATCCTAAATGCATGATTGAAGATCTGAATGGTACTTATATACTTTGTATACAAACATTTGTATGTAAAAAGATGCTATATATGTGCATTATGAATTGTAATACATACTACTATTATAAATAAAATAAGAAAAAGAAAAAAAAGTTTCATGTAGAATGCCTTATAAAGAAGAGATATTTATGGTAAATTGCTTAACACAAGCATGTATTTATATTACACTATGATAAAGTAAAACTTGGCTTCTGTATTACTCACCAAATATTGAACCAACAGCATGATGCAGCTGCCCAAAATACAACACACAACTTCAGCCATTTAACTTGACTGGATATTTCTGAATTATAGGAAATAATAATCTCACTCTGTTCTGCTCTGATTAGATAATATCTGGGGTCTTCTTACTTAGTTCTGGACTCCATGTTTCATGGGGGATATAATGACACACTAGCAATCAGAGAGAAAGGAGTATACCAGAAACAGTGCAGGGTCTGGAAACCACTTTTGCTCTTGGAGGTGAGGCCCAAAGACTAGAAGATACACCATTTCAACCTTTTGATATAAAGCATAAATAAATATAGTTTTATTCTGTGCTGTATTATAAAATATGTGTAGGAAAATGGATATGAGTCTAAGAGAGGTAGATTTTAACCTCAAAATAATAAAGACATTTCTGATATCTAAAGCTATCTGACAAAGGAAAAAAATATAAGTTGCAGACATCTAGAGGTTGATCAGATTCATGCTTATCCCTAAAATAATTCAAATAGAGGCATAGAATGTTCTCCAGAGGGTATCGTGGTCCATTTTGTGTTGCTATAACATAAAGTACCACAGGCTAGGTAATTTATAAGTAAAGAACTTGATTTGGCTCACAGGTCTAGAAGCTGGGAAGTGCAAAGGTGTGGTACTGGCATCTGCTTAGCTTCTAGTGAGGATTTTATGCTGTGTCATCCCATGGTGGAAGGAGGAAGGGCAAGTGAGCATACACCCAAGCAAGCAAGAGGGGGCTGAACTCGCTTGTGATAACCAAACTGCCTTCATGTTAATCACATTAATCCATTCATCACTTCTTATTAGGTTCCACCTCCCAACACTATTGAATATTAAGCTCTAATTTATGAACTCTGAGCGACACATTCAAACCATAATAAATGGTTACAAAAACATCTCCGATCTTCTTTTCATTTTCATTTTCAATTTTTGGTGGTGCTGGTGATTTAACCCAGGGCATTGCACATGTTCGCTATGTGCTCTACTGCTGAGCTAGGCCTCCAGCCTCTGTGTGACTTTTTGAGCTCTGATTTTGCCACTCCCGTCATGAAGCAGGGGACTTTTTTTCCCTGTTCATGAATCTGGGGTGACCCTGTACCTTGCTTTGATCAATAGAACACAGCATAGGCAATGCTCTATGACTTTGAAATTCAGTTTAAGGAGACTGTAGCTTCCATTTCTTCCTCAGAGCCTAGAGCCTAGAGAAGGGTAAGTGAAGAATCCTCAGCAGACAGCTGGCACCATTTGCTAGATATTCAAGTGAACCAATATGGACAGTCTAGATTCAGCTAACAACCCAACTGTGCAGTCCTATGAGTGACCCCAGGCAAGACCAGCAGAGGCACTGTCCACCCCACACAGCTGAGAAATAATAATTCACTGTTGTTTTAAGCCACTAAGTTTTGGGGTGCCTGTCTTATAACTTTTATAAGTGTCCTTCAGTCTTATTTTGTTGATTTCATCTCCATAGTACCATTTATTAAGTCTCTCTGGTTCACAGCATTTCTTGTAAGTTGGCATTTAGATTTAGAGGCTTAATCAAATTCAAGTTGATATTTTTGGCAGTAATACTTCATTGGTGGTATCCCATCAGGAAGCACACAATATTGCATTGCCTCTCTTTTTATAATTAGCAGCCACTGGTAATCTTTGCCCTAATCCATTATGGCATTAGTAATTGCAAAATAAGGATGTTCTATTATTAGTTCTTTATATATTAGGTGGACCACTCCCATAAAGAGAAACTTTCCCTCAGTTCATAAGGCTGAATAAGAGATTGAATTCTTCCTTCTATTTACCAGCTTTCAAGCCAATTATTTCATTCCCTAGTATCTGCCAAAGGTGGCTAAAGATGTTCTATTTTTGTTGGTCTGTTTTTATTGTTGTTCATATCATTATGAACTTGTCGATTTAGCACATATTTAATGTATTTCAGTTCACTGGTCTTATTGATGCAAAAATTGTCCTACCTGTGGCTAGAGAGAGACTCCTGAATTCTTTAATAGAACTTTACTAGTTATCTTAGTCACTTCAGGCTTCTTTTTTTTTTTTTTTTTTTTTGTGGTACCAGGGATTGAACTCAGGGGCACTCGACCACTGGGCCACATCCCCAGCCCTTTTTTGTATTTTATTAGAGACAGGGTCTCACTGAGTTGCTAAGTGCCGCGCCATTGCTGAGGCTGGCTTTGAACTCGCGATCCTCCTGCCTCAGCCTCCCAAAGTGCTGGGATTACAGGCGTGCGCCACCGCGCCCAGCCACTTCAGGCTTCTATAACAAAATACAGTCATGTAGCACACACAACATTTTGGTCAATGTCAATGTGATATCATAGCCATTGAAAATAATTATTCATGCACTTGTGGTGAAGCTGGTGTAAACAAATGTGTAAGTTGTCAGTAATATAAAAGCATAACACAATGATGCTATGTATATAATATTTGTATATTATATATATATAATATATTTAGTAATTATAATAAGTAATTATGTTACTGGCTTATATATTTACTATTCCATGTTTTTGTGGCTATATTAGAGTGTACTCTTTCTTATAAAAACAAAGTTTACTATAAAACAGTATACTATGTCACTCCAGCAGTAGCCTTATATATCTTGTATTTATCACATCTCTTGGTTGTATCATTCTAGGTCCTTGACTTAATCTCAATTAGTGGTTGTTTTTCATCATGTCCTCTAGGCATACAAAACATACTGCTAAGGTTTCCAACAAGAGGACCTACTAAGTGATTGCCCTGAGAAAAAAATTAAGGTGATTAATGACAAGAAGGTGGCAAGTCAGAGATGGTTACTGCTCACCAGTCAGACCTGCCCCGTTCCACCTTAGCAATGGTCTTGATGAATAAGAACTAAGTGATGGAAGCTGTTGAAGAATCTATTTCACTTAGGCCAGAACACTGACAAAAATTCAAGGGGCTCTACATCAGATATGGAGAAACTTCTAATGACCTGGCTGAAGACTAGACACAGAAGCATACCCTTCTTAGCACCATGACAATCATGGCCAAAGATGAAAGGTTGTTTATGATGCTGAAAGAAAAGGCTGACCCTAACTATGATGCTGGATTTACTGCTGCCTCTGGGTGCTTTCAACGACTCAGGAATTGCTATCCATTAGATAATGTGAAAGTGAGTAGTAGGTCTGCAAGTGCTGATGCCTTATAAGAAGCTGAAAGACGATAGGGAATACTAGAAAAGCAGATTGTGGAGGAAGATTACTTGCCAGAGCATATCTGTATTATGGATGATATTTCCCTATTCCGGAAATGGATGCTTGAAAGGGCTTTCATCCCTATGAACAAGTCAATGCCAGGCTTCAAGACTTTCAAGGAAAAAACAGGAGTCTTGCTTGGGAGCAGGATTGAAACACTTTGTGATCTGGAACAGTGACATCCCTAGGGCCTTCAAGCATATCAATAAGCCCACATTGCTAGTGTGCTAGGAGCAATAAGAGTTCCTGTATAATTCAGCTTTTCCTCCAAGATTCCCTCCTGAATTGCTGTACCAGTGAGATGGAGGCTGTATCATCTAGGTTTGTGATGTTCACACAAAGATGAAAACTGCCTAAGGATGCATTTCTCAGAATATATCCCTGTCAATGAGTGATGAATGACTGTATCATAGACTGGGTGGCTTAAACAACAAAAATGTATGTCTCACAGTTCTGGGAAGTCCAAGATCATTATGCCTCCTGATTCCATTCTTGCAGAGAGCGTCTTTCCTGATTTCTCACTGTAGCCTCATGAGGGAGAGAGTTCTGATCTTTTTCTCTTCTTGTAAGGGCACTAAGCCCATTCCTGAAGACTCCTCCCTGCCCCCGCCCCATGATCTAAGGCCCCAAAGACCCCACCTCCAATTATTATATTGAGATTAGAGTTTCAACTATGAATTTTGGGAAAACACAAACATGCAGTCTGTGTTAGTCAGTTTACCTCACTGTGACCAAATACCTGTGAAAATTAACTTTAGAGGAAGGAAAGATTTATTTTACTTTACAGTTCAGTCCATGGTCAGCTGGCTATTGGCCTGTGGTGAGACATCAATAAGCCCACAATAAGACATCATGGTGAAGAGGCATGGTGGAGCAGAGCTGTTTACCTGATGGTGGCCAGGAAGCAGAGTATGTGTGTGTTGGAAGGTTCAGGGACAAAATAACCCTTCAAAGGCATGGCTCCCAGTGACCCACCTCTTCTTTTTTTTTTTTTTTTTTATAATTTTTAATATGTACAACTCATAGTGCATGTATTTAGCATCTTTTTACATACAATTGTTTGCATACAGAGTATATTCGTACAATTCAGGTCTTCAATCATGCATTTAGGAAAATGATATCCATCTCATTCAAACACCTTTTCTTTTCTTTTTCCTTTTCTCCCTCTCCCTCCCCCCTTGCTCCCTCCCTTATTCTCCCTTCCCTTTGACCATTCTAGTATTCTTCTAGTCCTCGTATGTACCCTCCCATCCAACCATACTATGAACTAGTCTCCTTATATAAGAGAGAACATTTGGTACTTGGATTTTTGAGACTGACTAACTTCACTTAGCATTATGTCTTCCAACTTCATCCATTTACCTGCAAATGCCATTAATTTATTTTCTTTTATTGCTGAGTAAAATTCCATTGTGCGTATATACCACATTTTCTTAATCCACTCATTTACTGAGGGACATCTAGGTTGGTTCCACAACCTAGCTATTGTGAATTGCGCAGCTACAAACATTGAGATAGCTGTGTCACTGTAATATGCTGTTTTTAAGTCCTTTGGGAATAGACCCAGGAGTGGGATGGCTGGGTCATAGGGTGGCTCCATTCCCAGTTTTCCAAGAAATCTCCATACTGCTTTCCATAATGGTTGCACCATTTTGCATTCCCACCAGCAATGTATGAGTGTGCCTTTTTCCCGACATCCTCTCCAACATTTATTGTTGCTTGTGTTCTTGATAGCTGCCATTCTGACTGGAGTGAGTGACCCACCTCTTCTAACTAGACCCTACCGCAACCTCCCAGTAGCACCACCACCTGGGGACTAAGCCTCTATCACATGAGCTTTTGGGGGATAGTCCAGATCCATACTATAACACAGCATATAAAAAACAGTCTTAAAAAAGCTTTCTGGTATGACAAGATGTTCCAGGCTCATCTTGTTTATTTCTGAGTCCAGGCCTGGAATCAGACATTTCTACAAAGGCCATTATTTCTTTTTCCGGGAAATAATACTTAGTACCAAAAGTGGGACTCATTTCTAGGACTTCTCAGTGGAAAGATGTAGGAAATACATACTTTAAGAATATAATGGAGGCTGATGGTGCAGCTCAGTGGTAGAGTATGTGCCTAGCATATGCAAAGCCCTGGATTTAATTCCCAGCACCAAAAGAAAGAAAAAAAATTAACAAAAACCAAAAATGATACAAATTTATACTGACTCCAGAAAAAGGGACATTTAATACCATAGAGCTAAAAGAATATACACAAATTCATAAAGGGGCATTTAAGTGGGATAAACTGTCACAATAGCAACCACATATGTGCTTAATAATTACACTTTTTGTACAATTTATGTAGGTAGTTGTAAAAATAGTAAAAGTTCCCAATTCAAAATTTTTATTAGTATACATTTTCAAATGACTGAACATGTATTTAGGGCCAAGTATATGTGAGATAATAAGCCAGTTGGGGGCATCAAGAATAATAAGAATGCCCCCTTAGCTGGAGGAGCTCACAGCCCAGTGCAGGGGTCCAAACTCCGGCATCAGGAGAGACCAGGCAAGAAATGGAAATGAGTTAAGTGAGTCAGGAGAGTCACTGCAAATGGGGACGATTGCCACTCAGCTCTATCCAACTGTTGTCATTGTGGAAGGCAGGCCCACTGTTACTTTATTCTACTATTGAAAGAATTGAAACCCTAAGTCCATGCTTAATGAAATTCTTCAGTTTTTAAATGTTGACAAACACACACACACACACACACACACACACACACACACACACACACACACATACACACTGTGATATAAGAACCATTTAGACCTGTAGACTGAAGATTGAATTTGAACCAAAGGAAGTTCTATACCTTGTTTTTCCTGCGGGATAATGCCTACAAATAATTATAGTGCATTTTGATATGACCTCTAAGAAGAGGTACTTAAGAATATGCAGAGATTGTGGCTCAGCGGCAGAGCGCTGGCCTCACACGTGCGCGGCCCGGGTTCGATCCTCAGCACCACGTAAACATAAATGCATTGCATTGTGTACAACTAAAGTCAATAAATAAATATTAAAAAAAAAAAGAATATGCAGAGTGCTTAGTTTTTCCCTTTAGAAAATTTATGATAAATCTAGCTGAGCATGGTGGCACACACCTGTAACCCCAACAGCTGGGGAAGCTGAGGCAGGAGGATCATGAATTCAAAGCCAGCCTCAGCAACTTAGTGAGGCCCTAAGCAATTTAGTGAAACCCTGTCTCAAAATAAAATATAAAAAGCGCTGGGAATGTAGCTCAGTGGTTAAGTGCCCCTAGGTTCAATCCCTAGTACCAAAATAAATAAATAAATAACAAAAAAAAATGATAAATCTAAATTACTAAGATAGTGTTTTAATTATAAGAACTCTGTATTAGTCATAAGTTACCTCGAAACATAGTGGCTTAAAACCATGTTAAACATTTATTGTCTCTCTCATTGATTAAGTGAGCCAGCAATTCAAGGGCGCCTCAGCTGAGTGATTCTGGATTGGGGTTTCTCAAGAAGCTGCAGTCAAGAGTTCAAGACGTCATCTGGGTTTCAGTCATCTGAACTTGGCTGGGCCTGGAACATTGCTCTCTGATGGTCACTCATGAGGTAATGGCTGTTCATGGAGGGCCTCAGCTCCTCCCCGCATAGGGCTCTCCGTAGGGCTGTGTAGATCTCCTCCTCACAGCATGGAAGCTGCTTTCCCCCATAGTGAGTGATCCTAGAGAAAGCAAGGTAGATCCACAATGTCCTTCATGACCTAGTCTAGGAAGTTTTCACTATATCACTTCTGTTGCTCAGACTACTATAACAAAACACCATAGACTGGTGGCTGAAGCAACAAATTTATTCCTCATAGTTTTGAAGGCTGAGAAGTCCAAGATCAAGGTGCTAGCAGATTGGGTTCTTGGTGAGGTCCCTCCTCCTAGCTGTATCCTCACATGGTGGAGAGAAGATGCTCTGGTGTCTCTTTCTCTTCTTGTAAGGCACCAGTCCCATGATGTGGGCTCTACCCTCATGACCTCTTCTAAATCTAATTACCTCCCAAAGGCTCCCACCTTCTAATACCATCACACTGGGAGGTAGGACTTTAATGTATGAATTTGGGGGGACACAAACGTTTAGCCCATATCAATCCTAGTGGTTACAGGCCAACCCTATTCAATGTGGCAGTGGATGAGATTCTGCAAAATAGGGATCACTGAGGGCCATCCTAGAGACTGGCCACTACAAGCCCTAATTAAATTGCTTTAGAGTTGGGGATTTCTTGTTGTCCTCTCAGACTTCTAATTGCCAGGATAACAAAATCATCAACATTTAAAAAGAAGATAGAACATAAAAGCTCTTTCATAGAGTGTTAGTAGAAGCTGCACCCATGATAAAACAGGTAGAAGTTATTCTGTAGAGCTCCCTGGGAGGTGGAAGACAAAAAGGTTTTCCTCTTAAAATTATATAGCAAAATCAGTCTCTGAGGCTGATCTTTTTATGCAAGTGTTGCTTGAAGCTATTATCCCCTCAACTGAGTATATGTTGCATAATCCCACAATGAAGATCCCAAAATTTGAGTCTCTAATATCAACACCTCTCCCTTAGTCCTGTCCTCCCCATCTTCTCACCTATCTTCTTTGTTCTTTGGGTGTTCCTTTCTTGACAGGTTTGTTTTAGTCAGTGTCACAGTTAATTTTTTCTTTGAGTCCCAGTTTTACATAACATTTTAGCTGATGTCTGTTACACTCTGGTAGTTCAGAGAGGAATTATATAGGTATATTGGTGGGGGGAACAGAATGGGGTTATTTTAAAACATGGTTAGAAAAGGAAGTATCTCTTTAAGTACCCCACACCCACATAGTTCAAAACAAGTAAACTGCCTCATGCAAAATATTCAGGAAAGATCAATTACTTCAAACTCACGGCATTAGAAGCCCAATTGTTTTGCAAATTGCAAGTTCATGGGTTGATCTGAGAAGAGGGTACTACCTGCCTCCAGTGATTATGACAATGCCATTGAAACTGAGCCAGGTGCTGGAATACAACTGAATGTGAAGTGGGAGACAAAAATCAGCTCACAATGTGATAGTCAAGGTTCTTGGATGTCAGATGCCGACTGAAGTCAGGAAATATGTCTGTTTTCATTATAGCTCAGAATGAGGGAGCCCCGAGCAAGCATTCCAGGCTGATGGTACCCTGATGCCTAGGCAGTGTATCAACACTCATCATCCATTGGGCTGGCAGCAGGGGAATCTCCTGGTGACATTGCATTCTTTGTATAAGAGAGGTGTCAATGTGGTTTACCCTGACATAGAAAAGTAATCAGAAATTTGAAAAGGGATCAGAAATTTGAAAAGGAATAATGAAAAATGTGTTTATTTAGTTTTCGTTGGGAGTAGCATTTATGTGCTGCAGGTAACTCAATCTAGGGATTAAAAAGTTGTCAGAACTGGAAAAAAGCTCACATAGGTTCCCAATTCATCTTTTTATGTTCAAGAAGGACTGTTCCAAACCATGACCAATGAAGAGTGGGGTGAGATCCTTCAGTGTAAATGGACAATGCGATTAGTGGTGGAACAGTTTTTCATGCAGTTGTGAGTGTGGTGGTGGTGAGCAAGCACAGGTGTGCAAGCACATGTTCCCTCTTGTTCGAATAGGTAAGTAGAGGCATTTAAGGTTGGTGTCACAGTCTAAAAAGAATGTCCAAAATAAACTCTTGCTTGAAAGGGAAGATATGAAAGATATAATGGTGAGGTACACCCAGAGGGAAGGATCTCTAATTCAGCAAATTTAAGGAGAGATTCACATGTACCTTTTAGCTGAAAAGAAGATTCAGAGTCAGCTAACTAGAGTCAGAGTCTAAAATGTCTGCCAGACAAGGGGTGGGGTGGGGATAGGCAGACCAAATAAATGGACAAAAGTTTGAATGCTAGGAGTTTAATCAAACTGGTGAGGTTAGCATCTGCAATCAGGGAAACCAAAGAGACTGGCAGGGTGCAGATTTGCCCAGGAACAACTTTCCACATTTCAGCATCCCCAAGGGTAAGTTCCACACTGCTAGTTGAATGGCGGTTGCTGATCAAAGACAAGACTAGCTACTTTTCCCCTGAAGTCTGTGTATTTTGCCTGGTAATGGGCACAAAGGTCATTGGTACCCTGGTGTGTGTTCCCAGCATGCTGTGCTTCAGCAGATCTGGCTTCTGTTTCTGCAGTGCCCTGTGGAAGTGCATTGTATTCTGCTTGCAGGACCTCATCCTTCTTGCCCTCCTGGGACACTCATCCTTCAAGACTCAGCCCAGGAGATACTTCCTGAGCAAAACCCACCCCCCCACACACACACTTAAACACACCACATACTACACATACACCAACCAACATACATACACACTCCACACATGCATAGTAATCACATTCAGCATTACACTGCCCACCCCCAACACATAGTCATACACACACACCATCACCACTACCAACACACATTAACACACCAAGACAGATACACACTCAGGCACACAACACACTTCAATGCCAATCACATACATATACACACCCCTCACATGTGTGTGAACATACACACATATTACAAATTTAAGGACGCTTTCCTTGATGCTAGCAATGAAAGTTGACATAACTCTACCATAAAACATATACAATTCTAAATGACAATTTTTAAGTTATATTAAGAAATTACGCCCAATCAGAATATTTCAAGTGGTGTGAATTCTACAGGGGTTTGTAGTGACTACTTAATGCAACTCCATTTCTAGACCCTATCCTTCTGTAGACCCCAGTAATGTTGTAATTCTGGAACTGCAAGCCAATGTCAGTTTAAAATTTTTTATAAGTGGGCAGAAGGAAGCTACAAATTACTGAGGATTTCTGATTAAATCAGAAGGAATTTCTCCCTATTCCCTTGGTTTAAGTAAAAAGAGGAAGATATCAGTCACACGTACAAATGTATCAACAGAAAATGTCATGATCCTTTTTTGCTACTAAAGAAGAGGTCCTTGGTCTCTGACTGCCTTCTCTGTAGGTCTTCACCCAACATAGCTCCGTTATTTCCAATATGACATCAATTATCTCCCTAGCAACTGTCTCAAATAGGATCAGATTTACCTTTTCTCTAATGAAGATTACTTCTTCAAAAATGAAGAAAGAATTCGTTGTATAATTACAAACCCAACCCTGATAGAACGTGGTTTTTGAAAGCAAACGTAAGTAAAGTATAATCTTATCATTGCGGCCCTCTAAGCTGAGTGCTAAGTGTACCATAAGGGAATAACTACAGATAAAGTCAGCAATAAAATAGTTACAAAATGGCCAAAAAGCAGTCTCTGAAGAGAAGCAGAGGATGGAAGAAAAGCTGGAGTTCTCAATAATTGGTCCTTGAATTATCTAGAAAGCTGAATCTTATCCGCAATGTGGAATTTCAGTGTTTCTGCTGGAAGGAAGATGGGGATAAGTCCTATTCCGTGCAGCGTTGCCCTGAATGCAGGCTCTTTCCAAGGGCTGACACTGCGCACCTTAAAGAACAGAACAAGGTTTTACAGTTGCAGGACTGGTGTTCCATCTTCCAATTCATTACCACACATTATCTATGGCTTTTGGATAATTGAGCAAATAATGCCCTTGACAACCATTCCCCTCTTTAACTCCAAAGCAAGGTAATTAATTAAGGCCAGAGGGGGATTGTTAACATCCGTTAATGAACCACAGTAGAGGGAATTACTTAGCAGAGCTCTCTCAGAGCCCATAAAAATACATGAACAGGAGTAGCTTGGGCCCTAATGTTCCCTGTCCCACGCATCACTGTTAGTCACTGAAAGGTACATTAAGTGTGGAACAACTGGGGATTTTCCATACGTGGCCCTATCTGATTATTCTTGTCTAACTTTGAGTGGCTATGTATTTTCAAACCACATGATAATCTTTAGAGAAACTTTCAAAACTTTGTTAAGGAAACATACCAAATGGGTAGCATACACCAAAAAAATGATGATCCAGACAATGAGCAGATTGACCAGAACTTATTCACCACATTTGTTTAGTATGAGTGTCATACACACATATCAAAGGAGGACGTGGGGTACTCTCAGCCCTAAAGAAGTTGTTATCTTGAGGGGCCCACGTGATGGTTGCAGAAAATACATGGTGACACCATGATCTGATAATACATGATTACTTTCTAAACTGTGTGGTACAGGCCTGGGGATTTAGCTCAATGGTAGAGCACTTACCTAGCATGTGTGAGGCCCTGGGTTTGATCCCCAGCACTGAAAAAAAATTAAATTAAAAATTAAAGAAACAGTGTGGTACAGCCCATAAATGCTAAAGAAGTTTAGGGCCTTGAAAGATAGCTATGTGGGCTATGTGAGCAGAGGAGAGAAATCTAAGCTGGGCCTTTGTAGGAATCAAAATAGGTCAAGAGAAGCAGCCCCCAAAAGGCAAAACAAGTCCTGTTTCCCTAGAAAATAATTTATCGGTATCTATAGACTTATCTTTCCTTCTTCTTATTCCTCTGAAGTTTAAAAGGACAGAGATTCCTGAGTCTCACTATGTACCCCAACACACACACACACACACACACACACACACACACACACACCAGGAGATAGGCCAAGTGGCTTCCTCAGGTCTTTGGTGAAAGAATGCAGAACTAGATTCAAATAAATAAGATTACATAAATGTAAGTATGATGTTAAATGCGTTTCTTACTAGAGTCAAAAAGGTTAGTTAGGTGGAGGAGGGACCGATTATAAAAGGACTGAATATCAGACAGACAAGTTTAGGCAAGATGATGTGATGGACAAGGAGCCTCAGCAGGGAAATAGGTAGGGAAGGACATGGCGGAGGAAGGGCAGGGAGTACCTACTTCAGTAATGCCTAAGATTTATTAACAGTTACTATGTGTTGGGCTCTCACATATGGATTCTCATCTAAGGTTCACAGCAACTTCCTAGGATGGTAATAACATTTATTCCTATTTAAAGATGAAAAACAGACTTAGAAAACCTACGACAAGTATGAGTAGGACCAGAAGCTCTAAAACCAAATTTCCTAAGGATTATGTTTTATTGCCTCCCTATTAATCTATCCTGCCACATTTAAACCTTTATGCTCAAATACCTCTAAAACAATGGATCTGTAGGTTGACATGTAAGTGTTTCATCCTAAGTTTAAATCATGGCAAAGGATGTCATTTCTACCATAGTATCAAAAGTAATGTTTAAAGTAAATGCATTTAGAAATAGAACAGTCACATTATTCTCTTAAATGTACCCAGTGGTAAACACCATAGAAAATTGATATCTAACATCATCCTTTAAAAAAAATACACAAAGTATATTTCTAATTCACTTCCACCATGGAATATTATCCCAATGTAATGCACTTTATGCTTGTACATTTTATTTTTTTATACAACCATTTTCTCCAAAGAAAGAAATACATAAGCTAAAACTTTTAGAAACATTTCTGGTGCACCCAAGGATCTAAGTCTTTGGTTCCCAAACTATTTACCTAGGCATGCTGAGGCTACCCAGTGGATTCTGCAGGATATTCAAATCTCCCATGTAAGGAGAACTACCATTTGGAAGTAGTTCACAGGTTCAATGTGAGATTGCATTACATTCTTTTGATGAGGTATTTTTGCCAAGCTGATTTTTAGAGTTTGCTATGATTAAAAACAAGTCCTGCACAAAATTCAGCATGGAACAGGAAATGAGGATGGTGGTGCCCAATCTCATTCCCAGTTTTGAAAGTTATAGTTTGTCAGGTGCACACATCTCATTATCAAGTAACTGTGGTTATTTGAGAGTGAAATTAAAATATTCCTTTTCTTTTCTTTCTTTCTTTCTTTTTTTTTTTTTTTTTTTTTTTTTTTTTTGTACCAGGGATTGAACTCAGAGGCACTCGACCACTGGGCCACATCCCCAGCCCTATTTTTGTAAATTAGAGACAGGGTCTCACTGAGTTGCTAAGGGCCTTGCCATTGTTGAGGCTGGCTTTGAACTCGCAATCCTCCTGCCTCAGCCTCCCAAATGCTGGGATTACAGGTGTGTGCCACCACGCCCGGCTGCCACTTTATTTCATTTTCCCCAAATGGCCACTATAATGTTAAGATAGATATTTATCGAGGTGTTTGGATCCAAGCAATTAATAAATGGAACGAATAGCTATTTCTTTTGGTGTGAGGGCAGAACACTGTGGGATGCTTTAAAACAGAATCTTTGCTATAGGTGTTAAAAATCAATATTCTGGATTGAGATATTTCAGTGTCTATTAGTATTGTTAAGTAGACATTACACAAAACCATTGTTTTGGACTAGGTTCCCACACTAGGCTCCAACATGCAGCCACACCAATGTTTATAGCAGCACAATTCACAATAACCAAGCTATGGAAACAACCTAGGTGCCCTTCAACAGATGAATGGATAAAGAAAATTTGGTATATACATGCAGTGGACTAATACTTAGCCATAAAGAAGAATGACATTATGGCCTTTGCCAGTAAGTGGAAGGAACTAGAGACTATCATGCTAAGTTAAATAAGTTGGCTCCAAAAAGTCAAAGGTAGAATGTTTTCTCTGATATGAGGAAGTTCATCCAAAATAAGGGAGGGGGAGAAGAAAAAGAATATAACAAAGATCAATGAAGTAGACAAAGGCAAATGAAGGGAAGGGAATGGGGAAGGGATAGGGAAAGACAGTGGGATGAATCTGACCTAACTTTCCCATGTGCATATATGAATGTATTATAGTGAATTTCACTATCATGTACATCCATAAGATAGTAATTAAAAAGAACTATAAGTAAATAGCAGAAAGATAAGTAGAGTAGAGGGAGGGCGGAGAGGAGGGGAAGAAGAACTACTGGGGAATGGATTAGAACAAATTCTATATCATGCTTTTGTAATCAAGTGAAAATGAATCCTATTGTCATGTATAACTAAAAAGAACCAATAAAAATGAATTTAAGGAATAAAAAATTAAATTAAAATGGAGTCACCTATCCTAAATTCCACATCATCAAACTAAATGACATCATTTACCATGGAAGAGGTTACAAGAAATTTTATTGTAACAGAAAGAAAAAGAAGGTTGTAAATCAATACATTTACTTACCAATTACATTGGTGGGCGTCAGGTGGGTGGGCTATAGCAAGGTGGTGAACTCTCTTCTATAAAGTTCAGATGTTACCTCATATATCTAATACATTCTGAGCATCAGGCCTGGTGAAGGACAGAGGCTGCTGAGTTTAGCGACACATTCTGAGAAGGTTATATATTTCTTACAAGTTAAGTAAGACATAAAAATTAAGGTAAGTGACTATTACAGGGCCTAAAACATCCCAAGACAATTTGGCTCTGGACCTTCAACATTCTCTCTCTCCACAATAGCAGTGCTCTAGCTAGCCAAGGCCAAGTAGTCTGCAGGATTATAGTATAGATGAGGCTTCTTCAGAGAACTTCAGTTCACAAAATGGACTTAAAATTACATTTCTATTTTCATTTTAATAGATGTAAGCACTAAATAATCTTGTTCACCTAAATATCTGGAGAGTTCTGTTAGTGTTCCCCATTCTTAAAAGGGTGCCTAGTCAGGCGCGGTGGCGCACGCCTGTAATCCCAGCACTTTGGGAGGCTGAGGCAGGAGGATCGCGAGTTCAAAGCCAACCTCAGCAATGGCGAGGCATTTAGCAACTCAGTGAGACCTTGTCTCTAAATAAAATACAAAAAAAGGCTGGGGATATGGCCCAGTGGTCGAATGCCCTTGAGTTCAATCCCTGGTACCACCAAAAAAAAAAAAAAAAAAAAAAAAAAAAAGATGTCTAAAAGAGCTGTTAGGTCTTTGAAAACAATTTTTTTATTGGAGCTGATGGATCATTGAAAGTAATTTTTGATGCTGTAGTGCTGTAGACTAGCGGGGAGGGAAAGATGGGGAAAGATTGTAGTTATGGAAGAAGGCTCTACATTATATAAGGTATGGGTAGGAGCAAAAAGCTCTGGTGTACTATGGCACAGCAAGGTGACTACAAATAACAATAATGTACTGTATATTTCAAAAAGCAGATGAAAGGAGTTTAAATGTTTTACCATAAGGAAATAATTAAATGTTTGAGGAAATAGATATGCTTACCCCGATTTAAGCATTACACAATGTATACCTGTGTCAAAACATCATGAGGTACATCATTAATATGAACAATTTTTATGTTTTAGTTATATCATGTCGCTGCCTGAAGGGAAGTCGCTTGGAGCAGCGAACGCCACAGGAAAATTCGGAGGCAGGATGAAAATGAAAAAAGGTCTTTTATTCTTCTCCTCTCTCCAGCTCCAGCAATCACTCCAAATGCTCTAACTCCAACCACCACCTTCTTCTTCCCCACACACACTCACGAACCTCACCCAGTTATATACATATAGCTTTAACAAGGACACGTGCTTACAGCTCGAGCTTACAGGTGCGTCACGCAGTATTCACGGGCATACAAAGATTCTTTGAATAATGTATCAACATCAGGTGGAAACTAGAACATCTTTTATGGCTCTCAGCTAACCGCAATCTTTAGCTATCTCCTTGATTATAGGCTCCTTCAATATCAGTTAAACATCATTTTAAATTTATAAACATTATTAATCAAGCAACCACAAATTCATTTTCAATCGTCTATCAGCTCCATTAGGTCCTTTTTAATTTTGTTGAAAGCAGAGAATTGGAAACCATTTGATTTCCAAAAGAACATGTTAGCAGTTTATTAGAGTTACTCACTTTCACAACTCTAACATTTCCAATTGTCCCTTTGCTTGGTGCTGTAGAGGATTACAACCTGGGGCAATAAACCTTATCAGGGCCTGGGCAGGGTGACAGGGTTGGTGTTCTTCCCCTTGTCCAGGGGAAGAAGGGCTATTGTGGAAGGGCATTCTAAGAGAGCTTGCAGGTGCTTATTATTCTAAAGGAGATCCATTTTAGGAAAGTAGACGTGGACATCCTTCTTAATACTAACTGCATCCAAATCTGCGTGAGTCTAGGGGCTGGCGTACCTCCAGGAGAACCACTATCTGACCCAGGACTTGGGCTGTGGGATTGAGGGACAAAGCTTTGTTGGATACTGCATATTCCCGCCCCCTTTTTTTTCTTTCCTGGGTCACAGCTGAATATACCTCTGAAGTCAAACTGAAGACTTAAGAGTTTTTCCCACTAAATCGATTTCTAAATTTGTACAAGTTACTTAATTGTGTGCTTCCATTTACCAATGTGTAAAATATGATAATAATAGTATTTGCCTCATAAGGTGGAAGTTAGAGATAACTGAATTCAGGCACATAAAGCTCTCAGAATAGTACCTGAAATATGACAAATGTTCAATGAATGTCCCTCTGACAGAGGTTCAGCTGTGCCATTTGGGGAGAGCCCCACCTCCCATCCTATAAGGCCTTTCTGAACAAGTGTGGAGTCCAGGAGAGGAGAGCCTTTGTGTGCGGCCATGTCTCAAGAAGGAGGCTTTTCTTTCTTTTCTTTTTTTAGTTTCTGTATCTGAGATCTATGAGAGGGTGGCCCATGATAGGATCCGAGGGAAACTACCAGCCATTTGAGTTTCTTCTATTGTAGGCAAAACAGCCTTTAAGAGTTTCCAAGAATTTGGAGCCAGGTCACTAATCTATAACAAACAGTGGGTGTTTGCCTGGGTGGAATGTGCTTCCAAATACTTTGGGAAGTCTACACTGGGTTCCTTGATTAAGTGCTCAGGTCACAGGTTAATGTTTCTTCCTTTTATTAAGCACCTTTACATCCCTATCTCACTCTATGTTTCTGTACTAACTCAACATAGCAGTCCGTTGAGGTTTTGTTTCTTTTTTCTTAGAATAGTGTGCTTTTGGCTTCTGCCCAGTTAATATTTATCATTTATGTAAAGTTTTCATTTATCCTATCTGTTGAAGCCGGACTTTGGAGAGGACCCAAGAGATAACCTTGGCACCAGAGTTGAATGAAACTGGGGAATCTGTTAAAGTATGTCACAACAAGATGCTGAGGGGGTCCCACAGAGAGGGCTTTCTGAAGGTATAAACATCTCCAAATTAGGGTCGAAGAATGTATTGACAGGTTCTTTCATTCTCATTTGCTATTTGCCCTGCTGCTTTCCTTGGTAAATAGGTGGTTAAGGATGGAAAAGAGCTGAAACTGGGAAGGGATTAGGAATATTTACAATCAGAGAAGGGTTTTTGTGACTTACATAAACTTTAGTCAAAGCACCCCCTTTGAGCAGGGAGGAAGACATACATATTTTGCTCCTGTAACAGCAGGAATTAGTAGAACTTTGGCTTTGAAAGCTTTGCCTGCTTTTCTCTTTCTCTTGTTACTCCAGAACTCTAAAAGCCATGCTAATCAGCAGTGGGAGACTGTCCCTACACCAGTTACAGTTTGGAGGGTCAACAGAGTAGTGCAGGGTTTGGAAACCTTGCCTCTGGTCCTCTCTATCATAATTAAAGGATAATACCAGGAGAGTCACTGATGGCTGCAAATCCTGATGGAAGAGGAGCTTCAGGAGAACCAGTCTGGTTGATATTTCTGGCATGACTTGGAAGAATCATGACCAGAGGAAGACCAGCTTGTGGAAATGGGCACCTGGATGAGACCAGTTAAGTGTGAATATGATCAGTTTTTAAGTGACCTGGATGGCAACAGTGTTATGAAGCCATCTCTAAATTTATAGGAAAGTATAATGGTGACCAGGAGGTCTGGTATTTATTTTCTAGACAAATGTCAATATACTCCAGCATCAGGAACACACTTGCAGTTGAATAAGTTGGATTTATTAGTCATTGAAGCAATGGACAATGCACCATGGAGAACCTTAGGGCTTCTCAGTAAGAGTTTAGGAAGAAGCTACTGTAAGTCTTGGGCTTTGGCAATATGACTTGGGGAGGTTTTAAGGAAGCAGGAGGTTCACTCCAGATTGGATACTATGAGCAGAGGCAATTCTATGATTGGGTCTCAGTAATTCTTATCGATAGGGAATGGAGACATGAATGAGTATAAAGTTGCAATTGGTAAAGAAGAAGCAGTCATTCATTTTATCTGAGAGTGGGATATTTAGTATTTTGTAGTTGGCATGGTGACCTTGTTTTTGTCTGTGCTTAGAATTATGAAATGGTCTCATTTATCATGATCTCAGAGTAACTTCATCTAAACTTGGTGTTGCATGAGATTGTTCATATCTATTAGGAGAATAACAACTTGCTAGTGAGTACCAAGGCAGCTTCTGAAGTCAGGGATGCTGTCCTCCATTCCCTACTCAGAGTTAAAAGCCAGGTCTAGCCACTCCTCTGGCCTGGGTTGAAAGCTCAGGGGGCTGAAATAATGCCTGTTGGAAGAGTTAGGTTAGACATTACACAGGTGCAGAACAAGGCAGACACGAGACAAGTTGTACCCATCTGAAACAAGCCGGTCACACAAGTGACTGGCAGATAGGCTAGCAAATATGTTGAAGCCAAGGCACTTGGCTTTTCAGATTTGACTTTTTCTCTTTGTTACACACCATTACTCTTCCAGGCCCTTGAACAGTCACCCAGAAATTATTATACCATTCTCCAAGGGGTTAGATCTTGGTTTTTTTCTTGTCCTGCACCATGCTGCAAATCAATTCCATAATTAATCTCCTTTGAATCTCATGTTTTTTTGACATTTCATTCACCTACAAAGGAACTCTCAGCTGCATTATGTCAGAAATCCCTTAGTCTGACACTCAAGTTCCTCATCAATGAGGACCATGCACTCTCCACCTTTGTCTCTCCTGACCCTATTATGAAGCCCCCCAGTTAAAGAAAAACCCTGTTTCTGAATGTTATTGCCATCTAGGCCAGAGGTTAACTCTGGGGGTCCCATAAACCAAGTCTGCCCATTCAGTCCAAAATCCAAGCAGAAAAGGTAATGGCATAAAGCAGGAAAGGAAGTTTACACAGCCACAGAGGGAGGATAAGTGAGATTCACCATCTCAGCTCTGTCTTTGGGTTGCAGACAGGAGCTTCTGGTTTAAATAGGGGAAGAACTGGGGCAGGAGTGAGAGGTCTGCATAAGTAGGCAGTCTTGGTCAAACTGTGGTCTGGTTGATCATTCTCTCAGTTTTGGTTCTGCAAAGTAGCTCCAGAGAAGTCTTTGTCATTTGATGGGGGCAATTTCCACTTGCTGTGTGTCTATCAGACCTGTGATCCTGGAAGGGGGCAATAACCAGAGACTTCTAGGCACCACTGCAGGGGTTTTAAACAGGATGCTATAAATCATACCTTGGTTTTCAAGAGGGATGAGATTGGTTCGGTAAATGAAAGGCTTTGTATTGCTTCTTTTGAGATGAATACTCTTTAAAGGATTAGCATGACTACATGCAGAGCTAAGCAGGGAACTGACACAAATTTTAAGGTAATAAAGAAGACTGAAACAAAATGAAGGCAGAGATGCCAAGTTTTATCCTGCTTTTAGTTACCATGTGCATTTTTGGGCCTCAGTAAAATGTCATGACAGATCCTCTATGTCCCTGTTATGTGAACTGTCCCTTGTCAGTTGCCAGTGGGCCTCTGTCCCTGTTCCCAGCAGTGAACATGGGTGCCCCCTCTGAATTGACCAAGTTAGTGCTCTGGCCCAGCACTTTGAAAAGTGTGGGGGCCACCGACCACCCATCTGCTGATGGCAGCGACAGCAGCCCTCTGTTCCCAAGGGCAGGGATGGGGCCCTTGGCTGGTGACCCTGGGGTCCTGACAGGCTGCTCCTAGGGTGATGCATTGGCTCTGGTTTCAGCCCTTTGGCTTCTTTTGATTCCTGCCAGCTTTTCACTCTTTATTCCCAGACTTTCTGCTGATCTGAGCTACTACCTACCCAGCTCCTTTTTGGGTTAACTAGAATCAATGCATGATTTTGCAGTCAAGGATCCTGATTCTGAGGAGTTCAATTTTCATAATTCCTTGAATTTGTAAAACCTTTCCTCCACTCTTCCCTTATATTTTGGATCTCTGTTCTCCAGGAGGCAAATCCCACTGATCCTTCCAGTCTCATTTCAAACAGTATTTCCTCATGGTGGCCTTTTCCTATTCCTAGGGAATCAGTCACTCTCTCCAGAAGGATCCAAAGGCACCACTTACACCTGCTTAAGCACTGTTATCATGAACACAACATGATAGTTTCCATTTACATGCCTGTCTTTCTCATTAGACTCTCAGCTCCTTGAGGACCATGCTGAATTGTATGCCTAGAATTGAGCACAATACCTGACACATAGTCGATGAGGAGGAGCCATTTGTGACTTTGTGGGCTGGCGGTCATTTCAATCCTTCTCTATTTGGGAGAGTTATTTACTTTATGAGTCCTGAGGTAAGACAGAGCATGCCTCCCATTCAAGAAGTGAAAATATCTGAGTTTTGTATCCCCACCTATGTGGGTAAGGATTAGGTATAAAATGTGGGTTTGACCAATCAGATGAGCATGCTTCAGAGTTCAGTTACATACAAAACTTCAGGGACTTCCAGGACTCCACAAGGGGAGGAGTTTCCAGGGCAGCAGTAGGTACCTCAAGGATGGATTCTGGGGCTTAGCAGAGGCAGCCGCAGCATCCTTTTGTGCTGGTTTTATGTCATGTTTTTGCCTGTGGTCCAGGGTGCATTCCAGTCTTCCTTGCTCTTCCTTGATTCTGAGGCCTATTCTCTAGGCTTCTGGGAGATTCTGTGAGTTAGTCAATAACCATTCAATTGATTCCTCTCTGCTTAAATCTATTTGATGTGTTGCTTACAACCAGGGATCTTGCTATTTGATACTCAATAAGTATTTGTCAATGAAAGGGTATGTAGGTAGATGGGGATAGTACAAGATAAAATCATGATGGGAGATGTGGTGTCTGTGTGGTACTGTTCTCTTTTGATATTGCTACCCCTATCTCTGTGCCCCATATCATTCCACCAGTCTTAAAGTAGCCCTTGGCTTCCTACTTTAGAAAAGATATAATAAAGAAATTTACACAAAGTTGTTAATATTTGGAGGTAGCAAAATATTGCATTTCTAAGGCACATTTTTTTTTCTTTTTGCATTACTGGGGATTGCACCCAGGTCCTTGCACATGCTATGCAAGTACACCAACCACTGATCACACCCCCAGTGCTTTTTATTTTATTTTGAGATAGAGTCTCACTAAATTGTCCAGACTGGCCTTGAACTTGTGATCCTCCTGACTCAGCCTCCCAAGCAGCTGGTATTACAGGTGTGTTGCCATGCCGGGCCTGGAATATTTGTTTTTGAAAATGCATAATTCTGTAGTTTAAACGAATGACTCCACAGTGATGGGAGTTGGGGTACATATCCCAAATTAGCAGAGTTATTTCACAGCAGAAAAACTCTGGTGGTCATCCTAAGCTACAGAGCATGGGAACTAACTACCTATTTATTTGTAAGGCTGACGTAGTGTGAGTAGTGCTTATTTGCATGAATTATGTTAAAAGTTTTCTGTGTGTTTGAACTATAGGACAAATGATGTGCATCTAACTGGTGTGGCAGGGATGGGGCAGAGAAAGATAAGAAGCTATTAACAACACATTGAATTGCATCCAAAAAAATATTTTCAGTCCTGGACCATCAAGAAATTCATGTTTTTGTAAATTGTATGTCTCCTACTCCAGTACATACATCCCTTTAATAAGTGTTTATTGGTGAAGGCAAGAGGCAAGAAGATGACCAAGAGCACTCTTCCTTGGATAACAAACTCAACTGTTTGCTTTCCAATTTCCAGTCAGGGGAATAAGACGTACTTCTGTTTGGGTCCATAGGCATGGAGAGCGGTTAAATTGAAAGCTATTATTTGCAGAGTTGATGAAGCAACCTTACATGTTATCTCCCAGAATCCTCACAGCAAGCCTGGGATGTGGACTCTGAGCCCCATTTTGCAGATGAGGAAGCTGAGGCTCCCAGAGTTAAGTAACTTCACAATTGAAGGGGGAGCCCTAAATCCTGAAGGAAATCAAATCCTCGGTGCCTAGGTTCAGATTCATTCCCATTAAGCATAGTGAATTTACTTAACAAGTAGAGAGGAAAAGAGAGAAGACTTCAAATCAGACTTGCTGATGAATCCAGAGAGTCCTCAAGCCTGGCACATGGCCACTACAGGGGCTGCATGGCTTTGAATATTTTTGTTGTGAGTTGAGTGAAGGAAATCCACTTGAATGTTCACCCAGCATTTTTCAGCCCATCTCACATGTTCAGCTTTACCTTTTGCAGTGGGCAGCTGGGTGTAGGACATTTCATCTCCCGTTGCCCACTGTTCTGACATGAAGTTCACCTTAATCTGCCGATTCATTCTGATGAGATTGCTTTAGAAGTCACTCCAAAGTCACCAAGGCTAAAAGGGATGTGGCTGTTAAGACAGAAATACATTTCAGTTAATACCTCTGCTGCACTGAAGCTAAGCCAGTGCCAGCCCTAATTCCTAAAGGAAAACAAATCCACAATAATCCATCTTCTAATTCTGTACAGACTGGCACGACACCAGATCATATCGGCTGTGAGTCCTCTTTTCTTCACACCAAGCTCAGACCAAGCCCTCGCAGGGTTGAACTGGAGGTCAGGAAGTTGCACATATAGAAACGTGTGGCCCATGAAAGCATCAACATCTTCCCCGTGTTATCTGAAATTATAAAATTTATTCTTATGGGAGAAACAAACTCATTCTGTTTCAATGAAAAATCAACTTGAGCTGAGCAGCAAGCAAAATGCAAAACTATTTTGTAGTTTGTGGACAAGGTTTTGCTGGGTTACACTTGGCCTTTTCTTCTTATTTACTTTTGTAATGCTTTTGTACTTCTTATTTACTTTAAGATTATGCTTAATCTTATTTCCTCCCCGTCTCTGAGAAAAGGCCTGATTATTATTCATTCACACTGAACTGTAAAGGATTGTGGAGATTCCATTGCTTCCTAGAAATATTCGCATTTGAATATCATAGTTTGACCAAAATGAAAGGAATTAAAAGGGAGAGAAACAGACAAAGCGGAGGGGAAGATATTGGTTTAAGGCAGGGGTAGGTAGACTGTATAGCCCAAAGGCTAAATTTGACCTGCCATTTCTTTTTGTATGATCCACAAGCTAAGAACGATTTAAATGACTATAAAAACAATCAAAAACAAGAATGATATTTTGTGACACATGAAAATTACATGAAATTTACTATTCAAGAAGCAGAGGCAGGAAGATTGCAAGTTGTAAGCCAGCCTGGGCAACTTAGTGAGACTCTGTGTCAAAATAAAATTTTAAAAAGAGCTTGGGATGTAGCTCAGTGGTAGAGCTCTTGCCTAGCATGTTCTAAGTCCTGAGGTCAGTTGCCAGCACCACAAAAAAAGGGAAGGAAAGAAAGAAATTGCATGAAATTTAATTGTCCAAAGTTTTTTTTTTTTTAAAGAAATATTTATTTATATGCTTTAGTTGTACACAATGTATTTTTTTGTACGTGGTGCTGAGGATCGAACCCGGGCCGTGCACGTGCTAGGCGAGCGCTTTGCCGTTAAGCCACAATCCCAGCCCATTGTCCAAAGTTTTATTGGAACACAGTCATGGCTTCGTACGTGCTAGATGTATACTCTACCACTGAACTATACCCCCAGTTTTCAATGGCAAAGTTAAATTGTAGCTACACAAAGCCTCAAATATGTACAATACTGTCTTGGTCTTTTATAGCCCACAAAGTCTAAAATACTTACTATACTGTCTTGGTCTTTTAGTGCTACAGAATACCCAAGACTGGGTAATTGATAATGAATAGGAATTTATTGGCTCATGGTTTATTTATTGTCTTATGGTGCCAGACTGAGGGGCCATATCTGGCAAAGCCTGTCTTGCTGAATCATCCCATGGAACAAGGGCAGAGAAAGAGAGAACAAAAGATTCAACTCACAGCCTCAAGCCCTCATGCACTTAGCAACTCAGTGAGACCCTGTCTCTAAATAAAATACAAAAAAGGGCTGGGGATGTGGCCCAGTGGTCGAGTGCCCCTGAGTTCAATCCCTGGTACCACCAAAAAAAAAAAAAAAAAAAGTAATAATAATAATAATAAAGCATAATCCATTCATGAGGCTGGACCTAAGCACCCCCTTTAGGAACCACCTCCCAGCCCTGTTTTAATGGGTATGAAGTTTCTAAGATGCACATTTGGACACATTCAAATCATTGCCTGCCTTTACAAAAATTATTTGCCACCCCCTGTACAGTTTATATAACAAACAAGTAGCTCCTGAGGAGATAGCAGTTCATAAGAAGAAAGACGTATTCTTTTGGTGATAAATGTGTCTGAGACAGAAAAGCTTTCATTTCGGTTAGCATCTCCCTTGCCAGCATTCAACAAGAGTCTAGTCTCTGGGAAGGAGGCCCTAGAACACTTCCCGGGGCAGTGGACACTGGGGCATCTTAACTCCAAAACCTCATAGGACAGAAGAGACTTTCGCACTCACGGCTGGGCCAGTGTGCAATGGCTTTTGAGTAGGTCAGCTCTGGTACCAAGCTGCCACTGCATAGTTGTCTCCAAGAGCGAATAAATAATTCTAGCTAGTTAGCCTAAATCCCCAAGGGAAAACATCTTCTATAAGTTATCTTTTCTGCTTGAAGTAGCTTTCCCTTATTTATTTATTCACTTATTAAATCCCTTGTTCCACAAACATTGATATATGTGTCTACTAGGTGACAGACACAGTAACATAATCCACTAAGTGCCAGACATACAAAGAAATGCCACCACAAGCCATGATTTTGAGGGATTCTAGGTTAGTGGTGGAGAAAAAGATTTGCGGTTGAAATACATAGGACATATATTTTATAATAAAGGAACAAATAAGATGACCGTAGGATCTCAGAGAATTCACAGAACTTGGGGTGAAAATGGTGGGAACTAAAGTTTCACTATATACCAAGTAATTTTCTTTTCAGTATTGGCAATTGAACCCAGGGCTTTGAACATGCTAGGCAAATTCTCTACCACTGAGCTGGGCTTTTCTAAAATTTTATATTGAGTCAGGGTCTTGCTCAGTCATCCAGGCTGTTCTTGAACATACCATCCTCCTGTCTCAGATTCTCAAGTAATAAATTTCATGTTATTCTCACATGTCACAAAATATCATTCTTCTTTTGAGTTTTTATAACCATTTAAAAATATAAAAATAATTCTTATCTTCTGGATCATACAAAAAAAAAAAAAAAAAAGGCAATTGGCCCTTGGGCTATAGTGTTCTTACTCCTGCCTTAAACCAATTTTCTTTCCATTTTATTTTTATTTTATTTTATGACTAGGTCTTATAAGCTTCCAAGACTGGTGTTGAATTTGTGATCCTCCTTCCTCAGCCTCATAAGTAGTTGGAATTATAGGTGCAAGCCACTACACATACCTATACTAAGTAATTTTATTGATGAATCACTTAATGCCACCTAGAATTTTGGATATAATTAATATTGGCACCACATAAGAGGATTCTCAATACTATTTTGGGTTTTCCCAAAGTCTCAAGCTTTTCCTCCCCATATTAGTTTGCAAGGGCTGCCACAACAAAGTACCACACACTAGGTGGTTTAAACAACAGAAATCAATTTTCCTACAGTTGTGGAGGCTGGATGCCCAAGATCAAGGTGTCAGCAGGCTTGGTTTCTTCTAAGGCCTCTCTTCTTGGCCTATAGATGATGTTATTCTCCCTATCATCAAGTGACCTTCCCTCTTTGTGTGTCTGTATTCCCTCTTCTTATAAGGACACCAGCCACACTATGGTCTGGATCTGGAATATCCCCAAAGTTCTCATGTGGTGAGGGCTTGGTCCCCAGCTTGTGGCACTATTGGGAGGTGGTAGAAATTTTAGCAGGTGGAGCCTCTTTGGAGGAAGTCAGTCACAGGAGTGTTCCATTGACGGGTATTCTGTGACCCAGCCCCTTCCTCTTTCTCCTTCCTAGCTGCCATGAGATGAGCAGCTCTTCTCTGCCCTGTGTTCCCCACATGATGTTCTGTCTCACCATAGGCTCATAGTGATGGGGCCAAGTGACCATGGACTGAAACCTCTGAAAACAAGAACCCAAACAAATCTCTCTTCTTTAAGTTATTTTTCTCAGGTACATTTTCACAGTGATGGGAAGCTAACTAATATGAGGATCTAAGTAACTTAATCACCTCTTGAAAGATCTAATCTCCCAAAACAGGCATATTCAAAGGTACTAGAGGCTGGGACTTCAACATATGAATGGGGGTGAGGTGCACAGTGCAGCCACCAACACTTCCCAAGCCTTCTTGAACAGTGCTCTCCCTCTTACTTCCTCCACTTTGCAACCTCCACTTACCTGATGCTCTCTCTTCCTTTGTACTTGGCCTAGTACTGAAGGCTCCTTCAGTCTCTAGCCACTGCTTGCCTTCACCTCCCTGCATGGTGCTTCCACAGCACTTGGTGAAGGACTTCTCACATTGCACTGTTGCTGACTTTATCTGGAAAAATCAGAATGTTCCCAACCAGGTGTGATGGTGCATACCTGTGATCCCAGCTACTCGGGAGGCTGAAGCAGAAGGATCACAAGTTTGAGCCTTAGCAACTTAGGGAGACCCTCAGTCAATTAGTGCAGCCCTGTCTCAAAATAAAAAAATAAAGGACTAGGGATATCACTCAAAAGTAAAGCATCCCTGGGTTCAATCCCCAGTAAACCTCCCCCACACACAGAAATCATAGCGTTCCATACCTCTTCCTTAGTCCTTCCTCAACCCCTCTAAAGAACACCCAATAACTCACTTCAGTTTTTAGCCGAATGATGAAGGGAAGATATTTTTGAATGTAAATAATGACTCTCAAAAAATGAACATATGTCTAAGATTTTTACTTAACTCATCAACTAGCAAGGAAATAAGATGCTACAATTGGCTCAAAGGAGAATCCAAAAGAGTAGTTAAATATGTAAGTCCATCAGGAATGCTGAAGAGAATTTGCTTAATAGATGCAAAACCAGTTATTATCCACAGGGCAATAATCCCTTGCATTCTGCCAGAAACAGATCACATTTTTATGAAAAGAATCATTTGTGGCACTATCAGTTTTATATGACCTTGAACTTATTGGTAACTTTCTAGTAAATGTGAATAGATTAAAATTTGCTACAAAAACTAAAATGATCTTTTTAAAAAGTTAAATATCTTCAAGGCTGTAGGAAACTGCTTTGCTCAAGCTTTGATAGAGTGATACAAGTTGTTTCTACTTTGGGGAAGTGAAATTCTTGTATAGGAACTATAAAGATTTTTCTACTTTGAGCTTATATTTTTACCTCTTGATCCTAGGGATAGAGAGCTGTAAGTAAAAATTGAGAGTTTTGGTTTTTTTTTTTTCCTTCTTTAAATAGAAATTCTGTAAGACACTAAAGCACAAGGCCACTGTACTTTGGTATCCTGCTAACAGAATGTTACATAAAAGAAGAGGGGCGCTCTCTCTTCTGCTTCACTGCTCTGAACTCAACAGCCCAGAGCATGAGGGTGTGGGAGTATCCAGTCAGTGGAGGCATGACCGTGACAGTGAGTGGTTGTTACTGAGGGACCAGGAGGGAAGGGGAGGAATCTGTGAGCAGCACAAGACCCCTCATCACACATCTTTTGAGCATCTGCGAGACTGAGAATTTCCCAAAATATTTGGTTAGAAAGACTTTGCAGCCAGCTGAGGTTATGAAATGAAGCAGATTACAGTAGATTTTAGATAAAAGACTTGTAGGTATTAGTTTTGAAATCATACCGAAAGTAAATAAAATTTATGATCTATATTTTTCCTGTTTGTAATGGCATTTTAGGATTTAAAAAATTTTTTTTTTAAATTTCTGTCTTCCTTCTCTTTATTTACTGAACAAGTTGTCAGTAGGCTGCCTGGGGAAATGGGACAGAAATCTGGCTGCTGTTAGCCTTCTGTCCAGGCAGGGAAGGTGTGTGCGTCTGCCCTCCTACCCTCTCAGCAGAGTGGAAACTGCAAGGCTAAGTTCACTCTGCCAGACTCCAAGCACAGATCTACTCCAAGTCTTAGGTTTCAAACTGCCTTGAAAAACAATTGAGTCTTGTATTTTTCAAAATTGACTAATGTGTAAATCTTTAGAGGGGAAAAAAATGCTCATGGAATTTCCACATTAATTTTTTTTTATGGTACCTAAATATAAACATAAATCTGCTTATGGCTCTTACATAAAGATAAAATGAAACAAATTTGTACATTAAGTGCAAATGAAATACAAGGCTATTGAAAATTAAATTAAAAATAACATTTAGGGGGCTAGGGTGGAACTCAGTAGTACAGTGCTTGTTTAGTATGTGTGAAACCCTGAGTTCAATCCTCTAGGACTGCAAAATTAAATAAATATAAAATAAAATACCAGTTAAATATGATAAATAATGATTTGCACAAGCAAAACACCTGATCTTGACTTTAGAGCTAGAAATAAGTAACCTCTGATACAATTCTAAGTTTAGTTTATTTTTAATATTTTTAAATAAAAGCATTAAAGCAGAGACTATTTTCACAAGTAGAAATTACAAAATGGCATTAATACTAAGTACCAAATATTTTTATTGACTCAAGTAAAGAAGCTGGGCATGGTGGAATATGCCTGTGATCCCAGCAAGTCAGGCGGCTAAGGCAAGAGGAATGCAAGTTCAAGGCCTGCCTGAGCAACTTAGTGAGACACGGTCTCAAGATAAAATTAAAAAGGGCTTTGGGTGTCACTCAGCGGTAGAGCACTGCTGGGTTCAATGTTCAGTATCACACACACACACACACACACACACACACACACACATACAAAAATGCCATATTGTCTACTGTCAGCTCTAATCACTGGTAATAGCCTGTTATCTCAAGGTGGATATGTGCAGCTGGTGCCTGTGCAGAGCATCCATGCACAAAACAAGCACTGTGGGATTGCTGTGAATGTGCCCGGTGATGACTCCCTTCTTATATCTTCTTCTCTAATCAAACCATTACCAAGGTTTTAGGGGAGCACTCGGTAACATCACTTGTTTTAGTATAAACACACAGACAATCTTGGGTTCTGATGGCAGATGGCAACTTAGTTATAAAGTCCTTACTCAGATGATCAGAATCAAACCTACTGTGTGGAATGAAATGACAGCAGAACCTTGATGGTATCCATTAAATGGAAACTGTCGAACCCTTGAGAATAGATCTGTGAATCTTGGCCCCATGTTGATAAAACACATTTTCAGTTGATGATCAGAGAGAGAGAGAGGGGAGAGAGAGAGAGAGAGAGAGAGAGAGAGAGAGAGAGAGAGAGAGATATTTCTTTAAAACATCTGTGGGCCTTCAAGGAGGGCATTAGGCATCAAGTGGCAATAAATATTCCCTACTCTGGGAGAGTTGAGGGCTAAGCCTTAAATTTTTTGTTTTGTTTGTTTTGAAATGGCAGTCTTAAGTTAATATTTAATCTTTGGGCTATAAAAGGTAGATTGTCTACCAAATAGAGTTCATTTCCTGTGATGTTGAAATCAGTTCTTATTGACTTCTACTTGCCCCTTACTATGAGAAAGCCTTTTGACCCTGGCTTGGAATGTTCAAAAGTCAGCCATCAAGCTCTATTTGCTTGTTGGGAGATGGGCAGAGCATGTGCCTGGTTTGAGCACAGCCATGGGAAAGGTCAGTCCTCTTGTTCCATCAGAACTCACATCAGTTAACCTCCTGGGCATCACACCCAAACCATCTGCTTGACCAGTATTTGCCAAGGGGATTGGGAGTGGGGTGAAAGGGACAGAGGGTGACATGGAAACTCCCAATCCTGCACTACTGAGAATGAACCCAGGGGTGTTTTACCACTGAGATACGTCCTCAGTCTTTTTTATTTTGAGACAGGATCTCACTAAAGTTTCCCAGGCTGGCCTTGAACCTGTGATCCTCCTGGCTCAGCCTCCAGAGTCACTGGGATCACAGGTATGCGCCACCACAATGGCTTCAAAACCTTTCACAGGCTTTTCATGATGCTCAGAAGCACCCAGGTTCAACTGGTACATGGGATCCATGGTGAGAATATTTCTATCCTCTTTAGATTTGAGAATATTTAAAAGTCAAGCTGTGGGTTACCAGAGCAAAGCTAAATAATTTTCCTTCTCCTAGAATTTTGTAAAAAGATTAAGAAAAGCCTTGAGACCTTGTAAATGCATGCAATTTGGCCAGGCATTGATAAGTCTCAAAAAGTAAAATATCTTGGGTAATCAAGATATAAGTGTGGGGCTGGGGTTGTGGCTCAGCAGTAGAGCGCTTGCCTAGCACGTGCGCAGCCCAGGTTCGATCCTCTGCACCACGTAAACATAAATGCATTGCATTGTGTACAACTAAAGCAAATAAATAAATATTTTAAAAAAGACATAAGTGGACAATCTCCAATACTTTTTTTTTTTTTTTTTTTTTTTTTGTGGTGGCAGGGATTGAACCCCAGGGTGCTTTACCACTGAGCTACAGCCCCATCACCCTTCCCCCTTTTATATTTTGAGACAGGATCTCACTAAATTGCTGAGGCTGGCCTTGAATTTGAGATCCTCCTGCCTCAGCCTTCCCAGTCACTGGGATTATATGCATGTGCCACCATGCTCAGCTCAAATACTCTTCATTCAAATAGTCAACATGACCCCATGGGAAGGGAGTGAAGAGCATTTCTACATTGAGAGAGACATCACTATATCTCATCCTGCAACTGAGTTATGTCTTTGTAAGCAGAACTAGCATGGCAAATAGCCTTTCCATGCATTTATATTCACAATCCTCCATTCCTGACACATTAGAATTACTTGGAAATTAAAATATACTGTGGTCAGGTCTCAGCACTGGTGATTTGTATTCAATTGGTCTGAAGGTGGAGTCCAACGACTGACATGGTTTGAAAGTCCCCCAGGTGGTTTAACATGAAGAAATGTTGAGGATCACTGATTTGGAGAAAAACACGTTGTTTTTGTATAGCTGATGTTTTGATTACTTCTAATCTCAGAAGGTCATATTCAAAAGAACCCTCTAGGTTGAGAGAGGAGATATTAGAAGAGAGAACTTTTTACAAGAATGATTCAGTGAAGGAAAGAAATAATATCTACATTGGGTTTCTCAACCTCAGTACTTGACATCTGGGACCAGATCCTTCTTTGTTGAGCTGTGGGGGCTGCTCTGTATGTTAGCTGAATTCCCGGCTTCTACTCTCTAGATGCTATGTTGTTCCCCATGAGACAACCAAAATGTCAGGTATTGCCAGATGTTCCCTGAGTGCTGGCTTTCTCTCCATCTTTATCTAAATCTGTCCTATCTTCCCTAAAATTAACAAATCTGGTTAAGTTTAAATCCATACGGAAATGACAGAAAAGTTACCAGCTATGGTGAAAGGCCAGGAGAGTTCTGTCTAATGATGTAAACAGCATTCTCATGAATGGTTTGGAATCTGGGAAGCATTCAAAATGAATGCTTATTATAATTTTATCTTTTGGAGGGAAATAAGAGCCTAGATCCAAGATTAGCCTTTTTCTCCAAATATAGACCATGATAAAACCAAAATATTTTAAATAAAATATAACAAAATGAATAAAAAATTAAAGCCACAAGAGCTTTTTGAAACAGAAATAGTCAAGAGACTCAAGAGAATAATTTTGATGCAATTTGTTTTAAGTTTACTTCTTAAAAGTAAACTTCTTATATCACTAGATTGACTAAAATCTCTTTTTCTTTTGACCAGAAGGAATAATCAATCTCTGAACTAATATAAGTTGAAAAGACTTGGGGCTTGTGGGGTGTTGCTCAGTGGTAGAGTGTATGGCAAGCATGCTGCCCTGGGTTAGATCCCAACACTCCCTCCCCCAAAGGCAAAACTTAAAAATGAGTGTCAGTGAAGTAATTTGAATAGTTCTGTGACAAACCTCAGCAGGATCCTTAGTTTCCTCATTTCAGAATGACTTGGTTGACATCAGATACTGCAGCAGGTACCATGGCAACAGAACTTGATATGAGAAGCTACAGGTTTAAAAATAAATTGGAAACTGGAGTATTAGGGTTAAATATTTTCTTATGGTGCCTAGGATTTTGTGGATGTGTACAAGCTGGAGCTTATTGGTCACATAGTGTGTGCCAAGCCCTGTGCTAAATCCTTCACTCCTACTATCTCGTTTAACCTTCACAATGGTGCCTAAGGTAGTTAGACTTATTGTCTCTATTTTATAGTTGAGGAACCAGGGGCTGAGCTTGGAGTATTAACTGTCCCATGATCTCAATGCTGGTGAAGAGTGTGAAGTGCTTATCTCAGAAGTTCCCCGATTTTTGGTCCCCAGTGCATTAGGTGTTTCAGTAATTCTTTCACAGTGCACATAGGCCAGAAGAAACACTTAACATTTATTAGTTAGTGTCAAACAACTTTATAATTATTTCTGTCCTAATCACTTAGTAATCTTTTGCAAAGGTAATAAACATAAATTGAAAGAAAAAAATATATTTTTATTTCATTCTTAAATGACCACAGTTTCTTAGTAAGAGGTAGACCCATCAAGCACACAGAGCTTCTCAAACTCAGAATCAAATCTGACGGTGACACCCCCATTTTCTGATCCACACTGAGTTTTGCACAGTACCTGTTTTTAGTACAGCAACTGCCAAAGGCCTAGCGTTGCCAAGACATGGCATTATCAAAAGGAGTGTAGTGGGATCTAATGTTGAAGCTGTGAACTACTTTGAGCTAGCTGTTCACACTTTGTCTGACAGATGTCAAAGTATTGGCATGTTTTTCTCAAAAATTTAGAGGTATGCAGAGTTTGGGAACGGCAGGTCTATTTCCCTCCACTAAGCTGTGAGTCCTTTGGCAGGCAGCCAGATTCTTTTCCTGATCCTTGTATACTCACCTCTAGCAGTGTCTAGCACACAGCAGGAGTCAATAGGTAAAAGCAGAGATCTGAATTGTTCCCAATCTTAGTTTCACCTCTCACTCTATAGGAAGATTTAAACTCCTCTGAATATCCTAGGGGTAACTTTTTTCCCAAAGCTTGTTGATTCCAGATTTTCCTCCTTCCAGGGATCAGCTCAAAGTGGCCTCTAAGGGCCAGGGAATTCAGAGCTCCATTGCTGCCATCTATTTGTACTAGCAAAGCCAAAGGCAAGCAAATCTATCCACACAAAGTCCAACTCTCTTGTGCCTCCAGTGATCCTCACAGCTATCCCTGAAAACAGCAGCTCCAACAGCCATACACGTGTGCCTCCAAGGCTCTGACATAGGAAATTAATTCAGGGAGGGATGTGAGAAGTTTGCAATTAGGACAAAGAGTGACCTTAACAGAAGAACACTCTTGCTTTGGTTCCCTCAGCCCTGATACATCTGTAGATTTACTTAAATAGATTTTTTCAACTCTCAGCCTCCCATTCTGTGGGTATGGCTGAAAGCAACCACCATTTACTTCCCTTAGAAATCATATTGTTCATTTCATCTCCTAGGAATACAGCCCTCAATTGATGGTTTCTTTCTTTCTTTCTTCCTTCCTTCCTTCCTTCCTTCCTTTCTTTCTTTTTTTCCTTCCTCAATTGATTCTTAGAGTTGGGCTGTCTTCTGGTTTCCTTAACATCACAGATGCTGTTGAGACCAAATTAACAAATATGTCCACGAAAAGCACATGATATTTTTTCTCAATGATCCCAGACACTTACATGGATATAACCACATTTGTGAGAATAACACATACATTGATACATTAACTACAGCAGTATTTGTAATGACATAAGATTAGAAGTACCCTACATATCCTTTAATAAGAAATTATTAAGTTATGACATGTTTATACATAAAATATTAAGTAGTCTTTTTAAAGCAAGAGTCAGCAGACTTCTGCAAATGGCCAGATGGTAAATATTTTAGCTTTTGCAGACCAAACTGTCTCTGTCATAATTACTCAATTCTGCCATTGTAGCACAAAAGCATCTGTAGACAGCATGTAAGAGAATAGATATGGTTGTATTCTAATAAGACTTTTATTTACTAAAACAGGTAGAGAGCAGATTTGATGTGTGGGCTATAGTTTGATAACTTATAAGAATGAGGTAAGTCTATAATACAACTAAGGAAATACATCCAAGATTTGTTTTTAAGTTAAGTAAACCAAGGAGGGAAAAACACTAAGGTGTATGTAAATGCACCTAATGCATTTACATGGAAGGTTATGCAAAGAACTATAGACATGGTTGCATCTGGGGGCAGGAACTGGAAGGCTGGAGGAAAGGGCCATGGGGATCCTTTTCAGTGAATATTGCTTTGCTCCTACTGGAATTTGTATTATGTACATGTATTACTTATTTAAAAAGAAGTGCACTTTTTAAAAGTGGATTCAAGCTGGGCATGGTGGTGCACACCTGTAGTCTCAGCTACTTGGAAGGCTAAGACAGGAAGATCACAGGGTAGAGGCCAGTCTCAGCAATTTAGTGAAACCGTGTCTCAAAATACAAAATAAAAAAGGCCAGGGGTATATCTCAGTGGTTTAACATCCTGGGTTCGATCCCCTGTACCACAAAACTAATAATGATAATAATAGTAAATTAAATTTTTTTTAAAGTAGATTTGTGTTACCAGAATCCTAAGTTGTATATCAATGCTGACTGAACAGTCAGCACTCCTCAGGCTAATTCTCCATATTATAGAGACACATTTTGATTCCCAATTAAAACCACAAACTCTTTCAAAGGACCAGATTTATATCTACAACTTTTCCTGCTACAACATATAATTTAACAGTGTTTCACTCAAAAAAGATCTTCTTCATATACTTCTGACATGAAAACTGTAATGAAAACATTAATTTATAAAAGTAGTGGTGGGAGGGAACACTTCCCCTACTCTCCAAAAAGGTGGAATCAAATTAAAACAAACTTCAAGCATTAAAGGAAACAATATGTGGGAACATTTGGCCCATGGTGGGTGATCTTTACATGTCGAATCTTTGCCTAAACTAAAGGACAGTTGTGGCAGAGTCCTTGTGCTATGTTCACCCAAGTCACCTCTTCATGGGCACACCTGAAGACATTTCCCAGCTCTCTTCTCCAGGTTCGGGTCATCCCTAAGATTCCAGAATGTGTCTACAAACCCACAGGCCTCCCAGCTTTCTGGACACCTACACATTAAGCATGAGTCAGAGCAAGAGTGGAAAACACTCCCTCCTGCCCCAGTGCAGGGTTATGTCCATCCACGGACGGCCCCACCATGCGTTATTTTCAACCCATGGGGAGATGGTATGGGTAGACGGTGAAGAAAAGGAGATGTGCCCTGACGGTATTGACTACTGCCCTCTCATTCTCCTGAAGCAGTCACCCAGTGCACTGCTGGAGAATCAGAAGACAGTGCAATTCTCAGATGCTTGCTTTCCAGATAGTATGCTTCAGGGTGAGTTGCCATGGCAATTTCAACATACCAGAGCCACACTGTTTTTTTCAATGTCTTCAGAAATTTTATTTTGAGATGTCCAGTGTTGAAATTCTGTCCATTCTTACAGACTGTCCAGGGTAGAGATTTTGGTTCCAATGGCACAGACATCATGCTCTCAATTGTAGTAGTGGGAGACCCTTTTTACTAATGACCTTGGTTGCTGTATGAACAGGGGCCTGGGGGCTGATATGAAGTCCTTAATTCTGGGTATGGATTCAAGCA
This sequence comes from Tamias sibiricus, assembly GCA_025594165.1. NCBI lineage: Eukaryota > Metazoa > Chordata > Mammalia > Rodentia > Sciuridae > Tamias > Tamias sibiricus. The sequence goes on from CM046659.1 coordinate 92,011,772, forward strand.
ATTGGATACACCCTGAGCTGGAGGAAAGAGGTGAAGAAGGGACACCCTGTAATAATAAAAATGAAATCACCTGATTAAGAGTCAACCACAAAATGTTAGGTTTGGAGTGGATCATGAAGACTGTCTAGATTCAGGCCCGACATTATGCTGATGAAAAGTGGGCTCATAAAGGGCAAGTGATGTATCCAAGGTCACAGAGATACTGGGTGGCGAATCTGAGATTAGAAGTTGAGTCACCTGGTTCCAATTCCATTTCACACCTTTTTTCCAATAATGTATTGCCCTTAAATGTTAACAAGAAATGGAAATCCTAGCCGGGCGCGGTGGCGCACGCCTGTAATCCCAGCACTTTGGGAGGCTGAGGCAGGAGGATCACGAGTTCAAAGCCAGCCATCAGCAATGGCAAGGCACTTAGCAACTCAGTGAGACCCTGTCTCTAAATAAAATACAAAAAAGGTCTGGGGATGTGACCCAGTGGTTGAGTGCCCCTGAGTTCAATCCCCAGTACCACAAAAAAAAAAAAAAAAAAAAAAAAAAAAAAAAAATGGAAATCCTAGATAGAACAGACAATTTCTCAAAAAAATAAAAATAAAGAAAAAAAGGGTCTGCCTTCCTTTAATTCATTGCTGAAGAATTTCATATTATTGTTTGGGGCTGAAGGTTTAGGATTATGATGTGGAAAATACCTGGAAATCCTAGTGTATTATTTCCTCCTCCAAGGACTGTGCTGCAGGTGCATATAGAGAAAAGTCAAGGGAATTGATTTTGAATGATCAATTTATTCAGTCTCTAAAATGTTCAGTTCCAAATGAGCAGGTCAAATAAAAATACAATATTTTTAACCTAAAAAGAAGGCATTTAGTAAATCAGCCAATTCTGAAAATTTGCCATTTTTTTTTTTTTTTTTTGTACTGGGAATTGAACCCAGGGTTGCCCTGTGTCAGAGCTATGTCCCCAACCACCTCTGCCTTTTTGAGACAGGGTCTTGCTAAGGTTGCTAAGGCTAGCCTTGAATTTATGATCCTCCTGCCTGAATCTCCTGAGTTGCTAGGGTTGTAAGTGTGTACCACCATACCCAGCAAGAATTTTCAAACTGTTATGGCATCTGTGCAGGTCTCTACTAATATTGGAGCACCTTGAGAGGTAGTGAATACCTACAAGATGATGATGATGATGACTGAAGAAATGTTCTTGAGTACTTGCTATGTGCTAGTTACATGCTAAAGGCTTTGCATTTGTTCTCGAATTTCATCTTCTCAAGAGGTAGGTGTTAATAGAAATCCCATTTTACACTTGAGTAAACTGAGAAATATAGAGATCTAATGGTTACAAGGAGGTAGATTCAGTGTTTACTTTTAGAGGGCACTGGAGGCTCTCTGCATGCTATTTTGCACATAAATTAGAATCACAGCATTTTAGCGATGGAAGTGACTATGTCCTCCAATATCTTCCCTTAATAGATGAAGAAACGGGCACCTTGAGAAGTGGAGTGGTTTGTTCAAGGTCATAGAATTAGTGACGCATCCCAGGTCTCCACGCCTCAGAAGAATGTCCTACACAGGATCCCTGATAAGGATCTCGGTTATTTTTCCTCATTTCTGATGGGACATTTGGTCATCAGGTCTCCAGATCTTTCAGGAGGTCCTTTTAGCTACGGATTAATACAGATCCACTGTACACAAAAGAGACAGTATTGTGTAGAATCCCGGCTCTGTCAACCATCTGCTGACACCCTGGCAGCTTAACCTCACTATGCCTCTCTTTGCTTATCTGCAAATTGGAAACAGCAATTCCTGGAGTTGGAGTTCATACAATAAAAGCTTGGCCTAAAGGCTTCTGCTTTCTCCATATCTAAGTTGCTTGTCCTTGGGAGCCCCCAGCACTGCAGGGAGGAAAGGCAGAGAGCAAAACTGACTGGGGTTAGTCACTTCATTCTGATGGAATCACCTCAGCATTACTTTTAGTTATGTGCTCCGTTGACTTAAAATGCTGGTCTAGTGTAAGCTACTTTGGTTTATGATCTATTATTACAGATTTGGGAGAGATTGGTAATGGAAGTGGGGGAAGTGGGTGGTCCCTCCCCACCCCCACTCCTGCCAGGGGCAAGTAGAACTCTGGCAGGACACTGAAGCTGGGTGGCCACCAGCCAAGAACTTGTCCTCAGGAAGTTTATTCAGGCTCCAGGTTTTGTTGTTGTTTGTTTTTATTTTGGTACTGGGGATTGAACCCAAGGATGCTCTACCATTGAGCTATATCTCCAGCCCAGACGAATCTGGCAGATCAGTATCAGAAGCTAGCCCAGAGAGCACCATGACTTAATCACTGAGTCCCTGATTCATGGAATCCATTTCTACTTACCATCTACTTCACTTTTTTTTTTTCCATGTTTAATTTGGGTTGAAATTTTTTTGAGACATTGTCAGGATTCCTATGGGGCCTTTTAGTTTTCAGATGCTCTCTTTTCTCAGTTACTGCCTGCCTACTCAAAAAAAAAATTTTTTTTTAAATATATACCCCTCTCTCTCTCTCTCTCTTTCTCTCTCTCTCTCTCTCTCTCTCTTTTAAAGCTTTCTATGGTAACTAGATATCACATTTCTTGCATTTTCCCTCACTTTATACTTTCAAAACCTGATAATAGAAAGAACTAATGACCCACTGGATTTTATATTTTTTAAGAGCCTTACATTTATTTAATTGATTTTCAAAGAATTTCATGACCTATGTAGAACTGATGTTTTCTCCCTCTTTAAAAAGTGAAGTAACATGTCAACAGTAAATTGACTCGCCCAAGATGACACAGGTAGATAATGACAGAGGACAGTCATCCTCCCCTTCCGTGATCCAGTTCCTTCACCACCACCTTTAATAGGCAAAATGGTGGGTGCAAAGTATTCTGGGTTTAGAGATTTGTGACCTTGAAAATCACAACTTTCTTGTTGTTCTGGGGATAAGGCTGCTAGGTTGCTATGATCCAGTGGGATGATTTATCAGTCTGAACTCCACTGTGTATCCTTGGTCATGGTACCTAATATCAATGGGGCTCCATTTTTGTATCTGTAAAACCTTCCTTTTTTGGGTTAAGTAAAAATGACAAGAAGCCACTGCTTGGACTAAGCTCCTGAATTAGGCCCCAACAGACCACCCTAAAAATAAAAATGAAGTCATTCACACCATAGTTCCATGTCACCAAGATGAAACTAAGCTGTTAAGCTGACTTTCTGAGAAATCAGAAACAGATTAACAATTTACAATCCATTTTTTTTTTTCCTTTTTGTACCAGGGATTGAACCCAAGGTCTTGCACATTGCTAGGCAAGTGCTCTGCCACTGAGCTACATCTCAACTGTTTATTTTATTTGAGACAGAGTTTATCTAAGTTGTCCAGCCTGGCCTTGAACTTGTCATCCTCTTGCCTCAGCCTCTCCAGTAGCTGGTATTACAGGCATGTGCCACTATGCTAAACTACAACCCAGTTTCTTTTGTATGATAATGAAGTTCCTTCTGGTTTAATCCTTATAAGAAGTAACCTGAAATAATCTGAGGTTAACCAATTAGTTATTTTCTGTGGTTCTGCCTCCTGTCCTGGCTTACAAGGAAAGTAACTTTGAAATAACCAATCCATGTTTTGATTTTTGTTTCTGCTTTTATCAGCCTTTTTGTTTCTATAAAACCAATCTGCTCTGCTTGGCTCATTATAACACTTAGGTTTTATGGATTGAAGTTGCTTGATTCTGGAATCTAAAAAAAAGCCAGTTAATATCTTTTTTTTTTTTTTTTTTTTTTTAATACCAGGGATAGAACTCAGGGGCACTCGACCACTGGGCCACATCCCCCCTTTTTATATTTTATTTAGAGACAGGGTCTCACTGAGTTGCTAAGTGCCTTGCCATTGCTGAGGCTGGCTTTGCACTCATGATCCTCCTGCCTCAGCCTCCCAAGTGCTGGGATTACAGGCGTGCACCACCACACCCAGCTTAGTTAATATCTTTAAACAAAATTGTTGTAATTTTTTTGTTGATGCTAGTTTGTTTAAGGAACATGAAATGGCATAAGAAAATGTCCGTATTTTTTCTCCCCACATACAGTGAATGCTCAGTAAGTATCCATTAAGATTTTCCAACATTCTTTAATCCTCTTTAGAATCACATCTTCCCATAAACTTACATTCTATTAAGAAAAATCATGAGACTTTGAATTGAGCAACAACGGAGGTCAGTGGTATCTTGTTTAGCTCAACCATCTGGGCTACTTCCAGCTTTGGTTGTCTTTGATAAACCTCATTTTACAGCTTTACAGGGGTATAAATGTACTTGTAGCAAACCAATAATAGTGCAAATGTTTTCTGTTTATAAAAGTATTTTATATGGCAATGCCTGTATTGGATTATTGCATAGTTCGGCAGAGAATATAAATCTCTAAATTCAATCCTCATTTGAGCCAGTTGTAACTTCTACTAGTTCCCTCATTATCTAGTGAGTTAAATAAAATCTCTGACACATTTATTTTATAGCTCCACGAAAGTTATGATCATGCCCTCTTTTAAAAACTTATCCTTTAACATGTCCCAGTGACCACTTTCTACCTTCTTTGCCGCCACGGCTGCTCTCAGTTATGTAGTTTTCCACTCACTCAACCCTTCCTGTCTCCATGCACATCCACTGACACCATTCTAACAGCTGTTACTCATGGAGCGGGCAGAGGGAGCTTAATAAAGTGGAACCAATGCAATAAAAACCGTCGATAACTGAATACTGAGACATAATGGAGTTTAAAATTTGAAAATGAAGTGGACTTCTGTGTGAATCCTGAAAAGTGTACTTGCTCGGCTCTGAAACGAGAAGTATGTGAAGATGATGTGCCTGCAGGGCATGGGTAAGCAGATTCTGAGGGTCAGGCAGGAAGAGGTGTTTACTACCAATCTATATAGTAAAACTGGTTAAGCAGATTTTAAGCTCCTTTCCCTTCTCTCAAGGACACTGCCCTAAGCAAGACAACAGAGTTAATAGACCAAAAGAATGATTCTAAGGCAGGAAATCTCATGGGCACATGTAGTCTGTCAAACAGAAAGGAAAAAAAAGGCCCAAACTTTTCTTCTTATGTCCTATGCCACGTTACTCTAATGTGTCTCATAGTATGTGTCTTGTAATAAAGGCCCAAAACTATGATGTGGGTTACATAAGATGATAAGGGAGGTGGAAAATTTCTATCACTTTGTGATGCTGTAGCCATTGTAAAGTCACAGGGCAATGCCTTTCTCATGTTTGTGGGGATGGTGGTGTGAACAAACATACTGTGCTCCCTGTAAAATTATAATAATATAGAACATAAAATATATACAGTCCCTAAAATTTAATGATGATGATGACTGGTTTATGTACTTACTATAGAATATATTTTGTAGTTATTCTAGCATGTACTCTTAAAAACAAGCTTACAGTAAACAAAAACAATATGCTGTATATACCAGCATCCACCTCATGCACCTTTGGTTTACTGTTTCTCTTGACCTTGTGCTTGAACTGATCTCATGTTTTTTTGATCATCCTAGCCCCAGAAGCAATAGGTGCTACCAATACACATATGCCATGTAGCCTAGGTGTGTAGTAGGCTATGCCCTTTGGGTTTGTGTAAGGACACTATATGATGTTTGCAAGATGACAAAATTGCCTAATGACACATTTCTCAGAAAGTGTCCCCATTGTTAAGTGAGGCATGATTGTATTCATTTTAAGAGAGAAGGGAGACTGAAGCGACTGCACAGAAATAGCAGAAAAGACATCCCTCTGGCTGAACTTTAAATAAGAGTAAGATACCAAAGGTAAGTCTCAAAAACTAAAGTGTTTTTCACATGGCTTGGTCATAGTTTTTGTTAATATGTCTGGGGTAAAGAGTGCTAAAATAATTTCATTTTTATGGATCTTCCACAAGATATGGAAAATAGAAGTCTTTGGAACCAGATAAAGTTATTTACCACTATAGTGATATAGCAACTGGCTCCAAATGTGGTTTTTTCAATTGTTTTATCTTTACATTAAATCACTTACTTGTAGCTCCGTGTAGTGGCACACGCCTATAGTCCCAGCTAATAGGGAGGCTGAGGCAGGAGGATAGCAATTTTGAGACCAGTTTCAGTAACTTAGTTAGAAAAAAATTCTCAAAAAAATTCTAAGAAGGGTCTGGGGATATAGCTCAGTGGTAGAGAGCCCTGGGTTCAATCCTTAGTACTAAAATAAAACCAAACCAAACAAAAAAAAAAATTTTTTTTTTGGTACCAGGGATTGAACTCAGGGGCCCTCGACCATTGGGCTACACCCCCAGCCCTTTTTTGTATTTTATTAGAGACAGGGTCTCACTGAGTTGCTAAGTGCCTCGCCATTGCTGAGGCTGGCTACGAACTCACGATCCTCCTGCCTCAGCCTCCCAAGTGCTGGGACTACAGGCGTGCGCTACCGTGCCCAGATAAAAATCTTAAACTTACTTGCTCATTCACCTTTTGACAAACATTTATAGAATACCTATTCTTTATTAGGGACACTATACTTGATACCAGAAATGAAGACAGAAGAAAACACTTTTTATATATACTTTGCTCTTAAGGAACACACCATTTATCAGGTTAACAAGTAAACAAAAATCATAATGTAGCATAACTGATACTATGCTCCTTCCCACTGTTGCCAGAAGCTTGGTCCTTGTCCCCCATGCCAATCCAATAACGAGGACACAGTTTTGAGAAAAAGGAAAATGAAAGATTATTGCTTTGCTAACAAAGGAGAAACTCAGGGGACTCCTGTCCCAAAGGCTGGGATTCTGCCCATCTGCAGTAACCGGGGGATTTTTAAAGAGGTAATTCAGATAAAATGAGATTTGGAAAGAGAGATCAGGAAGGAGAAGATCACAGAAAAGAAGATCAGGGAGGAGAAGATCAGGAAGGAGAAGGTTAGGGAAATAAGATCAGGGAGGAGAAATTCAGGGAGAAGAAAGTTGGGGAAAAAGAAAAAATCATGTAAGTTTCAAAATCACAAGTGTTATAGTCAAAGCATCAAGTGAACCCCTGTTACACCACCACGTCAAAGTCCTATGAAAATACACAGCATGAGGGAGGGGTCGGGACAGCAGAGGGGATGACGTGGGATGAGCACACATGGAAAGGCTCTGGGTGGTGTTCCAGACACAAAGAGGGTTCTGACTAAGAGACCTGTGGAGGTTAGAAAGGTGGACAGAGTTAAGGTACACCATGGAGGCAGACTCAGTCAAGGGCTGTCCTCCTCAGAGAAGGAGGACAGTGTTCAGGATGAGTCCCAGGATTGTGCCTTGAGCAGCTGCTTGGGTTGGTGGTATCAACTACGAGGATAAAGCAGGCCGAGGGAAGGCAGGTTTGTAAGGAGTGGATGGTGGAGATCAGGGGTTTTGTTTTGGATGTGCTAAGTTTCAGATGTCAACGAGCCAGCCACATGGAAAGTGACTAAGCAGTTTGCATGTATGGATTAATTTAGAATTGAGGGCTTAAACTGAGATGAAGAATTGGGTGTCATTGATCTTGGAGGGACTGAGGTTACCCAGGGGAGGAGTGAAGAGAGAACAAAGTGTCTAGGACTGACCAGGTCAAGAGGAACTTAGTATCACATTTCAAAGTCCACGAGGTAAACTGAGGAGGCCAGTAAGGTAAGCTGAAATCCCGGAAAGCATACTGTCATGGAAATTAAGATAAAGTAATCTTCAATAAGGAAGGTGCTGAGTGTTTAGGAAAGATGAGAGGCTGAGAATGAATGGTTGATTTAGGTAACATTAAGTTTGTTGGTATATCAGTCAGGGTTCCCCAGAGAAAAAGAACTAACAGTGTGTGTGTGTGTGTGTGTGTGTGTGTGTGTGTGTGTAAAGAGAGAGGTTTATTTTAAAGAATTGGCTCATGAAATTGTGGGGATTAGCAACTCCAAAATCTGCAGGGCAGGCAGGTAGGCTGGAGTTCTAGGGAAGATTTGCAGTTGAGCGTGAAGGCCATTGCCAACAGAAATCCTCTTTCTCAGTTTCTTTCTGTTAAGGCCTTTGATTGATTGGATGAGGTCCACCTACTTTATGAAGAGTAATCTACTTAACTCAAGGTCTGCTTACTGATTAAGACATCAATCTCATCTAAAAAATGTATCTTCATAGAAACATTTAGAATGTTCCACCAAATATCAGGGTATTGCTGTCTAGCCAAGCTGACATATAAAAGTAACCATCACAGCTGGTAAATTCAGAGGTCTTCCTGTTTTAAGGAGGAGGCAAGAGTGAAACTGTAATGGATTGAAGAGTTTAAGGGGAAGTAAGGACGTATATTACTTGTATACCCCTGGTTCTCAAAGTTGACTGAATTTGAGACCTCCTGAAAAATCTCTACAAATCCCAATACCAAACATCACCTCATATCAATGGGATCAGACTCTCCAAAAGTGGGTCCCAGGCACCAGTAATTTTAAAACTCCTCAGGTGATTTCAATGTGCCCAACTGAGAACCACTAAAACAGATCAGGCTTCTCAAACTTAGAAGTACATATAAACTACGCCGGGTGTGATGGCACACGCCTGTAATCCCAGTGGCTCGGGAGGCTGAGGCAAGAGGATTGTGAGTTCAAAGCCAGCCTTAGCAAAAACTGAGGCGCTAAGCAACTCAGTGAGACCCTGTCTCTAAATAAAATACAAAATAGTGCTAGGGACTGTGGCTCAGTGGTCAAGTGCCCCTGAGTTCAATCCCTGGTAACTACCCCCTGAAAAAAGTGCATATAAACTTCCCAGGAGGTTGGAGGTGGGGGTTAAGATCCTGCGTTTCTAAAATCTGGAGTCCCCAGTAATGCCAATGATGCTGGTCCACTGAATAGTGAGAGTATAAATAATGCTTTAGCTAAGGAAAGATTATTATAAAGCATGTCCATACAGTAATGGCAATGATATAGGAAAAAGAGAGAGGTTAATGATGGATGAATGTTGCCAGCTGGCGGGACTGGCGAGATGAGCTGGGTTCAAAGGAGCTGGCTGTATCAATAACTAAGAAAACGGTGAAGAAACCATGCAGCACACGAACATAAGTTTCTAATATCGAGGGCAGGGCGGCTCAGTGACCCCGAGGGTCAGGGTTACCAGGGATTGAACTCAGGGGTGCTTTACCACTGAGCTCTTTATTAAAAAAAAAAAAAAAAAAAAAAAAATTATGGGGCTGGGGTTGTGGTTCAGCAGTAGAGCACTCACCTAGCACGTGCGCAGCCTGGTTCGATCCTCAGCACCATGTAAAAATAAAGGCATTGTGTACAACTAAAACAAATAAATAAATACTTTAAAAAATTATTGAGACAGGATCTTGTTAAGTTGCCCAAGCTGGGATCCAACTTGCCATCCCCTCCTGTCTCAGTCTACAGAGCAGCTGAGATTACAGGTGTGTGCCACCATACCTGGCTAAAAGCAAAGTTCTTGAGGCAGCAAGAGGAGTGGGATCGTGAAAACAGATAGAGTGATGAGTCTTAATGGACAAGCAATCAGCCTGGAGAGAAGGAAGGAGGAGAGAGCATGTGTCGGGTCCAAAGGAAGAGGCCTGGGAGAACACTGCCTGCCAGGAGACTACAAGTGTTTCTGCGTGGTGAGAGCATAGGAAGCATTTGGAGGACTGGGCTGAGAAGAGACTAGAGAAGATGGCGAATGCTGCAACTTAAAGAGCCCTATGGAACACGCCAGGAGTCAAGTCAGTACTGGGGAGCCATTAAAGAGCTAGATGTGTAGATTTTTTTTTTTTTTTTTTTTCCTTTTGAGGTACTAGGGATCACTGAGCTACATCCCTAGTTCTTTATAGAGAGTGGTCTAGGATGACAGTCTAGAGAGATCAGGGAAATACCCATAAGAGAAATAGGAAATGCACAAATGAAAACAGATTTGTGAGGAAAAACTATCAGTTTGTGACTTCTAGAATTTAAGGACTTTGCAACCATCTATTTGTCTATGTCTAATTGGCAGTTCTCTTAATGCTGGAAGGAAAGATCTAACTTAGAAATACACATTTTGGAGTCAGCAAAAAGGTATGTGGTTAAAAAACTGTTATCAAAATCTCTTGATGACTCTGGAAACTCATTTTGGGTGGTTAAAATTCCCTATGTAATGCTAGATAGTTGTATTGAAGAATAACTCAGAGTTGTTTAGTTAGTTGCAAAAATGGTTCACCCATAGATGAGGGAGATGGCCACCAGGCTATTGTCAAGATACAAAGGCAAAACAGAAAAAGAAGGCAGAAAAGTTTTTTTCAAAAAATTCTGTGGACCTTCATGTGGTTACCATGGAAGGGTCCCATTTTGATCTCCCTTGAAAAAAGAACATGTCGCCATCCAACCAGTTAGGTGACAATCTTCTGGTCCAGTGCCTCTGAGATCTGCCTTAGTTTTCAAGCTGAGGTCTCACCCTTCCTGGGCAGACCCCAGTCAAAGAAGGAAGGGGTTACTCAGACCTGGTTATTTCTGGTCGATTTGAGGCTCTGTTAGCTAACACCAATTTTACACTTTTTTTGCCTCTAGAAAATAGAAGAGGGAGGAACAATTCTCAACTCATTTCATGAAATCAGTATGACCCTGATACTGAAATTAGACAAAGATGATAAAAATGGAAAACCAGAGACCAATACCTTTTATGAACTCAGACACAAAAATACTTAAAAAATTGTTTGTAAACTATAATACAGCAATGTTTAAAAAGTATCACACACCATGCATGACCAAGTGGGACTTATTCCAGGTATGTATGACTGAGTCAATATTCAAAGATCAATGTAAATGGTACATGTAAAAATGGTTAAAATGGTTAATTTTATGCAATGCACATTTTATCAAAACTTAAAAATCAATGTAATTCTTCATACATGTTACTAGGTAGAAATATTAATATTAATAGGTCATATCATTGGCCTAGAAAGAAACATGTAACAAAATTCAACACCCATTTTCTGATTTAAAAAAAACTCAAAAATATAAATAAAGGGAACTTCTTCAACTTAATACAAACAACTACAAAATATCTACAGCTTCCAGGTGCAGTGGTACACACCTGTAATCTCAGCTAATTGGGAACCTGGGGCAGGAGGATCAGAAGTTTGAGGACAAGTTCTAGGCAACTTACTGAGACCCCATGTCAAAATAAAAATTATTTTTAAAAAAATGTCTGGAGATGTATCTGAGAGGCAGAATGTTCCTGGATTTTACTCCCCGTAACTACTCTCCCTCCCCCAAATACACAAAGCTATATAGGTAATAGGTCACAAGATACAAGATGCAAAAAACCCAGTTGCACTTCTATATACTAACATTTAATATAATGGAACCAAAATTTAAAACAGAATGCCATTTTCAGTCTCTTTTAGCAAAATTAAATATTTAGTTTGCATTTCCTAGAGTTTTATATAAATTAAATCATACAACACATATTCTTTTTTTGATGTACTTCTTTCTTTTTTTCTTTTCTTTTTTTTTTTTTTGGTTTTGTTTTGTGGTACCAGGGATTGAACTCAGGGGCACTCAACCACTGGGCCACATCCCCAGCCCTTTTTTGTATTTTATTAGAGACAGGGTCTCACTGAGTTGCTAAGTGCCTCACCATTGCTGAGGCTGGCTTTGAACTCACGATCTTCCATGCCTCAGCCTCCCAAGTGCTGGGATTACAGGCGTGCAACACTGCGCCCGGCTTTTTGATGCACTTCTTTCACTTGGCATAATTAATTTGAAATGTAAAATGTCTCAATAGTTTGTTTCTCTTTTATTGCTGAGTAGCATTCCATTATGTGCATATATCACAATTTACTCTTTTGCCTGATGAACGTTTGGTTGTGTCCACATTTTCACTATACAAATTAAGCTGCTTTGAAGATTCATGTTCAAGTATTTGTATAAGATCTTTTTTTCAATTCTCTTGGGCAAATACCTATGAATGAATGAATATCTGTCTATCTCTATCTACACACGCACACACACGCACACAAGTGTGTGTGTCTTTGTGTTAGCTAAAGTAAATATTTAAGGTAATCATCATTTGGATCTTCCAATTTAAAGTTTCTCAGTTGTGCTAGGTTTTTTTTTTTTTTTTTCCCCCCCAGTGTTAAGGACTGAATGAACCCAGGACCCCCAGCATAGTAGGCAAGCACTCCAGCACCAGGCTACATACCTAGCCTTTTTATTTTGAAATGGAAGTCCCAATGAGTTGCTCAGGCTGGCCTCAAACTTGTGATTGTCCTATCTCAGCCTCCTGAGTGGCCGAAATTACAGTGCACCACGATACCTGACTTGCTAGTAATTTTGATGATGTCAGATAAGAGGTCTTCCACTGTAATGATATAAAGATTTCCATAATTATAAGCCCAAAAGTTCCAGCTAAGCCAAAATGTATCTTGCCTTAGTGAAAGAAATGAAGTTCCATCAGTTTCGTCAAGTTCTCTTCTCCCCTCTGAATATCACTTCTAACTTTCAGAACCTTCAAGCTTCTTGCACTTCTACCCTTTAGGATTTGATGGTGAGGCTATACAAAGACTCAGCCTCAGAGGCCCAGAACTCTGCAAATACATGAAAACAGCTTTCCACTGCTATAAATAAAAACCTGAAACCTGTCACACTTGGTTAATATCACCCACATTAGGAGCCATGGACAGAGAGGAAAGAGGCAAAAACAAAACATCTGTTGCTTTATATAGAAACCAAGCACATTCCAGTAAAACAAATCATTGGTTTTCAGGCACATGGCGATTTCAAACACCTTACCCCGTAAGATTCACGTTAGGGAGTACCATGTTCAGTCCTGGTTATTGTCTGCAACACTCAGTACCAACTAGAGCAGAAGGAAACATAGCAAGAGCTTCTTTCTCTACCTGTGCTAACACCAACTGCCCAGAGCATGAAAAGTCTGTATCTCAGACTTGAGCCCTTCGTTCAAGCACAGATGCCCAGATAGGGTGATCTGAGGCTGCCCCAAGCTCCCCCATTTGATGATGGTACCCTAGATTCCACATCACATGCTAGTCTGGAAACTTGAGTGCCGAGGTGTTGTTTGATCAGCTATAGTCAAAGTATGTGCCTGGCATGGCTCAGTACATCACATGAGTGAATTTGGAAATGATATTTACCACAAAAACATAGGAAACAAGGAGACATGACACACTAAACCCACAGATGGCAGGAGAGAGGAGCATTACATACCTTCTGAACAGCAGAAGGTGAGTAATATGAAACCATACAAAATAGATTGGGAATATGCCAAAGAAGATTTCACCTTGGCCACTTTAGCTAAGGCCAACCCTGCTAAATACTCAGGGGCTTATAATTGCCACCAAATTTATAAGAGTGAGTGTTCTTGCAACTTCTTCTCAGAGAGGAATGAATATTTTACCATTATTTCAACCAACATTTATTGAGGATCTAGTAAGTGCCAGGCATTGCTCTAGACACTGAAATATTGTGGTTAACAAAGCAGAAAAAATATATACCTGCCTTCATGGAGCTTGCATCCTAGTGGGAGGAAGACTGACATTAAATGGGATAAGTAATAGAATATGATAAGGTGAGAAGTGTTGCAGATAGAAATTAAGCGGGGAGGTGAATAAAGAATGGCCCAGGTCTACAACCATGCCTGACCATACCCAATCTACCTGATCTTGGAAGTTAAGCAGGGTTGGACCTGGCTCATACTTGGATGGGAGAATGGCACGGGTGACCACTTCAAATAGGTCAGAGGAGCTTTGCTCCCGGTAATAATTAATTAATAATTAAATGCTTCTTAATTGTCTAACTCATTTATTCCACTTCTTTTTTCAGAGTGCAAAGAACCTGGGCAGTTCTAGACACACAGTGGAGACTGCACCTACAACTAGTGGTATAATATAAATGAGTGCTCTTTCGATAATTTTGATCAAAAACCCTGTCAATAAAAATTGTGAATACCAGCTCTCAAAGTATACTAATTGTTGGATTCCTGGCAGGAGGCTGCACCTCCCAGGCAGAAGGCCACACCTCCCCAGGTACTTTGTAAAAAGACTACCTTTCCCAGGTGCCCTCGCCGCTGCCCCCTGACCTCCGGCAGCCTATGGAGACACTCTCCCCCAGGGGTCTGCCTGACCAGCACTCTGCTATTTAAGCCAGCCCCGGACTGAAACCTCTCTCTGTTCCTGCCTGTCCCTGTTCCCGTTCGTCCCTTCCCTATCCCCCTTCCCTTCCCTTCCTTTCCCTACCCTTGCCCACATGGCACCCCAATAAACCCTTTTATTTCACTAACACGGTGTTCCCGGCTAAGTTAACTTTGTTCAGCATTTTCTAACACTAATAGTTTCTTTATAAATCATATACATGTTTCCCTGTGTTAATACATTCCACTTACTTTAAGTCAAACACAAATGGGAAAAAAACACAAATAGGATGATTTAAGGATAAAAGATATATTTTTCATATCTAGGTAACTATGATGACTTTAAATCACCATTTCCAATAACATGAGTGAACACTGTACACTTAGGGCAAGGCTTATTGCTAAAAATAATTAATGTACCTATCACAAATTTGTAAGTACTTAGAATCTGGCCAACTGCTTTCAGCTCTCATTAGAGCTAATGGAAATGTATTACCAGGAGTAGAACTATTGATTCCTCATTGTCTGTTTGTGCTTGCACTACTGGAGATTTCTTCACAGGAAATTTCAAAAGCCATTCTTTCCTCCTTCCCTCCCCTCTTTCCTCTCTTTGGTTCTCTGTCTTTGCTTTTGGGGATTGGCTTCGGTTGACTATGTCTTTGTCGCCACCCGTCTCACGGGATTGTCAATCTTGGCCGAAATTGCCTTAGCTCAGCGCCATCTGAACTTAGTTTGTCTCCAGTTTGCTTCTGAAGTCTTAGCCTTCAGGCAGCAACATTCTCTCTGGTCATCACCTTACCTCTGCTAGGGGCTCCTATATCTAAATATTTTCCATCTTAGAAAAAGAAAGTTTGTGCATTCTCCTTTACCTAGTCTTAATAGGAGAGGGGAGGAGAGGATGGGAAAGCTAGGAACATGCATGTATTTATAAATCTGCCTTTTCCTTCCACTCCTATGAATATTGTATTGCAATGTGAATTAGGAAGGAATATTTATCCACAACCCATGAGAAAATCTGAAAGAGAACATGATTTTATGTTCTTAAGGTTTGGGAACCATTCCTAATTAGATACAGAAGGTGGTTTGGGGATAGAATTTTAATCACAACCTTGGACAAAAGTAAGAGGACTACAAGAAATGAAATGATTCATAGAGCCAAATCTTTAGAATCGAAATGTAAAACAAAAGAATTAAAGGTTGCTTATTTATTTTAACTTGATCATTATACTCATTAAAAAGAAAATTAGCTAGGTAAATTGACATGTAAATTTGGTTGGTTGTAGGCAAGAAAGAATAGACATTTTCAAAGGTAAAGGGAAAACTATAGCCCAGAAATAGCTGAAGTTAATCCTGTCAGAAGATAGCAGAGGAAACACACGTTCTTCTAGAATGGGAAAATCATCAAAGATATTCAAGAGGCAAAATGTGAATATTCAGTGGTAGAAAAGTCTCAAGAAATTGGGCAGAAACAAAGGATTTACAACCTGAATAGATTCCTGACTAGGAAAGAAGTTACTGGAGTGCCTTGGTGGGGGAAAAAAGACAAAACAAAAAGAAAACAGGTGCAAAGTGATGAGTTGGGCTGTGAGAAGAGAAATGAAAAAGTCAAGGGTGAGTGAAATGAAATATGCTTAAAACCCAAGAAAATGAAAGAAGTGTGGCAGCAAGTTAAACAGAGAAGATAGCAAGGTCAACTACTTCTTAAAGAGAAACTTCTGGTGCAGAAGGAGTTTTTACAGAATGTTTTCAGAATACCCAGAGTTGGGGAAAATGTTTTGAAGCCTTGAATTTCTTTCTAAATGTTTCCTTGGCTGAAAGTGAGCTGCGTGTTCACTCTTAAAGCCGTTGTTGGCAAGGGAATGGCATTGTATGTTGGGATCACATCTTCAAGGTTCACAAAGGATGCTGCCACACCTGTGGCATACAGTCACCTAATGCTAAAGAAAACGGGGACTCCAGAGAAAGAAGAAAGTAGGAGTGATTGTTGGGTAAAGAATCTGCACAGAAGCATCTATGGATTTGGTGAGATTTGGACTAGCCTTGAAGAATGGGTTAGAAAAACAATACGGAGATTCCTCAAAAAAATAAAAATAGAACTACCATATCATCTAGTCATCCCACTTCTGAGTATATATCCAAAGGAATTGAAGTCAGTATGTCAAAGAGCATCTGTACTCCCACCCTCACTGCAGCAGTATTCACAGTAGCCAAGGGATGGAAACAACTGAAGTGTCCATCAGATGAAGAATGGATGACAAAAATGTGGTGTATACACACAATGGAATGCTATTCAGCCACAAAAAGAATGAAATCCTGTCCTTGTTACAACATGGATGGAGTTGGAGATCATTATGTTAAGTGAAATAAGCCAAGTACAGAAGGAAAAATACCACATGATCTCTGCTTTATATGGAATCTATCTAAAAAAGTTGATTTCACTAGAAGTTGAGAGTGGAATGGTGGTTATCAGAGATTGGGAGAATAGGTGGCAGGGAGGGATGGGAAAAGTTCATCATGGGTACTAAGTAATAGGCAAATATGAGCAAAAAAGTTCTGGCATGTTATTGCACACTGTGGTGACTGTAAATAGCGATAATGTAATATATGCTTCAAAAAGTGAAAAGAAAACATTTTAAATATTTTCACCATAAAAAGTGATAAATGCCTGAAGATAGATTTGTTTAACGTGATTTTAAAATTACACAATATACATATTATCAAAACATCATATGGTACCTCATTAATATGTGCAATTTGTGTGTTTTTATATATTAGCTAAAAATTAATTAATTTTTAAAGTTTTAGCTAAAAAAAAGTCAGAAAATGACATAAAAAATGGAGAAAAGGGATTTCCATTCGTGGGGAATGTTCTGCATAAAGGCACAGAATCAGTGAAATGCTGGGTGCCTTTCAGTTTGGTATATCAGAGGCCAAGGCACATAGAGGGAAATGGTGTTAAAGGATGTGCAAGGATATGCTGCTTTCTGATCAGGCAGAGCCTTGAAGCTAGACAACAGAATCTAAAATTGTGCGGTAAAATAAGTTTGAAACTACTACATTTGATCAGATTCTTAAATTTTGATTATGGTTGTTCTGATATTGAATTTTGAGAGGATCAAAAACAGTATCCCCCACCCCTCAATTCAACTTTGTAAACAATTGAGATATAGATGCAGGCATCAGGCAGTGAAAATAAAAATATCACCTCTGTTTCTGCTCCATGGTCAAGTTGGCTTGAGGGCCATGGAATACACGTGCAGCAGCAATGGATTCCCTAACCTGCCTCCCCAGGTGAGACATCCCCGGTTGGGCATGGCAGCACCAGTGTCAAGGTCTCCCTCTCTGTCACAGAGCAGCAGAGCAGATGTGTGTTTTCCATGGGCTGGCAAGTGGCCAGAAAGGAATGAGAAGGACTAAGAGAGCACCTTCAGCTTCTCTCAAGCCTTCTGAGTATAAGTTACTCCTCTTTTCTTGGACAGGATAGGAAGGGACTGATGGAACAAGAAGCTGTGGCCCCTTGCACTTGTAACATGATAATAGGGACAACAAATCCCCTGGACCCTATGTTTGCTTTTTAAGAAGACCCAACGAATTTTTATGATCACAACATACCCACTGTTTTCCTGATATCCTTGTTTCTGAATTGGTTATTGTGAGTCATCCTGAGATGCACTGTTGCTATGGTCCTTCCCATATCTGTCTCTGGGTCAGACGTTGTGCCGCTTCCTTGTAAGCTTGATAGTGCCTTATCCTGAGACATAAATTCTGTTTTATAAGTCTAAACATTATTTGATACAGCTTTGAGATGATATCTTCCCAATTAAATGATCAGACATGTGAAAGCACTTAGTAGAACAGCTAGACGCCCCATAAACGTGTTGCTTCCATTTTCCCCATGCCTGCCTTAACTTTTGAGGTCCTTGACCTTTCCATACCCTCAGTAACTTCTTTCTGAAATCATTCTGTGGGTCGACCTGTTAGGGTTTTGAAAACTTTGCTCTCCAACATAGCACTTTTTCTCCACTAGCCTTTCAACGTTGGGAGATGAAATCTGAACTGGGTGCACTTTTTCTGTCATCTCCTGCCTTAAATTTTGAAACTCTAAACTGTTAGACAGTAGATTCTCCCAGAAGCTGCTGCAGGAGAGGCCTTTTGACCATTTTGTCCCGTGACTCCATTACATTGCTATCAGTGCATCATAAAATGAGAATCCATCAGCTGTCACACCTCTGATATTATTGAAAAGCAAAATTAGTCTACCAGAAATTTGATATTTGAGTTGTCCCTTCATCAATTATTTTCTATTATTTACATTATTCCATCATTACTTTCTTTTTTTGTACTTCCTTTGTTTTCAATCCCCATTTATTATTATTTTGTATTTTCCTTTCCCCAAAGATCATGCCAAGGACTGATTCAATATGCTTCCTAATAATAGGAAGTAGGGACTACTATGGGGGTGGGGCATATAGGTGCTTTGGCAAATGAAAATTAGCCTCCATAGCACAAAATTCCTAAATTTTGCTCACTTTGATTCTTAGACTCAATCTGAGCTAGAAGTAGGTCTCACCTAGTCCACATAGCTCTAATAACAAACCCTGAATTGTTCTGTTCACTCTGATACAAAGATAATACTAGGACTTTTGAGGACTCTCAGCCTAGCTCTTGTGTGAGGCCCTGTGTGACATCTACCACACAGTCCACTGGGAAACTGATGATAAACTTTACGACTCCAGCCCCACAATATTCTCAGCCCAGCCATCTGCATCAGGACACTTCCTGTGCTGAGATAGCCCTTTTCTAGGTTGTTAGTGGTCATGATGTGCTGACTCACAATTAGCTTGAAGCATAGTCCTCAGGGAGGTTTGGCTTCTCTCCAGCACGCTCCACTGAACACAGCCACCATGAGCTCTACCTTCCTCACCTTAGTGCCCCGTGTCCACTTCACTTTGCCCTGTTCAACTCAGAGGTGGCAGGGGATTTACAAAGCTTTTTAGCTGGGACTGCCACTTCCTCACTGGAGTCTAAGAAAATGTTTTCTTAGTAACTCCCCTCCCTCCACCCCCATCAACCACTCATTGCTGAAAGCCCAGATGAGAACTTAGCATTCGGGTCAGGATTCTTACATCACTCCTTAGATCCCACACTACAGTCTGCAGCCTAGAACTGTGCTGGCCACCTTGGGACCCAGGAGGGCAATTTAACATATGGAGGATGACCAAGCAGAAAACAGAAAAAATCCTGCATCTCTGATGCTGTTAAGCCACTGAGTTATTCAACAGTGGAGTTGTTCTACCTTGTGTGTTAATAAATTCAGTCCATCATCAAGTTCTCGTTCTTCTAAAGCTGCCCCCTAGATTTGCAGATTCATCCTGTCCTTTCTATTTCTACCACCACTACCCTGAAGCACCAATACCTCTGCACAAACCTAATGGATCAGCCTGCCTTTTAGAGTCACTCTCCTTAAACTCACCCTCTCCCTGCACTAGCAGGATCTTTCTATGCAAGTTGGTCATTTCACTTCCTTACTCAAAAGCCTTCAGGGGCTCCCAAATCCCTCCAGAGCAAAACCACTCCCTTACCAACACTCTCAAGTCCCACCCTGGCTCCTGCCTCCCTCTCCTGAGGTGTGTCTCCCAAGCATGTCTTACACCAAGCTGCCTTCCTTTCTCCCATCTCGCCCTCCTGTCATGCTCTGTCTGGCACCCTTTTGTTCGTTTCATCTGGCTCTTCCTCATCCTTCACAACAGAGCAGACATGACATCCGCCCTCAGGCTCCCACAGAGACCTGTGCATATCTTCATATTGTCACTTGTCTTTTCATTGAATGCAATTGTTCGTGTAAAATCTCACACATTGAACTCTGAACTCTTCAAATGCAGAAGCTGTGTTCTTATTCATCTTGGTTCATCCCACGCCCCTTTTTACCCTTAGTGCAGACATTCATTAACCGTACAGCAGACTGAGTGTGATGCCAAGCATCAGGACTTCACTGCTTTCATCCTCCCACTGTAAAGATGGAAAGGTTGAGGTTCAAACAAATGTCAAGTGGTCCTCTGGAGCACCATAGCCATGACCCTGCTTTTTTTTTTTTTTTTTTTTTTTATGATGACAGTCTGCTGGGCTGGGTAACTCTGGACTCCGGAGACTTCATCCTTGCCTCTCTGTGAGCTCCTTGTCAACATGGCCACGTGCAGCAGTGCAGTCACAGCTGGGCTGTGTGGCATGGGGAAAGCGATGTCAAGCTAGCTTCCTGCTGTCCTGCAGTTTCAGGGTGGCCTGAGATGAGTGGGCTGAACAGCCAACTTGGCAGCAGCTGTTCTTGCCTTGAGGATGTCGGGGAGGCAGGCAGAAGGAAAAGAGGACCTTAAGATCCCAAACTAAATAAGACCCCGGTGCTTTTAGAGTGCAATTCCTTTCATATTACGTATAAAGAGCACAGTTGAGCCACTGAGTTATTCAACAGTGGAGTTGTGCTATAGCACAAGAACTAAAACCAAACATTAATAAATGGGATGGATTCAAACTAGAAAGCTTCTTCTCAGCAAAAGAAACAATCAGTGAGGTGAACAGAGAATCTACAGAATGGGAGCAAATCTTGACCACATGCACATCAGACAGAACATTAACTTTAAGGATATATAAAGCTCTCAAAAACCTTTACACCTAAAAACAAACAAACAACCCAATCAATAAATGGGCTAAGAAACCGAACAGACACTTCTCAGAAGAAGATATACAATCAATCAACAAATACTTGAAAAAATGTTCAACATCTCTAGCAATTAGAGAAATTCAAATCAAAACTACTCTAGGGGCTGGGGTTGTAGCTCAGTGGTAGAGCGCTCGCCTAGCACGTGCGCGGCCCGGGTTCGATCCTTAGCACCACGTAAAATAAACGCATTGTGTACAACTAAAGCAAATAAATAAATATTGTCGGGTGCGGTGGTGCACGCCTGTAATCCCAGCACTTTGGGAGGCTGAGGCAGGAGGATCGCGAGTTCAAAGCCAGCCTCAGCAATGGTGAGGCACTTAGCAACTCAGTGAGACCCTGTCTCTAAATAAAATACAAACAAGGGCTGGGGATGTGACCCAGTGGTCGAATGCCCCTGAGTTCAATCCCCAGTACCAAAAAAAAAAACAAAAACAAAAAAACAACAACAACAAAAAACTACTCTAATATTTCATCTCACACCAGTCAGAATGGCAGATATCAAAAACACAAACAGCAATAAATGCTGGCGAGGATGTGGAGAAAAGGGCACACTCTTACATTGCTGGTGGGGCTGCAAATTGGTGCAGCCAATTTGGAAAGCAGTATGGAGATTCCTAGGAAAACTTGGAATGGAACCACCATTTGACCCAGCTATCCCACTCCTCAGTCTATACCCAAAGGACTTTAAAAAAGCATACTACAGGGACACAACCACATCAATGTTCATAGCAGCACAATTCACAATAGCTAGATTGTGGAAACAACCCCGATGCCCATTAATAGATGAATGGATAGGGAAACTTTGGCATATACACACAATGGAATATTACTCAGCACTAAAAGAGAATAAAATTATGGCATTTACAGGTAAATGGATGGAGTTGGAGAAAATAATGCTAAGTGAAGTCAGCCAATCTCAGAAAACCAAAGGTCGATTAATTCCTTTGCTAGGATGATACTGAATTATAGTGGCAAGGGAGGGGGGATGAGAGGAATGAAGGAATGTTAAATAGAAAAAAGGGGAATGGGAAGGAAAGGGGCGAGAAGATAGAAACAATGGCAGAAGGAGTTTGACATCAATATACTAAGTGCATGCATAAAAACTCAAATGGTATGAAAATATTTTGTGTAAAACCAATGACTTGGAAAACTGTGCTCTTTATATGTAATATGAAAGAAATTGCACTCTAGAAGCATGTATAACAAATTAACTAAAAAAAAAAAAAAAAAAAAAAGATCCCCAAACCAGCCCTACCTAGGAAAAATTCCATGGGTACCTGGGAGCAGGTCCCTTGAACACACAACAGCCTTTTGCTCCTAATTGGCACCAATAAATCCTGTGTTATGTTTAATAGTGATGTTTTAAAAATAATTTAAAAAAAACCCAAGCACTGTCAATCACTGAAATGCATGCAGCTGAGTTACTCTTCAGAAGAGGCCAAGGAACCAAGCCTGTATCCTAAATCAGGATGGATGGTAGACCAGCTCTGACAAGGCTTCTAGGCACAGGGGATTCAAGTCAGCATCAGCTTTATCAAGTCTGATTCGATTAGTTTCTTCAGTCAATTTTATGCATTCTGGCCACAGGATAAATCATGTTTCTATCTTGCTGCTCTGCTCTTTTCCTGTTGATTTAAAAATAGTGACCTTATTTCCTTGTCAAGTGGTCACTGGATTTACCTAATGGTACTCAAGAGGAAGACCCTTGAGATTTCCTGCCATTCTTCAATGTTAAATTTCTTCTTTTTGCTAAAAGAGAACTGACCTGACCCCGTGGCAACAGGGTCATTGTACTTCACCCTTTTGTACCCAAATAAAGTCACTGAGTCCTCTGATCACAGGAAAAGACATTTCAAAACAGTGTTTTCCTGATCTTTTTGTTAGAAATATGGTTCATGTGACTTAGGACCACATGATTTCCTGGGCCTCAGAGATGATCAAGTTGCACCATTTCATTTCATAGATATGGAAATAGAAGGCCAGAGATAAGGGAATCCCTTAACAACAAGAGCATCCAGCAGATTAGAAACATGACTGGAAGGATGTGGTAGAGATATGCATGCATGGAGCCAAGAAACTAAAATCTGAAAAACTGACAACTGATCCTTTAAATATTTCATCTTAGGAAAAATTCACCATGAGAATTCTAAAGTTTCTGGATTCTTTGTTTTAAAAACATGATTTAGTTTAGCAAAATTACATTGAAGAAGAAATGTTTAAGAACAATTCGTTCCAACTAAGATGTTTTCTCCTTCTCTTCCCTCGCCCATCTCTCTAGTTCCTTTCTAAATGCATTAACTCTAGCTCATGACTAGCCCTGAATCCTTTGATTCTCCATCAGGATTGCCCTCTGGGTCTTTTTCAGCTATGGAGATCTTTTTCATCCACCAGTCAGCACTAGTCCTACCCTCTGGATGTCCACTGGTACCTACTCCAGCCCATACTGACCTTTTCTTTTCTGAACACTATGAATTCACACTGCTTAGCTATGACCAGATTCTCCTTGACTCCTGATGCTGTGTTTTCTAAACTGGACTGGAAACTTGTGATGGCAGAGAATGACTTACATTTTAAAAAAAATTTTTATTTGTTCTTTTTAGTGTGACTTACTTTTTATGGTGGCTTCTTTGTACCTAACACAATATTGGTGTATAGTAGATGCAAGCGATATGCTCGTAAAAGCCCTCTTAAGCAAAGGAAAAGTCCTGATTTGCAGTATTTCTAACAAATAATGTGAAATTGGGAGAGATGTCCAGAATTGGTTCTCTGAAGCATATAAGAGTCCACTCAACCACACCACTGTTAGACACCAATAACAAGTGTTTGACCCATTGTGCACACATGATGTGTGAATTGTATTTGTCAGCAAGTTTCAGGTTGGGATAAAATTTTGCCAATATTTAGCATAAAATTTAAACCATTAGCCAACATTTTTTTTTCATTTACTTAAGAGTTGTTGAACATTTACTAATGCTTCCAGTATTGATCTAGGCACTAACCTCCTGGGACTTGAAGTCAAAAGGGAAAAGTGGATAGTACGCAAACAGACGAAGGAACAAGAGATGTTTATTTAATTATAAGCTGTGGTATGCATGATGAAGAAAATCCAAAGTGCTAAGAGAGTATGCCAAGGTAATTTTAACTTACATTGATGAAATGGGAATGGGTGATTCAAGGGAGATTTCTTTAAAGAATTAACATTCCCACTACCACCAAAAGGATCGATGATCAGGAGACCCATGGGTGAAGTGGAGTGGGGGGCAATATCAGAAGTGGGGACAATGTGTACAAAAAACCTGAGGCAGAAAAGAACTTGACCAATAAGAAATTAAAAGAAAGGCATGTAGCAGAGAGCACTAAGTGAGGGAAGAGGGGAAGGAGATGAGGCTAGATAAATTGTCTGGGGCTGATCACACACAGCCTTGGAGACTATGTTCAGGAGCTTGAATTCTATTTTAAGTTTGTTTTTTTTGTGGTAAATGAGGATTGAACCCAGTGTCTCGCACACACTAGGCAAGAGCTCTAAAACTGAGCCACATCCTCTCTATTTTAAATTTGATGGGAAATGATTTATTATTTTTAAATAAGGAAGTGACAATTTGATTTGTGTTTTAGAAACATTACTGTGGTTGCTATAATGGAAATAAATTGGGGTGGGGGGAGTTGGGTGAGACAGAAGTATAAATAGGGAGACCAGTAAGGAAACTACTGCAGAGTAGATGTGCTATATAATAGTGTCTTGGCCTAGAATGCCTAAAATCCAGAGAACTTGCTTAGGGAGCAGTGGTTTGAATGGAGTTGTCATTTACCTGGTGGGGAATACTAAAAAAGTATTAAAAGTATTTTTCTCTTTTCTTTTTCTTTCTTTCTTTCTTTTTTTTTTTTTTTTTGAGATGGAGGTCTCCCTATGTTGCCCAGGCTGTCCCAACCTCCTGGGTTTGTGATCCTCCCACCCCAGCCTCAGTATCCCAAGTAGCTGGGACTACAGGTGTGCAACACAAGCCTGGTGGGAGTATACTTTTTCTTGAGGTGAGATAAAACATCTGCCAACAGGTAAATATTAGTGAGAAGTGGGTAAGGCAATAAAGAAGACAGAGGAGAGATGGCTGAAAGAGAGTGGAGGAAAAGCCAGGAGGCAGGTATATTCTCAGCAAGCCAAGATTAGAGGATCTCTCAAAGAGAGGGGAGAGGGCAGCTGTGTCAAAAGCCGCTAAAATGTCGAAGAAGGTGAGAATTGAATCGCCTCTGTTAGATCTAGCAGTAAGGAAGTCATTGGTGACTTTTGCAACAGGAGTGTTTTGGCTGCGGTGGTGGCTGCTGAAGGCAGACTAGCAAAAGTGAATACATACATAGAAGTGGCAACTCTCTAGAGAAACTTACCTGTGAAGGGAGAGGAGAGAGGGTGAGTAAGGTGGTGTATGTGTGTGTGTGTGTGTGTAATAAATGAAGGCACAGCTTTTCAGATAGGACACAGTTCAGCATACCTGAAAGGCAGGTAATGGCTGACATACCTGGTAGAGAGGGAATGATTGACAATGAAGAAGAGAGAAGGTAATCAATGGTCCAAGTGCCTGAAGGATCAGATGGGAAGGTTCTAATCACAAATGGAAGGATTAGCATTTGATAATCTTTTACCAATCACTATGACACAGAGAAAGTTTTCCAGAAAATATTTACTTAAAGAGAGATGGGGGGTCCTTGATTCTGTGTTACTTTCTTATTAAATGCAAGATTTAGATGCAATTAGAATAAAGCCGGCAGTAAAAATGGACCTATGTTGTTGGGTGTTGCTTGTCTGTCTTTTCCCTATCACTGAACATAGCAATAAAATATAGAGCTTTTGTACTGAGTTTGAAGTAGTATAGACCACATTGTCAGGGTAATCTTATATTTCCTCTCACCAACATGAAGCATATTCTTTTGGAAGGAGGCTGAGGGTGGTGCTGATAGACTGGTAGATTTGGTAGAGAGAAAATGAAGAAACTCACTTCTGATGACTTTGGTTTTCTCTCTAGTGAAGTGAAAATCAAGGTCATTAACTTAGAGTGAGGAGACCAGATAAAGGAATTGGTGACTTTAGGAGGAAAATGGGGTTTAACATAGATATTATAGTGGATGAGAAGTAGTTTACCTTTTTTTGTATAGGGTAAGGGAACCCAATCAGATTCATTGCAATAAAATCTTCACATTTCTCCCAACCTTTCCCTCTGAATGCAAGAATTAAATTTCTGTTGTTGAGCTGGGCATGGTAGCACACACCCGTAATCCCGGGGACTCGGAGGCTGAGACAGGAGGATCTCAAGTTCAAGACCAGCCTCAGCAACTTAGCAGGGCTCTCAGCAACTTAGTGAGATACTGTCTCAAAATAAAAAATAAAATTGGGTGGGAAATGTGGCTCAGTGATAAAGTGGCCTTGGGTTCAATACCAAATACCAAAAAAAAAAATATGTGTATATAAATACATATATATTATTAATACATATATATATATATTTTTTCTGTTGTTGAGCTGGTCGTCTGAAAGGGACTTTTATCTTTAAGTAGGATGGGATCCCTGGAAAAGTATATATGCCTTCTCAATAGCAAGCCCTTGGTCTCAGTCACTAATATTCACGGACATTGTATTACTCACTATTCACTCTTCCTCCCCCTCCTCAACCTCTAGACTCCATCCTTTTTGTGTTACCCTGGCGCCTGGCTCCATGGGCTCATCTCCTCTCTCTGTGTCACCCTCTAGTGTACTGCTTCTCAAATGGTTATATGAGGACTGGTGCCCACCTGTGAACTGTTTGTTACTCATCAGGACAGGATAAGGAACTCACTCCAGAACATAAGTAGACTATGTCACTGAGCACACTGTTTAGTTTAGTTGACATGTTTAGCTGACATGTTTTCAGAGCAAAATTTTCTTAATGAAACAGGCAACCCACTGATTTATTTCATAATGTGAACTCCTTTTCTCTTGGGGACCACCCCAACCAATCCCCTGAGCAGTTATTTTGAGTAGTGTTGCTCTGGTGCAGTGTCTTTTTAAACCACAGATCATCACCCATTAGTCGGCTGTGAAATCAATTTAGTACAGCTAGCTCGTTTTTAAATAAATGAAATAGATTAGAAGAGAAAATATCAGTGTGCATTGCATAGATTAGTTGTGCATGAAGTGATGGTAAATATTTCATAAAACTTTGTTTTATTTGCATGCATATGTGTACTTTGGGCTGCTGTGGAAAATTATTTCTTGCTGTGGATTAAGGTCCAGAACCCATAAGAAAACTACTCTAGAATTTCCTAGCTCAACTCTAGTATTTTCCTTTCTCTTGAGCCACTATTCTCTCCTGCCCCACCCCTGACTGCTTCTCTGCAGCCACTGACCACGCCTCCTGTCCAACACATATGTTCCTTGCTGGATCCCACCACAAAGCACAACAGTGACATTTCACAGTTCACTAGTCTCTCACTAAAGAACAAACCGAGTTTCTCATTCTCCCACACAGTTGGGAAATTATTTTGATCTGTGTGTCTGTAGCAAAAATGTGCCAAAAAATAAGGTTGCATAAGATAAGTCAGCTCAGAGCTTTCAGAGTCTCAAATTATAGTCCTGAAAAGAGTTTACAATGTGAAATCCACAGATATCTTTATCTGGTTTGAGATCCGCAAAGCTTACCTTATTATTTAGTGGCCAAAGAGGGGAAGATCCAGGTTTTGACAGATATAGGTGTGATGCTAGACAAAATGCAGAATGCCCAGTTGAATTTAAATTTCATATTAATACCACATAGTTATTTTCATTTTAATATCAACATTCACATGCAATTTTTGAAATAAAAAATTATTTATTACTTATCTTAAATTCATAATTAACATAGTGCTTTGAATTTTT
Organism: Tamias sibiricus; assembly: GCA_025594165.1. Taxonomy (NCBI): domain Eukaryota; kingdom Metazoa; phylum Chordata; class Mammalia; order Rodentia; family Sciuridae; genus Tamias; species Tamias sibiricus. The sequence goes on from CM046659.1 coordinate 92,039,484, forward strand.
ATTGGCTAATTCTGGAAAGCCCAATGGGTGGGAAGCTTATACTATTTGAAGGCATCCTATTTGGTTAAATAAGAGACCACAATGCCTTTCATTGAAAAATTTTCAAATGTACATGGCACTGTACATACATGTTATGGGCCTTCACAAGAACTCAGAAGAGGCTGTGAAAGTGAGGGTCTCCAACTTCATCTAGAATTCCTTCAGTATGAGGAGGACATCAGTATATCAGCCCAATGTATGGAAAATAGGGAGGGATTTCTCCCCTTTGTGTGTGGGGGGTGGTGGTTAATAGCTTTAGGAGCATCAAGTATTAAGAGGTGCTTTCTGCTCCTATCAGTTGATAAAGGAAGGGAGGAAAGAAGGGAAGAAGCAAGGAAGTAAGGAGGGAGATGACTGTCTGAGAACTCCTGCTATTGCAATCTCCTTTCTTATCTCCAGTTCCATCATTGGACACTCTCTCAATTCATTTTTTTCCACATTTTATTGGTTCATTTTGTTTACACATAGGTTGAAATTCATCGGTACATATGCATACGTGCACACAAAATAACGATATAATTTGGCCAATATCATACCCTGGTATATTCCCTTTCCTTCCTCTCCTCCTTCTCCCTGGCCCATTTTCTCTATCCTACTGGTCTCCCTTCAATTTTCATGTCCTCTCCTAATTTAAAAAGAAAGGCTTTTGGATAACCATCCAGTATCCATTGATCTGGGGAACAAAAATAAAGGATCAAATCAAGATTCATCATGAGCAATTTCATTAAACACAAACTTTTTATAGTCCTTGGGAAATTCAAAGAGTTTAACATTGCAGAGACAGTCAGCCCTCCATATACATGGGTATATCTGTGGGTTCAACCAACTGCAGATCAAAAAAACGTTTTTTTAAAAATTGCATCTGTCCAAAAATCTACACCAGAAGACTTCTAGAGCTCATAAACCAATTCATCAGAGTAGTAGAATATAAAATCAACATACAAACATCAATAGCTTTCCTACACACCAACTTGCTGAAAAAAAAATCAGAAAAAAAACACCAATTCCACTAACAATTATATAAAAAAAATAAAATATCTGGAAATAAACCAAATCAAGAAGGTGAAATATCTCTACAATTAATATTATAAAACAATGAAGAAAGAAATCAAAGACGACATTGGAAGATGGAAAGACCTCCCATGTTCATGGATATGCAGAATCAGTATTGTTCAAATGGTACATTACCAAAAGCAATCCCCATCAAAATACCAATGACATTCATTACAGAATTGGGGGAAACAGTCCTAAAATTCATATGGAATAATAAAAGACCCAAGATAGTCAAAGCATCCTGAGCAATAAAAGTGAAACTGGAAGCATCTTAATATCTGATCTCAAATTATACTACAGAGCTATGGTAACAAAAACTGCATGGTACTGGCATAAAAACAGACACATAGTCAAATAGAATAGAAGACACAAAGAAAAATCCATACAGATAGAATCATCTAGTCCTTGACAAAATCACCAAAAACATACATTGGAAAAAACACAAGTCTTTTAAACAAAAGGTACTGAGAAAACTGGATATTCATGCACAGAAGAATAAAACTTTCCCTATTTCTCACCCTGCAAAAAATCATTCAAAATTTGGACCAAAGACCTAAGAATTAAACCAGAAACTTTGCAACTGCTAGAAGAAAATACTCTAACATATAGGTGCAGGCAATAACTTCCTCAATAGGACACCTAAAGCTCAGGAAATAATACCAAGAATCAATAAATGGAATTTAAAGCTTCTGCGCAGCAAAGGAAACAACTATAAATGTGAATGAGGTACCTACAGAATGGGAGAAAATCTTTGTCTGCTACTCTTCTGACAGAGGATTAATATCCAGAATATATAAATAATTCAAAAAGCTAAACACAAAATAACCCAATCAATAAATGGGCAAATTAACTAAATAGACACTTCTCAAAAGAAGAAATGCAAATGACCAACAGATATATGAAAAAATGTTCAACATCATTAACAGTTAGGGAAATGTAAATCAACACTACTCTGAGCTTTCATTTCACTCGTTATAATGGCAGTCATCAAGAATACAAATAATAAATGCTGGAGGGGATGTGGAGGAAAGGGAACACTTTTATACTCTTGGTGAGATTGTTAATTAGTGCAACCACTGTGGACATCAGTATGGAAGTTCCTCAAAAGAGTAGGCATGGAATCACCATATGACCTAGCTATACCACTCCTCAGTATTTATTCTTAAGAACTGAAGTTGGTATACAGTAGCAATACATGCACACCAGTGTTTACAGCAGTACAATTCACAATAGCCAAATTATGGAACCAGCCTAGGTGTCAGCTAATGGATGAAAGGATAAAGCAAATGTGTTATATATGCAAAATGGAGTTTTATTTAGCCATAATAAGAATAAAGGTATGTCATTGTCAGGAAAATGGATGGAACTTTAGAGTGTAATATTAAGTGAATTAAGCCAAACTCAGAAAGTCAAGTGTTGTATATTGTCTCTCATATATGGAAGCTAGAGAGAAAAAAGGGGAAAAAGTGTGTGTGTGTGGGGGGGGGGGCAGGGTTGTTCCATGAAAATAGAAAGGGACCAGTAGAGTAGAAGAAGGGACCAGGAGGAGAAATAAGGGGAATGAGAGTGGAAGATACTGAGTGTGCATGTAAAAATATGTGACAATGAATCTGACTATGTTATGTTTAACCATAATGTACCAATAAAAGTCTATTTTAAAATTGCATCTCTACTGGATACATACTGATGGTTTTTCCTTGTCATTATTCCCTAAACACTACAGTAAAACAACTACTTGCATATAGTTTTCATTGCACTGGGTATTAATATGTAATCCACAGATGATTTAAAGTATACTGGAGGGTGCGCATTCATAGGTTATATGAAAATACAATGCCATTTAGTGTAAAGGACTAGTATCCATGGATTTAGTACATCCATGGGGAGAGGAAGAGGCAGCCCTAGAATGGATCCCTTACGGACACTGAGAGCCACTCTTTTAGTCAGCTTTTTTTGCTGCTGTGACTAGAGGACCTGACCAGAACAATTGTAGAGGAGGAAAGGTTTATTTGGGGACTCATGATTTCAGAGGTCTCCATCCATAAAAGGCGGGCTCCATTCCCTGGGGCTGGAGGTAAGGCAGAACACCATGGTGGAAGAGTGTGGCAGAAGAAAGCAGTTTACATGAACTCCACTGGCCAAACATATACCCCAAAGCCACACCCCCAGTGCCCCACCTCCTCCAGCCACACCCCACCTGCCTCCAGTTAATGGTCAATTAATCCCATCAGGGATCAATCACTGATTTAATTAAGGTTCTCACAACCTAATTGTTTCCTCTCTGAACCCTCACATTGTCTCACAAGTGAGCTTTTGGGGGACACCACATCTAAACCATAACAGCAACTATGTGCCTATTCCATTCTCTTCTCCCTTCCCGATCTCTTGGCTCTTCCTATATACTCCAAGCCTTTCAGTGCATAGTCACATGGCACATGAGATGTTTACACTCCTGCTTTGGGGCAGAACTGTGCTCTTCTTTCTTTTCCTTTTCCTTTTCTCCTCTCTCTCTCTCTATCTATCTCTTTTAAGTACCGGGTATTGAACTCAGGGGCACTCAACCACTGGGTCACATCCCCAGCCCTTTTTTGTATTTTACTAGAGACAGGGTCTCACTGAGTTGCTAAGTGCCTCGCCATTGCTGAGGCTGGCTTTGAACTCGCGATCCTCCTGCCTCAGCCTCCCAAGTGCTGGGACTACAGGCGTGCACCACTGCGCCCGGCTCTGTGCTCTTCTAATTGGCAACTACCTGTACTTAAAAAAAAAAAAAAAAAGACTCAAGGAGAATGCATAGTCTTCCTGTGTGCAGTATTTACACTTTCCTATTCTCACCATCTAAGAATTCCTTCCCACTTTTTACCCAAATCCCCATTGCTAATGTGTACAACCAGTTTTCTCTTGTCTAGTCCTCAACTTTTCACTTACATAAATTCTCTTCACTTGCTGGAAACTTCCAGCAAATCTCTCAATTGTGTGTGTGACCTAAGTGGAATGTAATTGGGTTACTGTTATCCCCTTCAGCAGGGATGGCGGATGCAAAGCAATTGTCAGCAGAGGAATTGAGTTGTGAGGGAGCTTTGACAGATCCAGAAGGAACAAACTGTAACAAGTCAGTGACAGGTCTCTGGGACCAGAGTTCTCCTTGCTTGGCTCATTGCCCAGGCAGAGGTATGTACATTGGGTACCAGTTACTGTTCTGCTCCAGATTCTGAACAAGGCAATATGAAGACACAGGGCTTGGAAGGAGAAAGACAAGGGTCACAGTGAGAAGCAGAAACCATAAAGATTCTCAGAACCGGCACTGACATTTACCATAAATCTCTTCTCAACATTCCTGCATAGAAATAACTAAATTTACTCAAAATTTCAACATAGACTATTGAACACAAGGAAGAATGTCATAAAATGGAATGGATGGTTATCAGTGTCTCTTTTAGCCTTGCTTTTCCCCTACTAACAGCAATGCTTTCTCCTTATGTTAAAAGCATTAGGCCAGCTGGGCATGGTGGTGTATGCCTCTAATCCTAGCTCCTCCAGAGGTTGAGGCAGGAGGATTTTGAGTTCAAAGCCAGCCTCAGCAACACAGTGAGGCCCTAAGCAAATTAGTGAGACCCTGTTTGTAAATAAAATAGTTTAAAAAGGACTGGGGATGTGGATCAGAGGTAAAGCGCCCCTGGTACCAAAAAAAAAAAAAAAAAAAAAAAAAAAAAAAAGCATTAGCCCATTCTCTCAGCTGCTTAATTAAACACTAAGATTTTTCAAGGAAAATTTTTTTCTCGAAATCATATGAAATGGTTTTTGGTCTCTGACAGAAAACACTCACCCTTGTTTTTAATGTTTTAAAGTAACCAGGCAGGTCATAGCAACAGACTCCTATGGCTCATTACAGGATGGGGAATGCCCACTCATGAAGACAGAGATGAGCAGTGGAGGGACTGCAGGAGAAGACAATGGGGAAAGGTGTATCTGGAGGGCAGGAAGCAGAATATTTACATGCATGGACAGCCTGGGTTTAAGTCCCAGCTCTGTCTGTTCTTACCAACTGAATTATCTAAGGCAGATTAAGTATCCTCTCGGTACTGTTTTCCTTATTTATATAAAGGACATAATAGTTCCTCTTCAGACTTGGAGTCTGAGTGAAATTGATTAATATTATTTTTTTAGCACTAGGAATTGAACCCAGGGACTTTCATATGCTAGGCATATGCTCTACCCTAAGCTATATCCCCAGCCCTTTTTAAAATTTTATTTTGAGACAGTCTTGCTAAGTTGCCCAGGTTGACCTTGAACTTGTAAACCTCCTGCTTCAGCCTCCCAAGTAGCTGGGATTGCAGGTGTGTACCATCACAACTGACTGATTAATATTAATAATTATTATTATTTATAAAGCATTGGTACACACAAAATTTTATGTTTTAAATACCAAAAAAAAACTTAAAATTTCAGTTAACAAATCCTAACCTTTATCAATTTAAGCAGAATTGGACTTTGTTAAGAGGATTTTTGCTAGTGCATAGCATGTCCAGGAGGAATAGATGGGTATGCCACAGTGCTGGTCCCCTGAATACCCACTGGCAAGAAGGGCACAAAATACCGTAGATGCTGCAGTTGGCCACTGCTGGGATGTGAGTCCCAGGATGTAGCTACAGGAGGTAGCTACCTCTATTCTCCCTAGCATTGATTCTGTAGCACCCTTATTTTCTTGGGCCTCTAGCCCCTGATTCCATGACTAGGCTGGGCTAGGTTAGAGTTGATATCATAGAGGCGCTGGAGTTTATCAGGTGGGAGGTAAGCTCTGTTTCACAAGTTTGGGGATTTCCCAATAATAGAAATGACATTCAGACACTGAGAAGTCAGAAAGAATGTTAAATGTGTATAGGGCACCAAGGAGAAAGAAATATCAGAACATTAAATGAAAGAACCATCAAATCCACACACAAGGCTAAACAGTTACAGGTTATCTACAAATACTTATTGGTCAAATTTAGATGACATGTTGTTATAAGGTAATAAAATGTATAGGAAAGGAAATCACCTGGAATTCCTTAAGAATAGTGCAGGGAAAATATTTTATTTTTAAACATGTTTACCTTTGTTGGTTTTCCCCTCCATTCTCAGGGTCCTATTCCTGTGTTCCTATGTCTTAGGCCACTCATCTCCTGTCACCCTCCTCTCCCACCCCTACTCTGAACATTATTTTGCATTCCATTTTTGCTCCTAATCAACTATTGACTCATTTTTTTGCAAAGGTGTTCACCAATAATTAAGGTGGCACCTGATACACCATCAAAGTGTGAAATCTCCCAGGAACATTTGCATTTCAAGAGTAAAACAAAGCCTTTAAACTTTAGAGGCATGACAAAAATTGGGGACAGCATTTCATGACAGAGAGCTCTTCCTAGTACTCTGTAAAATCACATTAGCTAAGGCACCTGCCTACAGTGCCAACCCAGATCTCCAAAAAATGTCTTAGTCTGCTTTCTGTTGTTAGAACAGAATATCACCTACTGGATAATTTGTAAAGAAAAGACATTTGTTTTTGACAGTTCAGGAGGCTGAAAAGTTTAAGATCAAGGGGCCGCATCTGGTGAGGGTCTTCTTGCTGCATCATAATATGGCAGAAACCATCACCTGGTGAAAAGGTGTGAAGGAGAGAGAGAGAAAGGGGGCGAGAGGTGACTGAATTCATAACAAACACTCCTGAGATAATGACATTAATCAATTCATGAGGGCAGAACTCTTGTGACCTAGTCACCTCTTAAAGGTACCACTTCTTAATGTCAAGATGGCAATTAAATTATAATGTCTGTCTCAGGGAGGATGTTCAAACCGTAGAAGGACACTTCTTCAGGCTGGCTGGCAGCAAATGAGACAGATTCATCCACAGACAGAAGGCTTCTGGGGGTCCCTCCAGTGTCATTGCCTTCTGCCCTCACAAGACCCAGCCTTCCTTAAAGCCTAGTTCACCTTGTTCTTTCCTCTCTCAGAGGTTAAAAATAGCATTCTCTTCAATGACCTCAATAATTTAGAACTCATGAATAAGTCATTTGCCCGGGAGGCTACACTGGGGCTTCTATTTTTACTCATAGTCTTTCACCAAGCAAAGTGACCTCTCTCAAGGAGCCAACAATGACACCGGTTGATCTTCTGGCTTCCCAGGGAAGGGCCCTGGCAGAGCTTGCAACGCAGAGTCTTTTCTTGAGGGCAAAGATGGACTCGTAGGTGTCAGTGAGTTCCAAATGTGAGTAACCAAACAAGAACTTAGGGCTATAAGCTTTGCTTGCAACTCCTACAGCTGCCCAGGGCCTGGCCCAATAGGAACACATTCCATAAAGCAGGGCTGGCTCTCTCTCCCCACTTCTTCCCTCAACAGAAGGGCTCGTGTGAGCTTGCCTCAGCATCCCAGCCACATACTTCCCTTTCCTCCCTGCAACTCGCATTCCATCGCCCCATCTCCTCAACGTACTTTCATTTACCCTGGGCCTTTCCTGTGGTCACTGAGAAGGACTCACCTCAGGTCTTTTGGCCACTAGTTATAAAAGTAAGTTTTATTTTCCTACCATATTCCCATACCTAAGGTATGTCCTAGTTCTCCTTTCCTCTTCCATCTATAGGTTTTCCTGTCCTAGTGTTCTGGTGGCTGGCACCTCTAGGCCCAGCCTCCAAGGGGCCTACTCCTACTTCTCATTAACCTGTACCTATAACCTTCTATAATATTTGTATACCACCGAACTTTCTCAGTGTGCAGCTACATTAAACCCTTTCATAATGACCTCATGTCCCATGATTCACAACAGCACCAATTAATTCTTACCATGGGCTCCTGAAAAAAATATCCCTTTGAATTTCACTTCCTTACTTCCAACAGAAACAACAACAACAACAAAAAAATACAGACAGTCCTCATCTTAAAATGGTTCCATTTAATTTTTTATTTTGTGGTGGCATGAAAGCTATATGCACTTAGTAGAAATGTTAACTTTATGTTAATCACAAGAGCCTATAAAACCAATCTGCTTTTCTCTTTCAATGCAGCATTTAATAAGTTTCATGAGATATTCACTTTATAATAAAATTGGCTTTATGTTAGATGATTTTGCCCATCTGCAGCCTAATATGAGTGTTCTGAGCATGCTTAAGGTAGGTGAGGCTAAGTGGTAGTGCTCAGTAGGGTGGGTGTACTAAATGCATTTTTTACTTAACAATATTTTCAACTTACGTTGGGTTTATAGGGACACAACCCCATCACAGGTTGAGGAACATCTGTACATATTTCTTTTGTGTATGTGTGTGATACCTGGGATTGAACTCAGGGACACTCGACCACTGGGTCACATCCCCAGACCCCCTTTTTATATATATTTTATTTAGAGACAGGGTCTCACTGAGTTGCTAAGTGCCTCACCATTGCTGAGGCTGGCTTTGAACTCACAATACTCCTGCCTCAGCCTCCCAAGTGCTGGTATTACAGGCGTGCGCCACCACGCCCGGCGCATCTGTACATATTTCAAGAAGCAAGAAACTCCTACTATTCTTTTACTGCTCGTGGTTTCCTTTCTATAAAATACACTGTTTAAAAAAAAAAAAGGGGGATGGAAAGTTACTATGTGGCAGGTGTGGTACTATTAATGCTTTATTGAAGCAGCTCATTTACTTTACTCTGAGATCCTTCCATGTAATGTTATTTTCATTGTTTTCCACATGAGAAAGCTGAATCACAGTAACTTGTTCATAGTCCCGGGCAGTATTTGAATCTAGGAAGTCTTACTCCAGAAACTATTATCACTCAGCTCTCCAGAACACAAAACCCTGTCCTATTCTCCTCTTAGTCCACAAGAACTTAAGTGCCCAAGAAAACAAGATGGTTTTCATCCACTCACATCCTTCTGCCAATTTAAGACAGAATTAGCAGCAGTGAATGCCTTTAACTGAGAGCTTCCTGGTCTAAAATTCTTAAAGTTTTGCTCTGGGCCTCATTGATCTAGGGTACGCTCCATGATCCATTCTGTTTGAAATTATTTTTATGCCTGCTCATAACTACAGCGAGTTATAATAATATCAACACCATCCATCAAGTTTCTTTGAAACTGGAGTTTTTCAGAGGGAGTTGTTCAGGAGAGGAGAGTCTATTTAGCTTCTAGTTTTGACTCACAAGTATGTTTGAATAGTTCTGATCACAAAGATAATCACTGCTAGAGTTTCTCACAGAAGTGTAGTTCATTGATTCATTCCCGTATATTTTAAAAGTGCCGGCTATGAGCTAGACGCTGGATTGATTAACCTTAAAGATTCCTTCTGATTTTGAGAATTTATAATGACAAGAAAGTTGAAGTGGGCATAGGTGAATTCATTGGATTTTATAGGAAGGACACAAGAAGGGACATCTTTGCATATTATGTTGGTGAAGGACAGCAGTAGGAACAATGGTGACTTGGTGACTTGTGCTGGCACAGGTGAGTAGATCTGTCTAGGAGAGAAAAAGCAGCTCTCTAGAAAAGCATGAGAAATGTGGTTGGCTGGGTAAACTGAGTCAGTTATTGGATGCAAAGGAATTCAAAGTTTGTGTTAAAGAAAGAAAACCATTGTCATGATCTTGAGCTGGGGGACACAGTGAACAGCATAGCTTTCTTAGGGTAAGAAATCAGTGGTCATCACCAGCAAAAGTGAAACTTCCTTCTCATTGTACAGGTAATTTAAAGAAAATAAACATTTAGAGTTGAAAAGTAACCTCCCTGTGGCCTAGAAACAGGAACACAAGGCACTTCTCTCCTCATTCACAGTTCTTTTTCTCTAACTCTCATCTCTCAGATCCACAATGTGGGTTGCCAGATGTTCCAAAGGCTGCTAATGAGATGCAGCTATAATGTATTCAGTTCATAGCCTTTGCTACAAACCAAACTCCTGTCCTCACCTGTTGCATTTCCTGGGGGCCCACAGGGGCTGCATAGTGATATCTGAGGTATGCAGGCAGGGAGGTAGTCCTCACCCAGGCAGCTCATCCCTCCTCACTAGGGAATGGAGGGCACATAGCCTCTCCCTGACACAAAGTCAGAGTAAGCAAGGAAGAACCACCTGAGGAAGAAGACAAATGTTTGAAGACAGAAATAGTTTGGGAACCAAGAAGGGAAAATTGACAAGACTTAATTACACAAAGGGCACCTGAACAAAAGAGTAGCCGGGATTTCTGTTCAACTTCAGAGGAGAAGTAAGCAGACTTAGAAGGCAAGAGGACCGTCATGTCTTCATCGATCAACTTACTTCTTAATCCCGGTGTTCAGGTCATCCAACATGACTGTAGGATACCAGAATATGCTACCCCAAAGTAGACCTTTCAGCATAAGGATTATTTTGAGCCAATCATTTTTTAGCAATTGCAGACACAGCTGAAGCTCTGAAAACAGAGCAGAAGTGATATATTTTTATAAGAAAAATTTGCATCTGTAAAAGAAATCTTATTTGTAAGGGTGTCTCTCTCACCAGGAAAAGAGGAATAACAAAATAGAAAGCACAAACTTAAATCTTCAAAATGAATCTTTCTTTTGTTTACCATCTTTTCCTGGCCATCTCCCCACACCTTTCTTTCTCGGTTTCAGCAAAGGAAAATATTTAAGCCTTAAGTCAAAGCCACTTCTTCCAGGGTTACTCTTAGATATTTGCTGTGAGATTTCTCTGCATATCTCCTATTTGTACAGGAGGTAGACAAGCCATTAAACTTTTGTTTGCTTTTCTCAATCTGTCTTTTGTTTCTTGGGGTAGCTAAGAACCATGGAGCTTAGAGAGAAAACTTATATTGTCAAGGACTGTTAACAGGTCAGATTACCTAAGGAGGATGTGAGTTTGTGAAATCAGCCTCTGAAAGTCTATGCCATAGTTTCAACTTGCATTTGCCTGGGAGTGAGCCAATAAAAGACTTGTCAAAAGACAGAAGGGGGCACTAGTTAGCCTTTTTAGGTCTTTCCTAATCAAGTATTATGTCTTTTTCTTTTTAGTTGGATTAAATGAATTTAGTCCAACTTCCTTGAGAATGGTGAGGACCTGGGGGGGTTTTCGTGTGACACTCACCCTTTTGCCTTTTATTATTCCCTGCATTTGAGTCTCCCAAGCACACTGTCTCCCTCCAAAAACCCACACTGGTGTCTCCAGGCCTCAAGAAATCTGCTCTTTTCCACCTCATGCAAGAGTACAGTCCTTGCCACACATCTGAACAGTTGAACAGAAACTGTTTAGCAATCTTTATTGCTGACCAAGTATTGTTTTTTAATTCCAATTTCTCACTCATTCAGTAAAGCAGAAGTAATGCTCTATGTTTTATCCTTTTCTTGTAGAGTTCTGTGTAAGATGCTATAGTCTAATACATTTTACTGGTTGAGAGCAAAAGAAATAACAAATTATATGTGGGATTTAATACTAAGCATCTATCATGTGTGAGATGCATTAAAACATTTATTTAGCAATCCTTTTGAACACCAGGGATTTTTAAAAAAAAATATCTAGGGTGAAATAATATTTTGCTCACCAAGTGTTTTTTTTTTATATATATATATATATATATATATATACATATATATATATATATACACATATGTATATATATATATACACATATGTATATATATACACACATATGTATATATATATATATATTCAGTTGTAGATGGACATAATACCTTTATTTTATTTATGTGGTGCTGAGGATTGAACCTAGGGCCTCACACATGCTCACAAGTGCTGAGGATTGAACCTAGGGCCTCACAAGTGCTGTACCGCCGAGCCATAGCCCCAGCCCCTGACCAAGTGGGTTTTTAAAAATATTTATTTAGTTAGTTAGTTGTACACAATGCCTTTACATATTTTTTACATGGTGCTGAGGATTGAACTTGGGCTGCGCACATGCCAGGCAAGCGCCCTACCGCTGAGCCACAACCCCAGCCCTGACCAAGTGTTTTGACACAGGCATTTGTTGGTTACTTAGGACATGATCACATACAGACTATATAATAACTGAATTCCTGCATGCTGTTAAGAGTTGGAGAAGACATTTTATTTGAAAAATGAGCCAAAGAAATCTTGACTGGAAAGGATAATACAGAGAAATTGCACACACTGTGCATGCTAATATTGCTGTCCTGACTTTGGCTGTTAGGTAAATAAAGGAAGATTGGTGGAAGCCAAGAGAATGACCCAAATGTTGGCTTTGGACCAATGGTCAAGTTTATAAAGTATGAGTTTGCTTTGTTGTTTGGGAAAATCAGATCAGAGACATTTGTTGCCAAATTGTCATGTAGTACCCAGGACCTATGGACAGATTCTCAGAAATGATGTTTCTACAGTGAAGAAAAGAAACATTTGACTGTGGCTTAGAAACAACGACCAACTGAAGCTTTGATTGATAATGTTAAGGATTAGCTAGTATATATAATTCTTGATTTTTAAAACAATAATTACTTGATTTAAAAATCAAGAAATACTTTAAAAATCAAGAATTATATATACTTGCTTAGATATTATCTTTTGTAAAATTGCATTTTAAAATTGGTCATGCTTGTTTTAAAAAAAATGATTATAGATCATCCCCCACTTACGATGGTGACTTTTTTACTTCAGTGGTGTGAAAGCAATGCATCTTCAGTAGAAAATCATACTTTGGATTTTGATCATTTCCTGGGCCAGTGATAAAACCATAAGTTACTCTCTTGTGATGCTGGACGGAGGTAACAAGCAACAACTCCCAGTCAGCCACGTGATCCCCAGGGTAAATGAAGGACAAGCTACAGTGTACTGTTTAGTTAAGCTATGATGTTCTAGCGTTAGGTGCATTGAATGCGTTTTCAACAGAGGTTAACTTACAATGTCTTGTCAGGTTGTAACTCCTTTATCAGTCAAGCAGCATCTGTATTGAACAGAATAGTATGGCCATCTGTCTCCATTAACCTTGTAGACAAAGCAGGAATCTGGGTAATGAGGTCAAGACTTCATAACCGAAGCATAATCACTGTTTTGTTAGTGAGTATTTTTAGCTTACCTTAATTGCAGTCAAAGTACCTCAGAAAGGCTAAGCCTACAGCACCAGAACTATAAAATATTCTAGTTTCACATCATAAATGGGTCACAATTTCTTGATGAATTAGATTGCAATCAAACAGCCAACAATGACAGGACATGCTTTTGCCTTCGATGATTTAGGGACACTTAAGAATCCCACGGTGACCTGAGATTATGTTTAAGAAACTCTGCTTTGATCCATGAAATTCTGAACATCTGAAAACCTGGACATTTGAATTTTCTGGTTATTTGGGCATAATTATAGTCTCATCATATGTCACAAAATCAACAAGAGGTAGAATTTAAATATTTGGCAGACTTCTTCTATTTTCCAGGAAATAACATTTAGCTATACTTGAGATTCTTTGTGTTTTTTTTTTACATTATTATTATATAATGATAACTGTAATAATATTTGAGTCTTTCCCAACTATTTTATTACAACTTCCAAAACCTTTTCACACCCTGGTACACATGGGAATTGATCATATATAAATAGTACCCTGGAAAAATGGAGCAGGCTGCTGGGGCTCTGGCCACCTTCCTGCTGGCTCAAGGAAAGAGAACTACCTACTCTTTATGTCTTTGCTCACCTGGAGTCCATCTGGGGGACTGGGAAGGGAAGCTCTGCCAGTGGCCCATTAAGAACCACTTCACTCATGGTGGTCCTCTAACTCTCATGAAAACATCTTCTCCACGTTCTCCTGAGGGAAGGACTTCAGGAGTTGAAGGAAGATGAGCAGCCTCATGGGAAGGAAGAGATGGCACACATTCCCTAGTGGAGTGAGCAGAAACACTCGGTTGTGGGAAATGGCAGCTGTGGTCCTCAGGGAATTTTGCTGATAGTATGAGAGTGGGGCATGATGTCACAGGAACCCTGGCTTGGCCAGCACAGCATGGTGTCCAAGGCAGCTGATCTGTTCATCCAGATTGAAAAGATTTCTCCTCCTGCTGCTCTCCCATCCTCCCCTTCTCCCTGCCAGTCTGAGTGATAATTGTAAAGCCATGCAGTTCCTTTCAGAAATAGGCCATGGGAGCCAGGGCTGGGTGTTTTCATTGCTGGCATGTTGCAATTATCACTGAGGATGGCTCCGATGACAGCATAATACATGTGGTGTTTTGTGCTAAAAAAGTCAATGCCAGTGGCTGAAAGAGCAAAACTTCCCAGAGCAGTCTCAACATGACACATGATCTGCATGGGTCCCAATGCGGCGTCACTTTTCTTCACCGTCAAGATTATGCCTACAACAGTGCATTGACCCAGTCTTTGGGAAACCTTGAGAAAAGAATATCCTTCTCTGTTCAGGAACTCTTTAACTCTCAACAAAGTGGTAAGGGGATGCTTTGTAAAGTGCCTGGGTCAGAGTTCAGAATTTAAATTTGTCTTAACTTGAAAGGAAAATGTCCACCTCAGAATAGAATTTAAAAAAGAAGGAAAGTATGAATCTTAAGTAACATTTTGTATCTGTGTGACTTTAGGAATTTTAATTCTCTGGCTCTTGACATTAAAAGAAAAAAGTATAATACTTCACAAATTTGTTAGAATTACATGTCTAAGTAAAATATTTAGCACAAAGATCCAATGTAAATGCTGTAAACAGTAGTTGTTGCTATTAGTATACTTAGTTATTATTATATATGCCACTCATTTTTTTAAGAAAGGAAACTCTTGGAAGAAAATTATTCTATATGCTTGCTAAATCTGATATTGTATTATACACATTCTATTAGAATATATACTTGCTAAATTCTTTTTTAGTACTAGCTGAGTTTTATCTAATTATCATGTAGATAATTAGAATTATCACACCAGTCATAATCTTCTCAAAAATATTAATATATCATGTTGTTCAGAAGTTGAACAAATAAACCCAAACAAGAAAATGACAAATTGGAGGAGATACCCCTCCTCCATAGCAATCTGTAAACTCAAAAATTCCTTCAAGATGCCAAGAAGTGTACGTATTCTCATTAGAAGAGTTTAAAACATGGTATTTAATATTGACATATATGTCATATATATGTGCTATAGCTTAGCTTTTTATAGCATTGACTGTCTAAAATAAGTTAGCTTTTCACATTTCATGACTATTTTTATTTATTTAATCATGAATTGCCAACCTTAAAAGACTTTTCCTTATTCATTATTCAACATTAAATAGCGTCTTTTCACTTTGATGTAAGTTATTAACTCATAGACCACTTTTACCTTAAGTCATTGGGTAACAAAGCATAGTTCTAGATTTTGAAGATAAAGCAGGAGGACATTAAAATCAGCTTTAATTTTTACTCAAAAGTTCATTCAAAGAAAACAATGAAAAACATCACCGTTAAACAGAAAAACACCTTCTTCACAGTCGTATTTGACTACTAAGTTTTCATTAAGTAGTGTAATTTCTACAACTATACAGACAATGAGTGGATGCCTCAGTGTGTGGGCTGATGTAAATGGCAGACTCAAAATTTATTTAGAAATCACAGAGCAGCAGATTTCCTGTTACAGACTCAGAATATACACTCAGGATAAGAATGCAAGAAAGCGAGAGACCAGGTCCAGTTATCCCTCCAAATTATAGTTTGTAAAAGAAGGGTTTCAAGGATTTCCATTCATTATTAATACTTCTCTTCAAGCAGTATGGGGATTCCTCAGAAAATTCTGAATGGAACCACCATTTGACTCAGCTATCCCACTCCTTGGTTTATATCCAAAGGACTTAAAATCAGCATACTACACAGATGCAACCACATCAATGTTTATAGCAGCTCAATTCATATTAGCTAAACTATGGATACAACCTAAGTGTCCTTCAATAGATGAATGGATAAAGAAAATGTGGTATATATATTCAATGGGATATTACTCAGCTTTAAAGAAGAAAGAAATTATGGCATTTGCTGATAAATGGATGGAGTTGGAGAATATCACGCTAAGCAAAATAAGCCAATTCAAAAACACCAAAGACTAAATATTTTCTCTAATATGTGGATGCTAATTCACAATAAGTGGGGCGGGGTACTAGGGAAGAATAGAGTTACTTTGGTTTAGGTAGAATGGAGTGAAGGAAGAGGAAGGGAGAGGATATGGGTATATGAAGGATGGTGGAATGAAGCAGACATTATTACTTTACATATATATGACTGCATGACCAATGTGATTCTACAACATGTATAATCAGAAAAATGAGAAATTATACACCATTTATGTATAATATATCAAAGTGCATAAACACATTCTACTATCATGTGTAACTAATTAAAACAAATTTAAAAATTTTTAAATAATAATAATAATACATCTCATCTCCTTCCACCTCTTCCTCCTCCTCCTCCTGTTCCTTTTTTGTGCTTCTCCTCCTTGTTATTATTTTAGTAAAGAACACTGAGGTAGTAAACAACAATAAAAACAGGACCCTAGCAATCATCTTGCCCATCCTCATACTTTCACAAATAAATGGCAATGAAGCTTAGCGGTTATGAGTGGGGCTCAGAAGTCCCTCTGCGTAAGTTCAAGTCTGGGCTCAGTCACTTTCCACCTGTGTGACCTGTGGATATGGGATTTACTTAGCTGCACTTTAGTTTTCTAAACTATAAAATCAAAGTTGCAGGCTAATGAAAGGATTCATCGTATCAGGTTAGTATGACAGGCAAACAAGGTCATGCAAAAGCCTTAGGTGTTTTTGCAAATGGGAGGAGCACCAAGGCCATGAGAAGTTGGTGAACTTGTGTGAAGCTCAGCTAGTTGGCAGTGGAGTCCAAGTCTTCTCTTTTCAGTTCAAGACTTCATATTCCATAAATGAATAGCATGGTATGGAGATAGATCCTTTCTGCCTAAATAGCATCCACCCTGTCTTCTGGTAATACAAAACTGACATCTCTTTGGAGGATCATCTGGCCCCACTCAGTCCACATGCTTCAGCTTTATTTGTGGGGAGTGAGGTGATATCATTCAACACAAGCCTGGCAGTTCCCCTCCCCTCGCCACAAGTTTGGTTCAGGGAGGGGCCTATAATCAGTCAATGAGATGCCATCCAGGATGTTGCTGGAACAAGTGGGAAACAGAAGTCCTTTTTCTTTTGTGACACAATTATTAAGATGTTCAGAGGCCCTGGTGGCCATCTTGCTGTTAAGAAGGTAAAGACTAGGACTGGGGGTGTAGTTCAGTGGTAGAGAGCTTGCTTAGCTCACAGGAGGCCCTGCGTTCCATTCCCAGCACCACAAAATAAATAAACAAAATCCAGTAGAAAGGGAAAGATAGTTCATAAGTGGAGAGAAAGATATTCCCGATGGTGTCACCTGAGTGCTTGGATTCAACCATACTTAAAGGTAGGGGAGATTGATCCTTGGGCATTTCTGCTAGCTCAGCCAATGAAGTGGCGTCTGCTAATAGCATTGAAAGAGCTCTGACCTACACAGGCATTTAAAAAATATATCACACGGTAATCTCCTCAGGAACCAGCATTTCTTGGTAGCAAAATACTCTGGAACGCAAACATTCTTGTAATACCACGAGAGTAATGTGGATGGTCCTCTCTACTTTGTGATATTCTTATATTGTTTTGGTCAGGTGAACAATATTGGGAAGGCAGTATAGTGTGGGCCCTGGAATCAGACCTGAATTGGAATGCCAGCCCTTCCCCAAGTTGGCTCCCTTCTTTTCTGCTGTTTAGTCTCTCAAGCCTTAGTTACTTTATGTGAACAGACTTATTTTAAGGATTCAATAAGATAATGCATGCAAATACCTCAGTTTTAAGAGCATTGTAATAAAAATAATGACCAACATTTATGATGTTTAGTAGGTGTTGGATTCTGCCAAGCGCCATAAATGAAAGATAGATCATTTATCCTCATAACAATCTCGTTTTGCGTTTGAAGAAACAGACAGAAAAGTGAAGTAGTTTACACAATCAGAACAGCTAGTATGAGTTAAAGCGGGAAGTCTTATTTTAGAAGCCAAGCTCATTACTGTGCTGTGAAATTGCCTCTTCTCTTATCCAGTAAAAAAATTAGATTGTCAGGTTGTTGCTACTGATAAGTGATTCCTGATACAAGTTCAAAAGTTGACTTAGATTTTGAAGCAGTGATTTTTAGACCCAAAGATTCAAAGATAAATAGGCCTCTATTTATCTAGAGGAATTCACAATATCATCAGGAGTAGAGTTGGGCGAGAAGAAACAAGTATTCTTTTTTTTTTTTTTTTTTTTTTTTTTTGGTACCAGGGATTGAACTCAGAGGCACTCGACCACTGGGTCACATCCCCAGCCCTTTTTTGTATTTTATTAGAGACAGGGTCTCACTGAGTTGCTAAGTGCCTCGCCATTGCTGAGGCTGGCTTTGAACTCGCGATCCTCCTGCCTCAGCCTCCCAAAGTGCTGGGATTACAGGCGTGCGCCACCGCGCCTGGCTTCAGAAACAAGTATTCTTTGGGGAAAGTTATTGTAAACCCTCTGAGTTTTGGTGTCCTGTAAAAATGGTTTTATCCATGTCCCAGGGTTTTGTAAGGTTAACAGAGATCATTATGAGAAGCACTTGGCAAGGTTCCAGGGGATGTTCATCATTGTTATCAATGTCACTACCAACAATGCTGATACAAACTGGTGGATCAGGTCCAAAATTTAGGAATATTCATGAAATTTGGCTTTCATTAGTGACCATTTTTTTGCAAACAGATCTTGTTCTCTGGTTTAAAGACAAAAAGAAAAATAAGAAATAAAAAATCTGCAACCTGAGCGAGTCTATTTATTTGCTACCTCCTAACAGCAAGCAAAATACTCCCATGGAGAGCTTCAAATGCAAAGACTGAGGAGAATTGTGCACAACTGTCCATCTCTCCTCTGTCCCCACATCCCTGAAGTGGATGCACCACATGGAGCTCTGAGAAATCACACAGAAGGAGGGCAGAGTTTTAGTACAGAGCAGCAGCTCAGCAACTAAAGACCAACTCTGCTCCCTCCTACAGCTCTTTCTAGGCAGAGTTCACTGGTCTCCCCAAGTGCCTACGTGGTCATTTTTAGGCTCTTCCATTTCAATGAAGTGGTCTCTTCTGAGGGTCAACTACAGTTCCATTGCCCCACTTTATTTCCCCATCAACCTCTCCCAGGTGGCATGCTCACAGACTCCCTCCCCTTGCAATGGGATCACTGTCCTCCTCTCCTTTCCTCCCTCACCACCTCCGCCCAACTGCAGAAGAGCAAGAGGAAGTACCTTGAAACCCCACTCTGACAGGCAAACCTCTCAAGAGGAGTGCTGTTAGGGACCAAAGCCCTGCCTGGCAGTGACAGTGTAAGGACCCTCGGTCCTTTGGGTGGAGCAGAAAAGACCACAGGAGTCACCTTCCCTGCTGTGTGCAGCGTCTCACCAGACTGATGGAAAAGGGGGAATGGAGTCCACTTGTTTTCAGGGTCTGACATTTTTCTATTCTCTTTTCCCTTCTCCTAAGATTCGGTATTGGCTTCTGGTCATGTGCTCCATACAAGAACAGGACCACAACTCCCCTGAACACAAGACCAAGAGCAGAAAGGGCACAGTCTTGAAATTGGTGTTGTTTCTGCTTCTCATGCCCATCTAATATGGGAAGACTAATTTCATGGCCTGTTCTGCTTGTCTTCAAATTTTACAAGCACATTATCAGTAAGAATAAATAACATAAATAAATAAAAGTGCCCTAACCAACCATGTACCTGACAGTAAAACTCAAGTTTTCATATCTGTTATCTCCTGCAGTTTTCTCATCTTTGTTTTGGTATAAAGATAGGAATGGTGATTCTGAGAAACTTTAGCATTGACTCTTTTTGTTGTGAAGTTGTATGATCATTGCCAAAAATATATCAGGTATTACCAAAAAGCATGAACAGTAAAAGATTGTACAAATAAGACCACCAGTGCTGAAATTTTCAAACATTCAGTACAAATTTAGCACATTGTCCAAAGAAATCATTTCTCTATAGCCTGCTTTTTACGAAGATATTCTCAGCATCTTGCAATGTTAGAACATATAGATCTATTTTAATCTATTTTAAAAAATTCTTCCATAATATTCCATAATATGGAGGTAGTTCATTTAGCCAGTTCTTTATTGGTGGATATTTAGATTGTTTCCAAAATTTAAGCAATGAACAATTCGTCTATACATCTTTGACCAGCTGCTTTATTATTTTATTAGAAGGTATTCTTAGGAGGGTCAAAGGGTGTTTTGCACTTTTATACACCTTTGTTAATTATAACTAAATTATCTTCCAGAAAAGTTTTAAAGGAATAGAATTGCTTTCCACTTTTGCATAGACCAAGGCACAGAGATCTTCAATGGCTTGCTGAACATAATTTCATTATTCACTGTGGTGCCACAGATACATCTGAAAAACCATAAGTGGAACTGGAGAGATCTACTGAAATCACTTAATCCAAATCTCCTCATTTTATAGGCAAATCGAGGAAGGAGGGTATCTAAATCTTGAACCCAGGGTCTCTCTCCGTCTCTAGTGCTTCCTGGAGTTGGAGGATGGTGTCTGCAATTTGACATGGCGCCATCCTGCCAATACAATGCTATAAGCTTCAGATTTTCTTTCACAATTGTATATTTTTCTGATAATCAGTCCTTTATACCACAAATTTTAAAAACCCACCAGATAAATCATAGTCAAGGTGTAAACAGAATCTAAGGTCTAGTATCTTAGACCATTTTTCTTTCTTTCTTTCTTTTTTTTTTTTTAAAGTTGGCAATGGTTTTCCTTAAGTTCTTTGCAGACCTAGGATTCAGCGATGCTCTTTAAACATCTTCCTTAGAATCCTGTGTGGTTAGCAGCTTGTGCTCCCTGGTGACCACTAGGCGTCAGACTTTCCCATCTCTCCTCCATTGTGTGCGTACTCAGTAATCAACTCATTTGCTCAGGGTCATGAGTTCTTTATCTAAGGGGCTTGCTTCTTTGTCATCATATGAAGATGGTCATTATGATGCAGAACTCTAGCAGATTTGAACAGCAACAATTAAGTCTGAATGTCTCCTAGCTACTGGCTTTTCAACAGAGCTCTTCATTGCAAAACCCAGACCTTATAATGAAGGGGGGAGGGAGGTTACAAAGAAGATCAATAACCATGCCTTTTACCATTCTCAAGTAAAGCCACAGGATGCTAATGCTTCTTACCATGTTGCATAAATAATAAAGTGCTGGGGTGGGCAGGTCTGAGCACCAATCCTTATTATTTTAAGGACAATTTAAATGCTAAAATTGTCAACCAAAGACTTTGAATTTCATATGTCAAGTGGGTTGGAACAGAACAGCACATCATCAACTATTTACACCGTGTCCACTGCATACAGGGTACTGCATTCTAAGTCAAGAAAAGGGTATTTTTATTCATTTAGTTGATTGAGTACTCAACAAGTATTTGTTGAACACCTTGTGGGCACTGGGAATCCCTTGAAAAGAAAATGACATAAGATTAATACACCAGCAATATGGTTCATGCAATACAAGGGCACTTTCACACCACACCAGTTTAGGATGCTTAATCCTTCCTGCCATAGATGAGGCCATCTAGAAGAGATTAGAGATCAGTCCCATGTCTCCTAACCAAAGTAATTGTTATGTAGCAACCCATATCACCTTTTTGGAGGACCTTCATGTCAGAGCCTCATCACTTCCTCACTTCCTTCTCTCTCTCCCTGAATTGTCCTTGAGAGAAGGAGACAAACAGTAACCTCATCACAGACATAAGGGAACTCAAACCAAGAAAAGTAGGAGAGGTTTTCTCAAATCTCATATAAGGACAGAGCCCAAATCACAATTCTAGATTCTATGAGCTATATTAGGGCATCCCTGGAGAATGGTTTTCAGCCAAGATATGAATAATAACACTAAGTAGAGTGGCTTACATAGAGCAGGTAACAAGCATTAGGAGACTGATGAATAAGAACAGAAAGCTTCATTTTGTAAACCAATTTCCTTGAAACCCAGTATTCTGCCTGTGGTGCCTCTCATCCCAGAGACATCTTCTCACCTTCCTTTCCTGGAGAAAGAGATAACATCCCTTGACAGGCACTGACTCACTTGGGCAAGTACATCGACTATGATCTCCCACAACATATGTCAAGCCTTCACAGAATTGTTCTGACCAAAACAGCCCATGCCCTGTAGCTGAGATTCACTCTAATCTATTTTAATTTGTCTAAGCAGTCACAATTACCAGAATGTGTCTCCCCAAAGAAAAACTACATGTTTCCCATTTGGTTATTTTGAACTTTGCTTAACACTTCCAAAATATTTTTTTTTTTCTTTTTCTTTTTTTGGTACCGGGGATTGAACTCAGGGGCACTAGACCACTGGGCCACATCCCCAGCCCTTTTTGTATTTTATTAGAGACAGGGTCTCACTGAGTTGCTAAGTGCCTCGCCATTGCTGAGGCTGGCTTTGAACTCACAATCCTCCTGCCTCTGCCTCCCAAGTGCTGAGATTATAGGCATGCGCCACAGCGCCCAGCTACTTCCAGAACATTTTTTAAAATATATCTATAAAATGTGGCTATAAAACAATGAGACAGACTTCCTAAGGCTTGCCAGAAAATAGTTTTATCTGAGATACATCAACCTTTATGTTTTTTTCTTTACAGAAGAAGATGCACAAACAATACGGTCCCCACTAACTTATCTTTACCATCACCACCCAAATAGTATTAACAAAGGACCTATTTGTGCATAGCACAGATTGTAAATGAAGACCATTCAGAGTACTGAAGTTTGATTTATTTACTTAATTCACATACACAGAATATTTGTCTGTTTGGTCCTTCCTCAATAAAAGGAATGTGTCCCACAGCCTGACATTGCATCCATCTGCCTTGACACCAGCTTATGTAGCATAAGGGCCTCATGTCCAGATAGTATCAGGTAATAATCTGGGTTCTTTGGGCATACCTGCCTGGGAAATCAAATTGAAGGAGAAAGGTTAATCCAAGAGGAGAAAAGAAAAATATGCTCATTCCCTATAAAATCAATCTTCTCATTAGTTCTAGATGCCACAAATTTATACAACCAGGGCTGGGTTATGGCTCAGCGGTAGAGTGCTCGCCTAATACTAATGAGGCACTGGGTTCGATCCTCAGCACCATATAATAATGAATAAATAAATAGAAGTACTTAAAACAAAATTTACACAACTTAAGAAACATTACCTATGAAAACCGACTGCACCCACAGTAATGACATAAAGGTGTGGTGTGATCTACAATAAAGTGCTGCAGATGAACTCTACCTTAGTGACTTATAAGCAACTCATTCTGCATATCTAAACCTCTGCATAATTTTTATAAACTTGTCAAATATGAGCAGTCTCTTTTTTGATATATGTCATAAGTTCTTTTTGAGCAAAAATAATAGGAAAGTGAAAATTCATTAAAAGAAACATAAAACAGGCTAGGCCTACTGGCAATAATAATCTTCCCTTTGTGATAAGTGCATTCTCCCTCCTCTCACCATGAATGCACACTCAGTACTTTACTCTAAATTGTGTGTTTTTTTTTTAAGAAAAGTATTATTTCTAAAATAAACAAGAGAACACAATTACACCAACAAGAACAATAGTACCAACTATTAGCATATTCCTAGTTTCTGAGTTTCAGGCCTCCCTTTTCAGGTAGTGTTGCCAGACCCCCTCTTCCTAAAAAATGCTCAGAGTAGCCCTGAGAGCCACACTTCTTTCCTTTACCTCAGTACCTAAAAAGGAAAGTGATGCTAGGGCAGCCTCACCTAACAGTCTTGCACCCGGGCTGTGGCTCCCTCAGGTCAGTTCAGCTCTTGCCACATGAGTCATCTGAAAAATTGAACTGGGCAGCTCAGCTCTTAAATAGCCATTGCACTCCTGTGACGACATTTTTTGAATAAGCACCCAGAAACCAGACTAGTTTCCACTGAAAAAGAATACATTCACATTTACTTTAAAGCAAGGATAAGGGACCAGATTCTGAGGGCACAAGAAAAGGGCAGTCTGGAAGACAGGTGGGGTTTTCTTTTTAATTTTTGTTAGTGCATTTTAATTTTCACTGTGGCATTTTCATAACAGGCATATTATATACTTTGATCTTATTCACCCCCAGTGCCCTCCCTTGTCCTCCCCTCCCCTTCCTCTTCTCTTATAGTCTCCCAGGTAGGTTCTTTAAAAGTGTGAGCATTGAGATATATGTAACCCTTAGTTTCTCAACTACAAACCAAACAGTACACTTGGAGTTATAAAAGGTCTGGAGAGAGGTGCTTGTATTCTTATTTCGGACACAAAGAATATTTGGAACAGGAGTTTCCAAAATATACTTCTACCTGGTACCCCACATTGCTACATCTTCCCTTCCTTTGCTGGGAAGCTAAGAGTGGACATTTGTGAATCTACTAAGTACCTCGCAATCAATTAACTAATAAAAATAATGAAATAAATTATTTTATATGAGAGTCCCTTCATTACCCCTGGATAATGTTTATGAAGTGTTTCCCAGGTGTTCTGGGAAGGTCATTCACTCATTCTGTTTTCAGCAGACAGTGCCATAACTAAGCACTCAGTACAGCTCTGCACTCATCACCATGGTAGACATGAAGGACTCTAGACTGTGGGGAGACTGCAGTCTAGCACAGGCTACAGTGCACTTATGTAATGTCTACTATTCAAAACAATACCAGAGCACAGCCAATTAGGTGATACAGAATGTGTGAAATTTGTGGGGAATCTGCAAGTGGGCATAGCAAGATGTTCTCCTGAGATGAGGTTATCTTTGGAGGAGGGAGGTATGAATAATTTTTGTTTTCATTATGTTTTATTTTTTAATTTTCTCCAAGGAATATGTAGTGTCTGTGTAAGTTATATTTTAAAGCTCAAATAAAAACCAAAGAATTTGGATGAGGGAGTACTTCCTTACAGCTAGGGCAACCAGGAGGGCTTTGTGAAGAAGGGGCATGAGAACTCAGTGATGACTTCAAGAACTGCAGAAGGTGGAAAGGGAAATGGGGAATTAGATTCCCATTTTGTATTGGGAAACTGTGAGCATCTCTGTTTAATGGCATTTGGGGATAAGTGGGCTGTGCTTGGATATGAGCCTAGAAAGGGAACTGGAACTTAATGGGAAGATTCTTAAATGGCAGGCTCTGGAGTTTAGACTTGAGTCCGGGGTTGATGCAGGTCATAGAAAATTCTCCATGTGATGAAACCAGTGCCCAAATGCTGAGGAGGTTAACCTGGGAGGGAGGGTTCCAGCTGGCTGACTTTGGAGGGGGCAGGGCGGTGGGTGTGGAGGGTCCCTGAAGCACTTAAGCCTAAGGTGGCAAAGGCTAGAACTCAGGGGTGCTTGAGGGAATGGAAAGAAAGGAGTGGGAGCATCATACACCAGGAAAAGGCATGGGTTCACCCTGAAGCACGCACTTACAAGCTCAAAGGAGAGAAAAGGTGAATATAGTTTCAACATACATTGTGTAATGATAGTCATGAGACTGATTTTCAAATATAGTTTACAGAATTGCCCTTCTTATAATACAGGCACATATGGAAAATGGATATAATTTAATTGTTGATGGGCCATTATATGTGAAGGCATGCACAGGAGTTGGAGAGCCAAGCTGGTCCATAGACGTCAGGAGAACTTCAGAGCCCAGAGGAGAACAGGTTCCTGGCTCTCAAGTCTCCCAGGGAACATCCCTATTAGGTTGCAGTACATGGTTTTTCGACCCGGGGGAAGGTCACTTTCCCCTCAGATGATTGGAGTGTTCTAAATGCTGAACCATGCAATGCCTGGAGCACGTTTAGCAGATGGAGCAGAGGGGGTGGGAGGGGCTTTTGGAAAATGCACTATTATTTCAATAATTTGCTCTTCATTGTTCCTACGAAGCATTTACAAACTAGACTTTATGCTCATCACAACCCAGAGCTTGCTCACCTTGCTGGAAAGAGACATAGCATTTGTGTAGCCTCCATAAGATGCTTATAAAATATTTATCACAGCGGGCTAATTGGTTTGAACTAAAATTCTTATGCTTTTCAGAAATTATCACATTCAGGTGCACATCACTTTGTGTGACTCCAACTCTAATTTCCCATTGCCTTCTGTCACCATTTCAATGTTATTTTTTCCCCTTCATTTCTTGATAAAGTCCTCAATGTGGAGTCTTTTCTGTTCACCTCAATCCCCACTTCTATGAAGTTGTCACTTACCATAACAGATTCTAGGGGTGGTGAATTTTTCAGCAACCAGAATAATTACCCCTTTAATACTAATTTCCAGACAAGGAATTTTTGTCAAAAACAGGATGCACCATAGCTACATCTGCAAATCGATGGGCATGAGATAGTCCATGTCAAAAGACTTCTTTAATACACTTTGGTCACATACGCATGACAACTTGCACATGAGCAAGGACCAAAGAAATAGCCCATCTCTGGCCTCACTCAAGTTAAGCGTGTGAATGGTCTATGTTCCTGTAGTCTATAACCCTGCAGGTGCCCTGGAAACCTGGAGCTCTACAGTAAATAAGATCTGCTCCCTCACTGTGCAACCTACAAATGCACTAATAGACAAACAAATACAGATGCGAGGTTTCTGGATAAATACTAAAGAGTGGGACCTCAGGGAGAGTATTGGCTGGGTACAGCTAGATATGGCCATGTCAGGCTTATTTGCACAAGGATAATTGAAAGAATGTATCCATTCATTCTGTAGAGTCAACAATGACCTCCTAGCAGCTTCTTAGACTTCTTAAGTATTCCAAACATAAGCCCCAGAATGCCAGTACTCTTCACGGCCCTTGAAAGAAATCTATACCCTCGCTCCTAATAGGATGCTGGTGTGCACGGCCCTGAGCACAACCCTCATCCATCTTAAGGACAATGCAATGACAAGTTACAATCACAGTTGACAGCAGAGTCCAAATACTGTTCAAAGAAGGGTTGACTATAATAGAAAATCGTCAAGCAAGCATTTATTGAGTGTCTACTGCATACAGGGCCCTGTACTGGAAGCTAAAAAAAGGATATTTTTCAATCTGTCAGTTGTTCAATTATTCAGCAGGTGCTTGCTGAATCTCTTCCTGTCTGGCATTGACTACCCCACAATGAAGAAAACCACATGAAGAATCTACTGTCAGT
Source organism: Tamias sibiricus (assembly GCA_025594165.1). Taxonomy (NCBI): domain Eukaryota; kingdom Metazoa; phylum Chordata; class Mammalia; order Rodentia; family Sciuridae; genus Tamias; species Tamias sibiricus. The sequence goes on from CM046659.1 coordinate 92,066,726, forward strand.
GTAACTCGTGTAATCCAAGAGCACTTTCACACCACACTTGAGTCGAGGCTGTTTGATCCCTCCATCTTCTAGAAACCCGTACAGAAGGGACTGAAGCCATGGCCCGTGTTTCCTAACCAAAATGAATTTCCCCAGGAGCCCCAGGTGGCCTTCTAAAAGACCTACTGTCACAGCCTCAGCACATCCCCACTGCCTTCTCTTCCTACCTGAAACCATCACTGAGACAAGAAGACAAATGACATCCTCATCTCAGACACGGGGAAATGAGTCAGAGAAAGGTGGAAGAGATTTTCTCAAATCACACAGAAGGACAGAAGCCAAACCAGAATCTTGGCTCTATGAGCTGTGCCATATGGAACCCCATGAAAATGGCTTTCAGCCAAGACACAGAGTGTGGCAGCAGTCAATGACCTGTAATTTGGCCATGTTTTGTTTGCAGTACTGGGGATTTAACCCACAGCCTCACATGCTAGCTAAGTGCTCTATCACTGAGAAACATCCCAGGCGTTTTTATTTTTATTTTGATGCAGTGCTTCACTAAGCCTGCTGTGATTCTCCTGCCTCAGCCTCCCTAGCAGCTGGAATTACAGGTATATGCCACTGTGTCTGGTCAGGCTCTGCTATTTGAGTAATCTAGAGACACATCACTTATGTGAGAGGAAAGTGGTGGACAAACAGATTACCCAGACAGAGTTAATCCATCAGAAATAATTCATAGCAGTTACTTGAGCTCATTTGTAGAAGGACCTGGGTAAGACAGATTGAGTTAAATGACCAGGAAGATGGAAATGCCTCGTTCATCAAAACACCTCCAAGGAGAGCCTGAGGACCGGCCATCCTTTTTCAGACCAACAGTGCATAAAACATGATCAACAATGTGAACTAATTTGTACCTTGTGCTTGTGCTTCATTGTCCACTAACTTATCACCCTCCCCCTGAATTGACTGAATATGAAAACCAGCTCTAACTTAAAAAGTTAGATGCACAGTGATCCTTTCTGAGGACTGTGCTCTTTCTAACTGGGTGAGGGAAGGCCCGTGGGTGGGGGGGCTGACACATGTTTCCCCACAACTGAACTGTTGCTATGGCTCGAGAGGCTCAGAGCTTGTGCACAGACGTGCCCTCGCTGCCTCCAGCCATCTCTACCCTGTCCAGCTGCCAGGACCGCGTGGACAGACACTGGAAAGTACATGGTGTTTCCTGCCCTTCAGCCCTTCCTGGTGACCTGTCCTCGTCTTTCAAAACAAAACCTGGCTATTGTTCAGGCAGAAACCTGCAGTCTCGGGCATGCTGGAAGCTCTGACATGCAGATCATCATGAGGAGCGGGCTCGTGCATTCCCCCTTTAATAACGAGTATTTACTCATTTGATCTAAATTGCCCAGGAGAAGCAGTATGTGATAAATGGGACCTGGTGGGTTTTCTGGAGAACCGTGTTAGGAAAAAGTGAAACAAAAACCAACCAACCAAAAAAAAAAAAAAAAAAAAAAAAAACAACAACAAAACAAACAAAACAACAAAACAAACAAAACAACAGAACAAAAATGGGTTGGCCCTAGATGCCCCTCAGTAGATGAGTGGATAAAGAAAATGTGGCATATATACACAATGGAATTTTACTCAGCAATAGAAGAGAATAAAATAATGGCATTCGCAAGTAAATGGATGAAGTTGGAGAATATAATGCTAAGTGAAGTTAGTCAATCTCAAAAATTCAAATGCCGAATGTTTTCTCTGATATAAGGAGGATGATACACAGTGGTGTTGGGTTGGGGTACATAGGAGGATTAGAGGAACACTAGAATGGTCAAAGGGGAGGGAGGGAAAGGGAGGAAGAAAGGGGATATGGAGGGGGAAAAAAAAAAACCCAAGAAGGTGGTAGAATAAGATGGATATCATTATCCTAAATGCATGATTGAAGACTTGAATAGTACGAATATACTTTGTATACAAACAGTGTTATGTAAAAAGATGCTCTATATGTGTATTATGAATTGTAATACATGCTACTGTTATAAATACAACAACTTTGAATTTAAAAAAATGAATTAAAAAAAAATGGGTTGGCAAAGCATATCTGCCAGAAATCCTGGAAAGGTTTACCAGACAGCAATGTTACTAAAAGCAGGTCCAATGTTTACCAATAAATAAGATTCTAAAAAATATATTTTAAAAACATTTTAAAGAACAGTTTATGGGAAAGCATCAAGTGACCTCAAGTGAACCTGTTTTCTTTTTTTTTTTTTTTTTTTTAACACCAAAATTGTCTTTCATTGAATGGCCAGGCACTAGCTTTGTGAGGAGAGTACATAGCTTAAGTGATGTATTTCTAAGGGCACTAGGAAGATGCCCCTCCTCCCGAAACAGTCATACCCTTCTGCCTCCACCCCATCCTGCCAAGACCCCCACAATCTGAGCCTTAGAGATGCAGTTTTAAATTTTGCCTTCTCTCAGCATCTCTTTTGACAGGAAAATTCCCCTCAACCCATTTTTGCTTTTTTTTTTTTAACTCTTTCATAACAATTCTCCAGGAAACCCACCTGGTTCTACCTATCATAGACTGCCCCTCCTGGGTATCAAAAACAAATGGTTAAAGACTCCTCATTAAAGGGGAAATATATGTGATTCTACTCAGCATACCCTTTTCCCCCACCTATCCTGCCAAGACCTCTACAATTCTGGCCCTAGAGATATGTCTTTAAGTTTTGCCTTTTCTAGGCTTCTCTTTTTTTTGGGGGGGGGGGCATGAGGGATTGAACCCAGGGGTACTTTACCACTGAGCCACATCCCCAGCCCCCCAAAAGACAGTGTCTCACTAAGATGCTTAGGGCCTAAGTTGTTGAGGCTGGCTTTGAACTTGAAATTCTCCTGCTTTGGCCTCCTGAGCTGCTGACACCATCACTTCTGGCATTAGGTTCCTCTTTTAACATGTAAATACTCCTCAAAGGGGTCTCCTATGAACTCTTAATATCTTAATGCTTGTGAGCAGTTCAGCTTGCTTTCAGTTTTAGCTCCACAAAAGGGACTAGGTAATTGAAGAGAGTCATGGATAGGATAAGACGGGAGGAAAATTGAGTAGCGGGGTACAAAGTGACCCAGAAGGGGAATTGGGAAGGTTTAAAGGATACTCTTCCCTCCTCTGTAGGACTGCCTCATACTAATTAGGCACAGACCTGCAAAAATTGCTAAAGACAACACCCTTCCTAAGCGCAAAGCCATATTTCCACCTTAGTTCTTTGGGGGCTTGATTCTGACAATTCCTCTAAATTTCTCTAAACCATTATTAGAAGGTAGAAAAAAATTGAAGGTGATGCTGCCCTGTGTGTGTATGTGTATGTGTGCACGCACATGTGCAAAAACACCTGCATGTTTATACAATTGCTCCCTCTGAGGTGAGGTTGATATCCCTTACAGCCTCTGAAATAAATCATTACTAAGCTTTGCAATAGTTAATTTACCGTAAATAAATAAGCAATTTGAATAATGTACCAGATTCTTTGCCATAAATGTCCTATGTGAAAATTGACCCCTGTTTGACACCTCAGTTATTTTTAAATCTACACATACAAAATCCTCAGCTCTGCTAATCTGTAAAGGCTAAAATGCCCTAGCTTCTAGACTCTGTGGGACTCTTCTGACAAGGAAAGTTGGTGTCAGGGAATAATTAGGTTCTGTTTGAGAGGAGGAGGTAAATGTCAAGAGCTTATTATTTCTGGCCACCTTGTTAGACATTTATATTGAAATGATGCAGAAAATAACACATTTTCAAGTCAATGAGAATAATTGCATTGGCCATAGAGAAATTAGTTCATTTCTTCTCAAAGTATATAGCTGTTAACTTTTAGAGCATGAATCCCAAGGAAACCAGAAACATACCTGATTAGTCTCACTGCAGAGGTCTGAACAAAACAACTAGGTCTCATCGTATAAACACGTTGGCAATCAGACATGAGTGGAATTTTTACATCAATGATACCCTTCACTGCACCCTCACAAAGATCTAAATATGTAAGTCATTAAGAAGAAGTTTGTAGGCTGGGGTTGTGGCTCAGTGGCAGAGCGTTCGCCTCACACGTGCACGGCCTGGGTTTGATCCTCAGCACCACGTAAACATAAATGCATTGCATTGTGTACAACTAAAATAAATAAATAAATATTAAAAAAAAGAAGAGGTTTATAGGGCTGGGGTTGTAGCTCAGTGGTAGAGCCCTTGCCTAGCACATGTGTGGCACTGGATTCAAGCCTCAGCACCACATAAAAATAAGTAAATAAAATATAGGTATTGTGTCCACCTGCAAAAATGGTGTGACTTGAGACTCATCTCCTACCCCACTTTAAAAAAAAAAAAGAAGAGGTTTATAGCAGATATGAGGGTTTTGGTTTGTTGTTCACAATCCTCTTGAATAGGCTAGGGAGAAGCCATCATTTTTGCCTGTGCAAATTCCAAAGTGGTTAACCCTTAGAAAAGTTAAATAAAAAGTACGAAAATGGTAAATTTTTTATTTTTTACATGGAGACTACAGGTGTGAGAATACAAAGAGAAGAAAATCTCTAAGAAACCTGAGCAAAACAAGAAGCCTGAAACATACATATCTGTGAATGATTACCCATGACTCCACTCCACAGGATGTGCTATGCTAGAGACTGCCTGGTCAATGGGGCCGGGTACATGAGGTTGTGTGCTCTGCTTCCTACACCATGCTAACCATGACAAGAGAGCCTGTGGGGCGCTCGGTGTTGAGGGTAGGTGTGTCTCAGCATGAATTAGAGCACTTAGCCCTAAGGCATGGGATAAAGACAGAAATTCCATTGTGCATATACAAATGTCATCATGAAGCCTTCATTGTATTCCTTAGCATTTTGTACTTTGTATATAGGCAAAGAATTTTACTAACATTCTCTCTCTTTCCTCCAATTATATTTTGTATAGCTGATTAGCTGGTCATAATTATAGCTCTTGATTTATAGTTAGAGAAACGGAAAAACAGAGAAGTTAGATAATTTGTTCAAGGTCACCAATATCAGAGTTGGATTTAGAAACAACTGCTTCTTGATTCTCTGGGCATTGAGCCAGTCTGCCTCTCTTCACTTTAACTTGAATGTCAAACACCTTTAATTGAATTAGTTTTTATTTCAGGTTTCTGTCTGCATACAAAGTGTACATGAACCGTGTACCTCATCCCCATTGCTGAAAGCAATAGCTTGCTATTTCTAGCAGGCAATTCCATCCTCCTCTGGAACAAGGCCCCAGTGGGGCCCAGGCCTGGCTTTGGTCCTAATTGCTAGGGGGTGCAGCAGGGGGGCATGTGTGTACATTGGCATGTCATATGTGTGAGCATAAAGATAATCTGGAGAGCATGAATGAACCCCTGTGAAGGTAGCCTTGTCATATCTAATCCTATCCAAGGGAGCTAAAGCCCCAGCCACTCAGATCAGAGTCACATTCTAAGCTCTTGCATGCTTCCCTGCCCTTGTCCCTATTGAAGTTCCCTGGGGAGTCTTCAAAAGGGAGCCTTTGGCTGAAAAGGAATGGACTTGTCACCCGCTACAATTGGGCCTACTCAGCAGAATGTGTTGTCCCAAGGTGGCACAAAGGGTACAACCCTTTATACACAGTGACTCATCTGTAATCTCTAGCTAACTGGGAATTTAGACAAAACCTATGGTAGAAGACCAAAGTGTGTGAAATGGGAGGTCAGTTCAGGGCAGAAATTGCCCGGCTTAGTGGGAGGGTTGGGGTCAGAGCTGAAGTGTGCATTTTGTCCCCTAACATTTTCCAGAAGCAGTAGATGCTCTCACGTCATGATCTTGAGGCCTTTGGCTCATCTTTTCTCCACTGCCCTTTTCAGCCACCATTTTAGTCATCTGCCTGTGGCTTTTCATTTCTGCTGCCCAGTGTCACTCAACTCCTCCTCTTTCCCCAGTTCCTGAGCCAGGGCCAAGGGTTGTTTAAGGTCCCTGAAAATTAACTTTAGTCTCCCCCAAGGTGAACTGTTGCTTTCTGATGAAGCCTCACAGCCCCAATGAGCTTGTGAAAATATTCCACCCAAAAATAGCCTAATGCTTACCCTGAGAGACTCAAGAGTCTCAGTGCACTCAGCCCCTCCCCCACACCCCCCCACCCTGTGCCCTCTGGTTTTTCTCCTTGCTTACAAGAGGAGGCAATCATGCATTTCTGGAGTCTTCCAAGGAATTCTTTCAGGTGATTACTACAGCATTTTTGCAATGTTACTTAAGACTCACAACAGTTTGGTTTGAAATATTTAATGAAAACCACAGACTGATTGTCATCTCCTTGCTCACTCTGGATGGAGTCACGCAGGGTGGTAAGGAAATGAGGGAGGCTCCTGCTGAAAGGATGAACATCATGGTGAATGGTAGAATGCACAGCTCCCTGCTTTCTCCTCCAGAGCTGGGTTACTTAAGGTCTGATCGTAGGAGCCTGGCATCAATGAATATTAAAAGGAACCTCAAGGTTACCCTAGGATGGGCCAAAACTCTTGGGGTCCTTGCTGTTCTGATCCTGTCTCCACAGTCCTCCACACACAGGATGACCCTGAAGTTGGTCCCTGAGCAGCTCTAACAGGTAGACCATAATCCTTCCTGAGCTTCAGAACAACCCACCAGGAAGAAACCTGGGAAAGCAGTGAGAATCACTACTCTGTCGTAGTCTTTCCAAGTGTCTCTCCTGTTCCACCTTCAGGATTATCCAGAGGTGGAGAACATTGTCTCCTCTGCAAACCAGGAGGTTAAAGGTGACAGAATTTACCTAGGAACATTCTGTTTCCTATTTCAACATGTTCCTTCATTTTGTGCAGGTGAATGAGCTGCCTATGAGCAGGCACTGTGTTAAGTGGGGTGACAGGAACAGGCTCCTTTTGAGAGAAAATATGGGTACACATATATTTACAAAACGAAGTCAGAAGTGATATGTATCATAAGTGAATAATAATAAATTATATATTTACCTAGTACCTATTATAAACCTGGCACTGTGTTTGGGGGGGGTGTGTATTCATATGTTGTTATAGTAAAATGTACATACCATATGATTTACCATCTTAACCATTTGGAGTGTACAGGTTAGAGGCATTAGGTACATTCACACTATTGTACATGCATCACCAGTCCATACCCAAAACTTGTTATCATCCCTGTCTGAAACTCCATACCCATTCAACAACAGGCCTCCCTCCTCCATCTCCCCAGCCCTCAGCCACCAGTACTCTACTTTGTGCATCTGTGAATTTGACTACTCTTGGTACCTCATGTAAATAAAATCACACAATATTTGTCCTTTTGAGAAGTATAAAATACTTTAGCTGTATTAACTCATTCAATCATGGGAATAATCCTATGAGGTCAGTAACATTATCATCCCTATTTGAAAGATGAGGAAAGTGAAATACATAGAAGTCAAGTAGATATGGCATGTTCAGGAAGATCAGAGAAAGGAAAGATCTCCCTTAATTTGGTTCTCTGTCCCCAGAAGTCTACCAGCTACTTAAAAGGAAGCAAACAGTCTCCTTTTTGGAAGCCCTCCCAGCCACCTGCCAGTCCCATCTCAGTTTCTACATAAGGGCTGAACAGCTGGACCAGAAGAGGGAATGTGCTGAATGAGTTAAGTGCCCCTTGTCCCCTCCCTTCCCCACACTCTGGGCAGGCTGAGCTGGTGACCCGGGCAGGATGGGAGCCAAAGGATTAATCCATCACAATGAGACGTTCTATTTTGGGCAGGCGGCAGGAGCAGATGCCTGGTGCCTGCACATCGCAAGGCAGCACACAAGGGCAGACATCCACACAGGCCCGTGGCATCCGACGCCCCACCATGCTGGCCAAATGAGGAGAAAGGAAAGGTCAGGAACAGGAGATGCCCAGTGGCCTTTGGCAGAGCAAAACGAGACCTGCTGGAGTCAACGGAATCTCTCAGGTGGCCCTTGTAAGAAACCCAGTTTTCTTACTTAGGCTGTTTGGAATCTGGGAAGGCCACCTCCAGCGCCTCCAGCAATTCCAACCTGACTCCTCTCTTCACTCCGAGCTTGACCTTTCTGCCAGGACATTTCCATGCTGGTCGCTGCATATTTTTCTTCCAGACCAACCACAGGAGCATGCCCCAGTTGGAAATGGGGACTTGGTGTAAATTACCTTCCTGACCTGTAAATTAGGAAATGGAAACTCACTGCTAACTGTTCCCTAATATGGCCTCTTCTCAGGAAGTGTCTAACCTGGAAGTCCTGGTCTTTTGATGTGGAGCAGCTGGTACTGCCCCTGTGGAGATGATGGCCTTCCCTGTCCCCTCTGCCATCAGACTTTGGACCATGTGATCTCCCATTTACACTGGCCTGGGACAGAGCAGCCCAGAAACTCCTGCAGTGACTACACTCCCAACATATGCCAGGGAAGGGAAAAAGAAGAAAAGACAGTAGTTGGATATTTGGGGTTGGAAAACCCAATTTTGAAATGAAATTGCTTTTCAAAGTCAATCTTGATACCTTGATTAACTACTCCTTTGGAGGTGTCAGTCTCTCCCTGGACAGAGAAGCACATTTTGGGCCATGGAGAAGAGCATCTTTCAGGTTCTATTAGAGATTCTGTGAGAAAGTTTTACAAACCCAAAGCTTAAATAAAGATGGAAGTTAATATGACAAGCAGGGGGGTGAAGAGTTGTCTCTATTTTTGTGGATATTCTTGGCTTGGTTTTAAAAATGAGTGGGGTAGTTTTCCTATGAATTTTCTAATCCAATTGCCTAACCCAATTTCTGCTTAACATTTCCCCCCTTTTCTATCTAGACAACCCCCTCTATAAGACTTGATCTTTTAGGCTGGGGTTGTGGCTCAGTGGTAGAGTGCTTGCCTAGCATGTGTGAGGCACTGGGTTTGATTCTCAGCACCACATATAAGTGAATTAATTAATAAGGTAAAGGTCCATCAATAATTCAAAAAATATTTTTTTAAAAGACTTTATCTTTCTAAAGACTCGACAAGAGGATCTTTGCTAAAATGTCAGACCTATCTTATAGATCCCAGGGTAGGTAGTAAATGCTAAAAGTTTCTAACATGCACGCAAGTACATACTTCATTGATGTCAATAATAATTCAAAAGACTTAGGGATTCTAGGTCTTATTTGAATTTCTTGGATGGAAATTTGGGCTCATCCCACTGTCTTCTGCCCACCTCCCCATCCTCCTTTCTGGGCCTACACCAGAAACACAGGATGAATGTTTTGCCAAGCTGGATGGTGAAGCATGTTTAGTAGACAAGCAATTCAGACTGTGATTTAATGAGGTCACCCTTGCCTCTGTGAGCTAAGGGCATTTGTTCATGGAGCAACTCAGAAACAACCACCTACATCCTGTCTGCTCTTAAGAGGCTCTCACCTCTTCCCCAATACTTGGCATCTCCCTTAGCCCTTGGCTTATTCTCTGCTTCAACCCCAGATTCCCTCTCTGAGCCTTGGCTTCTCTTACAGAGTCTTTTTTTTTTTTTTTTTTTTTTGGTACCAGGGATTGAACTCAGGGGCACTCAACCATTGGGCCACTCCCCAGCCCTTTTTTGTATTTTATTAGAGACAGGGTCTCACTGAGTTGCTAAGTGCCTCACCATTGCTGAGGCTGGCTTTGAACTCATAATCCTACTGCCTCAGCCTCCCAAGTGCTGGGATTACAGGTGTTCGCCACCACGCCCGGCCTCTTACAGACTCTTATTCCACTCCCATTCTAAGACACAGAGCCCCTCCTCAGTCACCCCTAATCATAGTTGATGATTGGTATCATGGAAAACAGAAGCTGACTAGGCCTTAGAAATCATTTATTGCAGTGATTTTAAAATAATGTTAAAAGGAGCCCTGGGATTCCTTGGTGGCAAGCAACAGGGTATGTGTGAAAGACAGCTGAATATACCATCCCCTCTGTGGATAAATGTCCTCATGTTAAGGCATTTACACTGAGTATGGGTGTGTGAGTGGGTGAGTGAATGCATACATGTGGCAGTGAGTACCTGCAAAAGCAGAAGCTCCAAAAGACCCTTATGCACAAACACAAACCAATTAACCAGAACGAAGGGACTTCTGTTTTATGTATCTGATGCTTCATTGTTTGATGTAAAGGTTCTACTATTTAAACCATTTGAAAAACACAGAGATACCATCATCCACAGGAGGACCCTTAGATGTGCCCAGGTAGGATTTCTATGCCTATGTTTCTCTTAATTCCAGTACCGATTAAAGAGGACAGAACCACATGACTCCATCTGGGCCAAGGTACATTATTGCCAAGAATAACCTGGCATCAGGGGATTCAAACTCTTTGCCTTCAAGCTCTGGCATTCAGAGAAAGGCTGACTTGGAACAGTCACAGGGAAATTCAGCAGGCTGGGACAGTAAATGCAATTTAGCACTTGGTTGGAACTAGAGCATGGCTCAAAAATGATCACGATGAATAAACCTAGCGGCGGCTTTCTTTAAACAAACATATACACAGTGTTAAATTCTTTTGCATTAGAACCTGAATTTTGTTGCTGTATCCTCTTGGACTCCTAAGAATCACTCACAACTATTCCAGCTAGTAATTTTTCTTTAGAAAGAATATTTGCCCAGGAGTGTAGATGCCTGTGTATAAGTAAATATAATTGCTCTTTTAAAGAGGAGGGTATCTGTGTTCTACAAGCTTATAGTACCTCAAAGCACTTTACATGAAACACTATGTATACTTAAATGAGATTAAATTGTAGTCCCTGAGGGAATCCTAGACTCACCCTGGATCATAGTTGCTAATGCGAATAAAGCAGACTATGATAATAATAATGATCATAAAAACACTATTTATGGAGGACTTCTATGCACAAGATGGAAAATATGTACTGTTTATTTAACTTTAACAGCATCTGTATAAGGTAGGTTCCCTTGCTACCCACATTCTATAGAAGAGAACACTGATGTTAATGTTTGAGAACTCAACTGAAGTCAAAGTGTAAATGTAGCAGGAGTAGAACTCGAGCAAAATTTAGACTCCAAAACCTATATTTTTAATCTCAGTGCTATATACTGTTATGCTGTCCCTGCTGGAATGAGACACAGTCCTCTGTCCTTGGTGGTGACTAGTGGGGAGACTATGAGAGGACAAGAATCTCACCTTGACTTAAGTTTCTCTGAGTTCCCACTCCCGAGCCAAGGCACTCCTTGCTCAACTAAAAATGATGAGATAAAAACATGAACCCAAGAGATTTATCTTGGATTAATCAGTCCCTTGATATGTCCTATTGAAATAGTCAAATACCTAACACATGGCTCAGTCCCATCTTCCAGTACCTGCTCTTGAACTCCTAGCCATAAAGAAAAGAGATCCCAACCAACACAAGCTAGAAGAGACCCAAGCCAAATCAAGTACAAAACAAGAGACTCAAGAAATACAAATGGCATGTGAATAGCTCATACATTCAGCTGTTGTGCATTGAGTACATACCCAAGTGCTGAGCATTGGCATTCCAATATATCTCCTTCCCTTCCCCACACCCATCCCTCCCTCTCCATCCACCAGTTGTTTGGCCAACTGCAGAGACAACTGGATGGTTTCTCTTTCTCTCTGTCTCACTCTGTCTCTCTCATATATAGATAGATATAGATATATATACACACACATGCATATATGAGCATTTGACTCTGAGTACACATTATGTATAATTTTACTTAAAAACTAATATAGTTGAGTGGGCTTTATGGTAGGAAACTGATGACCTCATTTCCTAAGAGATGAAAGACATCACAAAATACCATCCCCTCGGTGGATAAAATGTCCTGGTGTTGGGGCATTTAAAAATATATTCATGCTATGTTTCTAACCAATGATTAAATCTTAATATCTGAAGGTAGGGTATTGGCTCCAAATTTGTTTGTTGGTTTCAGTCTGTCCAGATGGGAAAACCTTGACTGGCGGTTCTATTTGGCAATGGATATTCTGCATTTAAAACAAGTCCTGACTTGAATAGTTCCATAGTTGAGCCATACTCTGGCTGGGTTAGGGCTAACCCAGAGTCTGATTCGGTGGAGCATATTGCCCTACTTAGCTGAGGAACTGAAGCTTGGACATTTTGCTATTTTGGGATTGCTGGGTTCTACTTTGCAAATTATTATCAGAGTGATAATAGTAGACTCATGAATAGAACATTCTCAGCCCAAGTCTGAGCACAAATCTTTCTTGCCTTCCTTGTATATTCTATTTTTCCATTTCTGTACCCAGAGTTATGCTGAAGATGAGCTCCTAGAAGTCTTGGGAGACTATTAAGTCTTTGGCCATAGAAAGACTACTCAGACCCAATCCTTCACCTCCAGTCCTATTAATTCAAATTTATAGACATTACTCCATTTCTAGACTAGACCAAAAGATCTGAGGGAACAAAGTATCTATTCCTTGCTCTGAATTCACACCCTGAGGAGCTTCAGGAAGAGGTGGTGGGGAAAAGTTGAAGTTCCTATTTCATGTTTGATCATGATCATCTACAGAAGCCATATATATTAGTCAGAGTTCCTCAGAAAAACAGGATCACTAGGACTAACATGGACACACACACACACACACACACACACACACACACAATTTATTATAAGAAATTAGCTTATGTCAGTATAGAGGCTGAGAAGTCTCAATAGCTGTAGTCAGCAAGCCAGAGACTCAGGAGAACATATGAAATACAAGTTTCAGTCTGAGTCTGGGTCTGAAAGCAGACAACCAATGTCTTAGCTTAAAGATAGTCAGAACTTTCATTACTCAACTTTTTTGTTCTATTCAGTCTTCCAGTGGATTGGATGATGCTATAGTTTGGATCTGGAGTGTCCCTCAAAGGTCCAAGTGCTAAAGGCTTAGTGCCCAGTCTGTGGCACTACTGGGAGCAGTTAGAAACTTTAGGAGGTAGGGCCTAGTGGGAGGAAGTTAGGTCTTTGGGGGTGTGCTCTTAAAGTGTATGTTGGAACCCTGTACTTTACTCTTTCTTTTTGCTTTTCAGCCCCCATGAAGTTAAACAGGTTTCCTCTGCCACATGCTTCTTCCATGATGTATCATGTGATCAGATCCGTACAGGGCCAAGTGACTATGAACTGAAATCTCTGAAATCATGAGCCAAAATAAACATTTCCACCTTTTAAGTTGTTTTTCTCGGGTATTTTGTAATAGCAACAGAAAGTTGACTAACACAGCTGACGCCCATTCACACTAAGGAGGGCAATCTACTTTACTTGGATCACTAATTCAATTGTTAATTTTATCCAGAAACAAAACTAGAATAATACTTAATCAATTATCTGGGCACCCTGTGGCCCAGTGAAGATGATTTACAAAATTAGCCATTGTACCATAGGATTTCATGGAAAGAAAATCTGGAACCAGCTCTACTATTACTATCCACTGAGAAAGTGTACCAGAAAAGACAGCAATTTGCAACTAGGCTGAAATTTCAGTATTAGCTTAAGCACTATTTTTAAAAACCTTCCATCCCTAGTACAAAAAAAAAAAAGACTTTCCAACAATGTTATTAAATAGAGTGGTGTGTGTTCATCATCCCTCTTAACTTGGTCTGGCATTCCAGAATATTATAAGACTATGAGCATTTGATAGTAGCCAGAAGCCCTGGCTATTGTTCATGCCCTGTTTATTCTTTCATATATGTCTCCCTATTCTCTGTCTAAATACTACCAGTCTTCCTAGGCCAACTTATATTTCACCTTCTTTACAGAACTCATAAGAATATCTGTTTCTTCTGGCTTTATCACCTTTGTTGGTGTTCATAAGTTTCTCTTGGCACTTTATCACTATCATATACTATCAGATCCTTCTCATTGTGAGACCTGAAGTCAAAACAGTTAAAAGTGGAGACATTGGATTCATATGTACCTAGGTTAAATCTGACTTTGCTACTTATTAGATTTATAGTCTTAGGATACACTCTGACATTCAAGCTACATATTAGCAAAGTAAGAAGATAATGCAAAAGTCAAATTCATAGAAGCAGAGAGTACAACAGTAGGACCAAGGGCTGGGACAGAGGAAATGGGGAAATATTGGAGAAAGGGTTAAAATAATAATAATAATGTTCGCTTTTTGTCACTGTGACCAAAACACATGATATGAACAACTTCAGGGAAGAAAATTTTATTTTGGGTCATGGTTTCAGTGGATTTGGTCTATGCTCAGCGGAGTCCATATCTTTGGGCCTGAGGTGAAGCAGAACATCTTGGAAGAAGGACATGGTAGAAGAAATCCACTCAGCTCGTGACAGCTGGAAGCAGAAAGAAGATTGGAAGTGGGCGGGACAAGATATAGCCCCTAAGGGCACACCCCCCCAAGGACCTATTTCTTCAACTAAGTTCACCTCCTGCAGTTTCAGAATAGTCCATTCAGATTATGAATTCATCACTGAATTCATCCACTGATGAAGTCAGAGCCCTCATGATCCAATTGTATTCCAAAAGCTCCCCTCTGAACATTACTGAATTGGTGACCAAACCTTCAACACAAGAGCCTTAGGGAGACATTCTAGATATATATACATATATAGATATACATGTATATCTATATATATATATACATATGTATATATGTATGTATGCATATATATATATATATATATATATATATACACACATACCAACAAAGACTTTATAAGCTCCTTTCTTTTCCCATATGCTTTCCTTAGGCCCCATGCCTGCTCAGAACCTTTCTTTTTATACTGTCCAACTCCCCACCCATCCCTAGATAGTGAAAATCTTGCTTTCTTATGCTCATCCCTTCCATCTCTCCTCTCCTGTAATTCTTCCATTTCTTGCAAATGTGCATAACAAAAAAAGTCGGAACTAGCAAAGACTAATATTCTCCCCCACACACTCAGAGGTGAGAAAGGTGGAAACAGGGAATGACCAGATACTTACACACTATTTTTGTTCTGCTGTATAGCAGTAACCTGTCACATAGTAAATGCCCCCAACAGGGCAGCCACTACTATTTTACTGCTATCATGTATTATAGAATGAAATAAGAATCACTTACTTTTTATTTATAAATATGCAGCCTGCTCCATTTGGTTTCAAGATCCTTTAAGGAAAGAACTTTTCCTTTTTTATATCTTGTGCCCAAGCTGTGCAGTGATGGAAATGATCCACCACCTGTGCTATCCAATATGGCAACCCACTAACTACCCGTGATTATTGGTTCTTGGAACATAGTTAGTGAAAATCAGAAGCTGATTCTTTTTAAGTTTCCTGGGTTAATTTAACTTACATTACAAAATCCTATGCAGGTAATGGTTACCATGTTGGACAGAACAGACAATAATTATCACAGAAGCCTGCACAAAGTAGTTAGACTGTAATGTCTGTAGACTTGATGGATGAACAAATGATTAAATTAGCCAAGCTGTAAACTATACAGTTATGGTGTTGATGTTTTTACAAGTAGACAATTTCACCATCTACTTACCTGGGTGGGCAGTGACTACTTTCCTGTTGCTGTATACTCTGGAGTAGCTTTCTTGCCATAGAAAAGAATAGCAAATGCTAAAACACTTAAACAAGATTCTATATTTAGGTCTCACTTTTTCTTTGCTCAGTATAAATTTATTCTGACTCTGAGGTCAGCCTCATTTTTTTGTTCAGAAATAAAAAATCCTGTAATGTACTTGTTTTATTTAATGGTGGGTTCTTGTTATGACATTTCCCTTCAGGAATGAGAGAGAAAGAGATAAGTTATTGTCAATGCAGCCACAAGCAAATCCAACCATCCTCCTAAACATTGAAGAGAAATGTCAAAAAGGATTAATCATGCATTAAAGATGCATGGACACGCTATCCCTCTCATATACTGAAGAACTGGGATGGGTTTAAATACTTGTAGACCATTATAAGATAGTGGGTTTGACAGCCTTGAAATAATATTTATATGGGTAGCTCTGTGACCTCAACTGCCTCACTACAAAGACAGAAATACTTCATGGATGGGTTCGTCTAAATGTTGCTTATTTTTAAGAGTACTGAAACTTTCAAAAGAATATCTTTATGCTGTTGACTTTATTTTTTCATGGTGTTGTGTTTTTCAAACATCACATTTGAATAAAGCCCTATTGTTTTGGATCCATTTTTTCTTCTGATGGTGACAGTTGAAAATGCAAGATAAAATGAAGTCATAAGGAGATTCCCAAGAACTGGGGGAGAGGAACATTAAATTATACCTGAACAGAAAGAGCCAGTGGTAAAAATAGATAGCCCAAAACAAACTACTAAGTGAACAAGCCAGACCTCAAAAGACAAATATTGTGTGATCCCACTTATATGAAATATAAGAATGAGCAAATTCATAGAGACATAAAGTAGATTAGATGTTGCAAGGGTTTGTGGGGGGGGCATGGAGATTGGGGGGTTGTTGTTTAATGAGTACAGAGATGATTCTGTTTGGAAAAAGTTATAGAAATAGGTTATGGTGATGGTTACACCACATTGTGAGTATAATTAATACTACCAAATGGTACACTTAGGAAAGGTTAAAATGGTAAATTTGCAGTATATGTATTTTACCACAACTAAAAAAAAAAAAAAAAAGAACTGGTAACTCAGTAGATCACATAAAAGAAAAATAACACTGAGAGAAGCCAACAGTTAAGTTGAACCCAAAGTATATAGCCCAGAAAAGTCATATTAAAAGCATCTACCTTCAGGTTTTTATTTTGACAAGCAATATCCCATAAGGAAACATTGTCAGTTTCCAAAGAGTTGCAATGAAATGATAACCAATGGCATTCAATCTGAAGGGAAGGAAAGGATGCTAAATAGGGCCTAGATAAGGTTGTAGGAGGATGTCCTTTACCTTTAGGTGATGAATTGGAGTACAACTATATCCTGCCTCAGACATCTCATGGGGCCACCAGCAGAAAAAGAATAATTGGCTGAAACCAATGAACTGACTTAACATGGCATTTCTTGAGTGACATGTGGCTATGGTGTGATATTAGTATGGAAAGGACTCTCAAGGCCATGTTCCTGTCCCTTGAACTTGAAGCAAGACCACAATTTAAGCCACCTCAAGTTGATAACTCACACTTTTTCAAAAAGATCCCCTGGATATCTAATCTGCATCTCTAGATGAAAATTTAAACTGCTTCCTTTTTTTTTTTCCTGCTTAATTAAAAGTAGACAGGATGTCTTCATCTTCTTGTTATGCCACCCCACCCCCCAAGTTTCTCACCTGTCTTTCACAGCCCGGAGTCTAGAGACAGATAAGGTACTCCAGGAAGGATATAACTAATGATGCCTTGCATTTCCTTCATATAGCATTCAGGAGTTGGGCAGGAAAGCGGAAATAATTACTTGGGAAATAAGGGAATTTATATAGAAATGAGACCAAACACAATGTGAGAAGAGCTAGGTGAGGTCTGTAAGCAAGAATCAGGAGCAGAGAAAGTGTCACCAAACTGTCCAGTTGTCTGACATGGGGGACATGTCAGACATCATGGGGAAATTTGAGAAGCCAAGCACGTCTAGCTGACAGAGTGGGGAGCCCATGGAGAGGTCCAAGGGAACAGAGCCTCTGTGCAGCTAAGTGGGCCACTGCCAAGCACCATGAAGGGTCTGGTACCACTGTTGGTCAGCAGGGCCAGACAGAGAGAAAAGGACTCAGAAGAGAAGAGCAAACAAAAACAGGCTGGAACCTGCCAAACATCTCTGTTTCTGTCCATCACCATAATAACCACATGGCCTTCCATAAATAACAGCTGCTGCTTTGCTTCCATCTTCCAAATCTCATACGTTTCTCCTTTGACCAAGTCTGACTGTGAAGCACGTAGTCACCATCACAGCCAGGTTAAAATAGCATCACGTAACACATCGTGTCACCACCTTCTGTACCTCACAGCTAATGTCTAGTTTTAAACTCAAAAAAGGCATTGAAAATGTTCCTTAAATCTAAATAGAGGGTGCTTTTACCCATCCTCTTCTTGTCCAGTTTAGGTAAATAAAAGACTGAACATTGATTTTTTTTTTTAAACATTTATTTATTTGCTTTAGTTGTACACAATGCGTTTATTTTTACATGGATTATGAGGATTGAACCCGGGCCATGCACGTGCTAGGCGAGCGCTCTACCACTTGAGCCACAACCCCAGCCCCTGAAAATTGATTTTTAAAAGTCAAGAATATTTCACTTTTTTCCTCCTGACACTGCTCATTTACTTCATGGTAATTGACGATAGAAAAAGATAGAACTTTGTAACTTCCCATCATATCAGGCTGAGTCACAAGACTGTCATTCCACACTTTCAGTTCAATTGTAAAGCATTATCTATCAGCAAATTGAGCAGTTTCTAAATTGGCTGTCTTTATATAATGCCTAACATCCAGAAGTAGAGTTTTGTTTGCAGTGATAAAAGCTTGGAAACAACCAAAATATCCATCATTAGGAAAGTGGCTAAATAAATTATGGAACAAGCATGCAGTGGAATACTATATAGCCTTTGAAAAAAAATAAGGCATAATATTGATTATGGAGCCATCTTTATTATTTCGTTCGGTTAAAAAGGAAATGTGGGAGCAGTATGCATGGTACCATTAAACAAAGGGATGCATATGACGCAAATATGCATAAATGCACATAATGATTTTTGCCTTTAAGGAAAGTGTTTGGGGATGGGAGTCACTGGGAGAAAGAATATATCATGTTTTAATTTTATACTATATGTTTGTACTGCTTAAAGGATGGATGGATGGATCCATAGGGGTAGACAGCCCACAATCATCTGTTCTGTGCTATAGTGTGATCTGGCATATTTTACCCTGAAATCCTTTGCTTTTGGTGTCAAAGATGCCTAGGAAATAGAATTGTTATCATAATCCACATCATAAAATTAGAAAAACAAATTTACATATTGGGTCAATGTACCAAAGTGCACATATATGAGAAACACATAAAAAAATGCCCTACTTCCTCTGCTTTCATTTCATTCTTCAATATAACCAATATTTTTTGTTTATGTTTGTACATTTTGTCCATGAATTTAAAGACATATGTAAACTATCTGTTATAAATGGTTATTCTCTGAGACACTATCTATTCCAAACTACACAAATAAGTTCCCTCTTCTGATCATCAGAATCAGTTATTAAAGGGGGGGAGAATATTATTACTAATCTAGGTCAGTTAAGAGGCTTATTCTGCCCCCTCCACTTTTCCTGGACCACCTGCTATAGGAGGATTGGATTTGCTGTGTTTCTCCTTTGTAATTTATTTCCTCTGTCGAAATTACATCTCCCTCTTTCATTCTGCCCAGATGTTTGACAGGTGCTTAACTTCTGGCCTCCTTCACCCAAAAGCCACCTGTTCTCTCTTGTATGTAGATATCCAAAGCTCAGAAGCAAACTGAATTTTGCACAAGATTCCACTATGCAAATCACAGATTTAGGTTTGAAAAAGCACATGCGTGCTTTTTTGGCTTTGGGTTGGTGCTGATTTCTTGGGAAAGGGAAGAGCCTCTCTCTTACATGAGCTCCAGCTTTCCCTTCCCATTTACTCCTGGCCCTTTATTAGCTAATATCTGCATTCAAAATAGTTGGCAATGATTATTATAAAATGGGCTGTGAGACATAACCACATAGCGGGGCTTTCTCACCTGGTACTACATTGACCATCTCCTGATTAATATGCAGAAATAGAGGCACTGCAAAACTATCATATCAGTATCGTTTAACATGGTTATTGGATTTTGTTCTTACAAGTAATCCTGCTATTGCATTTTCTTCTTTCATGGTCCATCTCTGTGTAAGAGGACAGTCATTCTTCATGAAACTGCTGACTCTCCTACCAACACTATATAACTATCTCAATTTCTTAATGATCAGCATCCTGGAGGTGAGGGTTATACTGACATATTCATACAGCTTTCCCTCTAGTTCTTGATCCAGTCTGTAGCTTCATATTGCTCTTACAGTGTAAGGAACTGACTTACCACAGCTGTATCCTGTTAGAAAGCATTTAGAGGACACTGAAGAAGAGCTGAGGCTCTTGCTCTGACCACCAGCATTATAGTATCATACCACAACACTTCTCTTCCCCAGGTAGAGAACTTCTGAAGTTTAGGGTGAAGGTCATGGGTTTTACACATCTCTTATTGAACTTTTTGTGTCTCACTCCATTCTAACTACCCTGGACTTCTTGCTGTTCTTTCTAACTCCAGGCTTTGGTGATTGCCATTCCTTGCTCATCTTCCAAAGGAAGAACAGGGCTCACTCCTTCACTTTTCCCATGTCATGTCACATTCTTATTGGTCAACCTATTTAAAATAACAACCCCAACATTTCCCATGCCACCATCCTGTTTAGTATTTCTCAAAGACACTCTGCCTTATATGTTTTGATTTTGTTACTGTGTCACACTATTATGAGTAACATGAGGAACAGGGATTTTTGTCTCCTTTTTTTTTTTTTTTTTTGCTGTAGTATCTCCTTTGCCTAGAATAGAGTAGGCACTCTGGAAAAAAGAAATGAACTAATGTCATAGTCCTACTTCTCCTTCCTTTCTGATGGATGCACTAGCCTGAGACATTACCCTGCAGATATGAAGGTGGGTCAGTTCAAAGGAGGAACAGCCAATACTTGTCTATCAAACTAATGTTCTATTTTGACTCATTATTTTGTCTGTTGAGCACCACCACAGGCCCACCCAAACCAACTTTGGGAAATCGTTCTCCCTTCTTCTGTGAATATCTCCTTGCCAACTACATCTATGTGACCACCATGGAAGCTTCCGTGTTAATTCAATGTGACTCCAGCTCTCAGCCTTCAGAATAAGATGCAGGAGTAGATCTCTTACTCACATGAGGGGGGGGAAAAAGTCTGCCTCTGAAAACTTGGACTCCAGACCAGGAGATCCAAACTCAGCCTGGTTGTTTCATTGATTTGAGAAAATGTAAACCTGGGAGCTGCTGTCAGCAAGCCAAATTTTCATTTGTGCCATCTGGCAAACAGACAAATCTGGTTGGTGGCCAAGAAAAGGGTAAAACAATCAGGCTCAGAGACACGGAGATGTTAAACTAAGTATCAGCTTTATGCCCTTGGACTTCTCATTCAATTAGAGTTAGCTGTACTCATACCCTTGAGTTTTTAAATATCCTTATACTATTCTCTTTTTAAAAAATTAATCAAAGATGGTTTTCTATCACTTATTGAGGAATTGCATTTAGTGCTGACAGAAACTGGATGCAGTAGCTATGCTTTCTCTGATTTCACAGATAAGGAATACTCAGAAAGGTGGTATAGACTTCCACTCTGTGACCAGGAAAGTCCAAACATATTGATGCTTTCTCTCTCTCTCTCTTTGGTACTGGAGATTGAATCCAGGGGGGTTTAACCACTGACTCACATCCCCACCTTTTTTTTTTTTTTTTTAGTACTGGGAATTGAACTCAGGGATGTTTAACCACAGAGCCACATCCTCTCCCCCTTTTTTTAAATATATTTTGAGACAGAGTCTCACTGAGTTGCAAGTGCTTGCTAAGTTGCTGAGGCTGGCTTTGAACTCGCGATCCTACCTCAGCCTCCTGAGTCACTGGAATTACATGCATGCGCCACCACACCTGACCCCATAGTCTCACTGAATTTCTTAGGGTCTTGCTAAATTGTTGTTGAATTCACAATCCTCCGGCCTCAACCTCCTGAGCTGCTGGATTACCGTTGTGCACTACCACACCCAGCTTGATGCTTTGTCTTTTAAAAACATCTTATTATGGAGAGAATAGTACAATAATTCCCATATACTTATCAACCAGCTTCACCCATTACCCACATTCATTGGTCTTATTTCTTGATGGTCATTTAAGCATCGGCCATTAGATAGACAAAAATAAACTGTAGGATTTCAAGTGCTGCTGGATTGGGGTCTACAGTATGGTTGTGCGATCCTTCAGGGAGAAATACTGAAGAAAAAAAAGAGAAACTGAGCTCAAGGGTATTGGCCTTCAAGAGCCATGCAGTGTACAGTGTGGTCAGAGACAGGAGTGGGGGAGAGAGAGAGAGAGAGAGAGAGAGAGAGAGAGAGAGAGAGAGAAGTTTTCTAGGTTCTTTGGTAAAGGCCAAATATTAGAAGGCTCTTTAGAATTGAAAGAAATGCAAGGTACAGCCCCTTCCCCACTCAAACATATTGCATGTCTGTGATATCTAGGTAAGATCAGTGCTCAGATGTTAGCATCATAGTTGAGTCTTCAGAGGCCTCAGTATCAGGATCCATTTGTTTAGCCTTGCTCTGATCCTTTCTGTTTCTGGTTAATGATTCACAAGTGACACCTTGGAAACGGCCAAGGGACCCTCTCTCTCTCTCTCTCTCTCTCTCTCTCTCTCTGTAAGGCAGGAAGTAATCCTGAGCCTGGGGACAGTCCCATCACCCCTGATTAGAGCTGCACCCAGGACACTGTTGGAACTGACTGGAGCTTTGTTCAATGAGATGGCAGGTCCCCAGCTTGACACTCTGCTGACAGCTGCTGTTTCCTTTCTCTTTCTCTCTCTCTCTCTCTCTCTCCCTCATGCCAGAAGGACATTTATGTAAGCACCACTGGCTAGGGACTGAGTAAATCAAGATAAGAAGTGAAAGGCTGCACTCAGCAGGGTGGTGGGTGTATTTTCCCACACTGAGGGACCAGCCCCAGAACTGCCAAGATGAGCCAGAGTCATTCTCAGGAGATCCCCATCCCTGGGGCTTTTCCTTCCATCACAGGTCTTTGGTGTCCGCGACCTTATTCCTGGGATGGAGGCAGCTGCCAGCCCTAATACCTATCTCACAGGGGAGTTGTAAGGATCAGATCAGATTGTGAATGGGGAAGCGTTTTGTTAACTGCAAAATGTCCTACAATCGTACAGGACTGTTATCTCCACTACTCTCCTCATCCTACCTGTGGACCACCTCCCACACCTTGTCATATTGAAATCCAAGTCTCTTACCAAGGAAGAAAGTTTCATTCAGCATCTATTTCTGAATGACAGCCACTCCTGAAAAGAATCCACCAATATTTATAATTCACAAGCAAAAATGTGTCAAACATACTTAGCAAGCTTTTCATGAATTCCTTGTGCCTAGCAACCAGAAAAAGGGACATACAGAATTTGTGGTTATTTGATACCAATTTGATCTGAATGAGCAAATAAATTTGTCCATTTTTCTAATTATGAATCTACTACCATTATCATTGCCTGTGAATGGGGGTGAATAATGCTCTTGCTACTTGTGTTTTATTGGTTATGTGTATTCCTTCAGAATGAAATCTTCATTCTTAGCATAGAGACAGTCATTGCTCTAGTACATATGTCCTCTGACATTCCAGAGCATGCCTCTATGCCTTGCCTTTTCCAATTCAAAACCTGGAAACTTCAAGATTCTTTCCTCCCTACTGGGTACATTATATCGAGCATCACAGTAGTAACAATTTTCTTCAGAGGTAAAAGCATGTGGCTATTAACTCCACTTCAGGCAGTGAGCCCTGTGTGTGAGTTTGAATAGAAAGAAGTTAGAGAACAAAAACGCCTTTTCTACTGGGCTTTTGTGTGAAAGGCACCTCAGATCTGGGAAGGCACAGAACTTGCAAGTAATCAGGGCTGTCAGAAGATAGAATGGACTGTCTCAAAGGGAATCAGTTCCTCACCAGCAGGAGGAACTGGGTAGCTACTTGGAAAGGTTACTATGCAGAAAATTTGGATGTCCAAGAAGCTAGCATGAAGTACCCCTGCCATCCCAGGAGCCTACGAAGCTACAAGAGAGACGAATGGTTTAATAACAAAATATAGGAGTTCCCCTCTGTGGTATTGATTCAGTGAACTAAAAAGACGCTGCTTAAAAATACTTTATCTTCATCATAAACACCACTATTTCTTCCTTTGGGTTAAGCAAATCTCATTTTTCTTTTTGCTTATTTGTTTGTGTTTGAAAGGGGTAATAATTTTAAAACTTCATCCTTTGAACAAAAGAAATTGCAAAGAACTTTTTTCCTCCTCTCCTGAGGGGGGGGGGGAAATATGGAAACCCCTTAAATCCTTTGAGTGAGAAGGGAAAAAAAGAAAGAAAAGAAGGAAGGAAGAAGAGAAGGAAGAAGAAGAAGAAAAGGAAAGAGTGAGGAAGGAAGGGAAGATAGCCAGTAGGCCTATGAAAAATTTTGCTCATACCACAGTTACTGGAGACCAAGTCTGACAAGGGCTGACACACCTTTGAAATTTCTCAAATATTTGTAGAGTATGTCTTACAAAGTTTTCCTCTCTGACTTCCCAATCATCTCACAGTTTTGCCTGGCCAATATCAGCATAGATTCTTGTGGAGAGCAGGTTGTGTCCTGTTCTAGGTCATTCCATAACATACAGAATAACAGATATCAAGCTGTGCCTGTCTCTGAGCTATTCCACTTTGCAAAGCTCACTTTACCCTGAGCTACTCTATTTTGGGTACAAGTGCTAAGCAGAACAACTTGGTAACTTGTGGTAAAATAGACAACCACCAGATGTTGGAATATAGGACTTATTGAAAAGAATAACCCCCAGCTGCACAGCATAATCTTAAGAAACAAACTAACAAATAAATTAATCAGGCTAATAAAAATGACCCCTTGTCTATTTGGGAGAAAGAGGCAGGAGGATCCCAAGTCTGAGGCCAGATTTGACAACTTAGCAAGACCCTATCTCAAAATAAAAAATAAAAATAAAAGGACTTGGGGTGTAGCTCAATGGTAGAGCACCCCTGGGTTCAATCTCTCATACCACAAAAATAAAATAAAACTTTGATACTCATTAATTTTAACTTCCATTTTACCTCTTAATTTTAATTGAAAAAGTTAAGTGTGTTAGAATAGCTTCTTTGAAAACATCTTTGAGAAATAATTTAATGTTTTCATTTTTATCTAATTCACATTTCTAATGAAAATATATTCAGATTTGTGCACTTCAAATATAATTCCCTTTTTAAGAAAACCCTTAAATTATTACTGTGAATATCACCAAATTACATGAAACATCTTGAATACAACAGTAGAGCAACTTTGGTGAAATAAAGGTAAGAACTACAATTTATGGAATAAATACATCTTATGAAAAAGTGATCACATGTGAACTTATCAAATTAACTCAGAAGTACATAGGTGCATGGGCATATCAAATTATATCAGATAAAACAGGTCCATGAGCTCATCAGTGTCACCAGATGTAACCACATTACCTGGCACCTATAAAAGGAGAAGTATCCCAAACCCATCATCAGATCATCCAGTAAATACATCACAAGGTCAGCAAGGGATAAACCTTTGGCTTTCTGTTTCCAGGGCTTCAGCTCAGCTCCATCTCCCTGCTTTACAGAGTCCACTTTGAAACTCCCTGCCATCCAGAGCTTAACCTAGAATAAGTTCCATTCTCTGACAGCTGTGTGTCCAGAACAAATTCTTAGGCTGGTTCCCAATCTTATCTGACCACCTGCAGGGACTCTTGAATTTTACCTTTGTATCTGCTCTCTGCCTTTGCTCTCAGGACAGCCTCCTGCAACTCTAGGGTCACCTAAACACTTTCTTAACCTTTCTGTAACATAGATAGATAGATAGATAGATAGATAGATAGATAGATAGATAGATAGATAGATAGGGATTCATATCTTCATTGTGTAAATTGTGAAGGTATTGTTATAGGTATTAGTAATTAAGACTAGAATTAAAAATTTGTGACTGCCTAGCATACAGCTACCGAGTAACCCACTTGTACTCAGAGACTTACCACTGATGAAAGTGATGTAGCTTATAAATTTATTGTTATTCAATAAAACTGACATTGTGGAAAGACATGAACATGTACAGTCTATGTTAATAGCATAACTTACAACAATTCTACCTTCACAGTTCACTTCAATTAAAGTTACAGAAGTATAAGATTGTTAGTGGGGAGGAAAATTCTGCTCTGTAGTAGTCTTCCCCCTCTTTAACTGCCATGATTTGACCTCTTATCTCTCCCCTTCCATCTCCTCTGCTCCCTTAAGCCTATTGAAAGTCTCTGGAGGAAGTGAAAACTAGGAAAAGACTGTAATTAGATACACAGGATTCTTCTGTCCTTGTGGGCTTGGGTAAGCTGGTCAGTTAGTCTCAGTCTTTCTACCTGTAAACTGGATATAAAAATACCTTCCTCATAAGAACTCTGAAATTAGCGCACCATGGGGTAGATGCTTCCACCAGTTAGGGCCCAGTATTGAAATACACTTAAACTGTTTGGTGAAGAAGAATTTAATGAATAAACAATTTATGAATCTGAGAAGAGGCTTAAGCTGCAGAAGCCCAGAAAAGTGTTAAGTCCCATGCTTACCTCTTAATGCAATAAGCTAAAATTCTCATATGAATTTGAAATTAAATCTATCATACTATAATTACAGCATATTTAAATAAATATATTAAAGTTATAGCATAAGTTAAAATTGTTTGAATTTCTCCAAATCCTATCACTCAGAGACAGCTATACTCCATCTAGACTTTTCTACATGAAAATACATGTAGACAAAAATGAATTTATAACACCTTTAGTATTCTGTAGCCTCTCTGGGCCTCTGATTCCTTTTCTCTACAGTGGGCTTCATGGGATGCTATATTTCCAAAATGCATTATTACTTGTAAAACTCTTTAATAAGCACTCAATAAATATAAGCTGTTTTTCACTTAGCATAACTTACAGCAATTGTGAATTGAGGACATACTATGTGCTAGACATTGTTCATAAGAGCTTTAAATCTATTAGTTCAATAAATGAGTTCATTGGTAATGTCCATAATGTCTATGAATAAAATAAAACTATTATCAGCTCCTCCCTTATCCTCATCAAGAGCCAAGATCAGAGCCATAGATAATAACAATAATAATATTTATCAAATTTCTCTTTGCTTTTGCAACGTTTGCCATGTCTCCAAAATTTTGTTTATTTTACCATGTTCTTGTCTGTTAAAATAACTTCCCTGTAACCAGAAAAATCCTCTGAAGAATATGGGTATTCATCTGAACTACAAAAGGGTCAATTTAGTAGCAGCAAAACATTCTAGTGACTAGGGAATTTGGGTTTAGAGCAGGTTTTGGTTTCAAGCCTGCTGTCTGACACTGAAGGATAAGTGGCTCCCATGCTTATTTTTCCATCTGCAAGATAGAACTATTTTCTGCCCAATCCATCCTACAGGGTGGATGAGGGAGGGGTACTTGAGAATGTGATAAGAGTATCTTGTTTATAGTAGAAAGATCTACACAAATAGAAATAGTTTATTTAGATCTTGTAGCAAAACCAAATCCCAAGTGAAAAGTGTTTTCCAACTTCTCTGTGGACCTTATCTAACTACTCCTCATCCCACAATAACCCTGACATCCTCACTACCCAGACCACACTTTTTGTGTCAATGCTGGACTGTATCACGTGATCCTCACACACCACATACTCTTCCCATCCAGTTGAGTCTGGGAATCATGGCACTGGCCTGAGACCAACAGTGGAGTGGGAAAAGCTGACTTTCTACATTCTTTTCTCCTCTTTCAGTATTCTCTTACACAGAGGATTTCAAGGAATTCTGTCTGCCAATGACAGAATACAACACCTAGAGTATCAAGAATAGTCACCATCATTTTTATAATTGAGAAATAACATGTATTAAGCACTTAGTAGGCATCAGGCACTGTTAAAATCTCTTTCAAAATATAATCCAATTTAAAATTTCCCAAAAGACAAGGAAGTAGATGGTTTTATCATTCCCATTTTATAGATGTGGAAACTGAGACTTAGTAAAGCTAAGAAGCTGCCCAGATCACAAATGCTAGAAAGTGAAAGAGACAAGAAGCTAATTCAGTATGTGACCTGCAGTTGGGCTCAGGAAACACTTGTAGAATGTATGTATCAAAATGTAATCCGAGAGAGATGATCGTGGGACATTACTACTATGGATCTCTGGTATTTTCAGAGGGCAGTTTGACTTTAAAATCTGTACTCATTTCTCCAGCTGCCTGCCATTCTGTTCATTTCCTTATATAATGTCTTTGACCTCAGAGACTTCCAAACACATACTATGTACAAATCTCTCTCCACAAAGTATGTAGGAAAGTGAAGTTGCAGATCACCTTGCACTGTTCTTAAAACATTACTTTGTCTGCTCACCACCGACCTCCCTTAGCCCCTCATTCCTTAAAAAAAGAAATCATTACATCATAGTATTTTCTCACCTAGAAGTCTTTTTTAAGGAGCAGCCACCCTCATTTCAACACCCTGGGAGCCCAGGGGCACCAGAGAGAGGTGTGGTAAGGCGAGCGAATATACCAAGGTGAGGAAAGAATGCCTGCAGAGTTCATTAGCACCTGGGTACAGAGAAGGAAACTGCTATTTTAATCAAATGAACCTGCACTTAATTTCAGAGAAAAGTGGTAGAATAAGGGTTCCTTTAGAAATTTTTGCTCCTCCTAAAAGGACAGGCTATCTGAAGTGCCTGGTTGTTATGCTCAGATAAGTAACATATGGTGTGGGAAAGGCTTCCTTCACTTGTTCTCCCTGAAATCCCCATCTCAGCCCCTTGCTCTTTGGTTCTAGCCCAAGTCTGTTAGGAAGCATTTATGCATTTATTATTTAATTTATTTTTGCAATGCTGGGGATTGAACTCAGGTCCTTTATCATGCTAGGCAAGTGCTCTACCACTGAACACTTGTCCCCAGACACCAACAGGAAGCATTTAAAATGTTTGTGGCTCACATCAATGTTTATAGCAGCATAAGTCACAATAGCCAAATTATGGAACCAGTACAGATGCCTGTCAATAGATGAATGGACAAAGAACATGTGGTAAATATACACAATGCAGTTTTACTCAGCCATAAAGAGGAACGAAATTATGGCATTTGCTGGTAAACAGATAGAACAGGAGAACATCATGCTAAGTGAAATAAGCCAGACTCAGAAAGTCAAGGCTCAATTATTTCCTCTTATATGTGGAAGCTAGAGCATGATGGGGGAAAAAAACGTAGCGTGGGGGATCAGATATAAAGATATAGGAAGATCAGTAGAATGGAATAAGGAGGTCAAGAGGGATGGAAGGGAGAAAGGAAGGATGGGAAAGGGGAGGAAATGAATGGATTTAACAAAATCGCTCTATGTGCATGTATAAATAAATATACCACAGTGAATTCCACATTTATGTATACCTGTAAAGCACCTATCAAAATACAGAAATAAATAAATGAGTAAAAGGAAGACCAATAGAATAAGGAAGGAGAATAGGGAGAGGGAAGAGGAGAGAGTAAGGAGGTCACGGGTGACTGAAATGGAGTATATCAAGTTCTATGCATGTATGATTTTTGTCAAAATGAACCCAACCATTAAGCATAACTATAATGTACTAATAAAAGGAAAACATATCTCTGTGGCTGAGATGTTGTGCCACCTTCATGACCTGGAATTAGGGCTTCACTTCTCCTCTTGAGTTTCCAGCTAAGCTTTGCTCACTCAGTGAGGTTCCAATGATATGATTCCTTTAGCTAAGGTCAGCTCATGGCTGAATGCACAAGCCCAGTTTAATTTAACTTAGTGAGAGTGTAATTATACCCATGTGTTTTCTCACTCAAGACTTTGACACTGTTTCATGGACACTTCAGACTCAACCCCTGGCATGGTTGTGTATCCTGTCCGTACTCATCCTTGGACCCAAATTGTTGTCTTAAACTCAGGAGGCACAGCTACCCAGAGCATCTGGGCTGGTACCATGTATTTAGAGAATTAAATTTCCCATTTTTTAACACACTCTTGTGCACGCGTGCACACACACACACACACAGAGAAGGAACTCATGCACATGACACTTACTGATGGTTTTCAATAAAAGACAAAAATGAACCTAAAAAATGCTTTTCTCTCGGCGGGAAGTGATGGCGCACTCCTGTAATCCCAGCGGCTCGGGTGGTGGAGGCAAGAGAATTGTGAGTTCAAAGCCAGCCTCAGCAATTTAGCAAGGTGTTAAGCAACTCAGTGAGATCCTGTCTCTAATAAAATACAAAATAGGGCTGGGGATGTGGCTCAGTGGTCAAGTGCCCCTGAGTTCAATCCCCGGTGGTACCCCCCAACCCCGCAAAAAAATATGCTTTTCTCTCAACCCTTTCCCACCAAAACAAATTTGAGAATTTCTATGCCTTCCTGTCTTATAAGCTAGTTTTTATCAGAATCTCAAAAAGTATCTGCTCCTTGAACATTTTCATTAACTACAAACATTCTTACTGATTTTTTGAAGATTTAACAAAGTGAATTGACAAATTTTAGGAAGTGCCTACTCTGTAATACAGCTATTCTAAAGAAGCAATCTGATAACTGTACAACAATGTTGATTTCACTAAGGGCATAATAGTGACAACTAGTAATAAACTAAATATCCAAAACTAAGGAATTGCTCAATAAATTGTGCTAACACCACTAATCAAAAACATATAATAGGGGCTGGGGATGGGGGTCAGTGGTAGAGTGATTGCCTAGCATGTGTGAGGCCCTGGGTTCTATCCTCAGCACCACATAAAAATAAATAAATAAAATAAAGGTATTGTGTCCATCTACAACTACAAAACAATTTTTTTAAATGTTATAAATGTATTTACTGATGTGGGAAACCCTGACCATCTATTCTAAGTGGGAAAAAAACTACAAAACAGCATGCACACTGTGATTCTATCTCCAAATATGCCCCATATGGCCCTATATCTAAGAGAAGTCCTACACAGGTATACACCAAATGACAGGCCCAAGTTAATAATGGTTCTCCCTGGATAGCAGAATTTTTCACTGTGCCTGAATATGCATTACTTTTGCAATTAAAAGGAAAATAAATATGACATTTTCAAAAGAAAAAGTGGTGTTTTGTGTCCCCTCTGTCATCTCTGAAGTCCTGGAAGTTAGCTAAGAAGAGGACAGCAAGGAGGATCGCTGCCTCTCCAGGATGCTCACGACAGCTTCCACTTGGTTTGCAGCCCAGGTGAAAGTGCTCTGTTCCAACTTCACCAAACCCATTGAAGTTCCCAAGAGACCAAGACCAAAACCATGAAGATGGGCCTGCCATATTTCCTTACAAACTTTTCAGGGAGTAGAAAGCCACTTTTTAAGAATATGTGGATTTCTCTCTCAACATTTGTAGATTATTCTCTTAACAATCTGAAGCTTAACATATGACGAGTCAAGAAACCATATACAGTGAAAAGTATACTGGACTACTCAGGGAACTGGGTTCTGTCCCACTTGTGTTAAGTAAGTGCCATTTAGGGTAAGTTACCAAGATTGAGGAAAAACACATACCCATTCTGTCAACTCTACCCACTCTGTAGACGAGTTGTAAAGACCAAATAAGATAGTACACAGAAAGGAGGTGAGAAAAGGCATCCATTCCAATGTTTGCTATCACTGCCATGATTGCTATTACCGTCATTATTATTTGTATTACTGCTCTTGCAACTGAAGAAAGCTGTAGACAATGTTGCAATTCGACTTTAGTTTCTGGAAAGAAAAATGAATATTCCTGAAGACCAGGTCTCCAAGTTATCCTTGGCTTTCCATGACAATTGAAGTTTTATTCTTATCCATTTTTATATATAGAAAAAGAATTGCTTTATGATGTCAGACGCATATAGTATATGTACTTCTCAGAAGGAAGACCCTAGAACATTTTTGCTCAGGCTGTTTCCCATCTGCTATGGGCTGTCCCTCACCTCTGCCTCCTTGCCCTGTAAAGAAAGACCAACCCCAAGCCATTTCTTTTGGTTTTCTCGTCCATATCTCCTCTACCCTTCGGAGACAGGTTGTAAAGCCTTGTCTTACCCTTAGTGCTAACTCAGCACTGAACGTGTGCAAGTACTATATTCAGCAGATATGTACCAAAAGAATAGATGAATTGACTGAACACATTTTAAGCAAAGCATAGTGATTTGGGGGGGAGGGGATGGGGAAGAGAGAAAACTTCCATCTAGCTTTAGGAAACACTGAACAATAAGCCTGCAACACAGGGCATGGGCTGCCACCTAGAAGAGAGAGAAGAAAGGCCGCAAAGAAGCTGCAATCAGGATGAATAAGATGCAGGGGTCTTTTTTGAGCCTGGAGAAGCTTGAGGTCCATCTAGGACCATCACAATGACCAGAGGTTCTAGAAGAAGCAGCCGAGAATATGGTTTCTTGGGGCATACGAGGGTGTAAATACCCAAAATACTCTCAGAGTGATGCACACGCAGTAAACAAAAACATGCACACATCTTGGGGCACAAACCATAGGCCTTTGCCCTTAGGTTAATTCTCTGATGTGGACTACGTCTGGCAACATGGTGCCACAGAGCTGATGGGCCATGTACTTACCTAAGACAAATCTTCTCTTATCCATTAAGCTAGCTCATTATTCCCATGACCTGGCCTGGAGAGATCTGGACTAAGACACTGAGAACTCTGCCAACCACTGCCAATGAACCTTGTCCAGCCCAGGCCAACCTTTACCCACAACCTAAGAAACCCGTTTTCTTAATCCCACCCTACCTCAGTTTCCATATAGCCTGGAGTTCTTTATTCAAGCTTACTTTTTAGAACTGAGTCAGATCTACAAAGTGAAGGTGAATGGCCTGGTCTTTCCCATCCACCTCAAGGTTCTATATTTTTAGTTTCTTATTTAATAAATAATCATTTGTGAAGCTTTGCTTTGTGCCAGGAACCAGTAGGTAGAAAGATGACTGTCTTAGAAAGCCTCAAGGTCTCATGCTATACCAAAGTACACAAGAAAAGAGGCTTTGGTGGGGAGAAGGGGGAGAAAGTTCCCAGTGAAGATAAGAGGGAGGTAGCAAACAAATATTCAAGGTTTCCCAAGAACACATCTAATAGCATTATGTGGCGGGGGGCGGGGGGTGCCAGCAATTGAACTCAGGAGGACTCAACCACTGAGCCACATCCCAGCTCTATTTTGTATTTTGTTTAGAAACAGAGTCTAACTGAATTTCTTAGAGCCTTGCCATTGCTGAGGTGGGCTTTGAACTCATGATCTTCCTGTCTCAGCCTCCAGAGCCGCTGGGGTTACAGGTGTGTGACACTGCGCCCGGCCTAACAGCTTTCTTGAACACAGTGTAAGAGGTGTTAAAACATGACTTTAAAATCACACTGCTTGGGCTGGAATCTTGTCACTGCCTTGTACTAGCTATATGATCTGGCAGGCTGATAGACCATCTAGACATTTTGGTTTCCTTACCTGGAAAATGGGAGTAATAATAATTAGTACTGTCCTTTCAGGGCTGTGGGTAAAGATTGACTATTCATGTAAAGCATGGGACTTGGAACGTGGTATATATGTAACATCTATTTGCTATTATTGAGATCGTTAATAGAATTTTTAGACCAGTTAAATTTCATATAAAAGACTTTAATAAGTATTTTTTTAAATTGCCTTTGAGATCATAAAGTATGGAGGAAAGAAAATACAAAATCATGGGGAAAAGAGAAGTTCTTTGGAGAAAGCAATCATGTACAAAATGCTTGGCCCCCACCTGGAGGCAGGTACAACAGATAAAGCTCCCGAGATCCAATGTCTCAGAGGTATCAAAACTCACTGATTCTATATTTAGGTGCCCATATGTTCCTACTGGCCAGGGTTGCCCACAAAATAAACATTTCAGGGCACACAGCAGCAATTTCCAAAAAGATTTCCTATCTCATTTTATGAAGGGTAGATTCTACAAAGCTTAATCATTTCAAAGTGATTCTGAAATATTGTATCGATTTACAGCAGAAAGGTCATGGTGGTGAATAAACACAAGCATTCTGCTCAGTGTCTGGGATTTAGCAGACTAACTCCCACTAATGTTAATGGGGCCATGCTGCCAAATCCCCAACCATCACCCAGGAAATTTGCTCCAATCCCTTACTGTTGAAATTGAAATGTGCTTTCCAAATCAAAGGTGATCCTGAGGTGGGTACAATGAGCTCATGAGGTCAGACAGGGGCAGTGTGGCTGATGCCTGGGGACCTGGCCAAGCTCAGAACAAGACATTAAGAGGCATTGTTGAAAGGTGGCTCCCTACATTGTCTACTCAGTTTGGCAGGGTTTCCTTTGCCTGATGCACTTGCTTATTTACAAACTCACCTCCCACTGCTTCTCTCTGTGGAGTCCAGGCAAAATTAAATTCCCCAGTTCTCCACATCTGCCACAGGTGTCTCAGCTGGAGGCCATGGTCATGTTTGCCCCTAACTCCTCTCTTCCTTGAGGAGGCCCATCTTTTTTTGTGTGTGTGGTACCGGGGATTGAACTCAGGGGCACTCGACCCCTGGGTCACATCCCCAGACCTTTTTTGTATTTTATTAGAGACAGGGTCTCACTGAGTTGCTAAGTCCTCGCCATTGCTGAGGCTGGCTTTGAACTCGCGATCCTCCTGCCTCAGCCTCCCAAAGTGCTGGGATTACAGGCGTGCACCACCACGCCCAGCGTGGAGGCCCTTCTTAATACCACCTTTTTTGATGAAGTTTTTCTATACCAATCAGGGATGGGATCATTGCTGTTCTCAAACACTACAGACTCCCAGCTTTGTGAGATAAGTTCATATCTCTCCAGCCTCCTCCTGAGCCCAAGAACAACAGTTACAGCACTTTCTGCCACAGCTCACCTTTTCTGAGCAGCTCCTCCCATAGTTCCTAAGGATGGCAGATGGAGTCAAACTATTCAACCGCTGTCCATCTGTTCTGAAGCTATCCCAGGTCTCCATGTCTCAGCCCTGTTGAAGACCCTAACCAACACCAAGACCTGTCATACTCGGAAAATCAAAACCAGGTCACAGCTTCTAGGAGTTTGCCCAATTTCTGCTGATGTACTTAGATAGCTGCCCCCAGCCTCTGATCCCAAGCCTGTTCAGGCTGTCTGTCCACAAGCGAAAGTTCAGGTCTCCAGCAGCTAAACACTGCACTGTGATGGGATGGCACAGGTAACTTCTCTATAGATGGCAGACAGTACTGGCCACCCATGGAATGGCACCTGGGCTAAGTAATGAGCCTCAGGAAAATCTCACCCTCCTGACCAAAAAGGAAAAAAAAAAAAAGTAAAGAAAAACTGGTTGTTGTTTTATGCCGTGATAAAAGTTTTTCTACCTTGGGAGGCTGAGGCAGGAGGATCGCGAGTTCAAAGCCAGCCTCAGCAATGGCGAGGCACTTAGCAACTCAGTGAGACCCTGTCTCTAAATAAAATACAAAAAAGGGCTGGGGATGTGGCCCAGTGGTCGAGTGCCCCTGAGTTCAATCCCTGGTACCAAAAAAAAAAAAAAAAAAAAAAAAAAAAAAGTTTTTCTACCCCTAACTTCACCATATACACACAGATATGAGAACATAGAACACAGTGAGTGTTCTGACACAGATCATATTCGGCCTTATGAGGCTTGTTTGTTCCCTGCAGGCTGACTGCACACCCTGTGAGGACAGGGAGGGCAACTTCCCTGCCTCTATACTTCACGTAATAACTGCCCAGGGCTTTGCACATCATCTGTGCCCAACACACCACTGAATTAAATTGAATGACTTTCTAGTACTTGGTGTTTTGGAGATTTGAGATTTTCAAGAGAAGGGGTTAGAAGTTGGGATATGTTTGTAGAAAATGGATCCTCTACTTATGAAGATACCTAAAAAGCCATGTTTTTAGGTAAGGTTCCTGGTCTTCAAAGTCAGGAGAAGTGATTCTTTCCTCACCACTCCATTTGCCACAGCTGCCAGAGACTTAGAACACAGTCCTAGGTAAAGAGTGGATCTGACCAACAGCAGATCATGTGTTGAGATCCAGTGTTTCACCACATCCTCTCAGATACTCCGCCCTCAAAGACACAAAGCTGACAAGAGCAACTGTGAACATTTTAACCACAACCAGCCATTTAGACATGGGTCAACCAGGTCTGTTTAGCTAATACACAACCTCTCTGGAGAGCAACAAAATCTTCTAAATGAACATAACCTCTGTGTGGTCACAAAGCTGTCATGCCATGCCTGGCTGGCTCTCAGGGCACCAGCCAGGATGGGATTGATAATTTCCTGTGTTTGCTCCCATTTTAATGGTTTCCACTCATCCTGTTAAAGGTCTGGAAGTAACTAAGGGAAAGGATAATCTGTGCTCACACACTGGTTCTACTTTCTCACTCACCAAATCCAGTGTGTGTGTTTGGGTCCTTTACCTAGCTTTTACTTAGCTCTTTCATCTATCTAAATACTTAGTAAAATTGCATGCTAGTAACAGAGCTTCTTCCTTGGGATTCCACCTCCCCTTATGACACCACTTTCCAACTTTCCTATGCTAGCTAGCTCTCTTCAGCTTCCATCCTGGGCTCTTCCTCTGTCCACCACAAGCTCCTGGTAGTCTCAACTATGACCATTACTCACACTCCGTGCCCTGAAAATTGATGTTATTCTCCAATTACAGTTTCTCATCACTAACCTCAGGCACAACTTAAGCAAGGGCAGCTCTGTCACGGAAGCCTCACACTTCCCTTTTCCTCCTTTCATAATTTCTCATTCAAAAACCTGATTCTCATCAGGGTGCGGTGGTGCATGCCTGTAATCCTAGCAGCTAAAGAGGCTGAGGCAGGAGGATCAAGAGTTCAAAGCCAGCCTCAGCAAAATCATGGTGCTTAGCAAATCAGTGAGGTCCTGTCTCTAAATAAAATACAAAATAGGGCTGGGATATAGCTCAGTTGTTGAGTGCCCCTGAGTTCAATCCCTGGTTACCCCCCCAAAGAAAATCCAGATTTTTATAATCCTATGCCAATATTTCTGATTCACTTGTTATCAACCCTAGGAATGGGAAAATTGAAAGTACTGGTGCCTTTCAATGTCTGCAGCATTTGACCTAAAAAAAACTTGTCGGAAGTGAGGCAAAGCATTAGTACATTTTAACACTATTTCCCCATTATTACTAACATAAATTTTATCTTTTTGTCTGAGAATTTGCATTTTATAGGCTTCTCAAGAGCTAAGACTTGGGTGATAGTATCCTTGTATCTCTGGAGTTGTAGGCCCTACAGCTGAAGCTCAGTGGCTGTTGATGTTCTTAAGGTATCCACACAACTTGGTTTGCTCAGGACAAACCAACTTTTATACCCATTGTTCTTGTATTCCATTCAATTAGCTATGCTGTATCTCTCATTCTCAAAGTTATCTCATTTCACACAATAAATTACAGAATCCTCCTAATCATAAGAGTATCACTTAAAAATACTTACTGTTGTGGATTGAACTGTGTCCTTCCAAAATTCATGTCAAAGTCTAATACCCAGTACCTCAGAATGTGACTTTATCTGGGAATAGACCCTCGAAAGAAGTGATTAATTTAAAATGAGATGATTGAATTAGCAGCAAAAGCTTAATCCAATCTGACTAGTGTCCTCATAAGAAAAGGAAATTTACATAGGTGATGTTAGGGATGCACACGCACAAAGGAAAGACCAGGCAAGAAGGCAGACACAGGCAAGCCAATGAGAGGCCTCAAAAGGAACCAACACAGGCAGCACCTTTACTTGGACTTCCAGCCTCTGGAACCATGAGATAATACATTTCTATTGTTTAAAGCACTCGTCTGTGGCAGTCTGTTATAGCAGCCCCAGTGAACTAATATATTTAATAAAGTGTTGTTTCCTAAGTATTCCAATCCTCCAAAATGAATGTTTATACCATTTTCCAAGAAATGCATTGTTTTCATTTTAGATCTTTTGGTTTCCCCAATTGTTCAATAAAAGGCTTGCTATAATGTCTTCACAGGCATGTTTAGCTTTCATATTTTGAGTCTATAAGATCATTCCCAGCCTGGCACAGTGGCACACGCCTATAATTCCAGCAGCTTGGGAGGCTGAGGCAGGAGGATCGCTAGTTCAAAGTCAGTCTCATCAACTTAGCGAGGCCCTAAACAACTCAACAAGACTCTGTCTCTAAATAAAATTTTAAAAAGGGCTGGGGATGTGGCTCAGTGGTTAAGTGACCCTGAGTTCAGTCCCCAGTACCAAAAAAAAAAAAAAAAAAAAAAGAAAAAAAAAATCATTCCCAGATGGAAGACTGAGGCCACCATCTCTCTGGTTGCAAATGTCCTATGTGATTACAACAGGTAAGACACAGTTCCTGCTCCTAAGCAACCACAGCCTGATCCAGAAACATCTCATCCCCAAGCAGCAAATGACAAAGTGACTTTTATGAAGGATCAGGGCAGGGGCACTAAGTCATCCTACCAAGTTTAGAATAAGCTCCTGTGTAAGAGGCATCCAAATTGATTTTCCACGGATGAAAAGGAACACCCCCAGTGAAAGGAGATGGTGAGGCATGTATTCCCCACAGAAAACACTCCAGACAACACCAATGGTAACAAAAGCTGAGGCAAAAAAGAAACCAAGCTCTCTTTGGTGCTTTTCTAACCACCCCCCTCGATTTTAAGTCTAGTCATTGCCCTCTGTCCACAGAAGTCATAGAGTACAGCTGTTATCCTATATGTTTTTAACCCTTAAAATATTTGAGGACTTATAAATTACAAATTCTGCACTTTCAGCTTTTTTTACCCCAAGATGAATAATTTCAGTCCCTTTAGGCTATTTTCCAAAATTTTAAACCAAGTTCATACACTGACACCCACTACTTTACCAACACACACACACACACACACACACACACACACACACACACACAGAGGGGGCCAAGAGGTCCTGCAGTTCATCAAAAGGCCCTTAAATTGAAAATAATATATCCATGCTATGCTGTCACAAAATACAGATTAAGGCCACATCCATCACATAGCTATGTGAACTAGCAAATCACCAGTGTGATTTCTTCATTAGATAGAAAGTAAAAGACTCTCTGAAGGATGATGCTAGGTGCTGAGAGTTATGTTCCCGTCTCTATGTCTAACACAAGAATTCATAATTTGCTGTTCACAGGTGTTCAAAAACATTAACAACTGAAATAGATCAGCCCCACTGATATGGGATGCATTTCCACCAGGAAACACCACTGTTCTTTTAATCCTATATCAAGGCATAAATACAACAGACCTTGTTTTCCACACAGATTCCTGTTTCTTTCACACCCAAGCATATGCTAAGAGCTCTCAGGCGACACTCTTCCTCCATTTCTGGGAGGTGTCTTGAAACATTTTTAGCTTACCAAACACAAGACAGAGAAGGATCTCTTTCTTTGCTCAGAGAGAATCTTCTTCAATTGCTTATTTATACTGCAGATGTAAACCTATAGATTGCAATAAACAAATTTTCCTTCTAAAACTGGCATCTGTGCTGCCATAGTTAAAAGGTGCGACAATTGTGTTTGAAAAACAATCATCCAGGAAATTCTGTTCTGCTTTGTAATGTTCAAACAAAGTGCTCATTGGAATCAGATGGTAAGTAACGCTAAAGAACAGAGAAACAACATCAGCCTACTAAACTAACGGGACCACATGTAGAGAAAATGCCAAAAATGGAGTAGCTAGTGAGGTCTTATGACATATAAGCAAAAGATCAATCCCTTTTGATGAACCCAAAATGATATGATTCATTAAAAATCTAGAACTGTACTGTATAATACAGAAGCAACTAATTATACATAGCTATATAAATTAATTAAAATTAAATAAAATAGAAATTGAGCACTTCAGTTGCACTAGCCACATTTTAGAAGCCCAATAGTCTCATGTGGCTAGTTGTTGCCGTATTGGACAGCACAGATGGAAGAAATTTCCATCCCTGTACAAAAACTGTACTGGACACTGCTGGCCTAAGATGGTTCTATTTGACTATTGGTTTAGCATTATGTTAAAACATCAGGTCCTGAGGAGATCATCAGGAGCACAAATTGTATATTATACCATGTTCAAATGTAACCCTCCACGGCAGGAAAAACAAGGTTGGAAAAGGAAAAAAAAAAAAAAAAAAAAAAAAAAAAAAAAAAATCCACTCCCAGAATGAGCTGCTATGGTTCAGTATTGGCATTTGTATTACAAGAAATATACTTAGACAAGCAGAAAATCTTTAAGCTAAAATAGAAAAGAGTTTAGAAAGGAGTTCATAAACATTGCTATTTGAATACCACACTCCTCCTTCCTAAACATTCATAAAACATACCAGCTTCTCTTCATCTGCTAGAGGCTGA
Organism: Tamias sibiricus; assembly: GCA_025594165.1. Taxonomy (NCBI): domain Eukaryota; kingdom Metazoa; phylum Chordata; class Mammalia; order Rodentia; family Sciuridae; genus Tamias; species Tamias sibiricus. Next base: position 92,106,858 of record CM046659.1, read on the forward strand.
TTGGATTTTATTGTTCATCTCTCAGGGATTCTTCATCCATTGCTCACTTCCTGCTTCCAATGTTCTGTAGTAACATCTCTGAACTTTTGAATAAACAGAACCCCAGTCAAAAATAGGAAAGTGCAGACTCTTCCCATTTTACAAAAAAAAGGCAAGAACTTTATTTTGAACAAATACTCAGTTGTATATTACACCATGTCCATATCTAAATAAAAAGTGATAATGATAATTCAAAGGAAACAGTGGGCTTCTTCAAAGCACATTATCCAAATATTACTCTTGGCCAATGCTTTAACCAAATACACAGTGGATGTGAAAGGTACAGTATGGCACTTAAATAAATAAGAGCAAAGAGAAAGAAACATATTCACAGTCCAAAGCAATAGGTTTCAGAACCTTTGGTATATGTCTCAAATAAGCATCCGTAAACACGTGTTAGCCAATAGTGTTTAGTTTCAGGTATTTTAGGCCGAGGGATTGTGTAGGTGTGTGTGTTTCAAAAATAAGTGATAAAATAATAAGTTGGGATTGACATGGGCTGATTAAGGTCTCTGGTGTGAGCACACAGGTAAATTCAAACCATGGCAAAATGATGTGCATCTGCATTGCACAACAAAACTGTGTAAGAAAATGAGTAAGATACACTACTTAGAAATTCTGCGGCTTGGGTAGACACCCTCAATATTAACAACAACAAAAAATATTTTTACTGCTATCTAAAGTCCACAAGCTGGAAGGCAGAAGTATCCCAAAGCTCATAAACACATGCCTTACCGTGCAACAACCATCTCACAAAAGTGTTGTAGTTACATATTGCAATTCCCTCCCGCCCGCCCATCCCCCTCCCCTAATAAACAGCACCAGTGCAGTTTGAGTTAGAAAATTGGAAATATTGAGACATTCCTAAGGTTTTCATAATGACTAAGAGCCAATCAGTTGGGCTCTAATGCAAACCTCTGCCATGGCCAGTTTCCAAAAAGCACCCCATGTAATTCCCTCTAGCTTGCAGATAAACCATATTAGGTCTAATGTAAGGCCAGGTTCAGAAAAAAAAAAGCTGGCATGCTATCCTGGGTTGAGGAAAAGGGGCATGCTGATGGGGGAGATACATGAAGGATCTTCCAGGATATTTGTCCTGCAACCCAGGATAAAGGGATATGTTCAGAAAGGTCACAAAGTTTAACTCATGCCATTCACCAGAACACAGCTCAGCAGAGCTAAGTCCTATTCAGTAGCTGTGCAAGTCCACTGTTATCAGGATCCAGAAGGGCAATAAAAGAAAAGGTCCCAAAGAAATCCAACTCATCCACTCATCACCCTACCCAAGTGCCTAAGTGGAACCAGTGCTAACGATGACATGTGATAACGCTTCTGCTTTTTCTCCTCTCCTTTTGATGCAAAATCTTCTATTAACCACCTTATCCTACATCTTAGTGGTGAGTCACATCCGAAGGCAGATATAGTCACCCTTGAGCAGTTGTCTGCCTTGTGGCAATTTGTCACCCTGCAGGCCTTCTTAAAACCTGCCCTTTCACACATAGGCAGAGTCACTGGACTGAGTCCTGCCAAAATTGGGAACACTGACCCTGGGCAGGTCCTTGTTACGGATCTCATAGACTGACTTCCTCTTGGCCTGAGCCCCTCGAACAGCCAGCTTGATCTTGCGCCATCCCAGGTGGTTGAGTTCAGCCAGGTTGAGCACAACACAGATGCCACTCACAGCAAACATGAATACTAGAAAGACAGTCTTCTCAGTGGGCCGAGACACATAGCATTCCACTTCCTTGATGCAGGGGTAGCGGTTACACTCGTATAACCCTGGGACACTAAAGCCATAGAGAAAGTATTGGCCCACCAGGAACCCAATCTCCAGGGCATTTCGGAACACCACTTGAATAATGTAGAAGCGGGAGATGCCTTCCTGTCTTCGAAGCTTGGATCTTGCTGCAGTGCGCAGCCCTGATGGATGTGGAGTCAACTCCTTAACCTCTAAACAATCTGGCTCCGTCTCCTTGCTGGTGTTCTCTGTGTTCTGCAGCACCCCATTGACAATGGCATTTTGCAACTTCTTATCTTCTCGTTTTCCCCCACCACTGACCCCACCCCCAGTTCCTCCAGGACCCCCCATGGACTCAGGAGGGTCTCTGTCCAGGGCTAGGAAGACAGTAGAGTATCGGCGTTCTCGCTGCTTGGCAGACTGGTGCACAGAATATGTGATGAAGCAAAGACTGGGGGTGCACACCATTATGATCTGGAAGACCCAGTATCGTATGTGGGAGATGGGGAAGGCGCGGTCATAGCAGGCCTGGTTACAGCCGGGCTGCAGGGTGTTGCACACAAACATGGTCTGCTCATCATCGTACACCGTCTCCCCCACAATGGCCACAATGAGGATCCGGAAGATCACCACCACAGTCAACAGGATCCTGAGCAGGGGAAGAGGGAGGGAGAGAGGTTCTCACGGGCTGCATCACTGATGGGAAACCCCATTCTTCCCTTTCCTGTTCTCATGTTTATCAGTTCTTTCGCTGGGGAGCTGTCCATCCCTGCGTGGTACTGAACTAGGAATCTGGGAAAATTTTTGTCTTTTCCTTTTCTGCTGGGTGCTAGTAGGCTGGGGACATTTCTTATTACAAGGATCTCAGGCATGCACACCTCTATACACTGGTCATGGTTTATTTGCAAATTTATATGTTTCATTTTTGTATATGGAATATACAGAGCCACAAAACACACCTTTAGTCTGCATATGGCAAGTGCACACAGAATACCTGTACAGATAGTGCAGCTTTCAAGGTCTACACACAGTGTATAGAACTACTCTGTGTGTAAATTCAATCTATTCTTAATATAAGTATTGAATTTAATGCTTACAAAAACAGCTAGGAACACATATATTCATATATATGTGTATGAATATGTATGCACAGACAGATACAAACATAGATATAGACTTACAAAAATGCCAATTGGGTGTGTGGATTCCTGGCACTATAAGTTTTCAAAGACAAACCAGTTTAGCTTAATAAATATTTGCTGAGAAAAGATTCATCTGCTCTGCAAATCCATCTCCCCATTTGCCCTTCTCTGACCAAATGCAATCCTGCCTTCTTTGTACATTCTATTTAAGGAACTGGATAGAGATTGGCTCTGACTCTGGAAAGTGGGGGTCCAAGATTGAGCCAACAACTCCTTTTCTGATGTGGGAACAGTGAACTCCCCCTCCCCCAGTGGTGCTTCACAGGAAAGGGATGGGGAAGCTGCTCAGGAGTAGCAGAAGGGGGGCGTCACTGGGCGTCGGGTAATCCCTCAACTCGGGAGGAATACAAGCATGGACCCAACACGATGGGGAGGAGGCAGAGGACAGGCTGGGGACTCGGGAAGGGGGTCGGTCCGGAAGTGAGAAGGTATTCCCGAGGGCCACCGACGGGCTCGATGGATGACGGGCCCACTGACGGCTGGCTTGGTGCCCTTACCTCCCGATCATAGTGGAGTGCTGCTGCACCGCGGCTTCCAGCAGCCTCTCCAAGATGGTCCATTCCCCCATCGCTGTGCATCCGGGGGCAGCAGACAAAGACTGGGCAGCACCGGGCACGTTCCCGCTCCTGGCCCCTCCCCGGGCCGCACCTCCCAACTGGGAGCGAATTGCCCCCCGATTAAAGAAGCAAACAAAATTTTTAAAAATCCACGAATTTCCCCTCCCTTTTATTATACTTAAAAGAGAGAAACGGGGAAAGAAATCCACGCGCGTCCCGACCGATGGGGCAGCTAGCGCAGTCCAGAGAGCCGGCACGAACCGGCGCCGTCCGGGGATCGCGTTTGGATTCTGCAGTTGCCGGGGAGAGGGGCGGGGCGGTGTTGATAGCGTGAAGGTCCGCGAGCTCCCGCCAGCCTGAGAGAGGTCTCTAGGCGCCGCTCTCCGTCGGAGGGTGGGGGTTGGGGGGGTCCGGGCACTAGCCCCGGCGCCTGCCACTTCAGCGGGCACCTGGCGCTCCCGCGCTGCTGTCTGCGATGCTTGGGCGGTGCACGCCGAGCTAGCTGCTGAGCTGGGGAATCCGCGGCCGCCGCCTCTAATCCGCCCTTAAGTAGTCTCTGCCTGCGTCACGCCAGGTCGGCGGAGGGGAGCCGAGCGCTGCGTGCTGCTGTCGCTGCGCGTCGGAGCCCGAGGGGTCGGGGACGCGCGCGGGGGGAGAGGGGCGAGAGTCCTGGGGCCTGGCAGGGAGTAGGGAGACTTCGAAAGGAAGAACTGCAGCGCCCCTTGGGGCGCCCAGGTAACCTCACCTGACCGCCAGCCCCCAGCAGAAGGAGGGGAAGCCCGGAGCAGACGCGTGGGTGAGTGGGGAGGGGCGTGAGTAGGTAGTTTATCTTCTGGTGCATCCGTCGCCTTTCGCTTTTGCCTTCGGGGAGACAACTGAAATTCCTTTTCTAGATGGAGACGCTGGTTGGGGGAGGGCGTTTTAAAAATCTCTTGAAGAGGACAGCTTTGCTGAGAGTGAGGCTGTGGTTTTGAGACTCCCGTGGATCTGATGCTGGGGTGAGGAAAACAGAATGAGAGTCCATTTAGGCTGAAACGCAGGTGTGAAGCTGACTCTGAGAATGATGGTCTGGGTCAAAGCCCGTGCCCAGCCTACTCGTGGGGTGGCCATGGTTAAAAGTGGCACTTCTCCCAGCACAAACCCAGATACTCCGCTGTTTTCATTTTACTAATGGGAGGAGGGGTACTCTTCTGGACAATGTGGTCTATTCACAATTTAAGGAGACCCAGTATTCCGCTAGCAAAAATATGGCTCACAACCTCACCCACCCGCACTTTTCTTACCCAGCCTTGGCTTTCTTCCCTCCACAAGCAATCCGGGTTCTGTTTTTAAATTTACATTTTGTTATCAGCTCTGTCTAGAGCAACTACTTAATTGGTCACCAGAAAATTGAAACAATGACACCAGGCTGCTAATCAGCTCAGAGGTCAATTTTAGAAGAGAGTGTTTCATATAAATGCACCATAGTTTAGAGTGTTTCATAGAAATGTACCAAAAGCACAATGGGTAAGTAGTTGTCATCCTTTTAAAAATACAACTGTGAAAGGCTTGCTAACTCATCTTAGGCATAGAATGCAGCCTTAATTATCCACAGGGATCATAGCACATATGTGTGTTACATAAGCCACACCATGGTGAGTTTTCAATTCTAAAACAGCCAAGGTGGTTGGGTAGCTGGTGGCCCAGGGGCGAGGATGGTGCTGCAGGGTAAGGGCTTGAGCCCACTCACAGTGCACTTCCACGTAAATGATGTTTAAAAGACATGACCCAAGCTTCAGTGCCAGAGGGATCACTGAGATCCTCTCCTAGGGCTGACACCCTTACCCCAAGGAAGCAGTTTCCACTGGAAGAGTAAAAGAGTCTCACCAAGATGGAGAAAGGTGTAAGGTGTAAATGGAACATTAGGACAAAGGCAGACATTCCTGTTTCCTTCTGGGTAGAGAGGAGACCCAAATATTAGGATAAAAGGATATCTTATCATTCACTTGGCTTCTGGGGGGAATAGTGATCCTCCTACTCCCACCTGGTATGTTTTCCTAAGTTTCTTTCTTGTTCCCTCGGGCCGGGTTTCTGTATTTCTTCCTTCTCTGGCTGACACTTTTGGAGTAAAGAATCTCAGAAAAGAAAATGAGTAAGAAAGTCCCAAGGGAGGGCTGTTTTACATCTTTAAATGTACCATAATAAGCTGACAACTCAGTCACTGTATTTTGGCTTTGCTAAACCCTTAAAGTTAGTAGTCCTAACCAACCTAGATGTCCCTCAGTAGATGAGTAGATAAAGAAAATGTGGTATATATACAAAATGGAATTTTACTCAGCAATAAAAGAGAATAAAATAATGGCATTTGCAGGTAAATGGATGAAGTTGGAGAATATAATGCTAAGTGAAGTTAGCCAATCCCAAAAATCCAAATACCGAATGTTTTCTCTGATATAAGGAGGCTAGTTCACAGTGTTGTTGGATGGGGGTACATAGGAGGATTAGAGGAACACTAGAATGGTCAAAGGAAAGGGAGAGGAAGGGACGGAGCAAGGGGGAGGGAGGGGGGTAAAAAGATAGTAGTCCTAAAGACAGATTGGAGAAAATATACTTTAAATGTTCTTACAGTGCAACTTTTAAGCACTAGGCTATGACTGAATTGTCAGTATTGGTTTAATATTTTGAAATATACTTTAATATGCCATGTAGATTCAACATATGAACACACACACACACACACACACATATATATATACATCAAAGGTGTATAAACACACAAAAACACCTGTTCACAGAACCTGTATTTTGACTCATCTATTAGACTAGGTAGCCAGTTTTTAAGGTAAAAAACTTTTCCACACTTTCACCATACTTTCAAAACTATTAACTGCTTTCATTTTTAAAAAATTCATAAGTTGTTTACATTTACTACATTGTCCTTCCTCTTTTGAGCCCTGCCATTTTCATTTTCAACTAATAATTTGCCCTGGTAGTGCCACATGAAATACAAAACTTTCTGGGTAGAGCTGGGCATCTCCAAGTTTCCTTAGTACACTATTTCATCTACCTAGATTCTATTTCAAGTCCCCTCTGAAGTTCCCATTTAAATCAGCAGGGAAGTTCTTTCCATAAGCCCTTATTTAAAATTCATTCTATGATATTAAAGTAATGGCTTTGGGTGAAAAACAATGGAACTCATAGAATAATGTTCAGTGTGCATTAGAACATCTGGATGTGTTCATTAAACATACAGACGCTCCATTCCCATCTCATGTGTACTAAATAAACTCTATGGAAGTGAGTTTTAAGTACCTGCATTATTAATAAGTTCTCTTCACTGACTCTGATAACAATAAAATTTTGAAAACTTTTACTTCCATGAGTACTATAGTAGGAATGAATGCTGGAAATCAGAAAATCCCATCCCATGTTTTCAAAGACGTTAACATTCACCCAAAGTTTAGGTGACTTGCCAAAAGTGTTACAAGTGGCAAAGGGAAAGCTATGAAGGAAGTGATATTAAGAGTCTTTGAGAAGAAGATCAAAGTAATTTAAAAGGATGAAGAATGTGACCTTTGAGGACCGGAAAAAAAAAAAGAAAAGGAAATTAAAGTGGTTTGGATCATGGGGACATAGCCACCTGCAAGCATTTAAAGGAGAATAATCCCTGGGTTGTTAGCCTTGCAAATCCATGTCTTACTGAACAGTAATTTCCATTAACAGAGCAGAAAAATATTCTCCACATCTAGGAGGAAAACTGCAAAGTCATGTAGTGAAGGATGTGGTTGAATATTCTAATTCAGGGATGGAATATAGTTACTGACAGTGATCCCATAGGTGTGTGTGTGTGTGTGTGTGTGTGTGTGTGTGTGTGTGTTTTGCTTTTATCTTTACATATGCTTAAAACTCGATTCTCTTCTTAATCAGGTGAACCTTTTAGCTTTGCAACATCAAATATTTGTAAGTGCAACCTCATAGGAACTTTGTGTGTGTCACAAGAATGAAGGTTAGTCTATTGACCTCTTCTCTACTGGACCATAAATTCTTGGGGAGCAGAGGGCATACCTATGTCATGGTGTTTTCCTTAGTGTCTTTAGCATGGAGCAAACCAGCATTTGTTGTAGGAGTAGGATAGCTGCTCTGGCTCTCCACTCCTCAACCTGGGAGAGCTACATGTTCCCTTAGTGGAAGTAGGTCCTGGCTCTTCTCCATGACCATGAGTAACATTCAAGCCAGAGGGGAGAAATGAGCTCTTTTTGCCAGGTGAAAGTCCTTACACACTGGGGACAGCCTGGACTCCTCAATAGAAGGGTCTTGCTAACTACCAGCCTCTACTGCTCTCACTTCCATTCTTATGTTTCCCATTATGGTCCTGATACTGGCTAAACTAACCCAGGGAATGGTGCTGAGCATGCAAACCTTAGGCTGCAACATCAGAGAGGTGGCCTTGGAAAGCTGATCGCAGCCCTGGCTACCTCTCCCCTGGGAAGCACCAGCATCTGTAGTCTCCTGGGATTTGTGTGGCTGAGAGGGACTGCATTCGATTTGGGATTGGTCTCTGTGTTAAAGTCCTCAACATTTCATTCACAAACAACTAGGATTAACTGAGCTTTATCTCCCCCAGTGGCCTACATACATCTGTTTCCTAATGAAATCATCAAATTGTCTTCTGAAGGGGCAAACCCAACCTGTCTTGTGAGACTTAAAAAAAAACACAAGTGACAAATAAAACCTATTCCTCTTTGCTGCAAAGTGATATTTCTTTGTGTGTGTGTGTGTGTGTGTGTGTGTGTGTGTGTGTGTGTGTCTCCCTCTCTATGTTTAAGCCTCAGCTCAAATATTTAGGACAGTGCTTTTGGTTCTGGTAGTTAGAATCTATAGAGCATTATCTCAAAAGGGAATAACTATCCAGCCTCCCAGTCTGAAGTAGCCCTATGTATGGTGGCTTGCTTTGTGGTCTAGGACTCTCCAGTGCCTGTTTCTTTCAAAACTATTCTGCCTTCTCGTGGACCCAAATGCCAAACTGTGTCTTAACCCCAAGAGATTGTGTACCCAAATGATGAAGAAATCTAACATCTTCTGCCTTCTAGTCCTTTGAATAAAAGCGTATGTATCCCTTTAAAAAAATCACATGTACAAATTTCCCATTCCCCGTCTACCTTCTCTATATACAGAGAACATACCTTTATGTAGTAATATCTCAGGGATTAACATTATATGGCATTGTGGCCAAAGCAGATGTGTGAAATCACAGCAAATAAATTAACACTCCATTAAGAATCATCAAATCAGCCCCGCTGACACATAATCTTTCCCATTTATGTCAAGTCGTGATTCCCATTCACATCGGCAGCATCCCAGGGGGGCTCATTAGACCTGCAGGAAGAGATTTCTTTTAAGTGAATGCTATTCAAAAGTCATTCAGCTACAGTGCAGAAGAGTCTGCCTGGGGTCTGGGCATCTGCCTCTTCACAATCTCTTTGTTGCTGTCCAGCCAGAGCCCCAGCCATGCAGGATAAAGCTGGGTTTCCTGCTGATGCATTTCCAGTCTGTACAAAAGAGATGAGGAAATTGCAGGGGAAGTGCATGTGGGTAGGACCTGCCCTTGGAGAACTGGGAGAATATATTAGGAGAGTATATTTTAGTTCCCATATGTGCCCCGCCTGCCCTTCTTCCACATCAAAATGTGTACTAGAAGTCAGAGCCCAATCTTGGATTCTTCCTGGTACTTCATATTAACAGCCAAGATCGTAAAGTGGAATTGGTATGCATCCCCACAGGAACCTTCTCTAAGATCTGAATCAAAGTCCTTCCCTGCTTTCATAATTGTACATGGATTCCCCTGCCTGCTTGGCGTCTTGACCTCCTGAAATTCTGCCAATTTCTGCCTTTGCCAGGACTGTGGGAGCTCAGGCATTACTCAGCCCAGAGGCATTTGTGTTTATGCAGTTCTTGTCAACCTTCCTGCCTTCTGCTCACTCTTAGACTCCAACATCCAAGTCTGGTTTGTAGATCCTCTTGTTTCTACAGCTGGGGTGAGACTGGAAAGGGGCTACTAATCACTTGTCATTCACCGCATGCTCAGCCGACAGTGTGTCAAGAGCATGAATTGCAGCTTGCCCATTTGATCTAGTTCAGTGTTCTTTGGTCTTCAGAGCATCACACCAAATTTACCTTTTTGGTATGTATTCATCTTTCTACCTCCATTATAGATTGGTCTTTGTCAAATCTTGCATACCTGGAACTCAACTTGAATCCATACTGTTGATCTCTGAGCCTCCCACCACTGTGCTTCATCTACTCCTTGCCCCTTACTCCACCTCCATAAAGGAAAGTAATCCGATAAAGGAGCACACACCAGGGTGTTAATAACCGATAACCACTTAATGTATTATCCTTCTCAGAGGAATTATCCTCATTTAAGTTGTAAAGCCTTCATCCAAAGAAATGAAATATTTTAGGTAGTTTTCCAAATACTGCACTTAAGAAGTGAATAGCTGTTTGGAAGCAAGGGATGTTCTGAGCCTTCCCAAATGACACCACACAAGCACTTGCTTCATTTATTGATCTATAAAGTGGTCCTACTTGTGGAAATACTAGAATTACACAAATGTGATGGTTCTTAAACTTTACTGCACCTTAGAATCACCTTGGGAGCTTTGAAAAATCACAGTGCCTAAGCTGTACTTCAGGCCAATTAAATCAGCATTTCTGGAGGTAAGATCTATGTGTGGTATTAAGAAAAAAAGGAGCTAGCTGGGCTGGAGTTGTGGCTTAGTGGTAGAGCACTCATCTAGCATGTGTGGGGCACTGGGTTCGATTCTCAGATCACATATAAATAAATGAATAAAATAAAGATCATCAATAACCTAAAAATATATATAAAAAAGATTTTAAAGCAGCTAGGTGATTTTAATATGCCTGTTTGAGCATTAGTGCAATGAGGTAAACCATTAACTACTTAGGCACAGAAGCCCTGCAGGACTCCAGTAAAACAGACTTTCTTCTTGTCATGGGAACAGTGTTTCTGGACACAAAGCCAGAATTTCATTCTGAAAATGTGTTCATGTGGTTCTGTAAGTACTTAATATAATCCATACAGGCTAAGTAGTTAGTTGCTAAACTGCAAACACCCATCTCATTTCATCTCAGTCCACTCGGGCCATCTGGTCCTCTGTATTCCCATTACGGGGCCATGTGTGTATTAATGAAATGATTGCATCCGATTACATCTTTTATTCAGAGCACAAGAAGAACAGTCCATGTATTTTGTTTTCCAGCATCACTGTTTCTGTCATGATGTCATAAATTGTTATTCTATTTCATGCAGAGGTGGGATGGTCTTCATTAAGGTAAGAATAGAAATTCAATATGCTATTGCTTATAATAACATTTTAATTTTACTGCCTTGTATCTATAGGATAGATGTTTCAGTCAAAAGCACAGAATTTCCCATGTTGGATACATTTTAGTAGACTCTTTTAAAATGTCCATCATAGAGTTTATATTAATGATCAAGTTGTGACAATTGGAACACAAGAGGGATCATGTAAGAGCTGAGCTGATCACTTTTCCTCTAATTTCTCTAGCCTTCGTGTCTGCAATAGGACAGTTGATCAGAAAGCCATACCTAGACTATATTACTCCCTCATTGCTTGGTGGCAAAGTGGACAGAGTAGGGGAAAGGGACTCACTTCTTAAACCAAATACTTACAACAGTCCTTTGTGTTGTTACAATCAAGACACTTCTCTTCCCAAGGGAAATTAAAAATGAAAGGAAATGAAAGATTTTTCTTCATCTCTGACATCTAAATAAATAAAAATGAATGGTAAGTGGATGAATAGCCTGGTGTTCACTCTTTATTAATTAATCATGTTCTCTTCCACCCTTCTGTCTTCCTGGAGTATACATTAAGCAATCAATAGATGTGCACAAATATCTACTGTATGTCTACTTTCCTTGCTACAACTACATTCTCCTAACCCATTATTTTTATATGTGCATATATATTTACACATATATATTCTTGACTCTGTCATTCATTTATTGGTCCAGTGAAGTTTTAGTCATTGTCTCATTTGTGCTAGGTCCCTGACCTTGTGGAGTTTAAAATCTAGTAGGAGAGACATATTATTTAATCAGATATTTATTAATCAAATAATCTCAAAAACTAAAATGTCATTTTATTTTTATTTATTCTTTTTAGTATACATGACAATAGAATTTATTTCAATATATTTATACAAGCATGGAACTATCTTATTCTAATTAGGATCCCAGTCTTGTGGATATACACAATGGTGAGATCCGCTGTGGTGTATTCATATATGTACATAGGAAAGTTATGTCCAATTCATTCCACTGTCTTTCCTTTTCCTATCCTCCTTCCTATCCTCCTCTTTCCTTCATTCCCCTTTGTCTAATCCACTGAACTTCTATTCTTCCCCTTCCCCTCTTGTTGTGCAATAGTATCCTCATATCAAAGAGAACGTTCTTTTAAATAGATAAGTAACTCCTGATGAATAGCACTGAGGTATGCAGCCCTGGGTATATAATGGAGCAGCAAGGGATGGACCTACTCTGTGGGAAAGGGTCAGGAGGGGAAAGACATTCTGTAGCTGACATTTAAAGGAAGAATAAGAAAAAAGTCATGTGAAAGGGTGAACAAGGATCATTCTGAGCTGGAGGACCAGCAGTGAACAAGAGTAGGAGAGAGTAGCACATTCAAAGAACTCCATGGCCTCTATGGCTTAGCAAAGCGGGAAGAGGTTTGGGAAGAGGTTTGAGATGGGTGGGAGGCAGGCAGGGACTGATTCCAGGGATTGATTTAGCTAGGGTAAAGACTTTGACATCTTTCCCTAAAAGTCATGTGCAGCATTTGAAGGCATGACAGAGGGGAGTGACAGAATTAGATTTATTTTTTGAAGCACAAGCTATTTGTATTACTGTGAGATTAGGTTGGAGGGGTTGGCAGGAGTGAACTGGAGGAAATGAGTGATGATACTACCCCTGCTGAGCAGTTATGCTCAGATAACATCCCCATGCACCTACCTTCCTTCCTTGAGGGCTGTGTCTACATCTCTAGCTTAACTCTCTGCGCCAGGTAAACAAGTTGAATGACTTCTTAGGAACGTCTCAAATTTGTGATATTCCTTAATTATGGAGGAAACAAATAGGCCCTGATTATGTTGGTCAACCTAAATAATTCCATGCTTGGTTGGATCTTAAGTGGCAACTATTAATTGTAATGCCTTTCTTCAAACGTTCACTTCTGGGTACAGTAGACAAATTGTGCAAGACGGCCCCCTTGCATCTAACAATTTCCAAGAGAAGGTAAGAGTAGGCCCAGCCCCCAGGTAGGAAGGCCACAGTGCCAGAACTCCAACTATTTCTGAGGCTTCTCTTTTGAAATTGTCTTTAGAGCCCCTTGTTTGTACATAAGAAAGTCCTCATTGCTTGAAAAATCACACCCTGTTTTTGTTTTTGTTTTTTACTGTAAGTTGTATGAACCAGTTTGATTACCCAGCTTATTTTTATTAGCAGATTCTGAAAATGTATTTTTAATGAGTCTGAATTTAAAAGAGGGAGAAAAAATGATTTTACCTGCATCATGCAGAGTTTCTTGCTCATGGTAAGCTGGAATCCAGGTTCCTTCTGTTTCTCCAACTTACAAGCTGAATGGTTTCTTTGTGTTGTCTACTAATATCCAATAACTTCTGGTTATTTACAAAATCAAATTCCCCTTCAAAGAAAGGTTTTGCCATTACCAAGGATATTTAGAAATATTTTCACCAGTTCCAGAGCAAATCAAAACAAGCAGTTGGTGAGTTCCTAAAATGTTCTATGCAGTGGCAGCAGGCTGTATTGCGCAAGTGACCTTTCAAGTTCAAGAGGAGCTACTTGGAAATATGTGGTTATTCACACTGTCAAGTATATGTGTGTTGACGCCATAAGGCAGGAATCCACATAGCCTTTTTTTTTTTTTTTTTTTTAATGAATGCTTAGGTGATACTAGATTGGTTCATCTTTCATTCAAAGTGTGTTTCCTAGGAATGTTACAAATACAGCACCAATAATACCTCCATCTTATGTCTGCTTCCTATCTTTATCTTAGCATTTTCTGAGCACTATTTTCACCTTGGAAAATTTTGTTTAATTCCTGACACACTATTTATATGACTTATTTGATTTATGAGACCTTGAAACTATGTTCTAAAGTATTATTATACGTATCTTTATCACAGTACAAAATTTTAGAAAACAGTTATGAGAAAAATAAATTACCTAAAGCACAAAATTTATATACATATATGCTGAGTATGACAGAGGTATTTAGTTGTCTTAGTCTATGTTAAGAAGACAGGGTTGGTTAGTTGGTTTGTCCCCTCTTCCGTGTAACTTTATACATCTCGCCAACCCCTGAAGAAGTCTCCAGTTGTTATAGTACTAGTTAAATGCTTAAACTAGAGAAAATACTGTGATCTCTCAAAGGATCATTAAATGCAAATTAATCCAGAGCACTTTTTAAACACCAATATAATGTCTAATCCTCAAAAAAAAAAAAAAAAAAAAACAACTTAAGTAGGAAAAATAGGACCTCACCAAACTGGACAATGAAGCCCAAAAATCTTTCTGCAGCCCAGAACTGCTAAGTTCCCTATAGTTGCCCCATAGACACATAAAAGTAAAAACATTGATAACAGCCTCATTATTTCCTTTCACATATCTCCCCTATTCTATTTGTCCTCCATATGCATTTCTGCTCTGCTCTGTGTCCTGGGAGCCTGACTTTATGGACTGCTGCTTTGGGCTTGCCTTAGGTTGGACCAAGGGGAGGCCTTGGTAGACGATTGATGGGTAGAAAGGACTTGAGGTGAGATACACATTCCTCCTGCTTTGTGAAGTTTTGGTTGCATTTCTTGTTTTTTCCATGGCCCTCAGATCTCACAGCATTCTGCTATTTCTATTTCTTTTCCTTGTCCCTTCAAGCCTGCAGGTAGTAAAAACTTTCTAATTTTGCTAGGCCTTGGGTGTCTTAGCATCTCTTGTTGGTTCCCTTAAATCTGCTCATACATCTTTGCTTCACTGAAAAGTTTCTTTAGAAATCTCAGGTGATCCAGAAATGTGTTTCCTGCTGGGATTCTGACTGACACAGAGCTTCCTTATTTAGTTTATTTTTATGTCACCCTGATTGCACAAAACATAACCTAGTTGCTCAAGCTAAAAATCTAGGAATTCACTTCTGCCTTTTCATTCATACGTCAAATTGTTAGGACCTGTTTATCCCTTAAATATATCTGAAAGCATTTTCCATTTCTCTCTTCCCTTCATAGTTTGTTTGGTATAGACCCTCCTTATTTACATTCTAACTTGTCCTTTGTACTGCTGATGGAATGGTCTTTCTATAATCAATATCAGTCAATTCTATTTACAGTTCTTCAGGGGTCCCTGTAATCTTCTGGGCGTGTTGATCTCTTTGCTAGTCCCCTAGTGAGGTTTTTGGAATCTGCCCAAATCTACCTTTCTAGCCTCTTCTGCACTCTGTACACTGTAGTCGTACATATTTTGTACAGTTTCCCAATGCACCATTATTTCCCACATTCCCATAGTTTCACCTGTGCTGTTCCCTCTGCCAAGAGTGCCTATCCTTTCCCACTGGTTGGCTCTAACTCATTGGCCTCAAATGTCCTTCTTTGCTCTAACCTCAGAGCATGGCAATGGCATGAATATGGGCACACAGTGGACAGATGATGCTGTAGATAGTCCTCACTGCTCTCCCGAGTTCTAGATCAGCTCTTGTGAGGGGAATCCAGGCAGAAATCTTAGCAGGAATAGGTAAGCATCCCTGGGAACTGTTTTTGGACAGTCTTAAATCCACCTGTCTTGCTTCATCTTTATCACTACCTAGTTCAAGTCACTTATCATTCTTCCCTTAATAATTCATTAGCCTCTTCAGTGACCTCCCTGCTTCCAGTCTTACTCCTCCCTTCACTCTTCACGATGCAGCGATTTACATTGCAGGTCCGATCCTTTCTCTACTATCTGTGGAGCATCATTAATATAAACGTCAAAAATACAAACTCTTTAGCATGCAAATCCTTACATAAACTGGCTCTTGTTTATCTCTTCAGTTTCATCTTCTACAGCTCTTCCTTAAAACCTAAGCTCCAGCCAGCATCAGCTAGTTGCAGTCTGCCAAATTCACCATGGCACTCTTGCCTCAGGGCATGCTGTGTGAGGTGCCCTCTGTCTGAAAAGCCTATTCTATAGCAGCCTCTTAACCTCTGCTTGTTCCTCCGGACTCACTACAGGTATGTCCACTAGGAAGCCTCCCCTGCTCCCCACCCCACTATATCCCCTGCCTAATTGTGTTAGGGGCTCCTGCTAGCACATCATTTTCCATGCTGTGTAATAATTGTTCTTGCCAATAGATTATCAACTTATCCAGTGCAGGAATTGTTTTAAATTTTTGCTTTGATTTATTTTGTTTTTGTTTGTATATCCTTCGGGACCTACTCTAGTCCCTGGTTTTTTATAGGCAGTCATATATTTGCTGAGTGAAACTTCATGTATAGAGTAATCATGGGATACTGGTCTAGAAGGGAGTCTACTTTTTCCATGGCCAGCAGCATCCCTCTCCTTTGGCATCATCTTCTCCAGGAATCCTTTCTGACCTTACCCTCTTTGTCTAAGCTTGGTGCCCCTCAGAGGACATATGCTTTGGAAGATATAATAACATGTGAGCATGAAAGATTTAAGCCCAAATATTGCTCTGCAGCTAATTGCTAGATGCACAACTGGAGTTTAATTACTTAGCTTTTCTGAACATTGATTTCCAACACTGTAAAAGGCTGGTAATATTACAGATTGCTGGGAGCATTATATGATGTGTCTAGTATCTATTAAATGTTCAATATACATTAGTTTCCATTCCTTCTTTGTGCTCCCTTAATACCCTATACATATCCCATATCCTGCTGTGTTCTTGTTGCTTCCCTCCTTAGACCGAAGTCAAAGATTATACACTTCATCTCTTTCACAGGACCCATGGGACACGCTCAGTAAATGTTAGTTGACTGATTAAAGTTCCTGATTTTATTGGCTACCAACCTGAGGTTTAGAGAGATTAAATGACCTGCTTAAATCATATAGCTAGGAAGTAGCTAAGCCAAAAACCACAACACAAATCTAACGCTTTAGCTAATGCTCATTTGGTCAAACTGCATGAAACCACAAGATGAATGTGTACATGTATCTCTGAAATAGGATCTGTGCTCCTCTTCACAAGTATGGCCTCACGAGGGCTTACCAAGTACCAGACATAATCTAACTTCCTCTGATGAGGGAAGAGGATTCTGTGTATGCTTCCATCAACACCACCCTGCCTCACTATATACCTCACCCTTCTGGTTCTATCATCTTCCTAAAACAACTATAGTATAATTTTGTTGAGCAGAGAGTTTGCATTAGTTTGGCTATGTAAGCACTATTCACATTTCTTCTTTCTTGCACAAAGTTCTATTCTCCCTGGTATAAAATTACCATTTGTTTCTATGTTTGGCTTTCTAAGGACTTATTATTACTTCAACCCCAAAATGTTCTGTTTTTCCCCCTATCAACATATCTGAATACATGGTGTTCTATCAATTACGTTTTCATAGAGAAATGTCTTTCATAGTCTGGCTTGGTTGGAGAAATGAACAACTGTGTCGGCTGAAGACAAGAAAACTTCAAAACTCATCGTTATTGTCCTGAGAGGGAAAAGACAGTATAAAAGAACTCTTTGGAAAGTACAAATAGGACTATATAAATCTAAAAAATGCAATAAAGGAATACATGGAATATTCTTCCAATATGCCTTCTCCATTATCCTGGGAATTGATTGCCCATGCTTTCTTCCTTCTTGGTGTTTGTCCTTGTTTTGATGGAGCATGTCCTCTAATAGCTTTGTGAAAACAAGTCCACAAGAGGAAAACTTTAAAGAGCTTTCATATTTGCAAAAGACTTCAAATTACTGTTATATAATCGTTTCCTTCAGAATGTTGAAGGCATTCCTCCTCTGTGTTCCAGCTTCTGGTGTTATATCTGAGAAGTACAAAGCCATTCTGCTTCTTTAAATAGTGTTTGCAACTTTGCCTTTAAAAGATTGTCTCTTTGGTTCTGGTATTCTGAACCTTCACCATAATATGCTTAGGTGTGGAACTTTGCTTCATTTACTAGGCTAGATACTCAAGGCTCCTTTCAATTAAAATAAACAAAAATGAAACAAAACCTTATGGACCCCAGTTCCGGGAAAGATTCTTAGATCATTTTGATGATTTTTCCTAATTTTTGCTTCCATTTGTTCTGTTTTTTTTTTTTTTTTTTTTTTCTTAGAATTTGTCACTTGGACCTTGGTTCTCCTGATCTTATCCTCTAATTTTTATACTTCTTTGCTATCTTTCTAGGAGATTTCTTTATTTTTTTCCATGTATTCCTTTATTGCATTTTTTAAAATTTATATAGTCTTATTTGTACTTTCCAAAGAGTTCTTTTATACTGTCTTTTTCCTCTCAGGACAATAATGATGATTTTTGAAGTTTTCTTGTCTTCAGCCTACACAATCTGTTTCTTGTAAATTTTTTAAAGTTTATTTTGATTTTCACATTTTCTATTAGAGGCTTTCCTTCTCACATGTCTGCTGGCTTTGTTTAAGAGTGAATAAAGCTCTAGGAAGCCAATTGGAAACTCTGAGTGAGTGAGTGGGATCTGCTGACTGTGAGCTTCAGTATAGAGCTATGGTTCCCAGCAGGGGCAAGGCTGGTGGTTATCCTGACTCTAGAAGATGCTACTGGCATCTAGCTAGGCATGCTGCTAAACATCCTGCAGTTCATGGGACAGCTCCCAACAACAAATTATTCTGCCCAAAATGTCATTAGTGTTGATTGAAAAACCCTGGTATAGAGTACCTCACTGGACCACTGAGTTAGGAAGCCCATGACATCAATGTTATATATCTTTTTCTTTCTTTCTTTCTTTTTTTTTTTTTTGTTAGTTACTCCTATAATCTGACTTCATATTTAAAATGAATGGAATGGTGTGTGGTTTCTGTAGAAAAAGAGCATGAATGTTGCACAGAGCTATACACACACACCTGCACACACATATCCACACCTGAATAACTGGTGAATCTTAAATAAGCTCTGTGTTGTGCCAGTGTCAATTGCATTCTATATCACACAATAGCATATAAGATGTTAACATTGGAGAAGGTAGGGAAAAGGGTATGTGGGGCTGCCCTATATATTTCTTTACAACCTCATGTGACTGTATATAATTATTTCAATGCTATATATCTTTATCTTGAGATGGTCATACTCTCCAGACAAGAATCCACCCACCTCCTGCCTTGGGCATACAGCATTGGCTTCCAATATTCTGGGAGATGGGGGCAGGGGAATGGCCTGATGATTTTAATGGTCAGTATATAAAAGTCATTTAATCACTGTTCTGACAGTATTGATTGTCTACTGTGGACTATGATTGGTATTCCCCCAGTCCAGAGTCCGGAAAGGGGTTCAACATCTAATTTTCTGTTGTTGGGTGGTAGAGGAGGGGAAAGACAGTTTCTTGGCTATATAGAGTAGAAAAGGGGATATGAAACTTTAATTTTTTTCTTAAACAGACTTGCAAACAATTCTGTTCTTAGCTACAACCTTACTTCCTATTCAACCCCAGTTCCTAAACCTTTGATGGGTGATAGGTTTCTGCTGCATAAAACAGATCATTCCTGGTCTGGGATGTAGCTCAATGGTAGAGCACATGCCTAGCATATGTGAAGTCCTGGGTTTAACCCTCGGTACTTACATTGAGACAAAACAAACAGATTGCTCTTTGGCTATTTCTTTAGGTGACTGCTAGGTCATTATCACTTGACAACTCTATTTCTTAGATTTCTATTCTCCTTGATCTTACAGATTTATGTCTTCTTAAAAATTCCTTTGCTATCATAATGGTGAGGATTCTAAAAGGATGGGAATAAATGCATGTGCTTTCTCTCTCCCTCCATCTGTTGTGTGGAGATGCGACAATTTTATTCTTCATGTTGAAGCATTCCTTAGTATTCTCCAGTAAGAGAATCCTAAATCCAACAAATTTATTATCAAATGAAAACAATGTATCTATACTGAATACCTGCCACTTACAAGGTACAATGCCTGCATTCTGTTGAATTTCTCATGGGCAGTTTGGAGGCACATGTTACCAGATGGGTTTTGACATCAAGGGTGGTTTGGGTGGATGTGTGTGAATGTGTTTGTTTGGGTGGATGTGTGTGAATGTGTATGTGTGTGTGTGTGTGTGTTTCTCTTAAAAAATATACTGACTACAAATATCAGAAGAAGCTACTTTGGAGTGCATATAATCTGCAGGATTCAGTATAATAGGAGCAAAAAAAAAATTAAATCTAAACCCAAGAGAAAACAAGGATCCAAACACAATCTGCTAAAAATAAAATAACAGTGTGGTCTAATTGGCTCTCTGAAGTTCTGTGTGAATAGAATTCAGATTTCTCCAGCTGACCAGCTCCCTGAGCAGCTGGAACAATGACTTTAGCTCAGTGTCACTGGCTATGATCTCTCCTTAGAAATCTGATTTTCACTGTGGCCCTTTGAAAGCTGGTGATTCTGGAGGAGACCCAGACTGCACTCTGGATTTCCGTCCATGAACAGATGCTGCTTGCAATGCCACTGAAGCATCACTTACATTTAAAAAATCTGCTTTGAAAGCAGAAAGAGGATACAGTGGTACTTCTCAGGTACAGTGGGTGCCAGCTATGATTCTCTCATGCTCTAGCTTCAAGTCGTACATAAAGACAGACATTACATTCCACCACTAGGAAGCAGAATTTCAAATGTTAAGTAGAAGGCATATTTTAAAGGCATATTTTCATTGAAGTTGTGCAAATAAATCCAGCCCTGACCAGCTGAAATCTGAGCCTAGAATGATATGACTCCTCCATCTTAACACCTGAAGGGACCACTTGAATGGTGCTATGGCAACAGCCTCACCTTGAGTGATTCCCTTGAAGAAAGCTTGCAGAAGCATGATCAGAATACATGAGGATTTTGCATTGATTTGATGAACAAGGGATCAAAGGATTACATTTCTTATCATTTTTTATTGTTCACTTTTTAACTTTTAAAAATTACACATGTAATACTCACATATAGAAAAATTAAGATATGCATATGCCGTTAAATAAAGAAAACTGCCAGTAGTCTGTCCACTCAGATATGAGCACTGACTTGCAGGGGTTTTTTTTTGGGGGGGGGGTGTTACCGGGGATTGAACTCAGGGGCACTCGACCACTGGGCCACATCACCAGCCCTTTTTTGTATTTTATTAGAGACAGGGTCTCACTGAGTTACTAAGTACCTCGCCATTGCTGAGGCTGGCTTTGAACTCGCGAGCCTCCTGCCTCAGCCTCCCAAAGTGCTGGGATTACAGGTGCAGTTATTTTTCTATGCCTCTGTATATCTATTCATATACAAGAGGGAGGACAAAATAAGACTTTTTAAAGATAAAGAATAAAAAGATGAACTACTTATTGATCTTCATTGAAAGAATTACAAGAGCTATAAAGAAAGAAAAGAATTATACCCAGAGTGGGATATGAAAAAAAGGTATCCTTTCCTTGTATTAAAGAAGTATCTACTGTAAGTATAAAATGTGAGTGGACTGGGAATTAATAAAAAGCAATCATGACTGGAGGGACATAGAAGTTAACTTTACATTGTATTGTTAAACATATGTTAGACACTTAAGAGTCAATGCTAAGAGAATAGAAATGGCATGTAAAACTTCAAGACTAGTAGAGAAAAAATGGAGGAGGGGAAAATAGAGACATCCACTTAATAGAAGTCAGAATCTTACTCTGCTCCAGCTGCAGACTAGGTAGACTGGATGGCTTGGGCAACCACTATTTATTTTTCACAGTCCTGGTCATTGGGGAGTGCACTATCAAGGTGCCTACTGGTTCAGTCCCTGGTAAAGCTCTCTTCCTGGTTTGCAGACTGCTATCTTCTTTGCTGTGTCCTCAAATGGTATAAAAGAGGGGACAGAGAAAAAAGAGAAGGGCACTAATTGCATAATGAGGGATTTACCCTCAAGACTTCATCTTAGCCTAAATACTGTCCAAAGACCTCATCTCCAAATAACCTCACACTGGGGGTAAAGGTTCAACATGACTTTGGGGGCAGGAAACAACACAAATATTCAGTCCATAGTCATCAGTAAATGGGGAAATAGAAACAAAACAAAAAAGCATTAAAAAAAAAAAACAAAATATGATGGTAGAGGTATCAAAGTACTCTGATTTATTCATATGAGGACATACCATTTATTAGTCGAAATGAATGAAATTGATCTATAGATCTATGAAACTAAATGCTAACTGAAAACCTGAAGATGCTGGATGATAGGTAGACTATGGCTCCATTTGTGTGAATATTCCCCACAAGAACAAGTCTGTGTTGTATCCATGGATATTCAGTGGCCCACATATGGATAGTCAATGGAATGAATGAAACACAGACACAAGGATTTAAAGAATAGACACCAATTTCAGAATAGTAGAGGAAAGAAGGGGAAGGGGATGAGGGGATACAAAGAAAATTCCATTGTATCTGATATTATTTTTAACATCTACTGTTTTATAGGCCCAGTGTCAAGAGTTAAGACACAATGGGGAAAAACAGATAAGGTTACTGTCCTCATGGAACTAACAGTCTGAAGGGAAGTCAGATATTAATTAAGTAATAAATGATTACTGTGATATGCCCAGGAAGGGTGGTGGAGGAGGAGTGCAGGAGGGGCAGGAAGGCAGCACAGCAGATGAAGAGACCAGCACATGCAAAAGCCTAAGAGTGGGAGTGGCATTTGTAAGAAGGCAGTGGGGCCAGAGGAGGATGGGGCCAGACCACTTGGGCCATGAGACCATAGGAAGGGCCACAAGCAGCAGAAAAGCATTGAGGGGCTTCACTGAGTAAGGGGAGAATAATCCAAGTTGCAGTATTAGACTACTTCCCATATAGTGTAGAGAGAGTCTGGGAGGGGCTGCAGGGCAAGAGGAGGCGTGAAGTTACTGCAGAAGTCTGGAGTAGTCTAGGATTGAGGAGGTGAAGGAAGGAAAAGTAAGAGGAGATGAAATTCCTTTGACAGAATCAAGAGATATTTACAGGTACATTCAGAAGGACTAGGTGATTGGCCATGAGGAGAGAGTTTAAAGAGAGGGCAAAGATGTGTCCCTTGCATATCTGTATGGACGTTTGCCATTCCAGAGAGAGAAGGAACCCTGGAAGAAGACCAGGTTTATGGAAAAGATTATGAATTTGGTTTTGGACAAGTTGAATTGAAAGTACCTTTGATTAAGGTGGAGAATCAAGGAAGCAGTCAAATTCGAAAGTTTAAAAAATACAGGACCTGTAATCCCAGCACTTTGGGAGGCCGAGGCAGGAGGATCGCGAGTTCAAAGCCAGCCTCAGCAATGGCGAGGCACTTAGCAACTCAGTGAGACTCTGTCTCTAATAAAATACAAAAAAAGGGCTGGGGATGTGACCCAGTGGTCGAGTGCCCCAGAGTTCAATCCCTGGTACCACAAAAAAAAAAAAAAAAAAAAAAAAAAAAAATACAGGAGGTAATTGAAACCAGGGACATTGTTAAATTAGTTTAGCTTAGGGAGAGACTATGGCATGGTCCATTTATGGTCTAAGTCAAGGTCCTGAGAATTTCCATCATGACTGATAGGTGGAAGCTGATCCTGCAAAAGATATAGCAAAGCTAGCGATGGGGTTGGGGGGGGGACAAAGATTATAGTCAGGAAAGGTGATGTGTCAATAAAAGGCAGTGGTGAGCCATGCTGAGGGTTGAAGAAAGGTCTGTGGATCCAGCAATATGGATGTCATCAGAGACCCTCACAAGAGCTGTGCTTGTGGATAGACTCAAGTGACAAAGTGAGAAAGGAGTTGGGGCTAGGGAAAGGGGAGAGTCCTTTTGAAGGGTATGACTATGGAAAGGAGAAAGAGGCCAGTAGATAGAATGGAATGTAGGTTTTTGGCAGAGTGGTTTCTTATGAAACATTTGAACTTGCATGCTTGGTATGAGAAATTGATAGTTTCAGTCTGTGACTTCCATTTTCATTTTGAAGTTGGAAGGAGGCAAGTCATAGAGGACAAGGAAGAGGAAGGGAAACCAGTGAGAGTAATTGTTTGAAAGAGAGAGGGTGTGACATGGCTACCGATTATTGAATACTTGCTCTCTGTGGGCTCTACACTAATCTTTAGCCTCATTATCTCTTTACGCATGGGCACAAATGATGTCTCCAATGTTATGAGGTCTTGTTTGATTCAGTTTAGTTTTTTCTCCATAGGAGCCCACCCCCTACTTCAAATTCCATACTATGCATAGAGCTGGCATTTGTGGAATGATGACCAAGTCCTGTATGTAACTTCTGAAACCATCTAGAGCCATTCTTGGAGCACACAGGGCAGAGTTTTCTAGTCGAGATAAACAAACAAACACAATCCTGAGTGAGCAGAAGTAGATGGGACAGTATTGATAATACAGCTGGGCCACTGCTACTTGAAGTGGCCCAAGGAAAGAAAACAGTATCACAGGAAAATTAGTGAATTTCCCATCCCCCCCACCAACCGCTCTCCACATGTTCCATCCAAAAGATGACTCACTTGGTCTAACCCTTAGGCACAAAGCACTAAGAGGGAGGAAGGGAGATTCACGTTTATTCCTGATTTACCAAT
Source organism: Tamias sibiricus (assembly GCA_025594165.1). NCBI lineage: Eukaryota > Metazoa > Chordata > Mammalia > Rodentia > Sciuridae > Tamias > Tamias sibiricus. Next base: position 92,131,169 of record CM046659.1, read on the forward strand.
GATATTATCAGAGGCTCTAGCTGAGGTTCTCGACTTTCTTGCATCCTGGCTTCCTGTCTGTGAAAGGAGGATCTCACTTCCAGGCCTCCTGGCACCATTTAGAAGCTGTTAGCTTTAGTAAATAAGAGGCTTTCTTGGTGAACTCATTTCCCATCCCTAGAGTTCACCTAGAGAGAGAGAGAGAGAGAGAGAGAGAGAGAGAGAGAGAATGCTCAAACTTGATATTCTCAGGTCCCACCCAGCTCCAACTTTCTCTGGTCTTTAATTCTATTGCTTCCAAATGGGATAGGGTAAAAGGACCAGGGCAGGGGAACTTTTGAACTGAGCCAGATGATCTGCCTTTTCCACAAAAGGCACAGAACCTGTGTTTTCAGCACCTGTGAGGTTTGCCTGAGCGCTCCTTCCATGTTTGCTTTTCTCAGTGGTTTCCTGAGGCCTTTCAGGAAGGATCTCTGTTGATCTTAAAGATTCACAGTTTAGACCAACTGAAAGGATTCCCTAAATTCTGCTGGAAATCTCCCCTGCATTTGGTAGGATGGATAAATAAATAATGAAAATAAACTACTGAAAGAAATGGAAAGGATTTTATTACCTACAAAAGACAATTTGGAAACTAGATGAGGATGCAACTGGGTCCATTTTATTATTGTCACTACTTGTTTTAGGCAGATTTTTCACTGCCTTGACTAAAAGACCCAACCAGAACAAGTGTAGAGGAGGAAAAGTTTATTTGGGAGCCCACAGTTTCAAAAGTCTCAGTCCAGAGACAGCCGGCTCCATTCCTTGCGGCTCAAGGTGAGGAAGGACATCATGGTGAAAGAGTGTGGCAAAGGGAAGCATGTCACATGATGACTAGGGGAGAGAGAGAGAGAGAGAGAGAGAGAGAGAGAGAGAGAGAGAGAGAGAGAGAGAGATATCCATTAGCCAGATACAAATATATACCCCAAAGATATGCTCCCAATGCCCCACCTCCTCCAGCCACACCTCACCTGCCTTCAGTTACCACTCAATTAATCAGGTGATTAATTCACTGATTGGATAAAGGCTCTCATAACCCAATTATTTCTCCTATGAACCTTCTTGCATTGTTTCACATGTGAGCTTTTGGGGGATCCTCACATCCAAGCCATAACACTACTTTCATGTACATGTGAATATTTCCCTAATAAAAGGGTTTATTTATTTTTTCTTCAGGAAGAGCAGAAAATTTATTTTTGTACACCAGTTACTTTTAAGCTTTTATCAAAAGACTATATATACATATATATTTATATATATGGTAATAGAGACTATAGCTTATATATATGCATATATATGTAGACTAAAGCAGAATTCTACAAAACATTTACCCTCACTAAATACAATAAACTCTGATATTTTCTGTATTCTTCCCTGTTGGTTATTTTTTAAAAGGTTCTTGGAACCTTACTTAAGTGATTTCAAGACTCATTCACAGGTTATGAGCCACAATTTGAAAAATACAGATAGATCTAAGCAATGTCAAATAATTCTGGTGGTCCACTGAATATTTCTATTGACCAAGGTTCAGAGAAGAGGAATGACTGAGAGGAGGGAAGAGAAAGAACAGTCATGAAGATTTCACCAGGTGTGTTGGAAAAGTCCGACCTTCATGTGGGGTAAGGGTGTCATCAGGACTTTGCAAAGCAAAGAGTGCCACTTTTGTACACGTCTCAGCTACCCAATGTTCTTTCCATGGGTTTATTTGCTTCTAGAACTGCTGACAGCCAGAGGTTGCAGCCTGTCCTGCTTCTGAGCAGTTTTGCCCTCTCTGAAGTTCATTTCCAGTCCTCGAGCATTTCTCCAACTTTCTTGTGTTATAAATTTATATTATGTCTCCTCATTGTCCTCTCAATCAATCCCCCACATGGCAACTGTCCCCCAAACCCAATGTCATGGACAAAAGCAGCATCCATCCAAGAGGAGAAATAAGGACATGGCTGAGATTTGCTTAGCACTTAAATCCTATTAAAGCGAAGGTCACATTCGATAAGCAGGGTGCAGACAAAAAGACTGATGTCTAGGAAAAAAGAATGCTAAGTATATTTGATTTCAGTATTTAAAAATCAAGTGTCAACTGCTCAGTCCTTCAACAAATAAAAATGAGCCTCTGCTGGGGAGGAAAGTGAGAATTTCAGGATGACATCATTAATTCAAAGGACATGAAGAAAATACAGAAGAGACAGCACCTTGATCTACAATAAAATAACCTCAGAGGTGTACTTTTAAAATGCATTATAAAGGGCTACACATATCTAGGGGTTTTATATATGTGCAATTCACTAACCAGAAACCCGTGTACAATTGGATGAACTACTCCTTAAAAAACTCGACTCCTCAGCTCATGAAATATTGCTGTTTGTGTTGACTGAAAGGACATTTCCGCTTCTCCAACTGTGAAAGCTGTGTTTCTTTTAATATTAAGGTTAATGAGGGCTGGGGCCCTGTAATCTACATGAGTAGGTTAATTCTCATGTGTCCTAGATAGTTGAGAGAAAAAGAGATTTGGAACTTCAGCTAAGGGAGATGCACACACTGCCAAATGGGATGAATGCATGGGAAGGGAGCAAGGAAGAGCTCTCTGCAGAAGGAGTTCCGTACCTCAGCTTCTCCATCCTCAAGTGTAGATTTTAGAACATGCCCCACCCACCTCCCCTGTGCGTGAGTGGAAGAGGCCAGTTCACAGGCTTTAGACACTGGGGGAAAAGCAATCATACAATTGAAGTTTGATTATATTATCAAAGTTGCTGTGGCATTGCTGGTAGGACACACATGTCTTTCAGAAGTGGGGCTATGGCTTGAGTTGGTCTCCTGTTCTGTTTTCAAGGGTATGAATATGAAAAACACTATTAAAAATGTCTTCATCCACAGAGTTCAAAGTTTCAAAACATTGAATGAATGTCTTATTCAATTAAATGAGACTATTCCAGCTCACTTCATTAAAAATAACGCATTTTGCCCAAAGGCAAAAAAAAAAAAAAAATGTGGCCCCTATTCCCCTCTTGTGACTTTCTTCCCCGTTTCAGGCTGCCTTTGACCTGGTATGATGGCAAAGGTGAGGAGAAGGAAGAGGGGAAGGCAAAGGAGATGGAAAAGGGCCCGTGCTCTTTAGCCCTCTGGTAAAAGTCCTCACCATTACCTGCACATATTTATATGCTTCTGTGTCTTAAGTAAAAGGTGATACTTAGAATTATTTGGCATACATTCATCGGGGGTCTATCTGACTCTGCTAGACACTGTGTTAGAAAACCATGTTATTTTTTAGAAGAGTCTAATAAGAAAGAGATAAGCAAAACAAATTATTTGAATTGTGATTGGTATAAATTTTCAGAACAGACAAAACTAACCTATGGTGACACACAGCGTTGCCTGGAATGGAGGTGGAGAGAACTGAATTCGGAGGAACCAGAAGGAATTTGGGGATGATGGAATGTGCTGTATTTTGATTGAGATGGTGGCTATTGGGTATATACATTTGTTAACAATCATTGAATTACATGTTTCAAACAGGCACATTTTATTATACAAATTATACCTCAATAAATTTAAAACAAAAAATCATATTGTATGTGCTGTGGGCCAACTTAACATGGGAGGAGGAGGCAAGATATGAATACAACTTAGATGAGGTGTCTCAAGAAGGCTTTTCTGTGCTAAAGAGATTTTCTGCTTTGAGGAGGTTAAATAAAGTTCACAGGAGGCCATTGTTTTAGACTGAGCTCCTGCTGAGGCCCCAACAGACCAGACTGAACCAGAATGGAGTCACTCATGCTAGCGGCCACATAAGCAAAGTGAACTTAGAAACAGGCCAGTTTTCCAAAATACAGAACAGTCATAGTAACCAATCCAAAGGGGACCAGTCAACCTAAGCCAGCATGATGAGGAACTCCCCTCTGCTTTAGCCTAGAAGGAGGGTGGCTATGAAATGACCAGTCCACTTTGTGTTCATCACCTCTGCGTTCTTCCTATCTGCCTGGAAAACCTACCTGCTTTTGTATGGAATGCAAAAGGAGGGCTAGGGATGTGGCCAGTGCTTGCCTAACTTGCACATTGCCCTGGGTTCAATCCCCAATACTACCCAAAGAGGCCCTATGAGAAAACACATAGGAAACAGCCCTGAATGATTTTCTTGCTTTCCTGCAATAGAAGGCATAGTTCATCATTTTGATTAAGACCAAAGTAGTAATTTGACTTGTCCCTGAAAAGAAAGTATATGCAACCATATTGCCCCACTCAAGTCTTGATGCTGGTGCAATAGAGTGATAGCCATAGCTTCTTTCTGAGGTGGTGAACTTGTTCTAAAATTGTGGTGATGGTTGCACTCACCTATGAATATGCCAAAAATTATTGAATTATGTACTCTAATTTATGGTATGTGAATTATATTTGATGATGATTCTCGTTTTCAAAGGTTAATGCAATTCTATGTGAGCCAGATTAAGAGTCAAGAAACTGGGCTAGGATTGTAGCTCAGTGGTAGAGCACTCGCATAGCATGTGTGAGGCACTGGGTTCTATCCTCAGTATCACGTAAAAATAAATATACAAAACAAAGGTATTGTGTCCATCTACAACTAAAAATATTTTTTAAAAAAAGAGTCAAGAAAGTTTGGCACAGATAAAGCAAAGTCAATGGAATGAAACCCTTTGTTTTGACTCTTTCAGCATTCTATCCACATGTTGAACCAAAAAAGATATAAGTAGAGTAACTTCAAACACATTTTGTATTTCATTCATATGCCAAAGAAAAACAAAATTTCCCTAGTCCCAAAAAGAGGAATAAAATTGCCCAATATTTGACTTCCTTTTTTGACAACATGGCAATTTGGATAACCTGAACAACCCTCTTAACTGAAATACAAATTCTGGATGGCTTATATTATTTTAAATATATACTTTAGCTGTCATAAAATCACCTCAGAGCCTTAAAGCAAAGTGAAATTTTGGAAAGGTGAATATCCAAAGATAAAAATGACAAAATAGGCTAGGTTAATCTTGTTGGTTAGCATACAGTAGCTTATTTCTCATTCAGATTTCATGTCTGCGGGGGCCTCATGTCATTCTAATCCAGTAGGGACCCATTCTGGTGGAACTTTCATTTAACATGTGAGCATTGTTTGGGAATGTGGCTCAGCGTTAGAGCACTTCCCTGGCTACCATGTGTAGGCCCTGGGTTCCAACCCTAACACCATGAAAAACAAAAACAAAGAGAATGAACATTGCAATAAATATTTTTTATTCTATCATGCTTCTTTCTCTAAAGTTTGGATATAATTTTATTTTTTATATTCTCCCTATTTATATTTGGGGTAAACACTCATCAATTTTTTCCTGCAGAATCCCTCATCCCTACCAACCTACGGTTTTCTTTTTAAAAACCGGAATCCTTATACGATATTTCAGTGAAGGAACTCCCTTTTATGTATTAAAATCAAACTAGTTATTATAACACAATGGAATTGACACTCCAGGGTAATGGATATAAAAGGGAATGTGGATACCCTTTACTGTAAGATTTAAACTGTTTTAAAATAAATTCCTTCAACTTGAGAGTAGACTCAAAGTGGTATAAAAAGTGCTTCCTACACTAAGAATTCAGAAAGCCAGTTCAGATTTAAAAACAAAACTCTATAAAGATCATAGTAATTATTAATTGAATTTGTCTTTAAATCCCATATCATGACATCATTGTTTCCCATACTTCATGAAACTATTTTGGTCAGTCTCTCCTTTGGAAGATGAGGGGGAATCTAATTCCACATTCTTGGCCTTTAGCGTACATGTGCCCCAAAATTTTCTAGTTGCCCTTAGATTAAGTTTGTTCACTTAGGTTCTCTGCTCAATTCACTTCTTTTGTGTTATTAAATGTCTTGCTTTGTTCACTTTTAAATGGAAAAATACACTACACTGTAGATTATATAACATAAACTTATCACAAGCGTCCTTCATAATTACTCTGTATTGTATATGCCCTTTAGAAGTAGTAGGCAGTTGGTTTAACTATGATGTCTTTGTTGCAATTCAGATTAACATTTACAAATCAGGCTTTGAGGAATATTTTTTGTATATAAATTTTTGTTGTATTTTCCCAAATTTAAATTCCTGTGTATGGAATTACTGGGTCAAAGAATATAAATATTTTTAAAGTCTTCAAATGCTTTGCCACATCTTTTTTCTTAAAAATATTAGATCGGTCATACTGCCATTAGCTTTCTGTACCTCATCAGCACTGGAAATAAAATGTGCTTTTTATTTATAATGTTTACTAATTTGAGTCACCTTGTGTAAACATCATCTCAGTGGGCCACTGCTCTTCTCAGGAAATGTCATCAGTAAAAAAATGTGCTCTCTTGTGTCAAATCCAGATTTCCTTAGGTGTCTTTCAAGTTCTTGTATGACATGTACACATGTGACATACACCTGTGTGTATAAGGTAACATGTGATAAATATGCAATATATGTAATGATATCAATAATGACAAAAAGATCATCAATTAAGGTCCTACTATTTGCCAAGGCCTGAGCATGGTACCAATTTTATCCCATCTAATTCTCATTACAAATTTGGAGGTGGAAGTACTATCATTGTATTTTATAGACCAGAGCACGGCCTCCCTGTATTTCCAAACCTATACTCTTTTTATTTTTTAGTTGTTGATGGACCTTTATTTTTTATGTATTTATATGTGGTGCAGAGAATTGAACCCAGTGCCTCAGACATGCTAGGCAAGCACTTTACCGCTGAGCTACAACCCCAGCCCCAAACCCATACTCTTGCTCTCACCCTACCTGGTGCAAATTTACCAGATGGCTACATCCCAATACACATCTCCTGCTCTAGCAAGTTCTCCCTACCATCTTTCTGATCTCAAAACCTCCATATCTGCTCATTCAGTCCTCCTCTCTTCTTCCCTTAGCCATTTTTTTTTTTTTTCCTTTTTTCAGTCCTAGGGATTAAACACTGGGCCTCACTCATGCCAGGCAAGTGGTATACCACTGAGCCATATTCACAGTCCACCCTTAGCCGCTTTTCAAGACCCAGTAGCCCTTGTTTTATGCAAAACTAGAGCTGTATTTGACTACCTAGAAATTTGAGTTTCTTCAAAAACCAGTTTTCTTCCCTGCCCCTATCCAACCATCTGGCACATCCTGTCATTGCTGCTCATGAAACCCATCTAAACTCTGCCCACATTTCTCTGTATCATCACAGTGTCCTCAGCTCCAAGCCACAGCATCTTACTTTGCATCAAAGAGGCCCCAGTGATTTACTTGCCTTCACAATCTCTACATGATACCTAGAATGAGCCTTTAAAACATGAGTGAGCTGGGTACAGTACACATGCCTGTAATTCCAGGGACTCAGGACGTCTAGGCAAGAGGATAGCAAGCTCAAGGCCAGCTTCAGAAACTTAGTGACACTCTGTCTCAAAAAAAAAAAAAAAACAAAGTCTGGGGATGTAGATCAGTGGCAGAATGCCCCTACCAAAAAAAGAAAGTTAAATTAATGATCTATCTTAGCAACAATAATTTATTTTAACAACAACAGAATGCAAATAATCCAATTTTAAAATGGACAAATTTATCTGAAAAAACTATACTAATGGCCAACAAATATATGAACAAATACTCTCACACAGAGTAAATCAAATTTCATGCATGTATGATTTTATTAAAATGAACTCAACTACTATGTTTAACTATAATGCTCTAATAAAAAATTTTAAATGCTCTCAATATCATTAGCCATGAGGGACGTGCAAATCAAACCACAATGAGATAACATCTCACTCCAGTTAGAATGGCTATTATAAAACGATAATGATAACTACAAAAAAAAAAAAAAAAAAAAAAAACACAAATAATGGCAGGGATGTGGAGGAAAAGAACACTATAGGTGGGAATGAAAATTACTGCAGCCATTATGGAAAACAGTAAAGAATTTCCTTAAAAAAATAAAAATAGATCTATCAGGCTGGGGTTGTAGCTCAGTGATGGAGCATTTGCCTTGCATGCGTGAGGCCCTGGGTTCGATCCTCAGCACCACATAAAAATAAATAAATAAAAAAGATAAAGTGTCCATCTTTAAAAAAAATGTTCAAAAAATAAATATACATTCCACATCTGGGTATATATCCAAAAGAAATAAAATCAACTTACCAAAAGATAACTGCACATTCATGCTTATTTTGGCATTATGCACAATAGCTAAGATATGGAATTAACCTAGGTGTCCATTGATGAATGAATGGATAAAGAAAATATGAAATATATAATATATATATATATCACATGTGATAGGATTTCTTTTTTCTTTATAGATGAATAATGTCTCTCTCTTTATAAAGAAGAAATAAATCCTATCATTTGCAGCAAAATAGATTGAACTGCAGGACATGTGAAGTGAAATAAGCCAGACACATAAAGATCATTACCAAAAGTTCTCTTTCATATGTGGAAGCTGAAAAAAGTCAACCTGAATGTGGAACAGTGATTAATAGAGGTTGGGAGGGGTGTGAGTGATGGGGAGTACATAAAGGGAGGCTGGATTTGGTTAGTGCACACTATATGCATGTGTTGAAATATCACTCTGAGCTGCATCAATACTTACAGTTAATAAATGTTAATCAAAAATAAAATTAAAATATATGGATTATATTCTTATGGTTAGGACCCTCTAGCATCTTTCTGTTATGCTTAGAATAATTCAAACTTCTTGTCATGGTCTTAAGGCCCTGTGTGTTTGGTGTTGTGATCGCCTCTTCAATATCTTCTCAGTCCACCCGTCCTGGCCCCCCACCCCATCACCTCCCCACCACTTGGTTTTCTCTCACTTCTCTGCACATGGCGGGCTCTCCTAGGTCTTTGCTCTAGCCTGTTTTCTGAATCCTGCATGTCTGAGATTTAGTGTTACCTTTTCAAAGAGGCAGCCCTGATAACCTTATCTAACTAGAATTCTCTGCATTAGAATCTTCAACTGCACCTTGTTATTCCCTCCATGAAATTCAATGTATTTGTCAACGTGGCTATTGTCTGTCCTTCCGACACACAGATACACACAAACTGGACCACTGAACTATAAGCCATGTGAACGCAGTGGCAATATTTGTTTTGTCCCCAGGACCCAGAAAGGAGCTCAGTAAGTATATGTTGGCTAAATTAAATAATCAATCAAATAATCAATTCCTCCAACTTGATTTAAACCTTTTAACAGAATTATTGTTTTTACTTTTTTCTTCTCCTTAAAGCATCTGACTGGACACTGTAAATATGACAGGGACTCAGAAACTCCTCACAGGTGGACTGAATTCATGCTGAGAGTGTGTCCTCTGGCTTCCAGCTACCCTTGCTGAAGATGAGATCCCCAGGGGCTGCTGACAAAGGTGTGGAACCATCTTAATAGTTCCAATTCTGGACTCTGCCATTTACTTGAGCATGATCTAAGGCAAACAGCCTCTTTAGACATCAGTTTTCATCAATAAAATGAGTATAATAATAGACCCTATGTCATCGTTCTGCTGCAAAGCTTAGTTAGATAATATATTCGAAAGACTGTTTTTGAGTAAAATTGTTGCTCTTCTTAAGTCCTTCTCAGGGTCTGCCAAATAAAATAAAATTTCTAAACTGGAAAGTTGGAGCCTTCCAACAATTGGTCCCTCCTGCACAAACCACCATACCTGCAATGATCTAGCTCCTCAGGTATGGTGTTTGCATGCTTTTGCCCCTTTTCTTTAGAGAGCCGCCTCTCCCCCCATTCAATAACACTGATTAGATCCATGTTGCAAGTGGTATGAGCCAGTCCCCAGGCCTGGCCAGACTCAGAGATCTCCTGGGAACATTTGCCAGTATTACATGGAAAGGCTCTCTGTTATCCAGAGGGTAGTAAGCTGGTAAACCATAAATCTCAAGTCTTCATGTCCAACATGTGACAAAATCTTATGTAAGTCTGCTAAGGCTGGCCTAACACAATACTACAGAATGAGTGGTAGTTGTTATTTTTGTTTTGTTTTGTTTTAAATTTTGAGATAGTATCTCACTGAGTTGCCCAGACTGGCCTAAAACTTGCCTTCTTCCTGCCTCAACCTCCCAAGTTGCTGGAACAGACTGAGTGGTTTCAGCAATAGAAATTAATTTTCTTTCGGTCCTGGAGGCTGGAAAACCATGAGCAAGGTGACAGGAAGGTTTCTAGTGTGGCCTCTTTCCTTAGTGTGCAGACAGTTGCCTTCTTACATTGCCTGCATGTTCTTACTCCAGTGTCTCACCAGTCCTATTGATTAGGACTGTATCCTTGTTACCTCATTTAACCCTCATTATCTCCTCAAAGCCCCTATCTCCAAATACAGTCTCATTGTGCTTAGGGCTTCAACATATGAATGGAGTGGGGCAGCACAATTCATGTCATAATAGATCCTATAAAAGTGGAGAGAATGGTAGAGCCCTAGTAACATTGGTTTAGGCCCTAGATACAGCAAATCTACCCTACCCCTCTAAATATTCCATTTTCTCCAGTAATATTCCTTTTTCCTCTATTCTCTTGAATGTTTAAATATAACTATATAATGCCTATTTATGAGTTAAAATGAAAAAAATAATGTTTGGAGGTACTAGAAGCTACTAACAATACTCTTTTCAACATAAATTGAGAAGAAATATAATAAATGACATGTTTTTGTACATGGAATTTTAACCAAAGACATATCCACTGTAGATATCTTAATTATTTTATACATTGTGCCTTAAACACATGCCTTTGTAACTTCCTTAAGCACAATTTCTAGAAGATTCAGCTGTTCTAATACCTTATAACCTAATATGAAGCAGAGATGAAAAAATTCAAAATTCAACAAGCATCTGTGTGCTTACCACTTCTGATACAAATATTGGAAGGTGATTCTTAAAGCTTTGTTATGGTTTGGATATATGGTGTCCCTCAGAAGCACCTGTGCTAATACAAGCTTATTCCGAGGCCAAATGATTAGATTATGAGAGCTGTAAACTAATCAGTCCATCCTAATTTGAATGGATTAACTATGTGGTAACAGTAGGCAGGTAGGGCGTGGCTGGAAAAGATGAGTCACAGGGGGCATTTCCTGGAAGAGTTCCACTTCCTTGTGGCCCTCTCTCTCTCTCTCTCTCTCTCTCTCTCTCCCCCTCTCTCTATCTGCCTCTCTCTCTCTTTGTCCTTCCTGGCTGCTCAATGAGCACAGCAGTTTTCTTCCACCATGCCCTTCCACCATCATGTTCTGTCTCTTCTCAGACCCAGAGCAAAGGAGTCAGCTGACCATGGACCGACTCTTAAACCATGAGCCAAAATAATATTTCCTCCTCTAAGTTGTTCTTGTCAGGTATTGTGGTCACAGTAATGAAAAATTGACTAACACATGTGTCTGCTTTTAAGTAGAAACAACAGTATCTATTCCATTTCCATTCATAGGTGGAAAAAACATAGGTGATATTCCAGTCAGGTGTCTACACTTAAATCATTAATATTGTTTTCAGAGGATAAAATCCGTGATGCTTATGTGCTCTGAGAGACAAGAGAAAAGAGACAGAGATTATCTGAATTATACCTCCCCATGTCTGCCCCAAATCATTCTCCTCAGCTGATACCTAGCTTTGAAACCAATATCTCTGCGCTACAAGACACAACTGGGTGGGGGTGGGGGAGTATCTACAATAGCATTAATACCTTATCTAAAGAAAATCCCACCAATTTGATTTGCTATTTAGACTTTTTTCAAAGAACTTCCATTTGCCTATGCTAAACATAGAACTCTAAAACTCTGAGCTCCTTAAACACTGAAAATGTGCTCTGAGCCATCTTTGGGTCCCCTTCTCCTAATACGGTACCTAACCCAGAGTCAGAGAACTAGAGATACATTCCAAATTAATGGACATAAAGACATGCTTATGACCTTGAATGATAATGACAGTGGCAATTTATTAAAGATGTTGAATCCAAAGTACTCCAAATTTTGAACCCAGTCTTCCAATTTTGATAGAATGGGGTTACCCTTGATAAACTATGGCTAAAGTTAGAAAAGATGCTTTTAAAAGCATCATCACACAAAATGTCAAAAAAATCTGGGCTCCTGTCTTGTGTACTTTATAAACAAACCATATAGCATTGCATCAATTGCTCAATCCATCTCAGTTGGCTCAACAAAGTTTAATTAAACCCATCAAACACCCCTGTGAGCTCTCACAGTGAACAATTAATATGAAAATGAAAAAATCTTAGCTTTTGCAATCAGATTGAAATCTATCTTTCCCAATAGATTTCCTAAAATTCGCCAGCTGCTGTCAGACTACCTCAGGCCTGGTATTCTTGCTTCTGCCCCATTGCCTCCTGCTGAGATTTCTTTTCTGTTCTTCTTACCTCTCTAAACTTAACTATTCTTCAAGAGCCTGGCTCATGTCTATCTCCTCAAAGCCTCCCAGACCACATATGCCTGTAGTGTATGTGAGCCCCTTAAGGACAGAGCACTCTGACCCTTTTGGGTGCAGTTCCCAGAACTCCTCCTGGCATGCATCACAGAATCCAGCATGAAGTAAGGCAAATTCTGTGGCTCCCCCAACCCCATTCCCTTAAAACATCAGCCTTCACTCCACTCAACCCAAGATCCCAAGATTACAAATGAAGAGGTTGAAGATGTCTATCACACAGTTACCCACTAAGAAGAAGTTTCTGGATCCTGCTTCCTCACACTTATTTTGAACATGCTTAGTGATCTTGAGTTGTTTAGAGTGTATTTGCAATGAGACATGGCTAAGCCTGTCAGCAGGACTTGCATTTCATGCCTAGCCCTCAAAAATATAACTGCAGAATCCAAAAAAAATGAAAAGATAAGTGAATTTATTTAAGATAGTCTTTGATCTTCTCATTACCACTATATGTGTGAGTCCTGCAAAGTTATAAAAACAACTGGAATGTATGCTAAAAACAACAGCATTCAGTGTCATCCAAAGCAACTAATCTTAAAACATTGTCTTGTAGGTTTCCATTTCTTGCTTACATGGAGCTAAACCTAATAGAGCTTACTTATAAGTTATGAAATACATTCATGATTCTGTCCCAAAATATAAAATCAAAATTCAGTACATAACTTCCAGCTCAGTGGACACTAATTTATCTGATGAACTTTATGCTACTGTACTATTACAATGCTCAAAGTGTCAGAGCAAATGCCTGCCCCACCCCAAGCCTACCCCAGAAAGAAATTAGAGAGGCATTTGTAGGTTGCAAGTCCTGGTCTGTTTTATTTATAAAGCAATAAATATTAGAAGCACAAACAAACTGCACGTGTGTAAACAAACTGTACAATGATTGATGAGAGATGAGGAAGGGTGGTTTGGAAGATCCCAAGAAGCATAACACCATCATCCTGAATGTAAGAGAGACTAAAAGAGAAGGCACCTTAGAAGCATTTGCGATGGACAATGGATGGTCCTGCCTCATCATATTCCTGCTTGCTAATCCACATCTGTTGGAAGGTGGACAGAGAGGCCAGGATGGAGCCCCCGATCCAGACAGAGTATTTACGCTCAGGGGGAGCAATAATCTGCAGAAAGAAAACAAAAACTTCCAGTGAACTCTGAAGTTCCAAGCCATGGAACAACAAGCAACATGTTAGAAATATTCACAAAAAGAATTAGATAATAATTCACTATAATGTATCACCAAATATTAAAACAATCAAATTTTCTAAATTTCCCTCTGTTTCATCATTTCCATTATTAAAGACTCTTCAAAACAGAATTTCTCCACTTCTCTGAACTAGAATATAATGTGGCAACAAGCTAAATGTGTGGTTGAAGGCTAGCCCAAAAGTTGGGGGCTTTAAATGTGTTCCAAGAGTTAGCTGTATTTTTTCCCAATAATTTACTTTTTATTCACTGCTTGAAAACATTTTTTTTAAAGTTTCCTGTCGTGGGGAAAGTGCTATAAAAAAAATCAAGGAAAGTGTTAGAAAAGCTAAAAGGTAAAGTTTATAGGAGTCAGGAATGAAACTCTACTTAGAATACCAAGATCTGTGCTGTTCCTCCACCCACAAAGCTCTTTACCTTAATTTTCATGGTGCTAGGAGCCAGAGCAGTGATTTCCTTTTGCATACGATCAGCAATACCAGGGTACATGGTGGTGCCTCCAGATAAGACGTTGTTGGCGTACAGGTCTTTACGGATATCAATGTCACACTTCATGATGCTATTGTAAGTAGTTTCATGGATGCCAGCAGATTCCATGCCTAGAAACAAGTTAAAAAAAAAAAAAAAAAAAAAAAAAAAAAACCAGCACATTCAAGCTGCAATTCAATGTGGAGGGAACATTCTGCTGGGCAGAGAGAACAGGACTCCTCTGTGTTGGTGAGCTGCCACCACTTGTCTCTGAAACACATGTTGCCCTATAAGATACACTGCAAGGAATATGTGAAACAGGTGTCTCTTAAAAGAAATAACAGATAATCCATCATAGATGGCCAGGAAACAAACAACTGTGTTTAGCATCTAGTTGGAGTGAATACCTTCTGTACCCATCAGATGTATGCAGATGTACTGCAAAAGGCTAAGACAAACATTTAAGTTAAAATTAACATACATTTTATTAATGGACTAAAATCATATCCAAGCTTCTTCTTGGAAATCACTGCTTAGGAAAGGTATTTGGTGACATATAAATCTCCCATTATCACTATGAGTAAGAGTGTGGTTGCATGAGTAACTTAAAGCAAAGTCCAACTACTTGGTAATGGAACTTATTAGAATAACTCAGCTCTCTTGAGTAATTACCCCTTCCCTGCAGATATGTGATATTCAGTTACTGCTGGGTCTCATCCTGGGAGATGAACCTGTGTGTCATCCTTGATCATGTCACTACAGCATCACTAATGAGTCATCAGGACTTGAGGCTGAGCTGTGTGGGACTCCAAGCTACAACTTCACTCAAGGGTCTCTTAATCCTTCTAATTATATTGGATTTTACTCTGGGAGACCCCAAGAGTCCCAGGGAAAAGCTGTGCATTGGCATCTGACCCCACAACTCACCAATGAAGGAGGGCTGGAAGAGCGTCTCAGGGCAGCGGAAACGCTCATTGCCAATAGTGATGACTTGACCGTCAGGCAGTTCATAGCTCTTCTCCAGGGAGGAGGAAGAGGCAGCCGTGGCCATCTCATTCTCAAAGTCCAGGGCGACATAACACAGTTTTTCTTTGATGTCACGGACAATTTCACGTTCAGCTGCAGAAATAAAGAGCATCACAGTCAAGCTCTGAAGAAAGAAGTCAGTCGTGGGGAGGTAGGTGGATCCATTGAGGGAGGAAAAATAGCAGACACATGCTGTGGCAGATAAGACACACACTCACCAGTGGTGACAAAGGAGTAGCCACGCTCAGTGAGGATCTTCATGAGGTAGTCAGTGAGATCCCGACCAGCCAGGTCCAGACGCATGATGGCATGGGGCAAAGCATAGCCCTCATAGATGGGGACATTGTGGGTTACACCATCCCCAGAGTCCAGAACAATGCCTGTAAGAGGAAATAGACAAGAACAAGGTAAATCTCCGTGGGCCGCCACTTTAGTCACAGTAAAACCTACTTCCAGTCTTAGCTCAGAGGTACAAGACTGGGCACTGATCCAGATAAAATCAGATCCCTTACAGACAAAGAATAAAAATGAACATAATAGATACTAAATCTGAAGCCAACAGAAGCCCATCCTTTTAAATATTGGAGCAGAAAGTTTTCCTGAGAATACTTTCAAATGACCATCCCTCACATCATTTAAGTGCCCAGCCTGTTTTTATTGCTCTAATCTCACTTGCACATATGTCTCTCTTTTTTTATTCAGACCCTGTTAGAAATGTGTGTTCTCCTTGAAGATGTTGCCCAGGGGCCATGATGGTATAAACACACACCAAGACTGCTACATTCCCAGTTCCTACATTCTGCTGAACTTCCATCCTCAGAATAAGGGAAGGATCTAATTCCTCAAGCTGTCAGCTCTCACAATAAGTGTGCTCTGTAGCTAACCTCAGGGAACTATTGTTACCTTTCTTTCTTAGCATGGACACCTCACTGGAGAGAGTGAGAGAAAGAATCACTTTTTTTTTTTTTTTTTTTTTCAATTGAGAGATCAGATTCACAGCAGGATTCACAGTGGCTTGGGAACATGATGAATCAGTGACCAACCCCACAGCCCAAGCATACCTGTGGTTCGGCCAGAAGCATACAGGGACAGCACCGCTTGGATGGCCACATACATGGCAGGGACATTGAAAGTCTCAAACATGATCTGGGTCATCTTCTCACGGTTGGCCTTGGGGTTCAGCGGGGCCTCAGTGAGCAGGGTGGGGTGCTCCTCAGGGGCCACGCGGAGCTCATTGTAGAAGGTGTGGTGCCAGATCTTCTCCATGTCATCCCAGTTGGTGATGATGCCATGCTCGATGGGGTATTTCAGAGTCAGGATACCTCGCTTGCTCTGGGCTTCATCACCTACATAGGAATCCTTCTGCCCCATACCCACCATGACTCCCTGTAGGAAGAAAAAGATAGGGAAATCATGCTTCTGCCATGTCAGGAATATTCAGCACCTTATTAATTTATATGTAACTGCCCAAGACAAGGTACATCTCCAAAACACTAGAAATAGTAAAAAATAGGATTTTACCTTAAATTTAGAAGAATCATTTAAAATCAGTCTTGTACCTTATCCCTCCAAAAAGATGTATAAATTTTATTGTTTAGAATATAATTGAGGAGGGGGAATAAAGCTATTTCACTAAAGAAGCAGAGCCTCATCTTAATTTTAAAATGCCTTCATTATTAAGCTTGTCACCCAAGTCAAATAGAAAATAGGAATGACCAAATTAGTGACACACTGTATTTCTCCTAAGAAAAGATTTTGACATTCATCAAGTGAACATAAAAAGATGGGCTGATTTGCCATCTGATGTGGCCCATCCAGAACATCCTGGATCCTGGTCATTCACCAACATGAGGACTAACAGCTCTCTCTGGCAGCCTGTCTGGCCAGGCATGTGACAAACCCAGAGAGCATGGCATTGCTTTTAATAAACAGGTGGCAAGTCACTATCACCATGGCACTCACTCTCCTTGTCACGTCTGGTTTCTAAAAATGCAACAGCCAGGAAGGAGAAAGATTACATCTTTTGGGAGCCCTGTGAACTGACTGTGAACAAGAGAGAGGAATGTGGGTTGTGTCCAGGTTGGTTGAGGGAAGTTATTTCAAATTTTGAACAGGGCTGAAAAGGAAGGGGAAAGGAAGAAAACTACATGTGTAAGAGATACAGAAGACACTGAGGACTAAAAATCCAGAAAGTCAGGAGTGGAGACAGCCCATGGCTTTTCACGGGAGGCATTTGGACCATTGACAGGTGTGCCATTGAAGTAGATTGGGGGAAGTGTACATTTCTTGGTAGGGGTATTGCTCATCTTGGCTTGGATCTGAAACTAACTCAAACTTTCCTTGTTTGACTCAAGCTTTTCATGAAACAGTTGGGTCAGGAGAGACATTTCCTTAATCTCTGGGCTGACTAAGGAGGTCACAGGGAGGGGTGCGGAGTGGGCCTGGGGGGCTGCCCCATCTGAGAGCAGGCAGCAAGGGTGGAAAATGTACCTGGTGGCGTGGGCGGCCCACAATTGAAGGGAAGACAGCGCGGGGCGCGTCATCCCCGGCGAAGCCGGCCTTCACCAGCCCAGAGCCATTGTCGCACACCAAAGCAGTGGTCTCCTCATCGTCGCACATCTTGGCACAGCTTCAGAGGGGTCTGTAGGTTGAAGAAGGAAAGGTGGGCCACGCTCAGTGTCTGCGGAATTGGCCTTGTGCTTACCAGGAGAAGGGGCTAGAACAAAGGTGGATTCTAGGGGATGGGGGCGGGTGGAGCGAGAGCTGCCTTCTGCACCCTTTGAGTCATAAAAAGAAGGGCGAGAAGAAGCCTTGGAGGAGACTGGGTATGTAGAGATGAAAGAGAAACCCACCCCGGCTCCCTGGCCAGGAGTGCCACCCTCTGCCCCGGGCGCAAGGAAGGGCCATCCCAACTACTCTGGAGACCCAACTCCTTAGCAGGTCCTCCTGGGCCCTTTTCACCGTTCACAGACTGGAACCCCATTCTTGCGCCTTATCCACACCCCATGCCTTGCCCCAGTGGAGAGAAGAGCACACAAAATCAAGAGACCAAAAACGCCCTTGCGGAGGGATGGGGACAGGGGACTCCCTTTCCGCGCGCTCCTCTCACTCGAGGTCCAAAACTTTGCACAAAACAAGTTAGAATCTCATCAAAAAGATTTTGGGAAAAAACCGACGGGGAGGAGTAGCTGAGGGACGGCGCGGGCTGAAGCCGGGGGGCGCGGCTGGTGTCCGGTGCGGCCACGGGGCGGGCGGGGAGCGAGGGCGCTGGGCGTCGCTGACTCACCGTCCGCGGCTCGGCTGGGCTCGGCAGGGCTCGGCTCAGGCGGCGGCAGGCGCTGGGTGCCGGCGCCAGGAGCGCAGCTTTATATCGCGCTGATGGACGGGGTCAGTTGGAGCCACCACGGGCAGGGGTGGGGGGCCCGGTCTGCCACCTTGCCTTATTTGGTCGCCTTAGCACCATCCAGGACTGCTGAGGCCATTCATGGAGGCAAGGGAAGGGGAGAGGATCAGCCGGGGGGGCTCCCAGACCATGTAAGGAAGGGGAGGGGGCAGGCAGAGGAATGGCCAAATAGGGAGCTAGGGAGGGGCAGACGCTGGAGGGTAGGGGGCAGGGGAAGACTAAGTGACGCCAACCCCCTTCTCCCCCTTCCTGAGGTGGGGGAGCTCCCTGGATGGGCTGTGGGTTTGTTCCTCGGCAGTCCTGCCGACCTAAGAGACAATAAGCCACATGCAAGAAGGCTTGGCGCCCTGCCCTCTGCTAAGGGGTCCTGACAGCTGGGCCGGGGCAGCAGGGGAGTGACAACAGCTTCTCATCTTCCAGGACTGGGAGCTGGAGAAACATATCCCTGGCAGTTCTCTTGGGCACAGAGGGCACCACAGCCACACGTTCAAGTGCCTGAAAAGGGGCACCTTTCTGGTCTAGCCCCCACCATCCTGAGATGGGGCTTTGCTCATCTAGGTGAGAAAGCTGAGATTAATCAGTCTTGCTCCCCAAACCACACCGGGGTCAGGGGCTGCCATGGAAGAAGCTGAGAAGGGTTGCTTTGAGAGTTCAGCCAAGTCTTGCTGGAGAAAGGACCACCCCAGATGGCAGGTATCCCTCATCCATGCTGCAGGGGTTTTGCTCCAACTCAAAGACTCCCATCTGTAGGCCAGAAAAGGGTCCCCATTGCCCATAACCTGAATGAAGGCACAAATGCCAAAAGTAACTTGGTCACTTGCTGGTGGGTAGATGAACTTCTTAAAACTGGAGACAAGGGGCTTCATTCCAGGTAGAGACAAGACTGAAAAAGCAAATCCTCTTGTTGAGAAGATAACAAACAGCAACTTAAACCACAAACCATAAGAACATATCAACTCTCCCTATTCAAAGTGCAGTCTGTGGACAAGAGTGTCCTCAACCTGAGGATAAGTTAGAAATGCAGAGTCTCGGGCCCCAATGCAGACAACTGAATCAGAATCTGCTTTTCAGCAAGGTTCCGATTTGACTGGTGTGTAACTTAAGTGTGAGAAGCACTGGTATAAATTACTAATATCCGCTGTTTCATGGAAAACAGGTTTTGAAGGATCTAGGGATTTTTGAGAAGGAAAAAGAAAGAGCACGAAGTGAAGAGAGGAGGAGGGACCAGGTATACATAAGAAGGACAAGGGTCACTGGTTTGCCCTGGGGTGCCCTGTATTCTCAGTTCTTGAGTGCTTAGATTTTTAATGCTTGTGCTTTTCCTCCAGTTCACACCAGTTAAAAATAGAAAACTGGGCACAGGCATCCCTCTCTAGAGTGGTCTTGGATTGATATGCTAAGGAGGCCTGCTGATTAGATACTTGTCGGGACTGGGGAATGTTAGGCACTCCCCTCTGAGCTCCCCAACCATGTTTGGGTTGGTCTGGAGAAGAAATTACAGGGGTAGCTAGGTGATGCAGCCAGGTGAGAGGCCTGCTGACATCGCCCCCTGCCACACAGCAGGCATTTCACAGGGAAAATGCACCGTTGGCAGGATGCAAAGAGCAGAACTGCCTTGGCTTAGGCAGATGCTGAAGAAGCAAGGAAAAGGAGAAATGGAGCTGGCACTGGAGCCAGACAGCCTAGGCTTCAAATTCTGCCTCTCTCACTCACTACTTGCTGTGTGTTTGGTCTTAGGCAAGTCTGTGAACTTTCCTGAGCCTCCAAAAAGGGACATAATAACTTTTCTTCTAGGGGTTACTGAGTATTGTAATACTAAAAGACAAATGACATGTCATTATACAAGATACAAGTGCATTTAATACAATTCAGAAATAAAGATACTTCTGGAGCCAGCAGTAGCTCTTGCTTTTAAAGAATTGGGTCGATTTTATTCATTCATTGATTCAACACTGTCCTATTGATTGTGGAACAGGAACTGTGCTAGTCACGGGAGCACAGTGATAAATAACACACAGCAGGACTCATCCTCCATGGCCATTACAGAAAAGTCAGAGACAAGGTACATTCCAGGAAGGAAAAGGGATGTCACTGGGATCATCAGAAAAGGGGATCTAAATGAAGGTTCAGGGAAAGCCTTCCTGAAGAAGTATCATTTAGTTGCTTTTTAATGTGGGCTAGAACTAAAGTTCGTGAACATTTGTGTGAGAGAGGGTGGCTTTTGGGAGCTTCGCATGTACACTACCCTTATGTGTAAAGGTTCCCTGAAACTAACTCCATTGTATAAAACCAGAATCCTTAGTAATACTTTCAGGGCTCAGGAGGCCAATTTTAACTCACCCGTTCCAGGATCCTGGGTCCTAGTGAGGGATGGGTAGTAGATCAGTGGAGACCTGATCAGTGTACGAAACAATATTCATCCTTAAAACTTTTTATTTTTAATTTTTTTGTAGTGCTGGGGATTGAACCCATGGCCTTATGCATGCAAGGCAAGCACTCTACCAACTGAGCTATATCCCTAATGCCACCCTTAATACATTTAAAAAAAATTTTTTTATTCCATTCGACTTTTTTTTTTTTTTTGGTAGTGAGGATTGAACAAACCCAGGGGACTTTACCCCTGAGCTATATCACCAGTCTTTTTTATTTGTTTATTTTTTATTTTAAGGCATGATCTCACTAAGTTGCTTAGGGTCTCTCTAATTTGCTGAGGCTGGCCTCAAACTTGTAATTCTCCTGCCCCAGCCTCCAGAGCTGCTGGGATTACAGGCTTGCATTACCACCCCTGGCTCAATTCATTTTTTACTACTTTAAGTGTATTGTCATATGTGTTATGTTTATAGTAAGAAAGAACACATTTTTCTTAAAGATTTATGGTGAAAACATTCAAAATCCTTTCTTTTCGCATGTTGAAATATGCACTTTATTATCGCTATCTATAGTCACCTGAAGTGCAACAGCAAAGCAGAACTATTTGCTCCTGTCACTATAATTTTGTATTAATTGATCATCCTCTCCCCATCTGACTCTCTTAGCCTCTGGTAGCCACCATTCTACTCTTAACTTCAATGAAATCAATGTTTTTAGATTCCACATAGGAGTGAGATCATGCAGTGCTTGTCTTTCTATGTCTGGATACTTCATTTAACTTAATCATCTTCAGTTCAATCTATGTTGTCACAAATGACAGGGTTTTATTCTTTTTTTAATGGCTGAGTGATATTCCATTGTGTATATATACTAAATTTTCTTCATCTATTCATCCATTTGGTTGTTCTTTTTTTTTTTTTTTTTTTTTTTTTTGGCTATTGTGACTAGTGCTTCTGTAAATACTGATTCACAAATGTGGCTTCGACATACTGATTTTGTTTCCTTTAGATGTATACCCACAAGTAGGATTGCTGGATCATGTGGTAGTTTTATTTTAATTTTTTGAGGAACCGCCATACTGTTTTCCTTAAAGGATGTACTAATTTACGTTCCCAACAGTGTGCAAGGTTTTCCTTTCTTTCACATCTTTACCAACACTTACATTTGTATTTTTTATAATAGCTATTCTTACTGTGGTGAGGTGATATCTCACTCTGGTTTTGATTTACATTTCTCTAATCAGTGATGTTGAGCATTTTTGTCATGTGCCTGTTGACCATTTCTATGTCTTCTTTTGAGAAATGGCTATTTGAATCTATGGTCCACTTTTTAAAATTGGGTCATTTGTTGTGGTGGTGGTTTATTTTTGTTTTTCTGTTGAGTTCTTTGAATTCCCTGTATATTTTGGACATTAACCCCCTGCCAGATGTATGGTTTGCAAATATTTTCTCCCATCCTGTAGCTTGTCTCTTCACTGTTGCTTATTTGCTATGCAGAAGCTTTTAAATTTGATGTAATCCCATTTGTCTATTTTTTGCTTTTATTTCCTGTGCTTTTGGGGTGTTGTCCTTAAAGATAATCCTATTTTATATATTTTAAAATATAAGTCAATGGGAAGTAAGATTCCATGGCTGATTTTCATTTAACACCAGTTTTCAGTGATCCATTTAATTTGAAAATTGAGATTGATTGTCTTAGCTACTTAAGTGTATAAAGATAACTTCTTCACTCTGCTGGCGCATTCAAGATTCCTAGATATTGTTTTTTTTAAGTACAATCAAATCGTGCAATCTCCTAACTTTATTTTTATTTATTATTATTTTGCAGTATATTCTTACTTTGCAGATGGAATCCAGGGGCGCTCTACCACTGAATTATTTCCCCAGCCCGTTTTTATTTTTATTTAAGATGGAGGCTCTCTAAAATGCTGAGGCTGGCCTTGTAATCTTCCTGCCTACGCGTTCGCCACAACGCCTGGCTCATAATTTTATTTTTATGCCAGGGGTAACTAAATTGATTTTCAAACCTGGGAATGGCTGTGTCCCACAGTTTGAGAGAGGCTGGGTCGGTCATGCCCTAGGAGTTCGGAACCACTGAGCCTGCTTTGCCTGAGGTCACGCCCATGAGCGAACGGTAGCTGAGATCCGAACCCAGGTACCAGGGTTTGGCTTGTTCCTAACCACCACCCCAAATGCCTTCCTGTCTGCCTTGACTGCCTTTTTTTTTTTTTTTTTTTTTTTTTTTTTTTCTTCAGAAGAGGATGCTAAAAGTACCTGCACCTCTGCTGCCTAACAGAAATTCAAATTCCCGGGTTCCACCCTGGAGGACTGAATCTGCATTTTAAACGAACCCTCGCCCTTCTTCCCCAGGTAAGCGTCGGCTCCCTCCGCAGAGGAGCAGAGCGGCCCCGCGTGGCTCTTCGTGCCCAGCCCCCGGAGCTCGCTGGACACCGCCCAAGCTGCCAGCGCCGGGCCGAGTCCAGTTTGGCTGACCTTGCCCATCCCAGAGGGACGGCAAAGCCCGGCGGGTCCCCGGGGCTCTAGCGGGCCTGCAAGGCCCTTCCCGGCGCGGACAGGCCACGAGGGAGACGTGCAGGGCAGGCTGAAGGAACAGAAGGTGGGACAGTTCCCGCTGCCCTTGCCTCGGGGGAAGCCTGTTTCATCCACCATCTGCTGGGATCCGGAGGGAGCGGCCCAGCCTCCTCCCCTGCACTGGGGGATTAGCAGTCACTTATCTCAGCTGTTCCTCCATTCGGAGGTGTCGCAGTATTTACCGAGAAGCCAGAAACAGACCAAGCCACACTTAATTCCTCCCCTGGAGCCCTCTCCAGCCCCTCTCGCCCCTCCCGCATTCCCTGTGCTAGGAGTGGGGAGAGGTTCTTCTAGATCAGAGCAGGAGTTGGAGGGTAGCGGGGAGCCAGCCTTCCTAAAATATTTCTGTTTTCTCTCCTCACACATTTGTTCAACCCCCACTGTCCTCTGGCTAGAGCTGGGTTTCAGTTTTCATTAAAAGAAGAAAGTGACGTGGCTGTGAGGGATGCGGCCCCCCACACATCCCAGTGCTCAGAATCCAATATCAAGGCATGGCTAAGGTTACCCAAAGCTGCCCCATGTTTTACATGCAACCATCAAAGGATTAACCCAGGAGGAGGGTATTTCAACCCCAAATGGATTCTGTTCTTGGCAGATTCCAGCAGTCACTGCTTTCTGACATGATAAGACCAACTGCAATGGAGCCATTTAAAAAGGTTCAGAGAAGGAGGACAAGGCAAGGAGGAAGGGGTTAGGGGAAGGGATGGTGGAAGGAAGATACTTCAGGATCCTGGAGTCACATGGACTTAATTATCTAAAGCCTGCATTTTCACTCTCCTTTATCCTGGTGTGAGGCAGGAAAATCAGGAAGAATTTCTAGATAGCCTTTAAATTCCTTAAAAGGAGTTTGTCCTTCAAGAATGAATTGCTTACCCTTATAGGATTCTGCTTGGAAGGTATTCCTCTTAGCTCAGATTTGGCTTGCTCCCCACACTGACAGTAACTCTATTTATGGAGGTTCAGTTTTTCAAGTGTTTACCTGGAGCAAGCCCGATTTGCCTGGAGAGCCCAAACATGGTAATGCCCAACCTAAGCTTGAGTTTCCTGCTAGCAGAAGCTCTAGAAAGCATAGTAGGAGGTGAGCATTGTGAGCTCAAAAACTCCCTGAAGGCATTTTCACTCACCTGCATGATGTGGAGATCTTCTCTTTCCTATCAAAAGATCACACATCTGACATACAATAATAGTACCAGTAATTAGAAATTTATTGAACAATTTCTTGGGGCTGGCATCATCCTGAGCATTTTTATGTGTATATGGTCAACCCAGTTAATTTTTTGATGATGCCAAACAGACTGCCAACTACAGAATCCATGATACTGACCTGCCTTTTGATATGCTGTCACCAGCCTATATTAGGAAGATGTGTAAGAAATAGATCATGGCTTCTGTTGCAAGGACATTGTCCTGGATGTTCATCATAGGACAGATCTTCTCTATGAACATCTTGGGAGAACTTCCTGACTCTAGTATCAAGAATAGTATTACTTCTACCAGCCAACTAGTTTGATTCTGTGGTCCCTGAATCTAGTGACCAACAAGGATTCTCTTTTGGTGGTGACTAAGAAGAAATCTTAAAAAAATATATGGCCTAATTGTTAACACAATTACAGAGCTTTGTGATTTATTTTATATACTCACCTCTATCTTTCATTTTTCTACTTACACTTTTAACTTCCATTTTTTCCATCTATCCTTATAAACTACCATAAATCTTTTGTGGGACAAAACAAAGGATGGATGAATAAGATAGATAAGAGTGAACTTATGGAAACAACAGAGAATATTTGAATTGGAATTGGGATATCACTTCATAAGTAGCCAAGAATCCACAATAACCTGAATATGTCTGTACGTTTCTTCCACCCCAAAGAAAGCATATATTGCTTAGTGAAAAAGCACATTGCTTATAAAGTATAATATCATTTTGATTTTCCTTTTAGCATGGCAAGTAAAACTGGCAATCTAAAATAACATTTCCCCACTATAAAATAATATGTCTTTATTGTGGTAAACGAAGAAGCATTTAAAAAATACAAAGAAAATGACATATCTGGAGATTTGTAAAGCTCTGTTTTATAATTTCCCTATAATAAAATTAAATGTGATATGAAATTCGTAAGGCCTTGATTTCATATCTACTTAGAGCCACTAGTCTGACAAAGAACAAATAGTCTCCTATTCTGGTGGTTTGCAAGAATGTACACTTGTTTTTCAAAGAGAGACAAGCAATGCAAGGAATTTGAATTAAAAGCATTTCTTGGTCCTACTATTATAATCTAAATTATCTCTAGTCAACAGCTGGAACCAAAGAATGCCCAACTGTAAGCAGGCTCTGCCCTGGGGATTATATCATCCATATCTCACTTGTGTATTTTAGAGGATGGGCTCTTTTTTCCAACTCAGCTGTTGAACTCTTTCAAAATTGCAGTCTAACAGTGACCTGTTACAAACACAAAATTAAACTATACAAATATATTAATAAAGGCTTTGGTTTTCTGTGGGGAGTCCGAAAGCAGTAGCTTTAGGAAAAAACTTTACAACTATTTTATGATCAACATCTCTAAACTCCTCTGGCTTGGGGCACAAATAACCAATTCATCTTTCCCTCAGAGCCTCTACTTTAATTTCAGAAATTAGAATAACAATAATAAAGATAATAATGGTTTTACCTAAAGCCAGTGCTCATACCGAACCAAGGGAAAGAAACAGACTGTTCCTTCACAACAAAAATAACTGAAAAGCTTTCTCAACCCATTGCTTGCATGTGAATGTCATCATTCACAAATAAGTAGGACTGGGGCTTATGGTATTTGAGTAAGAAGAGACAGCCTTCAAGGACTGAGGGGGGAAAATCAGCAGTTAAACCATGATGTGGCATTGAAAAATGATCATAGCAACCTTGAGCATGACCCAAAGGATGGAAGAGAATAAAATACTACATCTTTATAGAGATGCTGCAGTGACTAAAAGCTCAAAGGTGAGAACATTCTTTGTGGATAAACAGGAAAAGTACTCTCTGTTCAGCTAACCCTTTTGCAAACTCTATAAATATGCAATCTTCCAGGGAAAGAGTCTAGTTAGTGCCTAATATTATAGCACAATATTTATCGCTGCCACGAAAGATTCACATTGGGCTCATCTCTCTACCAGTGGTTATAGCCATCTTCTTTCTGTACTCCCTATCCAATGACAGAAGAGTCCAGAGCCCTACTCCTGAGGATGCAGAGGAAGAGCTCTGAAACCTTAAGCCAATCTCAGACTGGCACAAATGAGCATTTCTGATGTTTACCCAAGGATGTCATCCTGAAGCTGCTGATGCAAGGTGGTAGGTAGAGATGAGTAGAAAGGGGATGGAGGTAGGGAGATGGTGATGGGGGAGTGATTTATGATACCCTCCACCTTTCCCACCCATTTCTACTTGAATAGAAAACTGAACATCTATGTCCAAAGTATAGATAGATACTGGCACAAGGGACTAGGTTTTGTTTTCACATCTGGCAATGGAAACCCTTAGATAAATTTTGCTCACAATGTCCAACTCACTGATAACAAACCCCTAAAATGGAAATAGAAAAAACAAAACTGATTCCATGAGACAGAAAATCTCCTGCATTAGAACAGTTCCAATGTTCTGGTTCCTTCTGGAAGTTTCCATGCCTCAGGCCTAAACATCAAACCCTAAAATGTCTTTCCATAATTTATAATCTTTATGCAGCCAGATTTTTCTTTGATCTATCTGGGAACTCAATCTGATTCTGACTAAATGTGAAAAGTTAAATGTTAAATTTGCTTACTTTCTAACCTGGAAAATATTCATGTGAATCTGAGAGAATCATTTGTGAGTGACAGGTTTACCACTTCTATTTCCTGTGTTCCATTGTGATGTCACAAGAAAAGATCAAGTTCATCTTTCCAAAATATCTGATTAGTCACAATCATGTAGAAGAGGTTTAAAAAACGTTAAGGCTGGTATTGGGCACTGGCTAAAAATGAACATATGTTCTTTGTTTTCTCAGATATTTGTGGATATAGAAGGTCCAGATGATATTTCATAATCACCACTCTGAAACTGTGAAAGGAATATACCTTTTACAAAAAAAAAAAAAAGTGTGTTGTGCTAAGAAAATATAATGCCTTATTATCAGAACATGTTCCATTTCCAGTAAAGTATCCTTTACCTTCCTGATCTCTCTGAACAGTATTTAAATTCTCAGCAGCAATTAAGAAGACATCCAGTTCTCAGTGGCTGATTTTAACAAGGATCTTCAAATCAGTTCTCTAGGAGGTGCGAGGATTGCTTTAACCTCTACCAAAATGCAAGCACGTTGAGACTCTCTCGTTTTATAAATAACTTACCAAAATATTTCAGATGAATAAACTCTTTATTTGAAAATAAAATGTCTCTAAGAGTAGTTAAAATAGTGGTGCTCTCATGCAAATATAAATACAGACAAAAAGAAAAATCCAATTTTGATGCTAAATGGTGCTCCTGTGAAATCGAGATGTGGTTTATTCAGTCCTCTTCATTTGATGGGTATTTACTGAAAACCTTCTCTGGGCAAGGTTTGTACCAGATACAGTGGAGAGTATTAGATTGAATGAGACAGTGCATGTACACCAATACAGTTTTCACTGTATTAGGTGGCTCTCATGCACAGCTATTCGCCAGAAAGATCCTGGCCTCCTAGTGGTATTACATGAAGCCCCTTGTTGGAGAAGAAGAGGGAGTCTTTCACATAGAGCTTACCAGCAAAGCTTCGTAGACTACAGAAGTTGAGCTGAGCCTATAAAGACTGAGTAATAGGTTCCTTTCCATTCAGACCCCACACCAATTTGCTATGATTTTGCAAATGAATTAGGGAAGAGGAAAGGATTGCTGAAGACCAGAGATTTCCAAGGTAAGGAAATACTGGGACAAAGATTTAGTAAGCTTCAGCATGTTATTCTATATTTATGAAATTCTATCCTAATTGTGGGTTTTTTTATTTTGTTTTGTTTTGTTTTGGTACCGAGGATTGAACTCAGGGGCACTCGATCACTGGGCCACATCCCCAGCCCTTTTTTGTATTTTATTAGAGACAGGGTCTCACTGAGTTGCTAAGTGCCTCGCCATTGCTGAGGCTGGCTTTGAACTCGCAATCCTCCTGCCTCAGCCTCCCAAGTGCTTGGGATTACAGGCGTGCGCCACTGCGCCCGGCACCTAATTGTGTTTTTATGAGGAAAACAAAACAGGTATGTTGCTCTCCCCTAGAATAGTTTGCTGAACAGAAACCCACTGAATACCCACTATGTACCATGTGCTGCTGTGCTGCACTCCTGAGAAGTCGGCATCGAGGCTCTGCATCAAGTCCAAATAAGCACACGACATGAACCATGCATGTGTGCGTTCTAAAGGACAGTCACATCTTATTTTTTGTGAATTCAAAGCTGGAACAGACCTAAGAGACAGTGGGGGGTAGGGGGGCGAGAGAGAGAGAATGTGTGTGTGTGTGTGTGTGTGTGTGTGTGTGTGTGTTGTTAGTTCTTCCCTGCTGCCGTGCGTCATCTGCCATGACTGATTCTGAAAACCTCCAGGGCATGAGTTATTTCAAATTCACCTGTACATAGCAACCTTGGACTGCTGATGGCTAGTTCTAAAATTCAAGCAAACACACTAAAATTGTTAACAGTGGGGAGAGCACTGAAGAGCAAGGGAGAAGGGAAGTATTACATTTCCATGTGATACTTACATGTTATTTGAATATATTTCCAGAAGCAGTTATTCATTTTATGAATTAAGAAAAGAGCAAAACCATCTGACTATCCTCTTGTTAAAAGTCAAGCATATTTTTGTCTTGTTTACTAAGTGGAGATTTCTACATAATAACTTCCATGTACTCAAAGAGGCAAAGCATCTCCAAGTGTTGTTTAGACCTTTTTCACTGCTGTTTTTAAAACTGCCTTCATATGTAGCCTATTATCTAACTCTTCTTCCAAGTTTTTGGTGTGCAATAAAATCTCTTTTATTGGTTGGGGATTGGGTTTCTGGTTAACTGAAAACTGCCAACATTTGGAGAATATAGCTTATCTAGATGCTCCCACACAAAACTGCAGAGAAGATGATTGAATTACTTGATTTATTTACTTATTAACTAATTTATGCATTTGGTACTGGGAATTGAACCCAGGGGTTCTCTACCGCTGAGCTACATCCCCAGCCCTTTTTATTTTTATTTTTTTTATTTTGAGGCAGGGCCTTGCTAACTTGCCTAGGTTGGCCTCAGACTTGAAATTCTTCTGCCTCAGCCTCCCAAGTAGCTGGGATTATAGGTATGCACCACCAAGCCCAGCAAAGATCCTTCAATTTTTGTTTATATTTCAAGTTATTTTCAGAATAATCTCATTTTTAAAAGTTATTCTTGTCACATGCTATGACACAGTGCATGTGACAGATGTAGAATATCAGGCTACACTAAAATGACAACATCCTGAAAAGTTCCTTTTATGTTCTGGCCATCACAGAGCACCCTTTCCTCCTGGGCTCTCCCTCTTATGACAGTGGACACAACAAACAAACACAGAAAGACTCAGGGAGGAGAGAAGAAGGGGGACTGTGTGGAGACATTGGGGCTTGGGAAACAATACTTGTTTTCCTTGCTACCTCTTAGATATTGTGGACAGTGTGCTACAGAAGCCTCCAACAACCCGGGACTGCCAACAAGCACAGATAAAATAAGCTTTAAGAACAGTCTGTTCATTTTATGAGAAGGACCAAAAGAAAAGGGTGGCCTCAGGCTGGAAATCCTTTTGGCAACACTCGCCCTTCTCTTGACAAACAGCAAAGGGAAAATTGCATCCTCTCTCCATAGTATACATGGGGCAGAACAGGGAGCCAATCTACCTCCCACTCACCCCCTGTCCTGTGGCATCAGGTGATGGCATTTCCACTGCCCTGCCCAGGGGTGATGGTGGCACTGATTGGATGCTGATCTTCATTCCTGCCCAGGGGAAGCAGGCAGTGTTCCTCTTCTCCAATTAGGGCATGGTGGGCACAGGATCCAGCAGCAAACTGAGCCTCTGCCCTTCCCCTGGTATCCTCAAGACTCACAAGGCTGTGTAGGTGGGAGCTGGTCAGCACTCCAACTCTGGTGTCCTAGAATCCAGTGTGGAGTTGAACCTGCCTACCCACCCAGCCGCAATGAGATGGAGCAAAGATGTGTAAAAGAGGGCTAATCAGGGCTCTTGTCCCCTTCCCACCACCAACCAGCATCAGCCAAGAAAATAGGGCAGGATGCAGAGTGTACCTGTCTCCCTGTTTTCCTCTATCTCCTCCTCTGGTTTCAGCAGAGCCCAGTGGAGAACTGACCCTCTGCCCTAACCCTGAAGCAAGAAAGCCCTGTGAGTCAGCCCTCTGCTTCTGGCTTTCTGGTGACAATGGGCCCTGCAGGGAGCTGAGTTTTTACCCCACTGGAAGGCAATGAGATGGTAGGGGTCAGTGCTTCACTTTGACTATGAAAGTTTCAGTGGGGCCAAGAGGGAGCTGAGCTGCTTCCACCCATCCCACTGCAATGAAGCTGTGTGACTCAGAACTCCACTTTTGCCAGGGAAGCTACACATAGGCACCCACTTAGTTTCTCAATATCGCAACAAGGGAATCGACTGCTAATAAAAGATTAAATAGATCCAGAGTGTCATCATGTATTATCAAAGCTGTCAGTATACAATTAAAAATCAACATGAATTAGAAACGACAACAGATACCAACATCAAGATGAATCTCATGATGGAATCATATGACAAGATTCTTAAAGCAACCATCTTAAAAATACTTCAGCAAGCAATTACAAATTGTCTTAAAGCAAATGAAAAAAATGGAAAATCTCATCAAAGAAATAAAAGTTACTAGAAAACGAAACGGAAATAATAGAAGTAAAAATAAAATAAATTAAATAAAAACTTTACTAATAGTAGAGGCGAAATGACAGAACAGGATCAGTGAACTTGAAGACAAATCAATAGAATTATCAAGCTGAATAGAAAAAAATAGAAAAATAGGGGGAAATGAACAGTCTCAGGGATCTGGAGATACATATGTATCACTGAAGTTTTAGAGGGTAAAAGAATGGAATTTAAAAGTATTCAAAGAAATCATGCCTGAAAATTTCCCACATTATTCAAAACACATAAACATGTAGATTTAAGAAGCTTAGAGAACCCAAATAAGATAAACCCAAAGACATTCCCACTCAGGGACCTCATATGTAAAGTTTTGAAAACCAAATAAAGGAAAATCTTGAAGGCAGCCAGAGAGAAATGACATATTATTTATAAAACAACCCCAGTGGAAAAAAAAGAACAAATTTCTCACCTGAAATCATGTATGCCAAAAAGAAGTGGTACAGCAATTTTCAAGTACTAGAAAAACAGAACTTGTAATATCAGATTCTGAGATTTTCCTGGCAAAAATATTCTTCAAGAATAAGTTTGGAATAAACTTATCTGAGAAAAACTAAGAACATTTGATGTTAGTCATTTTTAAAAGATTGACTAAAGGAAGTTCACCAAACAAAGGGAGAGTAACAGAAGAGTTGGGACTTCAAAAAGGGAAGAACCTTGGAATTGGCAAAAATAGAGATGAATATAAAGGACTTTCTCAGGAGTCTCTTAACTCATATTTGACGGTCAAAGTAAATCACCTTTGATGGTTGAAGTAAAATCCTAACAACCTACTGCAATCTTAATCTTGGCGGAGGAAATAACCTGAGGTAATCACACTCAAGAAAAAGAGAAAGTAAAGGACCTAAATGGGAGCTGGGTTTCTATACTTCACCAGGTGTGGTAAAATTACCCATAGGCTGTGAAAAGATACATTATGTAAATTGTCATAAAAAGCAAACACTAAAATAACTTTATAAAGCCACATACTAGATGACTCCATTTGTATAATATTCTGGTGATTACAGAATTACAGGGATGGAGAACAAATTGGTGGTTGCCAGGGTGAAGGAGATGAAGAAGAAGGAAATAGTTGTAACTGTGGAAGGGTGGTGTGAGGGATCCATGTTCTAGAACTGTACTATAATGTCTATATGAATCTGTGCAGGTTACAAGATAGGATAGCACTAAATACACACACACACACACACACACATTATAGGAGTACATCGTAAAACTGGCGAGATCTGAATACAGTTGATGGACTATATCAATGCCAATTTCCTAGTTGTGATATTTTAGTGTTTCTCAGTGGTAACTAGATATTACCATTGAGAAAAACCAGGTGAATGGTATATAGGATCTCTGGATTACTTTTTATAATTGCATGGGAATCTCAAAACTTAAAGTTTTGAGAAAATCAAGTAAGATCAAGTATGCATTAAAAAATCCCAATTATTTCAGTTTTACAATCAATTTGATTCTGGATGTATTACTTTCTATGTTTAGGTGACCATAATTTGTGAAATTTAAATAGATGTACTCACTATATTTTATTCCCTATATTTATAGCAAGAGTCCTGTGGACTGGCCCAGGAATATACTGGCATGTAGGGTCAGGTGCCAAAGAGGCTGAGGAGGTTCCCAGGTACACAGCCTGTCTGATAAATCAGGTGCCAATGATGGGAGGCAAACTTCAGGGTGATAGAAGGGCCCAGGAGGAGAAATTACACCTATGCCATGTGGAATCTGGCACAATGAACAGACGCAGCAACAGAACCTGAAGACTAGAGGAGAGTGGTGTTTCTGATTAGTAGCATGGAAGCTATTTAAAGCATCCTGATGGAGCTACTCCAGGAGCAGGTGAACGCCTTAACATGGCGTAAGTGGTGAGAGCGGTCAGAATGAACTCTTCAGGCCTGAGGGCCTCTGCTGGGAACACTCAGCAAAAGAGCAAAGGTAGAGGATGGGGAGTTAGTTTCCTGCTCTGGTCCAGGTTCAGCTAAAGCAGTAAGAGATGATCAGCCTGAGATTCAGCACCAGAAGGCATGCACAAGGTTCAAATGTTAGCAGCCAGGAGCAAGAAGCAAAGACTGTCAATGAGGGCCAGTGTTGCAGTTCACCCTTGACCTTGAGCATCTGTGAGATGCTCCCTTAGGGGCTCCTGGAAATGGGTAAGAGGTGGAAACCTAGAGGCAGCAGTGCGTGAGAGGTGGGGAAGGGACCAGTGCTGTTCAGTCTCACTAGAGAAATGATCAGGCAAAATCAGGCCAATTGTTTTGAATCTTGCACACATTAAAGCCACCTTATAGAGCTGATTCTTGGGCCTTGCTTCTATAAATTCTGATTTAATTGGTCTGGGTGTACCTGGGCATTGGAATTTTTAAAAGCTCCTAGGTGGGGCTGGGGTGGTGGCTCAGCGGTAGAGTGCTCGCCTAGCACATGCGCAGCCCGGGTTCAATCCCCAGCACCACGTTAAAAAATAAAGGCATTGTGTACAACTAAAGCAAATAAATAAACTTTTTTTTTTTTCTAAAAAAGCTCCCAGGTAATTCTCATTAGTCAGAGTCAAGAACTGTCCTTAAGTAGAAGCTTGTGCTTTTTGAACTTAAAATTTACATCAGAATCACCTGGTGAAATCCTAGCTCAAAAAAAGACTGGGGATGTAGCTCAGTGGTACAGTAGTAGGCACCCCTGGGTTCAATCCCTAGTAACACACACACACACACACACACACACACACACACACACACACACACACGGAGGGCTTAGCAAACAGCAGGTTGCTGAGCTCCACCCACGGAGTTTCTGATCCAGCAGGTCTGAAGTGAAGCATGAAAATCTGCAATCTGCAAAGTTTCCAGACAATGTTGATGCTGAAGGTTGGCAGAACACATGCTGAATGATACAGACCTAGGGCAAATGTTTACTGAGACAGCATTTGTGTCCTCCAGGTGGTGTGGCTGCTGGGCAGGGCTGCACAGAGGGAAACTGTATAGTCAGGATAAAAGCAGTCTGAACAGGTTCACAAAGACCTGAACTTCACTGTGGCCTATGTCACATACTAACTAAATGAACTTGACTACTTTACTCAAACTTGCTAAACTGAAAGATCTTCATGAAGCAAGAATAACTATATTCAGCAGTTGTTGCAATACTAGTATTTTAAAAGTGCTTTCATCATGGTGAACACATTACATATGTTATGACAATTTAACCCTCAACCACCCTTGTGAAATATTATTTCTTCTGTTTTAAAGATGAGGAAGTTGGGTTTAGGGAAGTTACTTGCCCAAAGGCACACAACTCTTTAGGACAGGCTTAGAATCAGAATTCAGTCCATCTGATTCCAATACCCATACACATAACTATTTCACTGTACTATTCCAACAAATACTAGCTATTTGGGGATAGTAATTGTATTAGGAATGACATATACTTGGAATTCCAAAACCTCAGATAAGTTTATTGTTTTCATGAAATATAAACATAACCCAGTATATACTGGGAGTTGCTAGGATTAAATCTAATCTCAACTCTCAAAGTGTGCCCTCGGTCACCTGCAATGGAATCATCTGTAACCTCCCATCTCCAACCTGTAGAATCACAATCTCCTGGGGAGCAGGGCTGCAGAATCTGAGCTGTGGTCTCAGTCACAGCTTATGTATTGAACATATTTTATAGTTACTCTTCTCTTTCTTAGGTGGACCTACTGGTCTTCTCAATGTTATTGTGTACAAATTTGCACTACATTATTTTGAGTTGACCAAGTAGAATAGTCCAGAGTTTGAGAAAATAAAATCTACCACTTAAGCTATTACAAATATGCAAATAAAATAATTTCTTGGATATTTAACTTAAAATCTAAACCATTATGACATATGGTGACTCAAAACCCTAGCTTGATAAAGCAAGCAAAGCACTTCATTTTAGAGAAAAAAATTAAATTATAGCTACATATATAGTTGACCTCCTTTTATACTTCCTCGATTAAAAGCTGAGTAATTTCGACTTTTTAAAATCAACTGTATTGACACAATGAAATTTCATGGAAAAGTCACTCCCATTTGAGGAATTCCTCTGATTCAGCATTGTAGCTGAGGACTTAAACGTGAATGGCAAACTTCTTCCCTGACCATAAGTGATGACCAGCATGTTACCATTGAGAACAACAAGTCAATTTTTTCTAGGTTTTAAAACCATTTTTTAAAAAATATTTATTTATTTGCTTTTAGTTGTACACAATGCATTTTTTTTTTTAACGTGGTGCTGAGGATCAAACCCGGGCCGCACACGTGCTAGGTGAGCGCTCTACCACTGAGCCACAACCCCAGCCCTAAAACCTTTTTTTAAACATTTAAAACATCTTTTTGAGGACATAGAAGAATTACTAACTCAAGAGAATGTTAGGGGTCGAGATATCAGAGAGAAGGGAAGAAAACAGTTGAGCCCCAAACTCACCATTGCTTTTCCCTTGAGGCGTCTCCCAATTTGTAAAGGGTGAGTCTAGGGTGAGGGTGGGAGAGTCATACTGAACTCTAAATGATCTCTATAGTGCTTCACACATTAATGCCCAACGGGTAATAAAAGAGTACTTGGCAAGATCAAATGCTTGAAAAAAACACAAGAAAAAAATAGAAAACAGAGATCATCAGGAAATCCAGATACTGAAGTTATATTTATTTGAAAAATATTGGTTAATGTTTTCAAGATAATAATTGTCAAAATAGAGAATTTCATCACAGAATTAGATCCATTGAAAAGAATCATATGAAATTCTAGAACTAAAAGTATAATAAAATTATACTCAATAAATGATTTTAATTACTTCATCAAAAGGATTAATAAATCAATAAATGATTTTAAGAGCATATTGTCAAAGATGGAAGAGAAGACCAGTGAGCTTTAAGGTTGATAGGATATATACAGACTGAAGCGGACAGAGCCAAAGAATAGGAAGTACAATAAAGAGCTAAAAAGCCACATGGACTGTGGTGAAAAGGCTTAGTACATGGAATCAGAGTTCAAAGAGGAGAGGAGGAACAGAATGTAGCAAAAGCAAAATTTAAATAGATAATGGTCAGGAATTCTCCAAAAGTGAAGAAAGACATTAATTCTCATGGCCGAAATCCTACCAATCTTAAGCTGAGTGAATGCAAAAAAAATAAGACCAGGCACAATGTGTAAAATTGCTGAAAATGAAAGAAAAAGAGAAAATCTTAAAAGCAGCCAAAGAAAGGGACATGTTACCATCAAATGGAAAGCAGGAAGAATGGAAACTGACTTCTCAGGAAAAAGTAGAAGCCAAAGGTAACATAACACCATCTTCTACCACAAAAGTTTGGCACAGTTGTTAGAGCAATTAAAGTGTGTGAGCTTGTACAGCCTGGAAGTATGAAAGAAAAACTGATATTAGTCTTAAATATGTCAGATATAAAAATTGTAGCTGGGTGCAGTGGTACACACCTATAATCCCAGCAACTCGGGACACTGAGGCAGGAGAATGGGAAGTTCAAGGCCAATCCAAGTAACTTAGTGAGACCTTCAGCAGCTTAGCAAGACCCTGTCTCAAAATGAAAATTAAATGGGCTGGGGATATAGCTCAGCTGGTAGAGTGCTTGCCTTGTGTGCACAAAGCCCTGAGTTCAATTCCAGCACTGAAAAAAATAAATGAAAATTAAAAGAGCTGGGGATGTAGCTCAGTGGTAAAGTATCCTTGGTTCAATTCCCAGTACCATAAACAAATTAATTAATAACTAAAAATAATCTTATATAGTGTTAAGGTTTGGATACTAGGTGGCCCCCAAAAGCTCCCACGTTAATGCTGGAGGTAAAATTATTACATCATGAGAGCTGTGACCTAATTGGTGGATTAATCCTTTTGATGAAGTAATAATTTGAATGGGTTACTGGTAGTAACTGTAGGCAGGTAGGGAGTAACAGGAAGTAGGTCACTGGGAGCATGCCCTTGGGAATTACATCTTGTGCTCCTGGATCCTTCCTCTCTCTCTGTTTCCTGTCTGCCATGAGGTGAACAACTTTCCTCTGTCATGCCCTTCTGCCATGATGCTTTGCCTCAGCTTGAGCCCAGAGCAATGGAAGTAGCCAACAATGGACTGAAACCCCTGAAACAGTGAGCCAAAATAAACTTCCTCCTCTAAATTGTTCTTGTCAGGAATTTTAGTCACAGCAATGAAAACCTGTCTAACACAAACAGGAAAACTATTAAAAGATTAGTAAGGTAAAATGTATGACTCTCAGTTGAGCATCAATGTTCAAAATGCTTTGTATTTTAGAGCATTCTCAGTTTGGGGCTTTTGGATTAGGGATATTCAACTTGTATAGCAATAACTACATTATTGTAAATAGACTAATATTCCAATTAAAAGAAAAATTATCAAACTGGATTTTAAGAACTGATTTACATAGTGCTTATTAGAGCCATACCTAAATATAAAGTTACAAAAAAGTTGAAAGAATGATGACTAGAACAAGCGCATTACTCAGCTAGACATGGTGGTGCATGCCTATAATCACAGTGACTCATGGAGCTGAGGTAGTAGGATCACAAGTTCAAGGCCAGCCTCAGCAATTTAGTGAAACCCTTGACAACTTAGTGAGACTTTTAATAAAAAGCAAAAAGGACTGGGGCTGTAGCTCAGTACTAAAGCGTCCCTGGGTTCAGTCCCCAGTACCAAAAAAATTAAAGAAAAACTATATTATTGTGTTAATTTTCTATCACTGTGACAAAATACCTGAAAAAAAAAGAAAAAAAAAAACTTGAAAAGAGGAAAGGTTATCTCACAGTTTTAGAGGTTTTAGTCCTTGGTCACTTGATACTGTTGTTTTGGGGCCTGTAGCAAGGCAGTACAGCATGATAGAAGTACATGGTAGAGGAAATCTGTTCACCTCAAGGCTTCCAGGAAGCAAAAGAGAGAAGGAAGGGTCAGGAGTCCCCAAATTCCCTTCAAGCACATGCTCCCAGTGACCTAACTTCTGTCTACCATGCCCCACCTTCTAAAGGTTCCACTGCCTCCTCGCAGCACCACCCTGAGGACGAAGCCTTCAACAGGTGAACCTTTTGAGGGACACATTGCAATTATACAAATGTAATTCATAGAAAGCTGGGATTATTTTAAAAATATCAAAGTAAACTTCAAGATAAGAAGTATCACCAGAAATTAAGAGGAGCATTTTGTAATGACGAAAGTGCCAGTCTAACCAGAAGACAGAAAAGTAAATTTGTATTCATCTAACAAAATGCCTAAAAAATGTGCAGCATATTCAACAGAAATCAAAGAAGAAATCTACAAATCTACATACAGAAAAAGCAGATAAAATAAAATGGTGTGAATACAGATTTGAATCACATTAGAGGATCAAATATTCATAAGATTTGACCTACAGGATATACAGAATATTGTATCTAACAAAATATATGTACATTACAAATATCCATAGGCTATTACCAGAACATGACTATATAGTGGGTTATAATGTGAGTATCAATTAATTGCAAAGGATTGAATTTTTGTATTTTTCTAACAATAACAACAACAAAAACATACACACGCCAGATTTTTGGGATGTAATCCATGGCCCATGGAAAAAAATTACAGTGTAAATAAGAAAGTATTTCAAACTGAGCAATAAAAATATGATATCTTAAAACTTAAGGGATACAGCTAAAGCTTTAAACACATATATGAGAGAAAAAGGATACAAACCAATAATATAAATACCCTTCTAAGTAAGTTCAGAAAAGAA
The DNA here is from genome assembly GCA_025594165.1 of Tamias sibiricus. Taxonomy (NCBI): domain Eukaryota; kingdom Metazoa; phylum Chordata; class Mammalia; order Rodentia; family Sciuridae; genus Tamias; species Tamias sibiricus. Next base: position 92,170,372 of record CM046659.1, read on the forward strand.
AACAAACTAAGGACAAAGAAAGTCAAAGGAAAGAAAAAAAGACAAGGGCAGAAATTAAAATAGAAAAAGAAATATAAGCAACACAGTCAAAAACTGTTCTTTCAAAAGCTAATAAAATTGATAAGCCCATAGTTATGCTGATCAAGAAAAAGAAACCATAAATTGCTCATATCAGGTAAAAAAAAGGGGCATCATTTCCTACAGATATTGAACAAATATGATATTATAATAAAACTGATGTGAATAAAAATGTAGATGAAATGAAAATATTATGTATAAACAGAACTTATCAAAGCCAATACAAGAAATGGAAACAATAATTCTCCAGTGTCTTTGTGTGTGTGTATGTATGTGTGTGCATTATTGGGGATGAGGCCCAGGGCCTTGCACATGGTAGGCAAACACTCTACCACTGAGCTACACCCCTTAGCCCTTGGGAACAAAATAATTCTATATGTACTGAATATACGTACAAGTATTTCCCACCCCCCAAATAAAAATCCTTTGAGGTCTTGTTTGCTTCACTAATAAATCTAACTAAATATAAATCTAAATAACATCAACCTCACACAATCTCTTCTGGAGAATAGGTAGAAGGGGAAAATTCTCCAACTCTTCATGAGGACATCATAAATCTTACACCCAAACCTGACAAGAATATGAAAAGACAGGAAAATATAAACTCATCTCTCTCTTGAACATAAATGCAATACTCCTGAACAAAATATTAGACACCTTAATATAGCAAAATATAAAGATGACAATATAACAACTTGAGTTCATTTCAGGAATGCAAGGTTGGTTTAATATTTAAAAATCAATTCATATAATTCAGCACACTAACAGGATAAAGGGGAATAATCACACAATACTGATTTCAATATATGCACAAGACACCTTTGATGAGAAAAACTCTTAGCAAACTAGGAATAGAAGAAAATCTTTAATGTAATAAAGAGTATCTATAATACACCTAAAACAAACATCATATTTCATCACTTGTTCCAGAGATGAGACTAAGACAAAAATGTCTGTTTTCTCGCTTCTATTCCATATCATATTTGTGGTCCCAAGCAGTGCTATAAGGCAAGAAATAAGAAGAAAGGTATATTAATTGGAAAGGAAGAAGTAAAGCTATATTTATAGCGAGAATATAAAATATAAAAGACTTCATAGTCAAATTATTTAACAAGTGAATATAACAAGGTCAGAGAGTCAACTCCATCTCTACATGCTAGCAATGAAGTGGAAAAATTACATTTTAAATATCATCACAAAGGATCAGTAACTAGGATCAAATCCAATTAAAAATGTATAAGACTCATCACTTAAGACTACAGAATATTAGTATAACAAATTAAAGAAGAATGAAACCAGTGGAAAGATATGTCCTATTTATGGGTCAGAAAATTTAAATGATAAAGATGTCAATTCAACACAAATTAATTTTTAGATTCAATGCAATACCATTAAATTACCATGGGGTGTGTGTGTGTGTGTGTGTGTGTGTATGTGTGTGTGTGTAAATGTTGCTTCTAAAATTATATAGAAACCCAAAGTTTAAGAATAACTAAGGTAACTTTAAAGAGCAAGAAAGTTGAATGACTGACAAGTTATCAAGATTTATTATGAAGTTATAATAACTAAGATAGTGTTGCATTGATGTGAACTTTTTTTGGTGTGTGGTGCTGGGGATTGAACTCAGGCCCTTGTGCATGTGAGACAAGCACTCTACCAACTGAGCTATACCCCCAGCCCCCACTGATGCAATTTTAACAAGCAGAATCAGAAAGTGACCCACATATATAGGTATACTTGATCTGGATAAATGTTACCCCAAACAACAGTAAGGAAATGGTGGCCTTTTTAATAAATGGTGCTGAGTCAAGTGAATAAGTATATATAAAAAAATGACTCTTGACTTTATCTCATACCATCCACAAAAATCAAGTCTCAGTGAATTATAGATCAAAAAGAGCCAGTTAAAAAAATTCCTAGAATAAAGCATGAACAATATATTGCTTACTTTATAATAGGCAAAGACTTTTTTTCCTCTTTGAAGTGCTGAGGGTTGAACACAGGGCTACACACATGCTAGGCAAGTGCTTAGCCACTGAAATACATCCCCAGCCCCAAATATTTATTATACAGAAAATACTCTAACTACAAATAATAATAATAATAATAATAATAATAATAAACTGGACAACAACTTTTCTTCAAAAAAGACTCTAATAAGAGACTGAGAAGGTAAGTGACATTGTGGGAAAATATTTGCAATACATGTATAAAAGGTCTTAAATCCAGGTTATATAGGGAATTCCTATAAATCAATGAGAAAAAACAGACAAGGCAATGAAAATAGGCAAAAGGCTTGAAGAGACACTACACAAAGGATATCCATGCAACTGTGAAAAGTCATACAAATTGGAGTTATTCCTGTCATATCCCACTCAAATGGAGTAGAAGGACTACAGGAAAGAAAGGGAGACTGTCCTATCTTTAAGACTATTTTTAGGTGGGGGTGGGCTCAGTGATAAAGCAGTCTGGTCACCTAGCATGGCTCTGGGTTTGATCCCCAGAACCACTGGGGTAGAGGGACAACTATTTTTACTTCACAAATGATGATGGAACTGCCAACTATAACCTTAAGATTAACTTCCCATAGTAATTGCAACCGCCTGTCAGTCCGATCTTGCCAACCCCCACAAACATCCAGAGTGCCAGTGAACTTTCTTTCAAAGCAACTTGCATAGATTCCTCTGTCCTAATAAAATCCCCAAGCTTTCCTTTGTTCTCCGGACATACCAGAGGCCACCCTAGCTGTTCCATGTGTGTTCTGGATTGCAATCCTATTCATTGTTTATTCCCTAATAAAAGTTCCTCTATTGGAGATCTGTCTCCTTATTTTTGTTTGAATTTAGCATAGCCAATAAACACATGAAAAGCCACAGGATCTCATTAGTAAAGGGAAACACAAATTTAAATCACAATGAGTTGCCATTTCGGGCCCAGCAGCATAGCTAAAAATTTTGTAGGTTCCCTTTTTCTCTGTGTCTCTCCCCCTTCTCCTTTCCCAGGCATACAGTTAGACCTCTGCCTAGAATATCATGTATTATCTTCCCTGCCAAATCACGTTTCCCTTTATCTTCTAATCTCTGTAATATTCCCTTTCAAAACATCTCTCCAGCACACCAACCTGATTCCTAACACACAGTAAACTTTCTGGATCAGCACACTGGTCAGTCACTGCCATCCCCTGATCCCATCTTTTAAGCATATGTAGATCAACCTTTCTGCGTATACTGGAGCTCATAACCACATGAGCTTCAGTCAGTTGTCTTAAATACCTTCTTTGTGAGTTTCATTTTTCTTCTTTTGAAATTTTGGCTCCCAAAGGTCAGAAACCATCATGTACAGCTCCCTAAGAACATATAAATAGATTATAATTTTAATTGAGGCTAAGAAAAAGGAGATGGTTTCCAAGAAATTTATTTATTTATTTATTTTGTATTTAAAAAGCAAGCTTTAAGGAGGATAATTCGATTAATGAAAGAATCCAAACTAGGCGCTATGGAGCACACCTGTAACTTGGGAGGTGGGCAGGGGATCCGAAGTTCAAGGCCAGCCTCAGAAACTTAGCCAGGCCCTGTCTCAAAATAAAACTTAAAAGGGGGTTGAGGGTGTAACTCAGTGGCAAAGTGCCCTTGAGGTCAATCCCTGTGCATGCATACCAAGTATTTGAATGAGAAAAAATATTAAATATTTAAAGTTTAGGTTGTCTTTGTTATTGTTTATTTTAAAATCTCTACTTTGATAGCCTTGAAAAAGAACGTAAGTATGCGAGATGAATTGAGAAAGAATTCTTATCCTGTAACATAAAATCTCCAGGTTCTGTTGAGTTAGGCTGAAAAACAATTTAGGTCAGTGGGTACACAAGCAGGGGAAGTGGGGGTGTTGGCAGTGGGTTGGGGGAGGATACAAGGCTTCTGCTGTGAGCCCTAGGTGACTTCCGTAACCTGTGTCAATACAATGTAAAACAACTTAACTTTGGCCAAAACAAAAATCAAAAAAACGGAAAAATCATGAGAGGATGGAAGACTTATCTGGGCTTATCACTGCCCTGCCTTCCTGGTCAGGGCCAAACGCCTATCTTGCGTTAATTTATGGATTTTCTCTAGTAGAAAGTAGGATGTGAATCTCACCTCCAAAGTGAATTTGAGATGTTTGATTTAAGAAACACAAGGAAACAAATAAAAAGCAACCAACTCATAACCAAAGTTCTTTTTATTAAATTGTCAGCAAGTATTCAAAGCTGATGTCTCCAATTTCATGTAAATAAAAGAAAATCAGATGCCAGGAAGCCAGTAAAACAAACACCATGTTTATAATTAGAAGCTCTTCTGCAGATGTGATTGTGTCCATGTGTGATGCTACAGACTGAACCTTGCAAAGGTACCTGGAGGCAAAAGTCCTCCCTGCAGGGAAAAAGCTCCTGTGACCCAGCCACCCTCCTACCAGCTATGCTGCTCTCATCAGGAGGGGTCTGAAGGGTCTCTGGCCATATTCACTCTCCTCCCTTCTCCCAGTTCTCAAACCTTTATGCCTTTCTATTCACTAAATAAAGACATTTAAAATGGTCAAGAAATATACCTTTTCCCTTATCCTAGCAAGAGTAAGCCTTTTGTATTGCAAATACACCTTATCCTTGGTCATTTTAATTAGGTTTTATGCATTTAGCTAAAAGCGAAGATTTTGAGCAGGACCAAAGTCAGTGGTTCCTTTTTGCTCACTTGAGCTGGGTGGCAGGCACCATTGCCATTGTGACAACATCTAGTTTTAGAACAACAAAGAGAACAGAATGCTACTGGCACTGAGGAGTAGAAGACTACTGGGAAACTTGACAGTGGAGAGATTTGTGAAGAGAGGAAAGCTGTGTACTATTTTTATCAAAGGCCCTTCTGCAGGCAACTGTTGACTGTCCTATCTCCATGGCAGACATCTACAATGGATAAGCCACGCCCCTTAATATCTACTTGAAAAAGTACCAGACACAATCCCCCACCCACAGAGGTTTGCCCAGACAGTAATGGGTAATGTGTAGAAAAGAAGGTTATGGCCAGCAGGAGAGATCAGGGAGAGCTTGCTGGGGAAAGTGGCATCTGGCCTTGAAGTCAGGGTGGGAAGGAAAAGGAATCGCATTCCAAATGAGAGGCACAGGAAAGGCAAAGCCACAGAGGTGAAGATGTTTTCAATGGAAACTAAGGAAAGTCACCTGGCTGAAGCAGAGAACTTCAGACATGTAGCTTATTAAATGCATTTAATAGTTTAACTTGAAAGAGAGAGGGAAAGGGAGAAAAACTTTGCAATGACAAATTAATAAAAATATTTTTTAACCCGAAGTAGCAATAATATTAGAAGCCCACAGGTAAATTTAAGACACCAGAAAAGGTTGATTTTGGTACAAACATGATAGTAATTACAGTAAACACAATATCTTTGTGACTGACAAAAAGCCCCAACCCTAGATGAACCCACCATCTACCTTCTTCATCATGGCTGCCTCATTGTCTTTATGTCTTTTTAGTCAGCTCGTGATTATATTCTGCACATTATTTTGCACATTCTTTTAATTCTCTTTGAACCTTTGATAAACTCCAATCCTGAGACAGGCCTGTGAAAAGCAGTTTTAGAAATGAAGCTACTGGCTCGGTGCAGTGGCAAACGCCTGTAACCCCAGCCACCCAGGAGGCCGAGACAGGAGGATTGCAAGTTCCAGGCCAGCCTTAGTGACTTAGCAAGATCCTGTCTCAAAAGAAAAAGTAAAAAGGGTTGGAGATGCAGTAGTAGAAAACCCCTGGGTTCGCTTCCCAGTACCCCCCACCCCTCACCTAACACACACACACACACACACACACACACACACACACACACACACACACGATGAGGCTAGTGGAGGAGTCTCAGTCATACCAGGAGTTTAGAATGAACACTCTCCACTAGCACCCTTCCCTTATCCCTTGCTTTCCTGAATTTCTCCTTCCACATTTTACACACATGAATTCAGGTCCTTCTCTTCTTTGCTATGACTTGTCCACTCTCCCACAGTTATGTGCTGGTAAACTGGCTCTCTGAAAAAATAAATCCATGATAGGTAGTATTTGATGATCTCTGTGGTATACATACCCCCATCATGGGCAATTTCAAGTTACCACCAGCTTGAAATACTAAACAGCCAAGCCTGGAGCCTTGACCCACTCACTGGTCTTCTGTGCTACATATACTGTGCTCCTTCTTCATTGCTTAGGAAACTTTCTCTGGGCCTCTATTCTCTGGCCATTTTAGGGATTCTGTGCTTCGTAATAGAACGACAACAATCAGGATTAGTTGTCTGAAGTCCCTTTAAATCACTCAGGTTAGACCTATAGGATGCTGAATGACATGTTTTACCACATGTTAGGGCTCACCCTCCATCACTGGTCCAGTATTCTAGTAGGACCAGGTAATATTAGATAAGCACAACAAGAAGCATTAAGGAGCCTCTTCCCTCCTTCACAACTTCCTCCTGGTTCCTTACCATTCTGGGCAATGTTCTTGACCCTCCTGATAAGAGGCAAAACCCCTTATCTCTTGTGCACTCTCCATCAGTGCTTGATTCACTTCAGTGTGAACACAACTATCTGGGATCTTGTTAAAGTACAAATCTTAATTAAGGAGGTGGATGGAGGATGAGGATGCTGAGTTCGCATTTTTAACAAGCCCTGAGATGGTGTGTATGCTGCTGGTCTAAGAATTACACGTTGAGTAGCATTGGACTTGGTGCTGAATGGAGAATATGGTTGCTCACCCAGGGCAGATCCTTGGTCTTCTGGCTGTTGTGTAGGGATTTGGGGGTCAGGGTGAGGAAATGGGGATGTTGGAGTTTCATTCACTGACTTCTTAGAGGAATAAAATAAAACAGTTCCTATACTGGAATGTATGCTCTCAGACATTATGTTTATCTGGCCAGTACAAACCTGTATATCTGTCTGGTTTTTTTTTTAGAGGTACTAGGGATAGAACTACCACTGGACAACATCCCCAACCTCCCAGTCTCCTTTTTTTTTTTTTTTACTTTTTATTTTGAGACAGGGTCTTACTAAGTTGCTGAACTTGGGATCCTCCCGAGTCACTGGGATTATAGGCGTGCAACTCTCCATTCCGCTCTATATTGTGCCAAGATTTTCCATCCACACTCAACAGTACTGAGAACTCTAGTGAGGCCTGCCAGCCTTTCACCTCTAATCCCACTGCCCTCGTCTTTTGCCTCATCTTGGCTAACATCCTTACCTGCCTCTCATCCTGGCAATGTCAACCAGCATCTCCTGATCCTCACACAGTGTTGTCAAAACATTTATCCTGCCTGTGCCTTCTTTCCCACTAGCTAGCTCTCTCCCCTCCCAGCTCACACTTCCCAGGCTAACACCCACTGGCTCCAGGTCCTCGATCCAGTTTTAGCAGTGCCCTTAACACATGTGCATTTTTTATTGGGTCTATTTATATGGTGTCACTTTTTCGTTTGTGTTCTCATGCACATAATAGCAATTTACATCCCCTCTTGAATCTTCAAGAACTTCCAGCTTCCGCTTTTGTCCCTGTTGCCCTCTGCGGCAGGTAGGGAGCTCTACACAGACCACCTCAGGAAGACAATATCTCTAAATCTCAACCAGTGGCCTCTGGGGCCTCACCTTCCTTTTACTTTTCTAAGTCCTTCCCTGACTGACCCTCCATTCTCTATGCCAGAAACTTCTCTCTTTTCATCTGCAGTGTGTGATTGGAAAAGCCAGTAGATTGGGGGTCAGATAGACCCAAGTCCAACCCCTTCAGCAAGTGAGGCAGCATAATGCTAATGTAACAGGGTGAGGGCCCTTCAAGGAACTGAAGCAGAGCCATGATGGTCCTTTCTTACCCATTCTTGCAATCATGCCAGAAAGATTTCAGGTATGTCATTGAGAGTAGCAGGCACTAAAAGTTTATTAAAAGGGATGGAAAAAGGGAAAAGGGGACATTCTTAAGTGAGAGAGTGGGTCCTCCAAGAGGATGATATGACTCTCCTGCCTTCCAATTTTATTGGGAGTTCCAGGGAAGTTTCCAGAGAGTCCTGCCCAGGTCCACCCCTAGACTTTTGACTGACAGCAGGATTGAACCAAACTTCCAAGTCCCCACTGTGCATGGTGAAGGTTCAGGGCAACCCTAGGTCACTTATGCCCATCCTGACCAGTTCTGATGGGGAGGGGGTGCTTATAGATTTCATAGTTAGGGGGATTATCTGTATCTCCCTGAGTTCTGGAACCTGGTCTGTGTAAGGTCACAAAAGTCCCCTACTTCAGGGTAACTTGTGTTCTTATTGGCATTTCAGGCCTGAATTTCTCCTACAAATAACTGGTTGTTTGTTGAGGAAAGTAACATATCCTATTGACTTAATCTAGGCAGGGATGAGGTACATTGACTTTTTAAAAGAAAGCATGTGGGGGTCAGTTTAGAGAATTTTCCCCTTAACCTCATGTTCCCATTTCTCATGTATGTCTCTTACTAAGAGGCTAGAATTTGGGTCTTTTGCAAAGGTCCTGCCTGAGTTCAAATTCACTCACCTCTTACTCAGTCTGTGTGTTCAGAGAGGTTATTTTGTCTCTTGAAAACTGTTTCTTGGTGACTGATGCCATTCTAAGGGTTTGATAAAAATAATTCATGGAAAATGTTGACTATGCCACATGCCTATAATCCCAGTGGCTTGGGAGGCTGAGGAAAGAGGATCACAAATTCAAAGCCAGCCTCAGCAATTCAGCAAGGCCATAAGCAACTCAGCAAGACTCTGTCTCTAAATAAAATATAAAAAAGGGCTGGGAATGTGGCTTAGTGGTTAAGTGCTCCTGGGTTCAATCCTTGGCACAAAAACTTAAAAAAAGAAAATGTTTAATACAGTGTCTAGCACAGAGTAAAAATGTGATATAAGCTTAAGAAAGTGATATAAACTCTTTTACTCTCGGTTTCCTCGTGGGAAAAATTGGAGTGATAGTACCCATCATACCTGTCATTTGTGAGCACAAAATAAAGCAGCAGGTGTGGAGTGTGGAAACGCTCAACCCACAGGTGTCTCTCCTTGGTTTTCTCTTCCTCTCATGTGGGCAAACTCCTGAGGTCATGGGAAAATTCCTTGCTCGGATGCTTCCCTCTGCTCCACAGCCCACTGCTCCCACCCTCTCCTTTCCCTTGTCTTATATCTAGGTATGCACTGACTCAAATGACAATGTGAGCAGAGAATGGAGGATCATTGGTCTCTGTTAAAGCAGTGAGATGGGAGAAGACCAGGAGCTTACTGGTTAACATACAAAATAACAAACACTCTATATTAGCTCCTGATTCAGCCGGTGAAAACTAAGCTCTATGGGAAATATTCAATTACATGATACATAGTTCTTCTCTCTAATGCTTACACTCCCAACAAACAAACACAATAAAATGCCTTACTTTAAGTATGACTACATAGTGAAAATTCAACTACAAATAGAAGAGCCTGTCAACTAATTGGAAAAGAAACAAGTCCTTTGGAGAAGGAGTACAAAAGACAAATTTTGCAGATCTTTCTAGAGTCTCAACCCTAGAATACCAAGTATAATTACCTGGGAAGATTTTTTTTTTAACTTACCAAAACCCAGCCCCCACCTTAATTCAATTAAATCCAAATTTCTGGGCATTCATTTTTAAAATAATCTTCCTAGGAGATTCTCACTTACACCCTGAGTGCCAAAGTACTATTTTAGGGACAGAGGCAAACACCACCTGGTCCAACTAACTACCTGAGCCCATGTTCTCATTCTTTTTCTGTCCTCTGGCCAGGACCTTCTTTTAATTCCCCCAATGCATCTATCCCTCCCACCCTAGATCCTTCACAAAGGCTCCTTGCCTAGAATCTCTGCCATCTTTTTTTGCATACCCAATTCTAGCTCATATCCAAGGTTCAGCTCCATGAAAGTTCAAGGGAAACTTTTGCTAACGTAGCCTGTATTATCCTGTGCTTCTCCTCAGCATCTAAGTTAACAATATATTTTTTGTACAATAATATAATGTTTAATTAATTGTATTTTACCTGTATGCTCTGCCAAGAGCAAGAGTTCTCAAAGTGTGGTCCCTGGACCAACAGCATCAGCATGATGTGGGACCTTGTTAGGAATACAGATTCTCTACATCTACTGGACCAGAGACTTTGGGGGTAGGGCCCAGAATTTGGGCCTTAAGTGCCTCTCAGGGTGATTTGAGCATGACTGGGCTGGGGTCTTACTTCCTTGAGGAGCAAGAACCACATCTGCTGTTTCACTGCCACACACTCAGTGTCTACCTCAGAATCCCATGAGAGGTACACTCTTGATGAATACTTGTTGGATAAATGATGGAATGGCCCAAGACTCTGAGGTGGAGTCTCTAGACCTGGAGGTAGAGAGCATGTTCACTTAGATTAAAGATAAACTAACTGTGACATCAAGCCAGATGCATAATGGGGATTTATTTATTCTCCATGGGCGCTAGTGGCAAGGTCCAGCTCATTTACAGTCTTACAGGGCCTTGTGAGAGATGTTGGCCTTTGAGAAATTGGAAGATATGAAAGAATTTCAACAGTGACATGGTGGCTTTAGAGTAAGCATAGAGGGTGCTATAGCTAAAAAGGAATCAGCTTAAAGCAGGAAACTTGTTATAAGACCAAGGAGCAGCAATGGTGACAAGCATAAAAAGAAGACTTTGGGGAAGTGTGAGAGAAGGAGCATGTCTCACTCAGAAGGGCTGGTGGAGAAGACCTCTGGGGGAGATCAGGTTAAGCTAAGGCCAAGGGAAGGTGGGAAGGGGAACACTGAGGAAGAGGTGTCAGGGAACTGAGGACCTGGGAATGCCTCTGCAGGCACAGGAGGACGCTGGAAAGACAGCAAGGATGTGTATTAGGCAGAGATGGAGGAGCTCTGAGAGGAAGAGTAACCCAAGCAATCCAATCCCAAGGGTCTCCTGCAGGGAGGTGGGCACCAGGCCTGATGGCAGAGGCCATGGCTTGTGACATTGCCTGCTAGGCAGCCACAATCTCTTTATTTCTAATCATGGGGACCATTTATTTTCTAATTATGAAGAGTTTAGAGTAGATCAGTGACAAGTAAAATCTTGTACCCTTGTTCTATTAATGGTGCCTGGATTCTGGCCTTGATCCTTGGAAACTTACACCCCAGATCTAGTGCTAGTTCTTATTGGTTGCAGGATAGGGTTGTGCATTCTGCATTTTTTTCTCAGTCTTCCTATCCACTCATTTATCTACTCTGTGTCTGGTAGTATTCCAGTAACTGGGGTTTAACCCTCATCTTGGACCTTAGTCTCATGCCTGGGTCTCCTCTTTCTATCCAGATTTCCTGGATGACAGATGTTGAGCAAGGGACACCTGTTATCACCTTCAAAGGAGGAGTGTTACTCCACAGGAACAGCAGTCATGGGATGTCAACTAACTCTCTGGTTCAATGTCACCAGAAAGACAAGTCTCACACAGGCACTGGATGGAACAATACTCACATATGAAGACATGGAGTATGATCAGCTTCAACAGGCCCCCTGGCCATCAGTTGACACAGAACAATGACCTGCATGTGCTCTTCTCATGCTGCAAACCAAAGACCCACTTTTCTCCCTACCAGAAACATATACAGTGTAATGGAGTTAGTCAGATACCACATGATGCACAGGCTTAAGAAAACACAGAACTACTTACTGAGAAACAGGGAAAGACATTCCCTCACACTGGCTGTGAAAGCTCCTATCTTGTGGCAAGGAAGTGCTTTGGGTCTAAGGCTCATTCTTATGTGGCCACGCAGAGATGATAAAATGGTACACATATGCCCACCTTTCCCAATAATGATCTCACTGAATCTTGAGAAGGTAGTTGAAGGAAGTCTTTGGGATCATCACATCTGTTTCCTTACGCATGTCACTGCATCCACTGTCTCCTATGTATGTGGCTACAGATATCAGGATGTTCCATTAGCTGCCCCAACTCTCATGCCAGGTCCTGGTGAGTCCATCAAGTTATAGTCATCCTTGGATCTAGTCCAAGTAGCTACTATAATTTTTTTTGTGTGTGTGTGGTGCTAGGTTTTAAACCCAGGCCTTGGGCATGCGAGGCAAGCACTATACCAACTGAGCTACATCCCCAGCCCTAAAACAAAATTTTGACATTTGGGAGACTAAATATACAGACAGACAGTGTTCACAGCATACATGACAATAGAACTCCGACCCACAAGCTCTAGTTACCAATTCAGGAAGTAAAACCTTGATTTCTAACAATCAGCCCAGAATGGTCAGGAATTAGTCAATAACTGTCAGATTCCCTATTTATTATTATTATTATTATTATTATTACTATTATTATTACTGAGGATTGAAGTCAGGGGCACTTTACAAGTGAACTATATTCCCTTCCCTTTTTATTTTCTATTTTGAGACAGGGTCTTGCTAAATTGCTGTGGGACTTGCTAAGTTGCTGAGTCTAGCCTCAAACTTACAATCCTCCTGCCCCAGGCTCCCTTGTAGCTGGGATTACAAGTGTGTCTATTTTTAAGAATCACTGCTTCTGGGGCTGGGGATATAGCTCAATTGTAAGAGTGCTTGCCTTGCATGCACAAGGCCCTGGGTTCAATCCCCAGTACCACATACACACACAAATATATATTCTTCCCAAATTAATCAGATAAGATGCCTGTTTCTCAGCCAGACATGGTCATGCATGTCTGTAATCCTACTACTTGGGAGGCTAAGGCAGCAGGATCACAGTTTGAGGCCAGCCTTGGCAGCTTAGCAAGATGTAGTCAAAAAATAAAAAGGGCTGGGGATGTAGCTTCATGATAGAACACCCCTGAATTCAATCCCTAGTCCCACACACACATAAAATCCCGCTTCTGGTTAGCCTAACTCCAGCTTTCTCATGCCAAGAACCTTCAATCAGGCATACCTGAAGCCTTCTCTCTTTTTTTTAAACTATAAATCTTTCCTACTCCCTGCCTTTGAGTCTCCACCAAATGTCAGTGATGGTAGATGACCCTTTTGCTACAGCCTGTTTTTTTCTCATTGGGGTGGTCTTTCCCTATACTAACAGAATAAATTCAAATAAATTCAAAATGATCTCTTAGCTATCATAGACTTTTTTTTTTTTTTTTTTTTTTGGTACCAGGAATTGAACTCAGGGGCACTCTACCACTGGGCCACATCCCCAGCCCCCCCCCCCTTTTTTTTAGAGACAGGGTCTCACTGAGTTGCTAAGTGCCTTGCCATTGCTGAGGCTGGCTTTGAACTTGCAATCCTCCTGCCTCAGTCTCCCAAGTGCTGAGATTACAGGCATGTGCTACCGCTCCCAGCTTTATCATAGACTTGATGGAATAAAATTCATAATGAGGACATGTTGAAAGTAGTCTGAGGGAAATAGTACTATATATTCACAAAGGTATTTAAGACATATGGAAACCCATGGTTGGGTGGATAACTATACAATGGAGAACATTTGTCTAAGGATAAAAGAAAAAAAGACACACGCTATTTCTGCAGGATATGTTCTGACTACGAAGCCTGATTAAAGGGTAATATTCTCATAATATAGACTACAAAACTGGAAAAAGATGAATTCTAATAAAAATTGTGACTGTGATTATGGACTATCTACTAGAATCTAATGCTTCCAAACATAGAGAATCAGAAGCATTTCTGACTTGCTTTATTAATATTTCAGGAATATAACAAAACCATGAAACCAAAAAGATCAAGTAGAAGTTGGGGAGGAGTAAAAGTTAATAGTTACCTCCTTACTAGAAAAATTTTTAAAATATGGGAGGAACTGAAGGGACGGAATTGAGCTGGAGAATGCACATCTTTGCAAGATATGGACTAGGAAGGATGCCTGGATCCAGGCTGTTTTTCTGTGACCTTGTAATACTCAGTTGGCTCATTGTTGAAAATCTGACATCACGTTTTTTCTTCTATTAACAACATGGTAAAAATCTCCTGCATTTATGTATAAAACAGCGAGGTCTGAAGTTAAGTCACTTTAGCATATGGTCTTATTTCTGATATGCTAATTTTGGTAGATATTTGGGGCAGTTAGTGCTAACAATTAAAATAAGAAAAAGCTACCACCTACATTCTACTACAGTTATATTTTTGACTTAGTGTTTTCAAATTTACTTCATATCATTTAAATAAACATTTATTTGCTATTGTTATTTTGCTGAATCAGTTTATAAAATTCATATTAAAAATCAATGCGTGGGCCCCAGGGTTGTGGCTCAGTGGTAGAGCACTTGCCTAGTATGCGTGAGGCACTGGGTTCAATCCCCAACACCACATAAAAAATAATAATAAAATAAAGGTATTGTGTCCATTTACAACAACAACAAAAAAATCAATGTGTGGGCCAGGCATGGTGGTGCATGCCTGTAATCCCAGAAACTTGGGAGACTGAGGCAGGAGGATCACAAGTTTGAGGTCAGCCTCAGCAATTTAGTGAGGCCCAAAACAACTTGGTGAGGCCCTATCTCCAAAAAAAAAAAAAAAAAAAAAAAAGAAAAGAAAATCAATGTGTGGCTCATGATTTCAACAGCTAAGTAATTGGCTCTTTCTAACCATAAGGGAAGAAATGAACCTCTCAAGATAAGAGACCAAGTGCTTAGGTCTTCCAAGTACATCTCTCAGCATGTATGCATTCCAGAATTTTCAGCTGTGTCTGCACTTTAATATAATGGTTAATAGTAAAAAGAGATTTTATAAAGGTCCTCTCAGATCATATCTGTATAGGCAAATTATTAACATTGTAGACTTTTTTTTATGTAAAGATTGAAATTATTCTCTTTTTCTTGACAGATAAATACAGTTCACTAAAAACTTGCAATCATTAAATATATACTTGGGTATCAACTGTGTGCAAGACACTGTGTTCTACTATAAAACAGACTGAACAAAAGATGGAAGATTTACTCTCCAAGTTTCCCCAAGTTTTTAAATGCATTTCCTCATTTCTACCCTCCAGGAGAGGCATTCAATTCGTGAATCTTAGAATATTATAAAAACAGTTTTATGGTATTCCAAAATACTATAAAAATTGACCAAAACAATTCAACTGTGTTTAAGGTATATTTTTGAACTAAAATAAATGTTTCTCAACTTTATTAGGGGTTTGTGTTATTTGGAAAGCATATTTGAAATAGTTCCCATAAAATAACTCAAAAACCAGAAAATGTTGATTTTGTGAAAAATTCTCATTTTGGAGGTCTGAACATCTGGGTGCTTGAGGAAAATGCATACCAGGATGTCACTCTTCCCCACTGAAGTTTCAATTCTCTGCATGTGAATGAAGCACTTCAATAATTAGGAGGTTATCAATTGTAAAATTATACTATTGATTCAATAATAGATCTTTGGGGAAAAAGAAGTCATTCTATAAAATATTCATATACTTGTGTGAAAATAAAAAGGCATATATTAGAATCTACAAAATACAATTTTCTCATAAAATATGTATGCATCGTAACATTTTTTTCTCATGAGCTTTCCTATATATATTTCAATGTTATTTCCCCCCATCATCTGTGTGGGAAAACCTCTGTCACAATAAAGATTGCACACTCACATCCTGATTAACACGCCCACCAGCAGAAGCACTCTTCTCACCTATGTGGTATACCTCTCGTGGTTTGGTGCCATTTTTCCCTGTTTAAATATTTCAGCACAAATGAGAGTTTCAGTGCAATGATATCATGGGAAGTTTAAAATTGCAAGAGCCAGGAAATTGCCCATGTAGATGAAGAGTTTCTAAATATTGCAGGTACACAAGATAGTTAAGTGTAAATAGCAGCAGTGATCCTAAATTTGGGTTTCATTGTGTTTAGAATCATTTAAATTATATTACAAATAAAACTTAGATTCTTTGTGTTGACTTATTTAATTTTAATTATTTAGGACCAAGCACTTTCTAAAACCCAACAAACATGTTAGATATAACATTTTGAAGAAAATTCAACATGGCTCCTAAGCACAGGTGAAAACTACAAGGCAAAAGATAAAAGATAAACAAGAATAGAAGATGACATAGCCATCTGTCGGCCTCCCAAAGGATATGTTGGTTTCCGTGTCGGTGTTTTCTGCTTTCTTTTTCAGTGCTTCATAGGGAAGCATTTTGCTCAGCTAGCAATATTCAGGTAAGGGACTGAGAGAGAGGCAACTGATAATAATTAACTACCTTTAGATATCCTTCATACACAGCCCAATTTCTCCACCAACAGACTTTGAACAATGGTTTGAAAGCACAGGTTTTAACTCAGGACTCTCAAAGCTACTGAAGAAGAGAGAAATTTCTACATCCATGTCTATACATTTTTTCAAGTGCAAAGCAAAATGTATCCTAGACAAAATCCCTAGAGAAAGTAGAGACTTCTGGTGCCAGCACAGAATAACAGGGTTATTTTAAAACTATCTCATGGCAAACAGCTAGAAATGCCAGATCAAATAAAGCTGTATGCACTTCTTTTTCCCCACAAGTCTCTGTAAGGTCAGGTAATCCACAGATGCTAGAAATAGAGGGAAGTTAGAAACTCCTGAGAAGAAAGTTTTAACCATTTCTCTTGATTAAATGTGTTTCTGATGTTTTTATTCTAGAAATCAGATATCCATAGTAGTGATCTGTTTTATGCCAACTTAAAATTATGTAAACTTTTAGAATTATAAATCTGATATGTACAGATTTTTAGTGCATAACTTGGTGAATTTTGAAAAACATATACATCCCTGAAATCAATACCCCCAGTCAAGACATAGGACATCTTTGGTGACCAGAAAAGTTTCCTCAATCCCCTTCTAGTCGATCTCTACCTCCACAGGCAATTATTGTCCCCATACCTAACATCATCCTCCAGAATTTTATATGAGTAGAATCATATGTATGTATTCAGTTATTCTTTTGTGTATAGCTTCTTTCACCCTATATTAGTTATTATAGTTATTATTATAGTTACACTACTATAGGGTATGAGTTTATTGGAAGTAAGAATGTAATGTTTTATGTGGTATGTGTTGATTGTACACACTTATATGCATGGGTTTGGGCGTTAATGTTGATTAAACATATAATGTACTTATGTCTTACCATAAGAAAAAATGGTGGGAAAAGCCCTGGCAGAGTTGAAGCTACACCTTTGAATTTGCAATTCAATATGATTATTCACCTCAGGACTTGGTAAAAAGAGGATTGAAACTCTGCTTTTAGAGTTACAGTCTAATGCTTGCTCAGCCATTTTACCACCTACCTATGTTCATCAACCATTGATTGTTCTCAACTAACAACAAAGACATCAGAACACTTTCCCTCTTATTTGGCGCCAGAGCTAGCTACAATTGAATTGACTGTGTCAGGGCCTCTGACGGAGAATGGTGAGTGGAAGCATACCCCAAAAATAAAGCCACTAAAGGCATGACAGCGCAGTTATGTTGGGTCACGGGTTAAAATGGATATCTACCATGATGTCTTATTTAAGGGGAATGAGTGGGCGATTTTACAGTTTATGACCCTGAGGTATTTCACTCAACATAAAATTCTAAGAAATTCAAACATGATGTTGTATATTTCAATAATTCATTCCTATTTATTTCTGTGTAATAGTCCAGTGGTTGTTTCTAGTGTTTGGATATTTGAATGAAAGTGTTATACACATTCTTACACAAGTCATTTTGTTTTCATTTCTCTTGGTTAATTACCTAAACATAAGACTTGCTGGATAATAAGGTAGGTATGTGTCTAACTTAAGAAACTACCAAAATATTTTCCAAAGTTATTAAAATAACCTACAATCTCATCAGCAATGTGTGAGAGCTCTAGTCAACCACAATTTCACCTTGTTTTCTGAGAGTTTTACCATGAAAGGGTATTAAAATCATTAAATATCTTTCTTCATATAGTAAGATGATCACATTTTTTAAAAAATATTTATTTATTTGTTTTAGTTGTACACAATGCCTTTATTTTTACGTGGTGCTGAGGATTGAACCTGGGCCGCGCACGTGCTACGTGAGCGCTCTACCGCTGAGCCACAACCCCAGCCCCAGATGATCACGTTTTTGTTTTCTTTTTTTCCGTTTCGTCTGGGAAACTGATTATAATGGCTTAATTTTAGAATGCTAAATCAATATCACATTTTTTATTTAAACTACTTAGTAATGGCCTATCCCAGAGTTTCAATATGGGAAACACTACCAATGAGCACAGAAAATGTAGGCCAATTATGAAATCAATCTACCACAAGAGTCATAAGAACTTCTGTGTCTTTTTGAAATGGTCTACATATGACAGAATGGAGAACATTGCTGAGCAGGGGAATTACATGGGAACAATACGTCCAGATGGAAATAGGCTTTGTTAAGGCAGAGTTTCTAGGGGATAAAGGAGGAGGAGATGGCTATTTCCTGTGCTTAGTCTGCTGTGGGTACCAGAATTAACAACAGGGTATGTCTCAGTTCATTCAGGCTGCTATAACAAAATGCCTTAAACTGGGTAATTTATAAATAATAGAAATTTATTTCTCTCTGTTTTGGAGGCTGGGAAGTTCCCAATCAAGGTGCCAGCGGATTTAGTGTCTGGTAAGGATGTACCCTCTGCTTTATAGATGTTACCTCTTGCTGCACCCTTACATGGCAGAAGGGGACAGAGGGGCTAGGGCATGCATTTCAACCTCTTCTAAAAGGCCATTAATCACATTTATGAGGGCATAGCCCTCAGGACTATCATTTCCTGTAGGCCCCACCTCTTCATACTATTAAGTTTCAACATGTGAATATTGGGGCACACCAACATTTAGACAATAGCAGGGAGGGACTATCCAGATATTCCCATAGAACTATGCTTAAAAGGGCTGTTTGAAACAAAACTTGATGATAATGGCAAGAGATTCTCTGAGAATGGCAAGCCACATTCTATCTTACTTAAAGGGAATAGAGAAGATTCTGGCATCAGTTTCACGTTCTGCTCATTAAGAGGCTATTGGTCATCCTTCATCAATGTGGACAAGGAATAGCACTGGTCTCAACTTCATGGAGCAAACTATCACTGTCATTTCTCTTTCCACCACTATGGCCTTTTCTTAGTACCATAGTTTCAAGATTTTGCCTTCCCAGCAGGCATTTATTTAGACTACCTTCAAACCCTGAGTTTTACTTGTTCACCTGAACACTTCTGCAACTTCCTGTCTCTAATAGAGGTGCTGGCTCTTATCTTGTTTTGTAGCTGGGGAAGATAGCCTTCGTTCAGTTTTCCTGGGAAAAGATATGGAAAGGGTTTACTATTTTTTTTCTTATAAAAGTCTTGCTGTGTCTGAAGATGCTTTTGTGTAACACCTTACCCTTTCTTCTAGTCAACAATAACACAAAACTTCTATTTAATTAATTTACTTTCAAAACTGTATGAATTACTCCATAAGCAGTATGATCAGAAGCTATGAGAGGGACCAGATTGTTTTCTTTTGTCCTTTCTTAAAAAGATAGTGATTATAGTAGTCTATAATACTACTCTACAAAATGGCATTATTTGACTCTCTAGATATGGAAATGAATGAATGATTAAAAACAAAAATTAAATGCCTGGGGGAATCTAAGACACCCAAGCAAAAATTTGTCATCTTTTAAGATTTTGGAATGCCCATCACTGCATTTAGAAGAGTGAGAGTTTGGGGCTCAGTAAACTCTATGGTTTGAATGTCCCCTCCAAAACTCATATTAAAATTGAATCCCCATTGGGAGACAGTAAGAGGCAAGATCAGGTGGGACCTTTAAAAGGTGATCAGGTTATGAGGCTTCTGTCCTCATGAATGGGTTAATCCAATTATGGATTGATGGGCTAATGGATTAACCATCATGGGTTAATGTGTTATCTCTAGGATGGATGGGACTACTATAAAAGCTAAATTGCATCTGTCTCTTGTATGAGCCTCCCCACCATGTGATGCCCTGTGCTGTATACACTCTAAAGTTCTCATCAGCCTGAAGGCTATTACCAGATGTAGCCCTTTAGCCTTGGACTTCCCAGCCCCCAAACTGTAAGACATAAGTTTGTTTTCATTAGAGATTACCCATCTTAAAAAATGGACTAAGATGCTAGGTAATGATTGAGGATGACCCTGGGCAAGGTATAAAACTGCAGGACAGCTAACATCCTCACATGCTCCAAATAAGTGGCATGTGATGGGTAAACTGCCTCTGCTGAGTTAAGAGGGGCCATGCTAGCTTCCCAGACCTGAGGAAAAAATACAGATGGAAACAACATAGGACACTTGGGTCACCATACCAAGCAGGTAACCACAGCTCAGGAGTTTTCTATCAGCCCTCTCCACATGTGAAGGTTTCTAGCAATATGGGTGCTCCTTTGTTCTCCAAAGTCAAATTTCAGTTGTTTTAGTGACAAAGTTTTTTGTTCAAAGCTTCAAGAAGGATTTAACCAGCAGCTCAGGACTGGAATGGCCCTGAAAGGTCTGGTTAAGTCAATGTTGCTAGAATTTAGACTTTGTGCTTCATGATTTCTCAGTCTAAAATGCCTTTGGGTACCTTCTCTATAACAACAAAGAGGAAGAAAAAATTTCATTTGGGCTGAGTTGGAATGGGAAGGGGAAGAAAGGGGAGGAATGTAGCATATCCCACTGAGGATCGGAGAGTCTAGATTTTGGAGGAGGAAACAGGCCAGTGAGGTCAAGGGGAGTGGGATCGATCTGGGGAGGGCAGCAAAAGCTCAAAACCCAGGACCCTGGGAGGTTGTAGTGAATGTTTATGTGAAGCAGAAAGGGAGAGGAGGCGGCTCTGTGCGGATGCTCTCTGAGCCTCCTCTTGGCCGGAGGCAGTCACAGCTGAGCAGTGAGTCAGCAGCAGGCAGTCATTCATCCTTTTTGGAAGCCAAGTCTCTAGTCATTTCTAAAAAAAAAAAAAAAAATTTTAAAAATTAAAAAAAAATGCAAAAAGATCAAGGAGAAATTGTTTTCTTTTCCTTCAGAATTCATGTGAATGGACCCATTATGTATTTTGCTAATAAAAATAGCAACATTTTAATCACACCTTAGGTTTAGGGAGTGAATGCTACTATAATAAATTTTGTCCATCAGTGCTGCTGCCAGTGGTGCCAAAGGACAGATGTAGTTTGTCCAGCAGTGACATGTGAGGATCTGTCAATGCACCATCACCCACTAAAAACACATTTCCAGAAATCAAGTGAGGGCTTTCACTCACCTCAGAGGCCAGAGTGGCCAGCTTACCCTGCACATGTATCTCAGTAATAGACAAACATGGATGCTATGTCACCTATTGTCTCAGGAGGCCCCTTGACCCACCCACTATCTCCTTTCCTGGTAGCACAGGACTTCACATACCAGTCACCACCCTCTCCTATCCCTAGGCCCAGGATCCATATCTGAGGAGCACTTCTATGTGTCAGTGCAGGCCCTATGCTCAACGATTCTGGTTCAAATCCTGGCTCCTACTCTCACTGGTTGTAAGTGTAAACCTTGATTGTGTTTCTCAATTTCTTTAAACTTCAGTTTTATTATTTGTATAACAGGAAATGTCTAGTACCATGGGGTCCTTATGAGTAACAAATCTAGTCATCTGTAAGACACATACAGATGATGCATAATAAAAGCTTGATAAATATCATCATCATTATCAGCATCTCCACCACCACCACCATCACCTTTGCCAGCAGCAGCAGCAGCGGCAACAGCATCTTAAGTCTTTGGGCCCTCAGACTGTACCTGCTCTGTGTCTTCCTCCCTCAATGTACTGTTCCCTAGCACTGGTCTGCTAAACAATGTGTGTCAAAAGCAGAGGATTTGGATAATGTCAGGACTGAGAAGTAACATTCTGGTCAGATCTTTTAGGACATTTCAAACCACACAAAACAGGTCAAAGATAGTACCTATTTGTTATGCTCTTGCTCTATTTGATGAAAGGGTGTGATACATGGTAAGGGCTCCCTAAACACTTCTGGCTAAATAAATCGTTCCTGGAACTTTTCTGATTAGCAAACCAAGCCAACTTATGAGCTTCTTCCTTTTAAGGTGGTTTCTAACCTGCTTGAAACAGGAAAGCTGCTCTGGAATCCAACCTAATGTGGAGACAGGAGCATCCATAAGCAACTAATTATAGGATAGTGATATCATTCAGATGATGATGATGATCATAGTAATGGTGGCTACTATTTATTGAGTTTCCATTATGAGTCTGGAAGCACCCTAGTCAGTTTCCATATCTCAACATATGTGAACATTATAGCAACCTCTCGAAGAAGGCATACGACACCGTTTGGATCTGAAGTGTCCCCAAGGGCTCATGTATTAAAACCTTAGTTGCCAAGTCTGTACCACTATTGGGAGGTGGTAAAACCTTTTGGAGATGAGGCCTAGTAGAAGGTTAGGTCATTAGGGTTGTGTCCTTGAAAGAAATATTGGAACCTCCTTCCTCTCTTTGCTTCTCAGCCACCATGAGGTAAGCAGGTGCCCTCTTCCATGCACTCCCTTTCATGTGCCAACATGAGTTCAAAGAGATGGGGACTAGTACCATGGACTGAAACCTGTGAAATGAGTCAAAATACACGTTTCCTTTTTTTAAGTTGGTTATCTCAGGTATTTTGCCCCAGTGATGAAAAGCTAACTAATATAGTATCATTATCCTGATTATACAGAGGAGGAAACTAAAGCAAGGTGGCTAAAGTTCAGTCAGGTAGCTAGCGGGAGATCTACTTTAGCATCTTGTAATTTAGGCCGGTCTGACACTAAAACGAGAGACCCCCACACGGTGGCAGGGATTCTGGGAGAGGTGACAATGGAGAGCACAGCTGAAAGGTGAGTGATTTCATAAGGAAAGGAAGTGAAGGAATTATCCTAGAGGATAAGAGGTGGGCCATGAAGAATCAGAAGTTTGATGGGTCAGTCAGAAAGAGCTTTTAGCAAAAGAAGCCATATGAATAACCGTATGGAAATATGCTGTATTTGGGAAACAGGTGAACTGGCACGCTGGCCCAGTGTGATGTCAGCACAAAGCACATGAGATGTGTCTACTCTCATCTGGCTCCATCCCTATAAGTTGAGTCATGTGTCCCAGCACTAGTACAACCATACTTCATTCATAGGCTCCAGTGTGTAGGATGCCTTGCCCCACTTGGCACCGCGTTTCCAATCTGTTCTCGCTCTCTTCAATGCTTGATGCTCTGCCACCTGATATTTAATACGGTCTTGCTGTGACACAGCCCTGGCCTCCTTCCCTGATCATCACTGATTTCTCCAACTAGTCAGCTTCCTGTAGCTCAAAACAATTGGCCCTTCCAACCTTGCTCAAGACCAAGGACATTCTTGATGTGTTAAATTTTGCAGTCCCAGAAATGGGCATGGGTTTTACTTTCTAACTAGGGGTTCTTAACTAGGAATATGTGGATGGATGGGCTCCGTGGAATCACAAACCATTAGAATTCTAGGCAAAATATTGTGATTAAAGTGTTTTTAGAGGTAGGGATTGAACCCAGAGCCTTGTAAATGCTAGGCAAGCGCTCTACCACTAAGCACATTACTGAATTTTTAAAGGAAAATGAAGCCTTCATTAGACACTCACAGGGAAGTATGGCTTTCCTAAAAGATCAAAAATTATAGAAATGCTGTGCTATATACTATTATAGCCACTAGCTACATGTAGTGATTTAAATCATCTAAAATTAAATGCAATTTAAAATTCAGTCTCTCAGTCTCACTAGCCACATTTAAATTGTGTGTGTGGACTTTGGGCGGCACAGATTGCAGAACATTTCCATCTTTGCAGAAATCTCTCATGGATACCAGTGCTGGCGTGTGTAATGGGGAGCCACTGAGCATGTTCAAGAGGGGAACGACATGGCCAGATATGTGACATGAATGGCTAATTCTAGTTGCAACGTGGAGAACAGATTTGGGGAAGGAAATGCCTTGAGGCAGGCAGACCAGCTGGGAGGAGCTGATCTGTGCAGTTATTGATGGAATGGAGAGGAAGTCACACAGAGGAAGTGCTCTGAGTTTCAGAGCACTCAAGGAAGGAGCTGACCAGGGCTTAGAGGCAGAAAAAGAAGTCAAAAGCAATCCAAACAGCTCACATTTGAACAGTTGAAGATGTCAGAACCAGTTCCTATCTCCTTCCTCTCCTTCTACTGCCCCTTTCACTCATCTTGAACACCCTGGGCCAGTTCTAGTCCGGGGCCCTTCACAGCTGCTGGCTCTGCCTAGAATACTCTTCTCTAGGTATCCAAACGTCTCCCTCTCTCCCTTCCTCCAAGTGCATGTTTGCTAGGGCCTTCCCTCAGCAGCTCAGGTGAGTGGGAGATGGGGACAGTGAACATTGCAAAAGCAGGTGCTAGGGAGACAACAATGTGCCATTTTGCAAAGTGCTGAGTTTATGAGTGACCCAGTCATGGAATGTATGGCATCAAAGAGGGGCAAACTGTCTGCCATTGGGCCTGGCTAAACTGCTCTGTCAACCCAAGTACCCTTTGTGGTTTTTAAATCTTCTCCTGGGAAATGTCCTGATAAACTTATGAGCACTAAGTCCTAAGACACCAGTGTGTGTAGCATGATAACCAGCCCAAGTGATTTTCATTTTAATGTGAGGAAGGGTCTCATGCCATCACACTGAATCTTAATGGTGGATCTTCATGTATCAATGACACATCACTTGTGAAAACACTTCCCTACTCTTCCATCCCCTGTTCCTCATAGGTGGCTTTCTGATCTTACGAGCTTATGATCTAAAGCAATTTTTGAAAGGCATTTAGCCTAGGGTGAATAGAAAAATTCTTTGTGACTAACTTTCCATTACTCTGAAAATTCAAGTAGATCAGACATCTTATCCCCTCACCCTCTGAGGATCTTGGTAATCACAATGTTACTGTATAATGTGAAAATTTCCAAATAGAACTAAACTCAGGTCTATAAATACACATGATTAAGGCTTCAAATATAGCACTGCTTTCTTTTCATGGGGGCTATTTCTGTGTGGTGATTGCCTGGCTGATATGCAATTTCAGAATACAAATGGCTTTTCTCCATAACTAATGAGAAACTTGGCAGGGCGCTGCACATTCAGGCCTGCTCTGTGGAGGCTGTTAAACAGTGGTGAGTGCTCTTCTTCTGAATTATATAAGCAGAGCTGACAAGAGGAAGCAGTATAACTCTACATCCTGTTAGATGACAGCATTTGTTTGGTTTTTCTTCTGGTGCTAGAGGATTACTGACTCTTCTTGTAATAAACAATAAAATGATCATGAGCACATAGCCCTATTGTATCCTACACTCTGCTACAGTACAAATCAGGAATGAATGCCAATGGAGATTTATCTGACCCTGTATTTATCTGACCCTAAGTAAATTTTTAAAATTTACATAAGAGCAATGTAAATAAATTCATAAGCATGGTGACTGAACCAAAAAGGAAATGCCTGAAGTAGAACTCATAGGTGTGATGAGCAAAACACTGACCAGCATTTTTCACCTCCATCCAATGGAGAGGAGTAGGGTCAGGATTAGAGAGGGTTAGGATCTTATGGTATTCTCAATGTATAAAGCAACTCTGCTAATATCACCACAGACAACAGAACCCAACTCTTGAGTCAGGCCCCAGGCCAGGTTTTATAAATATAACAAACAGTTTAGAGAAGATGGAGTTTGGTGTCAAAGTTCAAATCACAGTTGTCTCACTTATTGATCTGGTGACTTTAGACAATAAGGAGATTTTGACATAATACCCCACTTCTCAGACTAACTGAAAAGAGCAAATGAGATAAAGCATGTGAAAAAACACAGCATTTCACATACGGTCAATACCAAATGGGTGGGAGACATACTTATCTGGAAGTCTGTCTTCAGAGCTGTATTGACCTCTGAGCCTGCTGCTGTGGCTCCATGGTCCATCAAAACTTGGGACTGTGCTTGTCAATGCAAGTGCTCTAAGGGCTCTGAGCCGCAACCTGAAGCTGCAGACCAAGGGCTAGCCCTGGGGGTCTTATTTTCAAGACTGTTTCTAGATCAGAGAAACAGTATCTGAAGGCACATTCTAGAGCTTCCTGAGTGAAAAGAAGAACCAAGTGTTACCCAGAAAAGGCAGAGCTTGACCACGCTGATCCTTAAGGGCAATTCTGCAGAGACTTATGGGTCCCTAATAGAAATGAGACATTTAGAAAAGGAGGCACAATAAAGCATCAAACCACTGTTTCTCTATGTGGTTCAGCTTAGCCACGATGGAATAGCCTGACCCACATGGTCATCAAGATGAATTCAAACATGCAGAATATAAGTAAAGAAGAAAATCTTCTGGAAATCATCAGAAAGATGCCAAGACAGTTGAAACTTGAGAGAAGGGAAGCTTCTTAGGGGTGATTAGTCAGGGATTCCAACATCTTGCACAATACTTTACCTATAAGGGCTATTGGAAAGTGTTGTTGTAAGAAAAACACCCAAGAAATGAAAAACTTCAGGTAATTGGATGGGGCTTGGAAGATAAACTTTGAAGTTTGAAACTTCCAAGGCAATTAAGACTTATATAAAGAACTCAAAAAACTTGACACCATAAAAACAAATAATCCAATCTATAAATGGGCTAAGGAATTGAAAAGACACTTCTCAGAAGAAGATACATGATTAATCAACAAATACATGAAAAACTGCTCAACATCGCTGGCAATTAGAGAAATGCAAATCAAAACTACTCTAAGATTTCATTTCACTCCAGTCAGAATGGCAGCTATCAAGAACACAAACAACAATAAATGTTGGAGAGGATGTGGGGAAAAAGGCACACTCATACATTGCTGGTGGGACTGCAAAATGGTACAACTGTTATGGAAAGCAGCATGGAGATTTCTTGGGAAAATGGGAATGGAACCACCCTATGACCCAGCCATCCCACTCCTGGGTCTATTCCCAAGGGACTTAAAAACAGCATATTACAGTGACACAGCCACTTCAATGTTTATAGCAGCACAATTCACAATAGCTAGGTTGTGGAACCAACCTAGATGTCCCTCGGTAGATGAATGGATAAAGAAAATGTGGTATCTATACACAATGGAATTTTACTCAGCAATAAAAGAGAATAAAATAATGACATTTGCAGGTAAATGGATGAAGTTGGAGAATATAATGCTAAGTGAAATCAGTCAACCTCAAAAATCCAAATACCGAATGTTTCCTCTGATATAAGGAAGCCGGTTCACAGTATTGTTGGGTGGGGGTACATAGGAGGATTAGAGTAACACTATAATGATCAAAGGGAAGGGAGGGGAAAGGAGGGAGCAAGGGGGGAAGGGGGAAAAAGTGGTTGAATAAGACGGATATCATTATTCTAAATGCATGATTGAAGACTTGAATGCTGCGAATATACTTTGTATACAAACTGTTTTGTGTAAAAAGATGCTCTATATGTATAGTATGAACTGTAATACATACTACTATAAATAAAAATTTAAAAAAAATTAAAAGACTTGTAGCATCAAGATGCCAGAGAGAAAAGAGATGAAAAGCTATGAGTCCAACACCAGCAGCAGTTTCTTCATTATTTAGGTTGTACAAGACAAGAGGCTTACAAACCAGAGTGAACAAAGCAAACAGAATTTTGGGCAGTTTCATGATGTTAGGGAGACAACTGAGTTCAGAACTTGCCAAGGAAGACAGTTCCAAAAAATATTCTAGGCCTTATGCTGGGACCTCTATAAGACTACATCTTAGGATTGAGGGGCCAGAGCTAGAGTGACCCTCTTTAAGACAGCAAAGCAGCCCAGGGACATGTTGGGGGCAGCATGGGCCTAGTTGGAATGAGATGGCCTGCCTTTGGCTGCTTGCTAGAGGAGAAGGCTGATCCTCTCTAGAGGGAGAAAACATTATCCAGAACCTGTGCAATGTTTCAAATACAATGTCAGGCATTTGTTAAAGAAGCACCAGACATAGGAAGAATCAGAAATGTAAAAGCCAGAAAACAGAAACACTGACAGGTGATCCAGCATTAGACACATGAAAATACTTGATTAGTAGGGTCAAGGAAATAGATGAGAAGATGGTGAGTTTCACCAAAGAGTTGGGATTTGCTAAAAAAGAATAGAATAAAAAATTATGGAGATGAATAGTACTACAACCATAATTAGAACTTGATAGATGGATTTAACAGCAAATAGAGCAGAACTGAGGGAGGCTAATTGTGCTGAAAGTTACGTGAGTAGAAAATATCCAGACTGTACCAAGGCACAGTTGAGGCAAACTGATAAAAATCAACGGCAGAGATAAAAGTTTTGAAAAGTAAGCAAAGAAAAGAAATAATGTTTTCAAAGGAACAACAAAAGAGTGATAACCAACTTTCCCTGAGAGAGACATAGGTATAAGACAATAAAATAACACTTTAAAAAAATATTTAAAGAAATCAACAATCTAGAATGCTACACACAGTAAATCAAAGGTGAAAGAAAGACACCTCCAGACAAAAACGGAATTTGTCAGTAGCATACTTGCACTAAAGGGAATAGCTAAAGGAGTCATAAAGAAATAAAATTACCCCAGATAGAAGCACAAAAACTGTAAAAAGGAGTCAAGAACAACAGAAGGCGTAAATAGATAGGTAAATCTAAATGATCATTAAGCTACAAACAATAATAATAGTAATGTTTATATTAGTAGAAAAATTTCTTCAAAAATTTACATAGAAGTAAAATGTATAAAAACAACAACAATAAGGCAATATTTAGTATTTTAGTCATTGTTATAAGGCCCTGGCATCATCTAGGAAGCAGATGAGGTTTTATTTTTTATAGACTGCAGTAAGTTAAAAATGCCTGTAGCAATCTTCAGGATGACTGGAAAAAGAATGCATTACTAATAAAATAATACAGTAGGGAAAGTGGAATAATAAAAAATGCTTTATACCTCCAAAGAAAGGCAAAAAACATGAAAAGGGAACATAAAACAGAGCTACAAAATGGTTAAAATACACCAGCAGGATAATCAGCAATTATATACAATTAAAGTGATCTACTTTAATGAAAAAACATTGTTGGTCTGATTACATGGCATTGCTTACAAAGGAAAAACCTTTAGTATATGGACACAGAATGCTGAGCAGAAAGATGAGAAAAGCTATGCCATGAAAAATCTAATCAGGGAGCCGGGCGCGGTGGCGCACGCCTGTAATCCCAGCACTTGGGAGGCTGAGGCAGGAGGATTGCGAGTTCAAAGCCAGCCTCAGCAATGGCGAGGCACTTAGCAACTCAGTGAGACCCTGTCTCTAATAAAAAATACAAAAAAGGTCTGGGGATGTGGCCCAATGGTCGAGTGCCCCTGAGTTCAATCCCCGGTACCACAAAAAAAAAAAAAAAAAAAAAAAATCTAATCAGGGGCTGGGGTTGTGGCTCAGCGGCAGAGCACTCGCCTAGCACGTGTGTGGCCTGGGTTCGATCCTCAGCACCACGTAAACATAAATGCATTGCATTGTGTACAACTAAAGCAAATAAATAAATATTAAAAAAATCTAATCAAAGAAAACTGGCGTAGTTATATTAATACACAACAAGGCAGACTTTGAGGCAAAAAGTATTGCTAGAGTGAAGAATGCATGTTTCCTGTTGGGCACGGTGGCACACGTCTGTAATCCCAGCACTTGGGAGGCTGAGGCAGGAAGATCGCAAGTTCAAAGCCAGCCTCAGCAATGGCGAGGCACTTAATAACTCAGTGAGACCCTGTCTCTAATAAAATGCAAGAAAAGGGCTGGGGATGTGGCCCAGTGGTGGAGTGCCCCTGAGTTCAATCCCCGGTACCACACACACACACACACACACACACACACACACACACACACAAAAGCATGTTTCCTAAAGATAAATAGTCCATCTACCAGTTATCATAATTCTGAATGTGCACACATGCAGTTACACAGTTCCAAAATACAACAAGCAAAAATCCCTGACACAATTACAAAGAGAAATGGCAAGCTCACAACCACAGAACAACCCTCCATGCTCTGAGGGGTGTGCCAAGGCACATGGCTGCTTTTCACTCAGGCCATTTCTCTAGAGAATTGAGTTTTCAGCAAAAAACAAAACAAAACAAAACAAAAAAAAAACAAACAAACAAACAAACAAAAAAACCCCTTAAGGATGAGGTAATATCTCCCTCTGGGATGAAAAGCAGGCTTGTTTGTTGCTTGCTATGAAAGTGGGGGATTCCCCAATGTTTCTCACAATCCACTGAGCGCAAAGGCATCCATCTGGACCCTCCACATTACCTCTGTGGGACTTGGGGAGCAAAAGGACATGACGCAAACACACACACTGATGCTCATGCTGCTAACTGTGCTTTGCTTATCACCCAGGAGTCTTATGCTTTCTGCCAGAAATGCACAACTTACTAGCACAAGTAGGGTAAAACCAAGTGCCAAGCCCAATAATATGTAGCTTATAATAGAAAATATCTAAAGACAAGAATATGGAAGGTTGAGAGTTGAAAAAAAGGAAAAAAAAAGCTGCTATAGCTATATTGACATAAGGCAAAGTAGACTTTATGGCAAGAAGCATATGTCAAGTAAAAGAGGGACAGTATTAAAGTTCCTCCATTAGGAAGGCAGAATAATTCTGCTTCTATGCTTTTAATAACAGACTCAAAATATACAAAACAAAATTTGATAGAATTAAAAGATCAAACAAACCTATAATCATAGTGGGATTTTTTAAGAAAACAATCTCTCAGTAACTGACAGAACAAGCAGATTTAAAAAATAAAGAGAAATGTTATAAGGGATTTGAACAAAATGATTAATACAAAAACACACCAAAATACTACAAAATATACAATCTTTTCATGAGTACTTAGAACACATACCATAAAACTTGTGATAAATTTCAAGGGATTAGCATCAGAGAGAGTATGTTCTCTAACCTTAGTGGAATGAAGCTAGAAATTAATAACAAAAAGTCTAAATGCTTAGAAATTGAGTAATGTACTTTTTAAAAGGTGAGGTGTTTGAAGTGAAATTCATGCAACACATAATAAACCACTTAAGAGTGAGCAATAACATAAAAGTGACCATTTTAAAATGAATAATGCAGGGGCTTTATTGCATTCTCAATATTATGTAAATCCTACCTTTATAAAATTCCAAAATATTTTCAGTGAAAATGAGAAAATGTGGGTTAAAATGAAATCACAAGGGAAATTAGGAAATATTTTGAACTTAATGCTGATGAAGACATGATATAGGATGTGTGAACAATAGCTAAAGTTATGCTATAAAGATATTCTATGTTATTTTCAAAAACAAGTTTGAAAATATAAATTTTTGAAATATAAAATTTGAAAATTCAGCTGAAATGGACAAGTTCTTAGAAAAATGTAACTGACTAAAATCAACACAGGAAATAGAATAGTTCTAAACTATTACATAAATTGAATATAGTTCAAATCTTCCCACAATCTTGTCTCAGATGAATTATTTCAAGCACTTAAAAATAAAATAATACCAAATTTACAAATACTTTTCCAGTGAATAGAAGAGAATACATCTTAATTAAATTTGAGGTCAGCATAATCTTGATAACCTTGCAAGAATAATAGGTAATAGTTATTGCTTAGTAGTAACAATTTAAGATTTAATAAGCAATACTTTAGTATTATTGATATAGTATATTATATATCAATATTGTAATTATAAATTACTCAACTGTAATTACTAATTATTGTTATAGAACAATCTCAAAACATAAATCCTAAACAAAATATTAGCAAACAATATAAATTATTTTTAGATTAGGAATGTAAGCTTGCTTTAATATATGAAAAACCAATGCTCCTCATGAAGTAGTAATCCATCATCCCACTATAATCAACTAGAAAACGAGACAAAATATGTGAAGCAACTATTTTCAGACACAGAACAACAAGAAAATAGGTCTCACCACTGAGCATAAGGGAATAAGCAAGGTGAGTCCTGCAACTGTCCTGGCTTTTTGCCTGGACACAATTTCCAATCAGCGGCATAGTAAAGAAGAACTCAAGTAGAAGGCTAGCTGTTTCACCAAATTTGAGGGATTAAAAGCTGGAGGAGGCTGAACTGGCCAGAATTTGTGAGGCAGAGTAACTGAAAAGGGAATATTTTGCATAGAGAGAGCTCTGGAAATCTGAAGAGGCATCCTCTCAAATCTTGGTTGGTGCATGGGATGAAACTCCATGAAGTCAAGCAGGGAATGCCTGCCAGTCAGTGATAAGCTACACAATTCTCAGAGCTCACACAAGATGAGAAAATATTTACATTTAGCCACCCCCACTAGAGACACTTCATTGGAAATTGGGGCATCCAGTAGGGATCATAGATGGGTTCACAACCTAGGGATAGAGCTAAGATAAATGTACTCTACACCTGCATAAAAAGCTTAAGCACTCATTAAAAACAAGAACAAAACCCCAGAGATCTGATCCACAAGTAACTACCCACCAAAACAAACTTCAACACTCTTTTAAAGGAAGAAAACAAAGTCTAAACATTCAACAACATGGCATTTGTGATGTCCAATATTCCAATAAAAATTACTAGACATGGGAAGAATGGCAATTTATGGCTTTAAATAGAAGAAAAAAATTAATAGAAAAATGGATTAATGTAAGTCATCAGCAAAAGGGAGAAAAGCATAGGATTATCAGGATGGGTATTGACTTAAAAACAGTAAACTAGGAATAGAAAGAAACTTTAAAATCTGAAAAACATATTATTTTATAGAAATCAATTTTTTAAATGCCTAAAAATATTCAACAAAAACCTATAACAAATGCTGCATTCAATGATAAAACATTGAAATCTTTGCCTCCAAGACTGGGAAGAAACAAATGTATTTATTCTGATCACCTCCATTCAACACTAGAGAGTCTTCAACAGATCAATAAGGTAGAAAAAGTAAATGAAAGGCATACAGACAGAAAAAGCTGAAAAATCAAAGAGGATAATAAAACTTTTATTATAGTAATTAAAATAATCTACAAACTATATGAAATAATAAATTCAACAAAAGCCCTATATACCAAATCAAAATAAAAATGTTATATTTCTATATGCTGACAAACAACCAATTATAAATGTAATAAAATGAATCATTTATAATAGCAAAACCAAATTAACTACTTAGGCATAAATTTAACAAAAGATAGTCAAAAATTAAAGAAGGCCTAATAGAAAGAGGCACCTTATTCCTAGATAGTAAAGATGCCAATTACTATAGATTCAATGTTAGTCCAATAAATATCCCAGCAGGGTATGTAATTGACAAGATGATCCTAAGATTCCACAAGGACTAAAAAAGCCAATAATCTTGAAGAATATAGCTAAATAACATATTTATGACAAAGATGACACCCTGGTACAATGGGGGAAAGGAAAGCCTTTTGAGAGAATGTGCTTAATTAACCTACTGACTCCTTCCTTCCTACTTGATGTTGTAAATATCAGTGTATCTGAGAAGGGAAACATGAAAAGCACTTTCTGTATGATTCCACTTATATAGATAAAAAAAAAAAAAGTCAAAACCAATGCTGACAGACACAAAATAAATGTTTTCTTTTGGCAGGAAATAACAATAGTAGGAAATTCAACAGGGAAATTTTAGAATTTTAGGGAGTTGGCTGTGTTCTATTTCTTCATTTTGGTGATGATATTATTCTACTCATTTTATTAAAAAAAGTGAGTTGTTCACCAGTACTTGTGTACTTTTCTGAATGCATAGCACACTTCAACAAAAAGTTTTCTTAAATAGAATAATGTGGTCTATACATGGCTGATATCAGATCCAAAGAAAGTTTGCCTGTTAATAAATACAGAAATTCAGGGCCTACTCATAAACCTTGGGCCTCATTGCTGGGATGTAGAATCTGCGATTTATATATTTTTCCAGAATGCATACTAACATCTGAAAACCAACATATTGGAAAGTAAAGTGCCTAGAATTTTACTTTTAAAATCCTTTTTAAACAAGTTGATTTTGACCAGCTAGTTAGATCATTTTAATTTCTTCTGGAAATTATCCAAAAATCTACAGAGAAAACAAGAAATAAAAATGCAAAGACCATTTCCAGCTAAACCAGAAAACAACTAACATCTAGACTCCAAAATAGGTGAAAAGTATTGCCAAAAGGTGAGGAGATCAGGCACAAGTGAGCAGAGGCACTGCTGAGGAAGATGGGGACAGGGCTGGTGAGGGAGAAATAATGGGACAATATGCTTAAACTTGGCAGCAAATACCAGAAGAAGCCAGCAAATATACACATCTTAAGTGTGGGCTATCCAGCAGGTACAAAAACTACACCCCATGTTAGCAGAATTTGGGTCACAGAAGTCCCTATACTCAGTTGATTCTGAGCAGCAGGGGATGTGGAAAAATTGAATGGAGATGCACACAAGGAAGTCATGTTCACAATCAGAGGCCACACAGGTCTTTATCTGCTGCTTCCCCCAAAGAGAACTCCTACAATTACCCTCTAGGAACTATCCTGGGGAAAAAAAAAAAAAAAAAAAAAAGAAAGAAACAGATTTCTTCATTGGTAGTAGTTGGGAGTTCAAAAATATCATTTAAAGGTGGTAAATCATGTAATAGAATTCCAAGTGTATTTATTAACACAAAGATAAACAGTAAAAAAATAACAGTAAAATTTAGAGATGGAAAAGAGAAGAGAAAGAGGGAATGTATTAATGTAATCATTGCTTTTATAAGGAATGAATACAACATTAAGGTAGTCTATAAAGCTATAAAGAGAACTACTAGAACCAAAGATACAAACTTTTCCTACATAGGAAAAGCAAACCCATATATAGATATATCAATGCAAATATATAATATAAAGATTTTTAAAAGAACTATTTAAAAGAAAACAATAGGACCATAAGCAAACATGTCTATTAGTAAACATAAGGAATTTAAACACAACTTTTTAAAAAAAAGTATTTTGGGGGTATTGGGGACTGAACTCAGAGGTGCTTTACCACTAAGCTACATCCCCAGTCTTTTTTTTTATGTTTTTGAGACAGGGTCTCTCTAATTTGCTTAGTGGCCTCCAACTCACAATCCTCCTGCCTCAGCATCATGAACTGCTGGTATTACAGGCTTAAGCATTAAAAAAAAACCACAAAACAAAACAAACAAACAAACAAAAAAAAAAAAACACTTTCCAAATAAATCACAAAGCAAATCCAATTCTAGTTGTACACAACAAATGTATCTAAACCCAAATAATTATCATAAAGGGTAAAAATAAAAGGATAGGCAAATACAAATATCTTTTATTTAAAAAAATATTTTTTTAGTTGTAGATGGACACAATACCTTTATCTTATTTATTTTTATATGGTGTTGAGGATAGAACCCAGTGCCTCACATATGCTAGGCAAGTGCTCTACCACTGAGCTACAACCCCAACCCACAAATCATCTTAAACATGTAAAAAGATTAACTTAGCTCTAATCAGAGAAATGCAATTTAAAATGACATTAAAATATGATTCTTCACTTATAATGACAAATGTCCCAAAATTTTATAATACATATTACTGGGACAGCTACTCTGGGTAAACAACTAGTCTTATACTTTGCTGTGGGAGTGCAGGTTGATATACCTTTGTGAACGACAAGCAACAGGTATTAAAATTACAAGTGCTCATAACCTTTGACCCAGTAATTCCACTTGTAGGGATTTTATATTTGAAATATACTCACAGACTATAAAGTGATATAAAAAGTTATTCTTTGTAGTAGTAGGCTAGTATAAAATACAAATGTCAGAAACATAAATAAAAATGTATCCAAAATAACTTAAATGTCTACTATTGGGAAATAAATAAATAAAATAATACATAAGTAAAATGGCTCTTCCATTTATTTGGAACACTTTGTAGTTGTAAAAATTAACTTCTTTGTGTATTGTTATGGAAATTCCTTTGAGTTATATTAAGTAAAAAAAAATTACCAAATGATTTTGCACGTTCTGCTACCTTTTGTATAAAATGGGAAAAGTTACATGTCTGTGTTTTAACATAAAGTATTTCTAGAATACCACCTAAGGAAGTCTGAACAGTGGTTGACTTTGTGGAATATAACCACAAGACATTTCTCTGAACATGCTTTCTACTTTTTTAAAAAAATCACATAAACACATCCTTTATACAAAAAAATCAACAAATGATTCAAAAATGGAAACAACTCTAGTACTTTCAGATTGTATTTAACATACAAAATAACCACTTCCTTCTATTGTCATTTTTCCCTAAAAATAAACCTATATATTTCATGCAATATTTTGTCAAAGTGTATCCTGTAGGAGCCCCAAGTGCCTACTGGTATGAACCTGTCCTGCTTTATGCCAGGTCCTACTAGTTTAGGAGTCCTCAGAGCTGGTATCTTCAGTCTATTCTGAGAACACCATGTTTGATGTCAGAAACTTTTGCATTCATTTGACCTGCCTTTGACATTTCTTTCTTCTTCTTCTTTTTTTTTTTTAGTATTTATTTTAGTTGTACACAATGCCTTTTATTTTTATGTGGTGCTGAGGATCGAACCCTGGCTGTGCATGTGCTAGGCGAGCGCTCTACCGCTGAACCACAACCCCAGCCCATACCTTTGACATTTCTGAATAGCTGGGTGAAGAGATGGTGCTCCCTCTGTCAGTTCAAGGCAAGAACCAATAATTTCACTTCCCATGCTACCTTTACCTTTTTTTTTTTTGGTACTGGGGATTAAACTCAGGGGCACTATACCACTGCTGGGCCACATCCCCAGCCATATTTTCTATTTTATTTAGAGACAGGATTTCACTGAGTTGCTTAGTGCCTTGCTTTTGGTGAGGCTGGCTTTGAACTTGTGATCCTCCCCTCTCAGCCTCCCAAGCTGTTGGGATTACAGGCATGCGTCACTGCGCCATCCTACCCATGCCTACTATTAATAGTAGTATGGCAAGTTAAGATTAACTAAATTACTTAAGTGTCAATGACAGTTGACATTCATGACTTTCCCCCTAAGATATGGTTGTGTTTCAGCAGAGGATATATTCTCTGCCTGCCTACATGAGCCCATTCTTTTAATGAGTTCAACTAGATCAAGATGTGGAATGGCAGCCTTCAAAAACTTATTTCTATAATTTTGTAAAAGCATATTACTTCAAACTGTTTTACAAATAAATTTATATACCCTTGGGAACTTTAACTCACATGAATGTTCATTTCAACTCTCAAATGCACCAGTGCTGGGTTTGTGACAGGAGGAGCTAATTGGAAAGCCAAACCAGTTGGTGTATTAATGGTAATTTAAAGTGCTGATTTTAGTCAAACCTATCTGTCCCCTTACTAGACATCACACTAAGTATTGCTACTTAACCTGTTCTTCCATTGTTTAAAATACAAAATGGCTTTAGTATAATTAACTACTACTGTTTTGGAGGAACAGAGTACCACTACTAGAGTCCTTTCCCATTGAGTTATCATGCATTTTTCAAACTAAAACAAATATCAATTTGGCTTTCTCCTAAAAGTACAAACATTGCAAATACTGGAACATTCTTTCTACAGACCTCTTATTTCCTATCCTTATTTTAGCAACCTAGCCTCTTCTCTGATATGCTAACCCTGACAGGAATTTTTAGTAGGCTCATTTTATTTATGTAGAAAACTAAAGTGTTGCTGCTTCTCGTCAGTGTGTCTCAAGGAAGTTTAAAGAACAGCATGGTAAGAAATTTGCCTGATTCTAGTCTCAGTTCAATCAACTATGGGGGCCTAGGCAATTCACACTTGGTGTTATCTATAAACCAACAGGTTGCTTCTGGCCTAGTTGCCCGGCACACAGTAGGTACTCAATAGTCTGCAAACACAAGAATTAGAGTTGCAAAGACATCTTGCAACATTTTGTTATATTTAATTCAAAACACTACAATGAAATGTAGTCCAAAAGCAAAATGAAACGAAACTAAGTAGGTCTACTCCTCTTCCACTGCTACTCTTGAGGTAGTCAGAGATTAAAAGAAACCAGCACACTGGAAGGTGCTACTCAAAGCCAAGGGTAACGAGTATACAGTAACAGAGCACTTTCACTCCAGTTCCTGAAACCCGAAGAAAAAGCCAACCAAATAAACATGGTGAAAATGAACTAATGAACTAAAGTAGATACTGTTTTACACTCACAACTTACTATTCAGAACTATGAACTTTTTGAAAAAAGTAACTCAGGTTCTCAAAATAACCTTTTATATTAAATCAGGCATCTCTCAAAGAGTTATCTTTGAGGTCTTCAACTTAAATTGCAACACAAGTGTGAAGTGAATGTGCAATGTGAAGTCATAGATGGAGGGGAAGGAGATTATGGGAACAGTCATTTCTGGAGATCAAGCAAGAGAGAATTCAACTTGTCTGATGCAAGGTAAATCTGGATCCTCAGTGTTTAACATTCTGATGAAAGGAATTTGTATTCATTTTTGTATTTGCCTTAATTTTCTTCCATTTATTTCTGGCTCACTTCTCAAGGCTATGTTAAATAAATTTCTTTTCAGAATTTAAATGTTTAGCTGGGTGTGGTGGTGCACGCCTGTAATCCCAGCAGCTCAGGAGGCTGACAGGAGGTTCACAAGTTCAGAGTCAGCCTCAGCAATGGGTGAGGCACTAAGCAACTCAGTGAGACACTGTCTCTAAATAAAATACAAAAATAGGACTGGGGATGTAGCTCAGTGGTCGAATGCCCCTGAGTTCAATACCTGGTACCAAAAAAAAAAAAAAAAAAAAAAAAAAAAAAAAATAATTTAAACTTTTAAAAGAAACAAAGAATAGAGAACACAAGACATGTTGGAAATATGAACCCTAACTGTATGATAGGAAATAAGAAGAAAAGCTGAAAAGCTTGGTGTGAAATTCTGGAGTCTCAAAATTAAAACGGAGAAAGCTCAGTGACCTTTTCTTAGGAGGCTCACATGAAGGAATGTCATATTAAATTGATCAAACTTATTAACTTGCCATTTCAGGATGTTGGTATTTAATGCCACATGACACCAAACAAATTACACTATAATATGACATTTTATACAAATCCCTCACCTCTAGTTTTTTTCTTCAGCTAGTTTTTGTCACTTCAGCCTCTGGTTTCTTAAAGAAAAAAATATTTGGGCTTTATTTTTTAAGGGCGAGCCTAAGTTCTCACTGGTATAAAGATATTATTGGTTCCTAAGCTGTGTTCTGAGGAAATAGTTACATAAGGTGTTTTAATTAAAAAAAAAAAAAAAATGGCTGGGGGATATGGCTCAGTGATAGAATACCCCTGAGTTCAATCCCTGGTACCAAAAAAAAAAAAAAAAAAAAAAAAAAAAAAAAAAAATCTATGGTCTAGAGTTTGAGAAACAGTATTTTAGTTAAACATGATTCTTTCCAGTAGGACTTCTTAGAACCTTTACTTGGTTAAGTGAGATTCTGCAAATGGGGAATAATGATTCATTTTGTTTCCCAAACATACTTAACCAAGGAAATTGGTTTTTCAGAGTATTTTTCAAAAGTAGTATTTTCTGAAATATGCTGAAAAATAATAGGACCAGAAATCTTTGTATGTAAGTGAAAAAGCTTAACCAGTCACAGCAATTTGTGTAAGCCAAAGGGAGAGGGCTAAGAGAATCAAGTTGGCACACTGTCAGCAGTAACCAGGCTGTATTCTGAGCCACTCTCCAGGGGACTGGGTTAGGGTTTGTTCCTAGGAAGAAAAACCAGAGCATCAAAAGCTTCTAGATCCCATCTAATTAAAGCTTTTTGGGGGGCACTAAAGAGTACCAGTGGGTAAAGGATAAACAGTCTCCCATATCTTCACTTACGACCTTGGATTAGTACAGTTCCAGTTCCACCATTATTACACCAATAATTACAAAGGCTAATGGCCAAGTGTTTTCTACAGAAAGTACTGCTTATCTTTTACAGCTCTTCCTACTCCTACAACAGTTTTTTTTTTTTTTTTTTTTAAATAAATCTTTTGTATCTTGTCTTAATTGAAGAAACAGCTCTGAAGACAGATTTGAATGACTGAAAAACAAGAAAATAGCACACTCACAGCACAAACCCAAGGAAATCCAATAACAAATGATCTAAGAATGGGGCAGTATAGGATTCACAACTGATAGATGTGATCAGCTCCATGTACCATAATCATGATGGGACCTAGTGACTATCCTGGTCACACTGTTCTTTGAGAATGTTAATTTCAGCAGAGACCAGCCTCCAGGTTATAATGGACTGATTCTGAAGTCTCTAACCAGAACACCTGATCTTTGACAGATCCTCAAATGTCAATTGCTACCACATGTCCCCTTCATCATCCTCTGTGCTCTCTGGATAGGGACACAGGTAAGTGCTCAAGTTAAAGGATTAGTTGACAACTTACTAACTACATTTGGAGAAAAATGGGAGAGATTTATTTGCTGAGTGCCTAGGAGCTGGATCTTTTCATAAACATTATTCTATAAAACAAACTAACAACCCCAACCAGATTTCTTCCCTGTTTTTATGAAAACAAACAAACAAACAAACAACAACCCCCCCCCCCCCCCCACACACACACATAAACTGGAGCTCACAGAGGTTATAAAGTTGTAAAACCTGTCTAAGGTCAAATCAAAGGCTGATAAGCAAATTAGGTGAAATTTGAGCCAGGTCAGGGTGAGTCCAAAATTTACTTTACAATATCATGCTATTTCTTGATCATAAAAACTTCATTTTAAATAGAAACACAAATGATCCACTTATGCAGTTTAATATTTAGCAAAACATCTCAACTTTCCTCATCACACCAACTTCAAGAGTCCTGACAATGTTTATTTTGATCTACTCAATTCATTTGCCCAAATCAATGGAGTTATTTATTCTCAGCTGCTGGTAATGAACTTAAAACTCAGCATTTTGTGGGGGAAAAAGTCTCAGTACTTGAATTGCTTCATTTCATGCTGAATCTCTTAGCATGCATCTTTTTGGTCTCCTTTTAAAAATAGAATCCCAAATCATGACATATTCAAATATGAAGAACAGGATGGAGAGCAATGGGAACACTTAATCTGCAATAGTCAATGACTCTTGGTACCTGTTTGTAGAATCTCATGTTAAATAGAAAACTCTTGAATTGGTAAAGCCATCACTCTTGATTTAAAATAATAAAACACTGTCTTAGGAGTATGGACTTAATTTTGCCCTCAGCCCCATTTACCAGCCAGGGTAAGCCTCTCCATCTGTTTCCTTATTATTTTAAAGAAGAATCTCTTAAATTCCTTTAAAAATTCCATGATTTCCTACAACTCTCTGGCCTTCCCAGTGAGTGAACAATTGAATCCCCCGCCCTCATCCAGGTTTTATTCCTTTGACAAAAGGCTTACCCATCTTCCACCTGCATTTGCTTTTTAAAGTGTGGTAGAAAAACCAAGCAGCAAAGAAAAAAGTATGGTCATCCAGTTAGACAAAGAGATTTTCTAAGTGACACTTGGGAAAACAGTTTGAGAAAGCTGCCTAGCAGTTTGCTTATTTTGGTTGCAGATATCATAATTCATATCCTCTAAAGGGCAGAGAGAAAAATCAATCTTTTCCAGGAAACACTGTTAATACAGCAAAGCTTCTTTCTGTCTTGCTTAGCCTGATACTATATATTCACAAATGAAAATAATTCCGTGAGTGCTATTCCTCATACAGATGCCAACAACACCTGCTTTCAAATTCTTATATCAGAGAAATTATATAACAGACTGGCTTGATCCTTACTCTGATAACAAATAGACCAGGGATTCCTAGTACAGTTTCCTTCGCATTTCACTTCTTTCATTTCCTTTCACTTCCCCCTCCTCACCTAACATTTACACAGTTTTCTAATGAAGTTAGACACACTGTAAGGTGAGAGTATGAATCACATCCACCACAGCCTAGTAGAATTGAGCACACACTAGTCACTCAAAAATACAATTGATAGAATTTTCAGGGTTTAAATTCCTTATGAATTAACCATCCCTTCAAACTGCCAGGATGAAGGGTACAATTCTTATTCTTTCCTCTAAGGTTTCTTAATTCTACAAGTAGATATGCTTTGGGGAAATGTTCCCTCAGTCAGCCTAGCAGATGATCAAAATGGGGAAGAGAATAAGTGGGCAATTTCTCCTACCCTATATAGACATATCCATCTCTTGTGCTCTGGCCACTCCATTTACATTCCTTATAGGCAGAGGTCACTAGTCAGAAAACACAGTAATCTCAGTATAGTGCTTCTCAAACCACAAAATGCAAATGAATCAGCTGAGGACTTTGTTGAAATACTGATTTAGATTTAATGGGTCTAGAGTAGAGCTCACACCTCTACATTTCTAATAAGCTTCAAAGATAGCCAAGGCCAATGGTTTATTAATCACACTAGAATAGGAAGGTCCTAATATCTCTGCCCTCCCAAATATGATGCACTTCAGACTTGAAGGTCTCCTTGTGGATTATTATCCGCAGAGAAAACTAAATGGCACAAAACAGAACTCCACACTGGGAGTCTTCCACCCTGCACAAAGAGTGAAGTTTAGCTGAATTGCTGCCCAGAGTTATTTGCCAGAGTCTTCCTGTTCCGCTGAGTGACAAATCCTGGTTTAACCTCACCAGCCTTACCTGATACTACTCTGCCAGCAACCCAAACACCAGTACCCTGGAGGACCTGTTCTAACCTTTGAATTTCTGATTCACTAAATCTGAGGTGGACTCTAAGAATAAACAACAACCCAATAACCCTAGTTGATTCTGATACATTCTGAGATTCTTGGGAAGGAAACATCTTTGATAGACTGCAAAAATCTTTTTCTTATGGCTCTTAGTGGAATGTCTTGAAAAAACAAAAGGTAAATCAAAGGTGATAGAACTTGAGTACCCTACAGTTTGTATGACAGAAGAAACCATTTGTTCTCTAATTGGGACATTTACTCAAGGGCACTTATAGTTAATTCCAGTGTTATTTTGTCCTTTTCTCTAGAGTTTGCTAAAAATGTGAAGTATATCTTATGTATTCTAGAGGAAATTAAGGTAGATACATTATAGATACACTCAGTAATCAAATATCAAAGGAATGGTTATTTGCCTTTCTGTTTAAGAAAATGAAACTGAACTGTTTATATACATAAAATTTTAAAAATATATACAGGACAACCAGTTAACAAAAATAAGAACTGAGCATTAATTAGTGCCATTGAAATAGCAGAAGCAAATGTAAAATACCAAAAGTAACTTTACTTAGACCATGACTGAAATGTCCTCCCTAAGAAAGACTATAGTTTGGCTAGTTGGTCTCCGTTGGGGCAGATGAAGCATCCTAAGGAGTGGTAGCCTTTACTGGGGCAGTTACAGGTCCTGCCACAGAACCAGTAACCTCACATGGAGCAGTGAGTGTTTCTGGATTGGAATCGGCTCCTGTCTGACTGGCAGTGGTCTCAGTCTGATTGTGGGTGGAGTCAGGCTGAGAG
Organism: Tamias sibiricus; assembly: GCA_025594165.1. Classification (NCBI taxonomy): domain Eukaryota; kingdom Metazoa; phylum Chordata; class Mammalia; order Rodentia; family Sciuridae; genus Tamias; species Tamias sibiricus. The sequence goes on from CM046659.1 coordinate 92,213,951, forward strand.
GCTAGGGTCTCTTGACTACAGCTGTCATCAGGTGGACTTGGTATGTCATCAGCTTGAACGAGCATGGCCTCTTCTTCTGCTTCCAATTCCGTTTCTTGACTTTGAACTTCCTCGCCTTCTTCCACCATAGCAGGTGGTAGTTGTAAGAAAGTCTAATAAAAAAAAAAGACAACCCCAATATGAGTTGAAAAGAAAAAACAAAACAACAACAAAACCTCACTGTGGTCTACAAAGCCAAGTTCTCATTATTAATGTCATCTTCCCAATAGATACTGTTTATGCTAGAATTCTCCAAAATACTGCTGGCCATTTTATATTATGGACGTAACATCTGTGATAACAATGGCTGAGGTCTGCTAATACCAAGGCATATGATGTCACATACTAATGATCAAAGTATATACTAAATCCTCAAGAGAGGAAAACAACATGAAAAGCTATTTGATTTTTAAGCAAAGAAATACACTAAAAAATAAAAAAAAAAAAATACGCGTTAAAGCTTCTAAGAAAAATAGCTGATTAGGCCAGGCGTGGTGGCGCACACCTGTAATCCCATCACTTGGAAGGCTGAGGCAGGAGGATTGCGAGTTCAAAGCCAGCCTCAGCAATGGTGAGGCACTTAGCAACTCAGCGAGACCCTGTCTCTAATAAAATACAAAAAAGGGCTGGTGGGGGTATGGCCCATGGTCGCGTGCCCCTGAGTTCAATCCCCGGTACCAAAAAAAAAAAAAGTTGATTAGGACTGGCTACCACACCAACTCAAGAAAGTGAAGAACTCTTGAGAGAGAGGTAGAGAGGAGCCCAGCCATGAAACAAGGCCATGGAGGTGGGGGAGGTACAGGGAGAGCACAAGACTTCCATCTCATTCAACTAGAAAACTGGATCAGCTATAAATGCTCAGCCTTCTGCACATTACAACAGTCTGGAAATAAAGCACAGCTCTCTCCTCATGGACTCTGTTTACCTTGTTGGAAATTATGAAATAGCAAAAAAGCTAAGAAAATATGTGTAAGGTTTATATGCTGAAAACTATAAACACTATGAGAACATCAAAAGATTTAAATAAATGGAGAGATACACATCATATTCATGGAAAGGAAAACTAATATTGTAAATGTTAATCTCCCCATATAGATCCTAAACAATTCTACTCTTCAAAACATACTATTTAAAAATTGCAGCATGCAGGTGAGGGGGTGCATGCCTGTAATCCCAGGGACTCAGAAAGCTGAGGCAGGAGGATCACAAGTTCAAGGCTAGCCTCAGCAACTTAGGAAGGCCCTAAATAAGCAACTTAGCAAAACCCTATCTCAAAATTAAAAAAAAAGATAAAAGCCGGGGATGTGGCTCAGTGGTTAAGTGCTCTGGATTTAATCCCCAGTACAAGAATATTAAATAAATAACTAAAAATTACAGCCTGCTTTTTTGGAGCAGAAATCAACTGGGTGACTTTAAATTTGAAAAGCAAAGAAACCAGAATTGTTAAAATAGTTTTGAAAAAGAACTAGAGTACTCATGTTGACCAATTTCAAGATTTACTATAAAGTTACCATAAAAAAGGCAATGTAATGGCCAAGAGAACAGACATACAAAACAATACAGTAGAGTGGAGAGTCCAGAAATAAGAGTCACGTATATGGTCAACTGATTTTTTTTTGACTACTAATATGACATGCAATTCAACAGAGAAAAGAATAGTCTATTTAGGAAATGATGTTGAAATAATTAAATATCTACATGCAAATGAATAACACTCATCACTACCTGGAATCATAACAAAAAAGAGTCTCAAAATGCATCATACCTGTAAATTTGAAACCTAAAACTATACAACTGCTAGAAGAAAATCTTTTTAACTTTGGTTAAGCGTTTTTAGGACATGCATGAATTATAGGAGAATAATTCCATACACTGAACTTCAGAATTTAGAAGTGAGCTTTCAAAGATACTTAAAAAAAAAGAAAGAAAAAGAAAAAAGAAAAAACAAATTACAGAGTAGGAGGAAATTTGTGTAGGTGTGTAGGTGTGTGTGTGTGTGTGTGTGTGTGTGTGTGTGTGTGTGTGTAGTTCTGGGGATTGAACCCAGGGGCACTCTACCAGTGAGCCACATTCCCAGCCCTTTTTATATTTTATTTTGAGACAAGGTCTTACTAAACTGACCTTGCCATCCTCCCACTTCAGCCTCCTGAGTCTAGTATTAGAGGCATATGACACTGCACCTGGCTAGGAGGAAATATTTGTAAAACACATATCTAATAAAGGGCTTGCCACCAAAATACATAAACACCTGTCCAATTTTAATACACTAAAACATACAACCTACTAAAAAAATGAGCCAGAGACCTGAACAGACATATCCCCAAAGACATACAGATGGCAAATCACTACATAAAAATGACACTCAAGTTAGGATAATAAAAATTTAAAAATACACTGAAATCACTACATACCTACATATAAGAATTGCTAAAATAAAAAAGACCTACTCCATCAAGTATAGGTGAAGATACTGAGTTCCTAGACTCTCATAAAGCTGGAGAGACTATAAAGTGGTACTGTTTTTGATTTTGAAAAACAGGGTTGTGGTTTCTGAAAAAGTTAAATGTATACTTAACATATTATCCAGCAATTCCACTTCTAGATATTTACTCAAGAGAAAGTGTAAGGACTTGTACAAGAATGCTTATAGCAGATTCATTTGTTAAAGTCCAAACTAAACAACCCAAATGCCTATCAATATGAATGGGCAAACTGCAATAAACCCACAAAACAGAATGGACTATTGATATGTATAACATGAATGCAAATGAAATACAAAATATGCTGAGTAATAGTAGCCCCAAAAACAAAGAAGAAAAATATATAATGTATGATTCCATTTATATAAATGCCCAGAAGATGGAGACTAATCTATAATGGCAGAAAGCAGATCCTTGGTGGCCTAAAGAAGGTGTAAAGGGCACTGATGAAGGATAAAAAGGAGGGATTAAAGTGGCACAAGGAGACTTTGGTAGGATAATGGATATTCATTATCTTGACTGTGATGATGACTTGACAGGTATGTACATATGTCAGAATATTCTGAATTGCACATTTTAAATATGTGTACTTTATTGTATGCCAAATGTTATATACATAAACATGTTTTAAAAACATGAATGGTACATGAATAACAACAATCTACTTTAGTTGGCTTCTCACAAAGAATTTAAAGTTTCATTCAGCAAAAGAGAAGATTCTTTCTATAACAAGAAAAATAAGAATCAATTTTAAGAAAACTCACCTGATGATAATGATGTGTGGTTTGTATCAAATGCATATACATGTTGTAAACAAAGTTTGCCATCTGGGGCATATTTTTTATTATCTGTACTTCGTGAGATGGTCTTTCTCCATTCTAGAAGAAGGGGAAAGAAAGTTAAGCTTTTAGTGAAAACCCCTAGAAATTAAGATATCAATAGAAGGCTGTTTCTCTATCTTATGAGTAAGCACTATTGGGTTTGGAGGATTTAAGCATAGTGAAAAAACATAAAATGCAAGTGTAGAGTCCAACAAGTAATGATTCCATTTAAATCTAAAAAAGCTACAAACTAGGAAAGTTAAGAGTCACTAATTTTTAAATACAATTTTGAGCTGGTCAATGTAATACGGGTTTTAGTTTATCAACTAATGTAGAAGAATTAACAAGAGAAAATTATTTGAATAGGGAAAAAAATCAACATGGTCTAAAGTAGCACTTCCTAATACTGTGTATGCTCCAAAGGTATTCATAAAATAATTCAGAAAAAAGTATTAAAATTATTCTTCCTATTTATGCCTTTCTAAAATAGAAAAAGTTAACATTTATTATTATTAGTCATGGAGGTAAACTATTCAGATGTCCTTTTTCAAACTTTGTAATGTCTACCACAGTCCTCTCAGGGAGGCTGTTAAATTTCAGATGTCTGCGCTCAAGTTCCCTGGTATTTAAATTCAATATATCTGGGGTAGAATTAGGTGCTTCTTATACAGTAATGTCTAATCTGAGAAATATTGCTCTAGGAGTGTAAAACAGTAAAGCAAATGAAGACAATACAAAATTTTTATTTCTTTCTAAATGGCCCTAGAATAAAGATTAACAACTTTCCTATTAGTAAAATCCTTATAAAGTTTTACCCTTTCTTGTGATAGGGACCAATTCAGAAAATAATAAAGGCAAAAAATATATATGAAGAGAAAGGATTCTATCTTAAAATGAACAATTGTCTAATAATTGATCTATAAACGACAGAGAAGCACAGAGATATGGGCTTGTGTCCACAACACAAAGCCTGGCACTCAAGGTTTTATGTGACACCACCCCGTTAAACCTCTCCACTACCCTTTTCCATAACAGCATTTCTTTTTTTTTTCTTTTTATAAAATTTTTAATTTGTTATACATGACAGCACAATGCATTACAATTCATATTACACATACAGAGCACAATTTTTCCTATCTCTGGTTGTATACAAAGTACATAGCAGCATTTCTTAAAAAACAAATAAAAATGTAGTTAAAGAAAAATACTTGATATTATTATAAACACGCACAGAATTTCTTCTTCTTCTTTTTTTTTTTAAGAGAGGTGAAGGTAAGAAGTATACTATGAACATTTAAAACAATTTTACTTAAAATATAATGGAGGCTGGGGATATAGCTAAGATGGAACAACAACAACAAACAAATGGAACGTCAGGACATTTCATTAAATGAAAAAAGCAAAACCTGAAAGTGTGTAGCATGCTAACTAACCTCCACATAAGATGAAATGAGATAATGCATGTAAACAGCAAATAGCCTGACACATGGTAAATACTCAATAAATGTTAGCTGATATTATTTTTATATAGAAAATCTAATTTAGTTCCTTGGTGTAAAAAGTATTCTAAATCAGTGACTGGATGTTCCTGGCTAATGTGGTTTTACGTAAGAGGTTCCCAGTTTCCCATTATGGAGAATGTTTATACAACAAAGAAAAAGGAGTCCTACCTTTCTAGTGGTTGGGAAAGGTTCTGTTGGAATTATATGCAAATGAAGGGGTCGGGCTGTGAGTTGGCTGAAAGCTGGAGTTAGTTCAAAACAGTTTTGGAAGAGGGACACTCTGGCAAAGATATAAAGTCCGAGTCTGGCTCTCGACATGGCCACTACTAAGCGACGGACATCCCTTTGTGAAACAAACAAAATAATTAACACACTTCAAGATTAATAACATGTTTATGCAGCTTCTTTTTTCTTTTTTTAAGCCTCCACTAAATAGTTCTATTAAGCTATGGCAATCAAAAAATTAAGCTTCTTAGAACTTAATACATTGGATAACTCATATAGCCAATCAATGTTACATGACCAGTAGACCAAGTAAAGTTACTGCTTTATTACTAATCTCTTGTTGGCTTTTTTGGGGGAAGTGTAGACGATCACAAAAAAATCCAATGTATTGATTTAGAAGGTCCAAGTAACTCCATATTAATATTATGATCTAGTTCAGTTATCAATTTACTGTATTACTGCTATTAAGTCAATCTGAACCAGCTCTCCTTCCACTTCTTTTGCCTACCAAATTTTACTTTCTCAGTAACTCTTGCCACAATGTTTTATAACAATGATTATTATAATTGTTTATTTTCTCCATATTTCCTGAGAACCCCAAGGAATCAAGCTATATATGGTGGATAATTCCAACACCCCTAACTAGATGTATAACACTAGAACTACTTAGATGAGTTCTCACAAAAATATTATAAAGGAAATTATGGTTTCAACAGCATTGTCAGAGGAAAAAAGGAGTGGTGAAAGCAAGTGACTCAAACTGCTGTTTGCAAGGCAATCACTATATTATGTTCAGTTCTCCCTTCACATCCAGAAAGCTCTATCTGTAGACACAAAGAACCAGTGCTATTATACCAGCTGCTCTAAGAGAACTCTTCCCTCCAATCCTCGGTGCTGCATTGCAGCGAAGAGGTTTTTGTATCACGCCCACTGTACATGTGGACAGGTGAACTGAAATCTGCAGATTCAAGTGTAGGATCTTCCCATGGTATTTTTAATGGATTCTAAACTTCATAAGGACAGAGATCATGAATGCTATATTTATTATTATAGTTTGAGAAGCTAGCACACTGGCAAATAACAGGTGGTTCTGAAAGTAATTGATAAATGAATAATCAAACACCATGAACATAACAAACCACCAGGCAAAAAAACAAAGACAAAAAGCATAAGTCGCAGGGTTCCTTGGAGCTCTATCTTGAAAGCAGGGCCATGGGGATTACCACCTTCTTTCTTGGTCCCCCATAAGAGGGCTGCACAAGAACACTGTTCAGCAACAAAGCCAGCACTCTGTAAGAACCCCTAACAAGAAATAACAGAAAGTTCTAGCCTTACTCTTTTGCTCCTAACAGGTCACAAGCATGTCCCCTGGTACCTAACCTGTACAAATCAGCTGGGCAAGAGAACAATGAATGATGGAAAAGGGACCAGAAATGTTCCATGACTCTGGCTTCTAAACAGTTCCACAATGTCCTCAAACAGGACTCTGGAACTGAAGCTAACAATCTGGTTCCTACTCTCACAATTAGTCCATCCTGATGAAAAAAGGTGTGGATAAAAGTATACGGCAGTACTTTAGTTCAAAACAAGTTTGAAAATGGATACTCTGGCAAAGATAAAAGTCCAAATCTGGCTTTAGACATGGCCAGTTACCTAAAAGGTTATAGAGATAACAAATGGCCCAATAATCCCACTCCTACGTTTATGCCCAAGAGAAAACAAATCTTATATAAAAACTTGTATAAGGATGTTCAAAGCAACATTATTAATAATAGTCACTAAGTGGACACAACCCAATATCCACGAACTGATGAATGGATCAATAAAAAGGAGTGAAGTACTGATACATCCTACAACATTAATAGACCTTGAGCACATTATGCTAAGTGAAAGAAGCCAGTGACAAAAAACACATATTGTATGATTTCATTTGTATTAAGTACTCAGAACAGGCAAATACAGAAAGTGGAACAGGGTTTTGAGGGGCCAGAAGGGGAGTGAATGCTAGTACTTATAGGGCTTCTTGATCAGGCAATGAAAATGTTCTAAAATTGATTGTGGAGGTAGCTGCATAATTCTAAAATCATGCAGCTAAAAAACCCACTTAAACTAGGTGAACTGGTTGGGGATGGTGCTACACGCCTATAAACCCAGTGATTCCGGAGCCTGAGACATGAAGATCGCAAGTTAGAAGCCACACGGGCAACTTACTGAAACCCTCAGCAACTTGGTAAGACCCTGTCTCAAAAAATGAAAAGAACTGGGAATGTAGCTCAGTGGCAAAGCACTCCTAGGATCAATACCCAGTAACAACAACAAATGAAATGAAATGAAATAAAATAGGTGAACTGTTTGGTACATGAATTCTATCTCAATAAAGCTATTATTATTATTATTATTTTTTTGGTACCGGGGATTGAACTCAGCGGCACTAGACCACTGGGCCACATCCCCAGCCCTTTTTTGTATTTTATTAGAGACAGGGTCTCACTGAGTTGCTAAGTGCCTCGCCATTGCTGAGGCTGGCTTTGAACTCGCGATCCTCCTGACTCAGCCTCCCAAAATGCTGGGATTACAGGCGTGCGTCACCGCGCCCGGCTCAATAAAGCTATTATTAAAAGATAAAATATGGCAGGAAGTAAGTAGGTTTCCTTGATCTCCTGAAACATAAATATTTTCCTACTTATAAAAGAAAGAATATGAAGAATTAGCCCTTGAAACCAGAAAGTCCTACACAGAGTTTTATAAGTCTAGTTAAGATATTTAGACTGAGGTACCTGGGTAATGGGATTCATAAATAATAAATTTACATATCTATGCTCTAACACCACCATCACCATGATGATCCCCTGATGAAGAAGTGAATTTTCAAGAGAAAAGTTTTGCAAATACAAGGACTAATTTATTTGGATAAAGGTATTTTTGCTTAGAAAATTGATATGCAAGAAAATACTGAAACCAGCTTCTGTTTTAACTCTTCATTTGGTTATAATTTAGATCTGGAATGTCCATTTAAAAGCTCGTGTGTTGAAGGTTGGCACTTACCATTGGGAGGTGATGAAAACTTTAGGAGATGGGGATTAGCTGGAGGAAGTAGGTCACTACTGAGGGCATGCTTTGAAGGCTATACTGAGATACCAGCCCTTTTCTCTTTCACTCCCTGCTTCTTGGCCACCAGGAGTTGAACAGCTTTGTTCTGCATGCTCTTTCTACCTATAAAGCTCTGCCTCACCACAGGACCAGAAACAACGGAACTAAATGACTACAGACTAGAACTTCTGAAACTGTGAGACAAAATCTTTCTTCTCTTAAGTTGTTTTTCCTCAGGTATTTTGTCACATTGACAGAAAGCTGACTTGCACAATAAGGGTTTCATCATCAAACCCCTTTTACAAAGTTTTCAGAAAAATGAAGCAAAGAACAGCAGAGAACTAAAGTCACTGGAATCTGAAAGAGGCATAGTACCACAGAGTAAGCAAAAAAAAATAGGGAGAAAAGGAAGCAGCAATCATAAATTCATACCATAAAATTTTGAGATTTTAATTATGTAAACCATAATGATGGCTAATTAGTTATAAATGTCAGAAAAGAAATGGTTTTTTAGAAAAGCGAAGACTCTAAATACATGCTTGACACTTCAATAAATAAGCAAAAATAAACTATTTTAAAATGTTATCATCTTGAAATAATTTCTTAAAATGTTGCTTTTTTTTTGCTTACTCTTACATAAGAGTTATTGGACAAATGGAATTTCATCACTGGGTTAAGCTCCAAATAGATCTTGACTTAATAACATACAAGATTGATAACATACAAGAACCTGGGTGGGGGGTGTTTATAACTACCAAATAAAATAACAAACTCTCCATATAATTTTGCTATATGAAGTCATATAAGATGAAGGTTTATATAAAACTAAATGACTACTTTGTAATAAAAAGATATTATTCCCATAAGTCTCTAACACATAAATATATCACAATAAATGATAAAAATAGATTATTGTTTGACAATTCTCAATCCTAGGAGAACAAGTGGCTCTTTTATCCCTCAACACTGAAGCTGAAAGAGTATGTGTGTGGAGGAAAATCAGAACCCTACACAAAGAAAAATTTCCTCTGAGGAGACTTTACCTGATTTAATTTCTGATACTATTTCTAACAGACACAGGATAGACTTATTAAGATTTTCTGATAAAATTTCTATCTTTGAAAGTAACTGAAGAGTAAAAAAGCTAAAATTACTAAAACATTTAAGAGTAAAAAATCTGGGGTTGGGGTTGTGGCTCAGCGGTAAAGCGCTCGCCTAGCACGTGCGCGGCCCGGGTTCGAGCCTCAGCACCACGTAAACATAAATGCATTGCATTGTGTACAACTAAAGCAAAAAAAAAAAAAAAAAAAAAAAAAAAAACAGAGTAAAAAATCCAGTAAGCAATATCAATGGTGAACTAAAAAAGGAATTTGATAATGTTACAGTCCAACAAAAAGCACCAGAAATTGCTACAACAATTAATTATAACTATATATAACTTAAAAATAAAAACTACTTTGCCACCGAGATTCAAAATTGAAATAGACAGTAAAGTTAAATAAGTCACTAAGTTTTTCCTACGTACCTCAGATGGCCCACTGCCCGCGTTCGCACAAGAGAAAGAAGAATGTAATCATTCTGTTGACCTTGAAATCTATCAACAGTTGTCACCTTTCAAGACATAATGGAAAACATGGTATATTTTCAAAAGCACAATAAAAAGGCTCTAGACATTTAAATAATGTGCTAGAAACAAACACGTTACTCTTAATCAATCCCCGAAGAAACACGGTCACATTATTGGAATTGTAAAAGGAAGTTAATGAACACTATTAAACAGATTGCAGAAGCCATATTACTTTATATCCTTATGTTATTCACACTTAGACTCTTGTCTTTATCTTGGCTAATAATTATTTTTAGAATTCAGAGTCTCCTCCTATTAGACTGCCAAGCTTCATGAAAGCAAGCACACAACTATGTCTGCCTCATTAACCAGTAATGTCCAAGTTTAATGCTCAGAAATGTAATAGTATGCTTGTTTATTAAACTTAATATATATTCCTAGTATTTGTCCACAGCATTCCTCCATCAAAGAAAACAAGAATAACAATAACAAATATTTTTTATCATACTTTTTGTTCAGTTTGAAAATATATCTACAAACAGGGAAGTTCAGAAAGGTTTTAACATTCAGGCCTTTATCCCCTTTTTTCAATTAAAAAAAAAAAAGTTCTTTTTACCCTCTAACAAACTGTAATTTATAGTCCCTCTACATTTAGGAAATTAATGAAATACTTCTTTTTAATTTATCTTCACAGAGACGTAGTTTATATATAAGAAAATGTGCTCATTTTAAGTGTACACTTTGATTAATTTTGATGATATATATTCCCATGTAACCACCACTGCAATAAAATGTCTGTCACCTCAGGTCCACTGTAGTCAAATTTGCATCCTCTCAGCTCCAGGCAACTGCTCATCTATTTTCTGTCACTATAAATTATCATTTTTTCCATATTTATTGGTGCATTAGTTGTACATAATGATGGAATTTGTTGTAACATATTTACACATGCACATGAACTGTAAATAATTTTTTTCAAGTGTGAGAACACAATAAAAGTGGAATCAAAAAGTACAGACTCCTGTCTAGTTTCTTTCAGTTAGCATAATGTTGCCAAGATTTTCCTATGCATTGTGCACAGCAGATGTACATACTGTTTTGCTGCCAAGTTCTCTTCTGCTGAATGAATACCACAATTTGTTTATCTGTTTACCTGTTCATGGATATCTGGGTTGTTTCTAGTTTGGGGCTATTTTGAATAGAGTTGCACTGAATAATAGAGTTGCATTGAATATTCACGTTCAAATATTTTTGTGGACATATACTTTCCTTGCTCTTGGATAAATACCTAAGAGTAAACTTGCTGGGCCGTATGGTTTTAAGTACATACTTAAGCTTGAGAAGAAATTGTCAAACTTTTCCAAAACTGCTACACCACCACTGCACATATTCACCAGCAATGTTCCAGTTCATGAGTTCCAGGTTGTTCCACATCCTTGTCAACACTTGGTATACTGTGATTATTCTTAATGTTACTCTCTTCTTAATATTACTCTACTGGATGTGCAGTAGTATATTATTATGTTTTAATTTACATTTCTTGACAATTAATGATGGTAAAGCATTCGGGGGGCTTTACTGGCTACTTATAGGTCTTCTTGTATGTTGTACCTGTTCAATTAATTTTCCCATTTTTGTTATTATATTGTCTGAGGACTTTTAATAGAAGTTTATGTATATTCTAGATATAAGTTCTCTGTTGTTATGTGTGGCGTCACACTTGAAAATTCTGTTGCTATCTTGACCAGGTAGATAGCTTGTCTGTGAGCTGGGCTCACACACTGAGACTGGAAGGGCAGAAGAATGAAATGAACCTTGGTCCTTACTAACATCACTGAGCCCACCCTGCAGCCCAACCCCAGAACCACCCTACTTCCATCTTGTTTCTTATTTTGCTTAGCACTATATTCTCCAGCTCCATCCACTTACCAGCAAATGTCATAATTTCATTCTTCTTTAATGCTGAGTAATATTCTATTGTGTATACCTCATTTTCTTTATCTATTCATCTGAAGGGTTGGTTCCACAGTTTAAATATGGTGAACTGAACTGCTACAGACATTGATGTGGCTGTGTCACTATAATGTGCTAATTTTAAGTCCTCTGGGTATATGCCAAGGAGTGGCATAACTGAGTCAAAAATGGTGGTTCTACTCTAAGTTTTCTGAGGAACCTCCATACTGCTTTCCAGGGTGGTTGTACCAATTTGCAGTCTCACCAACAATGTATGAGTGTACCTTTTTCTCTACATCCTGACCAACTCTTATTGTTGCTTGTATTCTTGATAATTGCCATTCTGACTGGAGTGAGATAAAATCTTTTTTAAAAAAAAATATTTTATTTGCTTGCTTTAGTTGTACACAATGTGTTTATTTGTACGTGGTGCTGAGGATTGAACCCCGGCTGCGCATGTGCTAGGCAAGCGCTCTACCACTGAGCCACAATCCCAGATCCCAGCCCCGATAAAATCTTAGAGTAGTTTTGATTTGCATTTCTCTAATTGCTAGAGATATTGAACATTTTAAAAATATATTTGTTGATTGATTGTATTTCTTCTTCTGTGAAGTGTCTGTTCAGTTCCTTAGTCCATTTATTGACTAGGTTATTTGGTTTTTTGGTGTTAAGTTTTTTGAGTTCTTTATATATCCTGGAGATTAGTGCTCTATCTTAGGAATGTGTGGTAAAGATTTTCTCTCATTCTATAGGCTGTCTCTTCACGTTGCTGATTGTTTCCTTTGTTGAGAAGAAGCCTTTCAGTTACAATCCATCCCATTTATTGATTCTTGATTTTATTTCTGCACTTTAGGAGTCTTGTTAAGGAAGTCAGGTCCTAAGCCGACATGATGAAGATTTGGGCCTACTTTTTCTTCTATTAGGCACAAGATCTCTGTTCTAGTGCCTAAGTCTTTGATCTTTTTTGAGTTGAGTTTTGTGCAGGGTAAGATGGATTTAACTTCATTTTGGTACATATGGATTTCCAGTTTTCCTAGCACCATTTGTTGAACAGCATATCTTTTCTCCAATGTTTGTGTTTTGCACCTTTGTCTAGTATGAGATAACTGTATTTATGTGGGTTTGTCTCTGTGTCTTCTATTCTGTATTACTGGTCTTCAAGTCTATTTTGGTGCCAATACCATGCCATTTTTGTTACTATAGCTCTGTAGTAGTTTAAGGTCTGATATTGTGATGCCTCCTGCTTCACTCTTCTTGCTAAGGATTGCTTTGGCTATTCTGGTTCTCTTATTTTTCCAAATGAATTTCATGATTGTTTTTTCTAGTTCTCTGAAGAAAATCATTGGGATTTTAATAGGAATTGCATTAAATCTGTATAACACTTTTGGTAGTAAGGCCATTTTGACAATTTTGACAATATTAACTCTGCCTATCCAAGAACATGAGAAATCTTTCCATCTTCTAAGGTCTTTCTATTTCTAAACTCTCTATACTTCAAAGTTATCTGTTTCTCTTTTTCATTCTCTCTATTCCTTTTACAGTACTCTGTAGTGTCTATTCTTCTGTATTCTTATTGATTTTGTTTTTAATTCCTTTAGTTTTATTTTCTCCTACCTTACATTTAATTTCTTCCTGAATTCTTGGATTTCTTTATTTTGTAGCCTTTCTTTTTATTATTTTTTTATTCAAAGTTGTATTTATAATAGTAGTATGCATTATAATTCATAATAAACATATAGAGCATCTTTTTACAAAACACTGTTTGTATACAATGTATATTCGTACCATTCAAGTCTTCAATCATGCATTTAGGATAACGACGTCCATCTTATTCAACCACCTTTATGGAATGGTTACTTCAATAAGTACTTTAAAATTCATGCCTTTTTATTTTTTTCAGATAGAGTCTCACTATTACCCAGGCTGGCCTCAAATGCCTGGCCTCAAGTGAGCCTACTGGCTCAGCCTCCCAAGTAGCTGGAATACAGGTGTGTACTACTGCTCTCAGCCTATCTTGCTTAGGTTTTGGTATTCTTTTACTCATTTTTTCCCCCTATATAAGTTGAGCTTGTGCTACTTCCTTTCACAATTCATCACTGAATAAGTGGGTTTCTTAAATTAGCTAAGGGTGAGCAAGGGGCTGTTTTCTAAAGGATGGATAATTTTCACAACAGAAGGCCATCTTTTCCTGGCTACAATAGAGAGTCTACATTCTGTAAATTATAGCTCACCTGCAGGTTTCTTTGAACCAATCCTACATCTGAATTTGAAAAGCAAGGGTGTGACTTAATCCTTCAAAGTATGCTTCTCACCTTCAGAATGTGTTTTGCTGGCACTTGAACAATAATCCACAGAACTAATTTATTCCTATATTTTTCTTCCTGATCTTAGCCAAGCCACTTGATCTATGTAATCTCACTAGAAAATGAAATCTGTCCCCTCTTCCTCCCATTTTTCTATTATTTTGGGGTGATTTCCAAGAAAAGGTTAAATAGCTTTTTCATAGCCATGTTTCTTACCACAGTCATAATAACAAGTAATGCTACATTTATATTTTACTATTCTAATTTATTCAGCCCTTCATTAATAAAATCAATCATATTTACTTTTGATATTACTTGTCATTTTTCATTACATAAAAATTTTTTAAAAATCCTTAGGTCTGAATGTACTTTACAAACTTCCTTTATCCTCCAAGACAACCTTTAGCCCTCTATGTACACACTAAAAAGCAGCTGAAATTATCTCACTGCAAAACAACAACAAAAATATGCAACAGTTCATATTTCTGTAGTAGTACTTAAATTACAATGAAATTTTGTTACCTACCATTTTACCAATTAAATGTTTTAGAAACATCTCTAATTAATAAACAAAAATCTCAATCTAGTAGTTGATATAGAAGTTCATAACAAAGCAGTAAACTGTCAGGATTGCCACAGAATTATTTATAGTTCCTATTATTTCATTTTCTCATATATCTTAAGAGAAGACTGCAAAGAGGCAAGGTGGAACAGTATAAGTAACTCATAATAAATATAAACCACTCCACCTTGCCAAAACGATGAATAAGAGAACATACTATATTCATAAAATTACCTTATTTGGCCTTCCAATCAATGGATTATTCCCACATCGTCTATTGATGATGTCACGAATAAGATGTTTTTGGCCATTGTAAGTTGTTAGAATACTGATCCTGTCGGCAGGGTAACCAAGTAAGCACATATACATAAAAAGTGCTACTACATATTCTGCCTCTCCAAGATTCTGTAATGCAAACATAATCAGATTGTGCATTTATTTCCTTTTGTTTCAATTTTATAGAGAAAATGGTTTATGTAGTGGGCCTCAAGAAAAATGAAGCTAATAACTTAGACAAGTGAACAGTTTGGTAAAATTGAGGGATAACCTTATTCTAGGTTAATACTGATAAAAACTGTGATATTTGGAACATATGTATAATACATGGCATACTCATAACACAAAAGTCACCAACTTGAAGGCCTGATATTCCTGGGATCATAACCATCAAACTATTATATAGTATACCGAAATTGTAGTTATAAAAAGAAATTTTAATATAAAGGAACAAAGTAACTTATCCAAGAATCTAGTACAAATCCAGTCTAACTTCAAAGTGAAGAATCATACACAAAGCTATTTAGTCCAGTTTAGTAGAGACTAAATTCAAAGTACTAGATGAGTGAAGAAAGCAAAATGAGGACACAACATGAACATTAAGAAACAAAGAAGATAAATTTTAGGCAAAGGCAATGGAAAAATTACTGGAAGACCTTCAGAAATATCATTTATATTCTGGTTCTTACTGACACACAGCCTGAGTTATCTCTTTCATTTAAATTTTCTAAGTCCTTTGGAAGATGGGAGAGAAAAGCAGCCTCATTACCGTGTAAATCTTTCCATTTTCCACATTGGTAGCAAAATATATTTATCTAAGTATCAGTTCGAATATAGATAAAGGAACAAATTGGGAATCATGGAAATGACCATAATAAAAGTTTGGGCTAAAATTCAGTTTTCAGGATTTGGATATCTTTTGCAAGATAAATGCAGCGAGTTCTCAACAAATAGAGTCCATTTCTTTACTCACGTGAAAAATAAACACTGCTCAACTTGTACCCTGCCCAAAGATCAGACATAAAGTATTAACAATAAAACAATGTGAATTATATTTTAACAAACACTTTAGGACTTGGGCAAAATAAGTTAAGGTCCCTTCAAATTAGTGACTTTTATTCATTTGTTCATCCTTTCCCTTTTAGACACTAGTGTTTCAACTATATCGCTTAAATGCAGAGTGTCGCATTTGGGGGGATAATGTTTTCAACTATTCAGAAATATATTTAACAGTAAAATACATATCATCATTTAAAAATACATTTATTTCTTGAAATACTAAAAACTCATCCAGAGTTAGAACTGATCAATAAGAAAACAGAGAACCAAACAGGATAATAATGTTCCAGATCAATACTACAGTGTAGCTTAGGTAGCAAAACTAACTCAAAAGGGAAATTTCAAAAACCATTGAGGGGCTGAGGTTGTAGCTCAGCGGTAGAGCACTCGCCTAGCATGTGTGCGGCCCGGGTTCGATCCTCAGCACCACGTAAAAATAAAGGCATTGTGCACAACTAAAACAAATAAATAAATATATTTAAAAAAAAAAAAAAACCATTGAATAATGAAGACATCAATTAGAATACTGACAGAATCCTTAATCATCTTCAAAGGTGGCTAATTATGAAACATATTGCCAATTTTAATTAGGTTCTAATGTTTTTTGAAAGTTATCACTTAAAGATCATGTGTGTTTCTAGGCTGTAAGAATACAAATAAAGTAAGTTACCTGATTTAATACAAGCAAATATTTGGAGGGATAATAGAATTTTCATGAGTTTTGTCCATATAATATATACATACACACACATATATGTATATGTATATATATGTACATATGCATAGGTATAGATACATACACATTTAAGTCAATGATACATGATGCTTTTTCATTTATAACTCAAGGTATCTAATTTATACAGCAACACATAATGGATATTTTGCTGTTAGGAAAAAAAAGTAGAATCTAAAATAACCCCTCAGAGATTGTTACTTTTTGGTGCATATGCTGTCAGGTTTTTTTTATGTATAGGTTATCTGTATATATTTCTATATATATCTTGCTGTTTCATTTTAAAAATCATGTGAGACACTACAGATATGCTTCGCAACTTACGTTTTTAATTTGATACAGCATAAATATTTTTCCTGTCAATAAACAAATTTATGTTATTATTTTAGTGGCTATTCAGTATTTCTATGGATATGTAATAATTTAATCCCTACTAGTAGATATTTGAACTATTTCTTACTGCCAAAATACTTAGCAGTGATGAATATTTTAGTATGTAAATCTTTGCAAAGCTGTCCAATTATTTGCTTAGGATAAATTTCTAGAAGTGAGAATACTGCTTTAAACATACTTTCATCTGTTTACAAATTGTTTTCCTACTAGCATTATACAAGAATTCCCCCAAACCTACTTCAGCACTGAGTATTACCTGATCCAGTGATTAATAATTGTTATAAACCTATTAACTTTGTGAAATGAACATTCTTTTTTTTTTTTTTTTTTTGTACCAGAATTGAACTCAGTGGCACTCAACCACTGGGCCACTGGGCCACATCCCCAGCCCTTTTTTGTATTTTATTAGAGGCAGGGTCTCACTGAGTTGCTAAGTGCCTTGCCATTGCTGAGGCTGGCTTTGAACTCGCGATCCTCCTGCCTTACCCTCCCAAGTGCTGGGATTACAGGCATGCTCCACGGAGCCCGGCTCTGAACATTCTTTTTATTATTGTATTTTTCTGTTAGGGGATTAATTTTTAAAAATCGACTGAGTTATACACATGCAGAATTCAGCCCATTATTTGCGAATGTGAAATTGTCTCTTGAATGAATCAATATTTTTCTTTTATGATTTTTGCTTTAACAAGCTTAGGAAGCTCTTTCTTACATTATATATTCATTAATATCAACTTCTAGTAGTTTCTAGTATGTTGGATGTACCTTTAATTCATCTGAAAATGAATGGCTTTTGTGTTGTAAGGTGGGGCTCTAAACTTCCCTTTTTTTCAATGGCTAGCCAAATGGTTCAGAGTCACTCAATTAGGTAGTATTTTAACCAGGCAAATGCAAAATAAACTTAAAAGCTTCACATTTTTTCTTACCTGATAAAAGTAAGGATTAGGTTCTGATTCTCCCACTCCCTGAAAATCTTCAACATTAATGAGCTGAAAGTCATACAGTAAGCCAGCATTTGCTGTGCTGAACTCTGGCAAGAGCTGCACATGGGGTAAGTTTCCTAGATTCTTGTATCGCCAGTTGTAGAGGTTGCACAAGCTTTCCAAAGACAAATCCCCCCAAAACAAGAAAGATTAGCAATGTGAAATCCCTTCTAATACACATAGGAGGTTTCTAAGGAGCTGTGCTTTCTTTAGTTTTCATGTTACTCATTTTTTCTCACCATTTTAGCAATAATTGGTTTTCATCCTTAGTCTCTTCAATTAACTAACAGTCAAGAGACTGAAAACATTACAAAAATGGTAGCTCTAGGGCTGGGGTTGTGGCTCAATGGTAGAGCGCTCACCTAGCACATGCGCTGCCAGGTTCGACCCTCAGCACCACGTAAACAAAGAAAGGCATTGTGTATAACTAAATTAAATAAATAAAATATTCTTAAAAAATGGTAGCTCTACTGCACTCTTTGATGTAATTGCTATCATTATGCCATCAATTAAAAAATCAGGTAAGAATCTGTAAATTGAGGATATTGGGAGTAACTGTAAGATGGGGCTGGTACTCTACGAAGTAAGAATTGTATTCTACTCTTGTATACTTTTGCTTTAGGTTTCAAAATTATATTAACTATCTTTTGGGGACATGAAGAAAGGGGAAGGAACAAATAAAGTCTTTAGATTATAAGTCATTTAAGTTAATCTCAATTAATATAATGAAGATAATAACTTATTTGGTCAATTCACAGCTTTTATGCAGAAGACAATAAAGGTGCTTTCAGATTTGCAAATGCCAAGTTCCTGGATAACAGGAAAGCTAAAACCTTATAAAAGAGATGTTCACAAATACTTGGATAATGGAGCTCAGGTCCTTCAGAGAATTTTTCTCTCCCTGTCACCTGTACCTTGCTCTGGCTCTTCCTTGAGCATCGAGGTCCACAGTAGGAACACCAACCCGGACAAAGCGAGTAAACAGAGACTGCTCCATGTTTGAATACTTCTGAAAGGCCATGTTCTTAATTACTGGAGGTAACTGGTGATGATCACCAATCATGATCCATCGTTTCAGTCGGCTAAACCCATCCTGAGGATTCTAGAAACAAAAGGTAGGAAAATGGTAAAATACTACACTTAATGCATTAGCCAGTCTCTAAGTTATTGTGCAAAAGGCTTTTCTTCATCAAACGGCATCATTAACTTAAATTCTTGACCTTCACCAGACAGATCCACACAGAGAAGAGTCTGGCAAATTTGTAGGATGACATACGAATCAGGTATGGGTGCTACTGCTCTTGGTTGATAGTGGGCAAAGGCAGGTAGAAGAATTGAGGAAGCCATGGAATTACCCTTTTAACAGTTCTCGAGTAATCTAAAAAAAGACTTGAAGGCTTACGTCAACATTTGGCAGAGTTACAGAAAAAAAAAAAAAAAAAAGAGAAGCCCCGAAGAGAAAATGGAGAAACGTCAAAGTAAACACCTTGTTTTACAATTATGCACAGGACCTGTTTTGAACTCAACATGGTAAAAACTGTATCTTCTCTAATTCCCTCCACTACTACTATAATTTCCTACTTTACATGCCTCTTTATTCCTTGAAACATATACTGTGTTGAATAAAATACATTCAAAGCTCCAGACAGCTTGGCTTCTAAAAATTTTTGTAACTCAATTAAAAATATAACTACTCTAAACTACCCAGAGAATTCCACAATGTTTCAATAGTAAATAATATTGTACAGTAAGAAAATTCTTGATATCCCACCATTTACCTCAAAAACACAGCCATAAAATAAACCCATGCACTCAGTGAACATCAGAAACAATTCCAGAACAACTCTAACAAAAGATATGAAGAATATAACTCATCTTTCCCTCAAAATGCACAATGTAATTCCTTAATTAAAACTGCTGTCTTTTCAAAGCTACTTTGTAGATATAAACCATGAATTTTTAGACTAGTATTCCCCAAAGCAAAACAAGTTACTAAATGGCCTATAAATAGATTAAAGGAAACTTGCAGACTTAAAATAGAACAGCAAACAAAATGAAGTTAAAAAGAATATAAAATTGTGAAAACTAGCATCTCTAAACTGTACAGCTTTCAGATCTTGGCCCCAAGAATTCTTAAAACTCTGTTTCAGATCTTAATTTCTTACCTGTAGGAGAAGAGGTATAAAAGTTTCTATCTCCAGAATTTGAGCAGCCTCTTCCATTAAAATGTTATCATACTAAAAAAGGAAGAGAAAAATTTGTAAAAAACAACAACAAAAAAAAACCCTCAAAAGCCAAACAACTACCACCATAACCACAGCAACCATTAAAAACATAAGAATTTCAGATAAAAATAACAACATGTAAATTCTTCATTTATCATTATGTCCCTGCATCTGCAATTCACATTTCTAACCTCAGGAAAGAACCCCTCCTTCCAAATATATTTTCTTTGTACATCATTGGCCTGGATTACAGAATCTTCTATTTAGTTCTTTTCAGTTTAGTTCTTTACATTCTACATAAGCAAGAATTGATTTATAGGTATGTATGAGGTCATTCCTATTAGTATTCTTACCCTGGATAGTATTTTGGGGTAATTTTTTTCCCCTATGAATCCTACACTGATCACAACAATCCATTTCTGTCTCAACCCTAGGCATTCCACCCACCACCAAAGTATGTCAATTTTACCTTCAAAACTCCCTCTAAAATCTATTTTACTTTTCTCCATTTCTACCAGAACTACTACTTTAATTCAGGCCACCACATTAGTCCTTTCCTTTCCTGTCTTGCTTCCCTTAAGCCACTAACAAACTGTAATAGGATCACATCCACTTCTGGTTTCAAATCTTTCACATTGTGTGTGTGTGTGTGTGTGTGTGTGTGTGTGTGTGGGGGGGGGGGGGGGGGGAAATATGGCCTAGGCAAGAGAGTAGAGGGCTGCCTGCTTTATGCTAAAGCAGATCTATAAGGTTTTTAAACTCTTTAAGTTTGAAAAAATATATCCAGTATTAAAAATATTTTTAAAACTCTATCATCACTTATCCTAAACATCTTTAGATATAGAAGTATACAACAGGATTAATGAAAATTGTTAAGCAACAATATTTTTGGAAATTTGTGAAAAACTGCATGAAAGAATAAAATGCTAGTTATGACTGCATAATTTCCCCTTGTTATTTAACTAATATAATTTAATGTCACATTCAAATTACATTTTATATGTCAGTCTCAAGAACAAAATATTCAGGTGAAAACTTCTCACTAATAATTTACAAAAGGGTAAGTTCAGACCCCTGGGGTAAGTTCACACTACTTTTTAGTAAGTTGTCACATTTGTCCTACCTTACAGCTTAGGAACCTCTCCTCCAAGATAACAACAATTCTATCACCTTGAATTTATTTAGCACTATCTTTCAATGAGATCAAATATCTTAAAATTATCACTTTCATAAACAAATGAATAGCTAACTTTGATTCAAACCAGTACACAAACCCATCTTAAACAGATAAACGACTGCAGGAAAGTTAAATGATTTGTATTAGATTGGAGTTTAGGTAAATATCACTATCAAGCCGGGCGCGGTGGCGCACGCCTGTAATCCCAGCACTTTGGGAGGCTGAGGCAGGAGGATCGCGAGTTCAAAGCCAGCCTCAGCAATGGCGAGGCACTTAGCAACTCAGTGAGACCCTGTCTCTCATAAAATACAAAAAAAGGGCTGGGGATGTGCCCCAGTGGTCAAGTGCCCCTGAGTTCAATCCCCGGTACCACAAAAAAAAAAAAAAAAAAAAAAAAAAAATCACTATCAAAGTCATAAAGAGTCCGAAAATTCGAATTTTTGGCTCCATCATTACACCCTACTTCAATTCAATCATAGGTTAACAGGCTATCATGCTGTCCTTTGTCTTTGTCACATAATAATTTTTAACATCTCATTTTATAGTTTAAATAAGAGTATTCCATATCCTCTTATAGAAAGCTTTTTATTTATGGAATGAACAAATAATTTGATTAGATATATATTCAATATTTGAATAATGCAAGCATATAAATGTCTTACAACTAACAAACATTATAACATGTTTCTTATAGCTTTTAGTTCTGTCTGGAGATTTTTTAAACAAGTGATACTTAGCAAAAATAAAACATTGCCAGGCAAGGTGGCACAGGCTTGTAAACCCAGCAGCTTAGGAGGCTGAGGCAGGAGGATTGCAAGTTCAAAGTCAGCCTCAGCAACTTAGTGAGGCCCTAAGCAACTTAGCAAGACCCTTTCTCTAAATAAAATATAAAGAGGGCTGAGGATATGCCAGTGGTTAAGTGCCGCTGGATGTTCAATTCCCGGTACCACATACAAAAAAAAAAAAAAAAAAAAAACCCCAAAAAACCCACCAACCAAAAAAAACCCTTAACAAGTATGAGAATCTGGCTAAGCAACCACATGATTATGCTAATTAGTAGACAAAACACTAATAACCAGACTTAGAAAAACTAGATTTAAGATCACTAATCATATAAACATGGGATATTATCATTCACATTAAAAGAGACATTTTAAAGAAACTATAAATGAGAACTTTCATAGAAGTGAGCCAATATCCAAGAGGAAAAGCCTAGGTAATTAAAAAAAGTAAAGAAACAAAAAACAAACAATTGAATAGATGATGAAGTAAGGAACTAAATGTAAATCTTTACCTTGAAACCTAACTTTACCAAGTCATGTCGTTTTAAAGGCAGCATGAGTACAGGTCATAGCAATGATTTTGGCTTCCTTCACTAATAGGTATTTAGATCTGTCCAGTCCACTACGGAGGAGTTCAGAGGCTCTGAATTCCTACAAGAGTGGGGATGAGTGAAAGATTACTTTAGGGTAACAAACATAGTCTATGCATAAACCTAAACAATCCAATCAATCAGATGATTCTTGAGAAATTAATATGAATGTCTCATAAACTAAGACTAATGAGTCATAATTCTGTTTCTTATTATTTATGTACCAGTGGAGTTCAAATAATAGCTGACAATCAAGCTACAACTGGACTGATTTATGTATGTGTGTGTGTAAAGTAAAATATTTACAAAATAAACAAGAAAACTGAATAAAATATCAATTATCGTTATAGCTGCATTATTCAAGGTTCCTTTTACAAACAAACTATTTCAAGTATTTACGATGAAGGGAACTGAAGCAATGAACTAGTTATACTGATCACAAATGAGCTGAAAAGCCAACAAGGGAATAAAGTAACCCAGAGACTGAGAAGAGCAGGAAGTCCCTACCACTCCTAGACTAGGGAGAATAAAAGGTAAAAGTGCTGTTAGCAGAACTTAGCAACTAGGGTCACAAAACAAGAAGCTGGAACCATAATGGGCCAATCCAGCAGTCACAGAAGAGATGAAACACAAGGCAGAGGTAACTGAAGAGAAAATACCTTGGCTTCTCCCTTTTAAACTCCTGCCCTATCTCTCAGGATGTGGCTAAACGTAGTTGACATAGGCAGCTGGGACATGAAACCTACAAAGATCAGCTTGAACCTCAACCATGGTGGAGGTTGAAGATGGACAATAGAGGGTGTGAGGAGCATACAGGCCCAGGCAGAGTACCCAATATCAAGTTTATCAAATCTGAATATTACCCATACTTAACCAAACTGTTTTAATATTTCTACCTTGTTTCTTTAATAATTTGAATATTACTGGTACAGATAAGGTACCAGGCTCCCTACTCCTTCTTAAGGCAGCTACTGTTATGAATTGAGTATATTTTCCCCTATGACTTTGTGTTTACTGAATCATAAAGTAAGACATCACTTTGCAGGTTTTAAAAATTTTATTTATTATCATATTTTATATTATTGCTGTCTTTTTCCTGTGATGTTTGCTATAAGGAGGCATCCCAGGGGACCCTGGGTTCCAGATGTATTCTTGTCTCCTCTGTGTATTGATGATTCTTTTTTCATTTTAATACCAGGATCAACAGTCCTGGCTAACAATGGAACCTCACTTTTTGCCTACTGATCAAGAGGTATGAGAAATGCCACGTGGTAGTCTCAAATTCTCAAAGAACTATTGTCGGGGCTGTGGGTGTAGTTCAGGGCTCAACTGCTTGCTGAGCACGTGTGAGGCCCTGGGTTTAATCTCCAGCACCAAAATGGAGGGGGGAGGGGTGTTGGGGTGGCAGGGGAGGGGTGAAAGCATTCCTTTCTCAAGAACTAAGATCTTGGGGCTGGGGTTGTGGCTCAGCGCTGGTAGAGCACTTGGGGTTCAATCCTCAGTGCCACATAAAAATAAAAACGCATTGTGTACAACTAAAGCAAATAAATAAATATTAAAAAAAAAAGAACTAAGACCTTTATACCCCCCCCAAAAAAACCCAGAATAATGAGGACACAATTCATATTAATTTTTGCTTATTTCTTGAACTAAAACTATAAATGTGTTTTTAATAATTTTACTTAAAAGTACAATCTAACTTGTAACATTTGAATATTCCATATTTACTTCATTAAACAAAAAACATTAAACAAAATTAAAAATCTTTAAAGGAAAATTAAAAGCACAAGAGAATTCTTACCTCAAGCTGAGTAAAGATTTTCTTAATATGCCTGAAACATCCTTCAGCAATTTCCATGTCTTCTTCATAAGATCTGCCTTTAAAAATGGGTTGAGGAGCATTTGCAAAATATTCATGAAAAGGGAAGAAAGTGGAGATTTCCATAACATCTGGTGATGTACTACCTTTATTTTTCACTTTGCTGATATATTCTTCCCAACGAGACATTACCTGCAGAAAAAGGGACTTGAGGTTTGTTTTGCCAGGAATATGTTTGAAAGGATAAAACTAAAAATAGATCTAGTAAAAATAAGATCTGCCAAGTAAAGGGAATAAATGCAATCTTTGGCCCAATATAACTATTTCCTCTCCAAGTCACTGACAGATTACTCTTCATTCAAAAAAAGTAACCTTAGAATTTGAGGAGAAAAAAGGATCTTTAATAAAAAATGTAGAAACTGGAAAGAAAGTCAAAGTCATTTCAGGACTTGAGGACAGGAGAAGAGGGACGGGCAGGTATACTCTTAAACATTTACATTTTTTCTCCAAATCTCTTTAGAACATTTATAAAGAACTTCTGATTGAGTATATATTTGAAAGCACACCTTGTGACTTACGTGATACAGTTGAATTACATCCTTGTACAACATCAGCTATGCACCTACCAGCCAGTTTCTACTTAACTTCAATTTTTATAATTCTCCCAGGTCTTTTCCTGTTATGATTTCAGTGTTTCTCAAAGTGTAGTCCTTATGCAGAATATCTGAGAAGCTAAATAAAAACACAATTCCCACCCCTACTGAATGCTTTTAGGACAGGGCTTAGGAATCTGACCTTGTGAAAAGCTTCCTGATGTTTCTTTCATGTTACAAACTGTAGATCTACACTGTGAAACTTCAAATTCACTTTTTCAAAATTTATACATTATTTCTCCTACTTTTAAAAGTAGTTTTTACTGAGACAAGTGATTTTTTTTTTTTGTCAAATAGGCATTTAAGCATGATCTCTTTTCCATTCTTCAAAATTCTAAATAGTCTAAGTCTAATGTAGACTACTTTGCAAGAAAGTGCATGTCTTCCTTGCTTTTCAAGAAACCATGAAATCTGCTCATTTTGAATGCATCAACTGGCTTGTCTATCTCCTCAGAATGAGCATGAATCCATTCTTTCATATTTCAATGTTATGATTTGTATCTAAAATGCATTAGTATAAAAAGAACAAATAAATTACATATAAAATACTCATTATTTGATTATCAATGCATTTAGAATTATTAGCAATCCAACTAATAAAATTTATTTTTATTTATTTTATTTGGCTATTTCTCACTGGTTTTCATACTCAAAAAATATTAACCTTCACAAAAGTAATAGCATGCCATTAAACTGAAATCAACAGAAATTTTAATTTATAGTCCCATTGTGTATTTGGTTCTAAGACATAATTTATTTTGGGAGATTTGAAAGAAAAATGTTTTCCTTCATTAGTTGATTAATGAGATCATAAAATTATAGAACTGTACTCTGTTACCACTGGGAGGCTAGAAAATGTAGTTAAATTTCTATAGTAATAAGAGAGGGGAAAAAGGGAGGGAGGAAGAGATATAGGCGTGAAACTTTGTAAAGGCAAGAAAGAAAAAAAATTTAAAGCTTGCCAACACTGGCCTTTCACTGAATGAGTCATAAACCAGTTATTTAGCAAAGAAAATTGAAGATAATAAAAAATACAAATACTTAACATTTATAAATATAGCTCTGGTAATACCACATATTTTAATCTACTCAAGGAAAACAAAATAAGTGTTCAAGAAGAATCTTAGGGATCCATCCCAATTTTCAACTGGGGACCATATTATAATTAAGTATAATTTAAAAACCTTTAACATATTACCTGATATAAGAAGAAATAACCTGCGGTTTCACAAGTGTATGAGGCGTCTCCTGGAACCCCTAGACTCTTCTGCAGTCGTTTGACTTCTTCTAAAAGTTCTATTCTTCGAGCCAAGACATAATTAACTCTTCCATACCTAAAAATTTCAATTAGGTTAAAAAGGCAGCCGGGCGCGGTGGCGCACGCCTGTAATCCCAGCACTTTGGGAGGCTGAGGCAGGAGGATCGCGAGTTCAAAGCCAGCCTCAGCAATGGCTGAGGTACTTAACAACTCAGTGAGACCCTGTCTCTAATTAAAAACACAAAAAAGGGCTGGGGATGTGGCCCAGTGGTCAAGTGCCCCTGAGTTCAATCCCCCGTACCAGAAAAAAAAAAAAAAAAAAAAAAAAAGGCAAAACTCTGTAATGAAGAGACTTTGAAGAAAACTGTCAGCAAAATTCAAAATTAAAGAAAATAATAGAACTATAAACAGACAAAGAGGAAAAAGAGTATAAAACAATTTATATTTAACTATAGTTGGTCATTCCTGGATTACTTGACACCAAAAGCTACTTAAGTATACCCAGGGGTCCAGTGTGATTGAGGTCCTTTGTGGAGGGTAAATCAATTAGTTCAGCTATCTTTACACTGCCCCAAATAAAATTTATACAAAGAAGGGAGTACAGTGCATTCTGGCGCTAGACCAACAACAGTTTACAGATTGACAGCTTTGAATAGCACTGTTTTTGCATTATCATGTTGGGAGATTAGATTACTTCCAAAAGCTTTAAGAAGCAATTAGAAAGTATATTTGATCATCTACATATCCTAACATATAGCGTGGTACCCAAACCTATCAGTTTCCTAAATATTTGCTGAATTAATAAGAAAATCAATGTTTGGGGAGCATCCTGTCCAAAGAGAGTTAATAAACAAAGTAGTGGAACTAAAATTGGATCTCAAAGTTGATACATACTCTTTCCATAATAATGAAGTACCTCCCATTAACTCTTCAATGCTTAAAACAAGACTGAAGTAGTCTAATCACAGATATTCACATATTTAAAAAACAGGCAAAGGAAGAAGTCATATTTCTAGATGTTCCATAATTCAGAAATTCATCTTTGAGGCGGCCAGGAATGATGAAGAGTTGCAAAAGAGATAGAAGATACGGTCTATGATTTGAAGAATTTTTCCACTTAGAAGGATAGAAACATCGTGAGAGGCAACTTGTTCTGTTTGCTTATCTATAGCTTAAATTTTTTTCTATAATGAACACTTTGGTAATGAGAAAAAAATTAGTAGTACTTAGAGAGACCTTATAATAAAATCCCAATTCTTGTGACATAACATTAAACTTAAAAAAGCAATATATAGTGAAACTGTTTGTACTATCTGCACGATTATTCTGTAAATATAAAACTATACTTAAAAGGAGACTATAAATTGTTTTTTAAAAAAGAAAAATACAAAACTTCAAATAGCCTGATTATTAAAAAAAGATTACTAATAAGTTGTTTTGAGGGAGTGTAATTCTGAATGATAACGGCCCCTATACTACTTTACCAGGTTTTAAATATTTTTTCTTTAGGAAAAGTGATATTACTTTTTTTTGTAGAACAATAATCATTTTTTTCTTTTTAATTATGACAAAGAGAAATGAAATATGCTCAAATGTATAAGCACACACATGCTAATAAGACAGAACTTAGCTTGTGTATCAGAAAGCAAAAAAAACCACTTTTCCCCCTAAAATATAGTAGCACATGAAATTGTTTAAAAAATTCTATTATAATACCTTTACAAACAATAAATTCTGCAATATCGCTGAGCATTTCATCAGCACCTTTATGTTCACTGAACTCTGAATTATTAAATCTTAGGGTCTAATCCACTTTCTTAAGTTAGCTTTAACATAAGAAAACACTATGGGAAAACTTCAGTGAAGTATCGGCAGTAGAACCCATGATTTATGGCATGTTGTTCTGTGTAACACAGTGACTTTTTATGAGCTAAATATTTGGTGATCTCTGTAATATAAGAACTCAGAATAAACAAGATGCATTAATTTCGTACTCTTTTAATGTGTATGATCAAGTCAACATATTAAATATGTTCAGCTATTACTGACTGAAATTACGCTTTAAACATAAATTTAAGTATAAATGAAATGAGTTATAAAGTAACTTTAAAGAAAAACATTAAAATACTAATGGCAATAGAAATTTAATCTGGAAAATTTTAGTCAACTTATATAATATTAATCATAAAATACAGTTAAACTGGAAATAAGCCCCCAAACCTACACTATCACTAAACTATTAATTGACATTTCTCTAAATAAATCAACCTCTTAATTGGTACCTAAAAAATGTAAGTTAAATGTCAAGATGAAATGTGAAAAAAGAATCATCTAAAGTTGAATAGTTTTAAACTGGCAAAATTAAAAATTACTTCAATAAATAGAAAACAAATGGCAATTCACAATTTTATAAAGATGAACAAGATAATTCTCTTCACAGAAATGACTATGTATACTTAAAAACATGGCATAAACAATATATAATCTCAGTGGGTTATATAAAAATTTGAGAATTACATTTGATCATTCATAGCTCTTTTCTTTTGGTGTGTCTTTAATAAAGGAGGAGAAAGTTAAATATTCTTCAGTACAGTGTTTCAAAATTCACCACCCTTTGCTCACCTGCTGAAATCTTTCTCTGTCTCCAGCTCTTCTTCTCCATGACCAAGACGCAGCAGGTGGCGCTCATCGATGTCTAAAGCCATGATTTTCTCAAACAATTGGTTCAGGGCCTGGAAAATAAACAAAAAGGATGATGGTCAGTTTCAAAGACTCAGTAGATATCTTTAAAAATAACAGAAACTAACATTTAGAATGAGAGAGTACTGCTCAATAAAAATCACAATCTAACCAGAAGGAAATAGGTCTTATACTAGGCCATTTATAATTTAAACAAAATAATACTTTTATTGATTTCTGATATTACCATATATGTACACTTGGCTAAATGAATAACTGAAAACCATAAAAACTACCCACC
Organism: Tamias sibiricus; assembly: GCA_025594165.1. NCBI lineage: Eukaryota > Metazoa > Chordata > Mammalia > Rodentia > Sciuridae > Tamias > Tamias sibiricus. The sequence continues at coordinate 92,243,418 of CM046659.1, forward strand.
CATAAAACCTGAGCTTCTAATTTCTGAAAGAGAAAGACATTGGTTCAGTGCTATTTCCTCCAAGTTGTAAAAATTCCTAAAATAATTCACCATACTGAGTTTCATTTCATTCACAGCATTTACAAGGCTGCAGAGAATCAAAAAAGTTTTCACAGCTGGAAAAGGACAATGAGAAGGCAGTGTGTATAGGAAGATTACAACAGAGAAACGTAAAATGCATCATTCAAATCTTAAGCTAAAAGTCTTAATGTCTCTATACATTAAAGAGTGTTCATTTATCATAAACTATTCTGATGAAAGCCATTTAGAAGTCACTTCTTTCTACCTGTGAAATATCCATACTTAGGGGTTCTTCAAATCCTAATATCCATTATCTAAACCCCTGTAGTTATATAAAGTTTGGCAGAAATACAAAAGTTTCACAGAATGGAAAGATACACTAATAAAGACATCATTTAAAAATTAGCCCAATTCAAAATCTCTCCTTTACCATAAATCCAACCCTACCCCATCAAGTCAACATCTAGTCTCGTAAACATCCAAGTTCCATAATGTAGATACAGATATCCTTTACTATCAACATTCTAGCAGAGTTCATAAACTGAAGAGATTAACAAATTTTCAGAAAAATTTCCCACTACCCCAACTTTTGATATTCAATTATTAAAAACTCAGGACCATACAAAACATCAGAATACATGGCATTGCTTGCTACTCTTAGTCAGGAATCACATAGATTTAGAGTACAAAAAAAAAAGATTATAATCTCAGAAAAATTATTCCATTGTAAATTATAAGGTTACGAAGAAACTACTTGAATTATACATGCAAATGAAGACCTAAAAAACAAAACAATTAATTCAAGGAAAAAAAAAATCAATAGACGCCCTTAGCAAACAATGAATTCTTAGGCTATTTTTGCAAATAAACCTTCTCTATGATTGTGCTATATGAGTCAATCATAAATAAAGGACATTGTAGAAAGTCATATCAAGGTAGGGCAAAATAGTAAAAAAATACTGTTAAAAACTTATGACTTGGGCTGGGATTGTGGCTCAGCGGTAGAGCGCTCGCCTAGCACGTGCGCGGCCCGGGTTCGATCCTCAGCACCACGTAAAAATAAACTCATTGTGTACAACTAAAACAAACAAATAAATATTAATAAAAAAAACTTATGAATCATTATTTGTTCATTCTAAGAATTCAGAAATAGGTATAATTATTAGACTAAATTTTATTAAGTAGAAGAAAATATTTTATATAATTTTTCTGTTTCCTTTATCAAGATGTAGTCCAAATCAATCCCTCAAGATAACTCCCCTGCATAAATTCACCACATTGTACAACAAGCCAACATTACTCATAGGCTTCGAAAATACTACACATATAAAAATGTGGGCGAATGAACTGGATAGCATTACTAAAAATAAGTAAGTCAAATTGTAGCTTAAATAAATAGATTGACATTTCCAAAACTCCAAAACTCTGAACTTCTTTGTAGACCAAATCTTCTGAACATGGGCCAAATGATGTCACCACTAAGTATTTTTTTGGGGGGAAGGGGGGGTTTACCAGGGATTGAACTCAGGGGCACTAGACCACTGGGCCACGTCCCCAGCCCTTTTATTATTTTTTTTGTATTTTATTAGAGACAGGGTCTTACTGAGTTGCTAAGTGCCTCACCATTGCTGAGGCTGGCTTTGAACTCGTGATCCTCCTGTCTCAGCCTCCCAAGTGCTGGGATTACAGGCACCACTAAGTATTTTTGAAGGATTAGAGGACCATGTAAACTTCAGCATATTTTAGGATATTCTCAGAACTGTCTATCATATTTTGCTCCAGAATTAAAAAATCTAATTTGTTCTTACTCATTTCTGACGGCTTCAGAAGGACTAAGAGCGCACACAGTGCTTCAATGTAGTAAGAATATTAGCATGTTCGCTTCGCAAAGATTTTAAATTCAATTTGGCATTAACATATTGTTGACCTTTGGCTGGGGTTGTGGCTCAGTGGTAGAGTGCTTGCCTGGCATGTGTGAGGCACTGGGTTTGATCCTCAGCACTGCATAAAAATAAATACATAAAATAAAGGTATTGTGTCCATCTACAACTAAATAAAAATTTGAAAAATATATTGTAGATCTTAATCTTTTAGGAATACTCATTCTACTAAATGAAGAAAAATGCTACTGGTAAGGGTTAGTTAATACCTTCTGTCTCAAAGTAAAAGCACTAGTGTGCACATGCATGCATACGAATGCACACACACACATACACATACACACACTTACCTGATTGGAATGAGTAACAATTAGGGTCCTCTGCTCTGGGAAATTGTGGTAGATGTTGGATATGATCTGTACTGCCACATCTGTTTTTCCTGTACCAGGTGGGCCCACAACCTAGGGGGGAAATAAAGATGAATACATAATATATATCAAAGACTAAATTATCACATTACCACAAACTAGAAAATGGAAATTCTAGAAATGAAAGATTAAATAACAAATTAAAAATTCATTGGATGGACTCAATAGCATAATAGGGCAAAGCTGAAGAGTCAGTAAATCTGAAAACAAAAAATAGGTAGTTTACAAGTGATGAAAAAGAAATATCACATGCATATCAATCAAAAGAAAGATGCAGTGCCCATATTATCACTAGACAAAGTGGACTTTAGAGCAAAGATAATTGCCAGTGATAAGAGACATTACATAATAACACAAGGGTCAATTCACCAAGATGACATAACAGCCTTGAGGTATGTACCCATCTACAAAGCTTCAAAATACATTAGGCAAAAATTAACAGAAATGAAAGGAGAAACAGATTCACAATTATAGTTGAAGATGTCAATATTCTTCTCTCAGTAATCAACAGAAATTACTGTTTCAAAGACAAAAAAAAAAAAAAATCAGTAAAGATACAGAAGAACTTAAAAAAAACCCAAAGGGATCTAACTGACATTTACAGTTCACACTACCCCCAAACAGCAGAATATACATTCTTTTCAAGTACACAGGAATAGTCACCAAGACAGATCATATCCTAGGCCAGAAGACAAATCTTAATAAATTAAAAAAGTAAAAGAAAAACACTTGAAATCAAAGAATACATTAAAAATCTTGTGCTCATTCCTGGTCTAAATTCAGATAACAACATGTGTCATAGTAATTCTCTTACCATAGTGAGCCCAGGCTGCATTCCAGCACGAATGGCCTCTATCTGTGTATGAGTGAACTGAATAGTATTACTGTAAATAAAGGGTCAATAAAAAGTTGGTTAGAAATAGAGATAGATGACATTTAGTATAAGTTTGGAAAAACAATGGCTAGAAGTCTGTTCTGTATTTGCCCTTGTTCTCTCGATCTCTTTTTACATTTACATAGTCCACCTCTAAAAGAATAAATTTTGTGGCAGTGGGGGTACTGGGGAATGAACTCAGGGGCACTCAACCAGTGAGCCACATCTCCAGTGCTATTTTGTATTTTATTTAGAGACAAGGTCTCACTGAGTTACTTAGTGTCTCTCCATTGCTGAGGCTGGCTTTGAACTCGTGATCCTTCTGCCTCATCCTCCCTAGCTGCTGGGATTACAGGCATGCAATCACTTTTTGATATGTTTAACCCATTTCAGACCTGTTTTGGCCTGCAAAAGTTGCAGCTCCCAAATATTATGCCACATTTTTAGTTACAGCACACTTGCACTAGGGCTACTGCTATATGTAATACAGGATCATGAAGTAAGAACTCTGCTCAAATTAAGGTAACCCTGTGTGGTAGCATTTATTTCTCAGAGTGCAAGAACATGTTCCTTTCTGAAATATTATTACAGATTAGCCTAAAATGTCTGAGCTATTCAGTTGAACAACAAAATAAAAGGAAAGAAGGTCCAGAAACTAAAGTATCTTAAGGTTTTAAAAGAATAAGAAAGCCAAGTACATTGGTGCCTGCCTGTGATCCCAGCAACTCAGAAGGCTAACGTAGGAGGATTGCAAATTCAAGGCCAGTGCTGGCAATTTAGTGAGATCCTGTCTCAAAATAAAAAAAATTTAGGGGCAGGGGTTGTGGCTCAGTGGCAGAGTGCTCGCCTCGCACGTGCGTGGCCCGGGTTAGATCCTCAGCACCACGTAAACATAAATGCATTGCATTGTGTACAACTAAAGTAAATAAATAAATATTTTAAAAAAAATTTAAAAAGGGCTTGGAAGGTAGTGCAGTAGTAGAGCACCCTTGGTCTTAATCCCCAGTACTGCAAAAATTGAATGCATGAATTAAGTTAAAATAAAAACAGTAACACATCTGAAATAGCAAATTTATAATACTTAGAATAGGTAGTCAAATTACCGTTTGGGTTGGTTATAAGGATAAGGTCCCCTATTAGGAATAACATGAGGTTCAACAATTAAGGTTTGTGCCTCTTCAGTGTCTTCATCTTCATCTACACCTTTCCTTTTCTTCCCCTTTCCACTTCTTACTGGAAAAGTTATCCTACGAGACCAAAAACATTGTTCAGTTTACAATTAAAAAGGATTTATTAAGTACCTATCTTGTGCATGACTTATATGGAGAATAATCAGATGAGTAAGAAAGATTTTTGGCTTAAGGGAGCTTACTATCTGTACATAAACTGAACAAAAGTAAATTCACAAGCATTAAAATGTGATGTTAAAAAATAAGTCCTTGGATTAGTAAAAAGTCATCCAATTAATGAGAGGATCAAAGAAATAGAAAATATTTATGCCATATGCAGTAAAGTGCTTTATTTGTGTCTTTCACTGAATCAGAAAAGACATTAAGGGACAGGTAGCAGTTGAGTTTCAAAGAATTTAGATATCTGAAGATGGAAAGAGAAGCTACTACTGGAAGAAAGAGGTAACAGCAGAGGTCAAGTACAAGCAGCCTAATTTTGCTGGAATGTAGAGTGCAACAGAGAAGAGTAAAGGACAGATATGCAGCATGAGCCTTGTTATGACACTTCTAGAACATCTATCTTTTTAGGCAGAAGTTCTTGGCCTGGGAGTGAAGGTTACTCTCCATAGAAAGGGAAGTCCAATGAACTTCCTAAAATTAAACTAAAAAATGAATCATTTACATGCAATTTTTTCAATCTTTCTTCAAAACCTTAAAGGACAGACAGTACCAGAAACAGCTAAGAACTAGTAGGAGGCTAACAGGTCAGGCTTATTTGGTAAGCAAAAGATGCAATCAGCTTTCTTAGGGAGTGAGTGGCTCTAGTAGTAAGGCATATAATAGTTCAAGCAAAGAGAGAGAGGTAGGAAAGACACCACCACCACAAGGACTAAGGGCCTAGAGATGTAGCAGTCAGAAATAACATTTGAAAAACCTATCCTATTTATAGCAGAAACTACTCTACATGTCCGGAATTATGAGAGTAAACATTTTAAAAAATAATGCTGAGATTTCAAGATGGGTGACTAGAACAATAATTTCTGCCATTAACAGAATTAGGAAGTATGGGCTGGGGTTGTGGCTCAGTGGTAGAGCGCTAGCCTAACATGTGTGTGGCCCGGGTTTGATCCTCAGCACCACGTACAAATAAACGCATCAGTGTACAACTAAAGCAAATAAATAAATATTAAAAAAAAAAAAGAATAGGAAGTATGGAGATAGAGACAAGGTTTGGGTGTTATGAAGGATATATTTTAAAATATATTTAATTATTATATTTTATCTAACAGTCAACTGAAAGCTGTGTATTATAATGTCTAGCTAAGAAAGTAAGCCCAAGGATGTGGTTGTGACTCAGTGGTAGAGTACTTGCCTAGCATGTATGAGGCACCACATTAAATAAATAAATAAATAAAGATTTACCAATGACTAAAAAAATATTTTAAAAAAGAAAGAAAGAAAGTCCACCCAAGGATACCACCCAAGCTATCTGAGTCTTTTCCCTCTAATCCATATGAAGAATTCAGGGAATGGCAACCAACTGCTTCAGATACTTCATTCTGTTTTTCTACTCAAATTTTAAAAACCAAAGCTAATTTAACATTTAATATAACCAAATTTTTAATACAGGTTGTATATCTCAAATCTGAACATGCAAAATCTGAAATGCTCCCAAACATGAAACTTTTTGAGCACTGAGATGACTTTGCCAGCTACTCTTCTGACAGAGGACTGATATTCAGAATAAATGAAGAACTCAGAAAAATCTAACATCAAAAACACAAATAATCTAATTAATAAATGAACAAATAAATTAAACAGACACTGGTCAAAAAAATTCAAATAGCCAACAAATACATGAAAAAATGTTCAACATCTTTAGCAAATGGGAAAAGCAAATCAAAACTACACTGAGATTTCCTCTCACTCCAGGTAGAATGGCAGTCATCAAGAATAAAAACAATAATAAATGCTCGATCGGATGTGGAGAAAAAGAAACACTTTTATACAGTTGGTTAGACTCTTAAGTAAGTACAATCACTATGGAAGTAAGTCTGGAGGTTCCTCAAAAGACTAGGAATGGAACCACCATATGACCAACTATGTCACTCCTTGGTATTTATCCTAAAGAATCAAAGTCATCATACTATAGTGATAATGTATACCCATGTAGAACAGTTCACAATAACCAAACTATGGAACCAGCCTAGGTCTTCCTCAATGGATGAATAAAGTAAATGTAGTACATGGACACAATGGAGTTTTTCTGTCATAAAGAAAAATGAAATTATGTCATTTGCAGAAAAATGGATGGAACTTAAGACCATTATGTCAAACCCAGAAGGTCAAGGGTCATATTTTTTTTTTCTCATATGTGGAAGCTAGAGAGGAAAAAAGAAAATTGGGGGCAAAGGTCTCATGAAAACCAAAGGGAGAACAATAGAGTAGAAGAAACAGATCAGGAGGAGAGAAAAGAGGAGGGAAAGAAAAAATAGTGGAGAATCATACTGGCCAAATTCTATTATTATACTGTGTGCACATAGGAATGCATAAAACCCTTCCATCATCTACAACTATAATGTACCAATAAAACATACGGGAAAAAAGTTATAGATTTTCAAACATTTCATATTTTAGATCTTCAGATTAAGAATGTTCAACCAGTAAAGTCTATGCAAATATCCCAAAATCTGAAACACTCTGAAATCTAAAACACTTCTGGTCCCAAGCATTTAAATAAAGGATACTCAACCTATATTTAAAAATCTGTAAAAGCAAGCAAGGGTAAAAGAAAAAAAAGAATTTCCTAAAGTCAAAATAAAGTTCAACATCACATGGCTATGTGTATTAATTAGAAAACATATCAGATTAAGGGGGCTGGGGATGTGGCTCAGTGGTAAAGTGTTTGCCTAACTTGTGTGAGGCCCTGGGTTCAATGCTCAGCACTGCCAAAAAAGAAGGAAAAAAAAAAAAAAAAGAAGAAAATATATCAGATTATATGTAAGATGCAAAGACATATTTCATCAGACACTATATTTAGTTTTCTCCAGACAATACACATTTACTGATTTTTGTTTTTGCTTTTGTTTTTGTTTTGTGGTGCTGGGGACTGAACCCAGTGCCTTATGCCATGCGAGACAAGCACTATACCAACAGCTATATCCCCAGCCCTTTTACTGATTTTTTATAAGACATGAAGCTACTTTAATTGTGGCTTTAAAAATAGCTTCTGCCCTAAAAGTAAAACATAATAAACTTATCTCAATGATTATATGTAGGGACTGCCAAAACAAAATCCTGATATAAAAACTTAAAACTCACTTTAGCCATTGGTGCTCATGGCCTATACAGACAGACTACAGAACACTTGAAAGGAGTACATCCATGTCTGACTTTACCTGAAAGGGGGTATCTGTAGAGCTGGGTCATCCACAGTTACTTTAACATTATGACCAGGAAAACTGGCTTTTAAATGTTCAATGGAGAGAAATGTATCATTGAAATCAAGGGTAGCAATCTGATTGGGCATTTTTGAATAATGGGCACTACTTGGGTCCCCGTAACCTAAAATGATATCATGTAGCCAGTCAGGTACCACACAGTCAGTATTCATCAGGTTTCGAATAGTCTCCAGCACAGCCTGTGAGTAAAAGGACAGAAAAGGATTGTGTCAATAAGACAACTCAAACATTTGCACTTCACTGGAATGCAGAGCTGGCTGCACTAATCCAGAATTCCCAAGTGTTTCAGGGCAAGAAGCTATTTTCTGCTGACAGGTGCTTGGCTAGACTGAATCAACAGCTATATTTTCAGCTGATACCATACCCTGATTTAAACAAAAGAACAAACTTAGCAAGAACAGTTTATCCATTGAGTTAACTTAGGCATAATGACATAAATGAATTTACCACTTGACTCCTATTGAGTAGGATAAGAATTAGACTTATGTCAACCCAATAGCATGAAAATATTACAGAACCAAAGAAAATGCTTCCTTAGAAACTCCTGGAGTCTTTCTCTCTTATAATCCATAGTTCTTGTGCTAAAATCACACATAACCAGAGCACATTAGTGTATGCCTAAATCACAAAACATCACAATTTAGAAATACTAAAATCAGCATGGTAAGAAATAATAATAAAGTGAACAAAATTATAAAAATTTAAAAAATGTCAAATAAAATTACAGAATAAAGAATCAGGACTACAACAAAAAGTTATTGTAGTAGCTAACACATATATACTGTCAAAAGGAATTACTAAAAGCCAAGGCAGATTCTTATAAAAATATAAAAATTATTTCGACAAAATAATCTATCCTACACATAGAAATGAGGAGATAAGGCTATTATGATGTTTTAAATGGTAATTGCTACAAAATCCAATTTAGAAAAAAAATCACAGGATAGACTATGTTAATCTTAGTGTCTGGTTTCACATACTTGCCTTTATCACTATCTGAAATTCTCTTGGTTCAAATACTTCATTACTTGTTTGTCATTTGTTTAACCTCCAACTAAAATATAATTTTCAGAGTACCAGGGACCCAGAACAATTTGAAGATGGGATGGATGTATGGATATATAGACAGATTAATGAGTATGTTCATATAACACTGATGAATAAGATGAAAGCTCTGCCCTCTAAGGAAATTGTAATTCTAGGAGGGAGAAAAAATATGTCCTTAACTATGACACAAAGCAGTAGATTGTGGCCAACAGTAAAGAATATTACAAAATACAATAAGTTCACAGTGGATGAGAGATATGAATGCAGGGGAGACTTTTAACATTAGGAAAAATTTCATGGAGGACAGTGGCACTTTAATTTAGCTCAAGTAAAGAATTTCTGATGCACTCTGATTTATTTTATCATTACTAGAAAGTCACAGAAATGTTCTGAGAAGCAGAGTAAAATGATCAGTGTTATACAGTAGGAGGAAAGGTATGAAATATAGGTGATTATGAGGAGACTAGGGAAGAGACACATCCAACTGTCTAGGCAAGAAGTGAAATATCCAGATCAGAATAGGCTGTAGGAACTGGAAAAGAGAAGGAAATGAGGGATGCTGCTCAGGTAAACAAGAGAACACCCAAGATACCAAGAGTATTCTTCCTTTCCCCAAACAGGCAAGCTTTGGGAAAGTTCCCCCTTTCTTGGATCAGAACCTCAATGTCTCATCTGAACTCCCTTATACCTTCATGTGTAGCCTTCTTATGGCTTTTGGTACCTTCTAACCTTTCATGGTGGTTATTTGTTTATATTTCTAACTTCGCTTGTTAGTAGTTAAGCTCTCTAAAGGTATAAGTTGTGTTTTATTCATTTTTATAAGCCTCATATCACTTTGCCAAGTATATACATTAGGCATTAAATAAATAAATACAGGAAAGAATTTTTTGTTGTTTATAGTGAAGTGATTGAGATTCATTTACTGAAAACTGACTAAATGTGAGACTGTTATAAGTACTTGGAAAACCTGGAAACAGACTTCTCCACCCTTCATTCACTCAATAAATATTTGTTAAGCACATACTCTATACCAGGCATAGCTCTAGGTGTTAAGATTATGTTGACAGATGAAACAAAGACCTTGCCCTCACAGACTTGCCATCGAATGGTGAAGTCAGGTAAGTAAATTATATACATGTTCAATGTTTAAGGTTTATAATATAGTTTCAAATAATATTTTTTTCAAAAAAAAAACCTTCCTTTACTAAACTCTTCTCCCCAGAAAATTATAAATCTCCCTAAATCTCCCTTTGCCACTAATGAATAAAGCATAGATATATTATATCAGAGTAATTCAGAGCCTTGGGGTTTCACATTTGGATGTAAATCTACTTTTAATTTAAAAAAGAAATTCTAGTAAATAAGTAAACAGTTTTCTTCACCTCATCCTGGGGTATAAAAACTGAGTACCTAATATTAAAAAAAGCTAGAAAAGAGGGTGACCTTTTAGAAAAAAACCTCCATTCATATTTTAAGTTTTTTATTTCTCAAAAAACAAAACAGATTTAGCAAATGAATTTCCTTAATTTTTTATATTTAATCAATATGTTACGAATTTAGGAGTATTATTTAAAATAATATTAAAGTAATAATTATTTGCTTAACAAATCTTTTATACTCAACATTTATGCATTTATGTCTTATGATTATTTAAATTGTGACATAAGTACCTTTATAGTTATATAGCCAAAACAATACCTTAAAGTTATTTTCCTTTGGTTTTCTCCTCATTATTATATTGAAAGTTTCATATACATCTTCTGCTCCATTTTGTATAGTATTGGTCATATCCTGTTGATACTGGTTGGGATCCAAAAATACTCTAAATGTTCTTGACTCTCCTCTAAGATTGGGTCTGGGTTCAGGTCCTAAAAGTTTTTAAAAGTTTGTTAAATGAAATACTTTTCAAATATCAAAGTAAGTTAATAGTATTTCTTTTCTAGGAAGAAAAAAAAAAGAAAAAGAAAAAGAAAAAACCATCCAGACCTAACTCTATCCATTCTTCTCACTGAAAAACCCTCTACTCATCCACTTCATATTTCAAGAAGCTGAAAGCATTTCCCCCTTTCTCTATAGATTCTTATGATTCCTTTCAAGTCACATAATATTTATGATGCAATGCTGTGAACTACAACTATTTGTATATATCCTCAACTAATATTGGAGCTCTTAGAAATCAAAGTTACTCAGAGCTCCTACTAGGGCCTTACATACAGTAAGTACTCATAAATATTTTCAGAGTAATAAACTAGAGATGAATAGCCTAGACATCAGCAGTTTAGCAGTGATGTGATCTCAAAATCACAGATGGTAGAAGCTGATTTAAGTTTTAATGGAACTTTAGCAACCAAGTTGTAAAATAAGCATTAGTCTTAGATGTACTCATAATTTAAGAGGTATTTTTTATAAAGGAAGTTAGGTCAACAGAAGAAAGAATTTCAAAGGAACCATTAGAGATAAGCATAAAAGAGCTGAATAACCCTGTAAAGCAGTTTTTAAGTGGTAATAATGCTATCATCTCAGGCAGGGTCATTCTGTCTATATGATAATTCTTTAGATGTTTAGCATCCCTGGATCTCATCCACAAAATGCCAACAACCTGTCATTAACCACCCTTACCCTAGTTATTTGACAATCTATGTATCACCACACATTTCCAAACATAGTGCAGTACTGTTTCCAATTGAGAACCATTACTATAATGAATCAACACAGTAAAACTTAAGAAGAAAACAAGTAGATAAATATATCACTGAATATAAAAAAGCTTTAACAATTTTAAGAATTGTTTAGAAATTTTTCAAAGCAATATTGTAAACTATTATAAAGTGATAGTTTTGAATAAATGTGATTTCAAAACATCCTGTCCTTTCCAATATTTAACACAGAAGCTTTTGCAAAATATTTGACACATAATTGTGCATATTTATGGGGTACAATGTAATATTTTACATCTAACATAGAAGCTTTGAACCATAGTACCTATTTCTAAAACTGTGAAGTAGGTACCTTACACATCCTTTATATACTCTTATGTTGAATTAGTATGTATACAACTAAGAATTTTACTTAAGAAGCAAAAAGAAAAAAAGGCAAAGAAACTTATTCTGTACACACAATTTCAAAGAGATAGACCACCATACCATCCTCAATGACACGCCCTTTATCATCCAGCATGCCCTGGATTTCACAGCCTCTGACATAAACCAGGCCAACCTGCTCGATGAATGGTCTCCTCCGGTCAAACTTTGTACCATAAGGTTTTGTGGGACGCACAGTAATTAGAAAACATACATCATGTTTACGAAGACCTAGCAAAACATAAAAAGACATTTTCATTTTTTAGAACTTCATTGTTTTTAGTCTTTTGTTGGCAAATTCTCAACCTTTTATAAGGAACAGAGATATTAAAAAACAATTTTAAATATTAAGGGTGACCAATGATTATATTTTCATAGTATACAATTATGGGTTTTCCTATAACCTTTAATACTTAATATCTCATAGCAATAATTATGTCAAAACCTCTTTTATATTAAAATTAGAAACTTTTATATCATGAATTCATTTCTGAATAAGTCATGCTCCAAAATTGGATGCTCATCATCATTCTTATTTTTAACATTCTTAATAAGTAACCAAAAATGTGGTTGGCATATAATTCATCTATATCATATTTAGCAGGTTTCTTTCTTTCTTTTTTTTTTTTAAAGCAGGTTTCTAACATCACTTTAAGCCACCTGTCAGTGTTATTCCAACCACAGCCTAACTGTATTGTATTAAAACAGGTCAATTCAGAATAATTCATCAAGGCACAAAAGAATTGTTTACAGATAATACCATGAAAAACATGGCTGAATATATATAGTTTTAGATGCAAATAGTGGACACTTTTGTAAGTAAATGTCAAAAAGTAGGAGATTTGAGCCGGGCATGGTGGCGCACACCTGTAATCTTAGTGGCTCGGGAGGCTGAGGCAGGAGGATCACGAGTTCAAAGCCAGATTTAGCAAAAAGCGAAGTGCTAAGTATTCAGTGAGACCTTGTCTCTAAATAAAATACAAAACAGGGGTGGGGATGTGGTTCAGTGGTAGAGTGCCTCACACCCAAAAAAAACCCAAACAAACAAAAACAGAAATAAGAGATTTGTGTCAAAGTCCAAAGTTTCTCCACCATCAGATCAAATAATGGACTCAAATGACTTTCCAGCCAGGCATGGTGGTACATGCCCATAATCCCAGTGACTCAGGAGGCTGAGGCAGGAGTATCCCAAGTTTGAAGCCAGCCTCAGCAACTCAGCAAGGCCCTAAGCAACCTTAATGAGACCCTGTTTCTAAAGAAGAACTTTGGGGTGTGGGTATAGCTCTGTGGTGGTAAAGTGCCCCTGGGTTCAATTCCCAGTACAAAAAAATAAAAAAAAGGAAAAGAAAAAAAGACTTCCCAGCTCTATTAAAAGTACAGATATGGGCTGGGGTTGTAGCTCAGTAGTAGAGCACTTGGTTCGATTCTCAGCATCACATAAAAAAAAAAAAAAGGCATTCTATCCATCTACAACTAATATTTACATATGTATGTATATGTATACATATATACATATGTACATACATACTCACACACATACATATTAAAAATTTTTTAAACAAGGACAGATACTACATGACAGGGACTATACTTACTAACGTGTAATGTTATGCCATTTAATTGTCATTGCTTTTCTGATCCATTTTTTAAAAATGTTTTTAGTTGTCAATGGACCATTATTTTATTTATTCATTTATATGGTACCCCTGAATTCAATCCCCAGTACCAGGAAAAAAAGAAAAAAATCCCAACCATTACTATTCTCAGGGATACACACTGTGTAGAAGTGTTTAATACCTCCTTAAGTTTCAAGGGGTAATAAGTATAAGACTTTCTCCACCAACCTAATGTCTTTCTCAAGGTTCAGCAATAATAAAGGTGCAAGTCATTCTAGATGTGTATTGCAACAGACTGGAATTCTTTTGAAGGATACAGGAGTCACAAAAACAATCTGTCACAAACTATACCCACTAGATTAGCCATTTGTTAAACATTTGGCCAGCTTCACTGCTGAATTCCTTGATAAATATATCATATGTTCCATATGTTTATAGCTATGTAGGGAGCAATAATTTCTGAAAACTGATCCATTAAGGGAGTATCCCTTTCCTTCTGGCATGCAAAGAAGGTAGCAGGAGATTAAACCTACTGGCTACTATTTCTTACAACAGGGCAGCAAGTAAGAGTCTCACAGACAGCTGGGGGGAAAATATAAAAGTGCCAATTAAAAATCAGCTCATGAGCCACTTCTGACACAGGTGTTCTTAGTGATGTTTTAACTCTGAATTGGTAACTTTGAACATGTCTGCCTCTGAAAAAAATTGTGACATAGAACTCTCACCCCTAAAATCTTTCCTAGTAAAAAACGGGGAAAATCACTGGTTTAATTTCTCTGCAACTGTTATATATCTTTGAATAAATTTGATTTTACTGATTTTTTTTATCTGCCTTCTTCGCTTTGGTGAAAATAAACTATTATTTCTTTCTTAGTTATTTCACTGTATTTCCTTTCCCCAAACTCCTTTCTTAATCTTTATTCATCACAAAGTATACACATCCCTATACTTTTCACTTTGGCTGCTTTTATCTCTTGAAAATATCAATTTTCCTTTCTTACACTGAACATGTATGCAAATAATATGTGGGTTTTCTCCCTTTCTAAAATGAACACTATTGCTTTTATTCTTTTTGAATTGTTCCTATCAATTCATATTATCTTAATTTGTGACTTAAAATGCTCTCCTCTCAGCTCTGCAAACTGCAATTTCCAAAACACTGGGATACATATATGATCTTCTTCTTTTTATTAAAACATTTGGGATATTTAAATATTCTTGAATGATCCTTGGTATTTTTACTACTAATAATTAAGACAACTGCCTTCCTTTAAACCAAATTTCAAGGATAAAATGTAATAAAAGTTTAAGAAAATCTTTATTTAAAAAAGGGTAACATTTAGTAAAGTACTCTGCTAATACTCTAAGTGAAAAATCTACAAACTAAAAAGGTCAAAGGTAACTTCAGCGTTTCAAATACAAAATTACCTTCCCATTCGTCTTTGATGTGATCTCTGACATTCAAATTGATGGTGACATCTGCCCGAACTCGGGTTGGCCAGTTTTCACCTATGTTGGGTTTGGCAACCTCCACTACAGTGAAAGCCACAATGGGCTGGGCCATTCGTGCCCAACCACCAAACACTACACCACCATATTCAGACTGCCTGAAAACCAAAGAAGCAGATGATTACTCAAACAAAAATAAATTTCCCCAAACTTTCAGACAAGTAAAACTATTAAGAATACATGTTTAGCTAGTATTTAGGTACTAACATTAGCAACCCTTATTTTTAAACTTATGTATATGTATAAAAAGAAGTCCCAATACACAGAAAGTACGTGATAGTATAAAACAGGCAAACATGGTCTGGAAAAGCAAGGGAAGTAGAAGAATATTCCCTCACCTCTGAAAAAAATAACAACATTATACATGTTAAAGTAGTCATTTTATTAAAAAGAAAAATAATTCAACACAATTTCTGCTTTATTAAGCTATAATTGACAATAAAATGTATATTAAGGAATGTGTTTTGATAGCTGTATCACATATATATGTATATACACATATACAATACATACATATATATATATGTAAAATCACGACCAAAGTCAAGCTAAATTAACAATCTATCACCACAGTTACCTTTTTAGGTACTATGGGAATACTTACAATTTATTTGTCTAGCAAATCTCAGGTATATAATACATTATTATTAACTATAGCAGCTATTCTGTATATTGAGTCTCTAGAACTTACAAATCTATGTTTGTTTGTTTTTGTTTTTTGTACTGGGGATTGAACCCAGCGCACTTAACCACTGAACCACATCCCCAGCCCTTTTTATTTTTTGAGACAGGCTCTTGCTGAGTTGTGTAGGGCCTCACTAAGATGCTGAAGCTGGCTTTGAACCTGTAATCCTCCTGCCTCAGCCTCCCGAGCCACTGGGATTAATAGGCATGTGCCACCATGCCTGGCTAGAACTTATGGATCTTATAACAAAAGTTTGTACCCCTTGACTACCATTTTCACATTTCCCTGACTTCGATCCCCAACAGTCAGCAATGTTTCTGAGTTCAACTGTTTTTAGATTTCATATGTAAGTAAAATCATCAGTATTTGCCTTTTTGAATATGGCTTATTTCATTTAATATAATGTACTCCAAGTTCATCCACATTATAAAAAATGGTAAGATTTTCTTCCATTTTTAAAGCTGAATAATTTTCTATAGTGTGTACATGCATATATGCCATATTTTCACATTTTCTTTACTCATCCATTGATGGACACAGGTTGTTTCCATATCTTGGCTATTGTGAACAATGCTTCAATGAACATGGAAGTGCAGGTATCTCTTTGTACAGTGATTTTATTTCCTTTCACTATATATACAGAGTGGGATTGCTGGGTCATATAGTTCTAATTTTTGAGGAATTTCCATACTGCTTCCCATAATGGCTACACTAACTGACATTCCCACCAGTAGTATATAGGGTTTCCATTTTTTCCATATCTTCACCAACACTTATGTTCTGACTTTGTGATAATAGTCATCATAACAGCTATGAGGCGATAATCTCATTGTGGTTTTGATTTTCATTCCCCTGCCGATTAGTAACGCTGAACACATTTTTGTATGACTTTTGGTTATCTGTCATCTGCATACATTTTTTGGAAAAATGTCTATTCAGATTGTTTGCTTTTTTTTTCAATTGTGTATTATTATTTTGTGTTTTTTTTTAATTGAGCTGTATGAGTCCCTTATATATTTTGAATATTAAACCATTATTAGATTTATGGTTTACAAATATTTCTTCACATTCCAGAGGGGCTATCTTCTTATATTCTTGTTTCCTTTGATGGAAAGAAACTTGTTAGCTTAGTGTAGTCTCACTATTTTTATTTTTGCTTTTGTTATCTGCACTTTTGCTGCTATATCCCTCTTCCCACTCTCCAAAAAAAAAGAAAAAAAAAAAAAAAAAATCAGTGCTAAGACCAATGTCATGGAACTTTTCTTCTATGTTTTCTTCTAGGAGTTCTATGAATTCAGGTTTTATGTTTAAATCTTTAATCTACTTTGAGTTCAATTTCAATTTCCTTTTTGTTTTGTTTTAGGCACATGAATACCTAGTTTTTCTAATACCATTTATGAAAAGACTATCCCTTTCCTTGTTGTATATTTTGACACATGTGTGAAAGATTAGTTGTTTGTATATGTATAGGTTTATTCTTGGGCTTTCTGTTTGTCTATTGGTCTGTGCCTGTCTTTATGCATGTACCATACTGTTTTAATTACTGTTGTTTTGTAATATACTTTGAAATCAAAAAGTGTGATGCCTCTGGCTTTGTTTTCCTTGATTAAAATCACTTTAGTTATAAGGGCCTTTTCATGTTATTAATTTGCATCCTTTTGTTTCAACTTGAAGAACTCCCCTTAACATTTCTTGTAAGGCAGGTGATGAACACCACCAGTATCTCTTCTTCATTTCCAAAGGACAGCTTTACTTAGTTTTACTTTATATTCTTATTCTTTTGCCTTCTTCATCAAATAGCCTCAATTGCTAATATTTCTATTTTCTGTATTTCAAACATTTCTATAAGCTACTTCAAATATACAGCTATAATTTTAAACAGGCAAACAAATGGTTACACACACACACACAAACACACACAAACACACACAGGCAAATATCTCCTTCAGGGCATAACATTTAAATAATTTAAAAGATGATGCCATGGATTGGAGGAAAAAATAAGCTAACTACAATAAATAGAACCATCACCATCCAAATACCCATTCTTTCTTATGTTAGTCTAATCTGCACTTTGGTTTTTACATTGAATAGTGTATTGGGGAAATATGTACCACAAAAACTAGCAGCACTCCCAAACTAGAAAGTATTGCCAAATATTATAAGCTAACAAAAATAAACTACTACATATAATGTAAAGGCTTTGTGTCATTACAAAAAAAATATAGAACTTTGTAACATCAAAAAGAGAAACTAATAACAAAGGCTCTGTAATCCAATGACTTGGTTAGCAGTAGGACAATCCCTTGTAAAGTAACTTACTATCACCTTCCTCCATTTTTATGGTTTTATTTCAGTATAGTCTACATATTATAGAATCCATTCATTGTAAATATACAATTTAAGGATTTTTAGTAAATTAACAGAGATGTACATCTATCAACACAACCTTAGAACATTTCTGTCATCCTTAAAAAAGATCCCTCTTGCCGGGCGCGGTGGGGCATGCCTGTAATCCCAGCACTTGGGAGGCTGAGGCAGGAGGATCACGAGTTCAAAGTCACCCTCAGCAGTGGCGAGGCACTTAGCAACTCAGTGAGACCCTATCTCTAATAAAATACAAAAAAGGGCTGGGGATGTGGCCCAGTGGTCAAGTGCCCCTTAGTTCAATCCCTGGTACAAAAAAAAAAAAAAAAAAATTCCTCTTGTATAACTGCAGTCACTCCCTGTTCCTACCCCACTGAACCACTAATCTACTCCCCTTATTCCTTTTTTTTTTACAAAATGTTTGAAACACAAAGCATTAAAAAGTACAAATTTCTGCCCCTCCTCTCTTACCACAGCCCAGTGATTTCAGGAGCCTGAAAATATGATTATCATGTAATCAGTGAAAATGCCTGTGTTATTTTTTCACCTTCAGGATACATGCTATATAGAAACAACACTGTTCTCTTACGATCTCATCATTTTTAACTATTTTCAAAGATGGGCATTAAGATTGCAAATTTAGAAAAATTTAATAGTATAAATATGAATGAATTAACTCCAGAAGTGACTTTACCACCCTCATATCTTAAAATGGTACACTTTTTAAAATTTTCCTCTATTAATAGGCCATAAGTATTATTTTTATTGTATTTGGCATTTAAATAAAAGATAAGTGAATTCTATTTATTGAACTGCCAGTTAATAAGCCCCTATTTGGCAAAATGGCCAAAACTAGGGTCTGAATTTAAACATATAAACTCAAGGTAATGATAAAATGTAAGGAGGTTTTCTGATCAAGCACTCCCGCAGGGTCCGAACAATGGGCAATAATTTCAGCTAAGCTGTGGGCAGGGATGATCAGCCAGCGGGTATACAAATTTCACAGTGCTAGCCTGCTTACTGACTCAACTGATTATTAAGTCAAAAATACTTTGTCTTGTGTTTTATAGTCTCACCCAGAATAACTTTTCACATAATAATTAATTAAAAAAAATAGAACTGTATATAAAATAAAATATGGAAGTAAAAAAAAATAGATCATAATCACAGTGTCCATGGTAGCTCTCTGCAATTAGTAGAGAGAGAAGCCTGGAAGATACCCGAATTAGTTCACTTTCAAGAAATGTTAAGCTTTTTATATAAAATGCAGAACAATTGTGTATGTGTATGGAGTATGACCATAAGGTAATGAAAATACATTTCATAGAAATTTACTCATTTGCGATTGCTTGTGTCACATAGGTTATGTCACATTTATTTCATACTTAGAATGTCATAGTCAATGGAGAGCTTTTACACCAAGTCAATCAACATCTAAGAAACCAAAATGAACCTTTGCAAATCTCATAATGCAGAGCTCTCTACCATAACTTCAGTGAAGGACTTTAGTAAAGGAATTCTAGACATGAGCCAGCAGGTGGAGAGCCAAGTTTAAACAGGAGAGTTCCTCAAATAACCAGATCTACTCAACTGGTTCTAAAAGTAAATCCTGATGATTTAGCCCCTTCGGGTTCATCTATGGATAGACAGCCGGAGAAGACTTACCAGTGTACCACTCCATGTAACATTCAGCAACATCCCCCCCAACCCCTAGCCAGTTCCCATAGAGACGCTGACACTAACAACAGTCATATAAGCAACTGAGGTAGAGGAGTAACCCTTTATCATAAGTTTCATCTAGGACTTAAACCATCTATCCTTCCCTGGTACAGGACTGCTAGAAAACTCATACCCAGCTCTTTACCCTTTTACCAAGGTCTAACCCTACTCTTCTCTACATCTTTCCCTTTCTTCTCAAAGTAAGACAACTTCTCCTACTTTATCCCCAGTCTCCCAGCTCTACCTCCAAGTACTCAAATACCTATTTGACATTTTAGCACTTCTGATAGATTTTAACTCACAAATAATTTCCTAAAGAGCAAACATCCCCTATTTTGGAAGGCTTCATGTCATGTAACTATAGTTTTTAAACAAATTTATGAAGTTTCTGACAGAAGTGTATCAGTCACTGTATGCATCTCATTATTATTAAGTGGAACCCATTTACTCACCATGGCTTCATTCTGCTGACACTGTCCTCAATGTCCTGTCTAATTTCATATGTTGATTCTAAGCGGAAGAGATTAAAATTCCTTAGGAGATAGTCATGAAGAGTCAAAAATTGTAAATTCAACTTGGGAAGAGCAAGACAACCTGAAAAGGAACATTCATATCTGAATAATTTTATACATAGATAAGTCATCTGCTCTATGTATTAAAAAAAAGAACCACAAATTTGATAAGAATCTAATGATAACTGAAATGCTGTATAATTGATAACATCTTATCTCTATTTTCATATAGAAATTGAAACCAGGTTAATAAAAGCTGTCCCTTAAGAACTGGGGGTGAAGCCAGGCGCGGTGGCGCACGCCTGTAATCCCAGCACTTTGGGAGGCTGAGGCAGGAGGATCGCGAGTTCAAAGCCAGCCTCAGCAATAGTGAGGCACTTAGCAACTCAGTGAGACCCTGTCTCTAAATAAAATACAAAAAAAAAAAAAAAAAAAAAAAAAGGGGGGGCTGGGGATGTGACCCAGTGGTTGAGTGCCCCTGAGTTCAATCCCTGGTACAAAAAAAAAAAAAAAAGAACTGGGGGTGAGGGCTGGGGTTGTGGCTCAGTGGTAGAGTGCTTGCCTAACATGTGTGAGGCCCTGGGTTTGATTCTCAGCACTGCATATAATTAAATTAAATAAAGGTCCATTGACAACTAAAAAAATATATATATATAAAATAAAAAAAAGAACTGGGGGTGAGTGCTGGGAATGTGGCCCAGTGGTTAAGTGCCCCCGGGTTCAATCCCTGGTACCAAAAAACAAAAATAAAAAAACCAACCAACCAACCAAACTAGGAATGAAGGATGAATTTTATTAATACATGTAATCTGCATATCAGACAATGCTTCTTAGAAAATTAAATATTTAAAGATACTTAACACTAGTAGTCTCAAATACTTTACAAAGCCTTCTTTTATCATCTAATTCAAATTTGCCAAATCTCGAAGTGAATATAACCTTAGCACATGACAAAATTTACCATGAAAACTGGATTAGCACATTTCATTGCATAAATAGATCTCTAATGATCACTACTATGCTCTAAAATTGCCTTGTTATCACTACTATGCTCTAAATTTGCCTTGCTATTCTCTATGTTAATGATAAATATTCTTTTTATTATCCTCACTTAACACAATTTCTCTTGGATAATAAGTAACCAAGCACTTTGTGACGTTATCAAAAAGTTGAAAAAAAAAAAAAAAAAAAAAAAAAGAATCCAAAGTACATTTTACTAGCAAATCACAGTTTTATGAATGCAGTGCAGAACAGTGATACAACAAAAGAACTTAAAGACAAGAAACAAGAAAAAATTTTTACATCATTTATATTAGTAAACTTTGACTTGCAATTCAATTCAATTTGTTTCAGGCCAGAAGATGAGAGAAAGCATCTCTTTTCACAGCACATTTTATTAAAAAAAAAAAAAAAAAAAATTAAAATGCTACCATCTTATGACCAACTCTCACTTAAGAAATCAAGGTGCTCAGTATCAATGGTTACTAACCCCAAAAGACAATCCTCATATGAAAGAATAGACAACCATTATGAATCTTGCCAAAGGAAAACCTTAAGACTGATCAAGCCTCTGCAAAATTTGTTAGCAAAGTAAGAGCAGAGGAATATGCTGCATAACAAATGGTATTCTTTTGAAAAGTGTGGACTGTGGGAAGCTGCAGATCAAACAACCCTGATTCTTCAACAGAAAGGGGGGAAAAAGATATAGGGAGATATGACAAAAAAGTAAAGGGCATTTAAAAAATGAAACCTCAGAATCACCTTGTTAGCTATCCAGGACTCTCCCATATGCCTATTCCTACCATACATTTTCTTCCTTTCACCTGAAAGAAATCATTTCCCAACTTTTATAACCATCACTAGCTTGAATTTCTGTAGTTTTATCACCCAAGAATGCATCGTTAGACACAAGAAAACAACATATTAACCCTCCTAGCTATAAAAAGATAGGAAGACTACCTATTCTGAATTCTAGCACAAATTTAGTACACTGGATTTGCTACAGTTATACATTTAGGATACAACTCTGAAGTAATTTTTCTTTTAAAAAAATGTACCAAAAGAAAACATATGTGAGGGACTGGGGTTGTAGCTCAGTGGTAGAGCACTTGCCTAGCATGTGTGAGGCACTGGGTTCGATCCTAAGCACCACATAACATAAATAAATAAAATAAAGATATTGTGCCATCTACAACTAAAAAGTATTTTTTTAAAAAAGAAAACATCTGTGATTTTTTAAAAGTCAGATTTTTTTCTAACAACGATGCTATTGTTCAATACTTCTTGAAATTTCCTTTGAAATATGTCTTCAAAATATGACAGAACATACTTCTGTATATACTCAGTTGTGGCAAAGTGTCATTCTTAGGGGATGAGCAAAAGGCCCATAGAACCAAATGTAGTGAAAGGTAGGTGCATATCACTTTGGATCAAAATTAAGGGTTTATTATCAACTAACGATAATGTCTTGTTTGTGGTCATCACTTTGCTCTACAAAGAATTCAAAAAAACCTCTAAAAAAAACGTTTAATGAAACAGTCTATGATAGTGACAAGATGAAAGTTATACTTTCAGCATTATGTCTTATAGTTTTACGGTCATACTTTATATATAGTGTTATATATACAATAAGGTATAGTTAAATTTAATAAAAATACTAGTGCTAAGCATTGAAAATACTAAATATTTCCAAGTTTCTAACGTTGACCTTCAGCGTACCAGAAAATTATCCTAATGTATGAAATAAACTGGAGTACATTTTTAATTACATATGATGAATTCTGAATTAAGTTTCATGTTACACCTGAATCCTATATTTCTTTACCATACCTTCCCCAGAATAGTACTCAGTTGGGACAATATTTTCATCCCATATAATTTTTTCAGTTGGATACAAAGGCATCTGATTCAATTGCTGAATCTGAGAAATCCGACGTTCATGTCGAGATACCTAAGAGAAAGGAACCAGGTTCATGCAGAAAGTGAGAATCACCTTTGTTCACCCAAAATAATTTTATGAACAAATTTACCATAAAGTATGGAATGAGAAATTTTATGCCTTTTAGGTTATTAAAGCACTTTAACAAGATGTTTTCTCTTTCCCCCATTTTCTCCATTAAAACAAACATGAAAGAGGAATCAAAAGTAATGGGCTTTGGAATCAGATGAACCAGAGTTCATATCCCAGCTGCTCTATGCATGAACAATGAAACCTGGGCAAGTCACCTTCCTAAACTTAGTTTCCTTTTTAGTAAAACAGAAAAAGTGCTACTTACCTCTCTGATTTCTCATGTATACATAGAATATTGTAAAATAGTGAAAGTCCTTGGCACACACCCAGAGTTTAAACACTGAGTACTTATCATTAAGAGAAAAGTAGAAGCCCTAATCCTGTTTGTCATTCTTATACTAACTATACAATCTGGTCTCTCTTCTCCCTTGTAAAATGAGAAATGGATTGTCTCTATTTCCCCTTAAATGATTACCTTGAGGTACCCTTATTATTACAGCAATATTAAAGTAATCGATCTCACATACAAAAGTAAGTTTGTTACCTAATCAACAATGCTAAAATATGACATTTGAAAATGTCATATTCTCTTTAGTACAAGGTAACATTATTTTAGGAAAAAAGATATTGTGATAGCTAAGCAACATGTATATTTTAACTTTTTAATGGTAATTTGGAAATTAGAAGAAACCAAAGTTTGAAGACCTCCTTTAGGAAAGGGTGGAAACAAAAGCTATGTATGTCACTATAAATTTAAAAATTATTTTCTTTTGGAATACTTATTTAAATGTTAAGGGTAAGATTTTAGTTACAAGACCCAAAAAAGCATAGGGTCAACTTTATACTCAAACATACTTTCTTTTAGAATGATTTCTAGTAGAAAATCCACATTTTAAAATTATTATTAATACCAAAACATGACTCATAAGAGATTTTAAATTGGCAGAAAATAGCATGAGGAATTTTCAGAAAGCACATATGCGGTCAAAGACAATGAAAGTGATCTTGAAGGAAGAAAGGCAAAGATAGTGACCTAAGACATATTCTTCATGCAAGTAAACCTATCTATAAGAAAGTGTTTTTCTATACTTAAATTAATTTAAAATGCTTCCCAAGGACTTCTCCCCAGTCAGCACTTAAAAACACCTGTCACTAGACTTTAAACTCCTGCTACAAAGAGTTTGTGGTCTCTGTGAAACTAGTACATCATCTTGTTTCCTACAGTAAGGGATTGTGTTTTACATCTTGTAGTAAAAATATTAGCTGGGAAAATAAATCATAAAACAGTATGCTTCATATGGTTCCATACATGTAAGAAAAGTATATAGGTACACCAACACAGTATGTTAGTTTAGGCACACAAATGTCTGAAATACATGAAAAGCTACTCAATCTATAATAATTCTATTTTATTAGAGAAAGTACTCCATGAATTATATAATTAAATTAAATTAATAATTTTTTAAAAATCTGAAAGGATATAGATGAAAAGTGTTAACAGTGTTCACCTCTGGGGAATGTCATAAGTTCAAGGGGCATAAAATTTTAACTTTTTAACTTCAAATACCTCTGTATTATGTTTTATTTATAAAATAATAGAAAACCATGATTTCTATGAAACAACCAAAAAAGCTTCACACACAAATACACACAAAAAATAGTTTGGAAGTTAAAGCTTCTCATTTCCAAAAATGACTGAGAAATCCCTAAGAATTCTTCAACTACTTAGTGAAAAGTTCTTATATTTCTAACATTCCTAAGATTTCCTAGTGATAAAGGTAAAACCTAATATTCAAGAAACTATGTTTACATGATCACTTAAAATAAACATATATAAATATGTTTATTCATATACATGTATTGTGTGTGTTTAAATGTGACCTCCTTAAAGAAAGGAATGGTGTCAATTATGTATCTCCAATGTGTGAATTCAGTGCCTGACAAAGAAGCTGCTCATAAATGCTTGCTAGTGTAATGAGTTCTTGTCAAAAAGCAGTTTCAAGAGATGAAAAGACCTGAGAAGAAATCCAAGAAATGAAAAAGCAAATCTGACAAATAGCAAATGATAATTCCAAAAAGAGTTGTTATGTTATGTGTTGCTATGATTCAAATTTGCATTTCCGTAATGACAAGATACTAAATCTGTCCATGGACTTACTTACTAACATCTATCTGCTTTGATACTGTGTCTATTTAAATCTCTTGCCATTTATTTATTTTTTTTATTATACAATTCTGAGACTTCTGGATACCAGTCGATATTCCAATATTTTCTCCTAGTATGTGGCTTGCCCTTTCATTCTCTTAACAATGTCTTTCGAAGAGCAGACATTTTTTAATTTTGATAAAGGCCAATTCATAAGTTTTCCATTATGCTCTGGTGTCTGTAGAAATACTGGCATGAACCACAATCACAAAGATTTTTTTTTTCTGTTTTAATTTTGATATTTAAGTCTGTGATTCATATTGAGTTTGCGTATACGATTTGTGTACAATCTTTTAGTACAGTAGAAATATACACCAACCAATATCTTTTTGAATAATTCAAAAAGGCAGAGCAAACTACATGAAAAATTCAGAGAATATTAATATTTACCAGCAATTCTAGAAGAAATTCTTTATCAAAAGTTGTGTCTTCATTTTTAGGAAGGGTTGGCAACAAGCAGAGGTATGATGCCACCTGGTGGAGTGTGTTCGAACTGCAGAATGAAGAACAACATTTTATTCATAACTTTAATTTGCTTTTGAAACGTACTTTCACAGAGAGCTTAAAAAATAAATACAATCCTATAATATGGGCAGCCAATATCAAAAGACATTAGTGAAAATTAAACTTCTAATTCAGGGTTTTCTAAGTATTTTCTACAAACCTCATGGTACCTAAAATCCTTTCAAGGGAACTGCAAGGACAGCATGTTTTTAATACAAGACATTTTCCCTCCACTGTATTTATATACACACTGACAGTACAAAGGCATTGGTGTGTAGAACTGCTGGCAAAGATTCAGTCAGTGGCACTAACCTATGCTAAAAGTAGTCACAGAATTCCTCAATTGCACAATGTATTTCTTTAGAAAGCCAGTCTTATTGAAGATGTCCCTGATGCAACAGTGAAAAATTAAAACTTATTAAATTTGGATTCTTGAATACCCATTCCAAATTCTACTGTGAACTTGACAGCTTTCCACTAATAGTTTCATCAACCCCCATATTTCTCTCATGCCACATTGTACCAAACCTTCATTCCACTCTCTAGCAATTTCTAATGTATTTTCAATCTCTATGATTTTGCATTTTCCAGAAGGTCAAAACACATTTGGTAGCCTTGGACACTGGGTGTCTTCTGATGAAATTTACCCACAATGTTGTGTGTATCTGTAGTCGGTTGCTTCATATTGCTGAGTATTGTTCTATTACATGATGTATCACAGTGTGTTTATTTATTTACCAATTGAAGGACATATATGTATTCTAGTTTTTGACAATTACAAAAAGCTACTATATACATTTTTGCATAAGGATAAAATTTTAACTTTTCCTGGGTATATCTTTAAGCAAAGATTACTGGATCATATAGTAAACACATGTTTAATTTTAAAAGAAAGTGTTGTCTTTTTCCAAAGTGGCTCTTAATTTTAGTTCCCACCAGCAATGTCTGAAAATTCCAGTTGCTCCACATCATTGGTAAAATTGTCCATTTTTTTCCTTTTAAATAATTCTAATATATATGTAGTAAGTATGTTATGATTCAAATTGACATTTCCCTAGCATCTTTTCATGCACTTATCTGCTTTGATACTTTGTCTATTTAAATCT
The DNA here is from genome assembly GCA_025594165.1 of Tamias sibiricus. Classification (NCBI taxonomy): domain Eukaryota; kingdom Metazoa; phylum Chordata; class Mammalia; order Rodentia; family Sciuridae; genus Tamias; species Tamias sibiricus. The sequence continues at coordinate 92,270,651 of CM046659.1, forward strand.
CTTGCCATTATAACTAGTTATTTTCTTCTTATGGAATTCTGAGACTTCTGAATACCAGTCATTCATCAGGTATGTGTTTTTTAGTCAATATTTTCTGCTAGTATGTGGCTTGCCTTTTGGTTCTCTAAACAATGTCTTTCAAAGAGCTGACTTTTTAAAAATATCAATAAAGGCCAATTCATTAATTTTTTCTATTGTTCTTTGATGTCTGTAGAAATCTTGGCACAAACCACAATGACAAAGATTTTTATTTCTGTTTTATTTTTGATATTTAAGTCTGTAATTCCAAAACACATTTGGTAGCCTTGGACACTGGGTGTCTTCTGATGAAATTTACCCACAATGTTGTGTGTATCTGTAGTCGGTTGCTTCATATTGCTGAGTATTGTTCTATTACATGATGTATCACAGTGTGTTTATTTATTTACCAATTGAAGGACATATATGTATTCTAGTTTTTGACAATTACAAAAAGCTACTATATACATTTTTGCATAAGGATAAAATTTTAACTTTTCCTGGGTATATCTTTAAGCAAAGATTACTGGATCATATAGTAAACACATGTTTAATTTTAAAAGAAAGTGTTGTCTTTTTCCAAAGTGGCTCTTAATTTTAGTTCCCACCAGCAATGTCTGAAAATTCCAGTTGCTCCACATCATTGGTAAAATTGTCCATTTTTTTCCTTTTAAATAATTCTAATATATATGTAGTAAGTATGTTATGATTCAAATTGACATTTCCCTAGCATCTTTTCATGCACTTATCTGCTTTGATACTTTGTCTATTTAAATCTCTTGCCATTATAACTAGTTATTTTCTTCTTATGGAATTCTGAGACTTCTGAATACCAGTCATTCATCAGGTATGTGTTTTTTAGTCAATATTTTCTGCTAGTATGTGGCTTGCCTTTTGGTTCTCTAAACAATGTCTTTCAAAGAGCTGACTTTTTAAAAATATCAATAAAGGCCAATTCATTAATTTTTTCTATTGTTCTTTGATGTCTGTAGAAATCTTGGCACAAACCACAATGACAAAGATTTTTATTTCTGTTTTATTTTTGATATTTAAGTCTGTAATTCAATTTGAGCTATTTGTATATATAATGCATATATAATATAATTCAATTTGAGTTATTTGTATACATAATGCAAAGTATGGTTCAAGGTTCATAGTTTGCATATGGATATCTAACTGTTCTAGCATCACTGTTGAAAAACTATCCCTTCTTCATCATGCATATATAGTCTATTTCTGGATTCTTTCTCTATTCTACACTACTGATGCATAAATCAACCCCATTTTTGATACTATAATATCTTCATTACTGTAGCTTTATACTAAATAGTGGAAGTAGGTAGTAGAACTCATCCAACACTGTTCTTTCCAAAAATGATTTTGTCTCTTCTAGTTCTTTTGCCTTTCCATATTACATTTTGTATAAGTTGTCAATTTCTATAAAATATTATGCCAGGATTTCGTCTGGAATTAAATTATATCTATAGATAAATTTGGAAAGGATTGACACCTTATCTGAATCTTTATGAATAAGACATGGAAGCTCATGTACAAACACAATTATCTTCAATAAACCAGACATTAAAAAGATTCACAAAAATGTAAATCAATGCCACTCTTCCCATCATGTTCTTTTCATTTTAGAGAATATATTTTTCATTAACAATATACATGTTAACATATAATGGATTATAGTTTATATTTTTAATGAATTATTGGACAAAATAATTTTCCCAAATGTATTATGCAGATAAAATAAATGTAAAAGCAATCTACAAAAATAATCTAAAAATATAAGACAATATTTTGTAATCTTAGGGCACAGAAGGTCTTCTACATAAAGCACAATTACTAAAAAAGAAGATTGACAGATGCGATTAACTAAAAAATTAAAACATCTGCAAGCCGGGCGCGGTGGCGCACGCCTGTAATCCCAGCACTTTGGGAGGCTGAGGGAGGAGGATCGAGAGTTCAAAGCCAGCCTCAGCAATGGGAAGCACTTAGCAACTCAGTGAGACCCTGTCTCTAAATAAAATACAAAAAAGGTCTGGGGATGTGACCCAGTGGTCAAGTGCCCCTGAGTTCATCCCTGGTACCAAAAAAAAAAAAAAAAAAAAAAAAATCTGCAAAACAAACAAAAAAAAACATGCAGTGGGGTGCAAAAATTTTAAAAATTATGAAATTATTCAAACACTTATAAAAATATATAAGTGACACTGGACTTTTAAATCAATTTAATGACATATTTATAAATAGATTGATACAGATATGCTTGCATTTTAATTTATTTTAAAATGCCACTTTCTTTTTTTTGAACTCTTAACCCTCCTGCCTCAGCTTCCCGAGCCACTGGGATTACAAATGTGTGCCACCACACCCAGTCCCAAAGCATGTTTTTATCCAAGAGGAGTTCTACCTATTTCACTGGTTCCAGCATATACATAAGAGTCAGAGTCATAATTTAGAAAAACTAAGCACAGCTTTTTTATTGACAAAAAGCCATTTTGTGGCTTACAGGAACAAAATGTGATACATTATTAGCCTTAATACCCCCTTTAATATCTTTTCCAAGGATAGGTCAAAAATATAGGCAAGGGCATTTACTGGGCCAAAGTGGTAGTTGGTAGGGGTTTTGAGTGAGAGGCCAAGCAAGATGGTAAAGACTTTGTCTGCCTAGAATCTATTCCTTCATTCTTTTTTATAAATTTTAAAGATTTTTTTTTGTTTAGTTATACATGACAGTCGAGTGTATTTTGACATATTATACATACATGAAGTATAATTTCCCATTCTTGTGGTTGTTGATGATGTGGAGTTTCACTGGTCATGCATTCATATATAAACACAGGAAAGTTACATCCGATTCATTCTACTGTTTTTTCCCATTCCCATCCCCCTCCATTCCCCTTTGTTTAACCCAATGAACTTCTATTCTTCTCTCACCCCACCCCTTATTGTGCTTTAGCATCCATCATTATATTAAATCACAACTGCAGGAATTTTAGCATGAGGTAGAACTAATAAAGTTCAAAACTAAAAAACTAAAAAATTAAAACACCTATAATAACAAAAGAAACTACAAAGTTAAACTGAGAAAAAAAATCATGTAATACAAACTAGATAATGGATTAGTATCCAGAATATATAAAGGTTTCTTAAAAATAAGAAAATAAGCAATCAAATAAAAAATAGTAGAGAAAAACAGGATAGTTACAGAAGAAATGCAAATGGCTAAGAAAATTAAAGATACTCAATTTTCCCAATATAATGGGAAAGATGCAAAGTAAAACAATGAAGATTTTTCTGCTCTTGGATGGGGAAAAAGTAAGGACTGATTTACTTAGTGTTGGTATGGAGAAAAAGAAAGCTTCATGTACTGTTAGTGTAAGTGTGAAGGAACAAATTTTAAATATATAATCTTTGAGCAAGCCATTTGTTTCTAGGAATCAGCACTAATTTTTTTTTTTTTTTTTTTTTTTACGTAGAAGGAAAAATGAATGCTGCTGTAGTTTGATATTGAATCTCTCTCAAGCCCATGTGTTGAAGGAAGGATTAGTCTCCAGCCTGTGACATTACTGGGAGGTCTACTGGAAGGAAGTTAGGTCACTGGGGGCATACTCTTGAAGGAGATTTTGGGACCCTGGTCCCTTCCTCTCTCTGTCCTTCTCTGCTCACCTGCTACGAGTGAGCTGCTTCTGCCATACACTTCTGCTCTGATGATATACTGCCTTCTCACAGGCCCAAAAGCAACAGGGCCAACAGACCATGGAATGGCACCTCTAAACTGTAAACTAAAATAAACCTTTCTTCTTTTTAAGTTCATTAATCTCAGGTATTTATTACAACAATGGAAATCTGACTAACAGAGATCCTCATTGCTGAATTGTTGCCCAAAATTTTAAAGTTAAAGCTCCATCAATAAGAGAGTAATTAAAAAACAGTGTGATAGTACCATTTAATGGAACTCAATGCAGTTACTTAAAAGAACAAAATCTATTATAAGAATTATAATTAGATCCTCACTTGAAAATGAATAACTAAACCAACCTTACTTTGTTTCATTTCAAATAGAAAATAACTAATTTCTCCCAAGAGTTAAGAACAACTGGAAAATAATAAACAGTGTTAAATTCCTTACTGCTCAGGTATTAAATGAGTTCAAATCTTATCTTTGCCATTTATTTGCTGTGTAACCCTAAGCAAATTACTTATTCTATGCCTTAGTTTACCTTTTTTAAAAAATGGTATCTATTACTAATATGAAGTTTTGAGGATTATTTACACACTTAGAGTGCCTCTTACATACTAAATAAACATATGCAATTACTATTGCTATTTTCAAAAAGTATATTAGCAGATAACTATATACCAGACAATATTACTAATTTTATAAATTTTAACCATACAAAAATGGTTAAAATTTAAGTTCCTAAGTCATAAAACTAATATCACAAATGATGAACCATTATGGATGTCTCTTACATGACTGATGGGGATTGACCAATTTAATGTCCTCATCTAGGAAAAATTTAAGATCTAGAAAATGACATAAGTTATGAAAAATATCTTTTATCCCCCCCCAAAAAAAAAAAAAACAGAGAGAGAGAGAGAGAGAGAGAGAGAGAGAGAGAGAAAAGAGAGAAAAATGGATAACTGCTTTTAAGTGACTCAAAGATATCAAACTGTTAGAGAATAACACAAGCTTAGATGTCAATGAAGAGTGAAGGAAAAAGCAGCATTATCTAAAGTAATGCAAAAATGATTGAAAGCAACAAAGAAAAGTAAAATTCAAGGAGCATGATACTAAGAGAGTTTATTAGTAATTTTTCTTTTGTGTTGCCTTACCTAAGAGGTCCAAAAAACTTGACCAAGGATTCCCGAGTATCTACTTCTGCCACATTGGAGAGGGCAAAATCATAGAGTTCAGGGAAATGTGCAAAAGCAGCTCTCTGAAACAGAACAGCAAAAAATATCAATAATTAATATCTACATATTAGTAAAACCAGGTACAATTTACATACCGTATGGTGGAAATATTTTCTAGAAGTGTAACACACTACCCTTTCTTATAGGCATCTCATATGTGACCTGTGCCTTATTCATCCAGAAGTGTGCAATACAATAGGAAAAAAAAATAAAAGCAAAAAGACAACAATTAAGAATTGTTCAAGCAGGAAAGCAAAAATGAAGAGCCACTGTTCAGATTTTTATTTCTAAAATTGACTTTGAATATATATAAAAATAGCCACAAGGGCTATTAACAGAAGAAGGGGATTAAGAAAAAAAATTTTATTATCAAGAACTGGCCTTACAAGACTAAAATAAAAACCCAAGGGAAAATCCCCATTGAAAAAATAAACTGATGGGGCTGGGGTTGTGGCTCAGCAGTAGAGCGCTCACCTAGCACGTGTGTGGCCTGGGTTCGATCCTCAGCACCACGTAAACATAAATGCATTGCACTGTGTACAACTAAGGCAAATAAATAAATATTAAAAAAGAATAAAAAGAAAAAATAACCTGAGAGCCAAAAAAACACAATATGCTTATGCCCTGTTTTTGTTTGGAACTCTAGGAAGAAAAGACCTGGTGGGCTCATGCTCCCAACCAATATGGGATAAGCCATAAGAAAACAGAAATAGCAACACTATGATGGTAAGTGTTTAAGACAACATCCTTAGTCTTCCTTGATGCCCCTGTGTTACAGAAGAGACCCAGAAGTTTTTATGTGCTCCATGGTGGATGACACACACACATCACCAATGTTATGAGTGAGTTTGCACAGGATTATCGAAGACAACTACAAAATGACTGTTATCAAGTTGAGAGTGTGTGGCCTAAACCAGGAAAAGAGTGAGAATCAGAAGAACACTTATAACATAAAAAACAAAACGGGAGTCTCCATAAGCAGTGGAAACAACCAAGTTCCTTGAGACCAGTCATTACACCTTGCCTGTACCAACAGGACAAACCATATCCACACCAACTGTGGTTACTTGAAGGGCAAAAGAACAAAAACACTAATGTTCTGAGAAAAGAAGGAAAAGACATCTGAGTTCATTCCTCTTCCAAAACAATGAGCCTTAGAGCCTCTGTGCATACACAGATGTCACTTGTGCAAAGAGGAGGGAGATCAGAGACTCAAGCAGAGTAGAACTGATTATCAAAGAGAGTTTGAACTTCAGTTTGACTGAGTCTTTACCTTCCAAAAGACTCTTGAAACCAAAAAAACTTAATTGAAAAAAGCTTCCTTCTGCCATCAAAGAAAATGGAACTCAATAGCAAAGTGAGATCAATAACAGAAAACAAAGACACTTCTTTTGACATATATGAACTGTATTGGTAAATTTCAGTCCTATTACATGTGTTGATCTTAAAAATGTGCAAAATGCTTACATATACTTTACCATATGATGCAACACTTGTTCATGAAATAGAAGTGGCAGCAAGATCAATAATTGTAACAAACTGGCCTAGTAACTAATATTTTCTGAGTAGAATAACATCATGTTGATTCATAGGACTTAGATGCACTATGAAAGTCATTTTTTTTTCATTAATTCATCAGAATTAGAAAGCTTAAAAAGTTGACAATAAAACACTACTAAATTAATACTGTTTTCTATCTGCATCTATACAAAAACTAACATGACTCAACCTTCTAGAGCAAAAGAAAAAGCTATAATACATTTCAATTACCTGTAGAGAAGTAATTCTATCATAATGAATTGTGGTCATCTCATTCTCTGTCAGAGCATTTCCAGTCTGGTCATTAATTTCAAAACCAGTATAGAATTTAAGCATGTCCAAAAGCTGAAAGGATAGACTTAAATTAATCAACTATGGCAATAAGACCAAGAAAACATAACATTATTTAATAAAATAAACGAGTCAATGCACTTTCTCAGAGCTGCTGAAAATTTTTGGAATGTAAAGAGCACAACAAATACTTCAGAACATACCCAAACACATTTAGTTTAAGCAAAAACAGAGTATGCCATATGAATAAATTGCTAAGTCTATTACTTATACATGGTCTACTTCTACAGAGAATTTAAACTGTAATCCCCAAACTTTTGTGAATGAGGGTTTTGGATTTATAATTGTAAACATTCTTCTATGTGCTGCTTCTGTTAGGGAAAAACTGTAAGGTGGGAAAAGTTAAGATGTTCATTCCTCTTATCAGTCTCCACAGCCATTAAACCTTTGTTTAGCTTGGTTCCTGCTGCTAAAGAGTCCCTGCTTTCATTCGGAGATTCCGCAAAAAACTAGAATAGAACCACCATATAACCCATGTAATCCACCCCTTGCTATATATCCAAAATATTTAAAATCAGCATACTACATGATGCAGCCACAATGTTTATAGTAGCACAATTCACAATAGCCAAGCTATGGAACCAACCCAGGTGCCCTCCAACAGATGAATGGATAAAAGAAAATGTGGTATGTATACACACTGGAGTATTACTCTGCAACAAGAAAAAATGACATTATGGCATTTTCTGGTAAATGGATGGAACTGCATGCAAACTGTCATACTAAGTGAAATAAGCCAGTCCCAAAAAGTCAAAGGTTGAATGTTTTCTCTGATGTGTGAAAGCTAATCCAAAATAAAGCAGGGAGGGGCTCAAAAAAATAGAAGAAATATCACTGTGACAAAGAGAACTGAAGGGGGAGGAGGAGGGTTGGGATAAGGAAAGAACAGTGGAATAAATCGAACCTAATTTTCCTATGTACATATATGAATATACCACAGTGAATCTCGCCAATATGTATATTTACAAGACACAATTTTAAAGAGAGATATATATATGTATGTGTGTGTGTGTGTGTGTGTGTGTGTGTGTGTATTAATAGCAGAAAGATCAGTTGAGCAGAGGGAAGGGTACAAGGGGAGAGAAGGGAAAGGGAGTATATACTAGGGACTGAATTAGAACAAATTATATCCTATATTTTAATAATTTTGTCAAAATGAATCCTAATATTATGTATAACTAAAAAGAGCCAATAGAAAGAAAAAAAAATAGTATTTAAAAAAAGAGTCTGCTTTCCCCATGTGGCAGCAACATCAAAAGAGTTTACTGATTATATTCACCCCAAACCTGAATTATTTTTACTTCAAATCCATGATGGATTAGATATTAAGATTTTAAGACATACAACAACTCACTGGACAGAAATTTATAAAAGAGAATGAGAAAAAAATGCTTATAGACATGAGATAAAATGATACGTGATGCACATGAAAATTCTATCTCCAATTATGATATCACTGAAAGATAATAATTGCCAGGCATGGTGGTACATGCCTATAATCCCAGTGGCCTGGAAGGCTGAGGCAGAAGGATCACAAGTTCAAAGCTAGCCTCTGCAACAGAGAAGCACTAAGCAACTCAGTGAGACCCTGTCTCTAAATAAAATACAAAATAGGGCTTGGGATGTGGCTCAGTGGTTGAGCGCCCCTGAGATCAATCCCCAGTACTAAAAGAAAAAAAAAAAAAAGACAATAATTATAAGTTTTTTTTTTTCTTCTATATGACATTACAGAAAATGGGAAATATTAATATTTTTGCTTTCCTTAAAGTGCATTTACCTTCCTAACCAACGCAGCAGGTTAAGTGTACATGCTATTAATAGCCTGTCACCACCATATGGAAAGACAGAGCCATGGTATTGGGTACAGTTTACTTGAAACTAATACTCATCACTGACTATATTCCACAATGGTTATTCACATAAAATCAAAATATGTGAACATGTGGAACTACATCCCCAAAATCACAATTTAGTCCAATAATAAAACCACACATAATTACCATAGTTATAATATATACTTACTAAAGGCCACCTATACAAGAATGCATTAATGTTACATATTAAGACCTGACTTTAAAGTGATTAATTAGAATTTTACATCATTCAATATTTAGAAGAATTTACCTTTTTATTTATTTTATTTGTTCTAATTAGTTATACATGACAGTGGAATGCCTTTTGACATATTATACACAAATGGAGCACAACTCCTCATGCCCCTGGCTGTACATAGTGCATAGTCCCTCCAGTAGTATAATCATACATGTATATAGAGCTATAAGGTCTGTCTCATTCTATCATCCTTCCAAGAATTGACTTTTTTTTTTTTTTTTCTTGTGGTACCAGGGATTGAACTCAGGGGTACTTGTCCACTGGGTCACATCCCCAGCCCTTTTTTGTATTTTATTTAGAGACAGGGTCTCACTGAGTTGCTAAGTGCCTCGCCATTGCTGAGGCTGGCTTTGAACTCGCGATCCTCCTGCCTCAGCCTCCCAAAGTGCTGGGATTACAGGCGTGCGCCACCATGCCCAGCTCCAAGAATTGACTTTTTGTCATGTGCTGGTACTTTCTTTTGCATGGCAAAGATCAACCTAGAAATTAAAATGGTTAAGTGTGTTTAGGTGCTCACCTGAGAAAAAAGATGGCCATCCTCTTCCCTATGAACAAGGTTGGAAAGGTAACAGTGAACCAAAAGATGAGAGTCATCTAGAATGGTATTAAACCAGCGCCTTGTGGGGAGTAGAGCCTAGGAAATACAAACATCACAGCAATAATTTTGCATGTATTCTCTGCAGATAGTGTAAAGGTAAAGTCTACTATATTTAACTCAGAAATACACATTACAAAGTATGCCCCAGCCTCCAAAAAGACATACTGTACACAAAGCAAGGGGTGTGGTCCATGCTGTCAATAAACTAAGTGGCAGTGTTTTTCAGTTTTAATAACAATGATGATAACAGAACTTTAAAGAGAAAATTACAAATATTATCTAACACAGGAAGAATTTCCACAAATCATCACAACAAATTGTTTCCAACAAAATCCTACATACAATTTCAGTGTGAATTTTCAATTAAGTTTAAAACCCAGTATAAATTATGTTTATTTAAAAATGGAGCTGCTTTTGAAGAGAAAGGAAAAGTCTCCCTAAATGAAGACCCCTGTCTCCCTTTTCTCTCCCTACATCCCCCTATGACAGTTACAAAGGTGATGATGAGAAACTCTGGAACCGTGACAGTTTGAAAACCACTATATAATCAAACATACACATTTAATAGATGAAGCCGAGATCCTACTGAAAGGACATAAATTTGTTACTGACACAGTTAGAATATAAATGAAGACTTATGGGATGATGGCTACTCCAATATTCTAACAATCATTTCAAAACAAGGCACAAAAAGATTTTCTTTCAACTTTCCACTTTATAAGGGAAAGAAAATGGATTTAATTTGAAATATATCAATTTTTTATCTTTATCTGAAATTCCTATCAGCATTCTGCACACAGTATTATGGAATCTTATTCTTTAAAAATCTTAATTTAAAAAGTTGACAATAAACAGTTGCCCATGCCAAATGGGACAGTCATCTCAAAAACTAAAAGGACAATAACTTGTGAGTATGTGACACCTTGACATAAGGTTCAAATAAGGCCAGTTAGAGGTGATAAAGAAATATATCACATGTAGTCATATGCTTAAGCTTAGACTCTTAATGAATACCTAACAAGTCACTCTATATTTCTTACCTCTAGATCTATCACAAGTTCAATAAATCTTTCACAGTAATGAACTTTGTCCATAGTGACAGGTTCTAGACATAAGAGAAACACATGTTAGAATTGTACTAGGCTATTTGTGTGCTATTTCTTAAAATTGGTGGTTATTTAATAATATAACAAAATCATTTATTTCTTATTCACAATAACTGAATTATGATTTTGCTAAGAATCTCATATATATTTTTTAAAAGGCAAGCTGACATTTAGCTGCTATTTCCCTCTACGAATATGACCTGTGTCAGGTGTGCAAAAGATATTTTTAAAGTGCTAACTTTTAAAAACCCATACTTAGTGATTAGATTTTGAAAAACTTGGAAACATAAAAACCAAAAAGTGGTTTTATATCAGAATTTGCTCTACTTTCCTTAGTATGATCACATGCTAAACTTCTAAAAGCTTTTTCATATAAATACATGTTTATGTGTGTATGTATATATACATAAATACACACACACAGAATGTATATATAAACATGTATATATGTCCACATCTTTAAAATACATAGAAAATGAGTATAGAGTAATTTATGTTATCTTTTCCCACTGTACATGTATTACTTTTGACATTAAAATGCCAATGACACAAAGCAATATTTTAAAATCACAATTTTATTTTATGCTATTCATAACATAATGCATCATTTTCAAAATCATTCATTTTTGTTTTAAAGTAATTACAACCTTGTGACACAAAATACTTTCAGAGCATAAGATTTTTATTAATGCTAGGAAATGATCTACCATTTTTATCAGCTAAAACCATCTTGTTAACTTGGTTTCAATATAAATACAGATAACTTTTGGGTCCCTGATGCTGCATAGTAAAAGGGCTTCCAGCAGTGTCAACTCAAGTGGCAGATTTGTAAAAGATATCCTATAAACACTTCTAAAAATTTATTCATTTTATTTATTTCTAGTGGAATGGAAAATGAAGACTTTATGTGAAGAAATGTAAATACTTTTGTGACTTATTTAACTGGGATTTTCCCTATAACTTTTCAGTTAAAATATGCCCATAATCCATACCCTGCAGCAACAGAAAAATAGAATTTAATAGCTGGAAAAGACCTTAAAAAACATCTATTCTATTATGTACAACTATGATGCACAAATTTTTAAAAATGGGGGATGGGTCAGGAAACATCTATTCTAGATATTCATTTTCCAAGTGGGAAACTGAGGTCCCCAAAAGAAATGACCTGATAAAGATGCAGAACTGGAAGGCAGGTTTTCTGACCTTTGTGCAGGTCATACAGCTGTTTAAAGAATTAAAAGGAGTCAGGCTCGGTGGCACAGGCCTATAATTCCAGAGGCTCAGAAGGCTGAGGCAGGAGAATTTTGAGTTCAAGGTCAGCTTCAGCAATTTATCAAGGCCCTAAGCGTGACCCTGTCTCTAAATTCATTCAAACTAGGCCTCTGTTGCTATCTTTCATTCTTATAATTGTCAAAGGAAGATATTTCTTCTAAAACTTAAAAAGTGAGCAAATTCTGCATTCTGTACCTTTGAAAAAATGGCTGGCAATGACCTGGTTAATATTAGAAAATAAAGCTTGGTGCCATTAAGTTCTATGCTCTGATGGTCAGAGGAACATTGTATAAAAACCTTGTTGTTCCAATTTCAGATACGAACACATCCTTATCATTTGTGTCAAGTATACTGCAGTTTTTCTTTTCCTTCCTCTGATAGCAGTCTTGACATCTCAAAGAACCCTACACAGACTGCCTTTAACAACTGATATGAAACTACAATACTTCTCATTCTTTTAAAAATTAAGCTTTCTGTTTCCTAACTCTTCCATTTATCTTCATACATGCCTCTTCAAACTGGCACATTATTTTCAGCATCTTATTGATTCCTTTGCCAGCAAGTTAACTATCTATGTATCTATCTATCTATCTATCTATCTATCTATCTATCTATTTATATATATTTTGGGGGCGGGGTGGGGGGGGCAGATATAAAACCCAGGGACGCTTAACCACCAAGCCACATCCCCAGCCCTTTTTATCAGAGACAGGGTCTTGCTGAGTTGCCTAGGGCCTTGCTAAGTTGCTGAGGCTGGGTTCAAACTCTCAATCCTCCTGCCTCAGCCTCCTGAGTCACTGGGATTACAGGCATGGAATGGAAAATGAAGACTTTATATGAAGAAATGTAAATATTTTTGTGACTTATTTAACTGGGATTTTTCCCTATAACTTTTCAGTTAAAATATGCCCATAATCCATACCCTGCAGTAACAGAAAAATAGAATTTAATAGCTGGCAACAATTTTTGATTAAAGCTTAAGATTAATCTAAGAAGGCTAGGTGTGGTGGTGCATGCCTGTAATCCCAGAGGCTGAGGCAGGAGGACCACAAGTTGGAGGCCAGTTTTAGCAACTTAGCGAGACCCTATCTCTAACTAAAAAATAGAGCTGAGGCTGTAGCTCAGTGGTTAACCAGCTTTGGGTTCAAACCCCAGTACCAAAAAAAAAAAGAAAGAAAGAATAATCATCTAAGAAATTTTGTTAAATGATTTTTAAACCTAGGTGAGTGACCCTGGATTAACATTCCATAATTAGGGAAATAAATTTTATGACCCTGATTACTAGAGACATTAGTAGTTCAAAGCATATATTGTTACTATTTGTGCCAAGAAACTCCAATTTTCACCCTTATTTGAGATTTAAGGCACTTAACAAAAGATTTAAATATACTAATATTAAACAACTTAGATTATAAGCACATGACAATTTATATTGTTTGGTGGTAGTATTATGCTCCAAATGGAGTACAGGTGATTTGCAGTATTGGTATCTATTCCTGACTGAATTTTAATAATAATATTCAGTTGTTAAATATTATCTGGAATGTCAGCATTGTTAAATATTATCTGGAATGTCAGCATTAAACAAGTAATTCTGTTGCATTTTAAACAAAGCTATAACCTCTTGACAAAAATATAAACATGATACAACTATAAAGCTGTTCTTAAGAGATTATATTTCACTTAAGAAATAAAATATTAAATGATGACATCTTACACAGCATATATACCTTTATTAAGTAAAAACCTATTTGTACTCATTAAATGCTTATCAAGATCTTAACAACCTCATATATTGAATTAACCCCTCTTAGCATGTAAGTTTATAAAACACATATCCAAGTGTGGCATACTGGCGCATGCCTGTAATCCAGTGGCTCAGAAGCTAAGACAGGAGAATCACAAGTTCAAAGCCAGCCTTAGCAACAGTGAGGCACTAAGCAACTCAGGGAGACCCTGTCTCTAAATAAAATACAAATAGGGCTGGGGATGTGGCTCAGTGGTAAAGCAACCCTGAGATCAATTCCCAGTATGCATGCACACATACACGTGTGTATAACAGTATACTTGTGTATATACAGTATACTCATAGTACATTAATACAGTATAGACAATCTATGTAGTAAATAATTATTCTCGTCAATGAACAGGTCATAATGGACTTGACCCATTTCATTTATAGATTATATCTCAAAAGTAATTCTTCTCTTTCCCTTGAAAAAGTATTTAACATCACTTGAAAAACACTATTCAGTACTGCATTATAAACAAGCGAACAAGTCTCTGTCTTGTTCACTATTGTATTCCAGCACCTTGTACAGGACCTAAATCTAGTAACCAAATATAAAAATGTTTGCTAACTAAATGACATTACAATAACCATGCTGGTGCCTTTAAAATAACCTTCAAGGCTGTCAATGCTCAAATTTGCAATATACTAGAAAAGGAAAGGACATATACTTTGTTGCTACAATTTCAAATCATTCGAAGTGCAATTTTTAGACTACAGATATATAATAAATTTATAAATGAGCTGAATAAAAAAAGATAGTTACCAGAAAGTGGGACTGATTTCAGAACAGAGATAAATTTCTGGATGAGTTGTGAAAGAAATCTTCTTTCTTGATAGGCTCTAAAATCAAACATGAACAAATTATTTTTGAAAACATTATTTCAAAGTAAATTTTAAATGGTGAAAAAGCATACTCAAATAATGTTCAAATGTTCCATTTCACTCTGACACTGGAATCATAATTTGAATAGTATCATCTTTGTAAATATAGTACTACATGAAGAAAGAAAGAGCCTCATTCCTAGCCTAATAGCTAAGAAAACACCTCCTTCACTTACAGTCAAAGTTTCTATTTGTAATTTAAGGATCAAGACTGCAAAGGAGATTTTAAAATTTCCTTTGCATTTTACCATTAAAATTAAAAATCTAGTATTTAGCTGGGCATGGTGGCACATGCCTGTAATCCCAGCAACTGGGGAAGCAGAACAGGAGGATCACAAGTTTGAAGCCAGCCTCAGCTTAGGAGAACCTCAGAAACTTAGTAAGACTGTGTCTCAAAAGAAAAAAAGGACTGGGGGTGTAGCTCAGTATGAAGTATCCCTAGGTTTAATCTCCGGTTCCAAAAAAGAAAAGAAAAAAAAAATAGTGTTTAATATAGTTAAAATTAAGGTGAACAATTTTATACTTTAATATGTTTAAAATATTAAATACAACAGAGTACTTCAATAGCTAAAGATTAAATGTTTAAAGAACAATTTTCTTGACCAAATTCTTTTATGTGCATATACAAATATATCACAATGCATTCCACTATTGTGTATGATTATAATATACCAATAAAAAATATTTTCCATTCATTATTAATTCAACTAATTATTCAACATTTATCAGATAATGGATAGCAACAAATGATTATGCCAGTCCTGCTAGAAACACAATCTACTTGAAGTGATAAATCATATATAAAGATAATGACTAATACAAGTCAGCATGCAATTATTAAAAAACTGCCTGACCTTAACTGAGCACTTACTCTGCCAGGATCTGGGCTGGGTTAAATAATTCATGCAAGACATGTCATTTAATAATGACAATAGTGCTATGAAATAGGTACTATTGCTCACATTTCACACTGATGTTCAAAGATGGGAAAAACTTGCCTAAAGTCACACAGCAACTGAGTGCAGAATCTATGTATGGTTTTAGAACCTACACTCTCAACTACACATATTCCAATCATCACACATAGTGCTGGTGTTGAGTGTTATAGGAGTACAGAAGAAAAAAGCACTGTGGTCTGAAGCAGGTGGTAGGGAAAAGTGTTTAGATAACTAAAAGTCAATCAAGTGGGTAGAGGAGAAAGGGACTTAGGGGAGGAATGTTAAAGAAACAATGACTACACAGGTTAGACTGGTCCAATAACTGGGGCAGGGCATGGGATCACAGGAAATAGATGGATGTTTTCTTTTTTTTCTTTTTTTGTATCAGGGACTGAATTCAGGGGCCACTCGACCACTGGGCCACATCCCCAGCCCCTTTTTGTATTTTATTAGAGACAGGGTCTTACTGAGTTGCTAAGTGCCTCACTATTTCTGAGGCTGGCTTTGAACTCGTGATCCTCCTGCCTCAGCCTTCCAAGTACTGGGATTACAGGCGTGCGCCAACACGCCCGGCTTAGATGGAAGTTTTATAAAGCCATGGTAATGAATTTAGTGTTTATTCTATGGGAACAAGGAAATCACTGAACACGTGAATAAGAGTAGGGCAAAATAAATACAGTTTTCTATGAAAAAGAATACTTAAACTATACTGTTATGGGAAAGCTGGAAGAAAGACCACATAGGAATTTTTTTTTTTTTTTTTGGTGGTACCGGGAATTGAACTCAGGGGCACTCAACCACTGGGGTCACATCCCCAGCCCTTTTTTGTATTTTATTTAGAGACAGGGTCTCACTGAGTTGCTAAGTGCCTCTCCATTGCTGAGGCTGGCTTTGAACTCGTGATCCTCCTGCCTCAGCCTCCCAAAGTGCTGGGATTACAGGCGTGCGCCACCGCGCCCGGCTCACATAGGAATTTTTTGTAGTGGTTCATTAAAGAGGCTATAAGGGCCTGAATTATGATAGCAGTGTGAATACAAGAAAGGAGAGGAGCTGGGCACAGTGGCGCAAACCTGTAATCCCAGCGGCTCAGGAAGCTGAGACAGGGGAATCACAAGTTCAACAGCTAGGTGCTAAGTAACTCAGTGAGACCCTGTCTCTAAATAAAATACAAAATAGGGCTGGAGATGTGGCTCAGTGGCAGAGATCAATCCCTGGTACCAAAATAAAATAAAATAATAAAAGGAAAGAAACAAGACATGTCATTTAATAATGACAATAGTGCTATGAAATAGGTACTATTGCTCACATTTCACACTGATGTTCAAAGATGGGAAAAACTTGCCTAAAGTCACACAGCAACTGAGTGCAGAATCTAAGTATGGTTTTAGAACCTACACTCTCAACTACACATATTCCAATCATCACACATAGTGCTGGTGTTGAGTGTTATAGGAGTGCAGAAGAAAAAAGCACTGTGGTCTGAAGCAGGTGGTAGGGAAAAGTGTTTAGATAACTAAAAGTCAATCAAGTGGGTAGAGGAGAAAGGGACTTAGGGGAGGAATGTTAAAGAAACAATGACTACACAGGTTAGACTGGTCCAATAACTGGGGCAGGGCATGGGATCACAGGAAATAGATGGATGTTTTCTTTTTTTTCTTTTTTTGTATCAGGGACTGAATTCAGGGGCCACTCGACCACTGGGCCACATCCCCAGCCCCTTTTTGTATTTTATTAGAGACAGGGTCTTACTGAGTTGCTAAGTGCCTCACTATTTCTGAGGCTGGCTTTGAACTCGTGATCCTCCTGCCTCAGCCTTCCAAGTACTGGGATTACAGGCGTGCGCCAACACGCCCGGCTTAGATGGAAGTTTTATAAAGCCATGGTAATGAATTTAGTGTTTATTCTATGGGAACAAGGAAATCACTGAACACGTGAATAAGAGTAGGGCAAAATAAATACAGTTTTCTATGAAAAAGAATACTTAAACTATACTGTTATGGGAAAGCTGGAAGAAAGACCACATAGGAATTTTTTTTTTTTTTTTGGTGGTACCGGGAATTGAACTCAGGGGCACTCGACCACTGGGGTCACATCCCCAGCCCTTTTTTGTATTTTATTTAGAGACAGGGTCTCACTGAGTTGCTAAGTGCCTCTCCATTGCTGAGGCTGGCTTTGAACTCGTGATCCTCCTGCCTCAGCCTCCCAAAGTGCTGGGATTACAGGCGTGCGCCACCGCGCCCGGCTCACATAGGAATTTTTTGTAGTGGTTCATTAAAGAGGCTATAAGGGCCTGAATTATGATAGCAGTGTGAATACAAGAAAGGAGAGGAGCTGGGCACAGTGGCGCAAACCTGTAATCCCAGCGGCTCAGGAAGCTGAGACAGGGGAATCACAAGTTCAACAGCTAGGTGCTAAGTAACTCAGTGAGACCCTGTCTCTAAATAAAATACAAAATAGGGCTGGAGATGTGGCTCAGTGGCAGAGATCAATCCCTGGTACCAAAATAAAATAAATAATAAAAGGAAAGAAAAAAAAGGAGAGGAAAGATAAAGTGGGGATCTAATAGTACTGTTTGACTGGTTATAAAGACCCAGTCAGAAGTCTGGAGTTTTCCAAGCCCAACTGTCTAGCATAATTAAGAGGAACTAGGCAGATAGGTGAGTTTAAGAGGAAAAAACAATGAGTACTCCTATGTAGTTAAGGCAAATTTGAGTTCATGACAATCATCCATTTAGAAGTATAATAGAAGAAGTATACTGAAAGGACAGAAAAGAAATCAGGATCAGAGAGATTTAAGATTAAATCACGGGGCTGGGGTTGTGGCTCAGCGGCAGAGCGCTCGCCTTGCACGTGCGCGGCCCGGGTTCGATCCTCAGCACCACATAAACATAAATTCATTGCATTGTGTACAACTAAAGTAAATAAATAATATTTAAAAAAAAAAAAAGATTAAATCACATCAAGGTAATGGAAATAGGGCTTTTTAAGACAAAAAAAAAAAAAAACTAAAAAGTCACATTTGGCTAAAAACAAAAAACAAACAAAAAAAACACTTGTTCAGCACAACCAAGATGATAAAATGCTGGCTAAAAATCTATCATGAAAGAGATGAGATTGGAGCTGAAAATTAAAACAGGGATGTTCCTACTCTGACCCTAATATCCTTTCCTGTAATATTCAGTCCCTTACTCCCAAACTCATCTCTGACTTGCAGCTTTTCAATTTCTTCAGTAACCACCAACATGACTCCAGGTTGTATTTTCTTATTTTCAACCCTTTGAACCTCACTAAATAATCTCATTCATACTCATTACCTCAATAACTATCTACATATGTGCCTACAAAAGTAGCACTTATTGCATTTCTTATAACCATGATCTCCTGCTAGAAATCTCTACTTGCAATGGCAAAACTGGAACCACTTTTTCCATGGCAGACCTACTCTCCCTCTCACATTCCCCATTGTGGCAAGTATCTCATTATCTCCCAGTCATCTAACCAGAAGACTACTTATTTATTGTCAATTTTATACTCAACTCAAAATAGACAGGAGGGGAAGGGAAAAGGGAAGGTTTATAGGATTGGACACGGCAGAAGTGAAAGGAGATGGGAATGGGCAAAACAGTAGAATAACTTTCCTACATTCACATATGAATAAATGACCAGTATAACTCCACATCATGTACAACCTCAAAAATGAAAAGTTATATTCCATGTGTATATGTGAAAATACATTCTATCATGTATAACTAAAAAGAACAAATTTTTTAAAAAATGAAATAAAAACATACATATAGAAAAAAATATTTCACAGTTGACAGCCTACCAACACCCATTAAATAACTTTTCCCCATTTGCCTCCAATTCCACAATTAGCCAAGTTCTTTTTTTTTTTGGTGCTGGGTCAATATTGAACCCAGGGCCTGTGCATATGAGGCAAGCACTCTACCAACTGAGCTACATCCCCAGCCCAATTAGCCAAGTTCTGACTCTCTTGCACAATTATTACAAGTACCTTCCATCCTTATGTTAAATCTTGCTCACCTAAAATCTACTGCATCTAGACAGAATGTTCCAGAATTCAAGTTTGATTATAGCACTCTATCTATAAAATCCTTTGGAGGATCTCTATCACATAGAGATGAAAGAGTAAAACTTTTATCACAAAATTAATACTTTCTTACTTATAAAGTGGTCAAGGGGAAAAAATTTCTAGACAGAAGGAAGTAGGTCCAAATTAGAATTCCACCAGATACACTGATTTGTATCTTGAGGGGCAGGTTACTTATTTTTCCCAAAATTCAGTTTTCTCATAATCCCCTGGGGCTGAGGAGCACTGAATTAAAAGACAATAAAAGAAAAAGCCTTAGGATGTGTCAATATCTTGTTCACAGAGCCAGGGAAGACAGAGAAAATAAATCCAAAGAAAAAGAGAAGTTACAGAAGTTAAAGAAAGAGAGATATATAAGAAATGCAGCACTGTCAACAGTATAGAATGAGGGGTTAAGGGAAGGACAAAACAAAGAAAAAACCATTCAAAATGCCAAATGATAGAGGTGACTGGCAGGGTCAAAAAGAACAATTTTAGGCCTGGCACAGTGGTGCATGCCTAAAATCCCAGCAGCTTGGGAGGCTGAGGCAGGGGGATCGAAAGTTCAAGACCAGCCTCAGCAACTTAGTGAGACCCTAAGTAATTCAGTGAGACCTTGTCTCTAAATAAAATATAAAACAGGGCTGTGGATGTGGCTCAGTGGTTAACTGCCCCTGGGTTCAATTCCCAGTACCAAAAACAAAAACCACAACAACAAGCAAAAAAAAAAAAAAAAATTCTTTTTAGGTTGTAATAGAAAACAGGAAACAAAATTCAAGTCAGAGTTACAAGGTTTAAAGGAAAGGCAAATATAAGCTACTCTCCTGAGTGGAAAAACCAATAAGGTAGAAGTAAAAGAAGCTATCATAGGCCCAAGGGAAGTAAGCCCTGAGTGTGTGTGTGTATATGTATGTGCATAAAAGGCAGAGAAGAAGAAGCCAATAGAAGAGTGAATGAAGATGAAGAAAGAAAAAATACTATAGCTAGAACAGTTCTGAGGCAAGAACAGAGACCAGGTAGTTTCAAAGATATTAACAAACCTGAGAGCACAGACATCCTTCCATGTGTCCTCATAGCTCTTTATTCCATGAAATAAATACTAGTTACCACAAACTTTTATCCAATTGCTAATAAACATCACTATTAGAAACAACCCATAAAGTAAAGGTGATAACTGAAATTGTGCCCAGTAAAATTTGATAAAAAACATTAAACTTGGTAGGAATAACTGACCATTAAAAAAAAAAAATGTTGTCAACATCTAAATAGCACATGATAAAAACACATTGATCAAAGATGAAGGAAAAAATTAATTCGTTAAAAAATTTAGATCAGAAAATTTTGGATTCGGATGCTATAATATAGAGTCACTGTCAACTGCTCCTTTAATCACTATACTTGATTTATTTTTTCCTTAGCATATATTACCACCAAACATACTGTATAATTCATCGTTCATTGCTGTCTTTTTCAACTAGAATATAAGCACCACAAAAACAGGAATTATTTTTCACTTTGTTCTCTGCTGTATCTCTAATGCCAAATGTAATACCTGGCAAAATAATGTACCCAACGTTTGTTGAATGAATGAATGTGGTTGGGGTATAGGAAAGTCATTGTTAAAAGAGTCAAAGAGTAAGAAAAAGTTGAACTGATTGATAGCTTGAAGACTGGAGAAAACAGAACCATCCTTGAGGGACAGATCAGGGACAACAGGAAGGGAGAAGAAAAAAGTGGTACAATGGTACAGAGAAAAACAAAAAGAAAAAGTAAGTTGAGGCCTTGGTGATATTGTGGCTTCTTTTTAAGATCTTTGTAAAATATATTCCTACACAGTCTAAGTAAAAGCACTTATTAATAACTTATTTGGGCACAGCACTATATCAAATGAAGCCACAAATAACATTATCTAAGAACTGTAATCCAGCATAATAAGCTAATATGGAATGAAGCTTTGTTGACATACTGTTCTCTTGCTTCTGGATCCATCTTTTCATCATTCTTTTTAATCAAGTTCCAGAATTTTCTCAGCTTAGGTGTCTTTTTTAATTCTAATTCCAATCGTGCCTGAAAGAGATAGTTAATTATCAGTAATTTCAATATTTAAAAGGATAAAAACTAGATTAACTATTAACAAGTTTTCTAATACATGATTCTAATACAATGTCATAAAACCTAAAAGCAATAAAATAAACCTTGAAAACTAAGAAATAATTAATTTTAAAAATTCAATTCTAATACTTATTAATAAAAAAAAAAATACTGCCTTTTCTAGTCAAGATTTTAAGCTCAATGATAAATTTCTTTTTTACTTCTCAATTCAGTCTGAAAAATATCAACATTAACACTTGTGAGCATAATCACAGACTTCTGAAAAATATGAGTCTCAAACAATGAACATAAAGCAACTACCAAAAGTAAAAATAGAAATGTCATCAGTAAATTCTCTATTATGGCATTTACCACCTTTTAACATAAGTTTAAATTAGTCATATGTGCCTTATATTTTTATCCCATTAACTGCTGCAGTGAATGAGTATGCATCTGTGGATGTGTACAGAAATAACCATGTGTAGGAAATACAATAAGAATAAAGAGTTACATTGAAATTTGAAAGTTTAAACTTTACTCCCTAAAATATGTAAATTTGAGTGAGCTGGGTGCGGTGGCGCACGCCTGTAATCCCAGCACTTTGGGAGGCTGAGGCAGGAGGATCGAGAGTTCAAAGCCAGCCTCAGCAATGGCGAGGCACTTAGCAACTCAGTGAGACCCTGTCTCTAAATTAAAAAATACAAAAAAGGGCTGGGGATGTGGCCCAGTGGTCGAGTGCCCCTGAGTTCAATCCCTGGTACCAAAAAAAAAAAAAAAAAAAGTAAATTTGATACATGCATATATATACCCAATAAAGATTTGGTGAAAAAATGAAAGTCATTAATATTACGCATGATCCATACCTTCTTCTGTAGCTATATGTACATTCTAATCAAGGAAACAATAAAAATTCAAGTTTGCATATGGTCTTATCAAAAGAAATATAATAAGGATAATAACCATACATTGCTAAAATTATCCCTTTTTCTATAAGCTCAATAGGTAGAGAAAGGGATAATTTCTTTCTCTACAAGCCTATTGATACTAAACTTATGATACTGAAATTAGGTGAAACATGTATTAGGACACACATTAAAACTTTAAAACTATAAAAACTACATATATGATAAGTTTATGCATGGTATATTCTAAGAAGGAAAAGGGATTTTTTAGCTAACACTTTTATATCCATATTAAAGCTACAAAATCTATCACATTTTCACTTACAATATATACATGCATAATATTCTGAAATTAGATACTTACAGGCTGTAAGCCCATCCACATTGGGAGGGAGATAAGCTGCTGTACTTGACTCCGTATCAAGTCTACTTCCTATTAAAGGTAAGAAGCAAAAAGTCTATAAACATTCTAGCATTTTCAACTGAGTCTTTATATAGGTAGTATTATAGATTTTTAAGTCCTGAGGGGAAAACAAGGCACCAATACTGGCAAGTTGGTGATATTTTAAAAAAATTCAAAACTTAAACAACAGTTTTCATTATTAACTGATTTCATATCTGCAAATTCAACTACGCACAAAAATTTGTAAACCCCAAATCAACAGAGCCTCAAAAATTTTGAGTTACCTGATATGTACATACACCTAGCTAAGGCTGAGCTGACTCTATTTGAATTGCAGTTCTCATATTACAAACAAGTGTCCTTTTCGCGATCTATTTAGTGCTACTTTGGGGGTGTTATTGGGCTTTTGATTGGTGATTTCAGTGTTTAAAACAAACCTCCAAGAACAAAACTGAAGTGCTTCTAATGTTCATTAATGTAAACAGGCATTTTCTTTCTACTTTCTCTATGATTGTTAGATAAGCTGATTCAGGAATAACCTGAAAAATAACTCAATCAGGAAGTTGAGTTCAAGGTTACTGAATCAAAAATATGTATTAAATGTTTTTAACAGATACACACACATATAAAATAAGGTTATGAACTGAATAGTTGGACAAAAATGTTGCAACCAGAGACTTGCAGGAACCTAACCCTATTTTTCCTTAAGAAGCCAGGGTTCATTATTAGCTCGCTCAGAATTCAGTAACTTTATAGAACAAATAAAAGAGTCAACAGCATACAGAAAAACCATTTTCAAATAAAGAAAGTCAACAGCATACCGAAAAAACATTTTCATTATAATTTGGCTTAAAGCTGGCACCAAACTACTATTACCTAAACCTTGTTCTTGTTCAATTTCTCATAAGAAATTATGTCTACTTATATTTCTATTTGCTCTGTTTAATTTAATTAATGTTAAAGAGGCAAAATCGATATCTACTGGGAGTAGCATAATTCTTTTTTATATGCCTTTATGAGATTGGAGGCAATACATAGAAACAAGCAATAATCATCCATCAATCAACATCCAGTCTTCTGGATAGAAAAGAATTCCATGAATTCTCCTGAAAGGCTCTAAGTGCATTATCAGTACAGAAACGTTTATATTTAAATAAATATGGATATAACACTTCTCAGAAGAAGATATACAATTGATCAACAAATATATGAAAAATGTTCAACATCTGTAGTAATTAGAGAAATGCAAATCAAAACTAAGATTTCATCTCACTCCAGTCAGAATGGAGGTTATCAAGAATACAAACAACAATAAGTGCTGGAGAGGATGTGGGGAAAAAGGCACACTCATACATTGTTCTTGGGACTGCAAATTGGTGCAGCCAATCTGGAAAATAGTATGGAGATTCCTTAGAAAACTTGGAGTGGAACCACCATTTGACCCAGCTATCCCACTCCTTGGTCTATACCCAAAGCACTTAAAATCAGCATACTATAGTAACGCAGCCATATCAATGTTTATAGCAGCTCAATTCACAGTAGTTAAAACTGTGGAACCAACTTAGATGCCCTTCAATAGATGAATGGATAAATAAAATGTGGTAAATATACAAATGGAATATTACTCAGCATTAAAAGAGAATAAAATTATGACATTTGCAGGGAAATGGATAGAGTTGGAGAATATCATGCTAAGTTGAAGTAAGCCAATCCCAAAACACCAAAGGCCAAATGTTCTCTCTGATAAGTGAATGCTGATTCATATAGGTGGGGTGGGTGGGAATGGGGAAAATGGAGGAACTGTGATTAGGCAAAAGGGGGAGAGGAGTAGGGGTATGGGGGCTGGAAAGATGGTGGAATGGGATGGATATCATTACCCTAGGTACATGTATGACCACACGTACGTTGCGACATTACACCATGTACAACCAGAAAAATGAAAATTTGTACTGCAATTGTGTACAATGAATCAAAATGCATTCTGCTGTCATATATACCTAATTAGAATAAATAATAAATTTTAAAAATAAATAATAAATAAATATGGATATACCTTTGGATAACCACAGAAGGGAAGATCAAATAAAATATTGCATTTTTTAGAAGATAATCTTACAAAGAATGAAAAGTTATCACACACATTTCCAAAGATCATCCACTACTGTCCTTCAACACTCAAAATATAACCCTCTTGCTAATGAGCAAGCCTGAGCATAAAGACTAAAAAATACTGAAACTACATTTTAGCATGCAGCTTGTGGCCCAGATTTCACTAATCAAAGTTCATACTGGTCAGCTGAGTGTGGTGGCATACGCCTAGAATCCCATCAGTTTGTTCGGGGAGGCTGAGACAAGAGACTCGTGAATTCAAAGCCAGCCTCATCAAAAGCGATGTGCTACACAACTCAGTGAGACCCTGTCTCTAAATAAAGTACAAAATACAAAATAGGGCTGGGGATGTGACTCAGTGGTCGAGAACTCCTGAGTTCAATCCCTGGTACAAAAAAAAAAAAAAAGAAAGTTCATTCTGGTCAGACTCTGCTGCTTCTCATTTTAGTGTTCTCCCTTTGAATTTTCAGCTCTCGTTACCATTTTTCTTAGAGTCTACATAAATAAATGAAGAATGAGTATAAACTACTAAACAGTAAACAAATTTACAAAATTATTTTATTGATGTGATTGAAATCAAGTTTTTAGCATTATTTTTATTCTCCACATCTTTGTGTGAAAAGATGGCCACAGAGGTAATCACATCTAAACTCAACCTAAAGAAAATAAAACTTGAAAGCTGCCCCAAAACATAAAGTAAAATTACCAAACTATTGAAGCAGTGATCAAGAAAAAGCAATAGGACTGTCTGTTCATGGAGTGAAAATTCACCATCATTTTCAGCTAATGCCGCTTTCAAGATGCACTTAAAAAAGAATGGGAAGTGGTCTGGCTTCTTCTTAAAAGTCTGAAAATAAAAATAAGAATGACACATTTTGAACTGGCTTTTTCATGCATTTTTGTTCCTTAAAGCAATATCAGTAGCTTTTTAGGAATCTAATAACAAAATCAAATAATTAACAAAAATATTATTTGCATATGGATAAAAGAGGCATTACATGCTTACTTATAATTAATGGTAGCAATTCAAATACAGGTTTCTGACAGGAGAAACTTGCAGAAATTGTTAGCTAATAAAATAATGGCTTTAATTCTTTGTTTTGCTTTGTGCAAACTATGCTTGTATTTAGCTTAATTTTGTTTTCTTATTAAGAATCTTTAGGGGCTGGGGTTGTGGCTCAGCGGCAGAGCACTCGCCTCGCACGTGCGCGGCCCGGGTTCGATCCTCAGCACCATGTAAACATGGGTGCACTGCATTGTGTACAACTAAAGTAAATAAATATTTTAAAAAAAAAGAATCTTTAGTATTTTTAATTCCTTTGATTTGAACAAAGGAAACTACATCTTTAGCAAAAATTAGTTTTCACACTGTAATTAATCTCAGGGACAGTTTCTCCTGCTTTATAATACGCTTTCCTTTCTTAACATGTAAATATATTCAAACCGCTTTAATCTACTTTCCCTTCTACTTACTGTGATAGACAAGTGTTGCAAAGGTGTGCTCCAACACTAGTTTCCATTAACTTCTCTAAACCAAGCTTCCATCAATACCACTTCCATGACACTACTATGGCTGCCAAGTCCATTGAAACCAAGCAAGCATCAACTCTTTCACTGTACTGAACGCTTCTCTTCCTTTGTTACTTAAACAACAGTGCCTATTCTTCTTCCCCATCTCACATTACTTTATGATATATTAATGATTCCAAATATATATCTTCAGTCCAGATTTCTCTCCTTAGCTCTACATCCTTAGATTCCTCTCTCTACAAGGCAATTTCATCTAGTTATTACAATATGCATCTTAAAGACTCTAAACGTCATTTTAAACACCTTCTCTTTCTGGAGACTACCTCCTCAAAGCAGATGACAAATATCTATTCCTTTTCTTCACTTAAAAAAGTATGACTGGAAGAGAAGAAACTGCTGACGAGCTGGCCATTTTATGGTGGGCAAAGAAAATCTTGGACCTCTACTGACCAAGCCTCTACTGAGCCAACATCAAAAGAAAACATAATTTCATTAGAAATTTCAAAAAGGAAAAATAGATCCCAAATTGAGGACAGAGAAAACTGAAACTACAATATAAACATCTGTCTTGACTTTTGAACATTGTCTAATTGCACTTATTAATATATAACTTTTTTTGAGCTTCTGATGTTTCTATAATTTATGTTATTCTTCAATTCTGGCAAAGCAGAAAAATAACCCATATTTATAATTTTTCAATTGTAAATAACTTCTAATTTATAACTTTAAGTGTAAATTAGTAGTGTTCACAATAAATTAGAAGTGTTTTTAATAAAAAAAAGCCTGATATTATCTTTCACATATCTACTCTTTTTCTTAATAGTAGTTTACTATTGGGTAAAGTTCTGCTCTAAAATCTGTAAAAAGTTTAGCTACTTCGTAATGGCTTAAATGGACAAAGAATAAAAGCTATGAAGTAATTTGAATCTGTTACCTCCCATGCAGGAACATTTTCTCTGAATTTCTCATTCACCATACAGCAAATGGACATTAAATAGGCCTTGCTAGATACCTCTGGAGAATAATTCATCCAGAGATAATTTTCAAGATACTGGCTGTAAAAAGTAAAAATACATTGAATATTTCATTAGTATCACCAGACACTGCATTATATCACTCACCTGGAAAAACATAATTATTTACGTAGTCCTATACTTTAAGTAATAAGATATGAAAGGTTATCAACATACATAATTATCACTATAAGATAAACAATAATGTCAAATATCAGCTCTATAACAAAAATAACATTAGGGTACTTTTACAAATAAATGTATCTGAGACATTAGCCTTAATTACTATCAGGAAAAAATGACTTCCAGAAACTAAGGAGACTTAATAAAAATGAGGCTTTGTAATTTTTAATTTACAAGATATTCCACCTAGGTCAGTTTTCAATACAATTAGCACTTCCCCCTCCAGATACCAAAATTATGTTAAGACTTGTGTAAATATTCCTAAACAAATTTAAGTATTTCTGATTTCTAAAACATAATTTAGCCATTTCTTACCATCAAGTTATTAACATCAATTATTCTACTGGCTGTAAAATACTGTAACAAAAAAAGCAGGACTGTATATGTTATGTGTGGTACTGGGGACAGAATCCAGGGCCTCATGCCTGTTAGGTAAGCATTCTACCATTGAGTTATGTTCCCAGACCTTTATTTTATTTTTAAATGTTTTTATTAGTGCACTATAATTATACATATTAATGTAATGGGGTTCATTTGCATATTACTACATGTGTGGAAAATACCTTGCTTCACTTCAATCCTGAATACTTCCAATTTCCCTTCTTCCCTTCCCCATTCCCCTGTCTCTATTACTGGTCTTCCTTCTATTTATTTATTTTTTAATTGGTGCCTTATAGATATACATAAAGGTGAAATTCACTGTAGTATATTCATATATGTACATTGAATAATTTGGTCAATTTCATCCCACAGTTCCCCTTTTCCCGTCCTTCCTCCCTTCCCCTCCTTCCCCTTCTTTTCCTTCACTGATCTCCCTTTCATTTTCATGGAATCCTCTCCCCACTCTTTATCCTTATTTTGCACTAGCTTCCACATGAGAGAAAATATTCGATCTTTGCCTTTCTGGATTTGGCTTATTTTACTCAGCATGATATTTTCCAGTTCCATCCGTTTATTGGCAAATATCACAATTTCATTCTTCTTCATGGCTAAGTAAAATTCCTTTGTGTAATTATACCACATTTTCTTTACCCATTTGCTGTTGGCAGGCCCCTATCCAGATCTTTAATTTATTTTTTGAACTCTGAAACAGGGTCTCCCTAAGTTGCCCAGGTACCTCAAAATTGTGTACCTTAGCTTCCCAAGTAGAGTGATTATAGGCATGTACCACCATGCCTGGTGAAAAGCAGGACTTTGGCTCCTGCTTTAAGTCATTATATATGCATAATTTTTCAAGCAAACATGCATACACAGATAATCACTTTAGATTCTGTTATAGTACTACAGTTTTTTCTACTTCCTTTTATGCTTCAGGAGTCTATTTATATCGGTATTTCCATGGACCTTTAGCAATTCTTCTTGGTTAATTTGCAACAACCTTAGTAATTACATAAGATTTTACCCAAAATAATGGTCAAAAGAATATGAGAGCCGGGCGTGGTGGCGCACGCCTGTAATCCCAGCACTTTGGGAGGCTGAGGCAGGAGGATCGCGAGTTCAAAGCCAGTCTCAACAATGGCGAGGCCCTTAGCAACTCAGTGAGACCCTGTCTCTAAATAAAATACAAAAAGGGGCCCAGTGGCCCAGTGGTCGAGTGCCCCTGAGTTCAATCCCTGGTACCACCCCAAAAAAAAAAAAAAAAAAAAAAAAAAAGAATATGAGAGACTTGAGCGCTATATCATGAATGGGTGAATCCTCAATACGTTCCTTTCTTACAAGTTCAAATTTCTTTTTCCTGAATTATGTCCTTTAGAATGTCTGTCATCAATAGTGTATTAGCCTATCTTTGTTTGACATTGATTTCATAATAATTTACCTGGATACAGAATTCTAGGTGCATGGTGATATTTTTCCCCCTACATATGATAATGGAATGCCTCATTTAATTATATTCTCTATTACTACAATTGAGAAGTCTATAATCAACTATTTGTTCTTCTTTAATATGTCTTTTCCCTCTGGCAAATTTTAAGATCTTCATTCTATCTTTGTTGTTCTGCAGGGACTCTGCTCATGATTTGCTTTTTTTCCTAGAATTTAAGAGACTTGGGTTTCAACAACTCTAAAAAATTCTTGGTGATCATCTCTTCTTCTTCTTTTTTTTTTTTTAAATTTTATCAATATACTTTATTTAACCCAAATACCCAAAATATGATTTCAACATGTAAATCAAGATTCAAAAAATGTTAAGGTGATTATATTTTACATTCTTTTTAATACCAAGTTATCAACATCCAAGACATATTGTGGCACATCTCAAATTGCACTCCACATTTGGTGATCATCTCTTCTAAACAGCCACTTTCCTGTCTCTAAATCCTTTCTGAAACTTCTATTAGACCTTATTCTAGCTTCTATATCTCTTTTACACTTCATCTTTTCTTTGCTATTTTCTAGTTAATTTCCTCAGATCTCTCTTGCAGTTCACTAATTTCCTTTTTAGCTATATCTAACTTGATACTCAAATTTTCCCACTGAGCTTTTAGATATCACTGATTTTTATTTCCATTATCCTAAAGTCTGTTCATTTTTAGTGTCTTATATTTTGATCATATATTCTATTTCTCCTTTTATACCCATACTAATTTTTTTTTTTTTTTTTTTTTTTTGTGGTACCGGGGATTGAACTCAGGGGCACTAGACCACTGGGTCACATCCCCAGACCTTTTTTGTATTTTTATTTAGAGACAGGGTCTCACTGAGTTGCTAAGGGCCTCGCCATTGCTGAGGCTGGCTTTGAACTCGCGATCCTCCTGCCTCAGCCTCCCAAAGTGCTGGGATTACAGGCGTGCACCACCGCGGCCGGCTCCATACTAATTTTAAACATAAAAATTTGACAGTGTGGCCAGGCATGGTGGTGCATGCCTATATTCCCAGAAACTTAGGAGGCTGAGGCAAGAGAATTTTGAGTTCAAAGCCAGCCTTAGCAATTTAGTGAGGCCCTAAACAACTTAGTAAGACCCTGTCTCTAAAAAAATAAAAATAAAGAAAGGACAGGGGAGGGGCTGGAGGTGTGGCTCAGTGGTAGAGCTCTCGCCTAGCATGTGTGAGGCTGGGTTCGATCCTCAGCACCACATAAATAAATCAATACAGGTATTGTGTCCATCTACAACTAAAAAAATATTAAAGAAAAAAAGAAAGAAAGAAAAAGGACAGGGGATGTAGCTCTATGTGGTAAAGTGCCCCTGGGTTCAATTCCCAGTACCAAAAAAAAAAAAAAAAAAAAAAAAAGAAAGATTTGACAGTGTGTATAAAGTATTTAATTATCCAAAGTTATTTGTGATAAGGAAGATTTAAGTCTGTTCTTGCTTGGCCTAATCGTCTTTGTAATTTTGGACTGTGAACTCAAACTTTATCAGGGTTTTTTATCTGTACAAGTATTTTGCAAAATGGTTGGAATACCTATCCTTCCAAAGTATCTTTATATTTATCTCTGCTAGATGCCCCAGGGATTTCACTAGCTTGCCACCATTTCTAATAGTAATGTCTTGTTCTGAGTATAGCAAACTCAAAACCTATTCTTTACATTTTTCATACAAAGAAATAAAGGCAATAGTCAATGACTGGCCTCAGATAATACAGACATGGCCTTGACTCTAAACTACATCTCTTTCTCCAAACTTAAGGATTTGTTCAGTTATTCCTGATAGTATTTTAGCAGTTACACTAAATGCAATTTATATCATATATAATAGTACATCCTTCCAATAAATTTCATCAACAGAAAACTTTTTCTTTCTCAGTTCACTTTCTAGTACCCAGCTAACTTCATGTCATCTCACTTTCTACTCTAGCAAGAGACCCTAAATTACTCTTTATTACAAACTTTAGAATGGTTATGTCTGGAAACTGGTACAGAGAAAATGACATGCTACAAAAATTCCTGAAAGACAAAAGCCCACTTTTTCAATTATTAAAAATCTTTAACTGTCATTGATAACTTCAGTGTTTTTTGTTATACAAAACACATCCTGCCAGTGGCTTAGTCAAAGGGCAATAAAGGGAAGACAGGGATAGGAAAAAACAGTAGAATGAATCAGACCTAACTTTCCTATGTTCATACATGAATTCACCACCAATGAAACTCTATATCATGTACAACCATAAGTCTGGATCCCAGTTAGTATAAGTTATACTCCATGTATGTATAATAAGTCAAAATACACTCTACTGTCATGTATACCTAAAAAGAATAAAAAAAAAAAAAAATCCTGCATGTCCCCCTGGTGTCTTTACTCTAGATGTCTGCTTAATCTTAATTGTATAACATTATCCTTTGATTTGCTATAGTTTGGATCTTGCATAGCTTCCAGAAGACCATGTTTTGAAGGCTTGGAATGCAGCTTGTGGTGATATAGGAAGATCCTTAAACCTTTAGGAGGTGAGGCTTAGTGGAAGGAAGTTAGGTCACTGGAGGCATGCCTTTGAAGGGGATATTGGGGGCCTAGTCCCTTCCTCCCTCTTTGCTTCTCAGCTGCCATAAGGTGAACAGACCTGTTCCATCATGTGTTCCTGTCATAATTTACTATGCCACCACAGGTCTAAAGAAAAAGGGCCAAGCAATTATGGTATGAACTCTCTGAAACCATGAATCAAAATAAACCCTTTTTTATTATCTCAGGTATTTTGTTACAGTAACAAAAAGCTGGCTAACAGTGTTCTTGAAAGGTGATGTGACACCATGGAAAGGGCATATTTATCTAAGGACTAGGCAGGTCTAATTTCTAGCCTCAATTTTCTCCTCTATAAAACAGGATGATCAAAATGGGGTTACTGAGAAGATTTAATGAGATCATATTATAATACAGTTCTAGTATGTAAACAACTTACTTTTAAATCATAACTTCAATTTCCCTCTGTACAAATAAGACCACCTACTTTCATGCCATTTTTATACAGATTGAATCACTGTACATAGAGAATAAATATTATAAATACCGAGGAGGCTCTGACCTCTGATGCAAATCAGATCTCAACATGTAGACAGAAGTGGAAAAACCATGAGTTTTGGCATCAGACATTGACATACTAGCTCTCCCAATTACTTCAGTATAATATCTTGAACAAATTACTTCAGCTCTCTGATCCCAGATTCTTTCAGTAAATGGAAAGGATAATACTTTCTTTGCAGGATTGCTATTGAGTCTTGTATAAATAGAAATGTTTAGCATTATGCCTAGCACAAGGCAAGAGTTCAATCAATGGTAAATATTACTATTACCAACAAAAATCCTGGCTGTTATTTACAGCATATTGACCAAACCTAGTTATAACATGATCTAATCTACCTTCACAATTTAAAGTTGTACATTCTCTCTTATCTGAAATATTTATGTTATCAATGAATAGGTTGAAATAATGATGCATTGGTAACAACACATTAGGTTGGCAGGATGAAAAAAAATGGCTGTAGAATATACCCCAATTTATTCAAAATGATCACTACAAACCAAGTAAGACAGAAACTGCTCAACAACACAAAATACAAATTCTTCTAGTACCAGGGCATCTTTGTAAAAAAGGATACATATATACATCCAAAATAAACCAATCACAAAATATAAATACTCACAAATTTAGACTTATTTTATTTTTTTTTGTTGTTCTTGTTTATTGTTTTGGTGTTGGGGACTGAACCCAGGTCCTTGTGCAAGCTTAGTATGTACTCTACCACTGAGCTATATTGCAGTAGATAAAAATTTTTTTTTTTTTTTTTTTGTGGTACCGGGGATTGAACTCAGGGGCACTCGACCACTGGGCCACATCCCCAGCCCATTTTTGTATTTTATTTGGAGACAGGGTCTCACTGAGTTGCTAAGTGCCTCGCCATTGCTGAGGCTGGCTTTGAACTCGCGATCCTCCTGCCTCAGCCTCCCAAAGTGCTGGGATTACAGGCGTGCGCCACCGCGCCCGGCCAAAAATTATTTTCTTAACTGCTCATGGAAATATATTTAAAAAGTAGCTAAGGGGCTGGGATTGTGGCTCAGCGGTAAAGCGCTCACCTAGCACGTACGCAGCCGGGTTCGATCCTCAGCACCACGTAAAAATAAATGCATTGTGTATAACTAAAGCAAATAAATAAATATTTTTTTTAAAAAGTAGCTAAGACTTAAATCACATTGTCAACTTTAACTTCATCAAAGTAACTCTAATTCCTTTTTTGGGGGGAAGTGGGGATTGAACTCAGGGGCGCTTGACCACTGAGCCACTTAGGGTCTTGCTAAGTTGCTGAGGCAGGCTTTGATCCTCCTGCCTCAGCCTCCCAAGCCACTGGGATTGCAGGCATATGCCACCACACCTGGCTCAAGTAATTTCCTTTTAACTCACCTAAATTCCAAGAGCATTATCTTTCGGATGGCAAACCTAAAAACAAAAATAATTATATTTAATAAACAAAGGTAAATAAAATATTTAAACAGAAAACAAAATACTGCAGAGTTCTTAATGCAAATTGATTTTGGAATCTTTTGTTTTAAAGATAAGTCACATCAGATCACAACCGTCACAGGGCCTCACACATGTTAGATAAGTACTCTATAACTGAGCTATACCCCCAGATCTGTAAACTTCTTAAGCACTGACCATCATGCTTTTATTTCATGGGCATATCTATGTATGTCACAAATTTGGAAGTCAGGTGTCTCATTCAGTTCTTAAGTCTTGACAGTGAACCTAAATATTAGAAAATATTTTGTATGGATTACCAGATCTTTCTCTTCATTATGCTGCCTTTTTATAATAGAAGTACTTTAGTTTTATATGAATAGATGATACTACAGTCATGGGATATCTCTCCAAAGACAAGTTCAAATGCCACTAATTTAGTTTTATTATCTTGCAATATTGGAAATAAACTAACTGCCACTAGATAATAGTTTCCAGCTTGAAAATTAAATGTACATGAATTATAAATTTAATATCCCAGAAAACCATTATCCTGTCAAAATCCTATCCCACTGATTTCTGAGCTCTTAAATAGTTTCACTGAGCAAATAATGTCACAGAACTTTGCTAAGAATGAAAATGAAGATCTTTTTCTATATGCAAAAACACAAAGATAGAACACTATCAAGGTATTGGCTTCTAGAGCTAGCTAGGCTGAGGAGTGGATGCAACACCTTGAGTGACACACTCTATATCTCCAGCCTAACTAACAGTGTACATGAAAAGCACTAGACATCATTTCAGAAGAACTTCAAAGGTAAGTATGAAAAGTTGCAGTTGTATAAGTTTCCAATATTCACTGAGAGCAAGCACACAATGTACCCAACACTGTGCCACAAACTTAACATACATTCAACTAAATCCTTCCAAAATTGGATAATTTATATACAACAAACTAAGTCCATTAACTGTATTAGTAACTGAATCATTAAATCTAATGAGAAGAAAGAGAGGACACGCAAAGGGGAATTCCTTTGCTGCCATAATTGTTTTTGCTTCCTTTCTTGGGATAGAGTCATGTAAAATATGGGGTCTGGGCTGGGGTTGTGGCTCAGTGGTAGAGCGCTTGCCTAGCATGTGTGAGGCACTGGGTTCGATCCTCAGTACCACATAAAAAATAAACAAATAAAATAAAGATATTTTGTCCACCTATAACTAATAAAAATATTTTTAAAAAAATGGGGTCTGGAGAGCTACAGCCTCCTGGTAATTACACAGGGAAAGCCAAAAGAATTATTTGAACACAGTGACAAGGGTCCTGACATTATGAACTTCTGAACTATCTACTTCTAAATTTGTTAAATAGATGATTAAAAAAATAAATAACTATGAACAAAAGATGCCAGTCACAAAAGAGTATATACTGTGATTCTACTTAAAGTTCAAAAAGAAGCTATACTATTCATTTTTTCACTAAAATGTTAAGGAAAAGGAACAAGCAGGAGGCTTCTGGAATACTGACAATATTGTTTTGTTTTGTTTTCCTGTTGCTAAATGTCATAATAAAAGAGTTTATACATTTCAAATAAAAGTTAATATAAACACTGGCAAAAGTAAATTGCTCTTCAGGTATTTTATAAAGCATAAAAACCAATTAGATAAATTCACAGTAGGATTAATAATCATATCAAAGTGTGCAAGAGATTTTCAGAAAAAAATGGACTCTGTCCTACTTAAGAACAGAGTATTGCATAAAAGCCAGAGAATTAGGTAAAGTTAGTACAGTCCTTCCAACTACTGGGAAACATCTTGGGCAAGTTATTAAAACTCCTTGTTTCCTCACCTCCAACATCAGGATGATAACAGTGTTTTAATATTACTGTGGGGATAAATAAGCTACTACATGCAAGGTGCTTAGAAAGAAGCTGGTACAAAGTTGGCACTTAACAAATAACAATTATAATTTTTAATAGTTTACAAACTTGGATACATAAGTTTGCCAAATCTAACAATGCCAGAGAATAACAAAAAAGAGTCAATTATGTAACATATACACATTAATTACATGACTGGGCAAAAAGGTCTTTTAGGAATTATCTAATTTTGAGATCCTAGATGTGATTTTTTTTTTAATTATAAGAAAATTAAGAACTAATTGATTTATTTCCCAGATGCATTCTGGGGAAAATGGGGTTACATGCAAACAATGTGTGTCATAAGAAGTTTAATTATAATATCAAGAGAACCTTATGGCTATAAACAGCCTATTTTGATAGCCTACTAACAGGTTAATAAATATTATATCAAGCCATTTCCCCAATATGGAAGGTGCCATATAGCTCAGCAAAACAATTTCCTCAGGCATTAATCTAAAACACTGGTCATTTACATTTTAAACACATACTCTGATTTATGTGTTTGATCTTAGTATTAAAAAATGTATACATGATGAGAAAATGGCTATTAAAAGTGCCATTGTAAATCTCTGCAAGTTGCACCAGTAACAGTTAAAAATAATGCAGCCAATGTAGCTTTACAAAAAAAAGAAAAAAATCACTGGCAGCTTTTAGTCATTTTACTACAAAAGTTCTTTCAGGAAAAAAAAATACTAATAGCAAAAATTTACATGGGAAAAAATACCATCCAGTGTAGTAAAAGGTGTATTAATGTAGAAAAAAAAGCATACACACACATATATACAAACTCTCACTCCTAGAATTTATCTACCTACTCATCTTCAATCTCCTCAGGCAATTTTATGCACACTCATCCTCAGATCAAGTCCTATGTCATATACCTGCTCAAGTTTCAGATCTTTAAAGAGGATCTGTCTGATCATTCTAACTAAAGTAGAAGTCCCTGTCATTATGCACTATCTACACTTTAAAACATAGCACTTAATATATCCTACATATCTGTGTGTTCCTTGTTTGTCTCCCCATATCCCACCTCCCTCATCTGCTAGAATGTAAATTCCAAGGAGATGACTTTCTGTATGCTGTTCACTATTGTACTTTCAGCATGGTAATGATGGCTGATACAAAGTAGGTTCAAATCAGTCTTTCCTGAGCTCTACACTTAGTCTTTCCTGAGCTCTACACCTAGATACCCAACTACTTATTCTACATTTCCATCTGCATGGCTCGAAAATAGAATTCAAGATAACTAAAATGGAACTAATGATCTACACCCAATTACAACCCTAACAACAATGGCAAAAGTCAGTAATGGCACCACTAATCACTCAGTGACTTAAGCAAAAAAAAACTAAGGGGCCATCCTTGACTTCTCCATTTTCTTCACCCACTGCATGTAACTATCAAGTCTCTTCACTTCTATCTTTCTCAGATTGATGATTTCTCACCTTTCTAACTTTCCATGCAAGTCCAAGCCATCATTATCTTGAACATAACTACTATAATATTCAAGTAATTTCCTGCCTGTTGCTCCCTCAAAATCTAAATTCTCTTTTTCAAATGTGACCATTATATTTACAGCTCTTCACTGGTTTCCTATTGCTTTTCAAATAAAGAACAAAAACCTTAACACAGCCTTTGAACCCACCTACTTCTATAGGCTCACAAATCAAAAATTAAAACAACTAGCTTCTTATTTTGACATTGCCCTAAGTTTGCTTTCAAAATATTTGGCAAAATTTACCTCTTAGGACTCAAACACATGAAAAAAATCTGTAACATCCTAACATTAATGTTTCTATTTCATATTAAAATATTTAGACAATCATCCTTATAAAATATTGGGCATACATCCATATGGGTGAATATATGCTAAGATAACATTGTTAAATTTAAAAGAAAAATGAATCATGGCAAATGGCATGTATAAACCCTTTTGTGTTGGGTAGGGCAGAGAACCAAAACAGATATATACACAGATTTCATATATATACATACACACACATAAATTGGGGGCTAAGGTACAGGAAAGAAGATTTACTGAAAGTTATGTCCTTTTGTATATTGTTCCAAAATAATTTTAACTGATTCTTCAATTTTTAAAATTAGACTTTTATACATTACATATACATATTATTTTGAATTTCATAATTTTTTTTTTTTTTTTTTTTTTTTTTTGTGGTACTGAGGATTGAACTCAGGGGTACTCGACCACTGGGTCACATCCCCAGCCCTTTTTTGTATTTTATTAGAGACAGGGTCTCACTGAGTTGCTAAGTGCCTCACCATTGCTGAGGCTGGCTTTGAACTCGTGAGCCTCCTGCCTCAGCCTCCCAAAGTGCTGGGATTACAGGCGTGCACCACCACGCCCGGCTGAATTTCATAATTTTTTAAAAAATATTTTAGTTGTAGACAGACACAACACCTTTATTTTATTTATTTATTTTTATGTGGTGCTGAGGATCAAACCCAGTGCCTCACATATGCCAGGCAAGTGCTCCACCACTGAGCCACAATCCTAGCCCTTAATTTTATAATTTTAAGAATGATTTTTAGAAGATTTTTCAGACATGATATGAAATTAGCATAGTGAAATAAACAGAACCTCTACATTTACTCTTTTCACGCTTCCTCAAAAACCGAATAAACTATGGGATTTAATCCATGTAATCTGAGCCAAAAATTAAAAGGCAAAGTAATAATTTCTGACTCCATCCCCTTCAGTTTTTCTGCCCAACATCTCCCAATCAATGACCAATGCAAAGAAGAGGGAAAAAAAAAGTTCAAAGTTCCAATCACAATTAGAAGCTCAGACAAGCTCCAATTTGGCCCAGCCATTATCCCAATGTACAAAAATTAAACTACTTCCTACCTTGACTTGACAATCTCCTTCTCGTATATTTCTTCAATAACCTGTTACCAAAATTATATAAAAATGTTTTAGTATCTCAAATAACTTTTTTTAGACTCTAAATTGATAGTTTTTAATTACTGAGATTATACAAAATACTGCCATTAAACACTTAGGAGTATGTGTTTTTTGTTTTTTGTTTTTTTTTTTTGGTACCAGGGATTGAACTCAGGGGCCTCAACCACTGGGCCACATCCCAGTCCTTTTTTGTATTTTATTAGAGATAGGGTCTCACTGAGTTACTAAATGCCTCGCCATTGCTGAGGCTGGCTTCAAACTCGCGATCCTCCTGCCTCAACCTCCCAAGTGCTGGGATTACAGGCGAGCGCCACTGCGCCCAGCTAGGAGTGTTTTTAATAATCATTATAGTTCTCAAAATGTGAAATAACAGAAAGAAAAGTAGTTGAAAAAAGTAAATAATAAAATATATCTACATAAAACAGTCCCGGGCTGGGGTTGTGGCTCAGCGGTAGAGCGTTCGCCTAGCACGTGTGCGCGGCCCGGGTTCGATCCTCAGCACCACGTAAACATAAATGCGTTACATTGTGTACAACTAGAGCAAATAAATAAATATTTAAAAAAAAAAAGTCCCAAAATAATCATTAAATTGATATAACATTTCTAGAGAAAATTAAAACTCACAAGATCATGATATTTTTGAAAACTTAATTAGAAGTATATAAATGCTATCAGATTCCATCAAAGAATTCTAACAATAAGTTTTCAAAAGCCAGTAAATTTAAAGCATGAAGACATAATAGAAACACATGTTAGTTATTATATCCTATTATCCAAAGGAATATGATATAAAGCCCCAGAATTTCCATTCATTTGAGTTAAGAAGGACAGAGGTGACACTGAGGTATCGGAAGTCTACTTCAAACCATCCACCTTCACTGGTGATGACTATGACCATACAACAAGTGTCTGACCTCTCTAATGTCAGTTTCCTTATCTATAAAATGGATCCAAAATTACAAACTACCATACAGTGTTGCTCTAAATA
The DNA here is from genome assembly GCA_025594165.1 of Tamias sibiricus. Taxonomy (NCBI): domain Eukaryota; kingdom Metazoa; phylum Chordata; class Mammalia; order Rodentia; family Sciuridae; genus Tamias; species Tamias sibiricus. The sequence goes on from CM046659.1 coordinate 92,310,723, forward strand.
AGACAGAACATGTACATAATTAATACAAAATCTGACACATGATAAATCTTTTATAAAAGTTATCAGGAGGAGCAAAAGTAATAGTTGTGCTAGTAGTAAAAAATTAAGCACACACACAACCACCCAACCTGTACTGTAAAAAACTACACTGTCTTAACAATACAGAATGCATTTGTCAAATAAATGTTTAAAGGTGACAGAGAGATGGTAGTTATGGATCAAATAAGTCTTGTTCAATCTAGACGTATTCTCTTATTGCTTTCCTTTATCAACATTCAAAATAAATAATAAAAGGCATGAATCACTTTAAATATCAACTTGTAATAAAGTTCTTCTGAATAGGCATACATAGCTTTATCTAGAAGTATCTAGTATAAACTAAAATGATCTGGATATGAGTTGAATTGCTAAAAAGCTTAATCTAATTAGGTTAAACTCAATCTAGTAGTTTCACCAGGATATTTTCATTATTTATGCAAAATTACTCCAAGTACTCCTGGCCCCAACAAATACAAATGTAAAAATATGCAGACAACTTATAGGAAGATAAAGCAACCCTGTTGATAATTAAAAGTAATTAACAGCCGGGCATGGTAATCCCCTGTGGCTCAGGAGGCTGAAGCAGGAGGATCAAGAGTTCAAAGCTGGCCTCAGCAATGAGTAGGTACTAAGCAACTCAGTGAAATAAAATAAGACTCTAAATAAAATACAAAACAGAGCTGGGGATGTGGCTCAGTGGTTGAGTGCCCCTGACATCAATCCCCAGCATCCCCACCAAAAAGTAATTAACATATGCCATGTTTATGGATATTCTCCTGATGAAAAGGATTACCAGAACCACAAAAATACATTGATAAATTAAATATTTAAGTTCAAATAATGTAATACACTTTAAGTTAAGAGGTTCAGTATCACCAAGAGTTCCTAAGGCATCATAATTCAAATTTATAACAGCAGAACTTAAAAGTTTGAGTCTTCATTACTTGTTTTTTGGGGGTGGTTTTTTTTTTTTTTTTTTTTTTTTTGGTACCAGGGATTGAACTCAGGGGCACTCAACCACTGTGCAACATCCCCAGACCAAATTTTTATTAGAGACAGGGTTTCACTGAGTTGCTTAGCTCCTCGCTGTTGCTGAGGCTGGCTTTGAATTTGCAATCCTCCTTCTCAGCCTCCCAAGCCGCTGGGATTACAGGCATTTGCCATTGCCTGTTTAATGATATGCAATATATCAATAACATTTACTTTATAGAAAGACCTCTTTCAAATAATCTATTTAACAAAAATTAACTCTACAATTAGGAAGTTTTCCTTTCACTTATTCTAAATTGCTTAAATTAAACTGGTAAGTCCATCCCTTACTAAATATTATGGGTTCTTAGTCATGTTTTCTCATTTTTTTCCACATTTTTTATTGGTGCCTTATAGTTGTACATAATGATGGGATCTGTCGTTACATATTAGTGCCTGCACACAATATAACAATATAATTTAGCAATATAGCAATGTCACTCCCCAGCTTAGTCATCTACCTCACTAAACAACTCCCACTCCTTCTTCCATTATTATAGACCTTTATCTCAGTTTGTCAGCCTAACAATAAAAAGAGAAAATAGACTGTATCCTAAATGAATTACAAAAGAACCTATACAAAAATTTCTGCATTTTACAAAAATATTCATTTTATGGTCATTTATAATAATCAATTTAAAATAAACTAAGAATCTATAAACAGGAAAATGTTTAAACAAATAATACATGAATAATTTTAATAATAACAAAGGCTATCTCTGGGTACTGACTTTTATTTTCTTGTGTGTAACACTTTATTTATTTTTTAATTTGTTCTAATTAGTTATACATGACAGTAAAATACATTTTGACACATCATACATAAGTGGGAGTATAACTTCTCATTCTTCTGGTTGTAAATGATGTACAGGTTGTGTAATCGTATATGCACATAGGGCAATCATGTCCAATTCATTCTACTATCATTCTTACTCCCATACCCGCTCCCTTCCCTTCACTTCACTCTGTCTAGTCCAAAGTATCTCTATTCTTCCCTAGCCACCTCCGTGTAACATTGTTATTTTCCAAATTTTCTAAAATGAGTAATTATTAGTTTGATAAACAAAGCCTATATTTTTAGCTTTTAAAAAATTATGGAAAGCTTTTGTTGAATTAACCATTAAAAAGGAGGGAAAAAAAAGCATATCTACTAAAAAAAAGGTATTGCAAACCAAAAATTCTTACCTTTATGTCAAAAGGTGATTTTTTCTTGATGTGAGGAGCCCAGTATTTACATGCTAACTGTAAAAGTAAACATTATAAACAGTAAGTTCACAGATTCATACCACTGTAGAGTTGGAAGACAAAAATTATTTAAGGAAAAGCTGTTTCTTAAAGCAGTATTGGGGGACAGAACAACTCTAAAGGCATGCGGGCTAGCAGCATCCTCCACCCTAACCCATGAAATCCCAGTAGTGCTGTGCGCTGCTATTTGTCATGATTTTTTTTTTAAAAAAAAGGCAAAACATACCTATACCTCCCTTCAACTAGCTAAGAAAACTGTATGGCCAGGTTAAAAACCAGAGTTTAATAATAAATCTTTATATAATCACTACACACCCAGACAGACAGAAAATCTTAAAAGAAAAAAAAAAAACACTTTAATTTATAAGCTAGTTATTACAGAAAACACAGGAGTTGGTATGTCATATTTCAGCAGAGTGAGCTTCACTTGGAAATTTAAATTAATATATATAATCTCTTCAGATATTTAGATGGATTATATAACAAAGAAACAACATGTTCTTATTATTTTTTAAAAAAAACTTAATTACAATCTCTTAAAAAACAGAAAACCCTGGCAAGCATGAAGACTCAATATGTTTATATAAACGTATCTTTGTACAGTGTGTGTCACACGGGAGGCACCCAAATAATGTTTGATGGATAAATGCTGGATGAAAGGATGGATGGACATAAGAAGTAAAACCTTACCTGTTACCACTTCTCTGAGGCTTTCCTCAACCCTACCTGATAACGCTATCTTCCTTCTCTTGGTTTTGTAAATAACTTCAGAAAAGTCTCAAATTTGTGTACTGTGATCATTTAACTGCTTGATTTTCTTCCAGACTTAACCAGAACATTTAACAAATGGAACCTGCATCTTCAGTTCTATACCTCATCACCTAATGGCCAACACACTTACAGAGCACCTCAAACAGTTGAGACTCTGAGGAAGTCTCTAAAAACAAGACAGCAACTGCCCATTTAAATGCCACTTACCCAAAGTATCAAACATACTCCAACCTAACGCTTCTGTGATGTCCTCATTTCCTCCTTCTGTTTTTGATGGACATCATACAAACTCAACCATCCTCTCCTTAAATCATACCCTTAAGAAAACTGAGTCTAATTTGTTTAATGCATTCAGGAATTTACAAATGATTTAAGTCCTATCTTCTGACAGAAACTGCTAACAATACATAGAAATTTGATTAATAATCCAGCAAATGTTTATTAAACATTTGCCCTCTTTTCTCTGAATTTTTCCTCTTCCTTGGAGTCTAATCTGTGATCTCTCTTATATGAGCACTTTCAAGTACATCCTGCCTACCCCTAAATTCTCCAGCCTCACATAAAATAAAAACTTACCAGTATCAACTTAATATAGCTATGACACTATAGATTGTCCAAAATAAACCTTACTGCAAGTCAAAAAGAAAAAAATATAGTAGCAAAACAAATGCGAGGTCACAAAATTCAGATCTTTGAATTAAATTTTAACCTTTCAATATCATTAATTAAATAAATAATTAAAAACACCTTCTCTGGCTAGGTGTGTCAGATGCTCAGAAATTAGGAGAAAGAAGAGGAGGAGGAGGGGCTGGGGTTGTAGCTCAGTGGTAGAGCGCTTCCCTACCTAGCATGTGAGGTACTGGGTTCGATCCTCAGCACCACATAAAAATAAATAAAATAAGGTATTGTGTCCATCTACAACTAAAAAAAAAAAGAGAGAGAGAGAGTGAGCAGGTGCAGTGGCGTACGCCTGTAATCCCAGCACTTGGGAGGCTGAGGCAGGAGGATCACGAGTTCAAAGCCAGCCTCAACAATGGCGAGGCACTTAGCAACTCAGTGAGACCCTGTCTCTAAATAAAATACCAAAAAGGGCTGGGGATGTGGCCCAGTGGTCTAGTGCCCGAGTTCAATTCCTGGTACCAAAAAAAAAAAAAAAAAAAAAGAGGAGGAGGAAGGGAAAGAAAGAAGAAGAAAAGGAGGAGGGAGAAGAAGGAGAAGCAGAAGAGGACCAGATGGAGGAGAAGTAATTGAAGCCCAAGATGTCCTCTCTATCTTGAAAACCAATTTAAAGTCCATCTCAAATGGCACTTTCTCAATGAGAAAAATCTTTCTGTTAAATTCTTTCCTTAGGCAAATGAAATTAATTCTATTCTCAAAGCACTTCTCTCACATCTCTATTCTGGCATTTCTCACATTAAACTAGGACAAGTTCTTTTAAAATTTTTAAAGTCTCCATTTGAAGATTGTGAACTCCCTCAAGACAAGGATCACATTTCTTTGAAGCCTAGAAGCACCCAAACAGTATCTGACAAATATTAGCCATTAATTTTTGCCATCACGGCCCACAATTACCAAGAATCTTCGTTCTCTCTACTACATCTTAATGCCATAGTACATTTGTTCATTAAATCACTCATTCATTCATTCAACAAATACTTATCACACAATGTGTGCCTAGTTTAATACAAAATACGGGGAATACACAGGGAATAAAACAGACCTGTTCCTTAGACTCAGTCTTAGCAATCTAATGTAAGATACCATAAATGTTGTATGTTTACAAACAATGTTCTCTAGGCCATCTAGTCAGTCTTACAGTTTTAAGTATCATGTTAGGTCAATAACTCCCACAGTTATATTGAAGCCAACCTTGCCCATGTTTTTAGTCTCACATGTGCAACTGCCTTCTCAGTACTTCCAACTACATGTCTAGTAGCACACTTAATGTGGCCAGAAAAGAACTCAGGATACTCCCCAACTAAACCTCCTTTCCAAGGCATCCCCATCTCAGTAAATATCCAAACCATTCACCCAGTTGTTCAAACTCTTCTTAAATTTGTCTCCCCTGATCTACAATCCATTATCAAGTCCTACTATACAATAGGACTACTTGAAGTCTACTTCAATCTTAATTAGCAAGAACTCCATTTATCTAGACTACTCATCAGTATTCCTCTTACTACTTTTGCTCACACATCCTCACCCAACCAGAGTGATCTTTCAAAAACATTATTTATGAGATTGCAATTAAAATACTACAACATGGGCTGGGGTTGTAGCTCAGTGGTAGAGCACTTGCCTAGCACGTGTGAAGCACTGGGTTCGATCTTCAGCACCACATAAAAATAAATAAATAAAATACAGGTATTGTGTCAATCTACAATTTTAAAATATTAAAAAAAAATACAACAACATTTAGAATAAAATCCAAACTTCTTACACAGTCTCCAAGTTGGGTATAATCTGGTCTCCACATATTACTCGGTTCTCTCTGGTACCATTCCCCTCTCACATATGTTCCAGCACCCTAAACTCCTTCACAATCACACCTTAAGGCATTTACACTTGCTATTCCCTGGACTGTGTCCTTGCTGTTCCTAAAACTGGCTCCTTCTTTTACTTTTACATTCAGGTGTCAACTCAAATGTTACCTTAGAAGACTTTTCTGACTGCCTTTTATACATTTCCCACCAGTCACTGTTACAACGCCATGCCTAGTTTTCTTCAGAACCCTTATCAATGTCTGAAACTATACTGTTCGTTGTTTGGCTTTACCCTCTATAATGTGAGCTCCATGAGAGCAGGAAACTAATAAATTATTTTCATTGAAAAAAAAAAACAGGAATATGGGGAGATGGGGACTCTGATGTAGTTTAAGACATCAGGAAAAGCCTCTCTAAAGTAGTGTAGAAAACGGAGAATAAATAAAGGAATATGGGATAAAGTAAGGACTTTAACAAGAGAAAAAAATGTCAAAATGCCAGGGTGAAAAATACCATGGCACATTCAAATAACTGCAGTTCAGTATGGCTAAAGCACAAAGAGGAAAGTGAACACATAAGCAAAAGTCAGATTATGTAATGCGCTGAAGGATTACAGTCATTATTCTAAAGGCAAGTAGAACAGTTTAAGGATTTTTAAGAAGATAAGTGATATGATCATGTTTGCACCTGTGTAAAAATCACTCCGCTAACACCACAAAGAATAAGCGGGAGGGGAAAAAGAGGAAAGGCCAGGTGACAGATTAGGGTGCCCTGGTTCAAGCAAAAAACAATGGTGGCCTGGTTTAGGGTGACAGAGATGTAGAAAAGACAGATTTAAAAGATATTTAGAATTCAAATATGTGGAGATTAAGGGAACGTGAGGACTCAAATGACTGCCAGGCTTCTGCTGTGGGAAAATCTACTGTGACAGGGAGCAGAGAAGGAAGCAGGTGGATTTAATAACTTCTGCACTGAGCCACTTACACGCTTACCTAATTCCCAAGTAACTAATAAGGATTAGGAATGTTGTGTTTTACTCTTTAAAGCCAACTAGGGCTAACAATCCACGAATTAAGTAGGTTTTAAATGAATGCTTTCCAACGACTGGATTACTCTCTTCATAGATGAAGCTACTTGGAGCAGGTGTCTTGTCATATTATTATCATTCTGCTCACGACCAACAAAAGCCTATGCCTGCAACTCAGTCTAGTCCTATGCTATAAAGCTTTCTTGCATTTTCAGACTGTTCCTTCCTCTCTGAATCCACTGCTCCTGCGATAAACTCCAAAACCAACAAAATGCACATACTAGCTTAGTTTCTGTCTTTCCTGGACAGTGAACTCCTCGAGGCAGGGTGGCCTCTTTCACCAGGGCATTCCTCGCAACTAGCAGATACTAAGTAGAAAGACTTGAATGAATGAACTGGCCAACGAATGCCTTCAGGTGTTCCCACTCCAGAAGAAAACCCCACCCCCGGGCCTCGGGGTCTCGCACGTCCTCATCCCCTCCAAACCCCAAACTAACTAGCCCGAGCTCACCTGGGTCACGAACTCCGCGTTGATCTGGGACACCGTAGGGGCTACGATTTTCTTCGGCTGTGCAGGGGCCGCCATCGCCACACTCTCCTTCCACTCCGGTAGAAACCAAAGGGCCCTGAGGGGACTCCGGTGCACGCCTTAGAAGAAGCTGCTGGCCCTGGCCTCCCGATGAAGAACCCGCTGACCCGGAAATACTAAGCCCTCACAGTCCCCCTACGAACCCGTAAAGCAGTCTGCGCGCCCCTCCGGAAGCGGAACAAAACGGGGCGGGAAGTCAATACCAGTGTCGAGTCTGAGCTAGAGAGCCAACGGTTTCAACCTCCCCGGAATACGCCCCCTCCTGGGTAGCAGAGAAGAAACACCCAGCGCTCAGGATTGGGGTCACAGGGAGAGGCCAGGCTGGGTTCTTTGTGGTTAATGAGAGGTAGGGGTCGAAGAATCGGGATTTGGTTTTTTTTTTTCAGTCCTAAAAGAAACCTGTAATGTAAAAAACACTGGAAATCGGAGGCTTTAACTTTCTTATTTTTATGTAGATATGGATTGAAATACAATAAACTGCACTTGTAGTGTGAAATTTGATGTATTTTGACATAATTATACATCCATGAATCCATCACTAAAAATCATTATAACATGCAAATACGACACCCTTAAAAGTTTCCTCAAGAACTTTTGCAAACAAAGCATTTACCACTCCTACTCACCATCCATCCTCAGGCAACCACTGATGCTCTATTAGTAGTTTGCTTTCTGCCAAATTTTATATGAATTAAATATTATAGTATGTGCCTTTTTTTCTTCTTTCAACAATATGATTTTGGAATTCATCCAGTTGTTGCATCTCATTCTTTAATATTACTGAATAATATTCCATTTTTCAGACATACCACAGTTGGTTAATTTGTTAATGCTTCCATGAGCACCTGTATATAATTTTTATGAGGACATGTATTTCCTCTTAAGTATCTAGGAGTGAAATGGTTAGAACATATCATAGGTGTATGTTTAACTTTTTAAGACTCTTCCAGCTTCCTAAAATAGTTGTACACCAGAAGCATGTGAGATTTCAGTTTCTTCTCATCCTCACCAATAGTTAATATGGTCAATTTAAAATTTTTTTTTATCAGGTATGTGATGTATCTCATTATGGGTTTAATTTGCAGTTCCCTAATGAGTAGTACTGTGGAACATGTTTTCATGTGTTTATTTACTATTCATATATATTCTTTAGGAAAGCATCTGTTCAGATTTTTGTTTTTAAATTGGATCACTTGTTTTCTTATTCCTGAGTTTGACTGCACACCCCTATCACTCACAAATTTACACATACATACTTATCTCTAGTAAACTCTCCTGGATAAATAACAGACAGGAAACTGGTAACACTATTGCCTACAAGGAGGAGGAACTGGGAGAAGGGGGAAACAGGAGTACGGATGACTTATTTTATACTTTATACCCTTTTGTTACTTGTGAATTTGTGATATATATGACCTGTTCAAAAGTGAACAGTGTGAAAGAAGAAACAAAATATCCCTTGGTCTGGAGATTAAACTGAACTTATAAATGTAGAGTCCTTTTTTTTCCCTCTACATTCTATTGTATAAGTTTGTACATAGAGCTAGAGATATAAAATTTGCGTGACAATTTAAATGCAACAGATTTTGAATAATTATTGACATTTTATTTGCAAATGTAGTGTCTATGACACAGTAAAACAAAATCATCCAGCACTTTAATGATGAATCGACACAAATTTTTTTTAATATTTTATTTTTTAGTTGTAGTTGGACACAATACCTTTATTTATTTATTTATTATCATGTGGTGCTGAGGATTGAACCCAGGGCCTCACAAGTGCAAGGTAAGTGCTCCACTGCTGAGCCACAACCCCAGCCCTGACAAGCAGAAGCTGCCTGGATTGTATTTATATAATAAGTATAGCCTGCTGGGGGAAGTTAGAGTGAGCAATAGGTTTTAGGTATTAAAACCTTTCAAGTCTAAGGAAGGAAACTATCTTTATTGCTGATCACAATGAGAAACCGTTTATTGGAAATTACTTTTGGGAGAATTTTCAGTGGTATATCAAATAGGGTGGAGTAGGTAATCTGGGGATAGGAATACAAACTGGGAAACTATTGCAAATCTAAGGCTAAAGAACAGTGACTAAATTTGGTTCTGGCAGTAAAAATGAACAGGGAAAAATAAATGTGGAAGACACAAGGAAAAGAATAAGTAGTGATTCATCCTAAGTAGTTGAAAGAACCATGGATCATATGTACCTTTCTAATGATTTATGTGAATAGTAATCCTACCTCCTTGTCAGTGGTTGATTCAAAAATGTATTCTGCAGCAATTCTGGCAGATGAGGGTGAGTTTTTTGTAGGCTTCTGAAAAAAGTTGTCCCTTGCTCTTGTAAGTTTCCAGATCTTTCACTCACTTTCTACCCCCACCCTACCTCTCATAAAGGAAGCATGAGGTGTGATTATCAACAAAGCATCCTAAAACCAGGATAATAAAGGAAAATAGCCTATCCTTGTGAAAGAGCAGACAGAAGGAAACAGAATCAATTCAATGTATTCAATAGCTCTAAAGCTGATCTCATCAGTGAAATTCAAGCCATGTAAACCAATAAAGTTCCTTATTACTAAAGAAGTTTGTATCAAGTGTTTGTCACTTGCAGCCAAAGGCATCATAACTGAACAGGGAATACATGGGGGGAAATTTTTAAGGTCAAAGGAAAGAAACCAATGGAGAGGGAAATACTAGATACCAGGAAAAAAGAAGGACCTGTTATTAACAGGGGGCAAGGAAGAAAGATGGATAAACATTGTTCTGAGACAAAAGACAAGAAAGATTGAAGGAGTAAAAATAAAAGAGATCTGTGAGTGAAAAGGATAGAACTGAGAATACATCTTGGATTGGCTTTTATCTCAGCAGAAGGCAAACTCATCCTCTGAAAGAGAATAAAAGATCTGTTACAGATTTAAAGAAGATAGGCCTCTTGGTCCATCAGCCACATAAACACCACTTCCTTTAGAGCTGGCTTCTTCTCCTGACTCCCCTAACACCTCCCAGAGGCCATGGCTGGGCCTCTGTGTCCAAATTGTTTCGTGCCCCAAGAGACAGACCACAAAGAGCCCAATGCCCTCCTGTTCCTCTCATCCACTTCTGCCACTAGATTCCCAAGGTGAACTCCACAGGCCAGACTTTCCCCCTCCATCTATGGCTATACTCCCAGTCATTTTTTACCACTATATAAATATGTGAAGACATCTTGGTCTTTATTTTGAAACAACTTTTTAGGCTTGTTCCAGGGATCTCTGTGAAGGAGCCCTAATTGGGAAGGGCTGTTGTAGCTAGCTGGAAGCCATAAGTTCCACCTGATATGTATGTGACGCACCTGTAGGCACCCGCAAACCTGAAGGTATATAACCGGGTGAAAGCGGTCCGAGTTAGGAGAACGGAGAATTCAGTCAGCCGGGCAGTCACTCGGTCGGTCAGAAGAATCAGAGCGGCCAGAACGTAGGCAGAGTGGTTACAGAAGAGAAACCAGATAGAAGAAGTAATGACTGGTCAGAGTTAGGCCGAGACTCCTGAGGAAGACAGAAGACAGAAGAAAGAAGAAGGAAGAAAGAAGAGAGAAGAAAGAAGCTCTAATCTTACTCTACTCTAAGCTAAGCTCTATATCTTTCTTTCACTCTAAGAAGCTAAGCTAAGCTCTATCTTTCTTTACTCTAAAAAATCTTTCTTTCCCTCTCTAAGCTCTAAGAAAGTAGAAGTAAAAGTAGTAAAAGCTTAACTCTGCCCCCGAGAGTTTTTATCCCGGTTTACGGTACCAGGTAGCTTACATCTCTGTGCTGCTTGTACTGCATAGATCTTTTTGTTAAAAAGAGAAAACTAAAAATAAATAGAAGCAAAAGTTTTGTAATTATTGTTTCATTCTTTTATTTGTTCTTTCCATATACTTAATATATATTCGAGGGCCTAGTGTTGGCCAAACCCTTTATTAAACCCTCTAAAACATTTTTTTTTAAATGCATTTCATTGCTTTCCAGAACCATGTAATTCATCTCAGTGGTTCTCAATGTGCAGTTTCATGACAGTAATAGCTAACCTGTGTAAAAACAAACTCCTAGGCCCCAACCCAAATACTAAATCAAAAACTCGGAGGGTATAACCCAGTAATCTGTACTATTAATAAGGATGATGCAACTGAAGTTTAGAACTAATGTGTAATGAAAGATCAACAGACAACAAGAGTTGCTGTAGTTTGGATAGGGAATGCTCCCAAAGGCCCATGTGCCAAAGGCTTGGTCCTAAGCATAGAGCTATTGGAAGCTGGTGGAAACCTTTAAGAAATAGGGCCTACTGGGAGGTTTTATGTAATTGGGTTGTGCCCTTTTATGGGGATTATGGGACATGGGTCTCTTCCTCTCACTCTACACTTCTAAGTCAGCTTGGGTTGAACTTGCTCCACCATGTGTACTGCCTCACCACAGGCCCCAACATTTTGGCAACTGACCATGGACCGTCTTGAAAACTGTACCAAAATGAAAGTTCCCTTTTTAAAAGCTGAATATAAGCTGGGCGCGGTGGCGCACGCCTGTAATCCCAGCACTTTGGGAGGCTGAGGCAGGAGAATCGCGAGTTCAAAGCCAGCCTCAGCAATGGTCTCACTTAGCAACTCAGTGAGACCCTGTCTCTAATAAAAACACAAAAAAGGGCTGGGGATGTGGCCCAGTGGTCGAGTGCCCCTGAGTTCAATCCCCGGTACCACAAAAAAAAAAAAAAAAAAAAAAAAAAAAGCTGAATATATCACACATTTTGTTATAGTAACAAAAAGCTAATACAAGAATTACGACAAATAGTAGTGGAAGCACAGGAATGGGGTGCCTGGGTAAATCAGAAAGAGTCCCAGAGGAAGTAGTATTCAAACTTCAAAGGATCAATAGAAGCCTGCCTATGTAGATGTAAAATATTTATATTCCACTTAATACCACTGTCATTTCTTTACCATCATGTGCTCATTTTTCTTAGTGACAATAGAATTCTAGCATTTACCCCTGAAATTCTACTCTTTTAATTGGCAGAGAAATGGCAAGATAGGGGTTAACTGTTCTTTCCTTCCCTGAAGCTTCTAAAAAGCAGATACAATTCTGCATAACAAAACAGTTCCTGCAAATGTTATTTCTAACAAAGGATTTTTGTAAGATACTCAAAGACCATTGCTGCATCCTATAAATATCTGTAATTCTAACTGGTTGTTTTATGTAACTTGTATGTTGAAATTTGTTTTCTGCAAGTGAGTTTTAAGTACTTGTTTATTCCCATACTTGTGGAATGAAAGAAAAATGAATAAAACCTGACTAATTTCTTTGAACAGAGTGTGAGTTTCTGTCTAAATTAATACTTGGTAGACCAGAGGCAATAACTACTAGTAGTAGTAGTCATCATTGTAACATGGGAGAAACTATTTCTGTATTTCATTAGTACAAATTGGGAGAATGCCAAAGACAAGGATGGGTAAATGGGTAGGTAGGTATACCATAGGACATCAATGGATTTAACTGAGTCTTTTGGAGGTAATAAGGATCTCTCCAAAAGAGAGATCCTTATAGTGTTAGTAAGAAAGTATATGGTAAAATTTCCTTAAGTTCAGAATAGGTTAGATTGAAGTGGGTCCACAAAAATTTTTGACAATCAGTTTCTTGTTTCTATAACATGGGTTAAAAAAATAAAAAATAAAAAAAGTACAAATTGTGTAACTTAAAACTTTATTTTTAAAATTCTGAGGTTTTTCAAGATTTTAACCACCATCTACCTCCCATGAATACATACATTTTTATCTTAAAATTATAGACCTTCTTGCAGTACAAAACAAGAAACAATAATTGTAACCTAGCTAATCAAACTCCTCCAGTAAATAAACATGCTACAGCCTGGAATCACCTAAACTAAAATTCTAGTTCTCTTTAGAAGATATTTATAGCCACCTCCCTGCTCCCAGAAAACCAAAGTAATTGATTCAACAACACTAATAGTTCTAGCATGCAGCAAACCATCATTTAACAACTGTTTAGTCTTCTTAACACAGACATGTACTTTATTTTCATTCCTATAAAGTTTCCATAAGAAGCTTGTACTGATAATAAAGGTAAATAAGTATTTTGTTACAGGTACTTCAAATAGCACTACAGTATATCTTTGACAAAATTTTTACAATTTTCCAACTTTCAATATGAAACAGCTTAAAAAGGCATGGGTCAAAAGAAAAAAAGTATAGTTGCATCACTTAGGCAAATAAAGTCTCATAGTCATACAAGCACAACACTCAGAACTCTCCCTATTAAGGTTGGGAAAGAAGACATCTCCATCAAATAAAATTACATGAATAGCCTAAGCCAAAATCCATAATTTCAGACATATTAAGGAAATAACTCTTGAACTCTTATTCTTGGAAAATATGAACTAATTATTCCTTGATTTTATGTAATAGATATGTTATTGAAGAGTTTTGTGTATAGCAAATTCTGTAAACCATATCTTGGATACACTGGAGAAACATTTCTCAAGGAAACATGAGAAAATATTCTTGTGATTCTCCTTTGCTTTAGCTGAATGCCTCTCCTTAAAAACAGGCACATTTGTACATAACTGGGTATTATATTGTCCTATTTCATCTCTGTAAATTAAACTCAAGTTACTTAAAATCCACTTGTGGTAAAAGCAAGCAGACCAAACCCCTTCCCCTTCCCACCCCCACCACCACAAAAGAGAGTTCTTAGAATGATGCAAAACTTACAACTGTTCATTTAGCCAAACTTACAACTGTTCATTTCAAAGAGGATTTTTCACTATATTTGAGTGCTAAGATAAATACTTAACTTGTTCCTTTCACCTTAGAAACACAATCATTTCTTTTTTGTTACTAGAAAAAGTCATTCCTAAAGATTTTTATAAACAATGGCACATATGAAGGACAATTTGTGATTGAAACTTTCTCATAGTTTATGATTAAATGAAATATTTCCCAAATCACAATTCTGCTTAGAAAATGTATAACCTTCAACTATGTTATTCCTATACAGGGATGATTACTTACTAATCAAAATACAACTTAATAAGGATCAAAATAACATTCCTTTGCATTTCTTGCAAAATTATAAAGGAATAAAAACTAAAACTACACATTATCATTTGATCAAACTTAGAAGATTCAGTTAAGTCATAGAACCACTCAATTAAAGAGGCATTAAAAGTTTTGCTAGCCGGGACGCCTGTAATCCCAGCACTTTGGGAGGCTGAGGCAGGAGGATTGCGAGTTCAAAGCCAGCCTCAGCAATGGCGAGGTACTTAGCAACTCAGTGAGACCCTGTCTCTAAATAAAATACAAAAAAGGGCTGGGGATGTGACCCAGTGGTCGAGTGCCCCTGAGGTTCAATCCCCGGTACCAAAAAAAAAAAAAAAAAAAAGTTTTGCTAAAGTAAATGTAAAAATCTTATGGAAATACATTTTTCTAGATGAGAATTTTGTCAATGACTACTGCTGTCAACTACTAACAAGCAAATAGATGAAATGTATTCCTCTGAAAAGAAAAACTGTGTACATATTATAAAAAATATGGCACTTGGAAAATATTCCTAGTGAATTATGATAAATGTGGATATAGCCTAGCCTCTCTCATATTTTTTTTAAGTCTTGTGGGGAAAGACAGTAACAGGACAAAAATGAATCCTCATCCCTGAGGAAAAGGACGTTAAACAATCAGTCCTAATTTATTAACTTTGAAAAAAACTAATGAAAATAATGCTGTAAATTTCTCATCCTTTCACATTTATTATCTCTATTTTTTAAAACTTATAAGAAAAAATGTTTTCCAATAAAATTTGATACAGGTGGACAAAATTATGCTTTCATGTAAAATAAAATATAGGGACACTATTTGCTCCAGCTAAAAGGCCATTTTTGCCTTTCAGTCTTTTGAGAGTGTGTGTGTGTGTGTGTATATGCATATATATACACATATATATATCTCTTAAAGGAGATGGCATATCTCAAGGAATAACTCCTTTCAAAAATAAGGTTTGATAATATTAAAATAAATGTTTATTTTATGACATTAAATCATGTTCTTCCTTTTAAAAATTAATCTGGCTGTTCCTAAAACATTGTATTAATTTTCTATGTATCTTGTCTCTTTACCACATATGACAAGAACTGCCTACGCAATCATTCAAAATGTAGGGCTTTAGATAAAAATGTTTTAAAAGATCACCAGAGACAAGCATGTTGATGGTTTTCAGTTACATAACTGAATCTAAGACAGCTATTTTCTCTTGTGGTCGTTCTTTAAAGTGAGTAAGTTGATGTCTCTTCCAGTGAGGAGCCTGTCTGAATGTTTTGCCACAAACTGAGCATTCAAATGGTTTCTGCCCTGCATGAATTAGATAATGTCTTTCCAGTTTAGATGGAGATCGGAAACTCTTACAACAAACACTGCATGGGTAAAGGAGGCCGTCATTTCTCTCAGGCTGCCCTGAATAACTATAACAATGGTGGCCCTGCTCTGATTGCAAAAGTGCATTAGAGAGATAGGGTTGTCTGTTACTACAATGGGTACCAAGAATGAAATCTTCTGATTCTGCGTTAACTTCTTTTTCAGATATCTGACCTGACTCTGAAACCTCGTATTTTTGAAAGCCAAGAGACTGACATTGTTGGGAAGCATTACAGCTAACATTATCACCTTGCTGAAGAAGAAATTTGTTCATATTTTCAAAATCTAGTTGGTAAAGAGAACTATAAGCGCCCTTTTCAATATGTGTTTCTTTATGTCTTTTTAAGTGAGCTGACTGTCTAAAAGATTTCCCACAATCACTACAGGCAAAAGGCCTCTGTCCAGTATGAATTAAATAGTGTCTTTGTAGTTTGGATACGGAAGGAAATATTTTCTCACATTTATCACAAGGAAACATCTTATGTCCATTATGTATATTTTCACTTGGAACTGAAAAACTACCCTGAAGCACTTCACAGTTATTAAAGAGTTCCTCACCTGATGAACCATAGATGGACAAGTCTTTATTATTCACTGAACTATCCATAGTTAATATGTTTTCTGTCATAAGGACATCTTTTAAATTTTTCCCCATAGTTTGGCTCTGGAATTGCTTTTGCCAAGAAAATGGCAAAGTCAACATTTTCTTCTTTTTATTACCAACTGTTTTAAATGTTCCATGTTTGCCAAGAGAACCCACAAATGTTCTCTGGGTTTGTTCAGAGTTCTGCTCACCAGAAATTAGATCACTATTTTTCAAGAAACTGTTTTTAAATACTTTTTTCTCTGTTCGAAAGTTATCTAATTTTTTACCCCCAGCACGTTTAAGCTTGGCCAAGATTTTTTTAACAATGATTTTATAGTTGTAGCTTCTCTTGAGTCTCCTTGGAATTTTGCCACCTCTGGCAGGAAAACACTTGTGTCCATTGAGAATCTGTTCTGATTCAAAACATTCTTCACACTCTGAACATTGAAAAGGGACAATATAAATAGAGTGGACATCGAGTGGATTATTCTCAGATTCACCCATATCACCATTTTCAAAATCATCTTGCTTTGTATTTAATTTATTAGGCAGGGGGCATGATTCTGGACTCTTCACCTTTAATGAAAGAGTCTGAAAAGTCTTATTCCTAGTATGGATTTGTTTATGCTTCAGAAGTTTGCTTTGAATCTTAAATCCTTTTTGACAAAAACAACATTGAAAAGGTCTTTCTTCTGAATGTGTGAGTTGGTGGATTTTTAAATGAGTTGACTGTCGGAAAGATTTACTGCACAGGACACATTTAAAAGGCTTCTGACCAGTATGAATAAGTGCATGCCTATCAAGTTTTGATTGTGACGGAAACATCTTGCCACAGATTGTACATGCATGAATACTCTTTCTTCTCTTCGTTGTGCTGTACGTGGGATCAGGTTTAGAGCATGAGTGTAATGCCCATCTCTCCTCGCTGGTAAAAGTGTTATACACTCCATATACTGGCTTTTCTTGCTTGGCCTCCAGCAATCTTCTGACCTGCTTAACATCATTCTGATAGGTTTCATTGTGAAGTTGCTGGTGCTTCACAAACGTCTTCAGATTTTTAAAGTGGCGTTGACAAATACTACATTTAAAAGGCAGATTATGAGTTAGCTGATGCCTCTCCAGATGAACTAGTTGTCTAAATGTTTTATGACAAACATCACATTCAAATGGTTTTTGACCAGTATGAATGAGATAATGTCTAGCCAATTTTGATGGTGTTTCAAACTGCTTGAAGCAAATATTGCAAATATATGGCCTATTTCTAGGCACCTTGTTGGCTTCTACACACTCCTGAATCTTTAGCATTTTAAAGTCGTTTTCATCCATCATATTCTTCACTAACACACTCTGACGAGCTCCATAGTGTTCTTAAACATCAGATGTCTAAAAATTAAAAAAAAAAAAGTATTAATTTTAAAATTCTTTATTAATATGAAAAGAAATTATGTTGTCTCCTTTGGCCATACATATTAAAGGTAAAGGAGAACTTGGATTCTTCTTGTGTTCAAAAGTAAATTAACCATTTTAGATAAATTCTTCAAAATCATAATACTATTTTCACACATGAAGACATGTTGCATATTAGAAGAAATATGTAACTGAATATAACTTTTATTTAAATTCTATTTCATTATTAAGTAGACTTAATCAACATTTCATTGCTTTGTCATTTTGTTTTGCTTTATCATTTTTAAAAAAATGGACTAGAAAGGTCCAATGTGTAAAAAATTAAAATATAATACTAGAATATGATGCATTTACATTTAATTAGAGCACATATTGTAGACATGCTCTGAGAATGGATTGTTTCACTTATCAAAGTTACATTTCTTAGTCCCATTAACTCTATTTTTAATTACTTCTTTAGATCAACAAAGACAACATGGACAACTAGGAGAAAATTCTGGAAGACCTAGGTTCTAGTCCTGGATTTGTTATTACATGATCTTGGTGGTGGGAAGAAGGAAATACAGATTCCTTATCTGTGAAACAGGGAAATGTCTCATAGAATGACTATCACACCACGTTACTGTGCAAATCAACAGAAATAATGCAAGTGAATATGTTGGAAAACCTTGTAAGGTGTTATTTACCCCAACACTAATCAAATTTAAAAAATTTTTTTAAAATATTTATTTATTTACTTTAGTTGTACACAATGTAATGCATTTTATGTTTACGTGGTGCTGAGGATCAAACCCGGGCTGCGCATGTGCGAGGCAAGCGCTCTGCCGCTGAGCCACAACCCCAGCCCTGAAATTTTATTCTTTATATAAAGAACTCAAAAATCTTAACACCAAAAAAAAACAAATAACCCAATCAATAAATGGGCCAAGGAACTGAACAGACACTTCTGAGAAGAAGATATACAATCAATCAACAAATACTTGAAAAAATGTTCTATACTTCTGGCTATTAGAGAAATGTAGATCAAAACCACTCTAAGATTTCATCTCACGCCACTCAGAATGGCAGCTATTAAGAACACAAACAACAATAAAAGTTGGAGAGGATGTAAGGAAAAAGGCACAGTCATACATTGCTGGTGGGACTGCAAAATGGTGCAGCCAATATGGAAAGCAGTATGGAGACTCCTTGGAAAACTTGAAATGGAACCAACTTATGACCCAGTCCTCAGTCTATATCCAAAGGACTTAAAAACAGCATACTACAGGGACACAGCCACATCAATGTTTATAGCAGCACAATTCACAATAGCTAAACTGTGGAACCAACCTAGATGCCCTTCAGTAGATGAATGGATAAAGAAAATGTGGTATATATACACAATAGAGTATTATTACTCAGCAATAAGAGAGAATAAAATCATGCCATTCGCAGGTAAATGGATGAAGTTAGAGAATATAATGCTAAGTGAAGTTAGCCAATCCCAAAAGCCAAATGCCGAATGTTTTCTCTGATATAAGGAGGCCGATTCACAGTGGGGTTGGGATGGGGAGCATAGGAAGATTAGAGGAACACTAGAATGGCCAATGGGGAGGGAGGGGAGAGAGGGGCAAAAGGGTGAAGAAAAAAAAAAAAGATGGTAGAATGAGATGGATATCATAACCCCAAGTGCATGTATGAAGTCACAAATGGTATGAATATACTTTGTATACAACCAGAGATATGTAAAAATGTGCTCTATAAGTATAATATGAAATGTAATACATACTGCTGTCATTTCTAACAACTTAGAATAAAAAATAAATTTGAAAAAAAAATTTTTTAAAAATTTATTCTTTTCTCCTTAATAACATTTAAGGGTTTCTAACTAAGAGATTTACAATTCTTTTTATTTCTCCTTTCCACTTTGTTATGGACTTCCCCCCAAAAAAAGTACAGAGAAATGATGCCAACAAATCACATTCATATGTATTTATGAATAAGTCATTAATTGAATGTTGAAGATGGTTCACTTGTCAGGCAACATAATAAAAAGGTTATTCTGACCTCATAACATATAAAAATGTCTTCCATGCAAGACACACAAAAGTTTAACAGGTACTTCCACAACCATCTTACACACTATCTTTTTGATCAGAGAAGCCAATTTTCTTCTCCTATTACTACAATACTACCCTTACACAGGGAGTCAGAGCCAAACAAGGTGGCGCACACCTATAATCCCAGTGGCTCTGGAGGCTGAGGCAGGAGGATAGTGAGTCCAAAGCCAGCCTCAGCAACTCAGTGAAGCACTAAGCAACTCAGTGAGACCCTGTCTCTATAAAAAAAAGCTGGGCTGTGGCTCAGTGGTTAAGTGTCCCTAGGCTCAATCACAGTACAAAAAAAAAAGCCAGACATTTACCAAAAACAAAAACCACCAACAACCGGATATGGTGGCACAGGCCTATTGAGACAGGAGGATCGTGAGTTCAAAGCCAGCCTCGGCAACAGTGAGGCACTAAGGCAACTCAGGGAGACCCTGTCTCTAAATAAAATACAAAATAGGGCTGGAGATGTGGCTTAGTGGTTGTGAGCCCGAGTTCAATCCCTGGTACCCCCCCCCAAAAAAAAACCAAAAACACCACCACCAACATCAAAAGAACACAACTGTGCCAGCTCTCTCATTCTAATGTATCTTCTAAAAAGAAACTAAGGGTTCTTTTGTCAGCTGATTTGGCAAATGGCAAACATATATGCCATTTGCTGTTTTCTTCTAGAAGATACCTTAAACAAAAATCAAATATACCCATGGTGACTTTCTTTAGCTATATGAATTTAGAAATAGGAAAAAATAAAGTAAATGTTTTCTACTGGTTGCTTTATTACAGTGTTTTTCAAATCGCAGGTCACTACTCATTATTTGACTTAAGTCAACTTAGTGGATCACGATCAGCATCTTGTTTTAAAGAGTAGAAAGTACCAGATCACATATCATATAGCAACGATAAACACTGTTTTGTGAAACATCTACAGGAAGAGGTGAAGAAGTTTGTGAAAGCTGTTTCTAACATACCTCTTTGTATAACACTATACAGAGGAACCTCCAATAATCTCCAATAAATCAACCACTTTATTCAAAGTGGCCAAGTAATCTATTAGAATGATAAAGGCAGGGGCCCATGGATAAGATAAAATTATTAAGGAAAGCATCAGTGTCCAGTTTTTTTCCACTTGTCCCCTATTATCCCAAAATATTTATTAAAAACTCATCCAATTAGAGGCCAAATGGAAAATTTCACAAATATATGTGAAATAAAATCATCTGACCATAAGCTGCTATATTAATTTATAAAATACACCACATAGCTCAATCAGCTTAACAACCTTAACAACAATCAGTTGTTGGTGCTTTGAGTATGTACTATTGTTACACTGAGCTAGAAAAATTACAGGTGAACAACTTCCAAAATGCTGATGGTAAGAGTTGCAGGAATTAAGACATAAATCCAGTGATTTACCAAAACTCAACAATTTAATTCCTATTGAGCCATTAAGATGGTCCATCAGAACAATGAGACAAAATAAAATCAATAATCAAGCCTTTACTCACTTACATCAACAGTAAAAACAAACCACTGGTTCTCCAGTGGTCCCTCAAACAGAAGGACATTAGGTGAGGGTTAAATGGATATAATACATAGGAGGGTATCTTCTTGCCACAGAGGACCTCCTAACAAAAGGCTCCTACCTCTTATGAACTGGTGGCCCTGGATGTAGGAGGGTTAGGAGTGAAAGGACGGGAGGCAAAAATGAAGAAAAGTGACTCAGCCAGAGCATTCAAGAGGAAGGCCTCCAAATGGAGACACCTGGGCCAGGAAGAGTTAAGGTAAGAGCAAGGCTAACAGGAGGGGAGAGGCAAGTCAGTGATTGCAACTTCTTTCAGGAAACTGCAACTTTTGCACTGACCTGACACTAAGTCTGGTATGGAAGGGCAGTTTTACCCCATGAGGCCATGAGGCAAAGCCTAACAATTGTCTAAGGTCAGGCCTTAGGATTTTTTTTTTTTTTTTTTTTTTTTTTTTTTGGGTGGTGGTGCCGGGGATTGAACCCAGGGCCTTGTGCATGCTAGGCAAGCACTCTACCAACTGAGGTATATACCCAGCTGGGCCTTAGGCTTTTGGTCTAGAACTGGGCTTCTCAATTCTCTTTGAATTCTTCTCCTTCCATTTAATAACTTTTTGTGGAACATTTAGAAAAATTCAAAAACAACAACAATGACAAAACCTACACTAGAACTACAGAAGACAACCATTTCTGATTATAACAAGGATTGAATACCTATAGCTCTTGTGCCAAAATGGGTCTATGGTTGATAACCAGTCACTAGCACTAAACACTAAGATTGTATACTATTGTCATTTGCCTCCCCATCATGTGGGAAAGCACTTACTGGGAGCCCTATGTTGTTAGACCCATTGGTGACAAGTGGTGATCTCATCCTCTATTTATAAGTAAAAGGTCAGGGATTTCCACGCTCCAAATGCAATCCCCCCTGTACTTATACAAGGATGCACATGGAATTCTAAATCTCATTTCTATTGATTTTCTGTTCTCTCCACTGGGTTTTGATTTTTTTTTTTTTTTTTTTTTTTTTGCCTATAACATTAGGAAAAAAACAAAACAAAAAAACCAAAAAAAAACTCCAGGCTAAGGCTGTAATTTTTATGTTCAAGAGAAACAAAACTAAGCCGTAAATCTGATCAATGGGTTAACCCAAAATCTACCCTGAGGAAGAACAAGGCATACATATTACGTTGGATGACTATAAAATGTGACCTAAATAAAATCCAATGCTGCCTCAAGATTACAGGCTGATTTTGATTTAATTAACACCATTAAAAAAGACGTTAGGATATCACAAAAGTAAATGAAGGAGAGGAGAAACATAGCGACGTAGGAGAAAAGAGACCTAAGAGAAACAGACAACTTTCAGTAGGGGAATAATCTCTGGTGGCATTTACCACAGCCTTTGCTTCTTCCTCACTAGTTTCGCTCCACTACTCCCACCCTCGCCACTCTCAGGGCCTTGAACCCTGCTCACCTTTCCCTCCCAGTGGGACAACACTAAACAAAGAAGCCCGACGACTAGTTCTCAGCCAAATCACCCACAACCAATGAGCACCTAGGGGTGAGTCCAGTCAAGAAACGATACACCTGGAAAGGAAGGGCGAAGGTGAAAACTCCTCTGAGGGTAGCCAGGAAAAAGAAAATAAATAAATAAAACCGTATGCGACACTACCCACAGAGGGGGACTTGGGGGGAAGCCTCCTTTCCTTACCTTCCTCTCAGAGATTCCCGCTCCCAGTGAAACAAACTCAATAAGGCAGGGAGGTGGGAAATGAAGCTGAGGGGTGCTGTGGTCGTGGCACCCCTGCTCTGGGTCCCCGGGCACCTGGGCAGTATCTAGGCAGGCCTGACCCTCCCTGAGGTTTACTACACCTCGCACCCGAGTTCCTGAAGTCCTCCTCACTCACCTGGAGCCGGCAAGGGCCCGGCAGCCGCGCACCTCAAGGCGCCGCGAGGGCAGCAAGCGCACGTCCGCAGGGTCTGCTGCGCGGCGACTGGCTGAGTGCGCAGGCGCGGCACGCAGGAGCGCCCCAAGACGCGGTCCGGCTGGAAACAGGATCCCCCCATCTCTGGGCCGGCCGCCGATTCTGGGAACCCGGATTCCACAAGGGCGCTCCCAATCCTAGCACTCGTCGCCTGCAAATGGGAGGGTGCGTTTTTCTATCTTATTATGAAATCACAATTAGGGAGGGAAACCCTGTAATCAGGCTAGAAGGCTCAAGCCCTGGAAACGAGAGTCGTCAGCCCACTGGATTAGCCCTCTGTAATGCAGAGGACTGGTGATAAACAAACCACCGTGTATTAGGGTTGTTTTTTTTTTTTTTTTTTTTTTTCTTTTTTCCCTGCCAGTTCTGTCCTCAGCACTCCTGTACACGGGCGTTGTGCTCAGACATAACTCCATTTTCGGCTCTACCAATGGCCTGCCAGCTGGGGACCTTGTTGGCCTCGCTCTGCCTCATTCATTTGATATTTTCTAGGTGTCTGTACTATACAAAACCCTGTGCTCTGCGTATTAGTTTCTTAGACGCCTTGATAATTAGATAAAATGCATGTAAACTGCTCGGCATAATTACTGGTGTGTAATAGGTCCTCAAAGAACTATTATTTATTAATTTCTATTTTACGTTGATTAGAACAACTTCATGAAGTTCACTACTGTTTCCCAAATTATAGATATTTCAACAATGTCCATTTTCATGTGGACACAAGGGCCAAATATTGTCGCACAGTAACAGACTAAGGTGGCACATTATAGCTAAATAAGATGCTAAGATGTTGACTAAAGATTTTGAGTACAAAGGCATTACAGAAAAATTTATTGTAGGTTTTTACAGGTTCTGACTATAATCGTCTCACCTTGCGACAAGAAAGTGAGATAAAGTGTCAAGCAAACTGCCAGCTGTAAGCAACTTTTTGCATTACTTTCCAACCACCATTGATAACAACAACAATAAAAAAATGTCAGTTTCTAATGTTGGTATACTTTCCTCTTGGGATGGGGAGAGAATTAAGCTAATGAAAAGTAAATCTCTACTCTAATGTTACTATAGTAACATGAGAAAATGACTAATAGTAAGTAAGCCTTTGTTTCTGACATAGGGACTTGAAGGAGTCAGATTTGTGAAACTGCTTCTTCCAATAGTCACTTCCTCCATCAAAAACCACAGTATGCAGAAGGAAAAGGAAGGGCTTTTTAGGTGTCCCAAATGCTAATCCCAGGGTAGGGATGCTGTTAGTTCATACAACCCCTGAGGCTTGCTCCATTCTGCACTTTCTCCTGGGGAACTCAGCTCAGTCAAATCATGCAAATAATTGCATACTCCACCAGCCACATAAATCCTTAGGAGAGATATCCAGACCCTGAGAGAATGCTACCTGAAATTGTAGACCAATGAAGGGTGGGATTAGTTCTTTATTCATTCCCTGCAAACAAATAGGCCTTTGCACTAAAAGCCTGAGTATAGAGTGTGGATTGCAGTCAGAACCTAGATAAGCTATTCTCCAAGGCCACATATCCCATATGATATCCTTTCCCATTTATTCTTAGAGCTATCTTGGGAGCCTCCTGTAAAAAAAGGGAAGAATTATTGTAAATAAGAGTCATCAAGGAAGATTTTATTGAATAGGTGATATTTGAATTTACACTTAGGAGTGGGTAGAATACAGATAAATAGAAAATGTGGGATCAGGACTGAACATGGGAGGCAGAGGAATAGGATGAAAAACAAGGCAGTGTGACAAGGAAAAAAAGAAATGACATGACAGATGTTTTCATTAGTAACTTATGTCTGTGACTTACTAGTTGACTTCTTATAAGTTATTTAACCTTCCTGAGCCTCAGTTTCCTCATCTGTAAAACGGGGACTTATTCATTTCTTCAGTGATGTATACTGGACAGAAGGATTCACTTCTAGGTAAATAAAGATGAAGCAGTGAGGCTTTTGACCTTAAAATGGTGTTCAGCTCACAGGAGAGAACAGCATACAGACAAACAAGAACAAGAGATAATATGTACAGAGTGGCTTGGGAGAAATAACATCTAAATCTCCCTGAGGGCTTCAAGTGAAGATGGCCTTCATTCATCCTTCCTTCCATCCATTCATCCATCCATTCTGAATATATTTGATTAAGCATATCCTATGTTCCAAGTTCTACTCGAGGCACTGGGCATAGAATAACAGACAAATTACAAAGTCAAAAGTCTCTGTCTTAGAGCCAGGCGCGGTGGCGCACGCCTGTAATCCCAGCACTTTGGGAGGCTGAGGCAGGAGGATCACGAGTTCAAAGCCAGCCTCAGCAATGGCGAGGCACTTGGTAACTCAGTGAGACCCTGTCTCTAATAAAATACAAAAAAGGGCTGGGGATGTGGCCCAGTGGTCGAGTGCCCCTGAGTTCAATCCCCAGTACCAAAAAAAAAAAAAAAAGTCTCTGTCTTAGTAGATCTTATATTCTACTGAGGAAGGCACACAAATTAGATGAGTAAAATACATAATATGTTAAATATTGATAACAATTGAAAAAAAAAAAAAGTAAGGCACAGAAATGAGCTATGAAAATTTTGTAGTAGGGATAGTTGGCATTCTAGTAGATGGCCAGAAATGGCCTTACTAAGAAGTTCTGTGATTTTTTGGATTTGAAACCTGATGGAGATGAGAGATCCTGCCCTACCAATGAGAGGTGGTAGGAAGTAGGACTATACTGAGTAGGAACTTGTTTGGTAGACAATAGTGTGTGCTTTGGGGAGATAGTTGGGGAAGGAAGGATAGGCAGAGACTATTCTAAACACAGAAGACAGTGAAAGAAAGCACGACAAATAGAAAACTATGAGTAATTTGGAATTGCTGGAGTATGAAATGCAGGTCAGGGGAGAAGGGAATTGCAGGAAGAGATTCATTCAACCAACAATTTGACACAAATACTACTCAACAGGCTTTGTGCAAGAAGCCACAAAAGGCCTTCTATACAAAGGTTTTCTTCTATTTTCTTTTTCTATCTGTTATGAAAGATAATTATACTTAAAAGCAACCTATACTTTTAGCATCTTTTATAGCATTTTTAATATTATAAAGGCAGAATTTTTGAAATTGAGTTTACATGCTGTGAAAGCTGTCTTCTGCCCTTAAGTAACATGCCTGGCAGGGAGATTCCCTTATCTTTCTTTTCTTCTCTCCCCACTCCTTCTGTGGATCAACCAATACAACCATCTGCTTGCCTCCTGCAGATATCTACCAAAATTTGCCCCCTCAAATGTCAGCTTCTACCCCCAAGCAATTGTCAAAGAATTTTTCCAACAAAGAGAGCTCTCCATTTATAAGAGGATTTGTGTGTGTGTGAAAAATCATGTACTTCCTCAAGAAAAATATTTGCAGCCTCTTGCACATTTTGCTACACAACTTCTGAGGACCTTATGGCATTGGGGATGAGGTAGAAAAGTGGGAGGGTGGTAAGTAGACAATTAATTGAGATCAGAAGATGTAGCTCAGTTTGGCTGTATTTTATTTAGGCCAATTAGACCAACTTCACTCATAGGCTAGTCCCAGTTTCCTAAATGCTTCCTGGAAATTTCTAAAGCTCGTTTGCTGATAATGCCTACCTATTAGATTTCTGAGTCTAGTTAGGTGTTTGGATTGTCCCGCCCTTCCTATCCCACTTCCCAAGTGTCCCTGGTTCAAATTCCAGTAGCCCCGAGGTTCCAAAGTTTCCTAAAAAGAAGGCAGAATCCCCAACATAGGGGTTTGACCCCTCTTGGCCCTTAGAATCAGGGCCAACTTCTTGACCTTTCATCAAATAGCCCTTTGACTACTTTAAATTCAGGGTGTATATAGGCCTTGCTGCTTATTTAAAAAAGAACATATTTTTTTCTTTTCCTCTTCTCCCTCTCCCCCTCCCTAACCTGGGGGGTGGGGAACAAGATTACCTCCACAGGAATGAATTGTCATGGGAAGATCTAGGAAGTGACTATTTTCCCAAATTAACAAGTGAATTTCAACACACTAGCAGGGTGCATCTGGGACCCCCTGTCAGGGCGCACCTGGAATGCAGCCTTTGAATAGTTTCTTTAAAAGCCATCTGTGTTTCCTGCTGGGGACAATCACCACCTCTGGGACTGGAGTCCTCTGTGTTTTTCCTTTGCTAGCAAAGCAATGAACTTATTTTTCTTTTTTTTCTCAAAACTGTCCTCATTGCTAAATTGGCATGAATTGGCATGGGGCAAGGACCAAGCTTTCAGTAATAGACACAGTCTATCAAAAAGCGTGTGTCTTCACAAGAGCCAGAATATGTCATTTTCCTTGTCGGTTGCCACCCACAAGTAGGACTGTGCGTTTGGTTATTTTGTTAATTTTTACTTATTTATTATTTAGTTGACACAAAAAAATTGTACACATTTGGGGGTACCATTTGATGTTCCCATATTTTGGCATTGTATACTGTTAAAATCAAAGTAAGCATATTTATCTTCTCAAGCAGTGGTCATTTCTTGGGAGTGAAAACATACAGAATTTTTCTCATTGTTTTGAAACATGCAGCCCATTATCATTTTCTATAGTCAACCTTCTGTGCAATGGCACCAGAAATTATTTCTCCTACTGTTATTGTCAGGGTGCCTAGTTGGGGTCCAGGTCCTTGGTGTTCCAAACAAAGAATTGAGCAAGACAGGCACAAGTAGCAGGCAAAGGACAGTGATTTATTGTATCTCATATGCTGAGCTGTGAGGTGCTCTCTTCCCTATATGGACCTGACTGAACACCATACCCCATTTGCCCCCATTGCTTACGTTATGATACCTGATTAGAATAATGTCCCATTTCCCCTATTGGTCATTTTAAAATACCTAACCTGTGGTGGGGAGTTGTCATGGTGATAAGTCCTCAGTGATGGGAATTGTCATGGTTAATGGGACTTATAAACGTGGACAAGACTCCCTATCTTGTCATCTAGGGGCATCCTTCTTATACTCTGCCTCTGCCATCTTGGTGACCCTGAACTCCTACCTAACACTACCTAGCTGTAATTTAAATACCCATTGATCAGCCTTTTTCCAGCTTTACCTCCCCCTACTTTCTACAGCCTCTAGTACCACTGTAATATCAGCTTCAATTAAGTCAATTTTTTTTATATTCCACCTAGGAGTGAGACAACATGATACTTGTCTTTTTGCACCTGACTTGATTTAACAGAATGACCTCTGGTTCCATCCATGTTATTGCAAATGGCAAAATTTCATTATTTTTATGGCTGAATAAAATTTTTTTGTGCACATATGCCAGATTTTCTTTATCCATTCCTCAATTGATGGACATTAGGTTGTTTTTATCTCTTGGCCATTGTGAATAGTGCTGCAGTGCACATGGGAGTATGTTTCTCTTTGACACGTGGATTTCATTTTCTTTGGATATACACCCAGTATTGGGATCACTGGATCATATGGCGGCTCTATTTTTTGTTTGTTTGAGGAACTTCCCTGCTGTTTTCCATGCACTAATTTGCATTCCCACGAACAATGTGTAAATGTACCCTTTTTTCCACATCTTTGCCTGCACTTAGCTTTTGACTTTCTAACTGAAATGAGGAGATTTTACTTTGCATTTCCCTGATGATTTAATGATGTTGGGCAATTTTTTCACATATCTGACATTTGTATGCTTTCTCTTGAGAACTGTTTCTTCAGATCTTTTGTACATTTTAAATTACATCATCATTAGTAGTAGTCGTCGTTTTTTTTTTTTTTTTTTTTTTTTTTTTTGTTTGGTTTGGTTTTTGCTACTGAGTTGAATTCCTTAACTATTTTGGATATTAATCCCTTCTCAGATGTATGGTTTGCAAATATTTTCTCTTATTCTATACACTGTCTCTTCACTCTGTTGATTATTCCTTTTCTGTGCAGTTTTTTTTTTAGTTTGATGTAAACCTATTTGTCTATTTTTTGTTTTTATTTCTGTGCTTTTCAAATCTTATCTCCCCACAAATCCTTCTCCATTCCAATGTTTTGAAATGGTTCTTCTATATTTTCCTCTTGTAGTTTCACATTTTCACATCTTAGATTTAAGTCTTTAATCCGTTTGAATTGACTTTTTTTTTTTTTTTTAATATAATGAGAATGATCTAGTTCCATTCTGCTATGTGGGATTTCTAATTTTCCTGGGACCACTTTGTGAAGAGACTGGCCTTTCCCCAATGCATGTTCTTAGCACAGCAAATCAGTTGTCTGTAGCTGGATAAGTTTACTTCTAAACTCTGCTCTGTCTCATTGATCTATATGTCTCTTGTGTCAATATCATGTAGTTTTTATTAGGGCCCCTTTGTAGTATATTTTGAAGTAATGCCTGCTGCTTTGTTCTTTTCACTTAAGATAACTTTGGCTATTTGCTTTTGGGGGGTTCCGTAGAAATTTTAGGATTTTTTTTTTTTAGTTCTTGTGAAGAATGTTACAAATATTTTGATGAATATTATATTAAATCTATTAATCTCTTTGGGTGGTATGAGCATTTTTAAAAATATTGATTTTCCTAATTCATGATTATGAGTTGTCTTTCCATTTTTTAATGTCTTCTTTGATATATTAATATTTTTGTAGTTTTTGTTATAGAACTATTTCATATCTTTGGTTAAATTTATTTCAGTTTTTTTTTCCTAGCTATTGTAAATGGGATTGTTTTCTTGATTTCTTTTTCAGATAATTCACTATTGGCATATAGAAGTGCTACTGATTTTGCATATTAATTTTGTATTCTGCAACTTTTCTGAATTTGTTTATAGTTCTAATTTGGGTTTTTTGTGTATGTATGTGTGGAGTCTTTTAGTATCCTATCATCAGCAAACAGTGGCAATTTGACTTCTTCCTTTACCTATTTGAATATCCTTTATTTCTTCCTTTGCCTATTGCTTTGGCTCAGACTTCCAGAATTATGATGAATTAAAGTAGCGAAAAAAGTAGTGAAAGTGGATATCCTTGTTTTTTTTTTTTTTTTGTTTGTTTGGTTGTTGTTTGGTTTGGTTTGGTTTGGTCTTTTTCCAGAACTTAAAGGGAAAACTTTCAGCTTTTGCTCACTCGGTATGATGTTTGCTGTGGGCTTGTTATAGACAGCCTTAATTATATTATGGTATGTTCCTTCTACACCTAATTTGTTCAGCATTTTTGTTATAAAGGGATGTTAAATTTTAGCATATACTTTTCTGCATCTATTTAGATGATCATGTGGGTTTTGCCCTTTATTTTGTTGATGTGGTGTATCACATTTATTGATTTGCATATGTTGAATCATTTTGGACCCTTGTATGTATTTGTGTGTGTATACATATGTATATATAATTTCTATTTCTTCATGATTCAATCTTGGTAAGGTGTGTATGTCTAGGAACTTGTCTATTTTTCTAGGTTACCAAGTTTGTCGCATATATAAATTCCAAAGTTTCAAAATGTTTCTTGTGTCCACTAGATTCCAGGAGCAATTATATGAGATATTACTGATTTCCTATTTAAGGCCTGACTTCCTAATTAGGTAGTCACAGTTTAGAAGTCATGGCTTTTGCTCAAGGTCCCAGGGCTCTTTTAGTTATGCATTCTTACCCAAAGTATAGTAGCCAGTTATATAGTAGCCAGTTATCTCATGGTCACGGGGTTTTGGTAGGTAGATATTTAAACTTGGGTAGCTGATTTTTTTTTTTTTTTTTTTTTTTTTTTTTTTTTTTTTGGTGCTGGGGATCGAACCCAGGGCCTTGTGCATGCGAGGCAAGCACTCTACCAACTGAGCTATATTCCTAGCCCCATATAGCTGAATTTTATCTCCTGTACGGCCAACTCTGCACATAGAGGTGCCTTCACCTCTAACTCTAAACAGTCCTCTGAATTTTTCCTCCCCTTGAATAACTTTTTTAAGAACAAGTAGTGGAGAGAATTTCTCAGGTTTTCACAGGAAGTTATGAACTTCTGTAATCACTTGCTTTACGTTTCCCCCATACCAACTTGATCCAACAAACATGATTTTTTCAAGTGGCTTCCCAACAGCAATGTGGAATGGTTTATTGCTAAAGCCTCTTAAAATTTCACACAAATGCAAAGGTCATTTCTCCTTCCAATTATAACATTGTCAAAAACCTGACTTACAAATCCAGACAGTTTACCACACTGCCAAATAGTGTTAGGCATTTAGTTACCACAATACCCCAGGGGATACATTGGTAGCTTTAAGATCAAAAAAATTCCTGATCTGCGTCAGAAAAACAATTAATTATTTTCTGCATCCCAACTGCAATACCTCTAATATTTTAGGGTGATATAAAATCCTCTTTTCCGTGTTACCTAAAAATGTCTATACAGTAGATTTCTTATGGAATGTAGTATTTAGTAGGGGCCATAGTAGGCAATCTCAAATTCAGAGTCTAATCTGTAAGGGACCTTGTCTCAGTAAAAGCAGCTGAAATGTTACGAACTTTTAATCAGCCCAGTAAAGAGTTGAATTGTGCCTGTCCCCTCCCCTCCAAAAAAAGATACATTTAAGTCCTAACCTCAGGAATCTTTGTATATGTAATACGAATTTCAATATGAAATCATCTTGGGCTTAGGGTGAACTCTAAATCCAACAAAACATGTCCTTGTAAGAACAAGAACAGACACACAGAAATGTACAGAGAAGGTGCTATGAAGACAGAGACAGGGATTGGAATTATGTAATCAAAAGCCCAGGAATTCCTGGGCCACCAGAAGCTGAAGAGACAAGAAAGGACTCTTCCTTAGAGCCTTCAGAGGAGGCACAGCCCTGGCAACACCTCATTTGGAATTTTAGCCTATAAAACATAAAAAAATAAATTTCTATTATATTGAACTACCTATTTTGTGGTACTTTGTTATGGCAGCACTAGAACACTAATGAAAATCCAAATATTTTTATTTAGTACCTTGAAAAACATTTATGGAACATTTATCATGTACAAGACAGACAAATGTGAAAATCCTTGTTATCATGCAGCCTGTAATCTGATAGGGATGGAGGTGGGAAAAAGAAAATAAGCAAAATAAGTAAAAATATAATTTCTTTTTCTGTTTTTATGGTAGTTGTTGGGGATTGACCCCAGGGCCTTGCTCATGCTAGGCAAGTACTCTATCCCTGAGCTATTCCTCCACTCTTGAACAAGATAATTTCTGATGGTAATAGGAGCCACAAAGACAGGGTGACTTGAGAGATTACTGGGGTGTTTGGGGACTTCTTTAAATTTGGGGACTTTCAGGGAGGAAAGTCACCGAGGAGATGACATTTGAGTTGAAACTTGAATACAAAGAAAGAGCCAGTGATGTGAAAATCAATCAAAGGGAAGAGTGTTGCATGCAGTTGTCACAGCAAGTGCAAAGACCCTCAGGCAGGATTCACTTGTGTCTGAGGAAGAGGAAGGAAGCCAGTGGCTGGGGCAGGAGGATCGTGAGTTCAAAGGCAGCCTCAGCAGTGGCGAGGCACTTAGCAACTCACTGAGACCCTGTCTCTAAATACAAAAAGGGCTGGGCATGTGATCCAGTGGTCGAGTGCCCTGAGTTCAATCCCCGGTATCACAAAAAAAAAAAAAAAAAAAAGAATGGTGAGACAGAAAAAAGAATGGTGAGACAGAAAAAGATGATACCAATTGCCAGGAGCTCAGAGCATGGCAGGGGACAGATTTTGTGCAGCCTTGTAAACCATGTAAATAATTATTCTAGATGCAATGGGAAGCCCTTGGAAGGCTTGGAAGGAAAAATTATCTGATCCATATTTTTAAATGAACTCTATTGCTGCCACGTTGGAATTAATTGAAGGGATATGGATGATTTGTATTGCATGGATTTAGCTGAATATATCAACTGATTCTGTGGGACATACCCTCAACAGTGCTGGAGGATTACAGGTGGTATGAGACTGGCTGAGTTTTCAGTCCATCCTCATAGATTCCAGTTTATTCTTACAGATTCCAGTTGTGCTTGTATCCCTCGCTTTACATCTATCATCACTCCTAACTGCCATCCCCAGGCTCTGACTCCAGACATGTGCTGTTAATCAACTTCTAAGTTGTATAAGGTCAAACCCCTATAGTAAATTCATATAGATGTTAATTTGTATACTTACATATTTATATATAATTATTTACATAGTTATGTAAATATTCAACATTTATATAAACATTTACTATAAAATATATTTTATAATATATATAAATATATGTTTAAATATATGTGAAATATATGATGTGTACTTAAATTTTTGTGTATAAAATATGATTTAAATGTAATTGTTATGCATGATATTTATATATGTGTCTATTTATCTTCTACCTCCATCCTTTGTGATTCTGCTTCTCAGATTGTATGCTGTTGAAGGAGAAACAAAGGTGAAAACAGGTATACTTGTTATGAGGCCATTACTGTTTAGTTCAGAACCACAGATCCAGAGATGTTGTCATGGAGATGGCAGAAGCACACCAATTTCAGAAATATTCTGGAGGTTGTGCTCATCAGTGTTGCTCTGAGAAATAGAAATATAACCAGTAATGTAAGTGTGTGTGTGTGTGTGTGTGTGTGTGTGGTGTATGTGGGGGGGGGGAATGAAAGAATAAAAAGATTTATATGAGGAATTGATTCATGCAAGTGTAGAGGCTGAGAAGTTCCAAAATCTGTTGTCAGTGAGCTACAGAACCAGGAAAACTGCTGGTATAATTCTAGTCTGAGTCTAAAGGCCTGCAGACTAGCAGAACTGAAGGCATAAATTTTATTCTAAAAGTCACAGGTTCAATACCTAAGAAGAGCTGATGTTCCAGTCTGAGTGTGATGATAAGACTAATTTCCACACTCAAAAAGTCAGGAAGAAGGATTTTCCTCTTATTATCAAAAAGGTCAGCCTTTTTGTTCTATTCATATCTTTAATTGATTGGATAAGGCCTGCCTACATTAGGAATGGAAATCTGCTTCACTTGGTTTATCTAGCTATTAAGATGTTAATTTCATCCAGAAACTTTGTCACAGATACATCCTACATAATGTTTACCCAACCTGCTAGGCACCTCATGGCCGAGTCAAGTTAACACACAAAATTAACCAGGATAGAGGCAGAACTTACAAAAGGCATAGATATATATATATATATTGGATGCGGGTTTGTCTTCCTTCCA
The DNA here is from genome assembly GCA_025594165.1 of Tamias sibiricus. Taxonomy (NCBI): domain Eukaryota; kingdom Metazoa; phylum Chordata; class Mammalia; order Rodentia; family Sciuridae; genus Tamias; species Tamias sibiricus. Next base: position 92,345,055 of record CM046659.1, read on the forward strand.
GTTGTACCAGGCCTCACACTTAGAAGGACCCCAAAGTTGATTTAATGCTCTGCTATAGTCTTCTTCAAATTCTTAGTAGTTTTTCAACAAGAGGCCTGAATTTTCATTTTTTACTGGGCCCTACCAATTATGTAACTGTTCTTGACTGGATGTGAGGAGTGAGGAAAAAAATCTCAAAAGATTACACTAAGGTTTTTGGCTTAAACAATTGACTGGATGGTATTCCATTTGAAAGTATAGTTCAGGGGAGAAGTCAAGGATTCTGATTTAAACATGTCAATAAAGAATTGCATCTTAGACACTGTGGTAATACATTTTTTGATAGCCTCTTGAGGATTCATTTCCCTTTTCCTCAGCAGGCCCACCCAGTTTTTCAGCTTCATGTTTAGAGTTTGATTGGCTCTAATTTTAGCCATACAAAAACTGTCCTGGCATAGAAGGCCCTGTTCTATAGGGGAAAGGTAATATACAAAACTAGACAGACTAATAAGTAATCTTTGTAATTCCCTTTGACTCCAGATTAAAGGGGGAAAAAAAAGATCAGACACTTAACAAAGCTGGGGAGAAGCTACAAAAATTTAGCCTAAAAAGTTTATCAAATGGGATTGATAATTCTTTAATCTATGATGAGAGAAAAACTATGCATTTCCCCAAATGTCTGCTCTTGCCATCTTTCTACATAAAAGACTTTCCACTTTGAAGCTGGACAAATAGTTTCCTGGTAGAAAGACTGCATTGACCAGCCTTTCATATAGGTAAACACAACCATGTGATTATATTCTGTTTAGTGGGCTATCAGGGGTAGTGGTATGTGCAATTTTCTGGATATATCCTTAAAGTAAGGAGAAATGCAATTCTTCCATTCTCCTTCCAGATGGCTAGATACTGTATATATTGACACGTGTATTAGTCAGCTTTTAAATGCTGTGGCCAAGATTCCTGACAGAATCAACTTTAAGGAAAAAAGTTTACTTTGGGCTCAGGGGTTCGAAGTTCTCAGTCCATGGTTGGCCAACTCCATAGCTCTGGGCCTGAAGTAAGACAAAACATCATGGCAGAAGAGAGTGGCAAGGGAAAAGTTCTCAGCTTATGCAGCTGGGAAGCAAAGAAAGGGAGAGAGAGAGGAGGGGGCCAGGGACAGATATAGTCCAAGGCCATGCCCCCAGTGACCTACTTCCTCCAGCCATACTTCACTTCCCACAGTTACCACCAGTGGTTCTTTCAAATTATTAATTCATCAAATGGATTAGTCCACTCATGAGGTTACAGCTTTTATGATCTTGTCATTTTACCTCTGAACATTCTTGCATTGCCTAACATGTACTTTTTAAGGGTCATTCTTAGATCCTAACCATAACAGCAGGAATCCCAGTAGTATGCAGCAGCAAAGGATCCTAATCCTTTGATATCATGGCCAGTTCAGAATTGCCTACCTCTGGACTTTTGCAAGAAAAATAAGTACTGTCTTATTTAAGCCACTACAATTTTGGGTGTCCATCAGAGGCAGTCAGTGTTAGTCATAAGTGATATGATATCCTGTAATTAACACCTTTTCCTAAGGACACAAAAATGAATATCTGCTTTCTATAAGCAATGTTTTAATGTTCCAATTAAAACACTTTTTTTATTACTCAGGCCATGTGCAATTTAGTTTTCATACACACCAAAAGACCCATATTTTGATTTACTTTAAGTTTTGAAAGAAATATAGAGTCTTTATTGGTATCTACTATTAAAAGTATTACTAATTTCTCTAGGGAAGCAGCAATTGATCCACATTTTCCTGACAGCAGCTCACATTTCATAAATCCTTGTTTAAAATTAATTCAGATCATTAAATAACATAAAAAAATTCTTTTAAAATTACACAATAAAAGCTGCCTTCTAAGAGATTGAAAAATGTGAGTTTAATATAATCTCAGATAAGGTGACCAAATATCCAAAATTGGTGAAGACAGGCCCAACTCCCAGATTGCCAGTTGCTCTGGTTTCTGTCTCCACACACATCCTATGGTTCCAACCAGATGTCATCCAACTTTAGGATGGAAATTTTTGCTTCTGCTCAGAAGCACAAGTCACAAAAATGGGAAGAAACAATAGGAAAAGTATACATGGCAAAAACAAAACAAAACAAATCCACAAAACAACTATAACTAAACATGTTTGAAATTTTAGCTAATGTTTTGGTTCTTTGACAAAGTTTGGGAGCATATATCAGCGAATATCTTTTAGTTTGATGTCTTCCATATTGTGAGTGGCATGATCCATTCTTAGGGCATGGTTAATATTTTTAAAAAGTAATATAAACTAGGAAAGCCTACAAAATGGCCAAGAACATTGCATAAAATAAGGGTGAATATTTTTCAAAAGTTTTTGTTTGTATTTTGTTTGAGTCTTCAGTGTGAAGGAGTAATTAAAAGAAGTTTAAAATCCACTGGATTTTTAGTCATTTATGAGTACACTGACTCATAGTTTTCTTGGATCATGCAGCCATATTAATACACTGTAAACCTTTCATTCAATATATATTTAACATGTACAGTAGCAGTACTTATGAGACCATAACTTCTGTGGGTAGAGTTCAAACTTCATACTCCCACAAGTTTTTCCAAGGCTGTTCCGTGGACCTAACATACTCAAGACTGTAGGGTGGTAGGTTGTCTACAGGGGATTGGTCAGTGCTCGTTCACTGTGGAAGTTTACTAGACAGATAGTGTTTAGAGTCAAAATCAAAGTTAGCCAGGTGAACAATAAAATGACGCAAAGTCCAGGGAGAGAGAATAGTGTATGTTAAACAGAAGAAAGAGTATGATGTACAGATTCTCAATCTCTTATGTGTCTTTCCAACATCTAAAACAAATTTGTCTTAACTTACTAGAAAAAAATCCAGACCCAACTCAGTCTGAAGTTATTGGTGTGCTGCATTTGTCTGCAATTCATCAGGAAACAGGTAGCATTCTCCAATTGGGGTCACTTGAAGAAGATTTAGTAAAGAGACAATTTTCAAAGGTATGGATGGGGTACAGAGATACCACAGGGGATAGTGCTGACACAAGGGATAGAAATGTGACTATGGGACAGTACCCTGGCACTAGAAACAACAAAGCTCTTTTGAACCCTATGAGATCAGAAGAGGGAGTGGTTCTTAGAACTCAGAAGGAACAAGTTGTAGAAATGTGTCTAAGAGCAATGGAGAGTGTCAAAGTCCTTCAGGCAAAGGAAATAACCCAACTTTCCTGGAGGGCTTACTGGGCTCCCCACTGGCTGTACCAACAGAACCCTGGGGTCAATGGAATGTGGAACCCAGATAGGTCAGTTTTCTGGGGCACAGAGCAGGTGGAGAAGGGTGCATGAACGATCTAGAAAGGCTAATCAAAGATACCTGGTTCAGTGGAAAACTGACTGGAACTTACCTGAAGCCATTTACAACCTTATCTGACTTAATGTGAATATTCTAGGTTTCCTGCAGAAATACTTATGTGTTTGATGATACACTGATGATTAGACCCTGTTAAGGGTTGTATAACATACAGTGTAAGCACAGGGTTACTTCCAGAAAACCTAAACAACTTATGAATTTTGAAACACTTCTGGGCTATGCACCACAGGCGTGCACCACCGCGCCCGGCTTATTTATTTACTTTTAGTTTTACACAATGCGTTTATTTTTACGTGGTGCTGACAATCAAACCCCGGCCGTGCACGTGCTAGGCGAGCACTCTACCGCTGAGCCACAACCCCAGCCCCTGTGTAGAAAATTTTGTATGGGAGAAGTGGGGAAAGAGGTGGCTGAAGAAAAATACAGGAGGCAAGAAAGGAGTCAGAAAGGTGGACTGAGGCCGTGGCATAAAGATGTTCTCATTAGCACGCGTGTAATCCCAGCGGCTTGGGAGGCTGAAGCGGGAGGATTGCGAGTTCAAAGCCAGCCTCAGTAAAAGCGAGGCTCTAAACAACTCAGTGAGACCCGGCCTCCAAATAAATACAAAATAAGACTGGGGATGTGGGTTAGTGGGCGAGTGCCCCTGAGTTCAATCCCCAGTACCAAAGAAGAAGAAGAAGGAGGAGAAGGCGCTCTCGTGCCAGACAAAGAGGATACACTTGAAGCCAGGCGTGGTGGCGCACTCCTGTAATCCCAGCACTTGGGAGGATTGCAAGTTCAAAACTAGCCTCAGCAATGGCGAGGCACTTGGCAACTCAGTGAAACCCTGTCTCTAATAAAATACACACACACACACAACATAAAGGGCTGGGGATGTGGCCCAGAGATTGAGTGCCCCTGAGTTCAATCCCCGGTACTACAGAAAAAAAAGAAAAAAAAAAGGAAAGAAAGAAAGAAAGAAAAAGAAAATACACTTGTTTATAAATGTTGTGTAATAATGAACCACCATTTTACCCAGATATCATTACTCAGTACATATCCAAAGGATTTAAAATCAGCATACTAGAGTGACCCAACCATATCAATGTGTATAGCAGCACAATTCACAATAGCTAAGCTATGGAAATAAGCTAGGTGCCCTTCAACAGATGAATGGATAAAGAAAATGTGGTATATATACACAATGCAGTATTACTCAGTCATTAAAAAGAATGATTTTATGACATTTTCCAGTAACTGAATGGATATGGAGATTATTATGCTAAATGAAATAAGTCAGTCCCCCCAAAACCAAAGGTTAAATGTTTTCACTGATGTGTGGAAACTAATTTCATAATGGGAGTAGGGTGGGGAGGATAGAAGTTTAGTAGATTAGACAAAGGGAAATGAAGAGAGGGGGGATAGGAAAAGAAAGAAAGTGGAATGAATCTGACATAATTCTCCTATGTACATATATGGAAACACCACGGTGAATCCCACCATCATGTGCAGCCACAAGAATGTGGTCCTAATTAGAATAAGATATATTCCATGCTTGAATAATTATATCAAAATACTGTCATGTATAACTAAAAAGAATTAAATTAAAAAAATAAAGGATTTTAAACTGGGGTGACATAATTAGGCATATTGTTTAGGAAGATCATGTTAGCGATGCTGCACAGGCTGGGTTGGACTGTCTTGGGTAGCAGAACACCTGACAGTCTGAGTTTCTCTCACACCTTAGAGTGGAGAAGGAGCAGAGAGGAGGGGAGGCTCAGATGTATATAAGCTAGCCCTTCTGTCTTCCATGACTGTACCATGTGACACTTGCATAGAACATGGAAGAAGCAGGGGGAAACACGTAGTAGGGGCAAGGGGAGGACACTGATAGCTGTCATCTTCAGCACTGCTTAGTAAGCTGCTTAACAAGGCTTTTGCCAACATCAGTGATGCATGCCCACAAAGAGAGATGCCATTCTCTTCTTTTTTGAGTCATACATTTTAAAGAGGATCACACAAGGACATATAGGTGTTAATTGGCAGCAGTTACCTAGTGAGTCAGTGACTAAACCTTGACTGGGCTTCTAACTCTGTGCCTGTTGTTTATGTCATACCACACTGCCATTTAATTAGTGTTTGTAAATTAAACAAGCAGGAGGCCATTGGCCAAAGGCTGTCTCAATGCTCTGAGTTCCTAGGTAACAAACCACACCCTCACTTAGTAAAAAAAAAAAAAAAAAAAAAGATGGCAAAACTTACTTGGGAGTATATGTTGTAACAAACAGCTAAACTTCAGCCAATCACAAGCAGCCAACCCATCAGACCATGCCCAAATAAGGCAGCCACCTAGTCAATGAGGTGATGCTACTTTAATTCCATGTTTGGCCTATTAAAGCTCATTGCTCATACTGCTAGGCCTCACTCTCTCAGTGTAGGTCTCTGAATGTCAGATTCTGAGTGCCACCCAATTTCTGAATTGTTCTTTGCTTAAATATGTTGAATTTAGTTGTTTAAAATTTTTCACACTGTAAAGATTTCTAAAAAGAATATAAAAGAGGAGCCGGTCGCGGTGGCACACGCCTGTAATCCCAGCACTTTGGGAGGCCGAGGCATGAGGATCGCGAGTTCAAAGCCAGCCTCAGCAATGGCGAGGCACTTAGCAACTCAGTGAGACCCTATCTCTAATAAAAACACAAAAAAGGGCTGGGGATGTGGCCCAGTGGACGAGTGCCCCTGAGTTCAGTCCCTGGTACCACAAAAAAAAAAAAAAAAAAAAAAAAAGAATATAAAAGAATAAAAGATCTGCCATTAACTATTGACTTTAGCAGTCTTGAAAAGATATTTTATCCCCTAAGTTTTGATGAAACTAGACCTACAAGTCCACAGGCATTAGCAAAATAGAAGCTTGGTAAAACTAGCACAAAATTTTATGCATAATTGTGGATGAATTTGTGCATAAAGTGACTGTGTATCTCATGAGTCATTTTGTCAAATTTATACACAGTCTGTTTGTAATTGATTATTTCTTAATCACTCTCCAATTGTTTAATAGTTTCCAAATGCTTGTTTGTGCTTTAAATCATGTGCATTTGGTGAATCTTACCTACCACAAGCAAGTAGGAGTCTATAAAGCAAAAATTTATTTTCTTTCCACCCCCACCAACCTCAGCACATTCTCCAGAGGTGTTGAAGAGGTTTGTATGTATTTTTCTAAACTCTTTCTATTTGTGTCCAAACATACCTATATATGTTAGAGGTACAGAAACAAATACTGTCGTGTGATTTTCCCATAAAAATGACATAATGCCAGGAAAATATTTTGTTTAGAAAACAAATCTACTTATCCTTTTTTATGTATATATAAGACAAATATCTATATCTATATATAGCACACCATCAAAAAAATTGAGTCCGATTTCAGAAGTATAAATATAATGAAAATTGCTGGATTCGAGGAAATTCAGCGACTTCCTATATATCTATATAGATATGGATATATCCTGTCTAGTTTTTTAAAAAGTTTTTGTTATGTCAAACAATCCTTCAAACAAAGATTCTGTATTTACTTCTTTGTAGTACTTAAAGGACTTTACTAACTCTAAGATTCTTGGCCAAAATGTATATATTTTTAAAAACCAATACCTTTTTTCTTTTGAACCAAAGAGAAGTTCTTCATATTAATTATAAACAGAATGGCAAAATTCATTTTATTGATTTTTCTGCAAATGATAAAAGTGATAAAGGGGTTCAGATTTAGTCAAAATCTCTAATATCTTTCTATTGTTACCTTTAGCTCACTGATTGCAATTTATTAAGCAAGGTCATTTTGGAAATTACTCTTAAAATCTTTTGGTGTTCATTTCATCACATCCTTTATCCTAAGAACATCTGAGAGTCATAGATCTGAGAAGAATCTCCAAATTAAAGAGGCGGATATTGCCAAATGTTAGAAGTGTAATTTCCATAGTGGACAAGCAACATGCTAAAGGCCCTAGTATCCAGGACATTTTCTAACCCCCACCTGCTCCTTAGATAATGACCTACTTTAGGAGGAGCAGAGGAGTATAGACTCCATAGTAGACACTCTGGATTCTGTTGCTCATTAGCTGTGGCCTTGAGCAAATAGCTTACCTCATTGTGTCTCAGTTGCTTCACTGCTAAAACAGGAGAAATGAGAATGATGATTAGATTGCCTACTCTGTAGTTTGTTATGAAAAATAAAAAATTAGGGCTGGGGTTGTGGCTCAGTGGTAGAGCGCTCGCCTAGCACGTGCGCGGCCCAGGTTCAATCCTCAGCACCACATACAAATAAAGGCATTGTGTACAACTAAAGCAAATAAATAAATATTAAAAAAACATTTTAAAAAATTAAAATCTTTTGTGTTCAATGAAATATTCTAACAAGAAGATTTGCAAAAGAATACCATAGAAGAAATTGAGTCAGATTTTGGAAGTATAAATATAATGAAAATTGCTGAATTCAAGGAAATTCAGTGACTTCCTAAGCATTAGGAAATTTGTTAACAACATATATTTATATTCTGCATATCAGTCAGTTTTCCATTACTGTAATGAAATACCTGAGAAAAACAATCTAAAGGAGGAAAGATTTATTTTGTCTCATATTTTCAGAGGTTTCAGTCTGTAGTCATCTGGCTTCATTGTTTCTGGGCCTGTGGTGATGCAGAATAGCATGGTGGGGAAGGTAGGGTAGAGCAATGTTGCTTACCTCATGATGATCAGGAAGTAAAGAGAAAAGAAAGAAGGGCCAGGACAAAATAAAACCTTCAAAGGCATGCCCTGCCTATGACCTACTTTGTCCAACTAGGCCCCACCTTTTAATGCTTCTGCCACCTCCCAGGAGTGCCTTCAGCTAGGCACCAAGCTTCAACATGTAAGACTTTGTAAACATTCCGGTTTCAAACTCTAGAACCTCATTTTCAAATTTTGATGTTAGAACTATTAGAAGTATAGCCATATTTTATCTATTTAATATCTGATTAACCAGGTCTGATATTGTTCAAGTACTTAGTTACTATTTCCTTCCTACCCTAACCCTGAAATTCCTTGCATTTTGATCAATTACAAATCATGTGAACTCAAGGCAAACCATATGGTTCCTAATATTCTCTTTTAGCAAAAAGATAAAGAACTAAAGGACGACTCCTTCTAGGGCATACATATGTTCTGGAGTAGTTTGACTATAGCCTTGAATTGAGTATTCTCACCAAGTAGTTTGGTTGGATAGATCATAATTTAGTTTCACAGCAAAGTTGTATGTGTCATTCCTCATTTTATAACTAACAGGATTTTGGAACTTGACACCAGCTTTGAAACCCAGCTTCAGCATGGACTAATACTTGTAGGAGTTTGGGGTATGTTATTGCCTGCATTTTTGCATTCCTCTGATTTCATTTGTTGAAATCCTAATCCCCATGTTGATGGTACTAAGAGGTGGGGAGGGAGTTAAATAGTGAGGACAGAGCCCTCATGTATGGGATTGGTGCTCTTGTAAAGGAGACTCAGGAGAGAACCTTACTCCTTCTACCATGTAAAGACATGCTCAGAGGGCATCTTCATGAGTAAGACAGTGGCCTTTCACCATACACCAAATCTGTTGGCACCTTGATCTTGGACTTCTCAGCCTCCAGAACTGTGAGAAATAGATTTCTACTGCTCATAAGCCACCCAGTTTGTGATATTTTCTTATAGCAGTTTTAATGATCTGTGATAGAGATTGCTGATGCTAAAAGAGGGAGAGAAAATTAGCATGTAATGTGTCACCACTGAAGTATCAATAGAAAGTTGACTTCCAAACTTTCAGACTTACATGGGAGCACTAAGGACAGACACTATCAGATACAACTATGGCCAATAAATACATATTTTATGTGCATTTGTTTATTTTATGTCTCACCTTATTCTAGAAAGTTAAATAAAACTATCCTTGGATTCTTCTTCCAAAACAACAATAGGAAAATATTGAGCTCTTGTTTCTTTTCTTTCTCCTTGGCTGCAAAGGCCTGTGTTTAACAATTTCTTTTCAATCTTGAGTTGCTCAGGCAACTACACTCTGTGCTCTCTAACTTGACCCCATTTCCTGATGAATGGCCTTTTCATTTCTTTGCTAAGTCCTAAAGGTTTTCCACATTCTGCAATTTTCTCTGCTAAATAGCTCTAGGCATAACTGCTTATAAAATCATAAGCAATCTTAAAAGCTTAGATCTAATCCAACCCCTTCATTTTACAGTTAAGGAAACTAAGACCCCAAGAGGGTAAATAAGTGGTTCTGTGTCATCCAGCTAATTTATAGACTAGGTGGAATTTTTCCAAGCTAATTTTTTGACTTGGATAGAACTACAACTAAAACCATTTAAAGGACACACAGTTTTCCAACTTGATCTTTTTGAAATATCATAATAATGTAATTTACAGAACCAAATTTACAAAGTCACCACTTCTAATCCTGAAAATGATGTCTGTGACTTACAAGCTTTTTAGTAGATCATTTATTACAACACCAGTTAATTGAAGTTTGGTTGGGTCAGTCTAAAGAGATTGCTTTGCTTTATCTAATGACCTTTCCTGGGAGAGCTGAAGGAAAATGGACCAACAGAAACTGAGTGAAATAATGTCAATGTGAGAATTAGGTTAGGTGGAATAATCTATTGTCATTATTATTACCATTAGTATAATATCACACTCTGTGCCTACAAGATCAAAACTCTACTTTAGCAGCATGAAGTTCAGACAAGAATTTATAAATTAACTTTGTGTTCAGAACTTGAATCTAATTAGACCCAAATATGAAAAGTCCGGGTTCCCCATTTTCTTTCCACTGTCTAATTGCTCCAGATAGTCCTCCTGTGTGGCCATAAACAACTCATAGAACATTTGAAGGGTCACTTTTCTTAAGTGCTCTATGCCTCTTTTTGTAAGATAGTATATCTCACAAACAAGCCCATTCTTATATTCGTGAGCTTCAGAAGGATGTGCAATGTGTGTCTCCTACCTTCCTCCAATGGACCACCCACACTTAAACCCATACTTACCTCAAAGAGACTTGGGTAGAAGTGTGTAGACTACCCCACATATCTAAGCTCTATAACTCCAATACCTTTTCTGAAAACTGCCATCCCTTGAGTATTCTTTGGGCAGTATCATAATAGAAATGGTCAGAAGTTCAAGCAGACCCTAGAAGCAGGTTATAGAATCAAGGGAAAGGAACTTGGGGACTCTTGGGAAGAAGAGTTTGGTTTAGATTAGGGAAAGAGGTTCCAAGTGGACAAATCCTTTTGATTGCAGAGAACCATTACTCTGTACAGAGGAGGAAGACATCCAGACCAGGGTCTTGCAGGACATAGGACCCAGGAAGGAATCCTGGTTGACCTGATCAACAGTGAAAGTTCTGGAACGGGGCCTTTCTGTGGATATCATCTCTTGGGTTAGGCCTCTTCAAGGAATGGAAGCAAAAATATTTGACAGCTAGAAACAAATCAGCTTATACAAGTTATTTTTTCAAAAGGAAAAGTTCAGAGATGTTGTAAAAGAGACTGTAAAAGAACAAACCTAGGAACCAGTCTAGGGTGCTGGCGGCGTGGGGGCGGCGGCTGCAGCGGCGGCATGGGTCCCCGGCATTGCGGCATCAGCATAGGGGGCGGAGTGAGCAGCAGCCGCCAAAGTAGCTGGTACAAGGCTCCAGTGGCAGACCTTGCTCCTGGCCTGGTGTCCTTGGCCTCTCTGTGAGGTGTCGCCAGGCAGATTCGCATCATGGGCGACTGAGTGGTGGTCTGCTCGCTCAGCATCAGCCATGAACCATGTGGCAGTCCCTGAGGGAGACCTTGGGATGTGGAGAGGCAGCGGCAGCGCGGCGGAGATGGCTGGAGATTGGTGCAGAAAGCTCCTGAGGTTGCTTGGTGGGCCTTGGGCCTCCCGGTAAAGGATGCTCACCTGAGGATCTCATGCCTTCATTCATCAGACTACAGATGTTATGAATATAATCAGCTTTCTTCCAATGAATGCCACAGGGTCAGGAGAGGCATGCTTCAGGAATCTCAGCACTGGGTCCTAGGAGGAGGAGTGATTGGAGAATTTGAAACTGCCTGGTAAGGAGTGTGCTAGGATTGGTTTTCGTGTTCTCAGAAGGTCTGAATACTTAAGAGTGGAAGAAAGGAACTGTGGTCCCAAGTGGTGAGCCTCTGATCCACCCCCATGAAAAACATACCCCCACCAACATTTGTCCATGCTTTTCATGCCACTCAGCAAGACTGAAGTGTGGTGTCTTACAACATATGTTGGGTCTAGAATGAACTCACTGGCCAAGACCTGGTGCATTCTCTCCCTATCACCTCAGAACTCAAACATGGACACACCACATGCCCTTCATGTGTGGTTCTGTTCTCTGCATTGAAAGTGGTTATCACTGCTGTCTGTGGCATTTGCATCTCCAGATCTAGGTGTTTTGCACTTACAGAATTTATTTGAAATCTTTTGGCATTGGAGTTTACTTCCCTGTGTTGTCTACACCTTTGTGAGAACTATGTGTTGGTTACTCTTGGGACATTTTGTGTTGAAGAGTTTCCAGACTCTTTGAGGACCACCACCATGCTGCAGACCATGCACAGAGTGGAGCAGGATCTGCTGTATCTTAGTTGTGAGGTGGCCACAGAGACAGTCCAGCATAACCATCTGTCTGTGACCTGGCTCTGGCATAATGATGGCAAGGGACTGGTGGAGGATTTCCTGAGCCAGGACTTCATTCTGCACTCCAGCAGTGAACACAGGCAGAGGCAGAGCCTGGGGGATGTGGAGCTTGACAAGCTGGGGAGGACCACCTGCCTCACCATCTTCCACCTGCAGCCTCTGACCAGGGCAAGTTCTACTGCAAGGCCACTGAGTGGATCCAGGATCCTGATGAATCAAGTTTGTCTGCATTGCCCAGCAAGATTGCTGTTGAGTCCTCAACCAAGCGGAAAAAAATATGCAAAAAGTTGAAGAGGAAGGAGAGATCCTTATAGCCAAAGAACACAGAGACCGTGATGGAACTGGAACAAGGAAGGGCCACATTGTCATCAAGGGTACCTCAGAAAAGTTAACAATGCACTTGGTGGAAGAGCATTGAGTAGCAGATCCAACCTTCATAGAAGACTTCCTGTTGACCTGCCGGACTTTCCTTTCTAGTCCAATGGAAGTGGGCAAAAGTTATTGGAGTGGTTTAATGACTCGAGCCTCAGGGATAAGGTGGCAATACAGTTTATTTCAGCTCTTAACTATGTAGTACTTTATTAAATATAAGCTTAAAGATACATTTGTCACACCAGTTATTTTCCAAGTTAATGGAATATAAGAATATATTTCTAAGGAAGTTCTTGTTATATATTTCAGAGTTTAGCCGTAGAAATGTCTTTTTTTTTTTTTTTTTTTTCTTTCTTTCAGTGAAAGACCAATGAGTTGGTCACCCAGTGTTTATGTGGTGGGGATATGTCAAAATATAACCAAACATCCGGACACCAAGAGAGTCTGCATTTTCTACTCTGATAGATACTGTTATAGAAAGTTCAGTTTTTACATTCACTCGAGAGCAGCTTTACATTACAGCCATTAATGACTGAAGTCCCCACTAATAGAATTCTAAGCAGACCCTTTTCTGCAGCTCTGGAGAGTTTTCTTAAGGCCAGATTGAAGTCTTATCTCCTTTTTACAACCCAGTTTCTTAAATATATTTTTAGACTTGATACTGTTTTCTTATCTAGTGTGTATTTTTATTTTATTTTATTCTTTTAGTTTCTGACTTTGTATTAACCTATGTTGGCTTCATTGTATCTTTGCGTTTATTTTGACTTATTTCAAATGTGTATTGAAAGTAACATTAGATGATTTTAGAATACCTTCACAAATCCACAATGTCTCCTGGCTAAGCACCATAAGTCTGTATATGAAATAGATGTTATTCAGAAGATCATTTTATATGAATAAAATTCTTGTTGGAGAAAAAAAAAACCTATTTAAAAGTATGTCATGTAGACTGAAAAGAATCTTCAAGATCATCTAATAAAGATGGAATGTTAGTTACTACAGAGACAAAATGACTTGCCCAAGGTCAGACTGCAAATTAGTAATAGAGCTCAGCCTCAAACTTGAAACTTGGGTTCCCAGGACAGGGTTCTTTCCATAATCTAGTGATGAATTCCTTTAAGTGTAACATTAAGCAACATGGAAGAAAGATGGCCACAGGGTGTCTCTTTTACTCCATCTTTTTGCCTATGTGGCAGAACTGCAAATACATTTTCTACAAAAAAATCCAAGGCCAGTAAAATTGTGTGTGTGTGTGTGTGTGTGTGTGTGTGTGACAGAATCAGAGACAAAGAAAGATAGGGAGTGGGGTATCAGGTTAAAAAAAAAAAAAGAAAAGAAAGAGAGGGGAAGCACTAAAGTATAAGAGGCAGAAGACAATGTACTGGTCAGAATGTTGAGCATTGGAGAAGCTTCATCTTATGGATCAAACCAGGAAGTGAGGTCATCAGTACTAGGTATTTCAGTCAGGAAACAGGTGCAATGAGAAGAGGGAAAAGTGAAGATGGGAGTTATAGGGAATGTGAGTCACCCCCTCATTCCCATTTACCCCCACGTGGGGATGAAATGCCAACCCCACTCATATTCTCCCATATTGTCATTAACGTTTGCTTTTAAAACGAAAGCCAGGAAATACAATGTATTGAAGTGACAAATAAGGTCTAAGTGTTGATTGATGATGGTACAACAAATTAATGGTTGTAATCTATGGAAAAGGGAATTAAACTGGAGTATGGAATTTTTATCCCAGTTGCAGCTCTGCAGTGAACCATTTAACCTCTCCAAGTTAGGTTTCTCAAAAGTACGTGTAAATAAGAATGTTAGTTCTTAATATTTATGACCAAAAAAAGAAAAAAAAAAAACCAAAAAAAAAAAAAAAAAAAAAAAAAAAAAAGGAAAAAATCCTACAAGTCCAATAACAAGGAAATAAATTATACTCATATGCTGGTATATTGTCAACATTAAAAATTAGAGTTTTGAGCAGGGTGTGGTGGTGCACGCCTATAATCCCAGCAGTTTGGGAAGCTAAGGCAGGAGGAACACAAGTTCAAAGCCAGCCTCAGCAAAAGCAAGGCGCTAAGCAACTCAGTGAGACCCCGTCTCTAAATAAAATACAAAATAGGGATAGTAGGGATATAGCTTAGTGGTCAAGTGCCCCTGAGTTGAATCCCCGGTACCAAAAAATAAAAAAAAAAAAAAAATAAAGTTTCGAAAATTGTTAGCAATATCATGTTAAGTGAAAAGGCATGATTCATAAACTATATCTATTGAATTATACCAATTTTACTAAACATATTTACATGCATATAAACTACTTGAAAGAAATACATCAAAAAGCCAATTTTATTATCTCCAGATGGTAATTGGAGATGGTTTTAATTTTTTTCTATATATAGTATCTTCAGTATTTTCTGAATTGTGTTTAATGTTCATATACTAATTTTACTGTCAGAGAGAATGTTTTTAATAGAAACAATATGCTCACAATTTATAAGGATGTTGTGAGGGAAATGGAAATAATATGTATTTTAAAACTCTCAAGTCTGACAAACATATGCTAAATAGCCCAAGTACTTATGTTAAAGGAAAAATTTGATATATGTTTCCATGGATAGTTTTTTTGTCTTAGTAATTCATGGATGTGCCAGGAGTAATGGTTCATTATTGGAGGAACACAATGTACTCCATGACCAGACTCAATCGACTTCTCCTTGAAATAAACATATAACACATGTATTAAATATATTTCTTTGAAGAGGTGTAAAATCATTGACCTGCCTCAATTATCCCCCTGTTTTTATCCTACCCTGTCTCTGACGCCACCCCCACATCCTCTCTCCTCTGGGCCTTTGTACATCTATTCCCACTACCTAGAACATTCCTCTATTCACTCTTTCTCTTCACTTTCTTTATTAGTTTTTCAGCTCTTGGCTTCAGCCCCTTTCCCAGGGAGATTTCCTCTAAGCAGAAGTTAGAGACTGTTAGTGTATGTTTTGACAATTGTCTATCATAACACTCATTACATTTCATTGTTATTACGTATCTATTGCCCATTTCCCCTTACACTTTGAGGTCTCAGAAGACAGGAACATTTTTGTCTTGTCCACCACTGTTTCCTCATAGCTAGTCCAATGTCCATTAAATATGTATTGAAGGATTGAATGATCTGAGAGTCTGAGGCTATGTACCCAGTAAGCCCTTGCTTAGAAGAATAAAAACCTGGGACTAGAAGTGTGATCAATTCTTAGAAACTCCAGTGTACAGTCCTTTACTTTCCCCAAGTTCAAACTCATCAAATGACAGCGTCAAGAATACCAGAATGAGAATCAGGAGCATAAGATCCACCCAGTGTGTGAGCTTTCATGAGTTGTTCAACCTCTTCAAACTCTCAGAGTTTTTTTCTGTGTAGCAAAGTATAAGAAAGTACTTAAAAACAGTACAAATTTAAGTCCACTTTAGTGGTGACACAGGAGAGATGTGGTCATCCTTAAGGGGCGGTTGGGACTGGAGGGCCACATTCTGGTTCTCATTTTTCCCACCTCATGCACAGTCAGTACAGTGGAGCCCTCATCAGCCCACACTCACCACTGCCATTATCTGGCTGATTAATACAGTTCGTGTGTTATTGCAAAGGGAAGGGGAGGAGGAGAAAGAATAAAGTGGCTGTGTTGGCTGGTGTAAGAATGTGGTAGATCTGTCAAAAACACTTTCCAGATTCCTCATTCTCTAGGGAATAATTTTCCTGCTGGCATTTTGAGATCTCAAAAATTAAATAACTGTACCAGAACTGCCATCTCTAAGGTGACAGTGCTAGAAATTGCCTTCAGCTTCTTAACATGAGAGGTTTTAAATAATAGGTGCCTTAATGTAGTACCTCATGTGTAACATTTTAGGACAAGTGGTCAAATGGCGATAAGAAAGAGGAAATGATTGACTATAAAAACAAGCTAAAGAATTAGAAGTAGGTCTGACAGATTTGACCAATAAAAATATTTGGGACACACACCAAAACACTATTCATTATTTATCTGAAATTCAAATTTAACTAGATGTCCCATATTTTATCTGGCAATCCTTATTGAAAGTCTCTCCTTTTCCCTAAGTTCTATATATTGTTTCACAGTGGAAAAAATTAAATGTTCTGTACAAAAATTAATTTTATAGCATCACTCTTTAAATGAATTGATTATTTTAACTTAGTCTCTTTAAAATTCTATTTCCCTTTAAAACAGCCATTCTTTTTCACTCATCTAAAAGGAGATTAGAATTTAATTTACCTTTCAATTATTTTGTGCATTTCTTAGGAACTTCTGTGCTTTAATCTTAAATCATTAAGGACTTTTATCATTATAGTCTTTTTATAGTCAACATCATGTATTACTTGAAGACAAAAGAAATCACTTTACACACACACAAAAAAAACCCCTTGAATATTGCATTTCATTAATTTTGATCAGCTTTCAATAGAATTGTTTGTATTTTATTTTGCTCTTTATTGAAAATTTCAAATGTATGTAACCGTCGAAGGAATATTATCACAAAACTTCATGTATTATCATCCAGCTTAGACAGTGATCGCCTCCAGGCTAACTTGTTTATCTTTCCTACACTTATTCCTCTTCCTCACTGCCACTTTGATTATTTTAGAGCAAATCCCAGATATGAAATCATTTAATTGGTGAATATTTCCATGTTTCCCTAAAAAGTGAAAGTCTTTAATAAGTATGCACAATACCATAAGCACACCTATAAAATTAATGACATTTCTTTAATATTATCAAATATCTATAATGAGAGTTCAAAATTCTTTGACTCTTTCATAATTTTTCATAGTGTTTTTTAAAAAATTAGAAACCAAATAAGCTCCCTTTGTCGTAATTTGTTGCTTGGTCTCTGCCTCTGTCTCTGTTTGCTCGTCCTCCTTCCCTCCCTGCTCAATCTTTCTCTTTTTCCGTGCAAGATATTTGTTAAAGAAACTTGGTTGTTCAGTCAAGTCTCCTACATACTGGATTTTTCTGCTTGTATCACCTCCATGTCTGTATTTTTTATATTTCTTAGTTGAACATAGGTAATTTTTTTTTCTGAACCAGATTAAAGTGTTTTGCAAGAATATCTATAGGTAGTGAGTGATACATGCATTCCATCAGGAAGCCCACAACACTTGGTTGTCTCATTTTGTGATATTAGCAAACATTGATGGTCATTGTCTACAGATTCCAAATTTAATTAGAAATTTGAAAATGATGCTATTCTTATTATGTCCTACTTTTTTCTATGTATTCCTGAGAGAACTTTCCCTCATCAACTACTTAACTACAGACTATGAGATGGAGATTCTTTGCTAGAGATGCAAAAGGAAGAGCTCCAGGGAAGAGCACTTTCCTGACAGTGAAGAGGGTGGGGAGAAGGTGAGGGAGAAGTTAAGCTGTGATGGAATTGCAAAGGAGAACTCAGCACCTTCCAAAGGGAGCTTTGAAGCTTGGATAGACTTTTAAGGTTGAGAGCCAGCACAGTGGTGCACGCCTGTAATCCTAGCACTTGGGAGGCTGAGGCAGGAGGATTGTGAGTTCAAAGCCAGCCTCAGCACTTAGCAACTCAATGAGACCCTGTCTCTAATAAAATACAAAAAGGGCTGGGGATGTGGCTCAGTGGTCAAGTGCCTCCGAGTTCAATCCCTGGTACCAAAAAAAAAAAAAAAAAAAAAAAAAAAGAAATCTTCAAGGTTGAGGTCAGACCTGCACATCCTCTTTCCCCCTTGTACACTGACTAATCTGACTAACCATTGTGGGCTTCCCTGGGTTGAGGATATAATTTGTGTTAATACAGCTTTCTTGGGACTGGGGTTGTGGCTCAGTGGTAGAGTACTTGCCTAGCAAGTGAGGCACTGGGTTTGATTCTCAGCACTGCATATAAATAGATGAACAAAATAAAGGTCCATCAACAACTAAAAGAAAAAAAAAAAAAAAAACAGCTCCCTTACCCAGGGACATTCCTGGGTGGGGGAGCTTAGCTGAGAAGGTTTAGCAGTGAACACCCCCATTGGCTGGATGAACATCTCAGTTCTGAGCGGGGTGGTCTGAATGGTGCACTGTATCAAATACAAAAGGGCAGATTAGATACTCCATTCTTTTTCTCTCTTATATTCATTAAGAATCTTAAATTGATTCTGAAGGGAATCTTAATACACCACTTTAAAATATGCCACACTGCAAACTAAAAAGCTTCTTCTCCACAAAAGAAACAATCAATGAGGTGAAGAGAGAGCCTACAGAATGGGAGCAAATTTTTACCATATGCACATCAGATAGAGCACTAATCTCTAGAACATATAAAGAACTCAAAATTTTAAACACCAAAAAATAAATAACCCAATCAATAAACGGGTCAAGGAACTGAACAGACACTTTTCAGAAGATGATATACAATCAATCAACAAATATATGAAAAAATGTTCAACACCTCTAGCAATTAGAGAAATGCAAATCAAAACTACTCTAAGATTTCATCTCACTCCAGTCAGAATGGCAGCTATTAAGGATACAAGCAACAATAACTGTTGGTGAGGATGTGGGGGAAAAGGCACACTCTTACATTGCTGGTGGGACTGCAAATTGGTGCAACCAATCTGGAAAGCAGTATGGAGATTCTTTGGAAAACTTGAAATGGAATCACCATTTGACCCAGCTATCCCACTCCTCAGCCTATACCCAAAGGACTTAAAAACAGCATACTTCAGTGACACAGCCACATCAATGTTTATAGCAGCACAATTCACAATAGCTAAATTGTGGAACCAACCTAGATGCCCTTCAATAGATGAATGGATAAAGAAACTGTGATACACACACACACACACACACACACACACACACACACACACAAGGGAATATTATTCATCATTAAAAGAGAATAAAATCATGGCATTTGCAGGTAAATGGATGGAGTTGGACAATATCATGCTAAGTGAAGTAAGCCAATCCCCTAAAATCAAAGGCTGGATTTTTTTTCTGATATGTGGATGCTGATCCATAATGGGGGTGGGGGGGAGCATGAGAGGAATGGAGGAACTTTAGATAGGGCAAAGGGGAGGGAGGGGAAGGTAGGGGGTATAGGGGTAGGAAAGACAGTGGAATGAGATGGACATCATTACCCTAAGTACACGTATGAAGACACAAATGGTGTGACTCTACTTTGTATACAACCAGAGACATGAAAAACTGTGCTCTACATGTGTTCTATAAATTGAAATGCATTCTGTTGTCAAGTACAACAAATTAGAGTAAATAAATAAATTTTTAAAAATTTGCTACATTGGCATGGGATGATTTGGGGTTAAAGGCAATTGAGAAGCAGCAGGCACAAGGAAATCTTGCTTCCTTCCTTCTTTATTTCTGAAAGCAGGTGCTATGTTTCCCTTTGTGAAGGTGTCCCCTCCCCTCTCTCACACCAAAAAGAGGAAACTGGAGACAGCACCAACTTGAACCTACGTGAACAAATCTTACTTAAATAACCCTTATCTTCCATTAGTTTTACCATAAATTTACCTTCCCCCTATTTTGTCTCCCCCAGAAACCCCAACTTTTCCTCTTAGTTTTGTCTCTTCTTCCCAAATTTGTCATACTTTGTTAATATGGTATATAAGCTTTCAGTTCTAACAGTTTCTTTGGGATTTTATTTTCTTTTGCATGTAACCAGTGTATATATCTATATAGTAAAATATTGATATCAAATAAAATCCATATGCCTTTTTGTTATTAATCTATCTCTTGTCAGCTTAATACAGTTTCTTAGCATGTTCCATAGATAACCAATGATATATTTTTTTAAGTACACTTTTAGGTTTTAGCCCATTTGATGTATTTGCAATCCATTGCAGTCAAGATTCTTATTGATTTCCTTCTTTAGCTAAACGAAACCTCTTCAGTTGGCTCTTGACCCTTTGACATGACCCCAGGAGTCTTTGATATCTTTATTTTCTTAATAGCAGAATGTCCAAGTACAATTAGTACAATTCTTGTCCCAGACCCATAAATCACCATTTCTTCAAGGAATCCTGGCTCCATTAAGGAAGGAATCACATTTAGAGGCCACAACCTGATTGTGAGGGATGCTTGCTGCTATTGGGTAGCTACTGCTCAGCCTTTCCAGTGGAGAGAAATAGGAAATTCCTAAAAAGGACAATATATAATGAATTATTCACTGGAATTTAAAGCTCAAATTTAGGATTACAGGAATTTACTAAATTTCTTTGTTTTTATGTCAGTATCACTTTCTCTGGAAATCTTGGCTCTTCAGAGGGCAGTATGATTTCTTGCTTGCTCTTTGTCCTTTTCTGCGTAGAATAGTTCAAACAATAAGATCACTGAGAAGAGTTCAGAACTTTGGTAGGATTTTCTTCCCATGATAGGTCATATTTCCCTGGTGATATTTATTGAAATTATAGTGTCTTAAAGTCATTTGAAATATTTTTTTTTTCTCTGTATGGTCAGGCCACCAACTTTATATATATCAGATTCATGTCTTCTCTTTTGCTTTTGTGTGTCAAGTTTTCCTTTTACATTTTTGATATGAATCTATTGTATTACTATGTAAAATGTTTCCATATTCCAAAGGCAAAGCTATGAAACAAGGCATATCCAGAGAAATCTAGTTTCTATTCCAGTTCGTTTATCCCTTTCTCTAAAAATAAGCATTTATTTATGTTTCATACTGTATTTTTTTATTGATGTAGAAAGTTTATTGAAAATATATATTTTACATCAATTAAAACTCCTAGTACTCCTCCAACTCACATTTTTGTCAAGACGGCAAATAAAGTCTAAGAAATAATCATAGAATCACTTTATTTGGGTGATCTGGTGGATCAGATCTCATAAGATTCAATAAGATCCTTCAATATGGGAAAAGTTTAATAGAATCCAATTTAGAAAAACAGTTTGACAAAAGGCCATTAGTTTCTTTTGAATTTCATCCAAGTATTTTCTGTTTTTAAATTAGCAATGCTTTTGGACATGATAGTGCCAGTGATTTCACGTTACTCCTTTAATTAGTAATATTTTTTTTAGCTAAGGAAAAACCTCAAACAAAACAAACTTACAACTACCTTATGATCCAACAATTTGAATATATACCCAAAGGAAGTAGGAGGTACAGGCCAGAAGGGCAGCTATATGCACACACTATTGCTGCATTGTTCACAAGGTAAACAGGATAATATGAAATCCACCTGCACACCCATCAACAGATCAAGATCCATTCATCAGGAAATGTGGCATATATACAAAATGCAATGGCATTTATCCATAAAACAACATGGTCAAGAGTGAGGAGTAGAAGTCCATCAATGGGTGCAATGTTAGCATTTGCTAGCAAGAATCATTTCTGGTGCTCTATGGCACAGCAAGGACAATATAAGTAATAGAAATGCATTGGGAATCACAAAATAGTTAGAAAAGAGGAATTTGCATGGACTCAACTTAAAGAAATGATAAAAGTTAGGTGATAAGTTAATTGTCCTGAATTGATTACCACTCAGTGTGTACATTAGTCAAACCATCACCTCAAATCTCTTAACTATGAATAATACCATGAGTAAATTGAAAATATAAAAAGCAAATAACATAAAAGAAAAAAGGCTGTGTATTTAGTGTGAGCTCATGAAAAACCACATGACCCCCCAAGGGAGGCCTTATTTTTAGCTCCCAAGAAGGCAGGTGTGCCGCCACAGTGAAAAGGCAAAGGCACATTGACCACATCCCCCAAAATATAGGACTTCATTGCTTCTGGGTGGGACCTTCCTGTGTAGAAGCGGGTCCCCTGAGTTTGAGTGTGCTCTTGCCGTTGGAAAGCAGGACTTTTACTTTGCAGGGCATCTCTGATTCTCTTTAATTTTCTCCTCAGTTATCTATCCTCCGATTTTGGATTCCCTTCACAGCTTACCTGGCTTTAGGCTCTGCCTGAGCAAGAAGAGGAGACAAATGTCCCCTGCTGGTGCTCATGCTTGAGCCTGGGCTTCTACTGCTGAGCCTGCTGGGAACCTCACCATCTCTTGCATCTCGCTTATATTCCTTGTTGGTCATGTTGAAAACGTCTGTGGATATTATTCTTTCTCCATGTTCATGCCTATTAAAGCCTGCAGTACCAAGACAGAAGCAGCATGCCACCCTGGACATCTGCTTCCTCTCTCAGCTCAGAACCCAAACCACTGAAGACAATCCACAAGCAAGAAACCAAACTGACCGATCACAGCTGTTCCTACAAATCTTGAACATTTGGCGACTCACTAAAGAAGATAATTTTTACCTAAACCTAAACAATGAAAGGCCATTTTGTTTTTAAATGTTATATTAGGGATAAAAATATACATTTAAAAATAATGAAAATTTTAGTATTTCTCATATACATTTAATTCAGAGTTAACATGTTCTACTAGTACAGATAACAAAGAAATAAGTGGGTTTTATTTTTTGTTTTTTTTTTCCCTCCTAAGAAATTATTTTCTATATACTTTACCAAAGGAAGTTTTAGAGCATAATTTAATACAATTGTTTTTCTAGTTGGATGATAATCATATTAAGTGGGGAAGCACTGTGGGTCTCTAAATACTTTAAATTATTTGAACTTTGTTAAACAGTATGCTCAATCATGATTTTCTTTAAATACTAAATAGACGTGGTTAAAAGAAAGTATATTCCATTAAGAGACATGCTATAGGTGCCAGTATAAATATTATAATTCAGTGTTGTTTGAAATAGGCTATTGGTATTATTTTACAGACACATAGTTTATTTATGTTGCTATTTTTATCATGATAACTTGGCTGATTTTTTCTTAATAAATTATTATTTTTTAAAATTTTTTTATTTATAGTAGTGCTATGTATTACAATTCATAATGCACATGTATAGCATCTTTTTACATACAACTATTTGTCGTACTGTATTTTTTATTGATGTTTTTAGTTAAATAAATACAGAAATATACATCTGCCCTTTCCTTTATTTTTTCCTAAATAGAAGCATATATACTGACTTTAGTTTTTTTTTTTTTTTTTTTTTTCATTTAATATTATAGCCTAGAGATCTTTCCATAACAATGCATAGAGAAAGTTCCCATTGCTTTTTCAGGTGCATAGTACTCCATTGTGTGGAAATTTCCATTACTTAATCAGTCAATTGGTGGATGTTGGGATTGTCTCTAGTCTTTGCTATTACAAATAATGGCGTAATGAATAGCCACATAACTTGCTTTTTAATATTTTTGAGAATCTATATTTGTGATAGATTCAGAGAAATGATATTACCGAGTCAAAATATAAATGAATATGTATTTTTGCTAGATATTGCCAAATTCCTTCCCATAGGGGCTGTACCATTTTGTGTTCCAAGCAACAATATATATGTGTTTTCCCATAACTACTCCAAAACATGTCAAACATTTGGATTTTTGCCAAAAGCTAAAGTAAGAAATGGTATTTCATTGTGGTTTTAATTGGCATTTGTTTTATAGTGAGTGAAGTTGAACATCCTGTAAATGGTTGAAAGCAATTTGCATTTTATTTCCTGTGAAATGTCTGCTCATTGCTAGTCCTTTTTTTTTCTTTTAACATAATAGTTGGTCTGTATCTTGTCAAGAATTTTTTAAAAAAATATTTATTTATTTGTTTTTAGTTGTACACAATGCCTTTATTTTTAGGTGGTGCTGAGGATCAAACCCAGGCCGTGCACGTGCTAGGCGAACGCTCTACCACTGAGCCACAACCCCAGCCCATGTCAAGAATATTTTTAAAAGTTCTTTATATATTAGGGATTTTAAGCTTGGGTAAAATAATGTGTGAAATTTAATCCTTTGTGATATAAGTGGCAGATTATTTTCTATGACCAAATAGAAAAGCAAAGCAAGAAAAATAAACACATTATCTTAAATTTGCATGTAATTAGTTCATCAATCTTTTCTTGCTTTTGGATTTTGAATCATACTAAAGAACTTGTTTTTTAATTCCTTGGTTATAGAGGAACTTAACCATTTACATTTAAATCTCTGACCAATTTGGATTTTTATCTCTGAGAAGTGGATTCAATTTTCTTTTTTCCTTATGTTCATCTAATTATTTCAGTAGGTCTTATTATCCTAAAGAATCCTCTTTTTCTTGAGCTCAGATATTTTTTCCCCTTCCTTCCATTCTCCTTCCTCTCCTCCTCTTTAGTCTTCTATTATTTCCTCTCTATTGTCTCTGGGCTAAAAGATGTTGAAATTCCTAGATCCTCCCCCCACCCCCATATGATTGTCTTTCAATTTCGGCTCTTTTTTTTTTTTTTTTTTTTTTAATTTCTTTGGCTTTTTCCTTTATGTAACAGAGAATTGTTTTTGGATTTATCTTCCTGATTAGCAGCTTAATCTTTAGTACTGTCTAGCTTATTTTTTTAAAGTGTTATTTCATTGTTTTCTAGTTCATTTTTATTTTGGGTGTTAGCTATTTTTACTACTCATTGAATTATTAAATTTCAAAAATGATATTTCTGATTTCCCAACACTCTATGCTATTGTTTTCTTTTCTTTTCTTTTCTTTTTTGGGTACTGGGGATTGAACTCAGGGGCACTCAACCACTGGGCCACACCCCCAGCCCTTTTTTGTATTTTATTTAGAGACAGGGTCTCACTGAGTTGCTAAGTGCCTTGCCATTGCTGAGGCTGGCTTTGAACTCGTGATCCTCCTGCCTCAGCCTCCCAAGTGCTGGGATTACAGGCGTGCACCACCACTCCCGGCTATGCTATTGTTTTCTAATTACTCTTTTTCTGTATCAGCCTGCTCGCTTAACAGATTTCATGATTTGTCAATTTTCTCTGATCATAATAATTAGATTTTTTTCTTATTTTATTTTGCAATCATTATAGATTCACAGAAGGATACGAAGAAACGTGCCCTGCTCTGAGACTCCACCAGTGTTGACACCTTACACATTATTGTGCAGTATCAAAATCAAGAAGCTGACATCAGTACCATCCCTAGAGCTTATTCAGATCTCACCAGATATGCACGCACTTATATGTATTTGTTTGGCTGTGTGTAACTCCATGCAATTTTATCACATGTCTATGCTTGTGATATCACCACCTAATTAGAATCTTGAAGAATACTTTTTGTTACTTGAGTTAATGTTTTAAGTCAGCTTTTTTGTTGCTGTGACTTAAAGATCTGACCAGAACAATTGTAGAGGAGAAAAAATTTATTTGGAGGCTTATGATTTCAGAGGCCAGCTCCATTCCTCAGGGCTCGAGGTGAGGCTGAACACCATGGCAGAAGAGTGTGGCAAAGGGAAGCAGCTAACAGGACGATCAGAAAGCAGAGAGAGAGGTCTTCACTTGCCAGATACAAATATGTACCCCAAATCCATGCCTCTAATTCCCACCTCTTCAGCCACACCCTACCACTTCAGTTACCACTCAGTTAATTCCTATCAGGGAATCAAATCACTGATTGGGTTAACACTCTCACAACCCAATCATTTCTCCTCTGAATCTTCTTGCATTGTCTCACATGTGAGCTTATGGGGACACCTCATATCTAAACCGTAACAGTTAACTTTCTACTTTTTGAAAATTAGAAAGCTATCTTCAAGGGTTTGGGAGTAGTGTTTTGGGACAAAAAACAGATGGTCTTTATATGTTGTTTTCTCCATAAAAATTGAGAAAGAGAACAAGGAAGGTCAACCTTCCCTGTTGTTCAGAACGAAGTTTTAAAATTAACAGTCGTGGCTAGTATTTCATGGTTCAATCTTGAAGCCCAAACTTGGCCGTTGCCAGGGCTTCCTAGTAAAGGACTTTTCTTACCTTATGGTGATTTGGGCTACAGATTCCCCTACTCTGTTTTCTCCATGAGTCTTACCCTTTTTCTTCTACTATTTTGGTCTGACACTGGCTCCTTTTTCATTTTCTAGCAGAATGTGTATTAATAAATACAACTTTTTGTGACATTGGGAAGAAATGAAGGTAGTACTGTACTCAGTCTGAGATTTTGAAACACATGCTTTCCTAATACCAACAGAAATCCAAATGTAGTTTCTTGCATGACACATCAGGTTGTTTCTTATTGTCTTTTGCCAGAATTCCTTAATATATAGGCTTAGAAACTCAAGAATTTGTTCTTTATTTCATTCATACATCTATTTGACTTTTTTTTTTTTTTTTTTTTTTTTTTTTTTTTTGTGTGGTGCTGGGGATCGAACCCATGGCCTTCTGCATGCAATAAACATTCTACCAACTGAGCTAAATCCTCAGCCCATCATCTATTTGCTTTTAATTACACATTTATTTAGGGTTGAGGTAAGGCCCAAATGGCAATAGTTAGGCTCCTTCACTGTGGCTTCCAACAGGCTATGTTTTATTTTTAGTGTGTAGCTAGGGGCTGGTAATAGGCTCCATTATGTAGTCAAGGCCAGAAACACTGATTCAGTGCATCTACTCAAGATCATAAACAGTAACTTGTTAGCACGTACCCCCTTATGTAACCTGTTGGCAGTATGCCTTCTTTGCTTGGCCTGCATATAAAAAAAGGCCTATGGAAAAGACTCAGGGAATAGCAGGACAATAGGAGACTATAATGGAACTGGCTAGGGGCTAAATCTGGAGGTTGTTACCATCACTGAATAAAGCATGTCTACTATCCTAACTGCATCTTGTATCTTCTGCCTGCTAGGACCCTGAATCTGTTTCCTGGGTCTGCATCCCTGCAGGACACTTAGGTACTACAGTGTACCATGAGCTGTGGTGCTATGACCTGTGGGTGATCTTCTACCTCAACTTTGATTCATGGCTGGAAGGCTTAACTCACCACGGCTAGCCTTTGGGCTGTTCCTTTTCCTTAATACTTATTTGACTACTGGGTGTTTCAGAAGGTTGGAGATAGCATATCCATACTGCAACACTTATGAGGATTTGGTATTTTTTAGAATTAGAGAGACTAGGATATTATTCACTTGACCTCATAGGGGAGACAGTTATGGAATAAGTGGATGAAATTGAGACAAAAATGTCCTGTTGGCACTGGAAAATACAAGTCTGGGATGAAGGGGAGAATTCCAGGAAATGCCTCATGGGTCAGAAGTCTCAGCAGCTGTTTTCATCCCATCAAACGATAGAGAAAATGCATATATACTCAAGCTGAAGCCAGAATACCTTAGAAAGAATTTCTTGGAAGAGTGAAGAGCTTAATGCAGAAGATGGTTTAATAGCTTTTCTCCAGAATTTGGAAAGGTTTGTGTCTATATGGGCCATAGATTCCTATCTGGGGTCTGGGTTCAATAGCTAATAGCTTCTCCGTGTACTTTCCAGCCCCAGGAGTCAGTAATTTACTGTACTTAAATAGGGATCTCTCTGACATTTTTGCATTGAATATCAGAATAAATAGGTAATAGCATATCCATATAACTTCCTAACATGTCATTTAGGCTGCCTGAGGGCTGTTGTAAATTGCTCTGCTACCTTTTTAAGTGAATATACAAAAGCTAAGCATCAGTGATAAGATGATCCTGTGTTTTATTTTTTATTATTATTATTACTCCCCTTTGGTGCTGAGAAATGAATTGCTTATGGTTTAATCACTTATGACCAGATAAGCCACACAGCAAATGTAAGCTTCCTATTTTAGCCATCTTTTTTTTTTTTTTCCCTTAGAAGAACAAAAGAATATTATAATGTGAGAAAGGGCATGGTAACCTTTGAATATAAAAGTGCCTATAGGAATTAGGTCTAACTGAGAATAAAGCAATGGAACTTGTGATTGGTGAGTATCTTATTATTTCTGAAAATAGTACCAAGTGACACCAACAACCACCAATAGTAGTAGTAGTAGTAGTAGTAGTAGTAAGAGTAGTAGTAGTAGTAGTAGTAGTAATAATAATACAGGGCATATTATGGACTATACAATGTTCTAAATGCTTTAGTAACATTATTTCAGTGCTTACAACAACTCCATGAGGTAGATACAGCTACAGAGACCTGTTTTAGGGAGAGGGAACTGGAACATAGAAGTTCAATGATTCACCCATGGTCACGCAGACAGTACTAGGTACTGTGCTAAACAGTCCCTAATGAAATACTGATTTCTTGACTGTATTTGAATTTGTTCAATACTGAGTTTCTAGGGAAGACTTAATCAGTTTTTGAGAAAACATATCATTCAGTCCAATTTCAAATTAGGAAGAAGCTTTGGCTCAATTCCTTTAGTCTCTAAAAGTCCCTCAGAGCCCTTACTTGGATAATTAGTTGTGAATAATATCAATTATGTCTAAGTGGACAAATTTAATTACGACAGAAGAACAATTGATTTTTTAAATTACCATTGATTGTTCAGTGGTTATCTCAGTGTAAAGATTTGTACATTCTGAATCTTTAATTTAATTGGTTTATAAAGGAGTCTGATACCAAAGTGAGAGAGAAGTTTCTCTCTGCTCTTTTCTTAATGAAGGCAAATACTGTAGAAGCCCAAGACATTCAACAACAAACACAGCAACAACAAAGCAACAATTAATATTAAATTATGTAAGGTGTTTTTGGATCTTCTCTTTTTATTTTAGGGGATTTATTGGAGGCAGTGATGCCCTGGTTTTTTAGTGGTGGGATAGGACTTGCACTAGCAGCTCTTTCGCTGGGTATAGGATGCTGATATTTTTAATCCTTTAAGTCAAATTCATGGTAAAACCAGGTAAAATCATGAAGATAATTGGAAATTGGTGTGGATTTAGAGTAATAAGAACTGGGTTGTACTCTTAAGTACATTCTTACCCTTATTCTTTTCCTCAACAATGGCTAGATGTGTGATTTAAAATATTTTGGTGTTTCAATTTTATCATCTTGAAAATAAGGTTAATCATATCTGACTTACTTTCAGATCAAGTATCATTAATATTTAGAGATAGCCATGATTATTTGCAATATTTTACTATAAAATATTGTCTGACACTAATTTTTATCAGTATTCTATTGCTGCATAAGAAATTGTCCCCAAACTTACATGTTTAAAACAAACATTTCTTGTAAGCCTACAAGTCATCCAGTTGGGTTCTCTGGTCTGTGCCATCTCAGCTGTTCTGAGCTGGGCTTGCTGGCATCAGCTCATGGGTCAGCTAGGAGCTGGCTGGTCTAGGATTGCCTCAGCTGGGACAACTGGCTCTCTTTCACA
Organism: Tamias sibiricus; assembly: GCA_025594165.1. Lineage (NCBI taxonomy): Eukaryota > Metazoa > Chordata > Mammalia > Rodentia > Sciuridae > Tamias > Tamias sibiricus. The sequence continues at coordinate 92,374,667 of CM046659.1, forward strand.
TAGTCTCTCGTTCTTCAGCAGGTGGCCCAGAGCTGTTCTCACAGCAAAGGAAAAGGAACAAGTGAGCAAGCAAATGTTCAGAACACCTCTTGAGGCCTTGGCTAAGGACAGCATTCCATCATGTCCTCTGTACTCCAGCAGCCAACGCAAGCAACAGGACAACCTGTTTCAAGGGGTGTGTGCAAGACAAATAAATTCCACATCTTGTTTGGAGGAATTGTAGACACAGTGTATAGGAGTGTGGGGGATTGAATTCCAACCATTCATTTAAACCCTTGATCTTTTCCGATCTATTTCATTATGCCGTGATATTTGAACTTTTCGATTCTTAGGTCAATGTGTTATACATCTTTTTATATAGGTACATATTCATATGAATGGCTTGCTGTCTATATATAAACCTAAATTAAAACACTTGAATGTATTTACAATTATTATAACCAACACTCAACTGGAAAATCTATTAGCTATATTCTTATTTATTTATTAACTCTGACTTGCTATATTAGCATTTACATGAAGAAATAAAACAAGCAAAAACCTGAACAGAGTAATTGTTGGAATTCTGAGGGCCGAGGTGTTTTGCACTACTGGTTTCTCTTTTGCACTGAAATGATTAGTATGCTTCGTTACTGATCCCATAAGCAGTAAGAGCAAATGAATTGAGACAATACAAATAGAAAATCCAAGTCTTCAGTTCTTCCCTGGAAAAAGAAGAGAGGAGTTTTGACTTTGCTTTATTTTGCTTGATCTAGGCTGAGCCTATGATGACTACATTGATTAAATTTTCCAACTTTTTAACTCATGATTTGTCTTGGATTTAAGCATTTGGTTGTGTTATGCCAAACATCTGGATGCTTTTTTTTTTTTCTTTTTCTCATCTGTGTGGAAGTGTTTCAATTTTGGATTGTAGTTGGCATCTTTATATATGCTCTTAAATCAGATATACCACATCACTTGGGTGATTCCAGAAGTTTGTGTCAAAAAATATATTTCTGATTAGGTTTAGTCATAAAATTGTAAATAAAACCCTGTCTGAATTATGTATGGGCACTTGGCAATAGATTCCAGCATCCCCTTTTCTATGTTGGTATCATGTTCAGGAACACTTAAAATATATTGCCATAACATTTTCTAAATGACTGTATTGTAATTTTAATGTTATATTTGGCAAACACAACTTAGAATACAGTAGCTAATAGTGCAAGCTCATTGTATTTGCATAGCATTGTTAACCACTTTCATGTAGTGCTTACCAAACGTGTCAGATTATTACAATCTACTTAATGATTTAATGGATGAGTTACATTGTTCTTAAATTCAATTATACCCTTTGCACCTCTGGAATTAAGGTCATGTCAGTATTTCTATTATATAAGTGTTTGGGTTTAGCAGTTTTAAACTGAGCTATAAAAGTTGGCTTCCAAATCAAATCTTAGTAATAAAGGTCAGTGCCTAAGGGACCCAAATTTAGTATATATAATTTTCTGATGCATCTCCTGCTTTCTAAAATAATCTTTTAGGAAAAATTCCCTTATAGTCTTCACATGGCAGGCAAGAAGCGCTTTCATTTCCTGTTTTCTTTGTAAGACTGTTTTTTTCCTTCATTGTTGAATGACAATCATCTTTCAGAAAATCTGGCTTTTAATACACTCTTTACTATTTATTGATTGTGTAACCTCAAGATTTTACTTAGCCACTTTGTAGCTTATCTTTAAGATGGACTATTAACAGTACCTACCTTGTAGAGTTGAAGCAAGAATTAAATGAAATTCTACACATGAATTTGGGGTAATACATACTAATTGCTCAACAAGGGTTAGGTTTTATTAGTATATATAAGGGATTTAGTATGAGTCTGTTGAACATTAGCTAAACATCTGAAAATAACAGGCAACGGAGGTGGATTTGGCATTTACTGAGAGGTATGGAAGAAGCTGTGGCTATAAGACAATCATCACTCAACATCAATACTTTTTCTTTAAGAAATTAATATTTTTGTTGTTTATAAGACATTTTATTTGCATAGCATTGTTAACCACTTTCATGTAGTGCTTAACAATTATAGCAAACTTTGGTTATAGGTTTGCTTAGGAAGAAAACAAAATTTCCTAGAAGTCGTATTAGGTTAGAAGTAACTCTATTCAGCAGCATAATAATCAAAAGAACATGGATGCATTTCCCCAGGTGCAGGGTGCAGGGTGCAGGGTGGTCACTCCTTTACTGATTCTCTTTATTTAAAATAATTCACTGGCAGATTTGGGTTTTCATTGATCATGTGTTCAATTGGTTCCTGAATAGTATGCAGAGAAATATTCCTAGAAAAAGAGGCTGATCCATTGACAGAAAAGTCTGTTTTCTCTGTACTAATGGCAGAATCACAGGTTGCATAGTTGTCATAACCTCCTGCCTCTGCAGGGGACAGATGACTGTGTAAGGAACTCTGCACTAGCAGTGTGATTACATGACTCTACACAGATGTCCCAGCTGGTGATGTGTTACATGGTAAAAATTCCCCCCAAAAGAATAAGCATGTTGTATACCAAAAATTCTTGGAAGAGCCAGGTATGGTAGCACATGCCTATAATCCCAGTGACTTGGAGGCTGGGGCTGGAGTATCACAAGTTCAAGGTCAGTCTCAGCAATTTAGCAAGGCCCTAAGCAATTTAGTGAGATCCTGTCTAAAATAAAACATAAAGGGGCTGGGGACATAACTTACTTGGCAGAGTGCTTGCCTCACATGTACAAGGCCCTGGGTTCAATCCCCAGCACCACAAAAACAAAGACAACATAAAAAGGGCTGGGGATGTGGCTCAGTGTTTAAGTGCCTCTGGGTTCAAGCCAAAGTCCTTGAAAGGATATTAATACTTTTTAGAAACTTTCATTTCAATATGTATTGTCCAAACACTTAGATTATAGTTCCCAATTCAATTAATTGACTTTTTCACCTCTATTAAAAATTTTGGGGCTGTTCTATTTGACCTGATTCAGAATGAATTTGGTGGTTTTTTTCTCTGACATAATACAGATGAAATTCATACAAACTAAAGTCTGTTATTTTCACCCTGTCATTTTACAAATAGAATTCAGGACCTGGAAATTCCTGCAGAACTCATTTTTCTGAGTGTTGAATATTTAAACTTTTCTGTTCACAATATTTCCTTTTCCTAGAGAGAAGAAGTCCACAACTTTTGGTGACCAGAAGTCTAAAGTGGGGGAAATGACATTTAAACCCCTTGCTAAGCAGACACATGAAAGTTAAAGGAAACTAATGGTATGAAGAAGATCCAGAATAAAACTCTATAAAATGAAATAAATAAGGTGATATAGAAAAGCTGTCAAAGTATGACTTGATTTATTCGAAATATGTTAAAAAATGCTCAAAATATCCTGCAGTATTTACCAGCAAATAATAAGTTTGGTAGATGTCATTCAGGACTTTAGATCTGATTGACCATCATAAAGGATGTTAGAAAGATAGCAAATTCCTTTTCAAAATTCAATTAACAGTTCAAAGGACACATGACATAGTTGTTTGAGAACCTCAAATTGGTATGATTTCTGAATAAATCTGGTCTCTATCGGTTGACTAGAAACCATCACTATCAACTATAAATGGTGATTACATTGTTCAGTGATCCATGCTACATCAATACCCATAAGAGATTAAGACAGGGTGATGATACAGTGTCTTAGAAAGTCATTACTACCATTCCATAAATTCCATTTAACCAAATTAACTGGGGAGGTGGCCAGCATAGATAATAGATAGTATTTTTTTTTCTTAAAATTATATTGAAGGTATAGTTCAACTGGAAAAAAAAAACTGCAGTAGTTATAGTACACAACAGAGTTGGAAAATAATGCCTCTAATCAAGCAGATGGACAGAGGACTGCCCAACTCAACCATGGGTGTTGTCTGTCCCAGTAGATGGGTATCCTGGCACTACCAATGCAATAGTAAATTAATCAAGGAGTTTAATAATTAAGCTTAATGCTTACTGATCAATAACAAATTGTTATTAATCCACTCAATAGAAGACACAGTGGAAGAAGATAGAAAATTTTGTCCATTTAAAAAGACTAAAAACTTTATGGAAGGGTGATAAACTGACTATAGAATCTAAAGATGTTTTTAATATTGTAGTGAGAGCATCTGATATTCTGTGGTTCCATGTTGTTAACTGAAGAAAAAAATCTTATTATAAAGCAAGGGATATAAAGTTGTATATGTGCACAAACTTTTCTATATCTTTCCTTTTAATCCCAACTCAGATATTCTTTCTCTGTGAAGTTTTATCCTACTCATAAAGGCAAAAATAATACTTCTGTGATCCCAGACATATGCATGTACTTTTTGTTCTTAATATTTTTAATTGTAGATGGACATAATAACTTTATTTATTTTTGTGTGGTGCTGAGGATCGAACCCAGTGCCTCACATGTGCTAGGCAAGCGTTCTGCCACTGAGCCACAACCCCAGGCCTGCACATACTTTTAAAATATTAAAAGTAAAATGCATTCCACTGCATTCTAACAATATGTGTATGTGTTGGTTTATTAATATAATGGGAATTGGTTGGCAATATGTCTTATTTATTTTTGAATACTGGGCACATAGCAGTCCATATTAATTTATACTGAATGCATGTGGGTAGTCAATATGAGAAAAAAATATTCATTATGTTTAAGGAGCTTGTAATTCCAAAGATAAATGAGCCAACAGGCAAAACAAATTTCACCACCAGATATCTGTTTACTCAAAACATCTGTTTGTCAGATCAAATTATATAAGTGCTACCCAAAGACAAAATTCCGAGATCATGAAGAGTTGGATAAAAGCATCTATTGCAACACAAGATGATATTTAATAGGGATAAGAGCCAATAAAAACTATTTAATCTTTGATCAGATCCTTTATCAGAAGAAAAAAAGGTATAAAAAACATAAAATAAGGATGCAGTGGGGTCTTATTTGTTATTAATATTAATAATATTAACATTTATTGAGCTATCTAAAACTGGTACTGAAAGAAGTTGTTTTTCTAAGATACATATATTGTTTAGATGTAATTTAAATATTTTTGCCCTGAGTTTACATAATGAAATATTTGACTTGTTAAGTGAAAGCCTTTGGTTTTGCCACCTTGAGAGCCTTGCTGCTGACCCGGTAGTGCTTCACTGGGATGGCTTGGGTGGGGGTTGGGTCCCTAGAATGATGTGCTGTTTCTGCTCTTTGCCCGTTATATCACTCTGGGAAGTTATTTGAACTTATGCTCATGGTTCTCATTTAAAAATGAGGATAGCTGGGTGTGGTGGTGCATGCCTGTAATCCCAGCACTTGGGAGGCTGAGGCAGGAGGATCTCGAGTTCAAAGCCAGCCTCAGCAATGGCGAGGCACTTAGTAACTCAGTGAGACCCTGTCTCTAATAAAATACAAAAAAAAGGGGGTTGGGGATGTGACCCAGCAGTGGAGTGCCCCTGAGTTCAATCCCCAGTACCAAGAAAAAAAAAAAAAAAAAAAAAAAAAAGAGGATAATCATCTGCTTCTCAGGTTCTTATGCCAATGAAATTGTGTATACAAAAGCACTTGTAAACCATAAAGTACCCTATAAATATTGGCTATGATTATGGCTTGATATATACCATGTTATACCAAAACATAAAAAAATCATGGACTATTGAGAGGCTAATTTTTTTTTTTTTTCTAAATGTGCTTCTCTGCAAGACAAATTGTGAAGACTCTTTCCATTTGCTTCTTCATATTTTCCTCTTCCCATTTTTTATTGTGGTATAATATTCATAACATAAAATTTACTATCAAGTGTTTTAAGTGTAGAATTTTGTGGTATTAAGTCCATTAATATTGTTGTGCAACTATCACCACTGTCCATCTGCAGAACTCTTTTCATCCTGCAAAACTGAAACTTTAGGTCCACTGACCAGTAATTTCCCATTACCTACCCTCCAAACCTCCTCATATTTTGAGGTAATTGAGAATTCAAATGCTACTCCCACCTGTTCTTTTTCTTTTTCCTTTTTGGTACCAGGGATTCAAATCAGGGGCACTTAACCACTGAACCACATCCCCTAGCCCTCTTTTATTTTTTGTATTTTATTTAGAGACAGGGTCTCACTGAGTTGTTTAGCGTCTCAATTTTTGCTGAGGCTGGCTTTGAACTCCTGATCCTCCTGTCTGAGCCTCCCAAGCCACTTGGATTATAGCTACTATGCCAGGCTACTCTCACCTTTTCCCTAACACAAAATTCACTGCCAACTTGAAATGTGATCATTTTCTTCTGCTCCTGTCATTGTTTTTGGTCCTGAAATGATAAACAGAAGATAGGGTGAAGAAATATTACAATATAGAATTTGCATAAGGAAAATTTATAATTCTGGTACATGTAAAAAGCTCTAATATTTGCAAACTTTTGGACATTGTGGTCTTCTGAAAATATGTCCAAAGCAAATGGGGATATGTACAAAGTGTTATCTGTTAATGGTTTAAAATTGTAAGTAGGACTCCTAAATTTCCAATTCTCCTAAATTCCTTTCAATTGCAATTCAGTTAAAAAACTGGTTGTATATATATATAGCAAATAGCATATAACTACTAAATATCTCATTATAGAATAATAATTAAGCTGGATCTGAGTGGCATGCTCCTGTAGTCTCAGCTGAGGCAGAAGGATCTCTTGAGCCCAGGAGTTTGGGGTCAGCCTGGGCAACACGAAGAGTACCTGTCTCTTTAAAAGAAAAGAATAGTGATTTAAGATAGGGTGATAAAATCATGCTATAGTAGTAAGTTTTAAAAATTTACAAAACAATATACATACATATATACGTATTGTTTTGGTGTTACTTAGTTTATATGTCAGTTAAGTAATAAAAATACGCAGGTATGTGTGTACATATGTGTATGTATGTGTGTATGACACTGGGTGTGTGTGTGTCTGTGTGTGTGTATGTGTGTGTGTGTGTGTGTTGAAAGCCTAAAAGGTATACAGCAAAATGTTAATGGCAGTCTCTGGGTAGTAGATTTTAATTTCTTCTTAATCTGTGGTAGTGCTTTTAATTTCTTCTTTGCTTTTTTTATGTTTTGTAATTTTTAAATGACCATATTTTACTTTTATAATCAGGAACAAAGCATAATTAAATAAAGACTCAAACATAGGCCACCTTGACAGCAAACCCAGCAATGAACTCTGAAGCATTTCAGCTATGAACACTTAAGTAATTGGAAATTGGGACCATAAATAGTGGTCACTGGGGGCTACTATTTGAATGAAAAACCCAGAGAGCTTGTTCCGAATCATGTCGACTTTCACATTACTAATATAATTAAAGCAAGTAAATCAGTCTGGCAACATGCCACTCACTTTTCAGACACACATCACAGCTGTCTGCATGCTCACTATCTTCACCTTGTTCAATTTTTCCAGTTTTTAATATGACTATCAATTCCCTTTTTCATAAACCTAACCTATAAATGCCACAACCCCTCTGAGAGATTTCCACAGGCTTCATTTTAGGCTCCACAAGAAAGGATGTAAAAGAGACTTTTCTTTTGTAAAGTGATTCTATAATTCTGTCCAATATCCATCATTTTCAAGGCCAAGTAATCATATTTAATAGATACTAAATTACATTCTGTCAGGCAAGGATTCCCTTGATGATATTAACCAGAGTGGAGGACTGACAATTGGAGGCCTGAAAGTAAGATATTGCTCTACCAAGGGCTGCCATGCTTTCCTTTGCAGGGGTCAACCCCACTAAGTGCACAGTGGTATAGGATCTGCACCTTCGACACAATCCTCAGCCTTCCCCCAGTTACCCACAGACCAGCCCCTGATTTCCTGTCCTAAAATCACTTTTAAAATTAAATTACTGAGTACATTTTTGACCCTTTCCTTTAAGGAAATTGCCATCATGAATTTATTTTTATAATACTACTCTAGCAAGGCAGCTAGACTCTATTTTCTCTATCTCCATGTATCAAAAATGGAAAAAGCTGAGGGAAGAAGAAAGCCAGAAGATGCCCTCACTACTTATGTACAAAGTGTAAGGTTGGAGATGTTTTTCTTGACAGGAAAGATTGCAAGGTCATGATGCTGGACAGTGAGCAAATGCACAGATTTTCCTTTGAAAAAGGAGAAACTTCTGGATCAAATTTTCATTAGGGGGTAAGTTCCCGTCACTCCTTTTTTGAGCATCTGTATTGGAGTGGGACTGATTTTGTGAATATTACACCTCAAAGGCTTTAAACAAAGACAAAAAGGTATTACAAAATATGCATGTTCTCCAAATAAAAGAAAGTTTAAGTTTTTGATGCTTTAGTGATTAAAATAATTCAAGCATGAATTCTTATTTTAAACTGAATCTTCATTCAATATTCAGCTCTGAGCTCTTGCATTGTGCCTCAACCTGGTGCTTTATGTAAATTAACTCATTTCATTCTTATCCTATGCCCGAAGATTTACTTATCCCAAGTTACAGATGATAACTACAAGCCAGCTCTTCCTTCATCATTTCTAAAATCTTAGGATGGCTTGGACTCCCAACAATTTGGGCCACAGTCAATTATTATTATTATTATTATTATTATTGGTAGTAGGGATTGAACCCAGTAGGGTTTAACCACTGAGTCACATTCCCAGCCCCTTTTAAAAAGATTTTATTTAGGGCTGAGGTTGTGGCTCAGCAGTAGAGCGTTCGCCTAGCACGTGTGCGGGCCCAGGTTTGATCCTCAGCACCACATAAAAACAAATGCATTGTGTACAACTAAAGCAAATAAATAAATATTTTAAAAAATATTTTATTTAAAGACAGGGTCTTGCTAAGTTGCTTAGGATTTCATTAAGTTGCTGAAGCTAGCTTTGAAGTGATTCTCTTGCCCCAACCTCCTGAGCCACTGGGATTACAGGTGTGTGCCACTGCACCTGGCCACACTCAATACTTGATGCTCAATCTCATGACACAGAATTGGTTGTTATTGTTCTGGATAAATTAATACCAATCCAGTTGCTACAAACTTTAAGATACATGAATTGTGAAATTCTTGCCTACAGAAAAACTGTTAAAATACCCAAGGGTAGAGTAGGAAGGAGAGATAAGGTGGTTAGTATTTAACATTCTAGAACAAGAAGAAGGAGAATGAGCCAAAAGTAGGCAAAGAAAAATAATTAAACCATTACCAAGGTATTTGTTTTATAAAAATTGCACTAAGGGACCAATTCTGTCTGCTTTCTGTCCAATTTTCTTCTCTACCTCCTTTATTTAGCCCTTGGGTTTTTATTTTCCTTAGCGCTTCTTTACTTATTCTTTCATTTTTTACTAAGCTCCCTTCCTTCCCATTTTCATTTTCCTATTACTCTTTCTTATCCCTTAATGTTTTCCCTATGCCCGGGGGTAGGGGTGGGGACAGAAAAGGAAAGAAAAAGAAACCCAGCCTCTGTGCTTTCCCTTTAAATGTAATAAAATGCAGGTGCAAACACTGAAGGATCTCGTCCCCTCACATTTCATCATCATTAACTCCCCTGCTACTCTCTTCTTCTTTACTTCTTCCTTTCCAATAAGTCACTTCCTTCCTTCCAATAAATCACCAAGGCTAAGATGTAAAAGCACTTTACCGTATTCTGATACACTACAGTAGTTTAATTTTCATATCAGTCTAACCCAAATTGGTTTCTCATTGACAGAGCTCAGCAGCTGCTTCCTTGCCCGCTGATTCTGCCAAATGGAAATCTCAGTAAAACCTGTATTTTCATTTATTTCCACTGTGGAAACATTAAGCAAGTTGGAATGTGGTGGTTTCTGTAGATTTAAAAAATCATAACACAATTATTATAATAACAATTCAAAATTTCCCTGGGAATGGATTTGGTCTCCAAGAGAGTGATCATTTAAAATCTCACCATCAGATCTCCAGTGAACTTTGGCGATTCATTGTGTTGGGCATGTTAATATACTACTTTCTTCTTCCCAATGCCATTATTATTATTATTTTTTAAAGTGTTGGCACTTCTTAATGGTATTATTTTAACATGAATTTCTCCATTTTTCAACTCCATTGAATATACAATGTCAACTAACTGCATTTGTGTTGCATTTCGTATTTTTCAGAGAACTCTCATAGCATCTATTTAATCCTCATTAAAACACCACAATTTGTCAGGCACTGTTAGGCATTGTGGTTCAAATGAAAATGTTGCTCAGCTCCTTTCTTAAGAAGTTGGAGAGAAACCATGGTGATGCATGTAATAATTCCACATGGAATAATGTTATGCGTTTCAATAACTTCGTATATATGTATACAGAGAGTGCTACACAGATATAGTGTATATATACATATATGCATAGTACTACATGGATATAGATACTGGGTACCCAATTATTAATTATATTGTTTTCTGATAGGATTAATTGCATTATATTTGTGATTTGATATATTTGATCATTTGGCAGCTCTCATTAAATTGTGAATTTTGAAAATAGAGATGATATCATTGGTCTCTGTTTCTCACCATCAAACACAGTGCTTTGAACATGATAACCATTTGTTCTTTAAGGAAGGAGTAAATGAATAAAATGGAGATATATTTAATTGAGAATTCCAGGAAACCAGGATTTTTTTTTTTTTTGTGGTGCTGGGGATTGAACGCAGGGCTTTGTGCATACAAGGCAAGCACTCTGCCAACTGAGCTATATCCCCAGCCCAGGATCTTTTATATAATAATGGAAAATAAATGAATTGCGAATTGCTTTTTGGTTAATGGAAGTATTGTATTCATATTAAGACAAAGCTAATTGCTATTGCCACATTTGTTTCCAACTTTTATTTTGTACTGGGGATTAAATCCAGGGGTGCTTCACTGCTAAGCCACATCCCGAGCCCTATTTTGTATTTTATTAGAGACAGGGTCTTGCTGAGTTGCGTAGGGCCTCGCTAAATTGCTGAGGCTGGCTTTGAACTTGTGATCCTCCTCCTCAGCCTCTCTGGGATTATAGGGGTGCATGCACCCAGCTTGTTTCAACTCTTAATGATGATGTGACTATCTGTGATGGTCAAGATAAGACTTGTAAGAAGGATCAGATTTCAACACTTCCTTTTATTTGGAGGAGTGAAATTCTTCAGGTTGATCTCTCACTTGCTCTTGTTTTTCTCTTCCAACATGATGAAAATTTATGCCTTATTTGGGAACCTATCTTTCTTTTTATCCTTCTATCTTTAATTAGAAAACACATATGGCTTCTTAAATGTGTGTGTTCTTGTGTTCATCAGCTTTCCATCATTGTGACAAACACCTGAGATAATCAGTTTTAAAGGAGGAAAGGTTTATTTTGACTCACAATTTCAGAGGTTTCAGTCCATGTTGGTCCTTTGCTTTTGGGTCCTTGGCAAGGCAGTACACCATGGCGGGAGCAAGTGGCTGAGGAAGTTGTAAGCTTATAGCAGCCAGGAAACAAAAAGAGAGGAAGAGGAGGGGCCAGGATCTTAACACCTCCTTCATGGGCACACCTCCACTCACCCAAGATCTTCCACCTCCTAAAGGTACCAGCACTTTCCAAGAGCACCACAGGCTAGGGACCAAGCCTTCAACACATGTGGCATTGGGGGACCCTTATCCAAACATAGCAGCTGCATTCCCATAGCAGCTGCATTCCTGCTTTATGTGTATTTTTTTACATGCTTGTTGCTTCAATTTTGGCTTTGCCAACCACAATTGTAACTATATTTGATTGCCTATTTGGGGGGACAAAGGAAGATCTATTTGACAGAGGGAGAGATATACTAAGAATATTGCTTTCTCACATTTAAACTACATAGAAAGTAGCTGGTAAAACTTCTAACTTGGCCAAATTTCCAAAAGTTTTTAAAATTAAATTTATTTTTAATTGATATATTAAAAAAACAATTGAATGAAATTATGGGGCACCATGTGATATTTCAACACATGTATATATTATATATGTTTGAATTGGGTTAAGCATATCTATCTCCCCAAATATTTATCATCTCTTGATTTCTAAAAGTTTTTACCTGATTTAATTCCTAAAATTCATTCATTTCCTTTGCCCTTTGATGTCATAATAGGATAAAACTGGACTTCATGTAGTTTTACTTATTTAAATTTGGAAAGCAAAGTGACAATACTCCTCCCTTTTGTGAAGACTCTGCTTAAAGAAGTTTTTTTTTTTGGGGGGGTGGTGCTCACGGGCTTTTTTTCAGGTAGGTTAGAAGAAAACCTTTCAATGCCAGTGCCAGTTCCAACACTTTTTCCATGATGTGTCAATTTATATGCAATGTTTGCTTAACGTCTATTCTTCCATTTCTGGAAGCTGGGCTGCTTACCCCCACCTGTGGCCTTCCTCGCTTGGGAATGAGGGGCTAATCAGGGGTCAATGAGAAGTCTTGTGCCCTCTCTTAACTGTTTTTTTTTTTTTTTTTTTTTTTTTTTTTTTTTTTTTTTTTGCTCTACTAGGATGAGCTTTAGTCATTTTTCTCTCGTTTTCCAGGGACAGGGTTTTCTGTGGGGAGAATGACATTGAAAGCTGACCCTCTTTTCTGCTAGCCCTGTGTCTACTCCCCACTTCCTCCAGGGAAGATCCCTGGCAGCTGTCTCCTTTGTTCTTGCTGGGAGAGACTCCTGCTCTTTTGTCCTCAGTAGTTTGCACTGTGTCTTCTTTGTCCTCTCCCATTGGTTATTGTATTGTTCTGCTCCCGCCTCATTCCTAGATGACACTTTTTTTTTTTTGGTCAACCACTCTTGGCTATGGTCACTGTGAGGATCTCTGACTCTCACCACACTCTGAAAGGCTTAATTTTTCCTAGATGGTTTTAGTTTTCTTATTTTTTCTGGTTGTCCCATTCGGTTCTGGGTTAGACAGCTAGAGAAACCTACAAACTCTATGGGAAAAAAGAGAGGGTTTTCTTCACAAGAGAACCAGCCTTTTCAGGATCAATGAAATGATGATTTATTTAAGAACCTTTTAACTGAAATGCATGAAGAGTCCCCTCTACATCATTCCATCTAGAGGCCAAAAGGGCCAGGAACTTGAGAACCCAGGATAAAATCTTAAAAGGCTTCTCTTTTCTTCCTTTATTACCAAACTCTCTCTGAAATGTTTACATTCCTTGGCTGATAGATGCAAGAAGGGAAGGAGAAGAAAGCAGCCATGGCTTACCTCTGTTATCACTGGCTCACCCATCACTGCTCTTGTACTTTACTGCTTTGCTCTGTGTAGAAAAAGATCACCCTTAACCTACCAAGGGCAGCAAAGTATGAAGAGAAAAGAAAAGGCATGCTCCAAGTGGGATGTTTCAAGAGAGTTTAAGAAGACGTAGGCAAGTTTAAGGGAAACTGACAAAGGATGATAAAATACCCCACACCAAGCAATGTCTGGGAGTATTTACCAACTCCAGGTTTAAGCATCAGAGGGAGGAAAAGGCTACCAGAACCCTGAGATGGCTGTGCTATTGGAAACAGCACCCGGTGGGGGCTGTGATCTTTTGCAAAGGAAAAGAGCCACTGCCAACCCTTATTCACATGGGGTGTAACCTCTCACCATCCTCTGCCTCCTCCCATTCTCATGTCTCCTCCCCATCTCTTGCAGAGGCCTCCCATTGGCCCAATTAACCAGAAAGTGGAGAAAGGGAGTTGGGATTATGCAGCCAGGGGAGGCCAGCCTCCCAGAGCTCAGAGCAGGAAGAGGAGGGCAGAAAGTGCATCTGGAAGGGCGATGCTGAAGATATTTTAACTTACTGGGTAATTGCATTCAATTTACCAATTGAAGTTAATTTACACAATAGGAAGGTTTTGCTGCAATGAATAGACTATGTCAGTGAAGTCTCTTAGAAAATCATACAGCCATTTCTCCCGTGATATTATTTTCCTAAAACTGTCAAATAAGGGCTGGGGTTGTGGCTCAGTGGTAGAGCGCTCACCTAGCATGGGCGTGGCCCGGGTTCGATCCTCAGCACCACGTAAACATAAATGTGTTGCATTGTGTAAAACTAAAGTAAATAAATAAATATAAAAAAATAAAATAAAATTGTCAAATAAGGGCTAAAGATGTAGCTCAGTGATGGAATGCTTGCCAAGCTTGTTCCTTGCTGTAGGTTTAATCCCCATTCCTGCAAACAAACAAATAAACAGTAAAAATAAATAGTCAAATAATATGGTAGGTGGAAGATTCTCCACGTTCTTAGGGCCTTCTTGGATCTTTGGCTTGGAGTTTTTTCCCAAAGCCTCTTAGCCTCCAGCCTCTGGGTCTTGCAAAAGTGCTCCCATGGTATCTGCGTTCATGACAAAACTTCAGTTTTCTCTGATACTGTATTTGGTTGTATTTCTTTCAGCAACTGATATCAAACCACAAAACAACTTTCTCCCCTCCACTCTCTTCCATTGGAGATTAACCTTTATCAGACTTGCCTACTAATTATTGGAAGCTGTAGAAGGATACCTCCTTCTTTTTTTCTCATCCCCTTCCCCCCACAAACACCCCTTTTGGAAAAATTAAAAAAGAGAATCTTTGCATCTCGGGAGAGAGAAACAGACTCCAGATGGGAAACTGAGATGTTGCTGAGTTGAGTGGCAGGAGAGATTCACAGATGTAGCTTCTTCTGAGCTTGTGCAGCTTTGTGATTCAGCATTTAGTTTGGAAATAATTCAGAGAACTCCATGTATATCATCTCCAAAAGGGGCAAACAAATGTATATACTCTAATCTCTAGATACAGGCTCATACAGGATATATTGAAAACAAAGGATGTCACTAATTTTTATGCATAAGTTATTTATTCTTACATTAAATGACATTTTAAAATTTCTCAAGAAGAGGCTTGGAGGTGGTACACTCTCCTCTACATTGTGACAGTTTCTTGTCACAGCTGCTCTGAAAGAGCTGTACAGGGCTGCCTGGTGCTTCTATTGACATCTGCTCTGCAGGGGAAACCTGAGCTGGGCAGTTGCCCACTCCATGCTGGGACACACTTGCAAAGTCTCTGAGAAGCATGATTAAACTCAGGAAGGAGATTAACACCAACACTGACCCCTGTGCGTGCTAGGGGCCATGGTGAGACACGCTTCACAGTCTGAGAGCTTCCAAACGCTGCCTGCCCTGCTGAGCCACATGGTAGATTCTCAGGCCATGAACCTGGAGTTCTGCACTGTGCTAAGCAGCATGTTTTTGATGGCTCAAAGGCTAATGTTGTTTGCATTTTTGGTCTATGGGGTTTGGTGTTTTTCTCTCTCTTGTAATTAGAGCAACTATTCCATCCTGGTATGCCTAGGAACTTCCCTGGTTTTAGCGCTGGAAATCTCACCTCCCCTGGTCACCCTACTTAGAATCTTGTGACACTGTGAGATGTGAAGGAAGGCCTGACTGTGTGGTGACACACCTGAGAGTCAGATCTGACCTTCATTAAGAGTGTGGCTGCAGCATCCATCCATCCTCACCAGGTCCCAAGGGGGCCACACACAGGGGATACTACTTCTGTCCCATGGAGAAGTAGTTGGGTGGTTGGATCTTTGGCTTGGAGTTTTGGGTGGTTCGATCTTTGGCTTGGAGTTTTTTCCCAAAGCCTTTTAGCTTTGGTTTAGCTGAGGTTTACATGCAATTATACATGTTAAAACTTTTTTTTTTTTTTTAAGATTATATGTGAAGTACTGCTTGAACATAATTATTTTGCTTATCTCAGGCTTCCTTCATTGAGAACCTCTGTCCCTGAGCCCGATCTCTGGACTTTAGGAGACACAAAGAAATTATAATTTATTAAACATGTTAAATAATAACTTAATATATTTAATCATAATTTGATATATTAAAATAATAAACATCTCATGAATCCACTAAACATTACCTAAATTCTCTCTACATATACTTTATTTGTATATTTCACTTTTAATTCTTCTAAAATTTTTTTGAAATACTCATTATTCTCCTTTGCTCCTGGAGTCCATTTCCTTAATTTGAGAGTCCTCTCCTCTCTTGGTGTAGGCTTAGGGCTGATGAAAGTGAGTGATGGAACAAGTTCACAGTTCACAGAATCACAAGTTCAAAGCTAGCCTCAGCAACTTAGCAAGGCCCTAAGCAACATAGCGAGAACCTGTCTCTAAATAAAAATATTTGGAGCTTGGTATGGTGGTGCATGCCTGTAATTCCAGTGACTTCAGAGGCTGAGGTAGGAGGATAACGATTTCAAAGCCATCCTCAGCAACTTAGCGAGGCACTTGCAACTCAGTGATAGCTTGTCTCTAAATAAAATATAAAAAAATTGCTGGGGATGTGGCTCAGTGGTTAAGCACCCCTGAGTTCAATTCCCAGTACCAAACAAAACAAAACAAAACAAAACAAAACAAAAAACCCACAAAGTTTAACTTTTGTATTTTTAAAGTTTAATAAAAAGAAAAGAAATGCACATGTATTTTCCCTTGGTAACTAAAAAGTTTCTAAATAATGTCAACAAAGTTATTGTACAGACATGATAAAAATAATTTTCTGAAACACATATTTATACACCTTTTCCCCTTCATTAAAATTTTATATATATATATGTATATATATATATATGTATATATATATATATCAGTTGTCAATGGACTATCTTATTTATTATATGTGGTGCTGAGAATTGAGCCCAGGGCCTCATGTGTGCTAGACAAGCACTCTACCACTGAGCCATAATCCTAACCCCCTCTTCATATTTTTTTTGGTACCGGGGATTGAACTCAGGGGCACTTGACCACTGGGCCACACCCCAGCCCTTTTTTGTATTTTATTTAGAGACAGGGTCTCACTGAGTTGCTAAGTGCCTCGCCATTGCTGAGGCTGGCTTTGAACTCGCGATCCTCCTGCCTCAGCCTCCCAAAGTGCTGGGATTACAGGCGTGCACCACCGCGCCCAGCCCCTCTTCATATTTTATGATCAAGTTTAATATTTCCCCAAGCATTTATATTTTACTTCCCATTGAGTCAATTGTATTTTTAAAAAGGCAAAAGTGAAGTTTCCTTCTTATCACTATACATTATGCATTTAATTATTTTTATTATTTTAAAAATATCTTTTTTTTGTTTTATTTGTTTAAATATGTATTTATTTGCCTTAGTTGTACACAATGCCTTTATTATTACGTGGTGCTGAGGATAGAACCCGGGCTGCGCACGTGTTAGGCGAGCACTCTACCCCTGAGCCACAACCTCAGCCCCTTTATTTATTTTTTTAACAGCGTGCTGAGGCTCAAACCCAGTGCCTCACACATGCCAGGCAAGTGCTCAACCACTGAGCTACAACCCCACTCCTACATAATGCATTTTATACAATTAAGGTATGATGTCAAGCCATTTCCATTGATAAAGAGATGATCCCTCAAGACATTCAGACTCCATATGCAAGGAGCAATTTACTCATAATCTGGAAGAAGATATTTTACTCTCTTGATACCAGCTAAGTTTAAATTATATTATCCAAAAAAGAAATCTCCAGTAGTCAAATCAAAGTGCTCAGTTTTCAAAGACACCAATTTTCTATATATTTGTGAACTCTTATATATACATACATATAATACCTTTCAGTGATATTTCTTAGCTGTGCAAAGTAGTAAAAAGTGTTAGAGTATATTTCTTACTAAATGTTTTTAAAACAACTTGTTTTAGACAAGTAAATTATAAGCCTGGATCAAATACTTATTTCAAGCTAGCCACAAAGAGTGAGACCTTTAAGTGTACGAATTCAAGATTCCCTTTAGGGATTGCATAGGAGAAGTGAATGGTTAATCATTATTAAACTGGATACAAGAAAAAAAAATCATGTGTGGTTAAAGATGATCAGGCTAGCCAGTCAGCTGGGTGGGTAACCGTGGTCTCCCAGAAGTCCTTCATCTCATTTAGGTCTATCAGGAAAGTGCTCAAGCATTTTAGCAGCAATGCCAATGACTTCCCAGAGGATGTTGTGAATTATATCACATAAAAGTTCTTTTCCCAAACCAGGTTTAGGACAATTTTTGTTCTCTATGCAAATATAACTTATGACAAGGAGTTATTATCCACTTTTTTGTTCTAAAATAAGAATTTTTAACCTATTCTTGGATTTAACATGGCTTCAGAATGAAGCCATGAAATGTTTCTTATCTTAAAAGAATGTTGCAAGATTTGAGAAACAAGATAGACAAATGTAACACTTGTGAGATACAGTAAATTGCATAACAGAAATAGTACTAAAGTGGACTGCAAAAGTGATTTTGAAATAAGCCAGAAGCATCTAGATCTTTCTGTTGGTTAATAGGAATAGTGAACTAGGGCATGGATGGGTATTGAGGAATATCTAGACTTTGGGATATCCTGACATACCCTAATCCTGATTTCTTCTTCTTCAACAACAATAACAACAAAACTATACACACAGATAAAGAGAACCTATTAAAAACACTTAGGAGGCTCCCAGTAAATCACAACACGTGAACTTTATTTGGATCCTTATTACAACAAACACATTATAAAATAAAATCACACAATTCATGAGGCAGTTGAAAATTTGAACTCTTATTGGGTACATAATATTAATGAATTATTGCTTATTTTAAAATTGTATTCATAGCATTGAGTTTATATATTAAAAAAGCATCTTACTGTTTAGAAATATACAGTGAAAAGTTTTCAGGTGAAATGATATGATGTCTGGGATTCACTTCAAAATATACACGAGGAGGAAAAGTTAGTAGGGACACAGATGAAGTGCAATCAGCTTCAACTGGTCATTGTTGAAGCCGAGCGATACATTTTGGGGAGTTCATCATATGAGTCTGCCTACTTGTGATATATTAGACACTCTTTAATAGAAAGCCTAAATGAAATGATGTCAAGGAGATAGTTTATTGGAGCTGTTGGTGCCTTGATTGCTATCCTGGCCAAACTCCTGTTCTAAAGCCCAGAGCCAGACAAGCTCTGGGCACAAAGAGAGCAGGTTAGAGAGCTGTAAGTCAATTCCAGCACATGTACTGAAGTCACACTGTCACCTGGTGAGAGGGAGATGTTTTCTTTGGAGCATGGCATAAAGGAAGAAAGAAATCACAGCTGACCAGAAACAAATGGCTCTCACTCTTGTCCACTGTATAAAGAGGTAACACCCATGACTCTTTTAGAAATAAAAAATCTTGATGAAGCCGGGCGCGGTGGCGCGCGCCTGTAATCCCAGCACTTTGGGAGGCTGAGGCAGGAGGATTGCGAGTTCAAAGCCAGCCTCAGCAATGGTGAGGCACTTAGCAACTCAGTGAGACCCTGTCTCTAAATAAAATACAAAAAAGGGCTGGGGATGTGGCCCAGTGGTCGAGTGCCCCTGAGTTCAATCCCCGGTACCACAAAAAAAAAAAAAAAAAAAAAAAAAAAAAAATCTTGATGAGCTCCATCAGTTGTGGGTAGAGAAAAGGGAAGCAAGGGAGGAAGAATACGGTTCTACGCCTGGCTGGGACCAGAGCAGATCTGTTCCGTTCTGGGGTGTAACTAGTGGTGCTGGTCAAGGCTTCAGAAATGTTACTGAGTTGGGGTTCTTCTGGAAAGTTGGTGAACCACAAGCTTCCCTCAGGCTTTAATTATTCATCTTCCTCAGGTCTTCTTCCCAGCAACATCTCCTCCTCCTCCTCCTCTTCCTCCTCCTTCTTCTTCTTTTGTATCAGGGATTGAACTCAAGGGTATTCAGCCACTGAGCTACTATTTTGTATTTTATTTAGAGATAAGGTCTTTCTTAGTTGCTTAGTGCCTCACTGTTGCTGAGGCTGGCTTTGAACTTGCGATTCTCCTGCCTCAGCATCCAGAGCCCCTGGGATCACAGGTGTGTGCCACCTTCCTTTTTACTTTGCACTCTTTTCTTCCTTTTTGCTTTCCTTTTTTCTTCTTCCCCACAGATGGTTCTCTGAAGAGTAAATTCTTTGCTTTGTTTTACTGTGGTCTTTGACCCTGCAAAAGGCTTGAAATGAGACTCTGGCATTTCTTACTCAATTTGTCTGAAGACATGCTTTCTTTAGTTGTTTCACTGACACATCAAACATAACAGGAATCTTAGACTTTCTAGGCCAGGAGCTCAAGGAAGGTGATGGGAAGCCAGGAAGAGGTGGCATAGAGAAAAGAATGTGGAGAGAGGGGAGTCCAACAGTAAAGCCAGAGACTGGGACTTTGGAGGGACAAAACCCAGGAGAAATTGCTGGGCCTGACATTCAACTTGACATTCTTTCCTAATCTATGGTGTTAATGCTCCTTTCCTTCATCATCCCACTAATTACAACCTCATCCCTCTAGTTGTGCAAGTCAAAATCCTGCTTCATTCTTGCTTTCTCATTCTTTCACAACCACATTTGATCCATCTGCAAATCCTGTTGGCAGACTTTCAATATACATCATAACCCAACTGCTCCTCACTGACACCATAGCTGGGACTCCAGCCACTAGCTTTAACCCAGGTGTTGTAATAGATTCCAAATGATTGCAGTTTTCACCTTTGCCTCTTTCAGTCTCCTCACAACTCAGAAGCCAAACAATCCTTCTAAATTGCAAGTTAGATTGTATCATGGTTCTCTCTATCCAGAGCCTGCAATGGCTTCCCAGTTCACTCTGAGTACAAGCTAGGGTTGTCACACTGGCCCAATGACCTGTACAATCTGCTTCCAACCTACCCATCACCAATTACCCCCTGAGTACAACGCAGCTTGGCTTTTCCCTTCTTAGTTCCCTCTACAGCCACGCTGGCCTCCTGCTGTCAAACCTCGGGGTCCTACACTTGCTGCCCTCTCTGCCTTGGTCTTCCTTCCTCCACACATGGGCTCACTGTAGCACTCTAACATCTCCTGATCGCAACTTTACTCAGGCCGAATGCAGGGGAGATAGGCACTGGTTTCAAGCAATGAGATGGTAAGCCAATAATACCAAGCATTTAGTGGAAATGGACATTTCAGATGAGAGGTGATAGTGGAACTGAAACCCCTGGGGAGATGCAGGGGAACTTCATGACCTTCCATGATAAAACATGAGACAGTTTTTTAAAATGTTTATTTATTTGTTCTAGTTGTACATAATGTCTTTATTTTTACCTGGTACTGAGGATCGAACCTGGGCTGCACACATGCTAGGCGAGCGCTGTACTGCTGAGCCACAACCCCAGCCCCAACATGAAAAATTTTATTTGGATATTAAAGTGAGGGCATTCACAGAAGTTTGGAAAATGTGGTTACTTTTAAAAATTAAAGTTACACTTTCAGAAAAAAATGACTATAATTCTGGACATTAATACATCTGCTAGTTTTGCAATTTTTTTCATAAAAAGGTTTAAATATTTGAAATTAGACATTTAGTAACCCTAGTTACTAGCTTAAACAGGGTAGAGATAGTCAATGTTCTATTCCAGATCTGTCCAACATAAAACAGTCTCCAGGTTGAAGCTGGGGGTGAGGGTGGGGGTGGGCAGATATGGGCAGCTCCCATGACATCCTGAAGACTTCTATGGGTGCAGTGGACCGCACCATTCTGAGGGCATTAAGGCTGAGGCCAGAGGCTTTTGCCTATCTGTGTGTGTCAGTGTACATGGCTGGGAGAGGTAAGAGGGGAAAAGAAGAAAAATCACACTTGAGCTGAGTGTGGCCCTAGTCTCATATAGATCCAGGTTTGGAGCAGGCTCTTCCACTTGGCTTCCTGCATGTGGAGTCTTGGGTGAGTTATCTAACACCCCAGTTCTGGCTGTCTATAAATAGACTTAATGTATATTAGGGCCTGTTCTGAAATTAAATGGCATCTCTATGTAGAGTGCCCTGTGCAAGGTTTGTCATAGCACTAGTATGTAGCAGTAAATCCTCAACAAATATCAATTCTATTTTCTTCCCATACTGAATAACTTCTACACTGATAAACAAGTGACAAATAATTCCCTAATAAATTGACTTTAGCATTTGGTGGGATAATCCGAATTAAAGTCTTGACATGTTAAGTAAGCATGCCAATTTAATAACAATCCAGTTCCAACTATAACCTATAGATGTCTTTGTGAATCTTCTTCTGTACCCAGTTATGAATAAAGCTACAGAAAACAGTTCAGCTTTTGGTGTTAATGATTATTCATAAAGTACCAGTGTCTATGCATGAGAAGGGAACACTGGTCACTCTGCCCACTAAACCTTCCCCCCTACCCCGCAGAGGGCAAGGGAATGAGACATTCCTCAAATTTGTCCCTTTAGATGCATCCACTCTCAGTCTTGCAACAGGGATATAAACACAGTGCAAGGGACTCTAGGTGGAGAAGCCAAGTCTATAGTTCCTTCTGACACCCTGACTCCTCAACCAGGATGGGATATTCAGGTCAATGTCTGCTCAGAGCTGTCATGTAGGACACATTCTGTAGGAAGCTGTTCTTTTTCGTGGGACATGGTGTGACATATGACTGACCTGGATATCAACCAGTTAAGAGAGAGCTTCTGCCATATCTTGTTGCATGGGATTAAACACTTCTGTTTCAACAGACACAAGCAAAGCAGAAGAAATGACCATTGAAAAGGCGAGGGAAGTGGATTTAATGAATTGTTTCTGTAATTTTTTTTTTGTTTGTTTCTGTAATATTTTTCAAGGACATTTTCTACTCCTTGAAAATAGGATTCCTTAGAACCCATAAAATGGATACAAATGTATGCTCACGAATCGAGATGGCCTATACTCTCTCAGGCTATATTTTATGTGGCATAAAAAACTTCTAGTGATAATTATTATTTTTTTTAAAAGCTTCTGGTGAAGAGTGTGCTGTGGGGTGGGTGTAGGTGAGCAAAGAGAGGCAGGGACGAATCTCCCATCTGCATTCCATTTCATTTTGGAGAGAGTAGAATCAGTATTGGCTTTACTTGGAGCTAAGGGCTTTGTACTTTCTTCCTGTCAAGGAAGAGTTGAGTGGAATGTGGTTTGGCATCTTTCTTTCTGGATTGCCTCAGCCTCAGTCCCCTGAGCTTAGTACTACCTGGGCTCCTTGAGCAACCCTGAGTAGGTGGTAAGCAAGGCTCTTACTCCTCCTGGAGTTGCTGTGCATCTGTTTTGTTCTGTGCTGTTGCTTGTCCACAGCTGATGGCAGTGATTGTGTAGTGAGTGGTTTGTGGAGGAGGAGAGGGAGACTGTGTGTTCTATTATCCTGGGTGGATGATGATCTCATTCCCTTGGAGACATGAGTGGAAGCTATTAACCTTGGGAAGTCTGTTGGGCCAAAGGTACCTGAGATCAGCCGGAGATGAGAAGGAAAAAGACGCAACATTTTCAGACATAGATGAAGCCACTGGATATTAGATCAGGAAGAAGCCTTGGAGCCAACAGAGGTCAGAGCCTGGATCAGAATCACAGCTGTAGGTGGGACTATCTGGGCTTTGCTCTCCTGTAATAGGCAACTGTGTGTCCTGGTGTGCTCAGGATACACCTGGTGTGGAATTGCCTGCCCAGGGCAATTAACAGCTGTACCTATTTTCACTCTTACCAGGGTTCTGATTTGAATGGTAAATTAGATAGTCGCCTTTCCTATTCATTTCACAAAATAGTCCATCAGTATCCCAAGATGGTGCTGTGCAGGACAGTCAGTAATCCACATATAAAACTTCTCCATGACCAAGAAACCTGAATTGAGCAAAGGCTTTCTTTGAGAGGCAGTGTGGTTTCCCAGCCAGCTCCTACTATGTGTTTAACTTTAATTTTATCCAAATATCTATTGTTCCTTCCTTCCCTTTTTTCTAGCTAAAAAAGTTTTTTTTTTTTTTAAATTTTAAATCAATATTAAGTTATAATTTATTTTTTTTGCAAAAAATGAACTTTAACTATTACTGTATTAATGGACAATTAAATTGTTTTCTCTTTATGAACAATGCATATACTTCTGATTTATTGCATTTACTTGTTTCCTCATCTTATAAATGAAAAAATCACAGAGGGAAAAAGAAGAAAAAAGAAATCAGGATGAGTTAAATGAGATAATGCACAAAAAATCATTTAATATGGTACCTAGTACAGAATAATTGTTGAATAAAATTGGCCCCTATTATTATTATTTAAATATTATTAATTCCATGAATTTTTTCTCCTTTTGTCTGGGAGCCCTCATCTCTGGGCCTTCTGACTAGTGGAAAGCAGGATGTTAGGACCTCCTGTCCTTTCAAGGTCATGGGCAGGGCTATGGCTTGTCCACATAAAGTGTCTTCCTAAAGCTTCACTTGGGATCTTATGGGGATTCCAGGTGAAATCCAGTTCAGCTCCCAATTTTAAAATGGATCTGTTAAGTTATTAAATTTCATATGGGCCAAAATACGATTTGAATACCATCATTGAGACATTAGATTTTTCCCTCATATCTAAAGTGTAAGCTTCAACATACTCACAGAAGTGGGGTTGTGAGAGACAGGAGGATGAGAGTGGCCCTTTGGGATGGGTTTGGAGGAGCTCCCACAGAGACAGGAAGGGAAGGTGCAGAGTAAAGAGCTGCCACAACTTTTGTGTTTGGAAATATGGTCTTCAGATGTTCTTTCCAGCTAGAAATTGTCAGTATGATAAAAAGTCAGCTGTCTGACCTCAAATGAAGTGCCCACATGCCCCCTAAATATTTCTCTGCAGTCTAGGGCCTCTGAAAGGAGCTATATCTGGATGAAAACCAATTTTTCTCTGAGCTGCTTTTGTGTTTTTCTTAAAAGCTTTGAACATCATGGCAAAAGATAAGAAAGGAAGGCTTTGCTCCAGATGTGCAAGGTTTCCCAGAAAAAAATGAGATCTAAAAGCCTTCTCTACCACCTGTCCTGAGGCAAAAGAAGGATTTGGCCTCACATGAGAAAGCATATTAAAGAAACACTGAACGTGTCAGAATTGTCTGTCTAGTTCCTGTCCTGCAGAGGCACGTCCTGACAAGCTGCTGAGTCTCCCCTGACCATAAGCAAAGAGTGACAGGACAGGAACTCAAAACAAGGCTGGGTAGAACTGAAGGCTTAAGGAGCCACAAGGAGGAAAGGGAAGATGCTACTTCTACCCAACACAGAAACAGGAAACATGTCAGTAGACAGAGAGGAATAAAAGGGATAAAAACAGAAGACCTACTAACTACCTTTAGTCTTTTCCACTTTCAGAAGGTTTACAGAATTTAAAACAAATAACAGTGAAAACATAACTAGACTTTAACAATAACATGTCAGTAGGTGGCTAACCGTGTGCCTTCTTAGGGCAAGTTCAAAGGCTATAGGAGAGACAGCAAGATGAATTAAACCCACTGATACCCCCAAAGCAAAATTCCATTTTGGTCTTTAGTCTTATTGTTTTTTCAACCAGAGTCTAAGAAAGAGAACCAAGTCACTTTGAGTTTCAGCAACTTTCTTTCCTGTATTTGAATTAATGCATATGAAAATGGTTATTGGCAAAAATGAGGAAAGGAAGAAACAACAAATCTCATTTGACCACACTGTGATTCTTTGTAGGTGGAGTGACTCGCGACGGTGACTGTGTGAGGGAGAAGTAGCACATAGGGCTCAACATTGTCACTGGGTTGAAAGATTGATGGACCTAAACTTGGTAAGTGCTAGGCACTGCAATTATTGCAATACACAAATTTCATTTAATGTTCACAACAGCCTGATTAATTTGTTTATCTGTTTTACAGAAGAACATAGGGTTATGAGAATCATGGTCAAAGTCATTTATCCAGAGTGGCAAAGCCACAATTTGAACAATAATAGAAGAACCAATGTATTTGCTGTTCAGTGAACAGGCATATTCTCGTGTAATTTAAAACTGAGAGTTCTGAAATGTTCTGCAATGGGGACTAGAATTCTTACCCTATTGAACCAAAGCCAAAGGCCTTTTGGTGCAACAGTATGCAAGGAATCAGTTTCCTTACCTAGGAAAGAAGCACATGCAGAGAAGGAGAGACCAGAAAATCACTGAAGGACAAGTGTGTGTGCACCATTAATGCTATGGATAAATGGATCCCTCCAGGGCCACACAATGAAAATCACCAGAATACTTTTAGAGCACCTCAGGTCATTCTTCTGTGTCAAAGTTGAGAACCCAAACTAGCTTGAGTAGATTTTGTTCCTTGAAATCTTACAATGACTCTGATTGACCCAAAGCCCCCTCTGCTTTCCATCACCTTTCCTAAGCATAGAAACACTGAGGTCAATTCAGGAAAAAGGTAATGAAGAGGAGGAAAATGCAAAGAAGGAATCTGCACTGATGGCTTCTCCTCTTTACAGACTTGCTAATTGACACTTTCACAGCTATTTTTGTTCAACATTATCAGAGTTTGCAGAAGGAATATAGAATCTTATCTTTGGGATATTTGAAAGTGGACACGTAGCCACCTACCAGAATGATTCAAGTGCATGTCCTTCTGCCTGTTAATCAACAAGTGTGTATTTCAAGCCCTAGTCCAAAGATTTTATTTGTCAAACACCACACAAAATTCTCTGTTATATGTGCATGTTCTGTCTTCTAGATCCAATAAAAGGGTACATGCTTTGCTTATTCTAAAAGACATTTAATTCCACACATGGCCAGAAGGGAATTATTTATAATGGGGAGACAGAAAATCACCCTTTCTCTTTGACTCATAGTTTGTCTTGGACATTTTGTGATTCAAAGGATGAATACAGCTCTTCCCCAAAAGTGAAGATGTTGTGACAAGCTGTGGAACTGAAAAGGATCAATCCAAGCCAAGGACAGCGCAGGACAGCCCTCTTGACCATGACTAGTCTTACAGGTGAAGGATCGTTTAGCTTCTAAAGCTAAGAAAGAGTCAATTCATTCTGCCATCCATTTGGAATGAAGGAAAAATAATCATTAGTAAGGGAAGTTGAAAACGTTGATTAAAGTGTTGATTTTAATTTTTTAAAAAGATGCTTGCCAAATATGCTAATGAAGGATAATGGCACACCCACTCATTGAAAATATCATCTAGAACATTTTCTCCATGACAGGAAGGTGATAACCACTGAAGATAAAGTAGTCCTCACCCTCATGTTCTACTTTATCTTTCCCAGGCTCCTTTCTTTAGGAAAATACTCAATTGCATTTTTCAGAGTTAGCTGTTTACAACTGAGTTGATTCTGTCACCTAAGGCCTGATATCTGAAGGAATTGCTATATCAAGACCCTTCCCCTTCCCGGGCAACCCTACTCCGTCTATCCAGAAGCACATCACTTTACCAAGTATCCAGGATAGAGCTGAGGTTCCTACTTGGAGTATTTTTTTTTTAAATTATTTATTTACTTATTCATAGTGCACAAGTATAGCATCTTTTTACATACAACTGCTTGTATACAAAGCCTACTTGGAGTATTGAATTGAGGGTTCATGATAACATTTTTCATCTTGAAGAAGAGCTTAAGTGCTAAAAACAAAATAAATATCACCCCATAGAGTCATCAAAGTTCATACTAATGATAGATAATTTATATTAGTCATGTTACTATTCTTAACTGTGGCCCAGGATGACATATGTAAACTAAAACTTTCTACAACTTAAGGCAAAGAAATAGTAAGAAATCAAATCAAGGCATATCTAGAAAATTCCATTTGTCAACTTTTAGGCTTCACAGTTAACACTGAGCCTGAGAGGCCAGGATGATATCTCAACTTCCTACAACAATGATCACATTAATCTCTGGGGAGGGGAGGGCTTAGGTGAGGGAGGACAACAGTTACAGTCCTGTAGCAAACCCAAAAGAATCCAGACCTGCTTTTCCAACCTCATCCTATCAGCTCAAAGCAGATTTGCTGTGTCATTTTCTCAAGAACATTGTCTAAGATGATGGCCTGTTTATTTATATCTTAAATTTATAGATCTGCTTTCTTCCAAAAGACTTTTCTGAGAAAATTTAAACATGGTTTAGCTCTCTTCTTCTTGGCATTGTCACCTAGCTAAAAAGAGAGAATGAGAGAGCTGTGTGGTCTAGCATGCAACAATAGTCAAGGGTTCACAATCAACCCACCTGTCCTGTGCATTTATCTTGCAGGTTGATGTATCTTTTCGGGAGAAAAGTACTTTACAACAATTTTCAGCTAGATCCAATGTGTTCTTTTTTGTTCTCTATTGTGTTTCCCTATTTGCTCCCAACTCAGTCTCTGGGGGAGATTATTTCCATTCTATCACCTGTGTTTCTTCCTCAGCCTGTCCAGCTTCTCATCTGGGCTGTTTCCCATTTCCCAAACCTTTAAAACCTGTAAAAAACCTGTAAAAAATTCAACATTTTCTGGTCACTCTTTGAAATTACAGATCAAATGTTTTAAAAGTCAGCTCAATGAGCTCTCTTCACTTAAAAATAAAATAGAATAAAAGAGGATTAATGGGCATGGGGAAGAAAGATCTATAATGTGGCAAGAAATACCAGGCTTTAGCCGGGCGCGGTGGCACACGCCTGTAATCCCAGCACTTTGGGAGGCTGAGACAGGAGAATCGCGAGTTCAAAGCCAGCCTCAGCAATGGCGTGGCACTTAGCAACTCAGTGAGACACTGTCTCTAAATAAAATACAAAAAAAAAGGGCTGGGGATGTGGCCCAGTGGTCGAGTGCCCCTGAGTTCAATCTCCGGTACCACCAAAAAAAAAAAAAAAAAAAAAAAAAGAAATACCAGGCTTTTCTCAGAGGAGTCATGGAATTCAGAAACTACAGAACTTGCTAAATTTATTTCCCCCACATATCTTAAATACAGATGATAAAATGGCCAAAGCTGTGTTAATTATTGTTGTATGTCTATTATGCCTGATTGTGGACCCAGAAAGAGCTAGGTAGGGGCACCTGCCCTGCAATCACAAGGTTAGCAGCCAGTAGGACTTTTATGATGATTTTTCTTTCCTCTTTACAGAAGTCAGACTTCTAGAATGTTCCATGGTTGGGTCACCCAGTCACAGATGAAACAGCATTGTGTGTTCACATTTGGGAGAGAATTGTTCACTGCACTCTCTGGTGATTACCTTTCATTAATTATTGTTGTCATTATCAGTTTAGCATGAGATTCTAAGGGCAATGGGGAAACTGCAGCAGAGAGCCAACTGCCTTGTGACAATGTCTCTCTCCTAGATGGGAAGTCTGGGTTATCTAATCTCTGCAAGTCTTTTGGCTCAGAGCCTTTTATGGCTATCCTGGTGCAGATACATTCAGGGTAAGTCTGAAAGTGAGCAAAATTGGTAGAAGATGGAACAGAGTGAACAGAAGCTGTTCTTCAATGAAAGGATTTTTGGGCATTTGGGATGTTTTACCTTCATATCCCTAGTGCCTAGTGTAGTTCCTGGCATGTAATAGACACCTAAGAATTGTTGCCTGGGTGATTGAATGAACCTGAACGATGTGCTAAATGGCATTGCCAATGAGCACAGGCGGCCTGACTGCCCACTGCACAGAGGTGATCTTTGGGTGAATCCTAGGCTCACTTATCTATTCATCCAGTTAACAAAAACTATTCCACACCAACTACCTGTCTCTTAGTACTCGATCTGAAATTACCCAAGTCACTTATACTCCTGCCTCTGACCCAGCTGGGCCCTAGAATATGAGCTTTTTGAGAGCAGCAATCTTGCCTACCCTGGGTGTTGCTCCATCTTTAGCACCTAGAACAGAATCTCGGGGATGGGAGGGATCCTCAAAAAATGCCAGGATGGATTTTTCTGCCAGCTAATATTTCTTGACTTGCAAATTTCTTCAAGGTGTTTCTTGTATTAAAACTCTGTGGCACTAGGGGAGGTGGTGATGTGTTGGGCTTGGGATCCTCTCCTGTCACAGGCCACTTGCTCATCTAATCAGTCTTTGCCCCACCTCAGTCTTCTCATGCTGACCCTGTATCTCATTTTATTAGAGCTGATTGTACAAATTCCAGAGTTTTTCTATATTTTCTTGAAGTGTTTTTGAAGATAGAGTCTAATATTCCTTGGTTTTAGTTATTTCTGCTCTTATTGTATTTCAGAAAATCCATAAAACGTTGGAGGTTAAAGGTACAACTTTTGTCTGGTAGAAAAATGCTTGCAAATGCCTTTGGTGAAACTGTTTTCCCTGTGCTGCTTGGCTGGGATGAGACTCATAAACCTTCCAGACTTCAGGCTGGAAAAGAATAAGTCTTAGACTAAAGTCTGCCTGCAACAATTTCCCCAGGCCCTGGAAACACTTTATTCTACATTTGCTTCTTGAGTTCCTATTCTGAAACTGTTTTTCTCTTACAGAGGTAGAGAAATCAAGAGGAAGAAAGATATTTCCCTAGAACTCCACAATTTATAAAGCTTTTTCATATGTTGTCTTTTAAAAATCCTTGCCGTTAAACTGAAATGTGTGTTATCTCAGTCTAGAGAAATGCAGAAACAGGCTTAGAGAGGTTAAATAATATACTAACAAGGAAAGGAGCTATTATTTCAACCCCTTTCTTAAACATGAACTTTACATATTTTTCTGCTCCCAAACTGTCATAAATGGGTCTCTTAAATTTGCTAGATTTTTTTTGTTGTTGTTGTTTGTTTCTTGGTTACTTCCATGTGGGCATTGTGGTTTTCCAAACTTGCCTTCTCCTTCATCTATCTGTTTAGGTAATTCATTAATCCCTCAAATCTAAGCTCAGGGAAATAGTGGAAGTTGGTGGTAAGGAGTAGGCTTTGGAGCTACTCTGCCTGAACCCCAATCTTATTGCTGCCATTTATGTTGTTAGACCTTGGATATCTTCTTAACCTCTCAATCCTTAGTTATCCTATCTGTATGATGGGGATAATTATAATATGATTCTTCAAGGGCTGGAATGTAAATATCACATTGCTTGAAGAATATTCAGTTGACTGCTGCTCCCACCCAATTTAGAACATTACCTGTCTTCCCTGCTTCTCCCAAATTGCCTTTTGATCATCGTGAGGTTCCAAACAACCAGCCCTCCCAGGAAAGAGGGGAAAAAGGGGGGTAAAAAATAAAAATCAAAAAGAGAATGGAACAAGTGGAGAAAAGCATGTGATATAGAGAAACCTTAGTTGAAGGGAAAGAAGAGGGAATATTAAAAGAAATGTATAAATGCTGCTCTGGTGAAGGTTGGGGAGAAGAGAGAGAAATAGCTAAAAATGGCACTGCCTGTCCCAGCAGACATGTTCTGGCTCAGAGGAATCTGCTTTGAATCCAGGAACCAGCACAGGAAGTGTGGGACCCAACTCAGAAACTCTGAGGGAGGGCGGAGAAGAAAATTATGAGATGAGCTGGCTTGTGAAGGAAGGGGGGAAGGATGACAGGAATTGTCTCTGTATAAATCCAAGTGGCAGTTGGGATATATTTATGTTTAAGAAATCATTTTTTTTAAAAAGGACAACAAGATTTTTATACACTTTTTTGCTTAGCAACAAGAGCCACCAAAGGCATGTGTTCAGTCAAGATGTCAGTTGCTCAGCTCATTAAAATATTAAGTGAAACACTGATGACAATTACATAGCACTGAGCCTTTTTGTCTGCCAAAAAGTGCCTTTCAATGCACAACAAAGTGGGTCAAAAGTTTGTTTTGTTATTTTATAATTTCTTTTTATCTTAGACTTTCAATGAAGGTAGATGAAGTAGTTGTCAAGCTTGGTAGGGATAATTTGAGGGCAGGGACACTTTAGTGACTCAGATGTCTAGTTTTGAATGGTCAAGGAAAAGTAAGTTTCCCTTGAATTTCCTTATGGAATAGCATTCATTTATTCATTCAACCAATATTTTCTGAGCCTCTATTATGTGCCAGGCCCTATACTAGAGGTTAGGAATAAAGTAACAAACAGGACAGATACAGACCTTATCCTTGTGATGAGGTCCTAGGCTCCTATCCAAGTCCGTTTACATGGACAACACTTCATATCAAAATCTCTCTTCCAATCACATAAGAAGCACACCTCCTAAGATTTCCCCTGCCAGGCCCTGCAATAAGTGAATATTGATTATCAATGAATGTTGACAAATGCTGAGGTGTTAATGGCAAAGAACAGTTATGTAAGTCACATTTCTGTGGGCAATTTTACCTGGGGCATATAAAAATATATGATGGAACTATAATGCCTTAACCACCCATAGGATTGAATTCTTGCTTCTGTATATATATGTATATACGCATATACATATATATTTGAATAAAATATTCAAAAAATTTTAAGCTATATGTGTGTATGTATACATATATATATATACACACACACACTTTCATGTATATATATACATTTCATTTCAAATATATATACTTTCATTCATTTATGTAATACTCTCAATGTGCATACCCATATTTTCATGGTTATAAGATAACAAGAGTGAGCATTTATTTAAGGCTTACCAAGTACCAAGAATTGTGCCAAATATCTTTTTTTTTTTTTTTTTTTGTGGTACCGGGGATTGAACTCAGGGGCACTTGACCACTGGGCCACATCCCCAGCCCTTTTTTTGTATTTTATTAGAGACAGGGTCTCACTGAGTTGCTAAGTGCCTCGCCATTGCTGAGGCTGGCTTTGAACTCGCGATCCTCCTGCCTCAGCCTCCCAAAGTGCTGGGATTACAGGCGTGCGCCACCGCGCCCGGCAGCCAAATATTTTAAATGAAAAAATTTGTTTAATCTTTAAATCCTATGACATGTCAAAAACTGTGAAGGATCTGAGATTTTGCTCTATTTTCAAGCTTCTGAATGATGGCAGAAGACAAGAGACTCCTGGGTCAGAGAAAAAAGACATTATTACTCATGACTCAGCCAGAAGCATGAATATCAACACATTTGTATAGTTTCTTTGGCCTGAAATTCTCTGTAGGTAGCAAGCATACACAGTGGGTTATGTGACAGAAGAACCCTAAGCTTAGAAAATTTGAATCCTTTATAAAAGGCAGTAAGCATTCATGACCTTTGCTCTAGAGAAAGACACTATTTCTTTATTCCAAGGCTAGTTGTCATATAATGTTTTTGAGAAGACAATCTGGAATAAAGGTAAATGTGAAAGACTTATGGAGGACTATCTCCAAAGAGATATTGTAGATACCCCTTTTCTGCAGGGAGTCAACTAAGACTTCCTTTGTTTCTTTTGGGGATCCTCTTCTGCTGCCCCTTACGTGTGTTGGTGTCTGGTAAGATTCTATTCTAGATCCTTTCTTTATCTACAAAATATTCTGAAAATCTTATATATTTTCATGAATTCTAGTACCACCTACCACATACGCTGATGATTCCTGAATCTTTATGATTATTTTATCATTTTCTCTGAGCTTCAAATATACATATGCAAGTGCATCTAATTATTTCCACTACAGTGTCTCACAATATTTCCCACAATATGTCCAAAATAAAGCTCATCATCTTTCTGCTCATATCAGTGCTCCTGTATTGTTGGTAGGACCACTGTCCACTCAGTGGCTCAAGCCAGAAATCTAGGCAAGACTTTTCCTTTTCCCTTACCACATTCCCCATATTTAATCAAGCAAAACTTGTTGATTCTATCTCCTGAGTATCTCTTGAATTCATCCATTTTCTCTACATCAATGGGCATTTTTTGATTCAGACCACCATCATCTCCCATTTGGATGACAGCAACATTCTCCTCATTGATCACATTGATCAGTCTTGCTGCTACTCTCCACACTATAGATGAATTGATTATATTGTTTCTACGATTACAATCTGAAACAGCTTTAACATTGCCTTCAGACTCTTTGCAGTGACTTGTGAGACCTTCTGTGATGTGGACTTTGCTCATCTCTTCAGCCTCATTCCCCTTGCCTTCCCTATTTTATCCCCCACACACTTGAAGCTCCATTGAATCAGAGCTTTTTCCAGTTCCTCAAATGAACCTTGCCCTCGCCCACCCTGGACCTGTGTGTACTTGCTACCCTCTTATCTGGAAAATGTCTCTCCAAGCTTTTTACCCATCTCCACCTATATGACACCTCCAAAAGCCTTTCCATCAAGCTCCTGTTAGGTGGACTGTCTCTGTGCACCCTTCTGTGTTTACCCTATCATCACATTTCGAACTCTGTGCTATAGCTGCTTGTTTATTGATCAGTCTCTACCTGCACTAATCTCTGAAGGGAGGGGTCCTATCCTGTTCATAGTAGAACCTGTCACATGGTAAGAACACAACCCACAAATGTTTACTTATTAGCATATGTATCGATGTCATATATTAGCTTGTTTGATAAACTAATTTATGTTCTTTGGCCAGAATTAATATTATGGTAGAAGAATATTTAAATTATTAGGATATTTTTAGGATAGCACAATACTTGAAATATTAGGTTTGCTAAGGGTGTGATGTAGGCCAATTGGTTTTTGTTTTCAGGAGTCCTGTAGCTCCAGGGAAGAATGCATGACTTTCACAATGACAGGAGGGGAGAGCAGAATGGTAGAGGATGTCCAATGGGCAGGACTCTTGCTCCCTAATACAGTTTTAACCAAAACAGCTCAATTTAAAAACAAATTATGCATGGGGTGCCATATTGCATTTTACATGGCAAAAAAGGAAGGGAAAAGGAAGCAAAAAGTAAAAAGCTATCGAGTAGGCTATCAAGATAGGTCATCTAAAATGGTTCTGCCATTAAGTCAAGGATACATGAAATGACAGCAAATACTGTGATCACTACAGCATCATGGCATTACTTGATACTGGTATTTCCAAAAAGGGTACAGAACTCTTGAAAACTTTCTTGCGTTGGCAGCATGTATACATAAGTTTATATTTCTTGTTAGACCAATGTAGTCAAATCAAATTACCAGCTGACTTTTGTTTATTAACAAGTGGGCAAGAATCTTAGAATCATCTTTCTTTTTGCTATCTCTCTTCCTTGCATTTATATTCTTTTAGAAGTTTCTACCTGTATGTAATAGGACCTTTTGCGGAGTATACAAGGAGAAACATACAATCAGACTTTATATTAAACCTAGTACTCGGAATTTACAGTTCTAGTCTGCTATCTCTGCTGATGCGTGGGTAGTTTTCATACCTTATGTTTCCCTAGCAAAATTCTGCCCATATCTTCATGATCCACTTTCTTACACTGGAAACGGTAAGATATCAGATAAATATTTCTATTGGAAGTAAAGGCCTAGGATTAAATATTCTCTATCATTCTTTTATTCAAAAGTGTTTATTTAGAGTCTACCAGCATGTGCAACATCTCTGGAGTTTGGAGACATACCAGTGAAGAAGATTGATAAGAACCTTGCTGTTATGAAGCTGATTCAAGATGGGGAAAGACAGTATATAAGTATTCAAGCAAACAAGGTAATTTGAAGGTTGATGAACTGTAAGAATCCAGTAGAATGATATTATGCAGACTGATACCATGGTAGGAGGTTGGGAATGGAGTGGGACTGCTCTAGTTCTGGGGCCTTGGAACTGGGCTAAAGAACCAGACAACAGAAGTTAAGGAAGGATCCTTCCAGTGGGAGGGAGGAGTGACAATGAATTTCCACACCGCCACTTTCCCAGTGCTCCTCATGCAACTGGTGCCCGAGATGTACATGTGTCAGTCTTCACGGAGCCACTCCAAGAACCCAACCAAGTGGCTTACTAGGAAGACCTACGAGAGTGTGCGTGATGAGCATGAGAAGACATCACTGAAAAAATAAGTGAGGGAAGGAAGAAGAAAAAGTAGTCACATGCATTTCTTTATGAGACGTTATAAACTTAGATAAAATATTCATTTTTGTCCGTCTTGATATTTAAATGAAGGTAATCTTAAAAATACAAAATCCAAAACAAGAAATGGTCCTAAGTTTTAAGAGGATTTAATAGAAGAGTGTGTTTATCCTTTTTGGTCACTAGAGGGAAGTGTTGCCTACCAAATGTTCTGGAAGGCCCGTGCTTCTGACTGAGATTTTGAGGAGGAAATTGACCCTACAGGTGAGTCTCTCCTTCTGTCTGTTTCTGCTTCTTCCCTATTCCTCCCCAAATTACCCCTTACCTCCCTTCTGTCTACCTAACCACAAACATAATCTTTATGTAAGTTTTAGCTTTAGAGTACAATCTCTAATTCTCTAAGAAAAAATTACATCAGTACATTTAACCTTTTTGAAGGTTATTTTGACCTTCCCCTAGCTGTTGACTCTCAAATGCCTCTTTGTGGCCTACGGTGCAGGGGTTGGTTCATTCTGCCTAGTTTTTCAGGCTCAGTCCCATTATTTGGAGGCATGGGTTAACATTTTTAACCTAGAGAGCAAGCAGTTTTGTTCTCTCCATGTGTGGGCAGATCAACTGTGAGCTCGTAGGTTTGGTGGCAGCAAAGGACTTCTGGGTCAGAACTGGCTCAGTGGGAGTCAGGACCTTGCCACTTCCCTTCGAGCAGCCCGAAGCTCCTGCCACCTGAGTGCAGGCTTTGTGTTCTATGTGTGCTGCATTTCTTAATGGGGCCTTTTATAAAAATATATGCAGGAGAATGGATTCACTAAGAAAAAAAAAAGGAGGAGAAAAAGAGAATTTTAGCCATAGCCACACAGGCCGAGTCAACTCAAGGATGTTAAATATGATGTAAGAATTTATATGACAAAAAGGTAAGAATTTATAATATGGATCCTGCTTCTTCTGAGAAGGATTTGAGGATCATCCAGGAAAAATATACATATCTAGGCAGCAGGTAATTTATTCATTCAAAATGTATTTCCTGTCCTCCTTTTGTGTGCTAGAAACTAGGGGTATATCTGAGCAAGACAGACATAGACCCCGAGCTTGTGCAGCTTCTATCGTAATTAAACAAGGCTGAAATGAAATCAGATATCATGTGTGAATGTGTGAGTGTGGGGACGGGGCTGGTTCAGAACTGAAAGTCATCTTAAACATCATCATCTCCAATACTTATCACTTTAAAAACGAGGAAGTGGTGGGTCAGAAATATTGTTACTGATCCAGAGATGAAACAGTTTTTGAATTTGAGCACTACAATTTGCCTTTGAGCAGATAGAAAAATGGCTTGTATGGTTGGTTACTGAGCTTTCGATGCTCAATGAAAAGGAAGAGGACATTTATGAAAGAGGGCCTTTCTTTGGTGGCACTCATTTATGGAAAAAAATGATACTATGGATCTTTTTATCAGACAAGGAGGACAATAAAACATTTTTTATATGACTAAAAATTATTAGCCCTTCATAAAGGGCTGTATAGTAGCAAGCTGTATTTCAGTGGAAAGAGTTTTGTGTGGAGTTAAGCTACTCCATAGTCCAAGAATGTACTTTGTTTAATCTAACTTCACATCAGGATAGAATCCAAAAAGTCTGGAAAAAATCTTTTGAATGTCCAGCATTACACATCTACTTAGTCAATATGTTCACTGAAATGGTTCAGATGCCATTGCTCCCACCAGGCTACCTGGTCATTCACCTCTCTCTTTTTTTTTTTTTTTTTTTTTTAAATAGCGTGCTTCTGCCCCTAAATTGTCAGTAGTCTCAATATCTACTTTTAGCTTATGAATGCTCATCTTAAAGGAATGAAATAGAATGGAATGAAATGCTGGTGGAAAGAAGAAAATAAAGAGAAATTGGGAGGTTTAACTATGTTGTCTTATTTTTCATTAGAACGTAAACTCCAAGAGGAGGAATTGTATCTCAGACTTTTGGTTCTGCTAGAAGCACACTGTGCTCAATAAAAATTAATCCATCAATCAACAGGACAGAAAATCATATCCTGCCAGAAGCAATACCTCCTGTTTGTCCCACACAAAGCCAATTAGAGTGTTAGGGTGTTGTAATGAAGATGGAAACTATGAAAAGTGGCAAAAATAAAAAATTCCTCTAAACATTAAAAAAAAAAAAAAGACTGGAAGACAAATAGATAACAGAGGAAAGCTATACTCAATTTAACTTTTTTCCTTGATAGCCTCTTTCTTTTCTTCTTCTTTTTTTTTTTTTTTTTTTTTGTACCAGGGATTGAACTCAGGGGCACTCAGCCACTGAGCCACATCCCCAGTCCTATTTTGTATTTTATTTAGAGACAGGGTCTCACTGAGTTGCTTAGCGCCTTGCTTTTGTGAGGCTGGCTTTGAGCTCTCAATCCTCCTGGCTCAGCCTCCCGAGCTGCTGGGATCACAGATGTGCGCCACCACACTGACAGCCTCTTCCAATTGAATGTAATAGAAGTTTGACTACAAGGGTGGCATCTTGGACTGCCCACTTGTTCTGGTTAGGGTTGGTCAGGGGCACCATCCATCTTTCTAACAGGTCACCCAGAGTCTGGGCACTCACTGTAGCCATCCAGCAGTCTTACCCTCTACCTGCCACCACCATTAGGGTACCAGCTCTTGAATTTGGTCAGAAAACCAAAAGAGCAGTTCACCTGGGAAGGGATAAGTAGGAAGCTGGTAAGAGATAGCATACACTGGTGACCTCAGAGAAGCAAGGTAGGGTTGGTTCAGGGAGAACTTGAGACAGGCAACAGCCTCCATGAGCCCTCTTGAGAATTAATAACAAGCTCTCAAGACTTTCTCCAGAACACAAACATATGCATATGCACACACAATCTTGCACACAATTTCATGAATTCCTACTTCCCACATAAACACACCTCTTCTTCTGAAAATTTAAACCTGAGAATCTATAAATTTTCAAATCTGAGCAATAACACACAACTTTTTTTAATTACAGCAATTTTTTTTTCATATTAAGGATTCTTCAATTTTAGCCTTGTATGTTTCAAATACAGTGTTTTAGAAGCAATACCTACAACTCTTAAAGATGAGCAAAATGGAGAATTCCAAGGGTGAAAACATTTATCCATGTTTTTTTCCTCATGTTGCAAAACATACCTTATTTGAAATTTCTATGTATTCTTTTACCTAAAGGCAAAAGAAAAAGGTTTCTTTTCTTATCAAATTCTAAGAGGCTCAAATGACCAGATATTAGATTATCCAGAGCATTTTTGGGAAAGTAAAAGCCATGAAAGAAAGCAAAACAGATTTGTCCATGCAGCAGGCTCACACCCTCAGTGTCCTGCATGTAGAAGCCCTCCTCCAAGTCCAGTTAAAAATATGCTAATTTATGTAATGCAAACTGCACGTTCTTCACCTGGATCATAATAGGAACACAAGGTGCTTTCTGATCTTTTCCAGGGCCTTGCACTTATCTTCTTTCCAGAGACCACAGATGGAAGAGTTTTCACTGAGGCTGGAGCATGAAGACAGCAGTGCTCAGCCCTACAGCCCCAAAGCCAGAAGCTCTGTCCTCACAGTGTGTGCAGGAGCAGGGTGGGCAGAGATAACAGCTGCAAAGAGAATGTTGGAGGAGGTGAGGGGAAATCAATAAAACAGAGATGAAGAAAAAAAAAAATCATGTGCTCTTCACACCATGAAGGAAAATCATGATGAAGGCCCAAGTTAACTCCCATAATGTTTTCAGGGATCAGAGAAATGACACTGTCAAAATCAACATTAGTTTTCCGAAGCCTACAGGCTGAATTTTATTTATTTAAAGTTAACTCCCATTTTAATACAGAAAAAGATAGCACATTCTACATCAAACGGAAGAAAACTTTTCCTAATGTATCCATTTCTCTTCTGAAGCACACGTGCTGTCGCTCTATAATGCGCGGTGGTGTTTTCTCCAGCGTTTGCTTTGCTTTGCATTAGGAAATGAATGCATAGTAAACAGACTCGTGCCTGGCTCTGCTGCTTCTCAGTGCCAAACTGGCAATCGTCTGAGTGTGTGTGTGTTTTATATGCATTGTTAGCTTTAACTAAGATCTATATATGTTCCATGAATGATGTTTCAAAGCAGGAGAGAGAGAAAATGAGGATCTGACACAGATAAGAAATCAGTCCTTGGTAAGTGTTTTGAAATTCCAACCCACAAGCTGTCAAGAGAATTGGGCTGGGGTGGCCTCTGGGGCATGAGTCAGATTTGTGTGGTGACATTCTCCCTGGCAGTTCAGCCAGCGGTTGCATGGAACCAGTCAGAACTTGACCTCTAATGAAGACACCTGTCTACCAGCTTTCTGGATACAGTTTCCATGGGTGCAAGTATAGTGGAAATTGCCATCTTTCTGAATTGCTGGTCTTCCCAGTGTTCCCGGTATATACTTTGCTTACTTTTGAGTGCAAGCACTAGCTGATTCTGCATAACATAGAAGTTGATTTTGTAGAATGCAGTGGGGAAGACCATGGCCTGGGCAGTCATATGGCCTTGTTTCCCTCCTGCTCTGCCATTTATTAGCTATGTGGTAAATCCCATCTCCATGCCTCCGTTTTCCCATCTGAAAATGGCGGTAATAAGATGACCTATCTCATAGGATGTTAAGAAGAGAAAATGAGTAACCTATGAAACTTATTTAGAACAGTTCCTGGTACACAGTGAGTTCTTTATTATGAATTATTTATAATGACGATGATAATGGTAACTGCATTATGGCTTTTTATTTCCCTCTCTGGGGAGTCTCCACTTCCCTGATCTTGTTCTGATATGGCTTGGGTGGGGTTGACCCCATCACCCTCTGGCCACATAACCCAGCTCTGGCTGATCAGTGAAATGTGTCCTCACAGCCACAGCAATTGACTCAGGGATAGGAAAAGATCTAAGTTGGTCCAATCAGGATAGATCACAGGAGTTTCTCCAGAACTATTGGAAAAGACTTGCCTTTTGTGTTGTTTGTTAAGGGAATAGGATGCAAGTCTGGAGCTGCCCAGGGGCTGTGATGTGGTGTTAGTCAGTCAGAAACTAGTGATAGAGAAAGAGAAACCAATTGAAATTGTAGGACCCCATGACTCCAGCCATGCCTGAAGCCCCAGGGTCACTCCTTCTTCATAAGTGGGTTTGTATTTGGCAATTAAAAAGCCATCACTAACTCCGGCTTCCATATGACACAACCTCTCTCCTTTGCCTATCTAAGTCCAACCATCCTTTAAGGCAGTGAAAGGCTCACCCCTCACTGAAGTGAGGCTGCCTTTTCTAACTACCCACAGCACCTATCATCTGTGCCTTCTAGTTTGCGCTTACTATTCCACATTAGAAAATGAACTTTTGCCAATGCATTCACTACATCTCTTTAATGCTATGGCTTGACTCCATGTCTTACACTGTGTTTCATTTTTTGGTGATTTCTGTAGCCATATGTGCACATGAGTATTTTGCAGCAGATCTACCAGTTTATTGTTTGAATTCCTGCTCTCTTCTTATGTCCATCCTAAATGAACTATATAGCTCTGTACACAAAGGAGCATAAGCAGAGGAGTACATGAAGTAAACTGGAGCTGTGGCAGAATGTAGGAAATGTCCAAAGGAAGAGCCCAGCCCTTGGCAGGTGTAAGGAGTAGCAATAGGGTGTAGACTTGTTTATATATGTCCCACTGGTCCATCAGCTTCATAAGAACAAGGATTGGTTCTATTTTTTTTTTTTTTTAAACATTTATTTGCTCTAGTTGTACACAATGCCTTTGTTTTTTTTACGTGGTGCTGGGGATCGAACCCGAGCTGCAC
This sequence comes from Tamias sibiricus, assembly GCA_025594165.1. Classification (NCBI taxonomy): domain Eukaryota; kingdom Metazoa; phylum Chordata; class Mammalia; order Rodentia; family Sciuridae; genus Tamias; species Tamias sibiricus. The sequence goes on from CM046659.1 coordinate 92,416,050, forward strand.
ACGTGCTAGGCGAGCGCTCTACCGCTGAGCCACCACCCCAGCCCCGGTTCTATTTTTAAGACATTGTTCCCAGTGCCTGACACACTGTATGTGCTCAATAAATACTTGTTGAATGAACACTCTATCTTATAGTGTAGGGGGCTCAGATCAATTAAGTAACCCTTACCAGCATGTTAATGAAATGAAATAAGAAAGGAATTGCTAGTTCTATGAAGCCAACACCTTCTTCCCATTATTCTGAGCTCTTTCTACCATCACCTCATTTCTCCAAATTACAAGAGTAAATAAAGCCATTTCCTAGGATGACAGATGAGGTGTAATGACAAAAGCATGTTTGGAATTTCCAGGTCTGCAAGAAAACTGGTATGAATTCCAGATCCAACAAGGAAAGATTTACCATCATTAAAATGAGTGAGTGCAGGGATATGAAAGTTGAATCACAGAATTAGAAAAAGGTACTGAATCGTAGTGTTCAATATACACACAACTCTGAGTTTGGATTAGTTCTATTTTCTTAGGTAGCATTAGGTAGTGTTTTGTATTATAAATTGAAGAAAGTATAACCCACTTTTCCTTAAGCTAGTTGGTCCTCTCCTACAGAAAGTATTATTGTTAATTATTCCTTTTCCAGGCACACTATTTATTCCTTTATTATTTACATATCAAAATTATCATAAATAAATTTATATTTTTATTGTATCAATGCTCAAAACATTCAGTTGCTCCTATAGTGTAAAATCCAAGCTAAATCAGACAGCCAGGGCCTTCAATAATTTGACCCTAACCTACCTTTTCATGTGTGAGCTTTTCCCTTGTTCTCTCATATGAGCCTCAAATCCATTCATCTTGTCTATTTATTCTCTCTCACTTGCTTCACACCTTTGTACTTCTGAATCTTTCTGTCTATTCAAACATGTGTTTTCTTTTAAGCCACAATCTTTAATCACTCCACCTGGAGATATGCTGTCCTTCCTCAATTCCTAGAGCATTTATGGTCTGCATGACTGGTTCCTGGGATTGGCTCAACATGTCATGCATGTGTGTTTTATGTCCTTTCATATGAACTCTCAATAGGAAGAGATCACATCTTGAACTTCTGTGCATTTTGTTTCACATAGAATCTTTATTATTTCAATAATGATTATGATAATAATTCAGGCAATACATAGCTAGGAATTTCATACTGGAAAGGTTTTGATCTTTTTTTTGGTTAGTATGGTATTCCCCTCTTATCTGTAGGGGGACATGGTCTAAGACCTCCAGTGGATGCCTAAAACCACAGAAAGTATAGAATATCTATATATTTTTCCTATATATAATGACCTATGATAAAATTTTATTTGTAAATTGGGGACAGAAAGAGATTAACAATAACTAATAATAAAATAGAATAATTGTAATAATATACTATAATGTTATATATGAACATGGTCTTGTGGTCTCTTTTTCTCTCAAACTATTTTATTATACTGTACTCACCCAGGATTTCTCTTTCCTTATTATATTGAGGAGGATCTTCATTTTTTTTTTCATATAAAGGAAGCACTTTACAGTTTCTCTTTGTTATATCTGAACTGCTAGCATCACTACTTTTATACTTTGGGACCATTATTAAGTAAAATAAGGGTTACTTGAACACAAGTACTATGATACTGCAGAGGAGAACTGGTAACTGAGATGGTTACTGAGTTACCAATGAGTGGGTACTATATACACAGTAGATACACTGGACAAAGCAATGATTTACGCTCTGGGAGGGACAGAAGAGGACGGCATGAGATTTTATCATGCTATTCAGAATAGCAAATTAAAACTTATGAATTGCTTATTTCTTGAATTTTCCATTTAATAGTTTCTTAGTGTGGTTGACTGTGGGTAACTAAAACCATAGAAAATTAAACCATGGATAAAGGGAATGACTGTGGTGCCAATTACCATCTTTTTCAAGTTTATAAATAACCTGATAACTGAAATTAATCAGAACTGCTTTTCAGAATTTGCTTTTACAAAGATTTTAATCTATTGAAATGTTTATAAGTAAGTAAAAAAAAAACAAATATCTCAAAGGATATTAGGAATGGGATATGCATAAGTTAATGAATGGCTGCTATAATGTAGAAAGATGCTCATATTTACTTAAAATTAAAGATGTGATAATGAAAATAAAATTGAAATACCATATTCTACCTGTGAGACTAATAATAATAAAAAATTACAATTACCAGTGAACAGTGTGCACAAAGTTGTTGAGAAATGGGACCCTTTACTCACTGATCATGAGAATATAAATTTGGTATAATCTTTTTTGGAGTGCTATTTAGCAATATATGTAAAAGTTTAAAATTTACTTATTCTTAGGTCAAAGAAATTCACTTTTAGAAATTCTGTCCATGAATGTAGTCATGTAAGTACACAGACATGTCTATATGTGAAAGGATGTTCATTGCAGTGTTATGTATGATAACAAAGGACCACTTACTGCTTGTTCTTCAGTGGGGGATTAACCCAGGACTAAGTAACAAGCTGTGATGGGGCTGGAACATGGATCCAGCAAGCTACCTCCTTATTTACACATGCAAGCCTTTGCTGTTGCCAAATGAATTTACTTAGGGCCATTTTATTAGAAGCTCACCATCCTCTATAGACATTTTTCTGGTTTTTGGCCAGAGGAAAGAGTAGTTAGAAATAAGTCATGAACATCACTCCAGTCATTAAACCAGTCAGCAGAGACAAGACTAGAATTCCCATCTTCCTGACTCAATCCATAAAGCACTCTGCCATTTCTCATCTCAGTTTTGAGTTGACACACATTTATTTAACTTGGTTACATGACTGGAAAAAAGAAAATGTTCTAATGAATCTTTCAGGGTGTTCTGATAGCTGCTCTGTTTTGAAGTATATCTGATGAATGATTTATATATTAGATTTATTAAAAACACATCCATTTCTCTGAGACTTTGATGGATATTTAAAGGAAGAATACGGCATATTTAACCCAATCATTATGATTCCCCATAAATAGCTAAGGGATGGCCTACCTTTGGGTGAAAGATCAAAAAATGCTCTGAAAAGGTAAATGGACTTGGCCATCCTCAAGACATAGAAGCAGAAATACCACAGGAGATGGTCTTGGATCCATTACTTATGCTCAAAACTTTAGATTTCTTTTTGCAAAGGTGGTAACTGATTCTGCTCCTGCCTAGTTTTAACTTGTCATAGTCCCCTTTTATTTATACAAAATGCCAATTCTCAAAATAGGATACAAATACAAATACAGTACCTAGTGAGCTTAAGGAATGAAGAATAACAATGATCTTTCAAAAGGACAATGATCTTTCAAAATCAATGTTGACTATGACAGATTCCTAATTCTTTTTAGTAAACCAGCTCTAGAAGGGGCACTAGATAGATAACACATAAGGGTTCAATCCTCTCTCCTGTTTTCTACTTAAATTTCTAGTTAAATTTTAGGACAAACCAAAAAATATTCTAGAGTTTGGAAGAGAAAAATATGAAAAGCTTGCAAGCATGCAAGGTTTCAAGATTCATCTCTGCAAGCTAGGCTAATATATCTACCTGGATTAGTCTGCCAAAAATATGAACATATAAAAAACATCATAAATTAGTGAGATATCCATGGCTGTAATTTGTTTGCTGGATACCAGATGTGCTTATGATAGGAAAAACAGGTGGCTTTAAAATAGCTGAAGATGTGAAGTACTTGTATAACAGAATTTTTTGGTTTTAAGTATCAAATGGGTTGGTATCTTATTAGAGTGTGCAGTTTAAAAGAAGTGGCTATGATTTAACTTGGACCAATAATAAGTCTTCCCATTTTAGGATTTCAGTGTCCATTTAGGGAACTACAATACCATATAGTACAAATTCTTTATTAAATCAATGCATGCATTATCTGAAATAAAAGTTTTATTCAATCACTGTATTTTGATAGACTAGACTATTGAACACGTAGGAGATAATGGATTGAAGACAGTGTCCTTGAAGAAGAGCTCAGACCTCCTTTCTTACACATTCCCAGGAGACAGTTTCCAATGCCATCAAGGCATTCAGAAGGCTGGCAAGAACTGTGAGTCAGCCCTACGTGGTATAACAAATCAGCGCATGAGCCAGCTAACCGTATAACTGGTGAGAGGTAAAAATGAAATCATTCCTGCTTAAAATCTCTCCATGTCATCTTTTAACCTATTTAGGGCGATCAGCTCAGCTGGCTTTATGGCAGCCCAGCCAGGTGTATGGTAAGAACTCACTAGACGCCATCATCCAAGTTAGTAAATCTGTTTTTGCTCCCTGCAAGCTCTATTTGCTTGTCTTGATCCGTCCATCTCATTTACTGCTCAACAATTGGGGAAAGAGCAGGAAGAGGTCTTAGGAGAGACAGGAGAAAGAGTGTGGGGCTCCATAGGTAGGTATGCACAACACAACACAGATCCAGGAAAAATACGCTAATAGGCATTTTCACAGCCTGATTCACTTAAGCAAGAGGGAAATCAAGGTTTATTGAAAAAAATGCTCACTTTCCCATAACTGCCTCAAGCTCTCTGTGCACTGATAAGAGTTTTCTAACACACCTCTGTGTTTTGGAATTGTCATCAGCACAGACTTGTTTTGATACTTACAATCACTAAATCCTAAATGCTTCTGGCAAAGGGGCATAGTTAATAAAATCAAAGAAACAATACAATTGATTCGCATGTAGTTTTAGAAAGTTTTCAGAGCTAAAAATCAAATACACATTTGAGCAAAACCTTGCTATTGAAATATGGATGTGAGGGTCTGTCATCTAATGGCAACAAACATTCCTTAAATTTCAAATCTTAAACACATCACCCTTGATCACTGTGGATTTCTTGCAGCTATATTCTGATGCATATACCACCACAGAGCTCTCCAGGAAATGCTCCTTGGCAGCAGATCTGGGACATTATGATGCTAAACACTCACTAGCACAAATTGTGTAAAAAGATGGTTATGCTACTTTTTGTATTTACTTACACACATAAGCAGCATCGTCATATTAATATAAACTGTTTTGGTTAAAAGCCTGAGGAAGTGAAAGAGAACCAAGGGAATTGGCAGCCCCTTACCCCAGGAAGCATTTCCAAAACTACCCTTCCCATCAGAAGGATTTTGAATTTTCCAATCTCATGAAAGAGAGGAAAATTATTCTTGATTTGAGAGGAGTTGCCGTATGATTGTGTCTGCATTATCTCTGCACTTTTTACCACATTATTAACAAGAGGATAGGCCTAGCTACCCATCTCCTGCAGCAGGGTGGGCCCGAGGTTGGATCAGTTGCTCCATGTTCAGGTCACAATGTTGCAACCACGGTGTCTTCCACCAGAGGTCAAATGTAGTGCTGAAATACATTGGATTGCATGTGACAATGTTTTCTGGGCATAGAATAGGGTTGATTTATGAGGGAAGAGCAGAAATGAGTGAGTCCTGCAATACAGAGTGTCTTCATACCACCTGAAAATCCTCTGCCCATCCTAGCTAAAGTGGAAAAAAGGGAAATTTGCAGAGCCCTAAAAAGGCTTTCAGTCATTCTGCAGTGTGCACAATGCTCCTCACTTTGGCTTGGGATTAAGATCCTCTTGAAAAGTTAGCAAATCACTGTTTTCTTCCTATGAAAGGAGCCATTCATGTCAATGGGAGTTTGGATGTTTTGTGGGTCCTGGGATCAGAAAGGCCGAGTATACTTTTCCATTCTTAATAGGCTAGTGTTTGTCCAGTTGAAGTGCCCAATACATACACCTTTAAATGCTCCATTCAGGCTTTTAATGACTGCAAAAAAAAATTTTTTTTTTGAAATTTACATTGTCTATTTTCTCAATGCTGGGAAAGGGACAGCTTTTCTACCTTCTTCTCCTTAAAACTAACAATAGGAATTGGCTCTTGACGATTTAAACTCTTTCAGAAACCCTTGAATTTTAAAGCATCGTTTTATTCACTCACTAAGGAACAAAGTACCTATCCAAAATAAATAAACTTGAGATCTGGACAACAGAGATCAGAAAAGCAAAGTTAGGTACAAAAGAACAGTCTTCAAGAATCTCACCATAAAATACTGTGGAGTGGCTACAGGTGTTATTTGTGAGGACAAATAAGATAATGGATGTTGTGATTGTCTAAATTAGGTCTCCCCACCACCCCAAAATTCATATGTTGAAGTTCTAACTTCTCAGAACATGACTGTTTTTGAAGATAGGGCCTTTAAAAAAGGAATTAAAATAAAATGAAGTCATGGGTGGACCCTAATTGGATATAACTGTTATAAGAAAAGGAGATTATGATTTGGACAATGCAGAAACTGAGGGGTAACCATGTGAGGACACAAAGAGAAGACAGCCATCTGCATGCCAAGGGGAGCAGCCTCAGAAGAAACTAAACCTGCTGATACCTTGATCTCGGACTTCCAAACTCCAGAAATGTGAGGAAATAGATTTCTGCCATTAAAGGCACATAGTCTCTCATTTGTTATGACAGCCCTAGCAAACTAATACAGATTTGAAAGTACCTGGTAATTTTAAAGTATTATACAAATGCTAGTTTTCATCACTAGTAGTATGACTATTCTAAAAATAAGAGTGTAGGAGGAGCAGTATCATGAAGGAGCCAGAAGCTAGCCTGCACATTTGAAGCAACATAGTTCAATAAAACTGTGTTGAATGCTGATGCCCGGGTCTGGGTGTGCAAGATGAATAAGCTATGGTTATCAATCCCTAGCAGATGTCCTTGGGAGGCAGTTGAAAGAACCCAGGATGCTCATGGAAAAGGAATTAACTTCTTCTTGGACTTGGTGAGTGGAAGTTGGAGAGGGTTTGCAAAGTTTTTATGAGAACAAAGTGGCATTCAGTGCTCAGAAACTAAGGCCTTTTTAAATATATAGGGTGAAGGCACAGGAGAAAACATGTTCTGGGGCATTGATACAAGAAAGTGTGCTGTGTTGCTGGGACAAAGCCCGCAGTGCAATGGCAGAATGTGAAATGCATGGGGCAAATGGCAGGATTAGGCTTGAAAAATCAGTTGGTATCAGTTGGTGAAGAGCCTTTAATGTAGTGGGAAGGGATTTGGATTTTATCACGCAGGCAATAAAGGAGGAAAGTATATATTTTAAATTCTCTCCATTGTTCTTTACTTTCTGCATTTACCTGTGTTTTTTTTCCTTTATCTCCATTCCTTTATCCAGACTTCAAGGCTTTCTTCTCTCTTAGACTACCAGGTTCCATTGCCAAACACCTCCTTAAAGGTCATCTCTGGAGACTTCACTAATTTTCTGTGGACTGACATGTGAAAGATAATCAGTAGCCTGGATGCCCTAGACCTTGATTACCACCAATACGATGTATCCATTAAGGTAGGACCTTTTTGTAACTTAAGAACTGACAATAATGGTCACTCAGAAGCTTGTTCATGTTGGGACCAAAACATTGATTGATTGACTAGGTGAGTAAAATGTATCTAAAAGCTGATGTATACCCTGTGCTCTTGGTCTGGACATTCTCTCTCTGTCTCTCTCTCTTTCGCATCTGAATTAAAATAATATCCATCAAGTATGGAACACAGCCAAATTGTTAAAGACAAGTTATGAGAATAATTGCAAATACATGCATTCCTTGGAGAAGTTTTAAGAGGAATCTTCATTGATTCATGTTTCTATATCACAGAGAATAATAAAAGTCACTTTCACTCTTTATTCAAAATAAACTTCATCATATGTGTCAAATAGCTCCATAGATCTTTTAGACTACGGTGGGGAAGCTGCCTTAAGGATACCACAGATTATACATCTGAACAATTGTGTGGTGAAAGAATAGACCAAGTGTCTAAAAAGGCAAAAGTAGTCTTATTACCATATTTTCTGCTCCTGTGTACCAATGGGTATGTCTCTGATCTCCAACTTTATTTTCAGTAACCTAATACAAATCATCCATATGTTAGTTCAAAGTTAGTTCTCATGTGCTTGGAATTCATTCCTCTAACAAACATAAAAAATCCATTATATACTTTTAGTTATAGAAAGACAATATTTTTTTCCTGTTTTTTAAATATAACTGTTAATGTATATTAATTAAACAGATTAATGAGTTTCAGTGTGACATTTCCATAAATGCATGTATCATGTTTTGATCATGTTCACCTTCCTTCTGCTCCCCTTTCCCATTTCCTATGTCCCCTTCTCATTCCCTAATAGTCCCTCTTTTACTTTTAGGCCATTTTATTTTTTAGTTGCTGCATATGAAAGAATCATATCATACTTGTCCTGCTGCATCTGACTTATTTAACCCAACACAATGACCTCCAGTTCCATTCATTTTCCTGCAAATTACAGGATTTAATTTTTTATAGCTGAATAATTCTCCATTGTGTATGTGTACCATATTTTCTTCAACCAGTCACCTGTTGATGGGCACCTAGGCTGATTCCATATCTTGGCTATTGTGAACAGTGCTGCAATGAACATGGGTATGCAGGTATTTCTTATATGTTGACTTCATTTCCTTCAGATAAATACCTACGAGTGGGATGCTGGATTATATGGTAGTTCTACTCCTAGTTTTTTGAGGAACCTCCATGTTGTTTTCCATAGTGTCTGTACTACTTTACATTCCCACCAAAAGTGTATAAGGGTTCTTTACAAATCTACACCATCACCAGCATTTGTTATTTCATTTTTTGACAATAACCATCATGAGGAGGTGAGGAGAAATATCAGTGCAGTTTTGATTTGCATTTCTCTGATGGCTAATGATGTTGGGCATTTTTTTTTGGTATTTTTATTGGCAATTTGTATTTCTTCTTTTGAAGGGTGTCTTTCAAACCATTAACCTGTTTTTTGATTGTATTGCTTATTCTATTATTGATAACTTTTGTGAATTCTTTTTATATTCTGAATATTAATTCTCTGTCAGATGAATGGCTGGCAAAGATTTTTCTCCCACTCTGAAGATTGTCTCTTCACTTTGTTGATTGTTTCCTTCACTGTGAAGAAGCTTTTTAATTTGATGTAATCCTGTTTGTCAATTCTTGCTATTTTTTCACCTTTATTAATACTGTTATTTTATTTATTCATTCTTATGTGGTGCTGAGGACCAAACCCAGTGCCTCACATGTGCTAGGCAAGTGCTCTACCACTGAACTACAACCCCAGTCTCTCAACTTGCTTTTGTTTCCTGAGCTATTGGAGTCAGGAAATTGTTGCCTGCACCAATATCTCGAAGTGTTTCTTATGTTTCCTTCTAGTAGTTACACAGTTTCAGGTCTTACATTAAGTTCTTTGCTCCACTTTGAGTTGATTTATACAGAGTGAGAGCTAGGGATATAGTTTCAATCTTCTACATGTGGATATTCTGGTTTTTTTTTTTTTTTTAATATTGTTTTAGATGTTGATGGACCTTTATTTTATTCATTTATTTATATGTGGTGTGCTAAGAATCGAACCCAGGGCCTCACACATGCTAGGCAAGTGCTCTTACCACTGAGCCACAACTCCAGCTCCGATATTCTGTTTTTCCAGCGACATTTGTTGAAGATGCTGTCTATTCTCCACTACATGTTTTTGGCACCATATAAAGGCAACTCTTGGAGAAGCAGTATAGATCCAGAGGTTAAAAACACAAGTTCTGTTGTCAGATTACCCGGATTCAAGACCTGGTTCTCTAGTTTGCTGTGATTTAGTTCATTTTAATTCCTTTGCATCATAGAGAATTACAATGAAGATTAAATGAGATAATGCAGGGATAATGCATGAATAGTATAACAGTGGATGAAATCAACTAACTGTTATATTGAAAAGAACAGTCTCTGCTAAGTGTTAAGCCTTAAAATAGATTGTGAAAGCTTCAGAATGCATCTGTCTCTTTCTACTTGGTATGAAGTGAGTTGACAGAGAAACCATACAGAGTGCCAGATATGACTCATCTGTAACTAAAACTCCTCTGGTCAGTGTGGAAGAAATGATAATGTAATTGGTAAACCACAATTTCAGAAGAATCAGTCCATTTAACGTTTCAACCAGTGGTTCAGAAGAAGCTAACTTCATGCAACTCTCTAGCAGGAGCTAAAAGGTCAGGGAGTTTGTGTTGATGAAGAATGTTTTTTGAAACTTTGAAGCAAAACACGTGTTTAATATCTACATAGAAAGGTTTATTTTGGGTCCTACTAAAGTAAAAACACACAGTCCAGCTTTGCAGGAATAAGACCAAGAGATTTCCCAATAGTGTTGAGAATATTTAATGTGAAGAGTTCACTCCTCAAGCAGAGTGGTGAAGTTCTTATTTGCTGGTCCATGTTCTAAGTCAGCATGCCATGTGGATAATTTCTCCTCTGAATAAATGGGTATCAGACCCAGTGCAGGTGCCATCTTGTCCATCTGTGCTTCCAGTTATGTCTGGAACTCTAAAACACAGAACAAAGAGAGGTTGAGTTTTCACTGTTAGCCCTGCACAGAGTAGGTACAGAGTCAATAGTGTTGAATACATATATTTATCACTACAAAGTTGATTCCTATGGGAGTAAGATAGGGATGAGACTCTCTCTCATTTGAATCTGATACCCCAATCCCTTACATCTGGCCCTATGTATGTTTTACCTGAGGAGTCTTCCTTTATCATACCAAATGGAACTAATGTTGAAATATTTGCCAGGTTCTTTTTTTTTTTTTTAATTTTTTTTATCTGAACAGGAATTCTACTTGTGACACAATTGAAATAAAAAAAAAAGTCTTTCTCTAGATTGGGAAATGATATTCAGGTTAAGGTTACTTAAAATAAAACAAAGGAACACAACCCTAAAGAAACATTCAAGATGACCTCTAATAATAAAACCTGGCAATATCAGAAGGCATTTGTTGTTAATTTGATAATGTTAATCAAGAGGTAAAGTATGAAATAATGTACATTATAAACATGGTATTGGAAAAATATTGAGTATATCTTTTATTCATAGATAATAAAAGCACAAGAAGAAAACAGAATTCATTTTACAATATCATCTAACTTCTAAGAACAACAAAGTCTCTCACATGGCAGAATGTCCTCTCTAAATTGAGAAATTCTCTTGTAACTAAGACGTTGTGAAGTTGCCACATTAGACTAATGACCTTTAGTTATAATTGGATAATTCAATTTTAAATTGTCAAGAAATGGGATGAAATTCATAAAATTTGCCAAGAGAATAACTCTTTGATACACATTTGACAATTTGAAAAATATCACAGCATAAAAAAACAAAACAAAAACAAAAAACACCAAAAACCTTCTGCATTATCCAAGGGCAAAGCAAGTCCTTAAATATTCTATCCAAAAGCAGTCCCCTCATGATCTCAGGATTAAAAAATAGCTCAGCTGTTTTTGTTGACTTTGTAATATATTCACTTTAGGAATCTTTTAGAGTAATTTTATCAGTGAAGATTTTTATATGAATCTTGTCCCCCAAATGGGGCTAATTTTTAGCTGACCTTTATTGTAATGAAATTTAATAATACATCCACAATGAGGGCCAACCTTTTCAATTGTTAATTAAGAATATGGAAAAATAAGCAAATTATTTAACTGGGTAAAAATCATAATGTTTAGGAATTAAATATTTTGAATGTATGTGGATTAAGAAGATTGTTCATCTCTGAATTTATTCCACATTGGAAATTGCTGACACTCAAGGTAAATATTGATAGGAGTAGGACTGATCAATTCTGGACCTTCAGGGTCAAAGGACTTCATGTTTGGTGTAATAAGCAACTTAGTGTAGGTATTAGAATGTTTCAGTAAAGTAACAATTATTAAGGGTCAAGCAAAGTTTCTATTATAAACTCTGATTTGGGAGGCCTCTCTAGTTCCAGGGTCCTCAAAGGCATGAACAAATATGATGAAGCAATATGGTGGCTTAGAAATGAATAGAAAGTGAGTTACTAAACTCAAATTTGAGAAATTCAATTTTTCCATTCTTCAGATTCAAAACCAACTTTTACTTATTCACATCTCCAGACTTTTTTTATGGAATCTGTAAACTGAGGAAGCTTTAGATGAGAGGTAAATCTGAATTGCTGAATACTTTGAAATATTTTCTTTTGAAAATTACCTAGCATATTCAAACAGCATATAAATTATCAATACTACCAAAGGGAGCTCTGTATTGATTCAACCAGATATGGCTGAATGCAACAGCCTCTGCATTTTCCACTTGGCCCCATGTAGAGCATCAATACCACATGAGCATCATTCTCTTCCCACAGACATATTTGGTCATGTTGCCTACTAATTACTTAAGGTTTGCTTTTTTTTTTTTTGGTACCGGGGATTGAACTCAGGGGCACTCTACCACTGGGTCACATCCCCAGCCCTTTTTTTTTTTTTTGTATTTTATTTAGAGACAGGGTCTCACTGAGTTGGTGAGTGCCTCGCCATTGCTGAGGCTGGCTTTGAACTCGTGATCCTCCTGCCTCAGCCTCACAAAGTGCTGGGATTACAGGCATGCACCACAGTGCCTGGCTTAAGGTTTGCTTTTGAGCAAACATTACATCTTATTTAACAAATAAATGGTGTTTTAATTATTTTCTTTAAAATTTGCATTAGACATATTGTGATTTGAACTTCCAAAAAAGGAAAACCAAATAAATATAATACAAACTTAATATTTCATAATAAAATAATGATGCACAAATAATAGGTAACTGTTGATGCATATATTTTCTGGCTTAAAATTCAACAACATAATTGATTCCCTTATTGTTATTTGTCTTAAATTAACATGAAAAGTGTTCAAAATGATGGGTTTTGAGTTTGAGAAAAAGAATGGCTCTGTGTGTGGGGGGAGGTGCTAAAATAAATGGGTACTTTTACTTGTAATAGCTCCCACTAAACAAAAGTTCTGAATCTTCAGATCCTTCCTTGGTTGGACACTAAGTGCTCTACCCTCTGGTGACCTTTATTCTTGAATTTAGAATGTATAGCTACATTCAAACAACAGAAGTGGGCATTGATCAGTCAGGAAAGAAGCCATGCACTTTCAGTTTCCATCACATTAAACAAAATACTCATTAGTGCTTGGCATTTTCCCAAGCAGACACAATCTAGGTGTCCACTGAGGCCTCATTGTGCAGTTAAGAAGTTTAAAAAGACCTTCTAGACATCAGCTAGGGACAATTAAGTGATGGGTAAAACTACTCCGGGGTAAGAAGGCTGGAATTACCGGAAACAATATTGAAAATCAAATGCAAAGCAGACAAACTATTCTTAAGATCTGTTAGATATTCAAGGAGAGAAGGACTAAAATCCCTCAGCTTAATAATCATGAGCCTCCTTGAAGAAAGCATAGTACACTTTACTGTGGGAGTATTCAGTCATATTTAAACCAAATCACATCAAGATAGTTGGGGAAAATTCTCACGGAAATCTGTTGTCACAATGTAATTGTTCCTATCATTTATCCAACAAGGAAACTAAGTGCTAATATATTACTAACAGGTCATAATAATTTAAGCTAGCTCTGAAATCCATATCCATTAAAACTGTTGAAACATGTTTTATTGCTAAACATCCATCCCCAGATCCAAAACAGCTTCTAGAAGATATCACTGAGAGCAACTTCTTGCGCCCAGCTCAGATTGATTAGTCTGTTTTTTCAAATGTTTTCTTCCTTTCTTTCCTTTATTCTTTCTCTTCCTTCCTCTTTTTCTCCAATTCACCCATCCATCCATTGAGCATTCACTAAGTATAGCTGAGGCTTAGGCACAAATGGAGCTATAGGCAGCATACAAAGCAAAAGCTTTTGTATGATCTGTATGTTGCTGTTAATGTTAAAACAACGATATTTGAGAAATCTTAATTCAAGGCTAGTATATGAATTCAACTGCAAAATACATTCATGTTATCGTTCTTTACGTTCTGGGCAGGGTAATGGGAAGCAAAGCTTATCATGTCGAAACTTCTCTTATTTTCAGGAGACATGCATGGTTCAACTTTGGCTGATGTAATCTAATTTGCCAGCAAGTTCTCGGAATAAATGTGAAATATAAACTCTCCAAAGGATGTTGTGCAATCTATTCACAAGGAACACATGAAAAAACAGGCAAAGGGACAGAACCTATGCTTAACCCAGGATGTGAAAGCCTCTGTGAGGTTGTCACAATATACTCTGCTTTTTAACTCAAAGGTGCCATTCTATCAGCACTTAACACAGAGCTTTAAGTCCCAGAGCTAATAATGCTTCCCAGCTACAGCTGGATGCATCTGACAAGCAGCATGTACTAGGAATCCTCATAGGGGATAAGGTTCCTAACAGTCAACTAAGAGTTCAAATCCCCAAAGAGGTGCCCTCGATGTGCAGAGCACTTAACCCTTCGACCAGTACCAACATGACTATTCACAAATTATTGATGTCCCTAAATCCCTGGCAGATTGCAGATGGTTCTTGTATCCACTGAAGCTCAAGCATATGGCTACTAATGGGATAGATTAAAAAAAAATACATATACACATTCAGTCTTTGCTACATGAATGTAAAGCTACTGAAATGTTAGAAGGTGATTGAACTGGACTGAACACTGTTAAATACATGCTTAGCCTCATGTTATGGATCATTTCCATTGACATCTATCTGCATCCTTGGTACAGTTTAATTAAAGCTGTCTGGAACAAGTCTGCCCTCTAAATGATCGGCAGTGCAATGAAAAGGTGAAACAGGAGGAGGCTTGAGGCCTTATTGTAAAGCATTCAAATGACTGTGTCTGTGGTTAAGAACAGCAGCAGAGAAAAAATTCATTTCAAAATTAGCCAGCCCTATGCTTCTTTGCAAGAGAAAGCAAATTAGAAAAAAGAAAAAGAAAAAAGAAAAAGAAAAAAGAAAAAAAAAACCAAATTAATCTTGGAATTATCTAGAAGTTGGAGTAGGTAATACGAGATCTTAAGATTCAAGCTGGATCATGCTCTCATCCAAAACAGACACATCTAAAAATTATTTCTAAAGTAATAAACACTATAGCAAACTTTGTAATTTTTATTCTGTTTTGCAAAATATAACTCCCAAGTTGAAAATTTTCTTTAAAATAGTCCCTTAAGACAATTTTGCAACAAGATGACAGGAATGTCTTCTCTTTAATTTGGTTTTATAGTATATATACTAATAGCATGGCAAGTGGATAGTTTCAAATAATTATTTATCAGATACCTTTGCTATTTGTTTCCCTGCCAAGGTGCCAGGGAAACAAAACAGATGAGCTATGGATCCAGGCCACAAGAAATGTGGGACATGGTTAAGAGGTTAAATTTTAAGCTAATTATAGCTAATTATACATACATCTTTTCTGTGGCACTCTCTCCCTTTTATGATGATTTTATTAAAGAGATGTAAATTAAATTATGTTCTTTAATCAGAATTAATTGTACTTAAAAGGTATCCAAAGGACTCTGTTGTGTTTAAACATTTTACTCATTGGCTTCCCACACAGATCTAACAGGTTATAGTGTGGACTTTTCCCCCTTTTTAAAAAAATTATTTATTTTTTCAAGTTGCCGGTTTAATAAAAAGTATTATTTACAACAATTTTTTCTTCATACATGTATTTAGGGTGATCATGGATAACTCGTCTTCCATTATTCCTATTCCCTTGTCCCCACCTCTCCCTCCCCCCTCTTTGTTCTATTTGAAGCTCTTTCATTCCTCTCATTTCCTCTCTCTTGCCTTTATAAGTTAGTATCTTCATATCAAAGAGATCATTTAACTTTTGTTTTTTTTGGGATTGGCTAACTTCACTTAGCATTATTTTCTCCAACTCCATCCATTTACCTGCAAATGCCATGATTTTATTCTCTTTTAGTGCTGAGTAGTGTTCCATTGTGTATATATACCAAAGTTTCCCTATCCATTCATCTGCTGGTGGGCATCAGGGTTGGTTCCACAATCTAGCTATTGTGAATTGTGCTGCTATAAACATTGATGTGTCTGTGTCCTTGTAGTAATCTGTTTTTGAGTCCTTTGGGAATAGGCCAAAGAGTAGGATAGCTGGGTCAAATGGTAGTTCCATTCCCAGTTTTCCTAGGAATCGCCATACTACTTTCCAGATTAGCTTCACCAATTTGCGGTTCTACCAGCAATGTAAAAGTGTGCCTTTTTCCCCACATCCTTGCCAGCATTTATTGTTGTTTGTTTTTTTGATAGCTGCAATTCTGACCGGAGTAAGATGAAATCTTAAGAGTTGTTTTGATTTGCATTTCTCTAATTGCTAGAGATGTTGAACATTTTTTTCATATATTTGTTGATTGTTTGTATATCATCTTCTGAGAAGTGTCTGCTTAGTTCCTTGACCCATTGACTTTTCCTCTTCATTTCATATTTATTTGATATTTAACACATAAAGGACATATACCCTGTGCCTGATCACTACCCTTTCTGCCAAAATAACCCTATTTCTCTGTTCCTTTTAACACGTTTATGCATCTATTGGAAAGTTAAACGTAGTACTAAGTCAGAAAAGCATCCCTAAGTTCACTTAGGGTGCTACTGAGAAGTGTGCATTATTTTAATCCTGATGTCTAATAGAAATGAGTCAGACCTAGAAGATATCGCATTGAAGCAAGTAAGTCCTACATTAAGGTGTATTCGTCAGGGCAACATCTATTGAGTGCTCAATGTGCACTGGCACTGCGGTGGGAACTCTGGGGAGCAGGAACCAAACGCAAGCTTCTTCCATGAGCTTATCAATTGGGAAGATGTCTACACTGGAAGTCACCAAGGAATGACTGAGTTAGGTGAGTAAAAAACAGTGACACTGAAAGGCTTTCTGAGGAAGATGAAGCTTGAGCTGAACTTTGAAGATTGAGGCCAAATGTCCAGGCCAAAAGTGTTCTAACAGGCACATGATGGTGAGAGGCCAAGTTCAAAATTGTGCTACCTTGGGTTGATGCTTCTTGTTAAGGATTTTGTCAGTTGGCTTCTAATCAGGAGGAAAATCCCTTTAGTTTACTTTAAATAGAAGGAATTTTTTTACAACTATTTATTTATTTGCTTTAGTTGTACACAATGAACGCATTTATGTTTACATGGTGCTGAGGATCGAACCCGGGCTGCGCACTTGCTAGGCGAGCACTCTACTGCTAAGCCACAACCCCAGCCCCTAAATAGAAGGAATTTAATACAGGAAATTGACGTTATAGGGGATGAAGGGCTAGGATGACAAACAGGAGTTAGTTTAGCAATTTGGGGTTTAGCAAGCTCAAGAAGTTGCCAACAATGCTTGGGTTGGAATGACAAGGAGAAGGTAATGTTTCAGAATCCAGAGACCCAGGTCACCAATAAAAGATGGAATTAGAGAAGGCCTAACCAGGTTTAGCTGGAACAAAAGAGAAACAAAAAAAGCAATCATTATTCAAAAATATGCATGAGACTGGAGATGACAGTGTATGCCTACAATCCTAGCAGCTAGGAGATTGAGGCAGGAGGATCTCAAGTTTGAGGCCAGCCTTGGCAATTTATTGAGGCCCTAAGCATATTAGAGAGACCCTGTCTCAAAATAAAAAATAAAAAAGGCTGGGGATGTGGCTCAGTAGTAAAGTGTTCCGGGATGTGATTCCCAGTACCAAAACAATACAAAACAAAACACCCAACCAAACAACAACAAACAAGAGAAAAGAAAGAAAGAGAAAAATACACACAAAGTGGAGAAGAGGGAATAAATATCCTGGCTTCTGGCTTCTACCCCCAGTCTCCCTCCAGTGTCTCCCATTGGCCATGTACCGCCCAAAGCTGATAAGGAGCCTAGGAAAAACTATTTGAGAGGTCAATCTCCCTACAGTACAGAACAGAGTAGTAGAAGGCAGGGAATACTTACAAGAGCAAGAAGGTAAATGGTCAGCAAAGGAACTAATACAAAATAAGGTAAGATCGTTATAGCAAGATCCCATTATGTAAAGGATTTTGAATACCAGGGATTAATGTTTAAACCAAATAAGTAAGAAGAAGCCATTTTAAGTTTTTGGAAAGGGGGAATACAGAATGAAATTGGTATTTTAGGACTATATGGCCAGAGTATGAAGAAAATTTATGGTAGGGTGACCAGACAGGCAGTAGTAATAAATGAAAAGGACCATAAAATGTTAATATTCTTTGCCTTGAAAAATGGAGTATATTTCTTTTCCCCTTGAATCTGGGCTGGCCTATGGAAGAAATGATGCTATGCTAGTTCTGAGGTTAGCCTATAATAGGATTGGCAGATTCCATCTTGTTATCTTGAAGCCCTGAATTGATACAAGAGATTCAACCATCTTATTGAAGAGATGGTGTGGAGAGGCCTTGACAATAGGGCAGGCACAAGTGCCCAGCTGAGTTCAGCTGCTCATCTGTCCAGTTGCCTGGTTGTTGCTCTGCAAGGCACCAGGTATGTGAGTGAAGCCACTTCGAACCCTGAAGACAAGCTGCTAGATGAATTTCAATGGATGACTCTTGCTAGGTGGATTTCAGTGGGTGCCTCTTTTTAATGCCACATGGAGCAGAGTTGCTTGACAAAGCATTATTCAAATTTCTGATCCACAAAATCATGAGATGTAATGATTGTTATTTTAATGCATCAAACTTTGTAGTATCTGTTACACAGCAATATATAACTAGAATGAAGGCTATGGAAGGTTTTGCTGTAATATGAACATACTGTGATAAGTCCCCAAATTAGATTTCTAGTATTAGGAATGGAGAAGAGAAACATTTTATTTTATTTTATTTTTTAAAGATCCTGCATTTTCCTTTGTGTTTATAATGGGCTGACAATTTGTTTTCAGTAAAAGGCCAGATAGTAAATATTTTTGGTTTTGTGGGCCATATGGTCTCTGATGCAGCTACTCGATTCTGTTGAAGCCACAAGCAGTATGTAAATGAATGATACAGCTGAGTTTCAATAGAATATATTTACAAAAACGGGTGGCTACCTAGAGTTGGCTATGGGGCATACATTGCTGACCCCTGGTTCATAATGTTTGTGGTGCTAAGGAAAATTCAACTATGGATATACTATAGATAGATGGCACACAGGAATGGAGCTTTATGACATTCCAGGACTAGGGACAGAGATGGAAGAATAGACAAATATTCTGGATGAAGGAGTAGAACACTGGTGTTGTACATTATTAAATTGCTTCTGCTTCTTTGTTTCTTTTAAATATTTCTAGAATAATTGGTAAACACTTCAAGTGACTAGAAATTGGCTCCATTGAACCAGGGAATTTATAATCTAGAGAGCAAACTCAACCAAATTTTCAGATCTATTAATGGCAGTTCTGGGTCCACTGTCAATAGTTTTCAGCTTTGTGAAATTTCAACCTAATATATTTTATGAGTAAATCAGACTGTTCTAGAACATTTTTTCCCTAAGTGTGGCTAGTGCCATTCTAATTTTTATTTATATCACATTCATGATTTATTTGAGCAATTATGAGTTTGGCAATATTTCTTGCTCATATTTGAAGAGCATCTACAACATTAATCTCCAAGTATTTATATCTCAAACTATCCTGAAAAGTCAATGGTTATTTCCCATAATTTATGATATATTGAAGGCATTTTATCATGCTATTTACTGTTATGTCATGGGAAAAAAAGTGTGACCTTTGAAGAAATAAAACAAGCAGCTTTTTAGTCCTCTTGCATATTTGTTAGGTTTATGGATATTTATTTAGGCTTTAGAAAAATTCTATCAGGGAGCTAAACAATTTAGACCCACACAGCATGTAAATTCTATTAAACAAGGGCTTTTTACCCTTTCACCTCTTGCCCTATGTGTGCTTGTCACAGTGGTACAACTATTCAGAACAAACACTAATAGTCTGCTAAAAAATCTTTGATATAACTAATGAAGGCATGGAATGGGACTCTAGTGAATATTCAATGGAGTCTTATTCATTTAAGGCAGAAAATTGTTTGAGCAGTTCTGTTGGGGCACAAAAAGAGCAACCTGGTTAAGAGGTGAAGCCTTCTTATAGTTCCTGCATTTGATAAAATACAGACCTTGCAACATTCCCTCCTGGACCCATGACCTCAAGCCCTGACCTTCAGACTTTTCCTCCTTGAAAGTGAAATGATTAGTGAGGTCCTTCTATTCAAGATGTTAGCAGTTTCTGCTAAAAGGAGGATTTTAATACTACTAAATTGCAAAGAATTACGAGGCAAGGTTTGCTCCCAGATACTGAAACAAACCCAGTGGAAGCTGACTACATAAGCTCCTATGCAGGACCATCTGTTTAACTCTAATAGCATTTTATTTTTTTCATCTTTGTAGCTTGGTTTCAAATCCTGTCTGGGACACCTGCTCAATGTGAAATGAGATTGGCGGGTCTCAGTCCATTTGTGGCTGGCTGAAATTTTCCATCTTCCTTTCCAGAAAAATGGTCCATAAGGAAATTAAGTGAAAAGAGTTAGACGTCACACATGGATTCACGTGTAGGTTTACTGAAGGCCTAGATAATCTTCCTGTGTGAAAAGTACAATATAAATTCAACACTGGTTCATTGGTTCATCTACTTTGCCTCTCAGCAGCTCTCTAACACCTGAGGTATCCTGTATCCTGAAGATGATGCAACTTTAGGGACATCTTTTTAGTATTCTAAACCACTGTATAATTTGAGCTGAGATAGTAACATGGTTTGAAATTGGCTGTGATTTGCTGCTTCATTTAAAGAGGGATGGTGTATGAAAATAGTATAAGAGGTACGTGTTCTGTGCTTTTTTACATTATGTAAATAGATCTGAAGTCTCTGGAAGTAACAATTAAAGAATATTTATAGTCCAAGAGTAAACAGATTAGAGGCCTTCAGACCATACATTACCCAAGAGAGAAAGCAGATCACCATAATTTATTTTATCCCAAGGCAATATTACCCTAAAGTAGTATGAATTCTGATTTCAAAAGTCAATACGTTCTTTTCCATATAAATTTAAAACCACCAAAAATTTCACTGAACTTACTAAATACACAATTAGTTTCTTGTTACAGATAATGTCTATTGATCCAAAGCTGGTTTGTCAGCATGGATTAGTCAAAATCGTCAGGGATTGAGATCCAGATGGCCCAAGGGATCGTTTCCTGGGCTAGGAGTCTTCCACCCTCAGGACACAGTTTCCAATACTTACAGGAGTTTTGAGAGGCCTGTATGACAGCTGGTATGAAGCAAACCAGTACATTCAACTAGGCCCCTTGCATAGATTCATTGTCTTTTATGTTCAAAGACGTTGCCACTTACTGAGTGTATGTGTAAGGTGAAAAGTTATTACAAATCATTACTGTATCAGCAGTCCTCGTTATTATTCATAGATATGTCCATATTTATAATTTATCATGGTAAGCAATAGCAATTGCTATCTTCAAGGTCTGCAGTATCTGCTTATAGAATATTTATCTCTAATGGGGAGCACAGGAGGATTAGAGGAACACTAGAATGGCCAATGGGGAGGGAGGGGAAGGGAGGGGGCAAAAGGGTGAAGAAAAAAAAAAATGTAGAATGAGATGGATATCATTACCCTAAGTGCATGTGTGAAGTCACGAATGGTGTGAATATACTTTGTAGACAACCAGAGATATGTAAAAATGTGCTCTATAAGTGTAACATGAAATGTAATACATTCTGCTGTCATTTATAACAACTTAGAATAAAAAATAAATTTGGAAAAAAAGAATATTTATCTCTATATGGCATTTTCCCTGCAATCTAAACCAGCTGATCTCTGATTGGTTGTCCCAAGCTTTGATATATATATACATATATTTTTTGTAGAATAAACTGTAGAAAATGTCTCTTCTAGACTCCATGTGTGTGCATCTCCTTTCTTTATTTGTCTTTCAGGTATTTTCTAAAATGTAGGTTACAATGTTCTAATATTTTCTCATTAGATAATAACTCCAGATCTAAAGTCCTAACCTTATGAAATACTGTCCCTGGTGCTTCCTGACTATATGATTATCTTTCACTGTTCATAGTCTTTAACCCACTCTGGTCATCCATAGTGATCCATTGGGTGGTACGTGTCTCCTGCTCTAGGGCTACATGATCTCATCACTCCAAGTTCAAGAAACAATTTGAAGATCTTCTTCCCTTAAGCCTCAATCGGTTGAAGCTCTTAATAGCTTTGCTTATTGAAGGTGAGTTAGACAACCTTATTTTTAAGATCTTTCTAGTTCTCACCCTATAGATTTTGTTGTCAAGAGCCAAAAAACCTGTTTTTTTCCTGTCTTGATAGAAAGATTAATAAGTTTTTGGTATAAAAATAAAGTCATTCTTAGGGAAGAAAGAACCCCAGTTACCCTGGATTAAGGAAAAGAGATTATAGCTATGTGATTTTGAACAAGACTTAATGTCTTCATCTGTGAAATCAGAATAATACTTAATTTCTTTTGGATGTTGCGAGGATTAAATAACTTAACATATAGTTTCTGGCACATTTAGGTTACATTATTAGTAGTATCATTGCCACCAAAGTGAGATGTAGCCAGCTTGCTGCTGTTTTGGTCACCCAAAACAATAATTAACCCCCAGTAATAATACATCCCCTGTGTGGCTTTATTTATGAGGTGGAAATGTGTAGTTTTCCTATTCTGATGTCCTTTAGAGAAATAAAACCAGATAATTTAGTCAAGGGGATTCCATTTTTTTCCTGTAGGTGGACAAGGTGTGTGTTGGTAGGGAGGGGTCATGGAGCTGGAAAGGGAGAGTGGGAGTGTGAGAGTATGGAATTCTGACACTCTGACCAAGCCAAAGAATGCACCTAAATTCCTAGGTGGGGACTAGAAATGCAAGAGAAAGAAGACACTAATTAACAGAAAGTTCTGGAAGGAACCTGACTTTGGAAGAGTGAACCTTTCAACTGAACAAATAAGGAAGAATCCCAAAGGAGACAAAATGTGTTAGCCTAGACTCTTTTGCACACATAGACAAATTGTAGTCTGCTAAAAAGTAGAGATAATGAGGGCCCATAAACCAACATAAGGCAAGGAAACAAATTTCTAGAAAGATTAGACTATCTCTAAAGTATAAATCTCTAGAGGAATGTATTTGTTTTATATTTATGGGATTCTTTCAGTTAGCATATTTTACTTAAAACTGAGTTTATATCACCTTTTTTTCTTAACTTTATTTGCACTCAGAACTCTGCTAAAATAAATTGGTAATCTGGAACTACATAGGTCTCAGTTTGCTCTTGCCATTGGTCAGATACAAATAATCAATAAATAAAAGAACCTCACATACACAGACCTTGGCATGAAAGATATCATGAAGATTTACAATTATGCTAAACCAGGGAAAAACTTGGGAGTAATCAGCACAATACATTTTTCTCTCCATTATAATCAGTTTTTCAGTCACCATATCGATAAAACTTTTTCTCCTTTTTCACAATGGTTTACAACTTAAATAATTTAATACAACAGTTGTTATATTTTTATTGCAAGCTTATAAAACTGGTTCCATAAGTCTTTTCTATGTAGTATATTACCAAAAACTGACAGTAGAGAAGGGGAACTGATGATTACTAAAACTGTAATTCAATCTTCAAGTTCTGAAGATGTCATAAAAATGTCTTCTGCTTTACTTGCATGTGGCAGATACTATCAGGATGCCTCAAATGAACTCTCCGTGGGTATTCAAGCTCTCCTTAGGCATTATTTTATATACAATAAAAGTGGGACTTCACAATGAAAATGCAACTGTGATTCAAGCCCAACAGTTCTTTTATCAAATAGGATTTTCTTTTATGAAGTTCCATGTTAGAATTAATTTTGATATCAATGCCTGTCAAGCTGTGGAAATTGAACTGAACCAAGTGAGTCTATTCCTCTTTGCACTGACTTTTAGGAAGTGGTAATTAGAAGAATTGCAGGAAAAAATTGTACTGTGCTAAAGAAAATTTAACTCATTAGTCTACATATTGTCACTCTCATGAAAAGTATAGGAGTGGTGAATAGCAACATTCTGTAAATGCCTATTTTTCATATGTTTTAAAATCCATTGTTTATCACATTTATCCTGCCATATTAGCTTTCAGGAAATAATTTTCTAATTCTGAATGATTACTGCTATGACCTGAAAAGGTACAAGAAATTTAGTAACAGACTCCTAAGGTGTTTGTAATTAACAGTGCCCCACAACACTTAAAATACCTGCATGGAAGGGCGTACTTCCTTGGATAGGAAGATTTGCTACTTAATCTGTACTTTCTTGTCAGCTGTTGTCATTCAGTGGTCTTGGCACATCTCTACAGACTTCCATCTAAGAAAAAGAAGCACCAAATTTCCCAAACCTCTTCTTTATATGTCAAACATGCAGTTAATCTACTGATGTGCTGCAAAAGAAATTTAAGAACTGTTATCTTTCTATTAACAATGTCACTTTTCCTACTATATTTACACACTACAGCAACACTGTACAAAATCTTTATAAATCTTCCCAGGATGAGGATAAATTTGCTTTCTGAGAGAGGTGGAAGAATTGAACTTTGATAATATGGCTGCCAAGAGATACAGTGGAATAGTGAAAAATTTCCATTTATCCTCCAGTCTGAGAGAATGCAGGAGGCACCATGTGAGTTTCTGTAGTTTCTATCTCAGCTGATGCAACCCTGGCCAATTTCAGGAGGAGTGAAAGGTCATATACACCAAGTGAGTGGTGTTTCATTCTCACCACAATGGGGTGACTAATCACATAACATTAGGAGAATTACAGTGATTGTAGCAGTCTGAACACGAGGAGATTAAACAATAATGTCACAGCCATGGCTGTGATGGTGGTGATGAAAAGGAGGTCACACAGCCCTGGGTTTGATTGGGATTCTGGAAACCTATGGTGAAAGATATTTTGCCCCTTCCAAGTTAGCTTTTTCTAAACCACTTCTGTATTAAATAGAATAAATGATAGTAACCCATTTTAACAGTTCCTAGTGATGGAAGGGGCTGGAACATTTTCTTCCTGAATGCTGAAGTCTTATTAGTCCAGAGGAAAAGTTCATCCTGGAATCACTGTTTGCTAGTAGGCCTCTACTTTTACAGTTGTTAGCTTCTGCTCCCTACATGAAACTTTAATTTGTTCACTCCCATTTTATTTTTCTACATATGTAATCCCTGTAGTGGATTTCATTTTCCCTTAGAAAATTTGAGGAACAACAAAGGAGAAGAGGTTATTCCTTGGTATTTTTAGATTCAGGAAAAAATGATTGCATGTTTTAAAGTAAAAAAGAAAAAAAAAATTGTCAGGCACTGGGTTTAAGGTGCAGTGAAGAACCAATAACTCACACAGCGCCTACTGTTTAGACAGTTGGTATTTTCACATTTTGGAGCAAATTAAGCTTAATTGTCTCTCTGTTGTCCACTGAGTTAAAATGCCTTGAAACATGAGTTGTTTTCCTGAATCCAAAGAGAAGCCATGAATTTCTAGGGGAAATGGACCTATTTTCAGCCCCCAAATTTAGCTTTTTAGGTTTTATCTATTTATTTATGTTGAGAAGCACTTATGAATCAAATTCCTCAAACACAAAATACACAGAAGGAGATATGACTTGGAAAAGAAAAAAAATAAGGCTTCAATCATATTTATAAACTAAAGGTAGCACACTGAATTTTACTGGGAAGTCATAAAGTAGTGCTGGTTGACGAAATAAATGAAGTAGTACATATATTCCGTGCAAATTATGCCATAAAGCAAAGAGTCTCATAGGTTGCAGCTGAGGCATCTGGAGAGTTTTGAAAGATTTTTTTTTTTTTTTTACTTCTTAAAATATGATGCAATGGTTTAATATGGAGGTAATGAAGGTGGTAAAATCTATGGCAAAATCTGATTCATGAAGAAAAAGCTCAAAACTTTTTGGCACAGTTCAATAGAAGTAGTACCAAGTGCTTTTTTAAATACTATGTTGTCAAGCCCAGCTGCTATGAGGTTGTGTAATTCCAAACTGAGTCTTGGTGATTTATCTTGTATGCTAGTAGCCCACATAGCCTGGCTGATTAGATCTGAGCTTGGTGAGGGAATTTGGGGCTCAAAAATACTGGAGCTGTAAGTACATTTTAAACTTTCACCTGCTATATGAGTATTTATATTGGGAAATTGCATGACTACCTTAACCAAATAGTTAATTGAATGTGTATATCTTTATTTGATTCCTGAACCACAAGAGGTGATGATGATGATGATGATAACAATAACCCAAACTAGCATTATTAAATATATATATAAGCATTATATTAGGTATGTTACATGCGTTATCATTTAATCTTCACAACATCCAGAGGCTATCTTTTATTATTACCCCAATTTTACATGGATGAATTTAGATGAATAAATTGGGGCTCAGAGAAGTTAAATAAGCAGACTTTCCGAATTGGGTGAAAATTTGGGCTCTACTGAATTTCAGAAACATTTTGGGATAACAAATTGAATCATCCTGCTCTTCTGTGATTATTGGCTCTTAGCAGCAGTGCAGCTTTAGGAATCAATATAGGGCATGAGTTCTACAAATGTGCCTCTTAATAAGTTAATAAAACAGAGATATTCTCATTGCCTCTCCATCAAAGTTTCAGGGGGAAAATGAGAATATTAAATGCAGTACGATAGGGAAGATCTGCTCCATTTGCTCTGCAATGATAATCTTTTACAAAAGAGGATTTTTATTATTAATTCTTTGCCTTCTGGGGATATTATAATTTTCTAGAATGTAGAACTGCCTTAAGCACAGTAATTTGCTGAGCTAGACTGAATCTCAAAATGTTTCAAATGAGCTGATAAACAACTGCATAATTAGCCATTATTAGATCAAGTCTGTACATTACTGATATCCACATGAACAAACCATTGGATAGGCAAATTGTAGATATAGTTTTAAAAACTAAGAGCCTGTGTTATATTTTTACATGCTTTGTAAGTAGTCCTTTAAAGAATTAAAAACCACATTTCATATGCCTTTTTTAAAAGGAAATTTAGATTATTCTATCAAATAAATCCTTAGAGACTTAATCATTAAACACATACTTCCATGTATGAATAATGAAGGATTTGTGTGCTGAATGCAACTCATGCTCTAAACATGCCTGGATGGTGGGATTTTTCTTTTCAGTTTAAACTTGCTTCAAATCTTTTACTTGCATGGGTAATGCTCTTTCATCCCCCTTTGAGTTTTAATTTAAGCCCAGAGTATGAAATACATTTGGCCCTGATTATGAAAATAAAAGGTTTTGCATGCCCAAATCAGAAAGGGAAAATACAGTCCATTTTTATGCTTAACCATACATTTTGTTCAAGTGGTTAGCATCCAGTCCAGAACATATTCTTGTTGCAGTTAAACCCCTCTTTCCTCTCATTTTTCTAGGATTGGATGCTCGGTCATAAAATGTTGCCTGAGTTGGAATTTGTCACACAGAGTCACAACGTAGGTGTAAATTTTTGTTTTACTAAATATTAAAATCAAGCTAGGTACAGTGGCACATGCCTGTAATCTCAAGGACTCAGGACACTGAGACAGGAGGATCTCAGGTTTGAGGCCAGCATCAGCATCTTAGTGAGACTTTCAGCAAGTTACTGAGACCCTGTCTCAAAACAAAACAAAACAACAAAACAAAACAAAAAAGCCTGGGAATATGGTGGTAGCATGCCAAAGGATTCAATGCCCAGTACCACCTAAAACACACACATACACACACACCAAAACAAAACAAAACAAAAAACACCCAAACAAATAAAAAGCACACACACACAAAACAAAAAACAAAACAAAACAACTTAGCCATTTTGAGGAACTAATAAAGAAAAGAGAAGTTTTCAAAAAGAAACAGTTTCCAAGCTGGTTTTATCTATCTATCTATCTGGTAGTAGGGATTGAAACTATGGGTGCTACAACTATACAACTATGAGCTACAACATTTTAATTTTATTTACAACAATGAGCTATATGCAACTATGAGCTACAACCTTTTTATTTTATTTTAAGGCAGGATCTTGCAGTTAATTTAATTGAAACAAGATTGTAGTTGATGCTTTAAACTCAGAAGCTACAAAACAAAAATGACAAAAATGATGTCACATTTGAATGAAAGATAAACTACAATAGCAATTTTCCTGAAGATTTCCAAAACTAGAAAATTGATGCTTGGTGTAAAATGGTTGAGCTGGGCACAGTGGTACACACCTGCAATACCAGTCGCTTTGGAGGCTGAGACAGGAGGATCTCAAGTTCAAGGTCAGCCTCAATAATTTAGCGAGGCCCTAGGCAACTGTCTCAAAATAAAAAAATAATAAAGAGCTGTGTGTAAAGAAAAATCAAACTATGTCCTTTTTAGAAAAATGGATGGAACTAGAGACCTTTATACTAAGTGATATAAGTCAAACTCAGAAGGTCATATGTTTTCTCTCATATGTGGAAGCTAGAGAGGAAAAAGGTAAAAAAAGATGGGGGTGTATCTCATGAAAATCAAAGGGAGATCTGTAGAGGAAAGGGACCATAGGGTAGGAGGAGAGGAGGGAGGGAGAAAGTGCTAAAGGATTATATTGGCCAAATTATATTTTGTGCATGTATGAATATGTAACAACAAATTCCATCAATATACGTAACTATAATGCATGGATAAGAAACGTGACAAATAAAGTGCTGGGGATATAGCTCAGGAGCAAATTGCTCCTGGGTTACATCTCCAGTACCCCAACAATAAATATTTTATAAAATAAAATAGTTGAGACGTCCTCTAGATTTGGTTGGTGCAGATTTGATCATTTCTGAAGGTTCTTTACAGATCATTCATTCTGTGACTTTTATCAATTGGTATATCAGATACCAGAGCATAGTAAACTGCCAGTTTGAAACTATGCAATAGGCACAAAGCCATGGGAAAGCCTAGCTGGCCAATAGAGCCATCAATATATTTTAAAAAGTACTTAGACTTTTCACAATTTCAAGTCTCTAAAAGGCGTATGATCTTCTTATGCTTTCCATTATCACTGGTCTTCCATCTGATATCAGTAATAGCCTTAGGTAAAATTTTGTTGTCTTGGGTTCAAGTTTTGGTTTTATTTCAATGATTGTTAATCCATAGTCTGATTAAGTGTTAGCTTTAAGTTATTACAGATCTTAGATCATTGTTACTGTTCCTATCCTGTATTTATATTTATTCAATTAGTACTCTTATTTTAAAAATTGGCATTTATTTTTTTGTGTTTGTGCACTTGTATGGTTGCAGCAATAGACTTATTTTATCCTCAAAGTTAAGGGAGTTAAGACCATCCAGGCTACCAATCCCACAAGGAGTGCCAGTTTTTCTCTTTCTAATAAACCAACTTGGGTCAGCTCAACCTAAGCTACAGTGAAAAAATAAGATCTTTGGTGAATAAAATAGCAGCAATACTTACTGTTGTGTTTTTAAAAAGCATTAGATAGTTTTCAACTATTTTATAATGTTCTGATTTTGTCAGGAACATTTTGTCTTGTGTATTTTATAGGAAATTTTATCTTTATTTTTGTGTCTTTTTTTGTACTACACTCAAGAAAGTGACATGAGAATTCTCTCAAGTCCAAGATACCTCATTAAGATTTTATTAATGAGACTTTTTAAAGGCAGTCTCTCCCTAAAAGTGAAATTACACTTGGTTCAAAATAAATCAACTTACATAATTAACAATCTGTGTTGATTTAAGGTTCTGCAGTTGAGAAACTTTAAGAAGATTTCAAATTTGGAACAATATGCTGCTATAGCCCCAGAGTAAGAATTTTATTCCTAATTTGTACTATCACAAAATGTAATGCTACGTATTTTCAGAATTAGGTAAATATTCCAGAAATGTGGTCATTGTTGGGATGGAGCTTAATGCATAAATAAAATAAGCTAGAGAAAAATTTCACTAAATTTTATTTCAGTTTCTTGTTTTCCCATCATTTTTTCATCACTGTCAAAACATGGTTTGCAGTTGAGACATGCAAAACAGTGTATTTGACATTTAACTCCCATATAAACTTTGTAGTCAAAAAGTATTTCTCAAAAATATCTAATTTTTTTAATGCATATTGAATACCTGAGTTAGACTTTTGATCTGAAAGGATTTGAAAAAACCTTCAAAATGTAAAGTGTTTGTATTTTTTCATTAAAACTATCCAGAAACCAACTGAAAATACAATTGACAATACTATAGTCAAAGCATGGGAAAAGGACCCAGCAATATAAATAGTTTCCTTACAAATGAGGATGGAAAAGTATTGCAAAATAAACTACCCAAGTCAAAAATTAACAGACCATGGTCATAACTATAATTTCTGACTTATATGAGGAATAAGTAAAAAGTACAGGCACAAGAAAATGTGAACCTAATTTTTTTCCCATTTCTGTAGTAAGTGTTTATTGAACACCTACAATATGACAGATCACCAAGCTAGATGCTAGGGAATATTGTAAGGAACATAACACACCTGGTCTTTTTGTTAAAATTAATTAATTTATTTTAATTAGGTATATATGACAGCAGAATGCATTTTGAATCATTGTACATAATTGCAGTACAACTTCACATTTCTATGGTTGTACACAATGTAACATCACACCATATGTGCAGTCATACATCTACCTAGGGTAATAATATCCATCTCATTCCGCCATCTTTCCTGCCCCCTCCCTACCTTCCTTCCCCCTCCCTACCTTCCTTCCCCTTTGCCCAATCAAAGTTCCTCCATTTTTCCCTTGCCTTCCCCCTCCACATTATGGATCACATCCACTTATCAGAGAGAACATTCGGTCTTTGGTTTGTTGGGATTGGCTAACTTTACTTAGCATGATATTCTTCAACTCCACCCATTTACCTGCAGATGCCATAATTTTATTCTCTTTTAATGCTGAGTAGTATTCCATTGTGTATATATATCACAGTTCTAAATTGTTTTAAACAAATTTCACAGTTGATAATTCTGCCTCAGGGTTTTTCCATAAAATAGAGTTTATAATTAAGGATAGGAGGTCATGAATCACCAAAAGCAGTCAACAGACAGCTTCCAGAGAGGGAGAGAGAGAGAGAGAGAGAGAGAGAGAAAGGGGGGAGGGGGGGAGAATGAGAGCGAGCATGAGAGAGGACAAGAGAGTGAGAGAGAGCACAGAGCATCTATAGATAACCTGGACTGGAATCTGTGCAAGATGTTTGCATAGGCAAATAAGAGCTATGAAAGAGTAGATAAGAAATTTATTTCAATTATTTTACTAACACCAGTAGTGAGAATAAAGATCATTTGGATTTAAGCTTTGTTACCATTATACCAATTATACTAGTCCTATAAAATATATTGAAGTATAGTGGTGATGGTTTCTTAAAATATTAAATATAGAATTACCAAATGATCCAGCAATTCCACTTCTGGCCATATAAACAAAAGAACTGAAAGCAGGGACTTGAAACAGATATTTGAACACTAATGTTCATAGCAAGACTATTCACAATAGTCAAAAGATGGAAATAACCCAAAAGTCCATTTACAGATGAATGACTAAGTGAAATGGGGCATATTCACATGTGGAATATTACTCAGCATTAGAAACACGTTACAGCATGAATGAACCTTGAAGTCTTTATGTTAAGGGAAAGAAGCCAGACACAAAAGGACAAGTATTATATCATTCCTATATATGAAGTACAAGGTTGTCAAACACGGAGAAAGGAAGAATAGTGGTCATCATGCTGATGAGGGAGGAGGAAATGTAGAGTTGGTATTTAATGGTTACAGTTTCAGTTTGGGATGATGAAAAAGTTCTGGAGGTTGAAAGTGGCAACCATTGCGCAGCAGTGTGAATGTACTTAATGCCACTAAACTATACATTTAAACATAGTTAAAATGGTGAATTTCACTATATTTTATCACAATGAAAAATAAGAAATACTTATGCCAAGTAACAAAAATTACATAGCATTCAACATTTTAAAAAATGTGGTAGACAATTTTGTAGACTAGTGGCATGGTTCACTATGTAAGCACGCGACCAGGTGTACATGATGCATTTGGAGCACCTCCCAGCCTGAAGGTGCTTACCTGCAAGCCATCTCTTCCTCAGCCTTAGTTTTTCTATTCCTAAAGTGGGATGAATAATTTCTGGTCATCACCTGAAGAATCAGTGTCACTGAAATCTTGTCTGGACAAATGCTACTTGAAAGTCTATAAACAGTAGGTGCTTTTTTTGTGAATCAGAAAATTCTCTTTTCCTTCTGTTGTATTTTATACAGTAAATCCTATAAAGGAAACTTCATGTCTGAAAAAAAAAAAGACATGGTAGACCTCTGACATTTATGAAGTTAGATTTGGAGATCTTTATGAATCTCCATTTTTTCTATGTATAGGAATGTTTGTTCTGACTTTATTCTGACTTCTGGCCTTCTCCCCAGTTACTTTTCCATTGATAGTTCTTTCTGGTACATATCCTCTTAATATCAAAGAAACAACTTACGTATCTTTCTCCTGGTGTACAATATTGCATTGGTTGGGATATGAAACTTCCTCCTGAAATGGTTTTCTTTTGTTCTGCAAAAGAAAGTTCTGTGAATTATTTCATATTATACATCTGATGTTGAATTCAATGTGTTATTATTTAATCTATTGAAAACTCCTACTTTTTTGGCTAAGAAATATTACTTGTTCAAATTTCTTTGTTTCCTATTTATTTCTATCAACAGTGCTGGTAGTTTACTTTCTTTTTTTGAGCCATAATTTTTCCATTAATATTCATTATAGTTCCTATTCAAAATAAATTAAAAATACAAAGATGAATAGTGAAGAAAGTGCTAGATGATGAGATGTTCATACTAGGCAGTCAGCTAGGTTCTTTCATTGGTTAAAAGAAGATTCTATTTTTTTAAAAAAATATTTATTTATTTGCTTTAGTTGTACACAATGCGTTTATTCTTATGTGGTGCTGAGGATCGAACCCAGGCCAGGCGCGTGCTAGGCGAGTGCTCTACCGCTGAGCCACAACCCCAGTCCTAAAGGAAGATTCTTAAAGTAGATTCTTGACATTTAAGAATCAATCTAAAAGATTGTGGGAGCTGAAATACTAAAGCGAGTTGCAAGTTTAGGAGTTCTTCCCAACCAGAAATTAAAAGGCTAGATGTAAGGGGAAAGGAAGCAGTGCAACAAACAGGGTGAGAACTGGAGCTTAGGTTTCTGGATGGTCCATGAAATGGGCTGTTTACTCTGATGGTTAATATATTTGGGTTCCATGGTACCCATACTTAGAAGCCAGGTTTCAAACAAGCCTAGTTGAATTGCATAAGATTCCACTGTGCTTAAGTGTAGTCTATGATTTCTTAAGCATGGTTAAAATTATAATGGACTTCTTATAACAGAAGTCACTTGAGGACAGTAAAAATAATATTTTATCTATGATTCCTGAGGATCAGGAATCCTGCTTTTGTTTTCAATAAAAATACTGATAGGCTAATAGTGGGAATGTAGGTTGGAGTTTATAGATGCTCTAAAAATGATATGAGGAATTATTTTTAGGATCTTCCTATGGGAGTTTCTGAAGTTGGTTCTATCTTTTGACAGATCTGTATAATTAAGAAATGCCCTGGTAAGACAAGTCATGATATCTTAGAAGTCAAATCTACTTTGTGGGCTAACACAATTTAATTGTAATTGCAATAGTGTTGTGAAGATTTGGTGATCTTTCTTTATGCTCCTAAAGTAAAACATAAAGTTCCAGGGTTTCATTCTGCATTATAATTATTTTCTTTATGTCAGCATCATTGGTTTTAATTCTGCTTCCTGAGATAGTCTGTGTAGGGCAAATACTCAAGAAACACTGGTTGAATGAATAAAATGGCAAGCAAGATGACACTTCTTCCTTTTTTCAGCTCCAAATAGTATGTGCTGACCTATTTGTTCCTTGGACTGGCACCAAAAGACCATACTCTGTTGTTTTTTTTTTCCCCCCTGGGTGGTGAACGTTTCATAGAGGAAGGTTACACAATCAGATAAGCCATAAAATATAAACCGATTTAAACAGGAAATTTATAGGGGAAAAAACACCAACCATTGAAATGATGGCATTAGGAAATGAGTTATCAGGAAAGGTAAGGTATGCCTCATAGAAGAAAGATTTTCATGTGAACAAAGAAGGAATCTACTGGTTTGCCAGCTTTTTCTATAAAATCAATAGATTTTTAAAAAAGTCCTTAGAAAACAATGAGTAAAACTCTAGACATGAAAACATTGCATTTTATTAATTTAATTTTAAAATTTAAGAGAGTGAATTAAGGCATTATTTTTCCATTAAAGAATGTTTCCATTTTAAGCTTGGGAAAATTGCAAGTTTGTCTTGCCTCATAGTAAGTGATTCTTTGAGCTACAGCCATTAGAAATATTCCCCCATCATTCCTGAGTGGGTAATTATTACTTGAAATAGCTCTTTCAAAGTGATTATTATAAAATATGGCTATCTTTTGTTGATCTATTGCTTTATTTATATCATGTTAAAAGATCTTTAGAAACCTCTCTATCATTAACGGACAAATTCCATTTTACAGATACATCCATTAGTTGCCAAGAATAATTCTGACCTGATTAAAGGATAAGTATTTAAGATCACTAACTCACGTATTAAATTCTGAGGACTGTATGTTGTCAAAGACCTTATATCTCCAGGCCCATTATCTATTTTGTTTTTTTTTTCATGGTGGAAGACAATAATGAGACCTCAAACAGTGGATGGATCTTCTCTTGTCTAGCCTGGAGGGGAAAAAAATGGCTTTTAAAATAAGCATGTTATTTGAGAAATACTTCCAGAGGGGTGTTCAAGGATGAATGTACATGCTATGAAATAACAAAGTGTAGAAATAGAGGGAAGCTCATTAAAAAGAAAAATATTGGGAGAAATATATCTTAAAAAGTATTTAAGGAAACAAATGACAAAATACTTCTCATATCTATGAAGCATTTCTCAGAAGAATGAAAGTTAATTTGTAATTCTTATTATAACTATTTTCAATGTAATTAAGGTCACAAGTAGAATTTATCTGTTTTTACAAGGGAAAAGCAGAAAGAGAAATTGATTTTTTAGCAAAATGTATGTGTTGATTATAAACCTCTTGAAGGCAGGGAATGAATATTTTACCCCCTATATCAGAGCCTGAAGCAGATCCTGACAAATGTTGTTTCTCAATCAATGCTTGCTGAATGAATAATTTAAATTAGCACATAACAGATTTCCTAATCTCAGTGGAGAATCCACAACTTACAAACGTGCTGAAATTTGCTAAGTTCCAAAAACATTTTGAGGCAGATTGCAACTTAAAATACATTTCTCTACAGAAAAAGCTATTATGGATAGTTCTGAAATTGGCAGGCCAGCCCATGAAAGTCATTTAATCCACAATGTAGCAGAAACAGTACATATTTGAAATGAACAAGTAGCAGGAAAAAAAAATATGTAGCAATAAAAACAAAGATAAATCATAAAAGTGAATAAATAGTCAAGATTTTCTTGTCTCTGTACATGAAGAGAAGTAGATTCTAAGTCTAATAAGATGAAGAGATGTATGAAGAGTGTCATGAGAGACATATTCTCAATGAATTTAGAAGCTGATGACTTTTAAAAACTATGTACAATTTCCCTTCATGATATAAGTCTTTCATGACACTAAGTTAACACTTATCAGTGAAGATTAGAGATTAGAATTTTTTTTTTTTTTTTTTTTTTTTTTGTGGTGCTGGGGATTGAACCCAGGGACTTATGCATGTGAGGCAAGCACTCTACTAACTGAGCTATATCCCCAGCCCTACAGTGAGTTTTTAAAAATTATAAAATGAATGGTGAACTGGGCATGGTGGTGCTTGCCTGTCATCCCAGCTTCTTGGGAGATTGAGGCAGGAGAATCTCAGGTTCAAAGCCAGCCTCAGCAACAGTAAGGCACTAAGCAACTCAGTGAGACTCTGTCTCTAAATAAAATACAAAATAGGGCTAGGGATGTGGCTCAGAGGTTGTGTGCCCTTAAGTTCAATCTCTAGTACCCCCCCCTCAAAAAAAAAAAAAAAGTTTAGAAGGGAAAAGAAATAAGTGGAGAAAAACCAAGTGATCTGAACAACAAAGATAAAATATTATATAACACATTAATCAAGCACTCCTGTGTTCTAGACACCAAAGATATACATGTAGATGAAAATATAGACCCTGTATTCAAGATAGGAATAAGAAAGACAGTAGTATAAATCCAATGTAATTTTCCTATGTACACATATGAAAATACCTAAGTGAATCTCACAATTGTCTGCCTTCAAAAATGGAGTCCTAATTAGAATAAGATATATTCCAGTCTTGTGTAATTTTATCAAAATGGATTCTACTGTCATGTATAATGAAAAAGAACCAATAAAAAATAGACAAATTTTAAAAAATAAAAAATTGAAATTAAATAAAAACAGAAACTTTAAATGCAGTGTGGGAAGTCAAACTCATGAACAACCAAGTGCAATAGTTGTAAAGACTATGAGAAAAGTTAACAAACACAATGGGGTGTCAAAGAAGGTGGCTAGAGCCTCTTGAGAGCAACTGAAGATTTGTATTGAATTTTGAGAGAGGAACATGTACTTTACTATGGAGAGAGTGAGAACCATCCAGGCTCAGGGAACAGCAGGAACAGATGACTATATACAGATTGCGGAGACTAAGGTGGAGCGAAGGAGTGTGCTGGGGCTTGGGAATGGAAGTAGAGCTCCCATGGTCCCCAAAAGAAGTAGCCTGACATCACCAGAACCCTGAGGGGGGTTTAAGCAAGGGAATAGCACAATCAAACAGAAAATTTAGAAAGATCACTCTGGCTTCATTAGGGAGGATAGATTACAAGTGTAAAATACAGGTGGCAGAGAAACTTGTTAGGAACCTGCAAAGGGAATGGGAGCCGGGGAGGAGGCAGCCGGGCTAACTAAAGAGAGCCAGCAGAGCCTGTTGGTCTTTGTGGAAGGCCTCCAAGTTAACTCATGGTATTATCTTCTGAGGTTATCCACGCTGTCATTGTCAGTGTCACGACTGACTTTTTAAAATATGCTACAAATTTTGTGGAACCTTGTTTTAACATTTCTTTAATTTTCAATACACTGAAAGCCTCAGTAATGGAAAGGGTCCACTAACGGAGAAGGGATCTCCACTGGGGAAGCCTGATACCTTGCTATGCTGGTTGTGTGATGTCTTCTCGAAGATAATGTCAGGGACAGAGAAGTGATAGTTTGCTTAACTGACACCATTTTGGGTCTGCCATGGCTGGCTGGAGAGCGTGTATCCCTCTACTTGCATGTTTTTGATGTTTGCAAGGTGGGCGTTTGTAGCTTGGGAGTGTCGTAACTGTTATTAATAATTTTTTCTTTATTCACTTATAGTTGATGGTCCTGGCTTTGAAATATTTAGTAAAATGTATTATGTGCCTCTAAATTACTCTCAATTTTCCTGACATGGAAGATTGACTTTGAGAAATGACCCAGGGTTAATTGTTTTTAATCTGAATTATTGAAAGTGCCTTATTCATCTCACAATACATCTCGGGTGTTACACTTTTTAATGTTGTATAAAAAGCATAATTTTTGAAAGAAAAACATTTTCTGGTTGGTGTTCATTACAAAGAATGAAATTTACTTTTAATTTTTACTTTCTAAACATATTTGATTAGCTATTGTTGAAAGGAGGACTAGACATGTGGCAAAGTTAGTTAGGGGCTATTTATTTCCAGGTAATTATAGCGCAGTTGCCCTGATGAATAAAGGTGAATAACAACACTGAAGATTTAAAGAGAGCGAAATTTTAAGGTGTTAAAAATACTCATTCATTGCTTGCAATTGGTTATTAGCTCTTTGCAAAATGATTATAATATGCCTAAACTTAATATTATCTATCACTCACAAAAGGTCTGTAAGCCTAATATGTCCAAAAATAAAAATAAGCCTTCAGAACAAAGTAGCTTAGTTTTAAGGCCAAACTTGATTGAAATAAAATATCACAATTTGGTCTTATATAAATTCAGACTCTAAATAAATCTAATTTATGCCTTCTGGGCTCAGTTGTCCTTGACATGGAGAAAAATCACAAAAATATATCTCTTTTCAGAAAGAAAGCACTTTTTCCTTTTAATGGATGAGTAGATCTTTATCCATGTAGGAGAAAGTAATAAAAATGATAAGAAGCATTATGGTACTAAGATGAAGGGAGAGGGTCTTCATATTTTTAAAGTTAATCATTTCACATAAGCCAAGGACACAGAAAAGATCTTTTTCCTCTGGTGCATTTGACTCAACATTTATGCTGTGAGGCTCCTGGAAGGGATCTCTCTGTCTCTCTTTCTCAGCCTATGTTTTGGACATCCCCTAAATGTTATGGGCCCCGAGAGGACCAAGCCAGAGAAGCAACTGGATGTGTGCTAATTAGTGCTCTGAGGCCTAAGAGAATCTCAGGCTCTTTGAGAGGAGTCAGTGCACTCCCTTCTCACTGTTGGATCAAGTTCAATAGTTGGCACTGAAACATGATTGTTTTGTGTAGATACGAATTTGGACATGACTACTTATTGACTGAATGCATACATAACCTCAAGATCCTCCTTTAATATTTGAATTAGCACTTGTCCAGTGGTAATTAATAGCTTGCTTAGAGAATTCAAACGGTTTCCTTTATCAGGTGTCAGTTTCTTGACCTAAAATTCCTGTAAGGAGGATGTCCCAAATTCTGGTCCTTTTTTTTAATGTTTAAATACGTTCTTTCCATTATGGTGTTGACTTTACCAGACATTTTTTTGAGCACATAGTGGTGAGGGGATTGTTACTGTTAAAATTGAGGTCAACATTACTTTATGTTCAACTTAGAAAAGGAAATGGAATTGTCTGAAGAATAATTCACATAGCATCTGTTTATTTCCTTTAACTTTGCATCAAAGTAAAAACAAAATAAAACACAAAACAGCATATCCAAAATGATTGCAGTGAAACAAGCAGTCTCGTGAGTATGGCTGTAGGCATGTGCTAATACAACTTCTACTCACTGACCTTCCTTCTTTTCTCATATGACAGCGATTAACTGGAAAATGACAAGAGGCATTTGGAGCATTATGATGAACATGTATAAATATGTATCAAAAATCTATCCATCCCAGTGGGAAGGGATAATTTACTTTTGAGTATTCAACTCACTGGGTAGTCTAAATGTCAGGTTCCCCATAACACAAAAACACAGAGACTAACGTGTGCCAAAAATAGTTCCATGTTTAAAAATTTCTTCTCATGAATAACATTAACTGGCCTCAGTCCATCTTTACATTAAAAAACCCAGTTCTAAGTATAGATTCTATATTCTAAAGCCCAAGAATTATAAATAAAATCTTAACTATGGGAAACTGAACAACTTTCTAAAATGTTACTATTTACCAGAGACATTTGCATTAGGACCTTTCCTCAAATTAGATCTCTGGCATTCCTTTCTTACTTTCTAGCATTGCTCCAATACCATATACATTTCATGTCTGGGAGGATGCCAAGTTCAAGAACCTATAGCACAAAGTACTATTTACTGAGACATATACAGTGCTTTCACTATGAAATAAACAGGAGTAGCATGCCTTTAATACAGGTTTGGACAATAGGAAATGAGACTAATTTGTCTTTAGCACCCTGGTGCTATGGGATGCAGTGGCAATGCCTTTGGTTTTTACTATAGAAAAGTGTCTTCCATGGTTTTGGAAGTACACAATTTTTGTAGCTTAGTCTCACATTTCACCTGCACATATTCCTCTGTATACTAATGAACACATTTCCTATGTTCCAACCAATGGAGGTATCCTTTTCTCTGCCTGCTAGTTTGGACACTTGGTCATTTTAACTCTTTTCTGTCATTAAGCTCTTGCAACTTCTTTAAGTTCTTCAAATACAGATTCTACTTCTGGGCTTTCATCATCTTACCTCCTCTAGGGCACTCATTTTTGAACTTTAGTATGATTATTAGAAATACAAGTAAACTCATTGCATTCTTGGTCCTAGTCTTAAGTCATTCAGTAGGTTTTAGGAAAAGCACAAGAAACTGAATTTCATTAAGTCAGTTACTTACAATCCATGGTTTATAATTTGAGAAACTGAATTCTATAGTCTTTTATCTCTACTGGGTCTTTAAAGTATGGCAGAACAAAGCATCCAAGAGACTATATCAAGTTTGTTCATTCATTTATGCCTTAAACTATTTACTGAGAACCCATTGTATTTCAGAACTATTTTAGGTATTGGGTTTATAGCAGTCACCAAGCCAAACATCCCTGTCCTCACGGAGCTCATAATCTGTTTCCTCAGGTTTAGGGTACTTCTATCACTTATTAGATTTGATCCAAATTTTCTCAGTCTGATTTTGAAGATCTTACCATCTTCTCTCTTACTATATCACTCAGCAAGGACACTTCCCTCTAGTCAGGTAACTTTCTTTTACTGTTTCTTAGTTTTTCTGTCTCCATGTCAAGTCAATTTATCTCTGGTCTTTGGTCCTAGTATTTTCTATCAGAAATATTATCCAGTGTTGTGGATAGGACATGAGATGGGAAAGCAAATTTCCTTCATTCATTAGACGTTTATTGAGAACCAAACACTGTTCTAAACATGAAGGAATTCAGCAGTGAATAAGACAGGAAACAATCAAATAAACAAAACCAAACAAATGTTAGATAAATAACGATGATGATAGTGACTTAGCAGCTATTTTATATTGGGTAGTCAGAAAATACAGTGATATTTAGGCCGAAAGCTGAATTACAAGGAAAATAGCTAAGCAAAGTACAGGGTGAAAAACATTACAGAGGAATAACAAGAGCTGATACTGTCAGATGAAATGTGTTTAAGAAGACATAAAAAAAGCCAGTGTGGCTGGTGCACAATGAGAGATGATAAAGAGGCAAAGGCTAAGATCAAAAATGTTCACATGGGCTACATGACACAGGGACTGGAGTGTAGGCTTTATAAATAGAACAAAATGCCACTGGATAGTTTTTTTTTGTTTAGTTTTTTTTTTTTTTTTTTTTTTTTTTTTTTTTTGTACTGGGGATTGAACTCAGGGGCACTCAACCACTGGGCCACATCCCCAGTCCTTTTTTGTATTTTATTAGAGACAGGGTCTCACTGAGTTGCTAAGTGCCTCGCCATTGCTGAGGCTGGCTTTGAACTCGCGATCCTCCTGCTTCAGCCTCCCAAGTGCTGGGATTACAGGCGTGCACCACTGCGCCCGGCTTACATTTTAATTGTTATATGCTTTTTTGCTATGCAAAAATAATTGGCAATCCCTAGTACTATTAGGATCACCTAATAGGATAGCTGATAAAAAAAAATATGGATTTTAGCAATTTTATACATGTTGGTTCAGAAAGTGGAAAAACTTAACTTACTTTTATGAGTTTCTATTGTACGAACAAGATGTGTGTAAACAGGAGCTTTATTGTGACAAGGGAGAAAAAATGCTCCTTAAGAGAAACATTTTCTAGTTTACGATTAATTTTTCTGACTGAATTTCTTGTGCTAATACAACAAGCTAGGTCAATGTAAACTCTCCATCTACTGCTCAGGAAACCACACAGGGAAAATCTTCAAAGAGAAAACAAGTGATGAAGAAAATCCCATGCTTGCTCACTCTGCTCCTGCTTTCATTTTCCACTTCTCCTTTCGTCACCAAAACCTGACCAGTAAAACTAAATGACTCAGTAAAATAAATTTTCTTTTAAAGAACCAAATTTTGGCTCATCTGTGTCAATTTCAAAAGCAGCTGTTTCTTCCTCTATAAGCCATTTTCTGAATAAGTGATTTTGGGGGGCGGGTGGGAAGGGTTTGGCAAGCTGAGTGATTTTGATTTAGTCAATAGTTGGCATTACCATCAAGTAGGAAGCAAATTAGTCACTGTGAATGAATTAATATCTTGCAGAAACAGAGTTATTTATGCCCTGAGTGATAAACTTGGGAACTGTTAATCAGTGCACTGACAGAATTTGTAAATTAGATCAATGCATCACTGTTGGGGATCTTCCAGGAATGATGGAGGACAGGAGAGCTGCCAAAAGACTGGATTCATCTGTTTACATGCTTCTTCCCCCCTTTGCTTCCCTCTTTCCCTCCCCTCCTTTTTCTCTTTCCCTCCCTTCCTTCCATCTCTTCTGTGCTGGGTGTCAGGATGTCTCTAAGGATACACACCCTCGACTTTAACAATCTAGT
Organism: Tamias sibiricus; assembly: GCA_025594165.1. Lineage (NCBI taxonomy): Eukaryota > Metazoa > Chordata > Mammalia > Rodentia > Sciuridae > Tamias > Tamias sibiricus. Next base: position 92,458,251 of record CM046659.1, read on the forward strand.
AGGGAAAATAAATACATGAGGACATTACACATCATTAGAGCACAATGTATTAAATACAATGATGAAGGTCTATGAACTGTTTTCAGGTGCAGAGAAGATAGACTTGAAGTTGCCCTACCAGGGTTAGAAAAGTCCTCACTGAGAAAAATAAATGTAAATTTGCTAGGTGGAGAAAGCAGTATTTTAGAAGAAAATATGTTTAAAGCCATAGATCTGTGGGAAAAAAGATCAGTACTACTGTAACAACCAAAATAACAACCAATATTTACTGTGTACTTATATGTCAGGCACCATGTTAGAAACTTTTCATAAATAAAATACTTAATTGTTAGACCACTGTATAAAGTAAATAACATTCCCATTTTTTTCTGTTAAGAAACTGAGTCCCAAGGTGTTGCCAAACTTTTCCCAAAGAAAAACTGTATGTTTGATCAAATTGTTATGTACATATAAGAATGTTAACAGTTTAGCCCACAATTATGTACATGTATAATTATAAAAAATAATTAAAATATATAATAATACAAAATATATTGCATATATTAAATAAAATATAATTATAAATATGTAATTAAAATAATACAAATGTAAAAAAGAGAAAAAAGAAAAGCTGTATGTTTAGAAAGTTGTGATTGGTTTTGTGTATTGACATGTGATGGCTATGGTGGAAAATGCATAGAGAAGAGGTTAGAAATGGCACCAGGAGGGCTGGAGACAGCTAAGTGGCAGAATGCTTCCCTACCACGTGAGAGGCCTTGGGTTCAAGCCCCAGCACAGAAAAAAAAAAAAAAAAAAAATGCCCCAGGAGTTTAAGAAACATTAAACTGCATTGTGTTACAGAGAAGGGCTCAGGTCCATCTTAAGCAGCGTAAGTTTTCCTATTTCGTTGTCTAGCTGCTTATATATTGAATATATGTTACATGAAGGATTTTAAATAGTGCTAGTGCACGCGTACACACACACACACACACACACACACATCTTAAACACAATGAGTAAAAATGAGGACAAAAGAAAAGATAAGGGCTGGGGTTGTGGCTCAGTGGTAGAGCGTTCGCCTCGCACGTGCGTGGCCCAGGTTCGATCCTCAGCACCACGTAAAAATAAATGCATTTGTGTACAACTAAAGCAAATAAATATATATTAAAAAAAAAGATGAGAGGAAAAAATGCAATGGAGTTAGGAATAAGGCCAGCTGAATAGACATTCGTGAATCTTGGCAGACAGAGGAACTATTTTACATCTTTGTGTGGAAGTTAAAGAAGCAAATGAGGAGAGAAGGGCATCCTAACCCCTTAAGTGAGCTGAAATTGTACCCACTGGAGAGGCCGGGATTTTCCAAAGTAATGACTTTTGAAGTCATTTAGACAGATGAACAGATGTTTGATAGAAGTCCTAACATCTTATTTCTTGTCCCACAGTTGATATGATTTTAACTTGAAAAAAAGTTTAAAAAAGATGTAAGCATGTCCCCCCTCAACCAAACACGATCTTAATAAAGCACTCATATAAAGTCTATTTTTAATAATTCTACTTTTTGAATATTTGCTGGATGACTTATTACATTTATGCCAGTCCAACAAAATAAGCTAACTTGCTGGGTTGTCTTGTTATTTTTAAACCAATTAAAGGATGCAACGACCTAACAAATACACTAACTTTGGTTTTAGAATGTTTGACACGTTGCCCTTCTTTTTGACAGTGATTAGCTAGCTAGCAGAGGGAGTTGGCTCGAGAGGTGCCAGTTCAGGATACTCTAAATTTGTAAGACCTAAATTGCATCAGCCAGTCTCCATTATAAGGGAATTTTAATTAAGTATACCTGGAAAGCCTTATGAGCTTATTTAGAAATAAAGACAGGTGCCAGAAAACAGTCTATAAAAAAATTAACTCTTATGTTAAAAGATTGTCCCAATCAATGGTAACTCTAGTGTCAGTAATCTGACTTTATTTGTGTAAAAACATTAATAGGGATAGGATGATGAGAGTGGCTTGTATTGAGTTCCTGTTTCTTGGCCCATAACCCACTCTTGTACACAGAAGCAAAAGTTAATAAAAGCTGTACATAATCTGAAAATGCTCCCAGTAGAGAATTCCATGAACTGGTAAAAAGTATGATAGTGTGGTGAAAGTCTATAGCACAATAGCTAGGTCTAAAGGCCACCAGTTCCTCATGAGAAAATTGTCTTGAGTAACAAAGGCTAATAATTGGTCAGGGATGTAGGTTGTGTATGATTCAAGTGAACTGTCAAGAGCTTTAGTAAGTCTATGATTTGGGGGAACAAAAGGTGAGCCTTCATGAAGATGGAGTAAATGACAGACTCCTACTAGGAGGTTCTGTGCCCAGAATCAGTAAACGTTACTACACACCATTAAAGAAGAGAGATGGCTGTTCAGAAAAGTCACCGAATAGCTCTGAGGGCAAAATGTCTTAACTAGGGACTTATTGGTTTATATTTTCAATGAGGCCCTGGCAAAAGTTGAGGCAGCTAATGATATTGTAAGGGAAACTTTTGTGAGGACTCAACTGATATGTTAAACTTTAAAAGATTTAAATTTTACAAAGCCATAGCCACTTGTGTGTGTGTGTAAGTGTTTAAGTTTTTCAGTGAACCTCGAAAAAACAGGTAATAGAAATAGAACAGTGAAAAAGTGGACTCTGTATTTGCTCTGAAATTAAAACTGGTTTTAAATTCTGCTAATTTGTGGAAAGGATCGACTTTACCTTGAAGTTTCAGAGATAGAGATTAATCTTGTCCTCACAGAATTGGAAGATTCAACTGGTCTTCAATGATGGTTGAAATCCCCCCAGTTAGCTATACCACTTGAGCTCTACTTACCTCCATAGGCCAAACATCTGTACTCACAGTTCACGTGTGTGTGGGACAGCTATGTCCAGGGCTGACTGAGGACAAAAATGATCACTTACCACCCAGTTAAAATAGTGTTCTATGGAAAGTAAGAATCTCTGAAAGCATGTAGAGCTAGTGTCTGGAGAAGAGACATGCGTACAGTCTCCTTTAGATTTTCCCAATGTACTATGATTCAGTTTATCAGATAAATGAGTCTGCTGGGGAATTTCATCTAATTGACAATTTTTTTTCTATAATAGAATGTTCCATTGGGATGTGGTCTTCAGTCTTCACCAAGGTTGCCACCAATGTCTAGAGGAATTAAAGGTGAGCTTTTGGGTGACATCTGAGGTACTTTCAAATATTTGATAAACTGTTAAATATAATTGGTGTTAAACTTACTCTCCAACATCATACAGGTAGAACAAAATCATAATAGTCATAGCTATCCAAAGATAAAAAGAATTGCCTCAGAGGGCATGATTATTCAATCTCTACCTCAAGAGGTGTTCAGTAAAGGAATGGATAATCTTTCAGCAAGAAATTCATGTGTCAGAAAGTACTTAGACCACATGATGTAGAAGAGCTCTCCAAACATAAAAGTTCTAAGAATTGTAATGACTATTTTAAAAAAATAGACTTAGGCCATTTTGGGGGGCATAAAATTCTGGGCTTTTTTTCTTAATGCAAAATGTATATTTTTAAAAATTTTTATTTGTTCTTTTTGTTTACATGACAGTAGAGTCTATTTTGACATGTTTATACAAACATGGAGTATATCTTATTCTAATTAGGATCCCAGTATTGTGGATGTTCACAATGTTGAGATTCACTGTAGTTAGTATATTCATATATGTATATAAGAAAGTTATGTCAGATTCATTCCACTGTTGTTTTTATAATTTTAAATTTTAAAATTATTATTTTATCTCTTCATATATTTTCCTGGAAATAAATGAGTAAATTTCCTAAGAAGTTGATCACTAATAAGGTAATAATTGAATTTGGAATATCAACTTTTTCCCTTCTAGACATAATTCCTTGGGTTACAAAGCATTTATTTATGTTTTAACTTTTTATTTTGGAAATGTTAAAGCCTATAAACATTGATAGACTGGTACAATGAATCCTTATTGTGCATCAACTAGCTTTACAAATTATTAATTAATAGGGCAAAATAATGTTCCTGCAAAGGTTATCTATGTCCTAGACTTTAGAACTTGTGAATATATGAGGTTACATGATAAAAGGGAATTAATGTGGCAGGTGGAATTAAATTTGCTAATCAGTTGACCTTGAGATGAGGAGATTATCCTGATTCTCCAGTCATAGCAATCTAATTGTGAGTTCTCATAAGTTCAAGTGGGAGACAGAAGAGAGAGAAGTAGGTAGATGGCAATGTGAGGACTCAGCCTGATATTGCTGGCTAAAGATGGAGAAATGGGGCCCTAACCCAAGAATGTGGGTGGCTTTTAGAAGCTAGAAAGGCATAGATAAAGATTCTCTCCTAGAGCTTCCCAAAGGAACCCAGGTCTATCCATACTGATTTTGGCTTAGTGAGATACACCCAGACTTCTGACCAATAGAATTATTGAATAAATTTTTGTTGTTTTAAACCACTAAGTTTGTAGTAATTTTTTAAAACATACAAAGAAAACACATTGTTAAAAAATGAATGTCAAAATATGAAGAAAATGAAATAATCCTTAAGGTTAAAGATAGAAATTTCTTCCATGTGTGCTCTCAAGTAGAACAAGTACTTACAAACTTAGCAAAAAAGGAGAATGGTTTTATTTTTAGGACTTTGACTATAATAGTAATGTAAATTTGTATATCTATAAAAGAGATTTGAATATATGCTACCCAAAGTTAAGTAGATATTTAAATTGCCCCTTTGATTGGTTTTATTAATCATTTAAATAATTTAGACCCATTACTCTGATACTTTGGTGCCATAAGTACTTATCTCCATTTCTTAAATTGCAAATTAGTTACTCTGGCTTACTTAAATGTGTATAGTTTGATTGCTCTTGATAGCTTTCCTTTATATGTTATTTATCACCCAATTTTAACAAAAAGGCAAATATTGGAGAGTGAAAACACATTACTTTATCAAAGCTAGTGAAATTGTTTATGCTTATTAAGATATGGTACTTTCAATAAAACCAACTAAAATCTATGATTATTTTTTCAAAATCATTTTCTAAATTCCCATTTATATTCATAGGTTCTTTTTTTCTAGTCTTGATAAAGAATATATTTAATTTCAATCTAAAAACAAACCAACCAATCACCTAACCAAAGAAATGACCCACTCTGCAAATATAAACATAAGCAAAAACAAAGCAATTAAAGTTTGTAAGTAGTCACTTTTGAAAATTGATGCAAATGGCTTGAATGAAATTTCCTATATATAGTATATAAATAAAATTTATGTTATATATACTTACATATCACATATATGTATATATATATCTTGCTACTGTTGAAACAAAGGACAAAAGATCAATGCCTAGATTACTGAAGTCATTATCCTAATGGACCATCTATTTCTTTTATGTTTAAGTATCAGTCATATAATTCAGGATCTAAAGTGAATTTTTACTAAATACTACCATTGGAGGTAAAGTCAAACACAGTGTTTGAAATATGCAGGTTATATTCCTTTGAAGCATTTCAGGAGAAATTCTGTGGTAGCGTATACTTGCTTTGAAAGTGTGAGTGAGAAACACCATTTACACTGAGCACATGGCATAAACTTTAACAGAGAGACCCATATTCAAACAAAATTTCAGAAATACTTATAAAATTTAAAATTCTGCTTAGTACAATTATTTTCAGAAACTCATATGGTTCTTCCCAGATACTATGAGAAACCAAAATGTACCAAATTGAGGTTAGCCTGGAAAACTATTGTGATGATTAATTTTATGTGCGATAGTGAATTCTGTGCATCAGTTTGAGCAGACCATGGTTTCCTGTTGTTTGGTCAAACAAGTCTAGACATTGATGTGAGGAAAGTTATTAGATACGATTACATTGATGACCAGTAGATTGAGTAAAGCAGTTTACCCTCTGTAATGTGGCTAGGCCTCATTCTATCAGTCAGCCTTCAGAGCAAAGAATGAGAATTCCTAAGGAAAAAGCAATCTGCATGGTACAGCGCTTGCCTAGCTTGCAGGATACCCTGGGTTCACTCCTTAACATTGTGAAAAACAAAGCATATTTCTTAGGAAAAAGCAATCTGTGTCAAAACTTCAACCTAGAGGCATGACCCATTTTCTACCTGCTGGCCTACATGGCAGAGTTCAGATTCAAGACTGCAGTATCAATTCTTTTTTTTTTTTTTTTTTTTTTGTGGGTACCGGGGATTGAACTCAGGGGCACTTGACCACTGGCCACATCCCCAGACCTTTTTTGTGTTTTTTTATTAGAGACAGGGTCTCACTGAGTTGCTAAGTGCCTCGCCAATGCTGAGGCTGGCTTTGAACTCGCGATCCTCCTGCCTCAGCCTCCCAAAGTGCTGGGATTACAGGCGTGCGCCACCTCCGCCCCGGCTTGCAGTATCAATTCTTACCTGGCTTGGCTTATAGATTTTAGACTTTCCACTGTCTGTGATAATTTGAGCTAATCTCCTCCCCTCCTCCTGTAGGTAGGTAGATAGGTAGGTAGGTAGGTAGGTAGGTAGATAGATAGATAGATAGATATCCTATTGGTTCTGTTTCTCAGGAGAACTCTAATACAGTTATTGTGCAAATACCTTGCAAATAAGACATTGCCTTGATTACTTCTGAAATAAGGTCATTTTATGTTCTCATTTTAAGGATCTTTCAATGCCTTTGTTTAAATTTATCTGAAATATTTTATTCTTTTAAACCCAAATTGATGATGAAAACTTTAAAATCTCAAAAGGATTTATTCTTTCTACTTAATATTCATCATTCCTGGGTTTCTTTCTACACCTCCAGCCAGCCCCCACCAATTTCCTATTTAGCCCATGAATCATTGCTCACATAAATTTTATTTTTCTGAAATATAAAAGATCAGTGAAGAGCTTTATAGGCTTTTTAACTTATTTGTTCTAAATATTTTTTTCAGTGATCATCACCACTGGGTTCTGGTTTGTAAGTGTTCCCATTGGTGATTGTTTTCTGTCATGCTAACAACTTATGTTTAGTCAATAGTTTTAAAAATGTGCACTGAAATAGTTGTTGAAATAGCTCAAAAACTCTGGATCAAGCATCATAAGGTTGTATTAAGACATATTTTAACTACCTTAAAACAAGATCTTTTAGTAGCATTTAGGACAGCCAGGCACAGTGGCGCACACCTGCAATCTCAGCAGCATGAGAGGCTGAGGCAGGAGGATCCTTGAGTTCAAAGCCAGTGTCAGCAAAAATGAAGTGCTAAGCAACTCAGTGAGATACTGTCTCTAAATAAAATACAAAAAATAGGGCTGGAGATGTGGCTCAGTGGCTGAGTGCTTCTGATTTCAATCCCTGGTTACAACCCCCCATCCCCCAAAATAGTATTTAGAACAAAGTTGTGTTTTTTTATTTTTTCTTCTTTAGGCTTACAATAACCGATTTTAATAAAACCTTACCATATAATTAAAAGTAATGAGTTAATTAAAAGCAAAGCAATTCATGGTCAAGAGGCTTAGGTTCCTTTTCTAAGTTGATAAACATATTTCAAAATACCTATATAATATGGAACTTTTTCAGAGCAAAGATAACAAATTGTTAACTAGCAAATTACTTCTGTTGTTGCTTACAAGGGTTTACCCCTTATACAATTTATGACTCAAGCTATCTTCTTAAATAATGTTACCCAAACATACCTTACTTTGAAATCAGTGGTACTGCTATTCAAACATTTTCCTTTCTAGGGAATTAACTGTGTCCTCTATCATCTGACTGAACCAACTAAAGTCATTTCTCTTAAAGACATCAACAGCTCAAGGAAAAAAAAATTTTTTTCTCCCTAGGGCTGGAGGAGGACTTTTACTTTGCACTTTAAAATGTTTGCTCTGTTCCAAGAAGATATTAGGATCAGTTGACTGACAACAGGAAAAATTTTCCTGGCAGAGAAGGAAGCCAGAGGAGATTCATATGCAGACAAAATTTTAACTATCAGGCTGTTTGTATCCCCCATGTCTGTTCTAATATGCCAAGTTGGGATAAATCAAATGGGCTCTAAAAATGGTAGATAAAAATGTGACTTTACAATAAGTCTGAAGTTTTACAGAATATCCATTTTAACTGTATCTTTTTTTTTTCCCCTAGTGTTATTTATTACAGGGCAAAGTAAACAGCTATTTCAATACATGCACTACTAAGAGAAAAAAAAAATAACAACAACAACAAAACAAAACAAAAATAAATTCTTGAAAACTCTGCATTCTGCATTTTAAAAGTATTTAAAGATATGACAGTTTTGTTGAAATGCTAATGTGGGTTTAGAGATTAGAGCCCAGATATGTAGCTGAAATCTGTCTAAAGTAAGGAGGGAAACCAGGTCAGATGATGCCGTGCAGTGCTGGGTGGATGTGTCCACTTTCTAGTTGGTCATCTCTCCACAGGAAACTTCAGGACTGAAGTGTCCTGGCTTAGGATGGGGGCGACATGTCTATACAGCTGGCCTATAGTTTGCTTTCAGATCCTTAGTGCTGGTAATTTCTTAAGCATGTAGAAATTGGACTCCAGGCATAAATGCAGAAGACTGATTAGGACAGAAATCTCCTTAGAGTTCTTTAATTTGAATTTTGATTGAATAATTTTCTTATTTTGGGGGCCATTTCCTCCAAAACATTACTTTCTGTTATCTCCAAATATATTTTATAGAGAAGCTCTTTTTGTTAGATACTTTTCAACTTCCCCTAGGAATTAGATACTCCCTCTTTTTTTCTCTCAAAAATCCAAGTTGATTTACTTCAAATCATTGATGGTAAATAGGATTTCTCACAATTATTTATGTGGATTAGGTAGACCATACTAATAAACCAAGAGCTTTAGGACCTGATTTACTGGCCCTGTTAGAAACTGATTTACATTTTTTAAAAATTAAAATGATTTACATTTTTAAAAAATACCAAAAAAAGATTTTCCTATAACCATTATATGTGTATAAATATTTCTCTCTATATATATGTACACACACATATACATGTATATATATGCATATATTATATATATATATATACATATATATAGTTTTCAGTGATTTTATTTTTAGTTTATCTTTTCTACTTTTTATTTTCTGGATATAAATTTGAATTCTAAGGATTCTGAGGTCAAGACTTAAGTTGATAAGTTGATATCTAACTACAGGGAAATAGTGCTAACTTTTTGATTAATTATTTCTTCATCTCCTTTCTTCTCTGGTTTATTCACTAAAATATTTGTTCTTTTTTTTTCTGCAATACATTCTTTCTGCAACACATAGAATGTATAAAGAAGAAAACCAAACTCATCTGTGGTTTTACTATTTAGAAACAAATTCCTTCAACATTTTGGAGAATTTCCTTTCAGTCTTCTATGTGCATGCATGCATTTCCAGTGACTCATTTTAGATTTTATAGCATAGAGGTGCAATCATCTTTTATGTTTGGCACTCACAGTGTATTTTGTTTTTTGCTTTCTTAGTATTCTTTAACTAAATTTCCTCTATATGTAAAATACACTGCTTGGAATTCAGAAAGACCAACAATTAACAATTACTGTCCATTAGAAGGGTCAGAGAGTGGAAATGCTGCCTGGGAGTTGATTAGCTGATAAGACAGTATGAACTGTTTCTGGGGAGACAGGCCTAGTGGTATTTATGCTGGCAGCCTCCTCTTAAAGGCTCAAAATGCACTTGCTCAGAAAACAAGGTTCTCTGTTCCTGTCTGAGTGTGGCAGATCGCTTCAGTTTGTCAAATTCTCCTGCCATTTCTCCCTTTGCTAAAACCCAGGTCAGAACACTTACTGAACAATTATTAATTATTGGCTTCACTGAACACATAGACATAACAATAGCTTCAAGTTTGGAAGTAGTGACCGAATCAATTTTATTTGTGCACTATGAAAGGGATGGCTGAAGATATTCCTATGTATATATTCATCCACTGCTCTCTACCCACCTTTTTCTGAGACACAAAAAATGCATGTCTTAAGTAGCTTCATTTTTAAATAACAAGGAATGATTCAAATAATAAATTATATGAGACATTTGAATTCTCTTTGCAATAACATTTGTGTCATTTTTCATAAAACCATACCCAAATTAAAAAAAAGTCAAACCCAAAACACTGAAAGGTTACTACCAATGTATACATAAAGATTAGACAAATGTAATTTTTAAAAATAGTTTTGTGTTTAGGCATATGTGTACAAATGTGTGTATTTACACATGCATGGGCACTTTATTAAAATATGTAATAATGCTTCATTTATAGTATTTAAAACTATTTTATTTTTTCCCAAAAATGTGGTATAAAAACCTAACTCTTCACACTATTTGTTTAAATATCATGAGTGACATGTTTATTTTAATACTTCCTCACTTATAATTTATCCTCATTTTTTCTTTCTCCCATCCCTTCTTGTATATTCTCTTAGTCATACTCATATTCATATTATGGGGAGTGGAAGGAAAAAATTAATATTTGGTTTGTGCATTATTTCAGCATGATCTCTTATGGCTCTTTTTAATATTCTTTGCCACATGTATTTTCTGTTCCTTCCCTTCTCTTTCCCTTTTTTTCTCCCAGAATAGTCATGTTGATCTGCCATATTATAGAAGTGCCACTATTGGTACTACTAATGGTGAACTTGAAAAACTTCCCAATATTTGTTATGATGGTGTCTTGGCATTGACTTGGCCTACACATTAGTGGTATATAGTCAGCTTTTCATTGTTGTGACCAAAATACCTGACAAGAACAATTTAAGAGAAAAAGTTTATTTGGGGTTCACGGTTTCAGAATTCCTTTGCTCTGAGCCCAGGGTGAGGCAGCGTATTTTTGGTGGAAGGCTGTTCTGTTCATGGCAGCCGGGAAGCAGAGAGAGGGAAGAGAAAGGGTCAGGGAAGATGAATCCTTTCAGGGAAGATGCCTAGTGACCCACCTCCTTCAGCCACATCCCACCTGCCTATACTCACTACCCAGTCAGTCCATCAAACTAAGATGGACTGATAGGTTACAACTCTCGTAATCTAACCATTTGCCTCTGAATACTCTTGCATTAACATGGGAGTTTTGGAGCAACACCTCATATTAAAATCAAAACAGAGACTTTAAATTGTTTAGGGTCTCGTGTCAAAATGGTATTCATTTGGTGAATATTGCCCACCATTACCTTGTTATCCATCATGTCACCAAGCAGCTAATCAGGCTGTCCTAAGGTTCTACTACTAATGTTAGTCTGTTCATAGATGTTTGGGGGCAGGTGTAATAAACTCTAGAGAAATCAAAATGGGGATGAAACTCCTTGTTTTTTTTTTTTTTTTTTTTTTCTTTCTGGGAGCAAAATACTGGTTGATATATATTGTATATATGTATTACATTTATTGAATAAATTAAGCTCTAAAGTGCTACATAGACATCATGTAACCATCAAAAAGCATCTATATATTACTTTTTATATGGCAAGCTAAATGCTTGATATGATCTAAATGCTTCATATATATTAATCCATTTATTACTCTAACAATCCTAGGAATAGTTACAGTATTATTCCTATTTAACAGATGAGGAGATTGAAGAGCAATGTCCAAAGTCACACAGCTCCTAAGTAACAAAGCTAGGATTTAAAACCAGGCAGCTTACCTCTAATGGGCCCTTCTCTTAGTCACGATGCTATCTAACTTTATTATATTCTCAGTCTATATTTGCTCTGTTCTCTCTCTCTCTCTCTCTCTCTCTCTCTCTCTCTCTCTCTCACACACACACACACACACACACACAGCATTATCCTATGTACATGGAATGTAAAAAAAAAAAAAATCCAGTATGATATAGTTTCTGCTTCCAGGGGTCTTCAATCAAGTTAGAAAGACAGAGTAAGCAATATAAAATTATAAAACATACTAGGCAGCAGACACTATGATAAAAGAGTCATACAGGCGAGTTCTCTAGGAATTTTAAGGTGTGCAGGTCACTAATAGCAGAGGGAATTTGGAAAGACTTTTGGTATCTGGATTTTTGAGATATTTGGACCAAAGATCAAGATGCCTTTTTATGCTCTGTAAGACAGTCATCTAAAATATGGATAGCTTAAAAATGCATCTCAAACTCACTAAGACAGATGGTCTGAAATAATTTGAATCATCAGTGGGTAGAATGAGTACTTGATTAAACCCCAGCAGGTGAGTGAGAATCACTAATATAAAACAAAGGAATTTAAAACACCATTATTGTGCCATTAATATAGAAGAATTAGAGTGATCGGATAATTCAGAATATGCTGTCTTGATGCCTTTAAAAGTGGGACATGCAACGCCTTGGGCTGCAGACAATTAGTCCTGCGTGTCACAGAAGCTTGGGAGTGACAACACCCTCTGACAGCTCTGAACGATGAACCAGTGCCCAAGAGAACAGCAATGGGAAACTGACTTGATTTGATACTTCTTTTTGTTTAAAGCAACCAACATTTCAGTGAAATACTGTACTCCAGGGTTATATTTATCTACTCTTACTGTAATGCAATTGTTTCAGAAGAAATAATGGGTAAGTTAAATAAGAAGACCAATGGCACCTCAGGACAAATAAGAGTATAGGAAAATTTAAATTGTTAAAAACCCAGCATATCTATTCCTGCCATCTCTTTTAAGTTAATAATAATGTTTTTTCTTTCACTTACCTCATATATACTGTAAGACAGAACTATACCTCCCCATTTTAGCCAATTATACTTTATTCTTTAAATGCAATGATTTTAGGGAATATCATTTTCTTAACAATATCTTTTGTAGAATGTTTTAAATTTACACATAAATTGAATATATATATATATATATATATTTCAATGGATCCTAATAATCTGGTATTATTATTTTCTCCTTAGAATTTCTATCCTCTACCTTGGAATCATTCTTTCTTCTTTGCTCTCCTTTCTCACCTCATACCTAATCAACATGACATCTTGATTATCCCTCTTAAATAAATTATTAATGTGTACAATTCATAAGGGTTAATTATGTCTATGGTCCCAGAGGCATATATGTTCCTGAGGAGACCAGAACCCAGGTCTTCTAATTCCTCTCTCTGATCTATAATTTCAGACTAGGGGTTTCTTTGAATTTTGATCTGTCCTTTCTCAATAAATAACTAAATAAGAAAACTAAACTCAAGTTCCTCACAAACATTAGGAAAAAGAGGCAAAGAAATATCAAATAGTACTAATGTACATAAAACAATATTAATATCACTTGTGACATCCAACTTCAAATTTATCCTTCTTATGAACTTTCTATGAATATCGCAGGTCGGTTTCTCAACCTGGACTGGCCTGTTTCTGCTTCCTTCAAGGAGTCTTGCTTCTGCAATCATCCCTGCTCCCCATCTCCCTCTTTGTTTTCTTTTCAGCTTATAAATAGCCTTAGGCTTCTTCCAACTTAAGAAAGAACAAAACGAACACATAGAATAACAACACAACAACAAAAACCTAAACTAAGAAAATGTTCTGGTCTGTCATCCTTACTACCATTAAATCTCTGTGTGATTAAACAACTTGAGAGCTGGCCACGGCTTGGGCTCTCCTCACTGCTGGGACCACTAAGCCCTCCTCAGTATCCAGTAGCTTCTGTCCTGGCTATCACCATGACTACCATCACTACATTTTGCCAAAGCCAGTGGATACTTTTCTATGATTTTTCTAGTCCTTTTTTAGAATTTGACATCATTGGCTGTTCTTTTACTTAATGAGTTTTCTATGAGTCAGGCATTGTGCTGAGATACAATGTTGGGGGAAAAAAACAAGAAATAGACTTCAGTAACAATATGCTTTCCTGACTTTCTTTCTATCCTTTGGCCTTTCTTTACCTTTCTTTTTGTGGGCTCCTCTTCTGCTTACCCCCTCAAGTTGCTGCAACATAGTAAATGTTGGTTAAACACGAGGCATGCTTCCTGGTGATCTCACATGACTGACTAAACATCTCTATGTTTACTGAATAGGGGATAATTCACCTACATCTCCTTCCAACAGGGATTGACCCAGCTGTGGTGAGTGAGTGAACACAGAGCCTCCGGCTATCAGTCCTGCAAGGCTGATCTCTGCTGAGCTGCCTAGGTGAGGCCCAGTTGCCTTTGTAGGACCAGATCCAATGACGAGAGAGGGAAAGTGAAAGATCTTGTTGTTTGAGCCAAGGAGGAAGTTGTGCAAGATGAATCTGGAAACCTTGACTCACAAGAACATAGGGACATCTTCAAAGACTATGGAACCAAATGTTCAAAATGGGACAGTTTGAATATTAATGAGAATACAATAGAAATGATTAAAACACATAAAATATATTTAAAATCCATGAGTTTGAGGAAATTCACAACACCTCACTGGTTATCTTTGAGGAACACTCTAGACCAAGTATTCTCATTATTCTCAAAATGGTTAATGAAGTGTTTGCCCTGCCTTCAGTACCAGGTGCATCTCAGTATAATCAAATAGGAGATGAAGTTAAGTTTCTTCTTGTAGAAGTATTTAATTTAGTAACAAATAGGCAAATTAAAAATTATAAAATTATAATGTCATTGTTTCACCCACCCTTTATGACATGATGGATCAAGGCAAAGATTGCACACAAAAAAAATCTACAGAACAATTTCACTTATAAATACTACTGCAAAAAGTCATAAAGACATTTGCAAACAATCCAAATATTCATTAAATATGAGACTTATTGCAGAAATGCAAGAATGTTTCAGTATTAGGACATAGGTTAATGTAATTCAACATATTACAAATCTAAGAAGGAAAATCAAGACCCTGAAGGTGCATTTGCCAATTAAACACCTATTCATTTAAAAAAATACAAATGGAATAGAAATTTTATTAACTTAATAAAATAAGTGCATCTTAGCCCAAAAGCTAACATCTAACTTAAGGAGGAAACACTGGAAATAATCCCTAAAGTTGGGAATATACTGGTATTATACATTGGCTACCAGGTAATACAATTATATAAAAGAACATTATTAAAGATATAAAATTGGAAAGGAGAATGCTATTTGCAGATAATATAATTATATACCTGTAGGATTCAAGAGAGTCAGCTGAAAAAAAAAAAAAAAAAACCACTACCTACAGTAAGATAATTTAGAAAGATGGTTGATGTTAAACGTATATGTACACAAAAGGTAAGCCTTCATGTATGCAAATATCCAGTTAGCAGATTTAATAGAAGAAAAGAATCGTTTTTAAAAAAAAGTGACAAAGAAGTAAAATATTTAGGAATAAACTTTACAAAACATGTGAGAGACCCACATAAAGAAACATTCTTGCTGTACATAAAAGTAAACTTGGAACAAATGTAAAGATAGACCATGTACTTAGATGGTCTTAAGAACACAAAAACTTAAGAACACAAAAATGTTTGTAAATGTAAGAACATACTACCTACCCCCGCCAAATGCCACCATGTTTTATTGTCACCCCTGCCCCTCCTTAACACTGTACAAGTTAATTCTAAAGTTCATTTGGGAAAACAAATGTGCAAGGGTCAACAGAGGAAGATTTATGAGAGGGAGGCCATACCTAAAAACTAAAGTTTTGAGAGTTACATCATTCTGGCATATGATAAACACTCAATATACCTAGAGGAATTCGATATATGATTAAGGTGGCATCTCAAATCATTGAGGGAGACTTAATAAATGATAGTGAGTTCACATAAAATAAATGTGGAGAAAGATAAAGTTAGATATTTTACTCTACTTTTCTGAACAAAACACCAAATAGCTCAAATGTTTGACAACAAATATGATATCGTATCCAAAAGACCAATTTTAGCAAGACCAATTTTCCTTATGCTTTCTTCTAGGAGTTTTATGGTTTCAAACTTGCATCTAAGTCTCTAATCCACATCGAGGTAGTTTTTGTATATGGTGTAAGAGACGGAGACAACTGCATGTTTTTGCATATGGATATCCAGTTTTTCCAACACTATTTGTAGAGACACATTTTCCCCACTGTGTATTCTTGGTGGCCTTGTCAAAAATCAGTTGTTTTTAAATGTGTGGGTTTATTTCTGGGCTCTATTCTGTTCCATTGGTCTTTGTGTTTGTTTTCATGCTAGTACCACACTGTTTTGATTACTGTAGCTTTGTGATATAGTGTGAAATGAAGGAGTAAGGTTCTTGTAGCTTTGTTCTTCTTTCTCAAGACTACTTTGCTTATTTGAGGTGTTTTGTGGTTCCGATCAAATTTTTGACATTTTTTTCTATTTCTGTGAAAGAAAGCAATTACAATTTTGATAGGGGTTGCATTGACTCTAGATTATCATGAATATTATAATATTATGGAAATTTTAACATTAATTCTTCCAACTTTCTAATATGGGATACATTTGCATTTGTTTGTCTCTTCAATTTTCTAATTGTTTTCTTTTTGGTACTAGGAATTGAACCCAGGCTCTTAACCACTGAGCCACATCTCCAGCTCTTTTTATTTTTTATTTTGAGACAGGATCTCACTAAATTGCTGAGATTGACTTTGAATTCCTGATTCTCTGGCCTTAGCCTTCCTAGCTGCTGGGATTGCAGGTGTGTGACACCACGCCTGGCAATTTTTATCAGTGTCTCAACAATAATTTTTGGGAAATGACACCGAAAGCACAAGCCACACACACACAAAAATAAACAAGTAGAACTATATTAAACTAAAAAACTTCTGCATTGTAAACACAAAAAAAATAAACAAGTAGGACTATATTAAACTAAAAAACTTCTGCATAGTAAACAATCAACAAAATGAAAAGGCAATCTATGGAATGGAAGAAAATATTTGCTATATCCAATAATGGATTAATATCCCAAATATACAAGGAACTTCTACAATTTAACAGGAAAAAGAGCAAATAACACAGTAAAAACATCGAGCAAAGGACTTGAATAGACACTTCTTAAAGGAATATGTATAAATGGCTAAGAGGTATATAAGAAGGTGCTTAACATCTTTAATCATTGGAAAATACAGATTGTAAGCACATGAGATATCACTTCACACCTGGCTATTTTCAAAAAGATGAGGAAGAAAGGTTATTATTAAAAAGGAAGGTTACTATAAAAAAAAGGCAAGAAACCAAGTATGGAGGCACATACCTATAATCCTAGTGACTCAGGAGGCTAAGGCAGAGAATTCCAAATTCAAGCCCACAGTGGAGATCTTGTTTCAAAATAAAAAATAAAAAAGGGCTGGGTATGTAGCCCAGTCGTAAAGTGCCCTGGGTTCAGTTCCACCCCCACCCCCACCACCACAAAAAGACAAGAGGTAAATGTTGGCAAGGATGTGAAGAGGGAACAACTCTGGATTTTGTTGGCCGTACAGCCATTGCGGAAACAGTAGAGAAGTGCCTCAGAAACTAAAAATAGAACTATAATATGATCCAGCAATCTCACTTTTGAGTAAATGAAATCTATATCTCAATGACATATCTATATAACAATAGCCAAAATGTGGAAACAGCCTAAATATTCATTAACAGGTGAACAGATAAAGAAAGTATGGTACTTGTATATGCAATGGAATATTATTCAGCTATAAAAAGGAAAAAAAAAACAGCTTCCATTTATTACAGGGTGGATGAACCTGGAGGATATCATATTAAGTGTAACAAGTAGGACTCACAAAGACAAATTCTGTTTGATTTCACTTATATGTGAAATCTAAAATGTAAGACTCATAGAAGCAGAGGAGAATGATGGCTTCTGGGGTCTGGAGGTTGGGGAAATTGTAAAATGTCAAAGGGTACAGAGTTTAAATTATAAGATTAATAAGTTCTGGGTATCTAATATTCATGAGGACTACGTGAAATTTGATTTGAGCAGATTTTAAGTGTCCTTACCCCTGCCTCCCTCACAGGTGGTAACCATGGGTAATAATGGATGTGTTAATTAATTTGGCTGTGGTAATCAATACACATATCAAATCCTCACATTGTATACCTCAGAAATATGTATGTATTCATATGCCAATTAAATATTTTAAATATTTAGAAAGGCAAAAATGGTAAAAAAGAAAAATGAACCTTAAAAGTTCTCAAAGTAAACTCAGCAAATTCCTTTAAAGAAGGGTGAAATTATGGCATTTGCCAGTAAATGGATGGAGTTGGAGAATATCATGCTAATCGAAATAAGCCAATCCCACCAAACCAAAGGCCAAATGTTTTCTCTAATATGTGGATGCTAATTCACATATTCACCAAGGAAAAATAGCATTACCTTAGATTAGGTAGAGGGAAGTGAAGGGAGGGGGGAGGGAGGAGATGTGGGGATGGGAAACATAGTGAAATGATGAAGGAGCCCTAATTAGGAAGGGCTGTTGCAGCTAGCTGGAAGCCATAAGTTCCACCTGATATGTATGTGACGCACCTGTAGGCACCCGCAAAGCTGAAGGTATATAAAAAGCGGTCCGAGTTAGGAGAACGGAGAATTCAGTCAGTCGGGCAGTCACTCGGTCGGTCAGAAGAATCAGAGCGGCCAGAACGTAGGCAGAGCGGTTACAGAAGAGAAACCAGATAGAAGAAGTAATGACTGGTCAGAGTTAGGCCGAGGCTCCCAAGGAAGACAGAAGACAGAAGAAAGAAGAAGGAAGAAAGAAGAGAGAAGAAAGAAGCTCTAATCTTTCTCTAAGCTAAGCTCTTTCTTTCTCTCTAAGACTCTAAGCTAAGAAGAAGCTCTATCTTTCTTTCTCTCTAAGACTCTAAGCTAAGAAGACAAGAAGAAAAGTTCGCTTTAATCTTTCTCTCTAAAAATCTTTCTTTCCCTCTCTAAGCTCTAAGAAAGTAGAAGTAAAAGTAGTAAAAGCTTTACTCTGCCTCCGAGAGTTTTTCCGCCCGGGTTTCGGTATCAGGCAGCATACAGAATGAAACAGACATTATTACTGTATGTATATGTGTGACAACATGACCAATATGATTCTGCAACATGTACACTTAGAAAAATGAGAAATTATATCCCATCTATGTATGATATATCACAGTGCATAAATGCATTCTACTGTCATGTATAACTAATTAAAACAAATAAAAAAATTTTTAAAAATGTAAAGTGTGAAGGGTCCTCTGACTATTACAAATGGTGATAATGTTAATATCTGGCACTTCTATTTCATATACTATGTGTTAGACACTGAACTAAGAGTTTTACATATATTTACTTATTTAACCCTCATAACATCTGTAGGAAGTAGGCACTATCATTGTTACCCTGTGGACATAAACAGCATGAGGAAGAAGAGTTTACGTGTCCTGAGGGAGATATAAGAGACTTTAGAGGCTCAGAATAGAAGCAGCTATCAGATTGGGGAAATTAAAAAGTGGTTTAATAGAAGCAGCAGAATCTGAAGTGGGTCCAGAAAGATGGAAGCTGAGCAATTATAATTTGAAAATATTGTATAAATCCTAATTCAGTAAACATGGATCTCATGCTCATTGAATTTAAGATCCTAAGACCTAATTTCAGACTTATTAATTTATACTTAAGGTGCTTGAATGAAAGCTAGTAATTGACTACTTTGGAATGGTCAAATATTATCTAAAGGGCTCAGTTTTATAGGAAAGTTAGGCTGAAGTATTTGAGCAGATGAGTTTTATAACAAGTGAACACCTTGAACATCAGGGGAATGTACGTAAGACAAGTGCCACTTTAGTATTCTGCAGTAGACCACAACTAGGGTCAACTGTTCACATGCTATCATTGTCCTGGAGTTATTTAAGAGAATTATCACTGGAGTTGGGGTCTTCTCAGTGTCAGTACTGAATAGTGAGTGCAGAAATGCTTTTATTACGTGTATCTATCCATGTTAACTACGTATGTGGCCCAGATGCTCGTTCTGCTCCACGGCCCAAGTCTCTCTTTGATCCCAGAAACTTGTACCAGCTTTTTTTCTGAAGAAAGTGAGGATCCAGTTCACTGGGAGTCTTATGATTTTTAAACTTTATGTCCTCCACCATTTCACAAAAGTGACAAGCAAATTTGAAACTGGAAATATTTTTTGCAAACAGAGATGGTGTGAATGTTAGTTTCAATTGTGTCTCATGTCTACCTTTTATAATCAGAGTACTCTGAGGTGTCAGAGAGAGAGACTGACAGGTCAGAGTTACAGCTGGAAAATAAAATCAAGAACATATATTTCTTATCATATGGTACAATTTAATAACAGCAACAACAAAACGGGGGGGGGGGCTTGAGAATAGCAATAGGGAAGTTCCTTTGCCATTTGAACTGGTGGTACACAATGAAAATTTATATGAACCTATTGAAGAATCTCATTTAGATTCCAAATGGTATTTGGCAAGAGTGAAGTACAGAACTATTCCACAGCTGTTATTCATAATAAACACTTAGAAATATAAGAAAACTATTTGGCCACGGACCATGGGAGTTTTAAACAAATATATGTCTGGAAAGCAGAGCTTGTGCTGTAAATTTTATGCAGGACTCTCAGAAATCTACTTACAGTAAACAGCAGTCAAGTTGAGCTGTTACTACCACCTAAATAAGCAAGCTTGTGGTAAAGAACACAGACTAGGGCTTTTACCTGGGAATCACAATATCCATCCAAACTAATAAAAAATATAGCAGAGATTCAGATGCTTCCTGAGAAAATTATGACTACATTAAAAAGATGATATTGAATATTAAAGTTTCTATTAAGAATCTGAAGTAAAAACAAAAGATTTTTCCAGGTTTACATTTCTGGCTCCAAAATTATTTTTCTATAAGGTTTTGAAAATACTAAGGGTATGGAGACAATGGCTGTATCTTCCCTAAGTTTATTGTTTTCAATTGTCTTGTTTCCCTCCTGCTCTCTGAATCCCACAAACACAAAAGGGGAACAAAAGCAAACATCTGAATGCAATAGGAAAGGAAAAAGTAAAAAATTATAGGTAACTAGGTTGTTACTCATCTTTATCCCACAGAAGTGGGATTTGCTTTCATAGTAATCAGCATCTCTAGTAATTAATGATATTATTTATTTAGCTCCTCTATCTATGTTTTTCTTTTAGCTTAAGTGCAAACATTGTTTGTTAAAATTATGGTCTATAGTATTGATTTTATATTTACTGTGCATTCAAAACACCTGGGGATTGAAACTAAACTGAAGATTCTGATCCAGTAGCTTTGGGCTATGTTCTGAGAATCTTATTTTTAACAAGTTCCCAGGTGAAGCTGATGCCACTGGTCCACGGACCACATTTTGAGTAGCACGCGTCTACAGTTGAGAATATTAGTTGCTTGACATGCTTCAAGAAAGCAGATTATTGTGGCTGATAAGTTAGGCATCCTCCATACTGTGACTTCTTGGAACAATTCACATCAGTATATTAAAATGCTCTGAAAAACTTAAGATTCTATAAAAAGAAAACATTAATTTCCCACATTGTGTAATCACATCATCCTTTTGAAAAGTATGGAGCTTGTGAAATCCAAGATTTCCAGTTCTGTAGAGCATCATAACAGATGTAGTCTGTATGGTAGGGCCCAGAAATTGTGGAGAATAGGAGAGCTCTGTAAAAGAAAGACATAAAAATCTGGGTGGTGCTGGGGTTGGAGGGGTAGAAAGCCAGGAGGGAGGGAGAGGGGCAGAGGGAAAGATTTTAATTCACATAATGTGGCAGGATGTGAGATCTTTCCAAGTAGGGATTGAAACATTCCAAAAGTCTGGAAATGACATGCAGGAGATTTTGTTATGGAAACCTGGAAGGGGTGAGTTTCATATTCACGATGTCAGTTGGAACCTGAGAGAAAGTCAAGGAAATAGGCAGAAAAAGTTGGGAAGACTCTGGGATTTCAAAAGCTGCATAATTGAGTGGTTCAAAAGCATCCTACCTAGATCCCCAGAGGCAGGAAGACCCAGCTTATATCTGATGTATAATGATTAGATATTTGTTGACTGGTGAACTTGCACAAGTTTCTTAACTTAATGGAGTCTCATTCCCTCTCTGGCAGATGGGGACAAGAATACTTACTTCTCAGTGCTGTTGTGAGGATTAAATTCATATAAAGCACATAAGGCCAGTATCTGGCATGTAAGAGGGTAAATTATTTTACCAATACTCTTATTTCATCATCCTGAGTATACTATCAAGCAGAAAGTAGGTGCTCAAATGGTATATGTTGTGCATAATATAGAAAATTTTTCTCTATGATAAATTTTAACCCAGTATGAAGCAATGTATATCTTTTTTAAAGTGTGCCCTCTCACTTTCTGATTTCAACTGAAAGGAACACTAATAAGACAAATTGCCTGAATTATTATGAATTGGGATTATTATAGTAGTAAGTTCCTTTTACTCACAGTAGCCTTAATATTATCAAACCTATGAGGCCCTGGAGACACATTGGCCCTACACTGTTGTAAGATATTGTGCAGAAATATCACAGTCCATTGATGGTTACAATCAGACACTCACAAGTTTGATTGAGACAAAGAGGCAAAGACATCAGGGGAAAAAAAATGTATGCATTTTAGAAAAATGTGAATAAGGGAGCCACATGAGGAAATGTTCTTTTTCCTTGAGAGCATTTCAGAAAATGGAATGTTCTACACTGGCTGCTCCTTCCCTCTATATTTGAAGACATGACAAGTTCAGAAAGGAAAAATGAACCTTTAGCTTTGGCCTGTCTATGACCTTCAGCAGAGGTTAATTGAGATGGAAAGGAAAAAGTACCAGATCTTCTCCTGCATGATTATAGTCACATTTCCCAACCTTTTTTGCATCATTATGAAGTATTAGAGCTAACCATAAAAAAGGACTGGATTTATGAAACTCCTCATAACTCAAACAAGAGCCAGAGAACTATAAAAGTTTGAACCCAGATTTTCTTTTACCTTGTGAGTATAGTGAGGTTTTTGAAGCATGTTCACTTACATTATCTCATTTGATTCTCATTACAACTCTGTGAAGCAGGCAGGCATAATTGCCCTCCATTTTATAGAGAAACACACTGAAAATCTGAGTAAGGATTTCAGCCAAAACCACATGTTTACAAAGTAACCAGCAATGGGCGGAAGAGTTTCAGCTCTTTGTCTTCCTCTCTTTCCACCACATCACACTATCTTGGTCCATGAATCCCCAGGGTAAAGGTAAAGGGCAAAGGCAGCCTAGGTACCTCCAGGCCCTGCATTGTACTAGCCACAGGCTTGGACATCCTTATGTGAAACACATGCCAAGATGACATTTATCATGTTGAATGTGCATGTAAAAGTGACACTCGGCTTGAGGGGGACTGGGTCACATTCATAAAAAAGGTAACCACAGATGAATTTCAGTCTTATTAGAATCATGCATTCTTTCACAAGAAAGGCACTATTTTATGGGGCATTACTATTATTACTTTGAATCACATTATATTTGTTTCACTGAAAATAAATTAGACCTGTACTATTATTTAAATGGTTATATTTTATAGGCACAGTTTGAAATATCTTAAATAAATATTTTTCTTTGAAATTTATTAGAGAATCATCTTTTTCTTTCTTCCTTCCTTCCTTTCTTTCTTTCTTCCTTTTTTCTTTTCTTTTTTTTTTTTTTTTTCAGAATATAGAACTAACTACATGTCTGACCAAGGTCCTTCCACAGATAACACGGAAACAACTTTATCCTCTACACTTTTGAAATTTGTAAAATTAAGGGAATCCAGAATGTTTAACAACTCTTGGATTACTTTTTATAAAAACACAGCCTAGATTTTCATATTAAATGTAAGATACACATACAGAGACAGAGAGTGTGTGTGTATGTGTGTGTGTGTGTGTGTGTGTATACATATATATATATATATATGTACATATAAAAATATGTTTTCTTTTTTCATGATTAAAAGCTACAAAAATTGTAAGGATGGAATTTTATATTTGTTTTTAGTATATATTATATAAAAGGAAGCAAAACATGTGAATGACAAAATTGAATAAGATTTGGGAAGCTTTTTTTCTTCTTAAAGGGCAATAAACATTTAAAAGCACCAACTAAATGTTTCCATTTTTAAACTTCTGGAACATTAACATTTAAATACTCTTATTTGGAATCATGAAAGAAAAGAGTTTCATAATACCTTATTTTGTAATTTAAGGTTAAAACATTACTCTTTTTAAAAGTTATATAAAGTTTTTTTTTTTTTTTAAATCACTCTTATTAAACCTGCAACTATTTTCAACACTTTAAATAAAATTTGCTCCAAACACTTCAGTGAGTGTGTGGTGGTGGGGAGTTGGGGAGATTGTGAGTAGGATGGGTAGGACGGGGATTTGAGATAGGATGGGACACATTTATCTGAGGGGAATCTAAATGTGGACATAAAGACCAAAAGATTAAAATTCAAGTTGTTTGAGAAAGGTTCTGTTTTTGCCTTTGTTTTGATTTGGAAATATGGTTTATTTGTCTTTGCCCCATCAATCCTATTGCTATTTCAAATTCGATGCACACCTCAGTGGATCATAAACAGAGAATTCCAGTTATAGGTACTTTTTGGGTAGGAAGGAAGTAGGTTTTGACCTAAGCATTTATATGGGAGATGTCCATCACTGAATTAGAACTTTCTGAGCATCACAGCTCTGACATTATATCCAGTTTACAGGACCAAAGCACATGTATTTCATTGGAGACAAGGTTTCTTTTAAGTATATTTTTGATATTTTAAAACATTATCTTCTGAAGTGCTTGACAGATACCATGATAATTTGGGGTCTGTAAATTGGATTTTGATCATTCAGAATCAATACACAATCTGTTTCAGAAAAGCAATTTCTATAGCATGAGCTGAAACCTAGGCTGGGAAGGGTGAATACAGATCATTGTCCTAAAAATATCAGAATGTTTCTGATGGTATTCTTATTAATATTATAATCATTTTAGTTAGTAGTTTTTCTGATTTTTTTTTGTTTTAGTGTATAAACCTTTCAAATTAATGAACAGGATCAAGTTGTTTCACACCCACATGTACACAAAAATATACATTCCCATATCAAATTCAGAACTTCACATCATAAATAGTGTACAGGCTCCTAGAATGGGTTTTAATTTTGATTTTAATTTTTTAGTTGTAGATGAACACAATACCTTTATTTTTATGTGGTGCTGAGGATTGAACCCAGTGCCTCACACGTGCTAGGCAAGTGCTTTACCACTGAGCCACAACCCCAGCCTGGCTGCTTGCATTTTTAAGATCACAAAATGCAGGGATCCTTAATTGTGGGTTCATGAATGTTTGAAATTGTTTTTAAATTATTATGCATATGATAAAATCTTGGGGTTTGTGTACTTGTGTGAGTGTGTGTGTGTGTGTGTGTGTGTGTGTGTGCTCGCAGGAGAGCGCACGCCATATACTTCATTAGATTGTCAAAGGAGTCCATGACACTTCTAGCCTCCCAGAAGAACCACTGACAACTAAGTAGAACAGTTTATATGAGACTTAAAACAGAAGAACTTAGAGACCATATTCTAGTACTTTTCCCCATCATTTTCTGCATATTCTTTCCCAACTATGCCTACGTTCCATCTTGGTCTTATGCCTGAGCAAATTAATAATGAGAGATATCCACAATCACACATGCCTACAATTTAATTCTGAATAAGGTGTTCACCCTGAATTTTAGTTAACCTTCCTGTATTTGTAAACTAATTAAACATTTAAGAAAGGATTGAAATTTTTCCTCTTCATTCTTCTTCTTAAGCCAAGAACCTGGCTTAACCTGGATATGGAGCTAAAACAATCAAACTTAAAGATATCCACTGAGCAGGATCCAAAATCTGCTCAGCAAAAATGACAACAGCAGCAAGAATAACAAAAGCAAAAACAAAAATACCTTTTCAGATCCAGATTCATTATCTCCTTGATTTTCCTATTAAAAAAAAAAAACCTTACATTTTCAGGGGTAGTATTCCTAAGTGTTTTAGTCAGGTTTTTTTGCTGCTGTGACAAAACGATCTGACAAGAACAATTTTAGAGGAGGAAAAGTTTATTTGGAAGCCCAGAGGTCTCAGTCCATAAACAGATGACTCCATTCCTCAGAGCCTGAGGGGGGCTGGACATCATGGCAGATGAGTGTGGTAGATAGAAAGGGCTCAAAGCATTATGCCAGGAAGGGGAGGGAGGGAGAGAGAGAAAGACACTCCACTCACCAAATTGTTTTAAAAATATTATGCATATGATAAAATCTTGGGGTTTGTGTACGTGTGTGCGCGCGTGCGCGCGCGGCGCGCCATAGCCTTCATTATATTGTCAAAGGATTCCATGACACTTCTAGCCTCCCAGAAGAACCACTGACAACTAAGCAGAACAGTTTATATGAGACTTAAAACAGAAGAACTTAGAGACCATATTCTCTAAGAAGAACTTAAGAGACCCAAGGACATGCCCCCAATGACCCACCTCTTCCAGCCACACCCTCTCTGCCCTCAGTTACCACCAGTCAGTTAATCCTTATCAGGGGATTAATTCACTGATTAAGGCTCTCATAACCCAATCATTTCACCTCAAAGCCTCTTGCATTGTCTGACACATGAGGTTTTGGGGGACACCTCACATCCAAACCATAACACTAATTAATACTTAAATATTACCCTGTTCCAACCAGGCAGGAGAAGGAAAGAGAATATCTGTCATTGCCTAGGCCCCAATTGTGAAGCCTTCTTGTCTTCTGTGTTTCTATAGTGTCCAACTTTTTATTATATGTTCCCAGTTTGCATGCTGGCCTTTCTCTAAAGGGAGTAGAAAGGAAGAAAAGAGAGAAAATTGTGAGACCAAAAAGCTACATTTCAAATGGACTAAGATCTCTGTATTTTTGTATCTCAATTGGACTATATAAGTATTTTTACCCTGGATTTGCTTTATAAATATTTAAATTGCTACCTTCATCATGACTCTCAATAAACTAAATTCACTTATGGTTTTCATGGACTAGGGAGTTATATGCATTCACTAAATATAATCTTATACATTTTAAATAAACTTATTGGTATGAATAGCATATTTTTCTGAATATTTTTGTAATCAGTTGTTTTGAAACTCAAAAGTCCCAATGTTAATAACATCCATAATTATTTCTTTACAACTTAGGCTGTTATGTATTATGTAAGAAAAGCTGGTAAAAAGGATTAAAAAAAAAGAGTTCTCAACTTGAATTAAGTAAGTGAGAGATAGAACAAATTATAGTACTTATGTTGGAAAAGCTATTTTTCAGCTTTTGAATTTTTTAGTTATGGCATGACTAAGAAAAAATTGAAACACCTACATACCAGAATACACAATGGGTTTTAGTTAGGGAAATTAGTTTTAGCAAAAGACAACTAGAAATGATCTTTTAAAAAAATGACCCAAAACATTTCTCTCTACCTATTTCTTATCTAGCAAAACACTAGTCCTCCAACTCCCCACCTACTCTCTGCCTGTGGCAAACAGCTAAGAGGGTTAGGAAAAAACACAGGATGACATCTTTTTAAATAAAAAAACACTCATTGGTTTCATCTTAAAATTTGTATTCACCAGTCTTACATGGGCCTTCAGCAATCCTACTACATTATGTTGTCAATTTATTCTTCTATTTTCTAAGCTAGCAGTTTCATACCCACACCCTTTCCTTTTTCCTAAACATTTCAATGCTCTCTACTTTTATTCTCAGCCAATGACCTTACTTCTAATTTCAAGATTGAGAAATTAGAAGAGAATCATTCCATCTTCCTGCTACCAAATCTACCTCCAATCTACCTATTCTTCCTTTATCCTGGGAACCCCTGTTTTTATGTGAGGTCAACCTTCACTTTCATGGTGGATTCCATTCCCTGGAGATCATTATGGAACTTCATTTCTACATTCATGCTACTTTTCTTGTATCTTCACTTGCTGCTTTTCTATTAGATAATTTTCATCAGCATAAATATAGGCTATGATATCTTGCATTAGAACCCACATCCAGACTATTTTCCCATTTACCCTGGAGTAAAACCTTCAAAGTGCTTCTGTATCTAGATTCTTCACTTGCCTCGTCACTACTTTCCCCAAACCTCTCCTAAATTAAGGTTGTCTTCTCCATTGCTCCAGAGAAATCATCTTGTCAAAATCCCCAGCATTCTCCTTCTAGCTAAAGTCAGTTCTTAGCTTTCAAGTTTTTTGACCAACCAATAGCACTGACACAGGTCTTTCTTGAAACACATTCTTCTGCCTTTGATTTCTGAGACACAGTGATCTACTAGTGTTCCTGCTACCTCAGGGGGTTTCTTTTTTTAATCTGCTTTGCTGGATTTGCTCTTTCATGTTTAAAAGGAGCCCCCACATTTAACATTTTACCTTTTCCTTCAACTTCTTAGATGTTTGTATCCTTTTGATGGTTTTAAATCTTTATGCTGATGCCTTCCAAATTTATGTGTCCAGTCTCCAACTCTCCCTGAACTCCACACTCCTCTATTTAACTGTCTACTCATCTTTACTTGAATGATTGATAGACATGTCAACATCTGTAGTGAAGAAAAGTGACCAAAACCGTACCTACATGTAATGACTGAATGTTTTTATCTCCCTTCTACCCAAATTTAGAAGTAGAAACCCTAATCTCCAATGCATTTGGAGAGGAGGCTTCTTGGAGGCTATTAGGGTTATGAGAGTGGGCCCCTGGTCTGATGTGATCACTGTTTTTTTTAGAAGAAACACTGAGTGCTCTCCCCCTCTTTTTGCTCTCTGTGTTGTGAGGACAGAGAATGAAGGTGGCAGTCTACAGGGAGAGAGCTCTTATCTGGAACCTAACTGGTTAACACCTTGATCTTGCTTTTTCCAGCCTCTAGAACTGGAGAAATAAATTTCTGTTATTTACGCCATCCAGTCTTTGGTATTTGTTATGGTAGCCTGAGCTGGTTAATTCTTTTTCCTGCCGAACTGCTTCTTCTCAGGCTACCCCATTTTGATAAGTGGCACCAATCCACTTAGTAAGTCCAGAAATACAGGAGTTATCCTTGGCTTTCTTTCATTCCTCATCTCTTATGTGAATTAACCAACAAATCTTACCAAGTCTTAAAAATATATTCAGAATCTTGTCCATTTCTTTCCATTTCAACTGCTTCCAGTGTAGCCCAAGATCCTTATAACGTTAGCATAAACTGTTACATACTCTTTTAATGATTTTTCTTGATACCATTCTTCTGTATTCTCGACCCTTATCCCAACACAACAGTCTTCAGACAGATATTTTTTAGAAAAGTTGGAAAATGTTACTTCTTTTGCCTGAAACCTTTCTTGACTTCCCAGGACATTCAGAATAAGGCCCAACTGTCTAAATTTGACGTAAATTTCCTTCAATTTTGGAGTACTGTTTGTAGTTTCATCCCTCTGATCGTTTTGTTTATTTGCTCCACTCTGGAAACACTTGCTACTTCTATGTGTGATAATCTTGTTTCTGTCTCAAGGATTCTTTCCAATTTTTCCAGAACCCACTCCCTTATTTCATTTAGGTCTCTGTTCAAAAGTTATCTTCTCTAAAAAGGCTTTCTTTTCTTTTTTTCTTTCTTTTTATTTTTGTTTTTGGTACCGGAGATTGAACTCAGGGGCACTCATTCAACCACTGAGCCACATCAACCAGCCCCATTTTTTTTTGTTTTTTATTTAGAAACAGGGTCTCACTGAGTTGCTG
Source organism: Tamias sibiricus (assembly GCA_025594165.1). Taxonomy (NCBI): domain Eukaryota; kingdom Metazoa; phylum Chordata; class Mammalia; order Rodentia; family Sciuridae; genus Tamias; species Tamias sibiricus. The sequence goes on from CM046659.1 coordinate 92,487,919, forward strand.
AGTGCCTTGCAGTTGCTGAGGCTGGCTTTGAACTGGCGATCCTTCCAACTCAACCTCCCAAACCACTGGGATTACAGGTGTGAAAAAAATAAAGCCTTTCTTGAGCATTTTATCTAAGTCACTATTCTTTTTCTTCCTCCCTTACCCTACTCTATTTCTAGCCACAGTATTTATAATAATTTATTTTTAATCAGATCTCTCTTCCATCAAAATATAAACATCACGAGGACAAGATCTTTGTCTTTTTTCCCATTGAATCCTAGATCTAAGAGTCCCCACTAAAGACCACATACACAAAAGGTAAGTGTTGAATGAGTAAATGAATGAATAAATGAACAGTTTCAAATGTTTTCCCAAAATGTATAAATTTCTATCTATGAATTTTAAGGTATGAAATCTGTTTTCAGAAATGTGCTCTTTGAGGAGAAGAATTAAAAACCCCACAAACCTATAAATAAAGGGCCACAACAGCCAGGGCTAGTTCATTGCAAATCCAGATATCAAAGTGGCAAAGGGATGGTATCAGCACAGCTTACAATGAAGTTGAGAAAGTGAAGTAAATGGAAAAAAAAAACATTACCTTTGCTTTTTTGTATCCTTTGTGCAAAGCAGTGTGAAAGATATTGGCTGTCCTCCACCAACCACAGTCTTTTCACCACCACACCTTTTGAATTAGTTGTCACATCTCATTTGGGTTTTCCTCAAGAGTGTTCTAGACTGCTATTATACCCAGGAGATCAGAAAGATTTGTTCCTCTCCCTCATAGCTGTTAATTTTCCATTGAGCCAAGTTTAACTGCATTTATCTTCCTCTATCATGAATTCCAGTATGTCCCCCAGTAATATCAGGCATCATTCCCCCAAATGTAACACCCTCTCCACCAAATGCATCTCTTATCATTGTTCTTACCTGGCCTTATAATCTAAAATGAGTATGATAACATCATTGAAATAAGACCATAAGATGTGTTTAAATATTAATTTGAAGAAACAATCAGGACTTTTCATTCAGCTGTGAAAATAGAATAAACTAAGGTCTATTTGATTTACTAAGCAGTGGATCTAAAAGTTACACTAAGTGGTTTATCCAATCACAGCCTCAGCTGTGAAAATAGAATAAACTAAGGTATATTTGATTTACTAAGCAGTGGATCTAAAAGTTACGCTAAGTGGTTTATCCAATCACAGCCTCAAATATATCTCTGGTCACTGACTGGATATAATTGGGAATAAGAATAAACAGGCAAGCACCAAAATATTACATCTAAATTAGTTAGCCATTTAAACAAGCAAACCCCTTGTGAACTGTATTTGGTTATAATATTGCACATCAGTACCCTCAAATGACATGCTAGGACAAATGTTCAGAACAACTAATTCTTTCCATGGTTGCTAGGTTGGCCTTGAACAGCAAAAGGCAACTGGATTTATTTTGTTCTGGCAGCAGCTCAGTGGGAACATAAACTAGCAATGCTAGGGAACAGAAGGTCTGTGAAGAAAAGGAAGCTCTACTCATATACTATATACTAAACCCTCAAATGCCAACTACACTTAAACCAGAAGCACTGTGAGTGGTAAACACTAACATTTTCAGAGAATTGTCTAATATTCATGGCAGAATCTATAAAAGGTGACTTTGAATAATCCCTTCCCAGCAAACCTGTAAAAGTTTTATAAAATATGCTGCAAAAATGACTCACAGTAGATGTAATTACTGTGCAACCTTGGAAACTGATGTAAAAAATTCAGCTGGCAGCATGTTAACAGCCACCTAATATATGGGTTGTTTGATTGGACTCTTTGGGCAAAACTGCAAAATTCCTAACCCATTGCTGCTATATATTTTATCAGGGCCAAATTTAGCTACTTTCATTTTTTAAAATGCCATTTTAGACATCACAGTGAATCAAGTCAGTGTTACTTAATTGCTTGCATACATTACAATCTAATCCATTTCCCCAAACACTAATTTAACTAGTTATCATTTATTTTTATTTTTTTGAACAGCAGCAGAGTTTTAATGCCTGAACTATGAAATTTGGCAAAATCATTGCTTTCTAAAACAAAACAACACACATACCCACCAAAAAAACCAACCAACCAACCAAACAACCAAACAACAACAACAACAACAAAAAAGAGCCTGTATTAGCAGTGAACTTTGCACCTTTGTGCAGTTAGCAATGGCTTGGGATTTTAAAAAATGTATTATTTATCCTAAATTAAAAGTTTAATTAAAAGTTAGATTATTGCCCATATTCTGTTTTTAATTGTAATATAGCATTTTTGTGGGTGGAGACAAAAGTCAAATTTTAAAAGGATAACATGCTACATTTTCACCCTATGCCTTTGGCCTTGGCTACGGTGATCAGGTTACCTGTCAGTTTAACAGCTAATGCCAACAAAATATGTCAACCTTTGAAAGATGTTTTGTTATTACAAAACATTAACTATATATCCACCACCATTCCAGGATTTGGTCTTATGGGCTTGTCACTTTAGAAAATTGATCATAAATTGAATTTTTGCAAAATTGATTCTGTATTAATGTCATCATAAGTGTTTGCTAGTTAAATGACCTTAACAATGAATCTTTCAGAAAAGGGACCACCACCCTATTTTGTAATGGAATAATAAGTCTAACTCTCCCCCAGGCTTACCTTTTTAGTAAGTTTACAAACATAACATTTTCTTCAAAGCAGGTCTCATCCTAACTATGGGTTAAAGATTGGATAATAAAGAAATGCCCTAGGCAGTGGCATATGCCTGTAATCCCAGTGGCCTTGGAGGCTGAGGCCGGAGGATTGCAAGTTCAAATCCAGCTTTAACAACTTAGTGAGGCCCTAAGTAACTCCATGAGACTCTGTCTCAACATAAAATATACAAAAGGGCTGAGGATATGGCTCAGTGATTAAGTGCCCCTGTCTTCAATCACTGATATCAAGAAAACTCAAACCCAAACCAAAACAAAACAAAACAAAAAACAAGAAATGCTTTATGGGTCTTCTTCCATATTAATAATTAGGACTATTAGGATCATCAAATACAATAACCACACAAAGTGAGTTTAACCCTCACTTGAATATCTTTATTACATATCCTCTCTTTATTCTAAATTTAGGATGCAAGCTGGCAGGAATTTTAATCTTATTACTCTACATATCCCAACAAATATTAGTCAGATTAAACTCTCAGTTTTGTGACTTGTCTTATTGTATGTTATATTCTGGCAAAACTTCCTTTGATTTACTCATATAGAACTAAATTAATTTTGTAAATAAATATTTAAAAAAATCTTATAAAATATGCCAAAAAGTAGGATTGGTGGTAAAGTTTTCAAGTATATCAATAACAATAAAAAATTTTCTGCTTTTTATAGTTTCAAATTTCATAAATGTAGGTTTTAAAACCCAAATTATTCTGCATAACAAATTTCAGTTGTATATAAATATACTTGTAGATGCTGTGTGAAATTGAATTTTCTAGCACTCAATTTAATCTGTTTGAGGATGAGAATATTTTGCTCCTTGTATGATGCAATAGGACAAATACTGAGCTTAGAAGTTATTTCAACTGCAAACACTGATTAGACCTTTACTTAACTTAAACATGCTCTCTTAAGTTATCATGATCAGTAATTAGAAGACCTAAGTCTACTTAGCTTGCTAATCTTAGTATATAATAGTGAACAACCTAAATTTCAGGTTGGCCAACTTCAATTCAGAATTCTGTGGAGTATACAAGATTTAGAGAGCTTTGAATTGTCTAGAAGCTCCCAGACAATCAATAAAAATCAATATGTCTACAAAGTTTTACCATCTTTGAGATTCTCTTAATTTCAAGGCAGGTTTCTTATAGTAACAAAAATATTCAATTAGTATCTAAAACAACATTAAGAGAAATTGTATATACTGGATTAATTGACATATCTACCAAAATTCATTCATTTATCTCTCTCCCTCCATTCCTTTCCTACCTACCTACTTTCTTTTTTTCTTCTTTCTATGCTAGGGATCAAACCCAGGGCCTTATACATGCTGGGCAAGTGCTCTACCATTGACCAAGACCCACTTGCTCTTTATTTCACTTCCAAAACAGAAGGGTTAGGATACATTACCATAAAATATGGCACCTTGGCATATTGAGTATTTTAAGCTGATTTGAGAAATGAGAGGACAGACTCTAACCTTCTCTGACCTTCTTTCCTAAACTAAGTCATAAGACTCTCTTGCAAGAGGTGCCTTCCCTATAACTAGAGGAAAAGAACAATTTTATCATTGACAACAGAGGGACACTGAGGCAAATCTTAAAGGACAGACCTTATTCAGTTTCCCTCACTCTAATACACTTACTTCACACTCTGTGTCCTATCATATTTCCCCATGACTTTCCATTTTTCATCAAACATAGCAAAGAAATGTTCATTTAAACATTTCTTTAATTATCTATTTCCTTATGAGGGGTCCCACATCATATAAATTCATATTACAAAATGTGTGTTCCTTTTTCTTGTTATATATATATATATATATATATATATATATATATATGTATATATATATATATATATATATATATATATATATAGTATTACAGGGGCCCCAGTCAAGAACACAGAAGGATGGAAAATATAATTTTCCTCCTCTACAAAACCAAGAATCAAGAATGATTTTTCCAGCTCAAAAACATTAATTTCATAAGTACAAGAGTCTGCTTTGGTCTTCATTAACATTTTATAGGAAGTTAAAAGATGACAATCAAACTGTTAGTGTAACAAGGAAGAATGCAAAACTCTACATCCATTTCATTCAAAATTCTTTTAAAAAGTGATTGTAATGTTAAGGATTACAACAAAAAGAATATTGAAAAATGTCAAACTGTAGAACTCTTTTCCGGAAGGGGACCCTATCTTAAGCCTGCAACTGAGATGAAGCACTAGTTCATCTGGACTGGTAAGGGAGGTAGGACATGCAGGAAGTAGAAAACTTTTATCACTTTTAAGCAGCAGGGAAGAGGAGCTTAATGGATGTAAGACACCATTTTGCAGAAAGTTTTAGAAGGAAAGATTCTGATCAAGGAAGAAAATACTATCTATCCACTTTTAAGAAGTCCCCCCAAAGCCAGAAGAGTTAAGAGCATCAATGGAAATTAATCTCTTGGACAACCTCAACTTGGTATGTATGCCTAAATTAGGAAAATCTGTAATGATCAACAATAAGACATATCTCTAAATGGTGCTTCAAAATTTGGGGGTAAACAGAAGCCTGTTTATTTTAAAGGTTGTGATAAAGAGTAAAACCACATTTATATCCCTTTAAAAAACACTGCAAGTCTCAGAAGAATAACAGCAGGAACAATAGCAAAAATTTACATTGGTATAGTATTTAGCATTGAACAAATATGCTTTTACAGAGGACATTGAGGCTTTAAAGAAATTGCAATTGTTTTCACAAAGACTTTTGTCACTCTCAATTTTAAAAAAATGTTGATCAAACTAAAAAGAACCATGTTCATAGAGATGGAAAATTTGTTGACATTAGCCTGCTCTAAAAGTTACATTTTACATTATATGGTACTCTTTTTGTTCTATGCCAAGATTTTACATCTTTTTTTTTTTTTTTAATAGAAAAGGAGAAATGGGTGGAGAAAAAAATAAAAAAAATAAAAGATGGTAGAATGAGATGGATATCGTTACCCTAAGTGCATGTATGAAGACATGAATGTGGGCTGGGGTTGTGGCTCAGCGGTAGAGTGCTCATCTAGCATGTGCGTGGCCCAGGTTTGATCCTCAGCACGACATAAGAATAAAGGCATTGTGTACAACTAAAACAAACAAATATATATTAAAAAAAGACATGAATGGTGTGAATATACTTTGTATACAACCAGAGATATGTAAAAATGTGCTGCATATTTGTATTATGAAATGTAATGCATTCTGCTGTCATTTATAACAACTTAGAATAAAAAATAAATAAAAAAAAAGAAAAGGAGAAATTTCAAATACCTGATCATCCATTTCAAAAATAGATAACTGGCAACCCCTAAGTTTAGATAGTTTATGGGAATGGACTATTTATAGAGAATGATCTCTAACTCAGACTTGCTTCAAATTCAGAACACTTTGCACTAACTGTAACCTACAATGTTTCCACAAAGAAAAGAAGCCCTCTCTGTTCTCCTTGATAATTTTCTGAACTGTATTGCAGCCACAAATGTGATGAAATAGGGTAAGGGAAGGAGATGGGGACACTCATGATTTTTTGACTCTAAGTTTATCCTCAAATGAGTGAAATTTGGCCTTGTCAGTTTAATTCTAATTCTCTTTCTAGAGATTACATGGAAAAGTAAAACTTCTTTTATGCTTGTTGGATGACCCTGTAATATTTAAAATATTTCTGAAATGGAAAGGACTCACGTTTAGTTCAAAATTCTTTTCATTGATTTTTTTTTCACCCACACAATGGACAGTGTTTACATACTATGTGAAAAGAACTATAGATAAGGGAATGTTTGAAATTAAATTCTCATACTGGTAATTTTTAAAACGTTTCATTTATAATTAAGAATCTTCTTATACCTGGTGCCTATGACTTCCAGTGTTTAGCACTGAACCAGGAACTGGCCTATATTTTATTTTCTCCTGGGCTAAATGATATTGCCTTGTAAAGAGAAGAGAACATCTTAATCACAAACTTCATAAAGAAGACCGTCTGACTGCTGCTACATGAACTTTGAGTATACTGTGTCCAGGAATATGCGTGTAGTACTATTTCAAGCCCTCTTTACTGATAATTTAATGCTGCCTCTAAATTTAATGCCTAGTGCCTTTTCACCAGAAAGCAGTTTTTACTGATGATAATGATGATGGTCATTAGGGCCTTGGAGACTTTTAAAAGGATCCAAGGATGAATGAATAAATAAAAACCATGATGACTCATTCTGCACCCAATGCCATTAGTATAACGCACAGCTCAGCACAGTTCCTCTCCCGCACAAAACTGCACTATTTAAATGTATGTTAAATTCCTTTTTTAAACAAAATGAGGATAATTTATTCAGCGAATATTATGAGATTGTGGAATGTCAGCAATCAAGCGGGAGAAAGAAAATACATTTTTACCAGGATGACTTTTTTTCTCTAAAATTAGTCTAGTAGAACAACAACCAGATTCTGTCAGGCTCTATGTTCATTCCTTCCTTCCCAAATGAGAGGAGCTTGTTCTTTGTCACATTTTTATTGCTTTTTTATTTTATGTTTTAAATGTATTAAAGAATATCCAGTTGAATTTCCTTTTAATATTGTCTCAGGTATTGTTGGGGGAAATAGGATACTAAGATTTTTGAGCACCACCTTTTACATTCTTTAAATTAATATGGATCAGTTAACATTTCATATTCATATTCATAAATGTGCACATATAAACCCTGCCTTAAATACTAGGACACAGGTTAAAGAGATATACCCAGAATTATTTTTATGAAGACATACGTAATGTTTTCCCAAAACTAAAGTTGTCACAGGATGGTTTGTTATGAGCCATTATGGTGCATTTTGTTTCACAAAGGATTAAATTATGGAGAAATCCCAAGGCTGCAAAAAAGATTTAGTTATGCTCATTAGGCACTGAGTTTATTAAAACAGTCTCTGCTTTTCCCCTTATGAACTGATTTAAAAGCCGATAAGCTTTCTAATGACATGTAGTAAGCAGCTACTTCTTGGTTTTCCATACACCTACATACCCTTTCTTCTTGCAGCAGACAGTGGAACTGTGAAAAGGACACTGAAGCAGATCTCAGACAATGAGAAATTCATGCCTATCCACAGAGGATCCAGGTGACTTCTTGGAATGGTGGCCAGAAGCACTGTGACTTGACCTCTTCTCCATAGCAAAAAGAATACCACAGTGTTGGTGCACCATAATTGTTATTATGCCACTTAGTCTGCAAAGAACCAATCACCAAGACAGCTAAAGATCCAAAGTTAGCTACAGAAAGGTTCTTGCTTTAGACCGATTCAATGTGTTAAAAATCTGTATTTAAACAAAGATAAATAAGCAGGTTGTTATTCATTTCAGAAATATCTGATAAAGGAAATAATGCATTTTGGAAGCTAATTTCCATAAAATGTTCACAAAGTCCAATTCAATTTGCAAATATTGAATTCAAATGTACCTATAGCAAGGCCTGAAGTACAGCTGTATTTTAAAACCCACTAAGGGACTTTGTATGCAATTTAGAATAATATGATAAAGGACTAGTACATAAAATTGGAATTGATTGTTTGAATCAATTCAGTCAGTCAGTGCCATTTACATAAAAACCCAAACTTTCATTGGCCAGAAAGATTAAGAACTAACCTTTGCTATTCAAATTAGAAATTAACCAATTAGTTTGCTAAAGTACTGATTCTTGATCCTGATTTGTATGATGGGAGTGAAATGTACATTTTGATTGAGACCCCCTTGTTTTGGTAGTCAGTTTAGATAGCAAAATATGCCAAGTGCACACTGGTATGTTTTTGTCTCTTAGAAGGATACATAAAACATGTTCCCTTTTAGTAGGACGCTCTTGGAATATGAATAATGGAGTTTCCTTCTGAGTCAGAGCTGTTTGGGGGATGAGTTTTTGGCTCTCATTTTTGAGCATGGACCACTGAGCAGCAGACATGGGGGTTGGTGTAGTCATTTCTATTAGTCATTTCTCAAGTATAGTATTCATAGTACTGTATACACAAACATACCCACTGATATGCATATATAAATTATGTGTACAGCAGGGTTTGGAATATAATAAAGGGAGTTATATAAAAGGAAAATACATTTCTTTAAATCTTGGAATCACTCTTAGGAAAGTGGGAGATTTATACAAAAGGCATAAGAGAACTGAGATCTACAGTGCAAACAATGGATATACATCTCCTATCTTACACTCACCCTCATTGACTATATTTCTTTCTCTCTCCTTCCCTCTCTCTCTATATATATACAATGTGAATCCATAGTCTGCTCTTTTATTTTATTAATTAATTTATTTTTATTCTAAGTTGTTAGAAATGACAGCAGAATGCATTACATTTCATATTATACTTATAGAGCACATTTTTACATATCTCTGGTTGTATACAAAGTATACACCATTCATGACTTTATACATGCACTTAGGGTAATGATATCCATCTCAATCTACCATCTTTTTTGTTTTTCTTCTTCACCCTTTTGTCCCCTCCCTCCCCATTTACACTTTTATTTCATCTTTATAATAGTCTCCTAACCTGTTTGCAGAACTTTGGCATGAATGCTGTCTTTTTAAATAGAATGTTCTAATATTGGCTGTCTTCAGAGTCTTCTCCTTGCTTGTATAGTCATTAGGTCTTCTACAGTCCTGTTTAAATCAGGTAAGGAAATAGAAGGTGAGATCCTTGTTAAAGAAATGGAGCAGATGCACTGGAATAAGAACTAGATGCCACAGCTTCACATTCAATTCAGAAACTCTTAGATTATCTCTTTCAGAGCAAAGCTGCAATGATATGCCACTTGATTGTAGCTTCTCTGGGGAGACAGGAAACTACCCCAGTACTAGGATACTACCTGTGTTATTGACATTGCATTAATATTTTGTGTTCTTTATAGAAATAGAAGGTAACAAATCAGGATGTTGAAGTCAGACTGGATCTGGTACTATTCCAGAAACCTTATTAAGTTAATATCACTTAAGTAAATAGTTAGTAAATTAATAATTATGTAATAAATAGAAATAGGATGAAATACAGGTGACATATAAAGCATTTTATTTCACTAGTTCTTGGTTAATAATTGTTACCCATAACTACCAATATAAACTAGGAGTCTTGTTACAAATGTTTGAATTTTGAAAATATTTTAATCTTTATAGTAATGTCTTTGTTAGAACCAAGCAAGATAAAAGATAAAAAATTTATATTTAAAAACGTATGTAGGGCTGGGGTTATGGCTCAGTGGTAGAGCACTCACCTAGCACGTGTGCGGCCCGGGTTCGATCCTCAGCACCACATAAAAATAAAGGCATTGTATACAACTAAAGCAAATAAATAAATATTAAAAAATATGTAGGTTTATACATTCAATTCAAGACATAACTAGTGCCTGTATGTCACGTAAGTGCAAAAATATTTAAGTGTCTACCTATACCAATGTACTTGTAGTTAATTCCTAAAGGGTATAGAGATTTATCTGTAGTAACTTGTCTGGTACATGCTTTTCACTGACTAGTTACAATTCAAGATAATTATAATAACTATATTCTCACAAATGGATTATTCTTTTATACTTTGAATTTCCTAAAGACTTTTATGAGGAAAAAAGAATATACTTACGTTATAAAATGCAATTTGTCTTATATGGAAGAAAACTATTCTCATAATTACTATGATAGGTACTTAGATTTGTTTCATCCAGTAGTAGTAAAAATCTGCAAATCTAGTCTGGGGCTATAGCAAGGATGGGATTAATACAGAAACCTAGACCCTAACAACACGGTACTCTAAACAACTCAACACAACCAAAAATAAACTGGTCACCTTCTCCACCAAACATATCTCCCTCATGTTAGGAAATGCCATCTACACAGTTTCCCAAGGCTGGGGATCTGGGGCTAGTCCTCTCTTTTAGTTTCCTTGACTCCTACCCCCTGCTTCTCTACCATTCCAGGCAGCCAATAAGTCTTACCATTTCTAACTCCTTAAAATCAGGTAAATATGGGAGCTGGGTATGTAGTTCAGTGGTAGAGCACTTGCCTAGTATACAATGAAGTCCTGGGTTCTATCCCCATCACCACAACAAAGAAATAAAGATTATGTAAATATGCCTATTCTTTTTATCCCTTTACTTTTTACCTTAATTTAGGCCACTGTCATTTATATGTTGCTTGGATTTCTATGAAGCTTCCTAACTTGGTCTCTTCAATTCCAATCTTTTTCAATTTATTTGCCACATTTTGGCTACAGTAATCTTTTGATATAATATATCTACATTTATTTTTCTCTTTTTAAGCCACTGCATGCTTAAAATCATTCTTTTTTTTGGGGGGGGGGGGTCAAAAGCCTAAACTTACTTATTATGACTTACAAGGAAGGCCCTTGCAGCATTTGGTTTCTATGTACTTAAACTAGCTCTGCATGCCTACCCTTCACTAATTGCTGAAGCCATGTAGAATTAACAATTCATCCAACTTCTTGCACCCTATAACTTGATTTTAAAAATCTCTGCTTCCTTGATACAGAAGATCTTGCTCCAACTCTGCCAATCATGTCAACATTCCTGGAGGTTAGATTGATCTTCTTCTGGGGTAGTCTTACCTGACCCACCTGGAGTCTCCTAAATGCACTCTGCATGCCCCTGTCACATCCATTCAGCATTCAACAAATACCAGCCAGGTATGTCCGCGATATGCCAGGTGCCGGATTAGGAAGTTAGGATATGTAACTGAACAGACAAAAACTCTGGTCTCCATGGAGCTCGCATTCTTGTAGCATTTAGTGAAAATTATCTACCTTGCTTATTCCCTTCCTCTAGATGAAAGCATGGATTCTAAGATTATAATATTTTGATTGGCACAATGTCTAACTGTACATATTCATTGAATATACAGAACAAATGGGAAGCAAAGAAATGTGATACACTTGTTTTATCTTAGGTCATTATAATTATTTTGAAGCTAGTGGAAACTTGTTTAAAAGTAAAAAAATTCAAACTTTTTATGTTATTTGGGAATTCAATGAATACATATATTACAAGGTTTTAAAAATTATATGTAACTCCTTCCCCCACAAACTTGCTTTCAATCATTCAGTTTTTCTATGATCTTTTGAATTTCTGGGCCTATCACCCCATTTTCTTACCACCAAAGTTTATAGTGGAAAAGATCAGGACAGAAATTCTACATGATTTCTGAAATGGACAAAATAAAAGGGTTGGAAGACTGGGACTATATCTACTTTCCGCTGACTCAAGATGACTTGAAAGAAAGATGTTTTTCTTGCAATCCTAACACAACTACATTAAATTTCTAAATTGTTCTTCAGAATTAGAACTAAAAAGCTAGAAGTCAAAGAAAGGGTTTTCAATGTTTTAAAGCCTCACTGTTTTTTTTTTTTTTTATCTCTATGGAAAAGGAAGGCTGCAGCAATATTTTGTTTTTGAAAAGAATAAATCAGATGGACTTGAAAATTCAACAGCTAACACTTTTTAAAATGATCTTAGGAAAAAAATTGAAGGTGACATGTAGATATGGGGTTTCTAATATTCAGTATGATCCCACAATTTCTTTGCAAAACAAGTATGATGAATATGTGCTTTATAAGATGGCCATTAAAATGTGTATTTCTCACCTGCCTTCTAACACATGCCTCTGTATTTAAACAGGCTTCCATTTTCTGCTTCCTCAATGTTTTTTGCTTCTATACTCACACAGTTCTTTTCCAAAGCACTGTAGGTTTGTGTCATTTTTGTAGAGATCACAAGTCCACTTGATACTAGTGACTTATACTTTCCTCTGCTTTGTGAGTGTGGGTAATAGCCTTTTTGTATACCAATTTGCTTACACTGCAGTCTATGCTGGTAACAGTGTACATTGCCTGACCTCTGAATGGAAAAATAATAACAAGTTAAAACAGTCATTTTACCTGAAGTCGATAAGGCCATAACACTCACCCTGTTTTCAATTCACATGCTCAATTTTCATCCACTCACTCTCGACTTTGAGAGGAAGGAATAATGACAGGTTACAGGCACTTTATTTCAAAATTCACTCACAAAGTTATTGACAAGCATTTTTCACAGAAACGGCTCTTCTCTCTGACCCTCATGAGCTGTTTACATGAAAAATGCTCTTCCTTGTAGATTAATGAGAGTGGAACCTAATTCCATACCAAACATGTAGCAATTGCTTTAGCATCTCTGTTTTTGATATGGGAACAAAAACAGGGATAATTTGCTTCAAATTGCAGTCACTTCAGTCATAATAAAATCTCAAAGAGTACTGTTTGCTTTCAACTTTCATTAGGTAAGCTGGGGCTATTATTAAGGTACCAAAACATAAATGTTATATTAGCACTTAACAGAAGCATAGCATTCTCCTCTAGGAGATAAATTCTACCCTTGTCAATATAATTCTGCACTGAGTGCAGCAAAAGAGTTTGAAAAGATGAAATAGTGAAGCTTTGCACTAGAGGAAGAGAAATACCTTGTTCATTCAAGCTTAAAGGCCATTTTGTTGGCCCAAGGTGCTAGGGTTCTGTTCAGAAAATAAGTCCAAGAGAAACTCTTTTAGGTCAAGTCAAGCATTGAGACAAACTTTCTGGCATGTTCTCTTTGTCCAAGGTTGTTAAATCAGTTACTTTAAATTTCTGTATCCCTTTAACTGGCATTTAAACTGTGAAGAAGAAATAATAAGAATTTAAGGCTAAGATGAAGTTCATTTCCAGAGAGCAAATGATAATTATTCTGTGTGAACCACAGTGCATACAACTCCCACATATTTCAATTTTTTAGTATGGTAAGCCCTTTTAAAACTGTAAGGTCTTATGTATAGCATCATGATGGAGCTGTTAAAATTAAATCTGTGTTTATCCTTACTCTTATCCCTATGTCTTTTAGACACTACTCTTAAAATAACTATCTTCAACTTGGGGCTAAGAAAAGTGCTGTCATACTTGGAGAAATGAGGATTATTTCATCCAAAATGGGAAAAAATGAAGGGGAAGGGCACATAAAAGCTGAGGTATTGCTTGGCCTGACTGTCATCTTCCATCTTTTTATTTCCTGGCCTGTCAGAGTCCTTATTGTGTCATTGCTCAACAATTTTAAGGTTTCTTAAGGCATCTATTGTCATTTGGATTATTTAGCAGCCTTGCTTATACAAAATTACCTTTTTAAACTACTGAGCTCAGACCATATTGTTTTCAGACAACACATGGAATACCAAAGAGACTAAAAGTTCCTTTGCATTTCTAAGACATGATTGAAAACAACAACATTTCTGTCTAAAGACTGTGGGAAAAGTGCTTTGTGTTAAATTTATAGGATTGAATGTTTTAATATTTGCCAATTAAGGCTACTATTCTACTAATCTGGGAAATCACTGTCATTCAGTCTTTCCCAGAAGATTAATCCATTTTCAACCACCCATTCTCATATTCCTTGCATTCTGGTAATTCTGAAAATGGCCTGTAAATACTTATTGTTGTCAGACTTACAGGGAAAAGAGGTGTGAATTACATTTCTACAGAGACTTTAAAGTCATGAATTTATGTCTTTTGTAACTATGTTTTTAAAAATAGTAGTTTTGACACATAGCATCTATGTTTGTAAAAGAGCCATTTCCTTTTCAAGATCATAAACTAAATTTAAATACATAAATAATTCTTCAAAAATATGTAGTTTGTGGGATAAAATGAAGACTATTTTACATTCTTGCATTTTAATATGCTGGAAAATATTGAATGCAGAAATTTGGGGATAGCTTCAAGAATTACAAAGGGTTTTGTGAAATAGATAATTAAAAAAATAAATTTAGATTCAGAGCCACCCCCTTCTCAAATGGATTGTTAAGTACAATATCAGATAGACTTTTTAAAAGGGACACTAAGCCTACCATTTAATTAAAACAAATACCTAAGTATAAGCTCTTTGATAACAGATAATACATATTTTTGAATCCTGAGCAGCTAGCATAGTGCCTGTTATCTAATAAGTACTCAATAAATGTTTCATGCTAACATTTTTCTGGAGGGCAATTAATATAAAATTTTCAAATACTCATTCTATTTTTCCTAAAAAATTCAAGTTTAGAGACTTTTACTAAGAAATAATTAGAAAAATTTATAAGGAAAATAGCTGAAAATATATGGAGTGTTTATCATAGACAACAGAAAAAATTATTAATGATCAAAATATATAACAAACAGTATATAATATAGTATATATTGAAATACCATACAACTATGAAAAACCATGTTTTCAAAGAACATTGAATTGTAAGGGAAAGTAAAATATACTAGAGAAAAAGCAGTTAAAAAACTAGTAGGCACAATAAAATATCATAATAAAATGCATACATGTATATGTATGTGCATACATGTACATGCATACATATCTGAATGAGACAGAAATATATCATTTACAAGGATAAAATACATGTTTCTTTCAAGTTTTTGCTAGCTTGCAAAGATAAAGTATGCTAAGAAGGGTCCCTTGTTTACGGAATGGAGAGAGAGTGAGGGTGAAGAGAGAGAAGGCTCTGAAACCTGGGATAAGGTCAACTCTGCAAGACTAATGATGAGTTGAGGCAATTGGCAGTTACAGGAATCAAGGACATGTCAATGAACAGATTTCTAATGAAGATTTTAAAAATTGTTTTGCTGTGTGTATTTATTATATCCTTCTCCTTTGACTCTGAAAACTTAGCAAGACTCTCTTTATTCTCTTACAATTAGTAGAGGTAGATTTGCTCTGGAGGGAGTTGATTGAGTGCTACCTCTGGCTCAGAGGCAAGAAGCAAGGGCCCTTGTGAAGCCCAACAACATCTGGGATATTTTTATAAAAGAAAATGTACCAAAATATTTAGCAGTCATTAATTTTGAGAAAGAGAAGGTGATTTTCATTTCCCTCTTTGTCCTACAATAGATTTTCCAAATTTCTGCAATGAATTCTCATTACTGCAATAATTAGAAAAAATGTTGTTTTTAAAAAAATAAATTTATTTCAAATGAATTAACAAGTGAATAAATCAATGAATTAATAATACTTTTGAGAAAGACTTAAATATGTTCTCAAATGGAAATTGCTCTAATTCACACTGAATATAAGAAACCTCAGAGCCTCCTTTCAGGTTCTTGGTTTCAGGTTAGGCACATGTGAGCACACACACATTTATGTTTGTCCAATTAGTTCTACTAATTTATTAATCAAATAATGAATTTGTCTACTTTCTTGAAAAAGAAGAGGTGTATCTTGTTCTTTAAAATTAATATTTTAATAAAAATTCATTATATGTATTCTTGTGTCCTCAATGAAGTGGACATTGAAAGTAGTTTTTAATATTTCATTCTTAAATGTTTTCCATTAAAAAGGTTATATGAAATAAGAATGTGCACTTAAGTAAATAATGAGTGTAGCTGTGTTAACCATAGTGCTCTCCTAGTTGTCACTGCCACTGATTAAGAACTCTCCAAATGACTAAGGCTTGAATACTGGCTCTGCCATATATACTGACTGTGTGATCTTAGGGCAGTAATTTAACTCTCAATTTCCTTAACTATAAAATGGGAATAACTCTAATTCCTATCAAACGGCTGTTATGATAGCAGTGTAAGCATTATGTTGATCTGTATGGATGATTGATCACCTTAGATTTATGCCCAAGTTAAGGTGTTAATTTGGCACTAACATATACTAACACGGGCATTAAATATGATAGTAATTCTTCCTGCATTCAGCATTATTACCCTCTGATTCTTTGGTCAGTTATAAAAACAAACACAAAAAACTTGCTTTAGATTTAAAAATCACCATTAAAAGATAGTTTAATGAAATTAGACTTCGTTTCCCTAACTTTTTTTTTTAAACATACTCAGATTATGATTTGGCGTTGGAAAATGATTGCAGTAGAGTAATACACTACTTTAACAGTCTGCACTAGTGAGAAAAGAACTTAAGTGTGTATTTAAAACATAAATGATGCTCTCATGCCAAGTATAGGACAAATGATACCACACAGAAGATTTTAAAAGGGTTCATAGAGAAATCTTCATGGGAAATGAGCAATTACACAGTATAGTGTAGTATGGCTATACCAACCAAAGTCTAGTACTTATTTGGTTAAGAAATGTATCACATAAATCCTATTTTTGTAAGCATTAATTTGCAGTATGTCATTAGCAGCATATAGAAGTAAATGAATAAAATATTTTTATTTAATAATATTTCTTTATTAATCACTATCATAAAGGGGATGATTAAATGACTGTCATTCTAAATAAAGAAGTATATATTTGTGACCTAGACCAAAGTAATTACAACATTTTCTATATAATGTTTTAAATTATAGTTTTATTGCTTTTATAAATTTTTAAAAATTTAACCTTGCAGTTGATTTTGGTTGCATAGTTGTATAGATGTTATGAACAAAGCAGTTCAGTGAGTTTTTTGGTTTTGCACATACAAGTAACATTATAATAAAAATAATGTAAACTCAAACTGTCTAGTAATCTGTAAGAATTTTTTTCCTACTTCCAAGGGTAAAAGCTTGAGAAATGCTATACTAGAGTTACCTACTTTTCTTTGCTGAATGTTTCAAACTATATTGTTACCAAAAGTAATATACAAATTTGGCTGAAAAATTAATACACTGAATTTCTTTTCAACAACTAGTATAGGTTTGTGGGATTAGTTGTTATTGACAAAGAAAATGATGATAATGGTGAGGGTGTTTCTGCAAATCTAAAAATGATGCCCCTATTCCCCATCAATAGAATATACACTAATTTATGTTGACTCATGGATACATTTTGTCCTGCTATGATAAATGACATGCCTTTGCAAGATTTTTGTTTTCTAGTCCACAAAATGGATAATACCTATTTGATTATCTTGGAAAGTTGAGTTGAAGAGCAAAGGAATGTGTGAAAGTCGTTTAAATAGAAAATTCTATGGCTTTATAAATGATATTATTTCATTAAGAATAATCTCAGGGCCTATTTATTCTGAATCCTTCTTGATTTTATTTAGATGATCAGTATAAATTACAAGAAGTTGAATAAAGAAAGTTGAATAAAATACTGTTGCTGAAACCTGACTTTTTGAAGGCTACATGTCACTAAAAATTTGGCACCATGTAAGGGCTCAGTGAAGCCACCAAAGCAGAAAATACTATTAAATTGCTGATAAATGTAATGAATATCGGTATAGATGCACAATGCAAAACAAAGATGATGCCTCCCGAAGCTGTACCCCATATTAAAGAAAGAACAGAAACTGAGAAACAACTTCAGCTTTACCACCTGAGCTTCTGCCCTTGAATTGATATTAAGTAACCATATCACTCATGATAGCCTTTAATCTCCCTTGCTGATACCTTTTAATTTTTAAACAGTCCTATTTTACAAATCATATCCTCTTTCATGTGTTCTCCCAGCTAAAGAATTAATTTTGCAAGCAAAATATCTAAACAGTAAGCATAATAAGAGTGAAACAGGTTAAAGCTCATTAGCAGCAGGGAGCAGATGTAGTAAAACTCTGCCAGTTCCCCTACATTTCCTTCTCAGCAGGGACTGGGCACCAAGCTGTGAGTTAGTTCTATAGCACAATGCTTGGCTGCTGTTTCAGCAATTGCACCTCTATCGCTTCAAGTATAATACTAAGAATTCACTTTGATTTTTGATTTTTCTTTGCAATAATAATGTCTAAAAGGACCCTGCAGAGCTAAAATGTAAAGTTAAGCACCAAGTGCCAGCTAATCAGGAGACTATAAAAATACAATTGATAAGAAAATAATTATAGATTATAAAGTCATTTTATCTTTAAAAATATTAACTTCTTGACAGAGACTCCAAAGTCTGGATGAAATCAGTACAGCTCCAGTAAAACTTCCATGATACATTATGGGATCTTCAACGTTCAGTTAAAAGATAACTGTAAGCCGGGCGCGGTGGCGCATGCCTGTAATCCCAGCACTTTGGGAGGCTGAGGCAGGAGGATCGCGAGTTCAAAGCCAGCCTCAGCAATGGCGAGGCACTTAGCAACTCAGTGAAACCCTGTCTCTAAATAAAATACAAAAAAAAAGGTCTGGGGATGCGGCCCAGTGGTCGAGTGCCCCTGAGTTCAATCCCCGGTACCACAAAAAAAAAAAAAAAAAAAAAAAAAAAAAAAAAGATAACTGTAGAGGGATCACAATATATTGATTATGACACAAACCAAACACAAATGAATTGTTACATAAAAAATAATTTCAAATCATCAGGCTAGGATTTCTTCCTTCATATCCAATGTTAAAATAGAACCATACTTGAAGAAACAGCAGTTTTGACAAATTAAGGTATCCAAAGAGCTGAATATTAGCAAAGTTTTATTAAAATATTCTTTCCTAGATATTAAAATATTTACTGGGACTAAAAATGGTCGTATTGAATGTTCCCAAATCCTGCTGGAGACATGCTCATCAGTACAAATTTACCAGCTAAATTGGATGTCTAGGAGAGATTATTAGGACATAATTTATTCAGAAAAACAAACATAAACTGTAGAATCCTTTTTGTGAGGCTTCTCACAAATCATACTGCAACAGATTTAAGTGCAACAATCATTAAATTTATCTGCTATTCTTATAACTCTGTAAGTTACTCTTCAAGCTTATGCTATATGTTTGTTTGTGTATCTCTGTAGCGTTAGTTTTTATAATAGATTCATTCAGCCAAGTGTGATAGGACATTTTAAGAAGGTTTACAAAATCTTTCAAGGAAAGGAAAAGAAACTTTTTAGGAGTGCAATTACTGGGAGAGTGGAAACACATATTCAGAATATCCTGGGCTTCTAAAATAAACTCAGATTCCTTCTGCTGAAAAGTAATAGGATTGGCCTGAAATCCTGGAGCAGCCCTAATCCTTCAAATAGAGGGTTAAACTTTCCCATTTTTCGAAAACTCAAATGGCAAGGTTGAGAGGATCATTATATTATGAATAAATTGACCTGAAAAAAAAAGTTCATATACGCACTGAGATTGTTTGCTCTGAATTACTTGACTCATTTTCTATTGTTTCCTCCAGAGCAAATATTTTTGTGCACCTTCATGTGCAAATAGGGCTCAAGAGCTGATATCAATTAATTAGGTCATATCTTGGGTAAGCTGGGTTAATTCTTCAAACTCAGTTGTAGGCAACATTGGAAGTCATGGCAATGGTCACCTAGGACTTGTATGTTCCTGAAGCATACACAAGACAGTGGTCACTTTGTGGTGTCCATATCTACTGAGCAATTTCAATAGCTCTAAAGACAACTGAGGTCCTTTAGCCATTTGCAACAGAGATCCTATGATTGTAAGGATTTTTCTAAGGGTTTTTACTTTCAGTAAATTTTTCTTTTAGGTTTAATTAAAAATTGACTAAGAAAAATTAATTGAAGTAAGTGTGAAGATACATATGTAAAAAAACTATCAGAAAACACAGCTCCAATGTAGCAGAAACACTCAATCCATAACCAAATTCTTAAAAGAGTGCTCTCTAATATTCTACATGCATATATATTATGGGCAACTTCTGGTTTTATATCTACCTTTTTGAACAATTTCATCTATGCTACTGTCATCCCAACTGAATATCATCAAGTGACAAGAAAAGAGTAACAAGTACAAAGTCCTTGAAAGCAGTCAGAACAACAGGACTGAAGTGACTCTCATCAAAACACAATTCTGCTGACTGATCAGGTATGATAAAGACAACAGCAGGATACTCAACAAACTGGAGTACAGTGTTCTGAAGTGTGATATTTCCAGAGAGGGCAAAGAAACGCTTTAAATTGCTATTGAAGCAGAGCCTAGAGCAATCTGGAATTATCTGTGGATGATGACGATGCTAGGTGACATGCTAGGTGGTATGTAGCTATAAGGAACAGAGTTGTTCTCCAATAAAAAACTTCAGGCTGATTCCTGCCTTCAAGGTAGAGCTGGACCTCTCAGATGGTAGCTGCTACCAAATAAAAGACAATTTTCACATGAAAATTTCTGAGTGTGAAAAGTATTAAGAAACATAGAATCATACAATGTAGGGCTGGACAAAACCATAAACATCATCAGTTCAATCCTCTCATTTTATGAAAGGGAAATAGAGATCCAGAAAGGAGCATCTTGCTGACCATTCAAAAGCTTTTAGTACTTGAATCTGTATCTTTGGTTTCCTAGTCTGGCCTACACCCTACTCATAACACATTTTAGAAGCATCATCTTCAAAATAGTGTGCAATCACTTAAAATAGAAAATAAAACCCTATACTAACTTCTTTATATCTTCCAAGAAAATATGGTGAAGAATAGTGCACAAAGTGTGAAATCTTTAAGTGATAAGAAGTTATCAAAGGGATTATCACATATGACCCTGATGATGTTTCTAAATTTCTAATCCAGTTCTATGGTTTTTTAGTCTATTAAAAATATCTACTTTGAACTTGAAGGGACTTTGGAGGTCATCTCCTCCAATTTTTTCATTTCAAAAACTAGGAGTACTCCCAACTCATTTTCACATAAATAGTCCTCTTCACTTCCTCTGTAACCATATTCTCGATACTCATGGCAGGATGAATGATTTAGGCTGCTAGTTTTCCTATAGAAGTCCACTGCTCTTCTTCTACCAATTGAGCTGTGTACTTCAAGTATCAGTTGTCTTTATTTTCAAACTTGAATATACTACTTGCAGTTGTTACATATTTTCAACTAAGTATTATACAAACCATGGAATATGAATGTGAAACAAAATAGAAATTATTTCTATAAAACCCAAGTTGAGTATTTCAGAGAGTCTGTACAAAAGTGAGTTTTTATTAAAACATGATATCAGTGTTGACAAGGATGTAGAGAAATTGGAGCCCTTTTTAATTTTCAGTGGAACTTCATAACAGTGCAGCCAGTATAGGAAAGAGCATGAAAATTCCTCAGAAAATTTAAACTACGTAATCCAGTATTCCTTTTTTTGGGTATTATCTCAAAGAATTGAAATTGGGATTTCAAAGAGATATATACACTTCCACATTCCTTTAGCATTATTCACAATAGCCAAAAAGTGGAAACAATCTGTATGTCTATCAGTGGATGAGTGGGTAAAGGAAATTGGTAAATATATATGATGGATTATTATTCAGCTACAAAGAAAAAAAAGTGTGTAATGTGCATGTTCAAACATGCCACAATGAAACCCACTATTCTATACAATTAGTATGTGCCCATAACAATTGTTTTCAAGAAGTCAAGCCAAAAAAAAAGTTGCATTTAAATGACTTGTCATTATTAAATATTTTAGCATTTCACCAGCTTTATTTCATAATTTTAGGTTTTCTATCATTATTCTGATGTTTGTACCACAAATGTATTTGTTTTGGTCCCCTTTCCTCATCTTTCTCATATTCCTTTAGCTTCTAAGAGATGAAATCATCTAATTTAAAGTAAATCAAACCAGTAACTTGTCAGATTATTTGCTTTTAAATTCTTAGGTTTCTATTACATGCCTTCTATGTTTTGCCTCAACCTCTCCATTCTTTTACCTAGTACTTTTCTTTAACCCAAACTCCATAGCAGTGAGTCCTCCTCAAACGCATTCCACCTTCACCTTGTTACTTTTCCCTTATAAAAGTCTGTCCTATGATTTAAAACCCCAAACACCACATATTCGGAATTCTCTTCTAAACCTGCAATTATTCCTTCCTGTTTTTACTTCTTTGCAGCATTTATTGTAGTGTTAATTATAATTTACAATATATTTTATTTGCAAATTCCTTGGAGGCATCTTTGTAACCTTTCTTTCAAAAAAAGTTTGCTTGAAATTTTAATGGATTTCAAGATATTCCACTAATCACTCAAGGAACCAAATAGCAAACAAATATACAAACTAAATGTAACATGTCATATTTCATTGTGTGTCAAAGGCATTTTACATCAAAGTGACTCATACCTTGAGGTATATCCCCATTATCACAAAATCAACCAAGGCTTTCCAAGGGACAGTTTTTCCTTTTTCTGTTATGTTGTAATGGCAAAGTCCTTTTAGCAGCATCTCCAGGAAGAAGAATAAGCACCATTGTACTCCAACAGTGACTGAAGCAACCACCAGTTTTAAGGGTCTTCTCAGTTTGGGGCATTGTACTTTTCATCTGGAAATTCTATAAACCTCCTCATTTCACAAATGATATAATTAAAGATTAGCATGGTTAACTTACTTGCACAGAATCACTAAGGAGCAGAATATGGATATGGACTAACATTCATCTCAAGTTGAAGTGTACCTCCTTTACTTAGAAGACCTTCCCTGACAATCACTCTCCCCACTGCTGCAATGGATGGATGTGATTTCTGACAAAGTCGATATGAATAATTTGTATAATTGATAAATTCCCTGCCTTATTTAGAAAGAATTTAAGAGGAGGGCAGAACAAGAGTGCAAATGAGTGGATTTTAAATCCCGGAACTTTTACTTGGT
Organism: Tamias sibiricus; assembly: GCA_025594165.1. NCBI lineage: Eukaryota > Metazoa > Chordata > Mammalia > Rodentia > Sciuridae > Tamias > Tamias sibiricus. The sequence goes on from CM046659.1 coordinate 92,511,129, forward strand.
AGCTTTGAGAAACCAGTCTTCTCATTAACAGAAGGGAGTGCTACCACCTAACTCCTGGTGCTGTTATGAGAACTACAGAAAACAACACACAGAACTCCAGCACAATAGTTGAAACAAGGCAGAGATCATAAACATTAGTTTCCTCTTCATTCCACCCTACCTTTGACCCTGATTTACCTCTCTTTAAGTGGTAGTCCCATTTGAAGGCAGAATATCTCTATTCCCCTCTGTCCCTCAACAGGTGTAAGAACTACACTCAAAGCTCTGGGGAAGGTCTTCAGATCACACATTCCTTGCAACACAGGATGAAACGTATAACTTGGGATTAAACTTGAGTATTAATCTTTATAGGGTCTATTGTTCTTTTTTGATGCATAATAGAATCCAGATAACTAATTGACCCCCCTTTCTAAAAATTTTTATTCTAAGATGTTATAAATGACAGCAGAATGCATTACATTTCATGTTACACATATAGAGCACATTTTTACAAATCTCTGGTTGTATGCAAAGTATATTCACACCATTCATGACTTCATACATGCACTTAGGGTAATGATATCCATCTCATTCTACCATCTTTTTTTTTTTTTTCTTCACCCTTTCATTCCCTCCCTTCCCCTTCCTCCCCATTGGCCATTCTAGTGTTCCTCTAATCCTCCTATGCTCCCCATCCCAACCCAACTGTGAATTGGCCTCCTTATATCAGAGAGAACATTTGGCATTTGGCTTTTGGGGATTGGCTAACTTCACTTAGCATTATATTCTCTAACTCCATCCATTTACCTGCAAATGCCATGATTTTATTCTCTCTTATTGCTGAGTAATACTCCATTGTGTGTATATACCACATTTTCTTTATCCATTCATCTACTGAAGGGCATTTGGTTGGTTCCACAGTTTAGCTATTGTGAATTGTGCTGCTATAAACATTGATGTGGCTGTGTCCCTGTAGTATGCTGTTTTCAAGTCTTTTGGGTAAAGACCAAGGAGTGGGATAGCTGGGTCATAAGGTGGTTCCATTCCAAGTTTTCCAAGGTATCTCTATACTGCTTTCCATATTGGCTGCACCATTTTGCAGTCCCACCAACAATGTATGAGCGTGCCTTTTTCTCCACAACCTCTCCAACATTTATTGTTGTTTGTGTTCTTAATAGCTGCCACTCTGACAGGTGTGAGATGAAATCTTAGAGTGGTTTTGATTTGCATTTCTCTAATTGCCAGAGAGGTTGAACATTTTTTCACGTATTTGTTGATTGATTGTATATCTTCTTCTGAGAAATGTCTGTTCAGTTCCTTGGCCCATTTATTGATTGGGTTATTTGTTTTTTTGGTGTTAAGATTTTTGAGTTCTTTATATATTCTAGAGATTAGTGCTCTATCTGACGTGCATGTGGTAAAAATTTGTTCCCAATTAGTAGGCTCTTTTTTCACCTCACTGATTGTTTCTTTTGCTGAGAAGAAACTTTGTAATTTGAGTCTATCCCATTTATTGATTCTTGGTATTAATTCTTGTGCTACAGGGTTCTTATTAAAGAACTTGGGGCCTAATCCAACATGTTGGAGATTAGAGCTTACATTTTTTTGTCTATTAGGTGTAGTGTCTCTGGTCTAATTCCTAGATCCTTGATCCACTTTGAGTTGAATTTTGTGCATGGTGAGAGATAGAGGTTTAATTTCATTTTATTGCATATGGATTTCCAGTTTCCCCAGTACCATTTGTTGAAGAGGCTGTCTTTTCTCCAATTTTTGGCACCTTTCTCTAATATAAGATAACTGAAATTATATGTGTTAGTCTCTGTGTCCTTTATTCTGTACCATTGGTCTACCGGCCTATTTTGGTGCCAATACCATGCTGTTTTTTTTTACTATTGCTCTGTAGTATAATTTAAGGTCTGGTATAGTGATGCCACCTGTTTCACTCCTCTTACTAAGGATTGCTTTAGCTCTTCTGGGTCTCTTATTTTTCCAGATGAATTTCATGACTGCTTTTTCTATTTCTATGAGGAATGTCATTGGGATTTTGATTGGCATTGCATTAAATCTGTATAGTGCTTTTGGTAGTATGGTCATTTTGACAATATTTGTTCTGCCTATCCAAGAACAGGGTAGATCTTTCCATCTTCTAAGGTCTTCCATCATTTCTTTCTTTAGTGTTCTGTAGTTTTCTTTATAGAGGTCTTTCACGTCTTTGGTTAAGTTGATTCCCAAGTTTTTTTTTTTTTTTTTTTTTTTTTTTTTTTTTTTTTTTTTTTTTTGATGCTATTGTAAACGGGGTAGTTTTCCTCCTTCTGTTTCAGAGGATTTGTCACTAATTGACCCCTTTTGATAAGATTATTGAATTTGAAAATTTATAGCAACCCTACACAATTAATATACATCTATAATATAAACACCATTCATGTATTTATACAACTTTTATTTTGCATGCACTATTTGCCAAAGCACTAGGTGAAAGCCTATTTGATGATAAAGAAGGAGCCTATGGCAGGAAAGGTTGTTGCTTTCTAGAAACTGTTACTCCTGAGGTAAGAGGGGGAGATGTAGTAGTGTAGAGTAGAAAGAGACCTAAATGAATGTTTGTAATTCAGAATGATTATGCTATATCAAATTATAGACAAAGTTCTAATAGATCAAAGAGAATGCTTTGTACTTTTATGATATAAAATTTTTATCTTTCATCTCAATATTAATAACAAGGGCAGATATAATGTGTGCAGAGAAAACATAATGATTAATATCTAAATAGTTAATATTTTTGCATGGAATAGCCTCAGTGAAATTTCTTAAAATGTTTTTTCAAAACTCTCCTCCTTCTATGAACAATGAAAAGACAAGAGATTGGACATTCATTAAATCTTGCTTTACTTAGTGATCTTGACTCTGTAAGAAAAGACAGGCATTTTACCCTTAGCAAAAAAATCACATCAACAGACATGGAACACTAAGGTGAATTAATAATATTTCTATATTGATAATATTTCTATATTTCTGCAATTATTGTTTAACTTTTTTGTATATAAGCTCAGCTTCACATTTTTCTCTTCCTTTCATTTTTGGGTTTCAAATATTAATCTGGATGGTAATGGCAGTTGTTCATGGGTAGCAACCAGAGTAGTAGCATAGAAAGAACAAGAGGAAAATATTTTCAACAAAACCCCTTCAGAGGAGGAATGCCATCATATATACATTGTATCTATTTCTTAGACAAAGAAATTTCAGAGTTAGAATACTGCAAATGGTGTTGGTTTAGAAATCACAACCAGAGAATTAGTTAAACTTTTCAAAATGCTTCAGAGTAATTTATTCCAACCAATGGCTGATGAAGAAAATAGCAGGAAAGGTTAAGTAATTAGCTAATACTAAACATATATGTGAGTGGGACAAAGATACCCATTTGTCATTGGACTTTGAAAAAGGGAAGACAGAACACAAGAAAGACTATTGTGACCATGATAAGCCACCAAAGGGGAAAAGGAAACAAATAGATAAGGTTCACACAAGCTCTCAGAAAAAAGTGTGCCAAATGCTTCCATCAAACTCTTATTTTGATGTTTAGTCTTCATCAGGAGTATGGACTGTAATTGACTTTTGCTCAGAGCACCTAATATGACACAGTTCAGATGAAGACTCTGATGCCATTCAAAGAGAATGACAAGAAAACCTTGTTAAAAATACTCATTTACTTGTTAACAGAGTTTTTCTATATACTTTTTAATGCTGCCCTCTAGGATTCATTTTTATTTATTTCCTCCTAAGGATCCATATTTTTTATGACAGTCTTCATGTTGCCCAGAAAGGAAAAAGCCTGCGGTTTCCTGACGTTGGTGCTTTTAAGATATGCTCTATTCCCCAGTTTTGAGCCAAAGTCAAAGGAAAAGATAATGTATGAGCACAAGGAGACCTGAAGCTTGACGAATCTCCCTTTTTCCAGAGAGAGAGAAAATACCCCTTCCTCATTAAAAATAAAAGCCCAGAAGCCACTAGCTGACATCAGTCCTAAAACCCTAGGCTTCTTCAAGTCATCAGAGCACACGGTAGCCCTGCAGTGTACAAACGCATGACAACTCCTCATACCCAGTAATAACCAATTTTTCTGGTCATCTTTTTGTTCTAATGCAATGCACAGCATGTGTTCTTATAGTTAAATATACCAAGTAGGCTACTAACTGCTTATAGGATTTAAAAATCCATTAGTTGCAGATTCTGTGAAAAGCGGATAGTGGCTGGCCCTAACTCAGTTTCAGGCATTATACAAAGGCTTTCAATTGCTTTATCTCACTTAAAATTCACATCAACAGCATGTTGAAGCAGTATTAATATAACTGTTTTACAGAAGAATAAACTGAGGCTTAGAAGGAAAAAGTGAAAAGTTTGGGTAAAGAGATGTCAAAAGTCTCATAGGCATTGAATCCACATTCAAAGGAGAAGGTCAAACTCAAACATAGGAGACAAGCATTTAGAGAGCAGGCTAAAGTGACCGTTTATGCCCACACAGATGCCTCAAGTCTGTAGATCCAGTTTCTTATGATGGGTTACATGCAGATCTGACACTAAGTATTTACAGGTAAACCTCCACAGATTATTTAAAATATTTTAAAAACTATCCTACCAGTTAGTAAAAGTGCCTGACCATTCTGCCTTCTCACTCAGGACTTCCTTGGAATAGCAACTTAAGGGCTAAGGGACCTTGCTTTGACTGGCTGGCTAAATTTTGGAGCCAGTCAGCTTCTCAAAGCCCTTCCACCAGGGCACTATGAGTGACTCCCCTAGGTACTGGCTGATCTTCATCCCTTCTGTGGCTAGTTTAAATATGAGTTTTAAACAGTTTAAATATGACCTCTGATTGCAAGACCAGAAGAAAAGTGCAAATATTAATAAAAGGAGCTATTCTTCATTTGGTAGAATGGGGTATGCAATCATATTTACAATGGGGTTCGCTGGAAAAAAAACCACTGGTCTTTAAATGCAAATGTGAAATTTAAGGTAAAACAGTAAAAATAGTTCTCAAAATATTAACAAAGAATATTATGCTCTGTAAAATAGATCATAGAATAAAAATCTATGAGATTGATTATGGTGTCAGAAACTGCTACTTCCTATGAAGATATTTTTAATATCTTCATAGGTTTGACAAGTTGTCATTTTTTTGAATCAATATCAATTACATATTTAAGTAATAAGAGAATCCTTGATAGGGATATTAAATTTAATAAGAAAGGTAAACTTCTTAAATCCAGTAAGGTTCTGATTGCCTATTAAATGAAACTCTGCTTTATATCTGCTCCATCTTTTTTTTTTTTTTTTTTTTTTTTTTGAGGAGATAAGTAGTATGGTATGCATACTGGAAGAAGAAGAAATTACAAGGTGTTGAAAGTAAGATATTAGCATAAACTCCCCTAATCCTGGGTACTTGATATGTAGAATAAGCTTCTAATAATTTATGAATTCTTTGACTCTTCAAATTCAATGGCAAATTTCCACCATATTTGAGCTTGCTTTATAAGGCACTTGATAGTATGCTGAAAAGAGATTTGTTAAGTTATTTGTATATTTTCCTTTTTTTCCACACCACCAGTAAATTCCATAGGGTGAAGATAACATTGACATCTAACTAACCACTGAAGGGACTTGAATTTATAGCATTGGTTTTATGAAAATGGCATTTTGAGTTCCAAGGAATTAAGATATAAGGAGAGTTCTCAGAAACTATATTCAGTAAATTACGTATTACTTGAAAATATTACCATCTTCAAACGGGTGCCTCTTTAAATCAAACATAGTTTTGGGATTCTCAAGTGACTGTCCATTGTTTTTGTACTTCTAAATTTTTTGAAATCACATAATGAACCCATAACCTAGTTACTATGAAGGTTGAATTGCAATGGACTTTTCACTCAGAGGCCCAAATGATGAATTCCTGGACCCACTCATAATAATTCTTGTGAACACAGACCTCTGAAAGACAAGGAATGTTAATACAGTAATTTACAGCAGAGTTCTGCAATCTTTAATGTAATAAAATGCAACCAAAAACTCATATGACTGGAAGAATATTGCTGTCTAGTGTTGAAATGGATCATTTAAAAAATTGGAACTAAGTGCTGAGCAGGGAAATCCACAATAAAAATGGCAGCAGTAAAGGGAAAAAGCAGCTTTCATAAAGAATGTCAACATTTCCTTTCATATGGATGCTTCTGCTAAAATATGTTAATCTGATCATTTTGATTTACTGGTTTTACTTAATATTTACAAAAGGCCAATCATGTAGAATTTTACATCTTTTAGTAGACATTATATGTATTTTTGGTATAATCCTCTTCCAGAAAATAGAAAAGAAAACCTGATTAATGGTTATAGCCAGGGATATAAATGCTATAAAAAAGAGACGAGATGGCAACACACTCCTTTTGTAAAGTGCAAGTAGTGCTTCAAAAATTGGCAATGAATCTTATTTTACACATGGAAAATGTATAAGTGCCTGAAGTGTATGGAATCTATCTACTGCTTCAGGATTTCTAGGTATTTCAGAATATTTTAAAAATTAAGGCATATCACAGGCAGCTGTGGTGTCAGCTGCACAAAAGTAGCTTTTCTGAACTCTTCTAGTGCATTGGTCTGAGAAATAGCCACATGACTCTGCCATGCTTGCTATAAAGATGATGAAGAGTCAAGAGGCTTCACAATTTTTCTCCCATCTCAGCATCATTCATTCATGCAAAATAGTTATTATATCCCTAGAAATATCTGGGCTTCTACTGAGCAACCAGTTTGTTTCTATCCCGTGGACATTACAGATTCTGTCACTGAATGCATTTCCCTTTTGCATAGACTGCTAAAAAGCTCAGAGCCAAATATGACAAGGACATAAGAGCTCATGGCACACATTTATTTAAAAAAATAATAATCTCAGTTCCTACCAGTATTATTTTAATGAAAGTTAACAAACATTTAGTAAATATGCAATATGAACCAGGTACTCTATTTGGTTTTTCTTTTTCCAATTTCTTCATTTAATAAAAATAAATTTCATGTATTTATGCATTTTTCTAAGCTATTGAATATAGAATGCTAAACTTCTAAGTTTTAAGGCTACAGATTGCAGCCATAAAACCACATTTCTCCAAACTAGAGAATTACTCGCCTCAATTTCTGGCAAGAAAGATGGTTTTCTATAAATTCCAATCACATCATATGGTTTGGTGCAAAATGAACTAACTATATGCATGAAGCTAATTGCTTAATAGCCCTACTAACATATGCTTTCTGAAAAAATGTACACATACACATACAACAAATGTAATTGGTGGAATTTTTTGCTTAAAGGTCTTTGAAGAAAGTTGTAAGCAAACCAAGAAACTGGCATATAAAATTATTCATTTATTCTACCCTTTGAGTAAGTGCATGACAGTACTATTCATCTCAGAAAGCTGTCTGGCTATTCTTTCTTTTAAAAGCAATTTCATTTGGTGAACAAATAGGAATTGGGCTAAGTTTTCCCCAAAGGATACAATGGTACATAACAGACTCAGAATTCTGTATCTGAAAAATAATCATGGAAGAAAGTTGCCAGATCAACAGCCATCATTAGAAACGGAATGTAGGTAGTACCCTATTTAAGTAGAACCAGGATGTGATTATACAAATATAAATGCATTCTTATAAAGAGTAAATCCTTAAATATTTTTAAGTACAAAAATTATTTAAAAAATAATTTGTTGCCTTCCTGACTGAATGATATAACAAAATTTAATGCTCCAGTTTTAAAACTTCCTGCCTTGGAAGTTGAATCTGAAATTAAGAGATTAAATGAGTTGTAGAATAATCATTTCCTTCATACTTTCTGAAGAAAGCAATAAATCTTGTATCATGGTGGCAATAACCTTCTATTCATTTTCTGTATCCCAAATAAATACTTTGCACAGTAGCAGGAAATTAATAATTCACTAAATGGCATCAGTTGAATAAATAAATGAATGAAAGAAATGCTCAAATACTACATATTAGAGACAGAAAATAATATTTTGCTATGTCTTAAGAAAAAACTTGAGGCAACAGTTGATTTTACTGCCTTTCATTTTAACTTCTGACCAGATAAAAACAGTAAGGATTAGAACCCAAATTTCTTGACTTCTATACCAATTCTTTTCATGTCATTATGCATATTTTATGTAAATCAAGTATGACAAATTACCAAGCTTTTATCTGAAGAGTGTTTGGGTTATATTAAAAAAAAAAATGGAGCATCTTACAAAACAAAACAAAATGGCTTTTAGGGGGAAAATACTTCCCTGGGAATTGAAAGCTGAGCTCTTCAAGGGAGAAGGACAGTAGAATGGTTTCTTTCTTCCCCATTTCTTTCATTATGTACCTGAAAGAAATAAACTACACCCCAAGAAAATGGACAATCTACCAGAGATTGCAGAAAAAAGCAGGAATTACAAAACAACCATAACAATAAATGATAAAGGAGAAAACTAAAATTGCCTGCAAGTATGTCAACAATTTCCCTCTTTTTAACTATTCTGTCATTTGGTATAATTCCTACCAGTTGGTTTTCCATGTGGATATGTATTGACATAATTTAGCTGACTAGGTTCATACGATATAAATATTTTCATATTTTTTTCCATTTTATAAGCATTTCTATGTAATTAAAAATTCTTCAAAAATACATTTAATGCCTGAATTCCATTGCATCACCTTTTTTTCTTTCTAAATTCCAGCTAAATCTCATACTATCCTTCATTTAACTATCTACACTATCTGTATTATTAGAATCTTCTTTTGTCATATTTGATTCATAACAATGCAAGGGTTAAATTTAATGTTTATCTGTTCTATTACACTGATGTACATATAAAATCTAGTTGCAGTAGTACCATACCATTTTAAATATTGTAGTGTTAGAATATATTTTCATACATATTAGATCATATTCCATCTTTCAATATTTTAAAAATTGTTCCTAGTATTCTGAATCCTATTATTTTAGAATATTTTCTTTATGATTTTAAAATAATCCCACTATAATTTAGACTGATGTGCTTAAGTTGTGCCTATACAGTAATTGTCATTTTTGTAATATTGTCATTAAGAAGCATAATTATTGAACTTTATTTATCTTCTTGTGTATTGCTTAGAAAAGTTTATAGTTCCTTTTAGATAAAGCTCTTGTTCAATTCTTTTTCAGCATATCAGATATTTTACAATTGGGATTATTAACATGAATTTATTTTCCCTTCCTCCACCCAAATCAAGATATTATTGGTGAATTAAAAATTTTTAAATATATATGTGTTAATGTATTAATACTAATTCTTTTTTTAGTTAAGTATTTTTCAGTAGAGTCATTTTCGTTTTTTTTTGTTAGAATGTGTTAAACATAAATAAACATTGATTTAATGCAGAAGTCTAAAACTGTATTAGGAAAAATATGTTATGTAAGTCCATTCCCACTATCTCAACTTGTTACATTTATCTGAAATACGGTGAGTAAGGCCTGGGAAATTTTAGGTGTGTTTGATATAAATTATATTGTGATTATACATTTTGTACAAATGATAAGTAGCATTTCTCTTCTTTCTAAGGCATCTTTTATGAGTTCATTGCATTATTGAATTGTCTAGAACTCCCAAATATCTGAAATTATAGTGCTTTCGCAGGCACTCTTGCCTCAGTCTAAATATCGACATGGACTGTCTGCTATTTACATTATAGTGGCTATTTTTCTGAGCATATCTGAAAGAACTTCATTAAGCATAAATAATGAATAGTAGCTATATTAACCAATTAAGTCCAAAGTTTTCAATTCTATAAATATTTCAATGACATTGACACAGGTGCATTAATGTAGTTTGGAAATCATAATCTAGAGCTTATGTGTTATTATATTAACACTAATTAATACATTATTATAATTATATTCTTATTTATGGTTATATATTATATACTATATTTAAGCTTTAAAGGTATCCCACATCTGGAGCAACAGGACAAAATGGGTTAACACACTCCTGATGGTGCTGGGCAGACAAAGAATGGTAGTCATATAGCAGAACTTTCAAGTTACCACAAGGAGTTTACCAAATGGAAGATTTTCATTTCTTTAATAATTCTCAGGGTAAGCAACTCTTCTGTGCTTCCTAAAGTAATTGTTGGATTTATTAGAACATTCCAAACGAAATTCCATGTTAAAATGTACTGAACATAAATTCATTTCCACTTAGGGCAGAAGCCTGCAACTGTATTAGAAAATGTATTATTTTGGCCTGTAACATTGACCCAACTAATCATATTTTTTCTGAGACAGTGCAATCTAGCCTTGAGCAATCACTGGATATATTTTAGCTCTAAAACAGTTTCTGAATATCATTTAGAACTCAATGAATTTTTTGTTTTTACACTTGCATTTTTTGTTTCAGAATCTTTCTCTCAGATCCAGTGATACCATCCAATCTAACATAATTTTTAAATGGGTTTCCAGTATCTGGTCATTCAGTGGCAGGCCAGTTTTCACACACAGACTGGTCTAGTTCAGCAATTATGATTATTTTTTAAACACGGGAGAGGAGACACAAACAACCAGCACAAATGATTTATCTCCTCTTGGCTCTAACAAAGTCAGTGTTCTGAGAGGGAGAGTGAAGCTAATATATACCTGAGCACTTCAGTTAGAAAGATGGAAAATCACTTACGGTGTTCAAATAAAAAGACTGCTTCAGGGGAAAAGGGAGTCTAGAAAAATCTGTTTTGGGTACATAGCTCTGCTGGGTAATTCTTTCTCATATCTGTGGGCAAATAAATACAATCCCGCTCCCCCACTTTCCATTGCAGGAATAAAAAGAAAACAATAAGAGTTTTGAAAAAATACATGTGTCTCTGATCTTCTGTACATAAAAACTGTTAACAGTATCACATGCATTTCAAATATATAATTATTTGATTCTGATGCTTTTGTATTTTCTAAAACTCACTTGTGCAATTTGTTTTCTGCCGAAAATTTCATTAGATTCCCAAATAGAACAATATAACATCTTTAAATAAGGTGTGGTAATCTTTTTCAATCCCACTGTGGAACAATGTATGTAAAAGCAAATTATTTCTAAGCACTTCCAGAGTACCACTATTCTCCATTTGACCTACGTTAAATATTCTCATTACAATTACTTCAAATGAATATGAAATCTCAATTTAATCCCAACCCCAGGGAAATGAAATACACTGCTTTGAGATGAAAGGCCCAATTCTACCTAGGCATTTGAATGCAATGCATGTTCTTAGCACAGATCATAAGTGAAGTTATTTTAATAATTCAAACCATTGCACATTCAAAACAATATATAGCTACCAAATAAATGTCATAAACCTGATAATGCAGAAGAAATAAACTGAAACCCACATATTTTAGAATTTATGATAGAGTTACAGATGGTTCATGTCAATACTTCTCAAAACCTCAGCTTTTTCTTAGTAACATAACCAATTCTATTAATTAATTTGATAGGAATTCACTAACACCAAAATCTAGGGCATGGGTTTGTGATAATGTAACAGCACAACTTTTTTCATGTCAGCCATAATTTCTCACCTCTAAAATTCTACTTTTACATTAATTGTCATAATCCTGAGTAGTCTTTTGGTGGAAATCTTACATTATGTTTTTTAAAATGAAGCCTGATTTTAATTAACACTTCCTTGACAAGGTATAATAATATTGTACATTTAAATTTTTATTTATTTTCTCTTTCATTGTTGGCAATCCCCTAAGCTTGAAAACATATTTTTCTTTTCTCTGATTTTACATTTGGCAAACATCAATCTTTCCTGTAGTTAAGCGCACCATAGTTGACAGGCTGCTTTTGTTCAAGAACTTCAGCTTATACCCTGCTTTAGTATGCCAAAATTTATTTCTTTATTCACCAGCATGATCAAATACTGTCATCCTATCTTCCAATATTAAGATTTAGATTTTTTCTGATAAATTAGATTTAATCAAAGTCCAATATCTCAAGACTAAATTTAGAAAATAGTAGTCATATTATTTATCTTGTAAGAGCATGACATCTCTGAAGAATATTACTTCAATAAGTATTCCCATGTTCTTTAAATTTTATAAAGGAAAATTTGTTTCCACACAGCAGTTGTTTATCTAAAACAGAATTTTAATTCCCTTAGTTGGTCTTTAAAAAATTGAGGGTCATATGAAATTCTTAGAACAAAAAATAAAGATTGAAATTTAGTCTTCGTGTCTTCTTTGTAGGAATGTATTCTTTTGGAGGGAAGGAGGTGAGTTAGATCCAGAACTCTGGATAAGAACATTGACGAGAAAACCTCTAATAAGATAGAGTGAAGAGTTGTGAATTTACTATAAACATACTCAAACTGCTCAGTTTCAGAGTTTTCTTCTTTTCCACCAATGGAGTGATAGAACAAAATTTTTCCACTATACAAAATTTAAAATAAGAAAGGAGAAATAAAGTCTTATTAAAACAGGAACAATGTAAGCACACTGCAGTGTAGCCTGAAAGGAAGTTTTCCTGCTTGGTGATAAAAAGTACTAGCTGATTTATGTATGATGTCTGCTTTTGTCTTCCTTTCTCTCAGTGTATAACTGAGTACTAAGGGAGGAGGGAGAAAGGGAGAAAGAAAAACACAGAAAACGAGATTTTGTAAAGCCATGTAAGGTTAGGGCTGCAAATGTAGATACAAAGTGCAGAATACAAATTCTTCCCAAGTTTTGCTGAAAAGCACTCATACATTTAATTTTATAAGTAAATGAAATAAAGGGCCTTAGTAACAATGAAATACATATGCCTTTTATATAAATTAGACATTGATTTAAAAAAAAGAAAGTGAAACATACATGTAGAATGTTTCAAATCCCATATACTTTAGAGAACACTAGTCTTTTTCTTGTTTGACTGTTGGTACTAAGATTTCTATCTGAATATTATCTATGCCATTTTAATCAATTCTTCTGAAATCATCTGAGCTTGGAGATATTTGGAGTTATCAGGATACATTTATTCACATTTGACGGGGCAATAGGAATAAAACTATTATAATTTTGCTTTAAGTCATACAGTAGAGCATCTGTGTTGAATAAGGATTACTTCTGGATAGGTCTAAGTTACCTGGTCCTCTGGACCCACTGAACATTATATTTTGGACAGAATAAAAGTTGGTCAATTTATTTTTTCAGTATAATTATAGAGTCTATTTTTATAGTAATTCATTTAAAGGATTGATTTTTTTTTGGTTCTTTTTAGTTATATATGACAGTAGAATTAATTGATCTTATGAAAATTTAGTATAAAGTTTGTATTTGATTTGGGGATCATGCTATCATTTTGAAAGCATATAACTATTTTTTTCATATTTATTATTGAATGTATGAATGTACACCATCCTACCTTGTTTTTCAGTGTCACAATCAACAAACGTTGAGCTTTTGCTCTCCACATGGCAGGGTGCTAAATGCTGGGAATTTAATGGTGTCAGTCACTAATAAAGGTAAGCAGAAAAATGTGTAACTAACATATGTTAAATTTAAATAGTTAGTTATACATTTTTAGTATAAAAATTTTATTTTTCATGTCTTTGCAATTTTTTCACAGCACCAAGTTCACAATTAAAAAAAAATTAAGAAAGAGACACTGATAGACAATATGTCCTCATTTTAGTGTGGAAAAACGGTCATAACTGATGAAGAATTTATATTCTTTTCTAAATAAAATAATAAGCAACTTAGAGGTACTATCAAAGAGCTAATAGCAGTGTTTAAATACACACTAGACTTTCAATCGCAGGGGTTCATATTACTTTTTTAAATAAAGCACTGGGAATAGACATTTTGGAATGATTGAAACTGTCATTTAAACTTTGCAAGTACAAATGTAAGGCATGACTACAGGCTTTTAGTAAGTTTTTAAACAGTACAAGAGTACACACAGTAAAAAGTGAAGTCCTCTTTCCTACTGGATTTCATTTATTTCTACTAGCATCAATACAGGCATCAACATACTAACATCAACATAGTTTCAGAAAGATGCCAAACATTTGGGAGGACACTATAATAAGAATACTATGCCAGTAGTAACCCTTTCTCAAATAACTTAATTTCAAATTGAGAAAATAAATTATAATTAGAACCTGAATCACATCATTATGTCCTTATGTCCACACTTATATTAGAATACAATTTCAGGAAACTACTGAGAGTAGAAACTAATTCAAGAGGAAAATTCAGAGTCTGTTTAACTACCTCTTTCCTTCTCTGCCTCTCATAGGACAAAGGTGATAATGGGGGAGAACTTGTAAGGAATCTTTGCTTCTTTCACTTCTGGGATCCTATCTTCAGCTTACTGTATGTTCTAAATATTGCTTTAGTTTTAAAATCCTTAAGACTAAAGCAATAACTTGCTCAGAAATAAGAAAAGTAAAACAATGGCTTTGAAAGACAGATGCCCATCGTGTAAAATAAAGTATTAACTAAAAGGTAATTAATGCTGCAATTCACAAATTGCTATGATTAAATGAATACATGGCAACTGAATACATTCTTAATTTGCCAGATACGGTAGAAATTAAAGCATTAACATTTAGAAGTCAGAATCCCTGTGATATCATTAAACAATAAATATTTGGAATATTTCCATTTACCAATAATACCATCTGTCCTTTCCAATACAAATGGACTACAACCCATATGGCTCCTTTCCCCATTGATTACTCTGATGAATGAGGTAGCAAAACCACTCATAAAACCATCATATTATATGACACTGTCATGAAAAAGATATGGAGAAAGGAAAAACACAAGATGATACTTAATTTGAAACTGTCAAGTCAATTTAGTAAAGTTTTAGCAATCAACATTATGTTCCTAAAATGTATTAGCATGTTGAATAATGTTGTGTCAGTCTTGTACTCTCTTAGTACCTTCAAAGAAAAGCAAAGAACGAAAAAATTTCTGGAAAGAGTATAATAGCTTATTATGTTATGTTCTGATTATTAATTATCCCAATAAAAATGCACTCAAGTGTCTTTTTGGATGTGAGGAATTAAATTTCAAACACTTTTACTTTATAGAAAATTATAAAATGATTGTTTAACTTCTGATAGAAAGTCTTTTTAAAGCAAAAGTAGATGCATTCTTTTTCTCTCATAATACAGGTTATAAATTTCAACTTGGCAAATGATCTTTTCCAAACACATCATCTTCTTAACTATAAATGTATGTTCTTAAAAAAACACAATAATGACATATTCTGATTCTATAGCAAATTACTATAAACAGTGCAAATTGACATTAACTAGGCAGGAAAATGAATATCACTAACTGGACTTTTCAAATTTTCTGTTTGATGTGGAAATTTGCAATACATTTAATTGTAGATTAAGTATTAGTTGGCAGGACTAAAAATTACCTTTATTTTTCAAGCTCTGTTAATATGACCAGCACTTATTTTGCCTACTAGCCTCACAGAAAATATTCTATGAATTGTTTCCTTGGTGAAACTTATTCTAAATTGGGATCCACATCTGTGAATAAGTGAAAAGATATATATTATGAATAAATATGTTTACTCTATATTAAAACTTAAGTTTAATTGAAATAATTTAAAAATTTATATTGTTTTATTTTTATCTTACATTGAATACCAAATGAAGCTACTGGGGATAGGAATTTGTGAAATAGCTCAAATTCAAACGTGTCAGTCAGGCAACAATAAATTTAAAGCACAAATCTGAAAATACTTTCCCTACTGATTGAGGAAAGCAACTTTTATTAGAATTTTATAGACCCTTGGAATCATGGAAAGAAAAAAAACCTGAGATAAGCTAATCTCAGATCCAACGATAGTCAGAAAAACCACAACTACTCTCACCAAAGTAAGAGACAGCTAGTGTGGGCCACTTGCAAACTCCACCTTGCTAGCATGTACAGAATTAAGAAGGCTCATTCATGAAAAGCAAGATATCTCCAAGTAGGGTCTGCCAGTTTAACAATAGGCAACTGTTTTGACTCTGTTTGATTAAAAGAAATGCTAACACCTCCACAAATGACATCATTTTAAGAGAAATTTCAAGTTGGAGACAATAATTTCTATTTGTTATTTTGCCAATGCCAGGTGATTTTAATTACACCTTTATATTTTAATATTTGACAGTGTAGGACTTTATCTTCCTTCTCTATTCCTCTATATGCCTCTTGTTTCTGTTTCCAGGTTATTTTTTATCTGCTTTATTCCTTCAAGTTTAGCTCAGCATCTTGTGTCAAGTTCATTCCCTTTAAGATTTGATTATAATAAAGTCAAATTTATTTTTTTAAGTAAAACTGTAGAAAGCAGACATCTTTAAATGGTTTATGATTCAGGAACATGCTATATCTTTCCACTTTAAAAATATGTGGATATCATTACCTAAGTGCATGTATGAAGACACGAATGGTGTGAATATACTTTGTATACAACTAGATATATGTAAAAATGTACTATATAAGTATGATATGAAATGTAATTCATTCTGCTGTCATTTATAACAACTTAGAATAAAAAATGTCATTCTGTCATAAATGTTTGTGATTTTCTTAATGGTGATTCTGAAATTTCTTATACTTTTGACAGAGTTATGGTTTATATATTAGGTATCCCTCAAAAGCTCATGTGTGAGACAATGCAAGAAAGTTTAAAGGTGAAATGAGTGAGCCAAGAGAGCCTTAACCTAATCAATGCTTTAATCCACTGATAGAAATTAATTAGGTGGTAACTATAGGTAGGTAGGGTGTGCTTGGAGGAGGTAGGTAATTGGGGGATGTGCCTTTGGGGTAAATATTTTGTCTGTGGTAAGGGGAGCTTTCTCTCTCTCCTTCCTAGTTGTCATGTCCTGAACTGCTTTCCTCTGCCACACACTTCCACCAAGATGTTCTGCCTCTCCTAGGGCATAGAGCAATGGAGTTGGCCATCTATGGACTGAGACCTCTGAAACCATGAGCCCCAAATAAACTTTTACTCCTTTAAAATGGTTCATGTCAGTTCTTTTGGTCACAGTAGCAAAAAAGCTGACTAAAACAGAAATCATTCATGTATAACTAATTAGAACAAATAAAAAACAAAACCAAAAAAAAAAAAAAAAAAAACCCCCACAAATCCTTGTACAATGGGGTCTTTTTTCCCCCATTATCTTTTTAAAATTGGTTACTGGTAATATAAGATAAGCTTTTTTTCATATTTCTTTTGTACCTAGAAATCTTACTAAACTCTTAGCTTTCCTGACTTCTCATGGATTTTCTAAGTATATAATATTATCTGCAATTAATTATTACATTGCCAATATTGCTTTTAACATCAACAAAGAACAGATTCTTCTTCCTCCTAGAATATATTCCAATTATTATTTTATTATTTATTTTAAAAGTGTTTTGCTTTTTGATGGTAAAATGGTGGAAAAAATAATAGTATATAAAAGTATGATCTAAATTCAGTATATTTCAGAACTACTTTGGATAACAAAAAGTTCCAACTTAAATCTGCATAGAGATCTTGTGCTTAAAAAACAGACTCCCTTTTAGATAATTTAGAAGAGTGGAGAGATGTGGCCCTTTTTAAATGTTCTTAGAGAAAAAAAAAGATAAAATTTACCCCAAGTGAACAAAATTTTAGAAGAATTAAAACTCCCTTCTCAATTCTCAGAAAGTATACTGTGACATATGGACAGAAATACTTCTAAACAGTATTTTTCAACATTTTTAAAGAACTCTCTATACTGCTCTTAAAGAATTCTTAACTTATTGCTTTAGGGAATTAAGATAAAGTTAGTCATGACTATAACTTTCTATTAAGCAATTTTCTTTCTCAATTGTGCACAGCCACTTACGAGGCAGAACATAACAGCTCAATCAAACCTTATTATGCTAGATTTAGTTCAAACTCTTATGCAATGCACTGGGAAAGACTTGATATTGTTTGAAGAAAATCTTTCCACAAGTTGCTCTTTTGTAGGTGAGAAATAAAAATAATCCCATAGGTACCTATTTCTATGTTAAATTCTTCTCGCAGGTGTCCAGAACAGCAGCAAAAAACTTGCTGTCTGTTATGTAACAGTGAGCGATGGGAGAGTAGTGAAGTCTGACTCATCTATATGTGCCTTTATTATTTCAGGATGTGGCTTAAAGATATGGTAGCCTCTATTTGTGTTCTACCACTCACAAGCTTCCTTGTGCAAGGTACTAGTGCAATTTGCCCAGGAAGGTAAAGGACTTCTCCAACCTAAAACAAGAAAAGGAAATCAAGGTCTGAAATAAGAAAGCCACCTCTGTCTTCATTTAAGCTACTTCCCAAGTTCTTAATCAACTAGAAAAATTGAAATAATAATATCTAAATTGGTGGAGTTTTCCTTTTTTTTTTTTTTTTTTTTTTTTTTTTTTTTTGAGGTACCGGGGATTGAATTTAGGGGCACTAGACCACTGGGTCACATCCCCAGCCCATTTTTGTATTTTTATTTAGAGACAGGGTCTCACTGAGTTGCTAAGTGCCTCGCCATTGCTGAGGCTGGCTTTGAACTCATGATCCTCCTGTCTCAGCCTCCCAAATGCTGGGATTACAGGCATGCACCACCGTGCCCGGCCTGGGTTTTTCTTGAGATAAGATGTATATATAACATCTATTATATGATGTTTAGGCTCAGAGCAGGAAATCGATAAATGATAGTCATCATTATTATCTTTGAATGAAGATTGTTTTCCTCCAGTACAACGAAACTGACTGAGTTTACTCATGGACCAACTCTGAATAATTAACCCCTATATGTGTTTTAAAGGGTAAAACAAATAGAAGAATGAATAGTTGTATATACTAGGTCTTGAAAGAATTAGTTCTTACTACATATACTTACCACTTTTACAATGTCATAATATAGTTCTAATTCATTGGATAGATGTCATTAAGACATTATCCTTGAAAAACACTTAAAACAGGATTAGGAGAAAAACTTCATTTCAACTCTGTGTTCGAAATGGCACTGTGTTTCAATGGAATGAGGTGTTATAGGGTCTTAGGTCATGCATGAAAGAATGACCTAAGATTTCAAATATTTGTCTTTAAAATTGAAAATGAATTTGTACCTTATCTATTTCACATACTAAAAAACATGGAATTTCTGACTTCTAAGGATATGAGTGGATATTTTTTTTTCTGAAACTACCCCATATAATTGCATGTAATTATTTGAGACTTTTTTTTACAAAGTATTTGCACATTTTTTCTGTTGAGACATTTGCTAGATCTTGCTCCAAAAGAGCAAGGAGGGTAGTAAAGGCTTTTAACTGTATTATGATTTTCATTAAGATTATGTGAAAAAACTGTGATTTTTTAATTATTGGAAAGAGTAAACGTATGTGAACTGTTCAATATATGCAGATGTCAAATACAGAGTAATGATCAGGAAAAATGGCTTTCCTTCTCTGTTGCCAAAGTGTGTAAATTCTTTAATAGAGACTTTGCTAAACTTTTATCATAACTAAAAATTCCTCAGTATTAAAGCTCAGTAAAAAGAAATCTCAGTGCCTAGAAGACAAGGCAATCAAACCATGTGACAGTCCCATATGCAACTCCAAATCTGTCCTCATAACTGTCTCTAGAGCTCACAAAAGAGTCACACATGTAGTTATTGGAAGAACATCTTACACAATTTGGCACACAAGTTCTAAGATTAGCAGCTGAAGAGGGGGAGGAGGAAGAGAGGAATATAATAGATTAACTGACACCCATCCACTATCTATCTAAATTGTTTGGAATGTTAAAAATATTGTTTTGATCAATCTATATATACACTCTCAATTTGAAAGAGAAATTCAAAGCATGTTGTGGTTGATAGAACAAATGGTTTAAAAAAAAAAGTATGAAATACATGTCACTGAACAAGGGAGTCCAGCCAGCTCCCAAGTGGCATGTTAACATGATGAAAAGCAAATCCAGGATGCTGTGAATCAAGAGGCATGGGTCTATTTTTAAAGAGGCCTGTGTCTCCCCACCCTGTTTGCCAAGCATAATTTTTTTTTTTTTTTTTTTTTTTTTTTTTTTGGAGAAGCCCAGTCCCCAAAATAGGTAAGCATTTAAATGTTCTAGGAGTTACCTACCTAACACTTGAGCACCTCCTTCCCCCTTATAAGGTCTTGGGCTCTACATACATCACTCATGTTAATTACTAGACAAACAGAAGAGCTGTTCAACTAGTTCACTTCCCCTATTCTTGAACAGATTGTTTGAGACATAATATGAATACTAATTAATGATAAAATATCTGTGAGTGTTTTGAAATATGGACGAAGATAGCACTTTTAGAAAGCTGCCCAGATAGATTTTGTGCAACAAGCCCCACCGGTCATATGAGAGGTCAGGATAGAGCTCTGAGACACGAGAGCAAAATTGGCAGAGTTTTTGGCTCCAATTCAGTGGGAAACTGTAGATCACTGTCCCAACCCTGTGAGGGGAGGTGGTTGACTTTAACCTTTTCTTCCCATTTAAATTGGAAGAGTTTAAAATAAAGACTCTCTTCACAGACAAATGGTGAGAAAAACAGTCAGAATTTTGTTAGAGGTCAATTTGGGGAGATAGAGGAGTGAGACTCCAACATTTTTGATCCAGGATTGTGAGTCTATCTCTAGAGCAAAAGAAATACAAACAGTTTGGATCTGATTCAATACTGAGTGCCCAAGCCAACTCAGGATCTCTGATGTGAAGGGCAAGAGAAAGATCAATTAAAAGAATATGATCCTGGGCTGTGGGTGTAGCTCAGTGGTAGAGTCATTGCCTAGCATGGTTTCAATTTCCAGCACTGCAAAACTGCAAAAAGATATATCTCTTCTTTGATTCAGTTACCCTTTTACAGGTAGTTTGCTAAGTCTCAGAGAAGTATACTCATAAAGACCCAGGGAATAGGAGATAGACCTAGAGGGGGGTACCAACCCAGAAAGAAGTAGGGAACAGAGACCAAGAGAAAGAGAGAGAGGTGTAGAGATCAGGAGTTGGGTGGGGGAGGGGAGGTATCCAGATGGAGAAGAACAGGGACTCAGAGAGAGGGAGTTAAGGACCCAACAAGGGTAAATGTAACTTTCTGTTAAAGAGAAAAGGGTATTATCATATTCAATTATGAAGAAAGTTGAAACAATATTTTTTGTACTAAGAATCTAAGTCATTGCCAAACCTCTCTTTTTTCCTTCTAAAATTGAATATTTTCCTCCTTAAAACTTTCTTAAACTTGCTCCATCTGGTCTTTGACACCTCATTCCTTTAATACACCAGTCTATGTTTTTCCTCTAATTTTTATATCTAATGTAAAGACTTAAATAGTGCTTTATGTTTCTTTAAACATTAGTAATTGCAATTTGTTGCAATGTCAAAAAAAAAAAAAAAAGAGAAGAGGATTAACTTAAAAACATAATAACAAAATAACTCATATTTGGCGTTGGAACTGTTTTTGCATTGAATTTTAATAATGGATATGTAAAATATTAGAAAAATTAATTTTCTCACTCAAAGAAACTAAAATGTTTCGTGAAATATGATTTGGGAAAGAATTAGAATTTGGCTACAGTCTGTATTTTATGTTCAGCTCATCGTACTAAGAATTATGCCTGGGTTTCTTATATTTTTTGTAATTCGATATTTTTCCCCAAGACTGATTCAAAGTTTGCCATATTTCAGTCTTTCTTAAAGAGAAGATACGATCAATTATTTGCAATTCAAAGCTTTTCTTTGCATTTGACAAAATATGGGGGGTAAGTATAAAATTATCAAATGAGATACTATTAACAGTAGTTGCCTAAATGATAGCAAAGTCAGTCCATGAATAAAAAATGAAGAAGTATAATAAAGATAATACCACACATTTTTATTCTTAGTTACACTTACTGGTATATCAGTTTGTATGTATTGATCTTCACTTCCCCATAAGACCTGTGTTAAGACTTGAAAGCCATGGTAAGGTTTTTCCTAAATTTGGAAAACAGAGATATCTGATGCCTTCTAAGACAATTGGAAACATACACAACATCCTGGTGTCTCTTCCTTCAGACTCTTTATTAGTTTGACCCTTAGACTTCAGACTTTATATCTTACAATAGGCTTTGTTTCTAGAAATCCATCTAACACGGGTTCCATCTTTAGGTCACACAGAGATCTAAGGCCAAGAGAAAGCACCGATCCCCACACCAGAGCTCTGTGACTAAGAACCAAACTCAGATTGAGCCTCAAATCTCTGCATGCCTACATTTGGGGAGAGACAACAAAACTTAAAGAAGACTGGAGATATGTCTTCTAATTCTTCTCTATTTCCCAAGTATCCTTATGTTGATAGTATATTGCCCATTAAATGCTAAGGCTGGTGTTGTCCTCAGAATTGACATTTACTAAAACGATTCACAGATGGCAACTCTGAATTTACCAAGAGTATTTGAAGAGCTGTTAAAGATGGTTGGGCTTTCATCAGTTCTATAGGGTAAAACAGAAGTTATTATTATTATTATTATTATTTTAATATACAGAATTGACAGAATCATTAGGAGGATGAAGTGTATAGGAAAGGATTTTCATCCTTCTTACATTCTTTTCAGGCTCAAAACCTTGGAAGATTCCTCAAATTCTTCCAATTCTTTAACTCCTCACTTTTGGTCAGGAAATTCTATTAGTTCTACCTCAAAATGTATCCAGAATCCAACCACTTTTTACCAAGTTCAATGCTAAATCACTATCATTTTTCATCTGGATTAATGATGTAATTTTTAAATTGGTCCTCCTGCTCCTACCCTAGTGTTTAGTCAGCTTTCTCTCTGCTGTATCTAAAGGATCTGACCAGCACAATTATAGAGGAGGAAGAGTTATTTGAGGGCTCATTGTTTCAGAGGTCTTAGTCCATAGAAGGCTGGCTTCATTTCTTGGGACTGAAGATGAAGCTGGACATTATGGAGGAGTGTGTGGCAGAGGGAAGCAGCTCACATCACGGTGATCAAGAAGCAGAGAGAGACTCCACTGGACACTTACAAATATATATCCAAAACCACGCCTTAATTCCTACTTTATCCAGCCACACCCTACACTTCAATTACCACTTAGTTAATCCCTATCAGAGGATTAAATCACTGATCGGGTTAAGATGCTTACAAATCAATCATTTCTCCTCTGAACCTTCTTGCATTGTCTCACAAATGAGCTTTTGGGGGACACCTAACATCCAAACCAGGCTCAGCCCAGTGCCTGAGACCTCTGCAACATGACTGTCAGATCAAGTCAGCCCTCTGCTCAACCTCTTGGCTCCTAGTGCAAAAGCCAGATTCCTTGCCATGGCCTATAAGGCCCAGCATAATTCCTGGCACTTTCCTTTTCCCTGACTCATCTGCTATTATTCTCATTTGTTCATTTTGCTCCATCCACTTTGGTTTCCTTGTTGTTTCTCAAATAAGCATCAAACTTCAAGTACTTCCACTTTAACATGTTTCCATTTGTTGTCTCCTCTGCCTGAGTCATACTACCCTAATACTTTCCACTCCTTCACTGAATTCTCTGCATCCTTCAAATCTTTGTTCAAATGACATTTTATCAATGAACTTTTCATGATCACCTTATTTAATTGAAAATTCATTTGTGCCTTTATATCACTGCCAGCATCCTTGTTCTCCCTTATCCTATTTATTTTTTGTCTCCCCTTACTAACATGTAAGTTCTATGACATTAGCAGTGTAGAACCTGGAACACTGGGGGTGTTGAATAGGTATTTGTTGATTAGAATCCATTTCATAAGCAACACAATGAATGCTAAGTGATGGGTTTTGCCCAGAAAAAATGCTGAAACTCACAGGAAACTATGTAAAATGAGAAAAGAAAATAAGTTTTAAGAAAAGCAATCATTTTCTCACAATTTATTTTATTTCAATTTATTTAATTTATTTATTTTGGTACTAGGGACTGATTTCAGGTGGTACTTCACAACTAAGCTATTTTATCCCAATCCTTTTTATTTTTATTTTGAGACAAGATTTTGCTAAATTGCTTAGGGCCTTGCTAAGTTGTTCCAACTTTCAATCCTCTTACTTTAGCTTCCTGGGTCACTGGGATTTCAGGCATGCACACTACATGTGGCACAATTTATTTTAGATGAGCACAGAGTTAGAGAGAATAGGTAACACCATGTAAGGCAATGGTAGTTGTTATTATAGAATAAAAAGTGATTTTAAAGGTAAATGTTCAGTAAAGGACTGTTCTTGGCAAGTTAGAAAAATGAAAATTTCATCTCATATGATTATATATGAAACATTAAGTACAAACTATGATTTTTTCAAGGATATCTAAACAAGAGTTTAATTTGACATTAATTGCTAAATTTTACTTTAATATTTTATATTTTATCTTAAGATTATAAATCAGTCTTATATTTCTACTTAAATCTGAGTGAAAATAACTATAGCTTTAAGAATAGTATCCCCAACACCTAGCATAGTATCTGAGCTATGAGCACGTGCAGTTGCTTGATAAATGCTTACTAGTTTATAGATCACATGTCAACATACTTCCAGTGTGGTAAATTCATCTTGTTCCTTCTCTCTCTGCTTAACTATGCAGACTTTAATAGCACCTCAATAAAAGGAGGGAAGCAATAATACAATAGTCTTCACCTACCAACCTTATATATATGTATATAACAAAATAAAACTGTAAAAGTTGGCCAACTCTTTTAAAAATTATTGATAAATGAATATAAACACATTATCTTCCACTCAGCAGTACAATGTACTCAAGATCAGCTGGGAGAAAATGAGGAATACCTCTCCTTTGTAATCTTACTACTTTTCAACCATGAGGTAGAAACAAAGGAGAAGAGACAAAGGGCAGATGCATATCAGAGAATTTTGTTTCAAGGGATTTTGTTAGCAGTGGATTAAATTCCTCACAGTTCTGATGCAAAGAAAATAAAAAAGGATCATAAAACTTGATGTTCAAAAAAGCTAGTCCTGTGAATTTAGTTTGTGAATTGTCATAATACCAGTTTCTGTGGTAATTCACCAAAGAGGTTCACTTATGGCATGTTTGAGAAGCATCATGAGGGACAAAGAATAGCTCACTCTACATAGGATACCTTGTGTCATTTGTCAACTTAATAAGATTGTCAAAATCATGAGCCCCCTATGAACTTAAATATTTAGATGTCTTTAACCCAGGTTTATGACCAGATGATTGTATAGGTATCAGAATAATGTATGCCTTTTATGATGTACTGCAATACCAGAGCACACAGATCCAACAAAAGGTAAGGAAGTGCATATAATCCAAATCACTCATTATGGTAGAAAATATTAACAATAGCTAACACTTACTGAGCCATTATGATGTGTCAGCTACTGAGCTAGGCATTTTATCTGCATAATCTTATTTGATCTTCACAAATCCACTAATAGGCACTATTCTATCTATTTTAAAGATGAATACACTGGAATTGGAAAAGGCCAAGTAACTCACTTAAGGCCACACAGGCAGCACACAGCAGACCTGGGACATTAGTTAGGGCTGTATGTTGTCAAACTCATGTAGTCTTTTTTTTTTTTTTTTTTTTTGTAGTACCGGGGATTGAACTCAGGGGCACTTGACCACTGGGTCACATCCCCAGCCCTTTTTTGTATTTTATTTAGAGGCAGGGTCTCACTGAGTTGCTAAGTGCCTCACCATTGCTGAGGCTGGCTTTGAACTCGTGATCCTCCTGCCTCAGCCTCCCAAAGTGCTGGGATTACAGGCGTGCGCCACCGCGCCCGGCTATCATGTAGTCTTAACTACTAAGTCATATTACCTTTAAATTCTTATCTTTGGTTCTATTACTTGTCCCCATCCCATTCTAATATGGGATATAAAACATTTGTATGTATTTAGTGAAGTTTCAGAATTATTCTAAATAGCCTTTCCAAAAATTTTAAGAAGATGCAAACTTGGAGTCAGATAAGTATGGTAGAACTTCAGATTGGAACCAATAACCCAATTTTATAACTTTAGACAAGATACCTTGTGTTATGGTTTAATTAGGAGATGTCCCACAAAAAGCTCCTGTTAATGCAGGAAGTAAAATGATTAGATTATGAGAGTTGTAACCTGATCAGTCCCTCCTAGTTTGAATGGACTAACTGCATGGTAACATAACCAGGTGGGATGTGGCTGGGGAAGATGGGTCACTGGGAGCATGCCCTGGAAAGCTTCATATTCTCTGTGGCCCCTTTCCACTCTCTCTCTCTGCTTCCCATCTTCTGTGAATAGGCAGCACTCCTCCACCACGTTTTTCTGCCACGATGTTCAGTCTCACTTTGGGACCAGAGCAATGTGGAGTTGCCCTACCATGGATTAAACCTTTGAAATTATGAGCCAAAAATACACTTTTCCTCCTCTTGTAAGTTGTTATTGTAAGGTATTTTAGTCACAGTGATGAAAAGCTGGCTAATGCAGAAATTGGTACCAGGAGTTAGGCTGTTGCTGTTACTAGAATGACAATGTGGTTCAAAAGATTTTAGAACTGGTTTTCAGGAGAAGTTCAGAAAAGTTTGTAGATGCAGGCTAGAGAAGTCTTAGAATGTTGTAAGAAAAGCTAAATGAGTGATTCTGGTGGGACTTCAGAAGATTGGCATGCTGATTAGAATGTCGTCAGTCAAGACTATGCTCACGAAGTTTCAAAGGGAAATGAAGACTCTATTGAGAATTGGACTAGAAGTTATTTCTGTTACATTCTAGCAAAGAACTTGTCTATGTTTTCACCATATACTGAGACTTTGTGTGAGACTAAATTTAAAAGAGATGGGCAAATTAATTTGGCAGAGGAAATTTCAAGGCAGCATGACATTCACGCAGTGGCATGGATATTGCTGGCAGTATTTAGCCAGATTTACTGTGAGAGCTGGGAATAGAAAAGAAGAGTGCATGGATTTAAAATTTTTTTCAATTTGACTAGAAAAGTGCCTGTAAATTTGGAGCCAAGGAAGTCATGGTAGTTAAAGAGATTACAGCCACTAAAGAGATACTAAATACTTTGCAGAGACAATAGGAAAGCTGCCTTGAAGGCAACTCAGGAATTTTCAAGACAACACCCATTCCAGGCTTATGTATGAAGAAGTGAAAATTCGTTTAAGAGATAATGGTTTGCCCTGATTGCACAGGGGTGCCTAAAAAGTTGTTTCCCCAGGATTTGTTTCACTATGCTTCGCCACCCAATCACTCAGAGTTTGTTGCAGCCTTGGTCCAAGGCAGCCCAACTACTGCTCAAGCTGGTGGCAGACCTTGGTGTCATCCACACACTATTTCTGCAGGAATAGAGGATGCTGAAGTTAGGAAGTCATGGAGGCTTCCAAGAAGATTTCAAAGGAAGGCCTGGGAGGCTAGGCAAAGTGTAGCAGGCTAGAATCCCTGTGGGCTGCCCCTGAGAGGGATATGAATGAACCTGTAAAGGTGAAAACTGGAATGGAGACCCTATAAAATAAGAGATGCCAGTAACATTGACTGCTGAGGAAAGCTGGTAGCCATGGAGAGAGCCAGGCTGAGAGAGACTATGTAAGCTGCAATCATCAAGGCCAAAAGGACAGGACCACCCAAGCCCTTTGGAGCTCACATCTGGCCAACATATGATCTGAATGCTGGGTGTGGAGTTACAGGACCTAATGTTTGCCTGTCTGGGGTTTGGTCTTGCTTTGGTCCCATCCTTCTTTCTATGCCCTTATTCCTCCAATTGGAATGGGAATGTTTACTCTGGGCTATTATATATTGGATGCACATAACTTGCTTTTGATCTTTACAGGGTGTCATGGCAAAAAGTCTGTCTTGAGTGTAAGATGAAACTTTGAACTTGGACTCTAATGCTATAACTGTTAAGACAATGAGCACTCTTTTCTGGGGGGTGGAGGAGGTTACCGGGGAGTGAACTCAGGGGCATTCAATCTCCAAACCACATTCCCAGCCCTATTTTGTATTTTATTCAGAGACAGAAACAGGGTCTCACTGAGTTGCTCAGCACCTCACTTTTGCTGAGGCTGGCTCTGAACTTGCAATTCTCCTGCCTCAGCCTCCCAAGCCACCGGGGTTATAGGCCCAGCTACAAGCACTCTTTGAGATAGACTAAATGCATTTTTCATTGTGAGATCAATATAAACTTTATGGAGCAGGAGTGGGGAATGTTATGGTTTACAATAGGAGATGTCTCTCCAAAGCTTCTGTGTTGATACAGGAGGCAAAATGATTAGATTATGACAGCTATAATCTAATCAGTCCAACCTCATTTGAATTGGCTAACAGGGTGGTAACTGTAGGCAGGTGTGGTGTAGCTAAAGAAGATGGGTCACTGGAGGTGTGCTCTAGAAGGGTTCATCTTCTCTGTAGCCTCTTCCCCTCTCTCTCAACTTCCTGGCCATAATGAATGAAGCAGTACTTCTCCACCATTCCTTTCTTCCATGATGTTCTGCCTCACTTTGGCCCAGAGCAATGGTCAGCTGACCAAGGACTAAACCTCTGAAACTGTGAGCCCCAAATAAAATTCTCCTCTTCTAAGTTTTTCTTGTCAGGTATTTTTGTCACAATGATGAAAAGTTGACTAACACACACTAAGAAGACAGTTTTCTTATCTGCAAAACAATAATTACAATGTCTACACTATAGGGTTAATAAAATGATTTTAGGTAATGTATATAGAGTACAAGTACTTAGTAATATGCAAATATTATCTATTCATTTCTAATGTTGAATCATCTGAAAAAAATCATGATTCTATGAACAAAGGAAATGTTTTGATGATACAATGACTTTCTTCTTCATGTATTTGGCAGCTTAGTTTCTCAAGAATCAGGGTAGTAATTTTTTCCTTTAACTCTGACTCTCATTCTATTTTTGTATTTGGTGCTATTGGTTTTGTTAGATAGCTGAATTAAAACTTATTGCTTCTTACAATAGTCTGGTAAAGTATAATTAATAATTTAATACTAGTGGAAAGGTTAATTTAACAAGTTCTTTTAAATCACAAAATTACTATTTTTTCAAAGTTTACATTCATATTTAGCAAAAAGTTTTTATTATCATCATTCATTTATTCAGTAAATTTTTATTGAGTACTTGTATGTGCCAAGCACTGAAATAAAGTAGAGAAAACTTATGTCTACTAATGATATTTTCTTGGTAGAACAATGGACTCTGGTGTTTTATCGCATATTTAGCAAGGATGAGTGCAAAGGGAAAAATCTAGGCTGACTTATGGGTTTCTAGTTCAATCTAGAGGCACAATTTGTAAATGTGATATATGTTAATGCAGAGTATTTTCTCCTTAAAGTCTAATTCATGGAATCATTTTTGATATTTAAACTTATAATAAAAACATAAGGGATAATCATATTAAATCTAAGTAAAAGAGGATTAATAGAAAAAATAAAATGCTAACAAACACAACTAATTACATCACCATCATAAAAATTAGATGCATTACTTTATAATACTTTAAAAAATTCATTGGAAAGATAGGCAGAAATTTTAGATTACTGATTAATGAATCACCTTGAATTTTCATTTCCCCTTTGTTCTATAGGAACAGTCTCCCGTGTCAGTAGTAGGTAATCAAAGACATAGCTTACATTCATCAAAAGACATAGTTTTAATGTCCTCATTAGGGTGAAACTCAAATTTAGTTCATTATAACCCTCAAAAACTTTAAGACTGGTGTTCCAGAGCCATTTCAGCACCTGTATGTCCAATTTGCTGCAATTATAGAAAAGCCATGTAGCAGAAGAAAGGATATAGTGATCGGATCAGTCTGCTCTTTAAAAATCTAATTAGAGTTTCAAGTGTGAGCTGCTTGCTGAACAAAAATCCTCAGACACAATCAACCACAGGATTCCAACTGAATCTCAAAAATTTTACAAAGAAATGATATATTATTTGTTCAAAGAGAATGAAACACCTGTTTCTAAGAGTGATTTAAGTCAATAACTAATAAGCTAAATCTTTGTTATGAATGCATTCTGGTGTCTGAATGACTGTTGCCCTTTTGGAGGGCAAAGTGCACAAAAGATTCAGTGACCTTCTGACTTGACAGTCAAATAACCACCATTATGTTCAGTCAATGTAAATAAGCATGGCTGACAATTTGCTAATTGGCCGCCTCTGGTCAGCCAAGTGTACTTTTGACCTTAATGAGAACCTAATCAATTAATACTTAGGGCAATAAAGACCTCTTGCTGATTGAGTTAGACAGAAATTATCTTTTTCTAACAGGATTAATGCTGCAAAGTGGCAAACTCTTAATTTAATATATGATAATCCTCTCTTTTAAAAGGACCCTCTTATTATGCTAGCATTGTGAAATTGAATTATAAAATGTTAGATCAGTGATTTCAACTATGTTTAAAGCTTTATAAGAGGAAAAAAACACAAACAAGCAGTGTAATTTGGATACTAAAAAGATAGTTTCTGGTGTTCATTTGCATTATATGGTCATCAATTAAACATGATATAATCATTGAGTTGAAAAAACATATATGTTTTCTCAAAACCCAAAGAAAGTCCACATTAAAATTCTAGAGAGAATAGTCAAATATTTGATATGTATGTTTTTCAATTTGGGTCTCTCTTCTGGCAACTATAAGATGATAGTAGCTAGTATTACAGGGACATTAAAGTTTCCTTTTTAATTAAAAAGAAAGATGCTACTATTGGCTTTCATGAAGACAGAAAAAATGCTTTTAGAAAAGGTTCATTCCATTACAAGAGAAATTGTCATTGGAAGTCACAAGGTGGACTCTTCTCTGTAACATGGTTGATATAAAGCAGCCCTCTTTTATGTGCTCTGTGGAGTAGGTAAATACTCTCTATGCTGAAATGCAGCCATAATTTGTAGGAACTTCCAGAATTACTTTCTATTTACAATGTATGATATCTGACTTGGCAAAGGAACAAGTTTATCATTTTGGGTTAAAAATTTATCACTTGGACATAGTGTCTAAAAATTTATAATTCTCCTCCTCTGTGATTATGTTTGCAACTCTGGCTCAGACCAAAAATGTATGTATTTTATGTAGTAGAGAAGACATGATTCCTTTAAAAAATAGTTAAAAAGCAACAGCTGTGTATCTGCAATAACTGTTTCATGAGGCTTTTAATACAGATAAATATGTAAATATGTCATACTATTTTTAATACACCATTTTTACGCAGTGTAGTGACTGAAAACAGAGCAAACATTCTGTGTATTTAGATTCATAATGAGAAACATGCACCATTCAAAACTGGAATTATTGTCATGTTGTAGCGAGTAATAAAAAATATGTTTTTGGATGGTAAATAAAACAGTGCTAAATCACAACAAGAACACTGACAGTCCAGGGCAGTAGATGCTCAGATTCTACTACCATGTCGTCTGTATTGTTTAAAAAACTACAAAGCACTGCTCATATTCTTTGGCTGATGAGGTAACAGGAGTTTAACATCTAGTTGTATTTCTTAAAGAATAAAGCAAATTTTATCTAGACTCCAAGTTTTGAAGACAGGACCAACTAGGCTTTATAACTTAGATTAGTCGTTGAAGTAGTTAAGTTGCTTTTTTCTAAAAGAATCTTATGAGAAATACATAATGGAGTTAGGGTTAAATCCCACAGGTTCATTTGGACTTTACTATGCTGTTTTCTCCTAATGTTACCTGTGATGATTTTTCATATTAATTATAAAAATGGCAAACAGCAAATTAGAGTTTTACTTTGAGTATCTGTAGCACCACTGTCCACCATTACTATTTCAGTGAACTTGCTGCATCATATATCTACCACATTTTTTTTTTTATTGACCACATTTTTCTTCTTTTAGACTTTGACTGCTTTAGGAAAAAATAGTAGACTCTATTTTGGGGTCAATTTTCGTGTTACAGAATATTGGAGTGGAAAATGCACAACTCCTACAAATCTCAACACTCTCCCTACATTCTTCTATTGACATATTGGATTAATGTGGTACATTTGTTACAACTGATGAGTCGATATTGCTAAATTATTATTAACTCAAATCCACACATTACAGCTCATTTTTTGTGTGGAACATTCTATGGGTTTTGACAAATGTATGACACATACACATTTTACAGTGTCTTATAGAATAGTTTTATCACCTTAAAAAATTCTCTGTGCTCTACCTCCTCTGGAACTCTGGCAACCATTGATCTTTTTTACTCTTTCTAGTCTTGTCTTTTCTAGAATTTCATATAGTTGGAATCATATAGCATGTAGCATTTTCATATTGGTTTATTTTTAGTTAGCGTCCTAATCATAGTTCATTTCGGTGCTGAGTAATATTCCATCAGATGATGAATTAAATAAAGTCTATTCACTCATCTGGTGAAGGATATTTTGATTATTTCCAATTTTTAGTAATTATTAATAAAGCTGCTTTAAATATTCATATTATTTTTTAGTTAGTTCTAGGCTTTCAACTCATTTAGGTAAATAGCAAGGAGGACAACTGCTGGACTGAATACTAAGTATATTTCAGTTTTGTAAGGAATTGCTGAACTGTCTTCCAAAGTGGTTACAACTTTTTGCATTCCAATCAGTGATGAATGAGAATTCCTCTGGCACTATATCCTTGCCAGCATTTGGTGTTGTCAATGTTTTGGATTTATCTATTCTAATAGGTGTGTATGGACTTAATTTACATTTTCTATTGGTGCATTATAGTTATACATATTGATGAGATTTATTGTTACATTTTTGTACTTGTACAATATAATTTGGCCAATATCACTCCCCAGCATTTCCCCCCCTCCCTACCTACCACGCCGTGGTCCTTTTCCTCTATTAATCTCCCTTTGATTTTCAGGAGATCTATCCCCATCTTTATTTTTCCTTTTCGTCTCTAGTTTCTGCATGTGAGACAAAACAGGACCCTTACCCTTCTGAGATTGACTTATTTCACTTAACACGATGGTCTCTAGTTCCATTCATTTTCCTACAAATTCCATAATTTCACTTTTTTTATGACTGAATAAAACTCATTTCTTCAACCAGTCATCCATTGACAGATACCTAGGCTAGTTCCACAGTTTGACTATTGTGAATTGTGCTGCTATAAACACAGTACACATGTATCACTATAGTAAGATGACTTTAATTATTTTTTTTAAATTTTTTTAGTTGTAGATGGACACAATATCTTTATTTTATTTATTTATTTTTATGTGGGTCTGAGGATCAAACCCCAGTACCTCTCATGTGAGAGGCAAGCGCTCTACCACTAAGCCACAACCCCAGCCCTGACTTTAATTCTTCATGACAAATTTTGAAATAATTTTAGATTTATAGAAAAGTTTCAAAGATAATACAGATATTTCCTTTATATTCCTCAACCAGTTTCTCACAGCATTAAGATCTTAAGTTACCATGGTACATTTGTCAAAACTAAGATATCAATGTTGATACATTTGCTGGTAACTAAGCTTCAGATATTATTCATATTTTTATCAGTATCTACATTAGTGTTCCTCTTGTTTCAGGATCCCATAAAGGCTATCATACGGTATTTGGTATTTAGTAATTGTTTCCTTAGTCTCTTTGTGAAAGTTTCTTGATCTTTCCTCATCTTCCATGACCTTGAGAATTTTAAGGCAATGTATATAACTTATCACTGGTGGTATTAACTTTGCTCATTTAAGGCAATATGAATAAGATTCTTTACTGTAAAGATACTATTACTCTCTTTCATACTCTACTAGTTGGAAGGCAGTTACAAAATCCAGTTCACATCTAAGGTAATAACTATTTATATTAGCATGGATTCATGTATATTTATTTTATACTTTGGACTTTGTTGGTAAATTATTACAGCTTTGGGTACTGGGTAGGGGCTTATCTCAAGATGGCTTCCCTGTCTACTTGATTTAACTCTATGCTTTTTGTTGTTGTTGTTTGAATACTGTAATTTCCTTACTTTCTAACATGATAGATCAAGGCCCATCTGTATTCTCCCTGATGCAGAAGTAGAATCAGCCATTTCATCAAGAAGGTCTGGTTCTTTTTGTTGGATAATTGTATTTAGAAACCAAGATCTAGTCATTAGCACTATTGTGTTATCATATGATTTTTTTAAACCAGCAATGTAATATAAGACTGCATATTTGAAAATTCAATTCTTTCTTAAATTTAAATACCTGAGAAGATTTAGATCAGCAAACTACCTGGATTTTTCCGTTTTATTTAATGTTTTAAGAATATGGTACTATCCTCAGTATTTTTATTTGGGAGTTTAACCAAACTTATTTTGAAACTTTAGAAAAATTAATTTATTATATAAATGACCAAACATCAAGAATAGTTGTAGATGCATAAGTATCTATTTAGTATTAGGCAGTTGGTTTCTTTTTTGTTTGTTTGCTTGTTTTTAAGCTAAAATACTTTGGTCTCCTGCTATGTGTGTATATATATATATATATATATATATATATATATATATACACACGCATACACATATATATTTATACACATATATATTTGTATAATTATGTTCTTTCTCCCTTGTATTAATTAATATCTTTCTTTTGTCTTCATATACATAGATTTATCAAAATTAATTTGTTCACTGATAAACTGATATATGAGAATGGTAATGTGGCATTTCCTACATACATTTTTGAAAGGTAAAGAAAAGAATAGTACAATTTTAGTTGTATGAAAAGCTCTATATGTACCAGTAAAAATGGCATATCATCAAAATGGTCTGGTTCTTTTTGTTGGATAATTGTATTTAGAAACCAAGTTACTGAAAATAATACTATCCTGAGACTCAAAAAGTCAGGGATATTCTCTCTCTCTCTCTCTCTCTCTCTCTCTCTCTCTGTAAGCTGCCTGGTACCGAAACTCGGGAAGAAATCTCGGAGGCAGAGTATAGCTTTTACTACTTTTACTTCTACTTTCTTAGAGCTTAGAGAGGGAAAGAAAGATTGAGCTTCTTAGCTTAGAGTCTTAGAGAGAAAGATAGAGTAGAGCTTAGCTTAGCTTTAGCTTAGAGTAAGATTAGAGCTTCTTTCTTCTCTCTTCTTTCTTCCTTCTTCTTTCTTCTGTCTTCTGTCTTCCTCAGGAGCCTCGGCCTAACTCTGACCAGTCATTACTTCTTCTATCTGGTTTCTCTTCTGTAACCGCTCTGCCTACGTTCTGGCCGCTCTGATTCTTCTGACCGACCGAGTGACTGCCCGACTGGCTGAATTCTCTGTTCTCCTAACTCGGACCGCTTTCACCCGGTTATATACCTTCAGGTTTGCGGGTGCCTACAGGTGCGTCACATACATATCAGGTGGAACTTATGGCTTCCAGCTAGCTGCAACAGCCCTTCCTAATTAGGGCTCCTTCATCTCTCTCTCTCTCTCTCTCTCTCTCTCTCTCTCTCTCTCTCTCTCTCTCTCTCTCGGTGGGTGCGGGTGTACGTGTGTGTGTGTGTGTGTGTGTGTGTGTTTTGACATAATTCTTAAAAAAAGAATTAACAGTACAGAAATGGATAGCAAGGACAGCCAAAATTCTCTGAAATCCCAATATTCAGAGATAACCACTTTCACTCTTTAACTCTTTTAGACAATTCCAATGTACTTTGGACCTCTTTTTATTTATATGGAACCACATACATAATATGTGGACAATATAATAATTCAGTTTAAATGAGCATTAATGTACATATAACTTTACATGAGTGGGACTATATGACACATACTATTCTACTATCTGCTTTATTCGTTGACAATAATCATGGAGATCTTTCCTTGCTGAAGAATGTAGATACAGATGAGTAACAGACTTTTTAATGCTGCATATTATCCCAAGGTACTATTATGTTATACTTTATTTATTATGTTTCTACCACAAGATAGTTAAATTGTATGTAAAGTGTTGTTATAAATTATATAAAGATCAACATCTCTGTTGTCAGTTTATTTCCTTAAAATAAACTCTGAGAATCACAAACTTAAAAGATATGGACATTTTAATCAGTATAAATATTTCTAAATTGTCCTTTTGAAAGGGTGATCAAAGTACACTCTCATAAGCAGAATTTTATTTTAAGGTGTTCTTGTCATCTATTTTTCTAGATTTAAAACACCATATGTTCAAATGTGTATTTCTTATTTATTCTGCATGAGAAATCTTTCCTCAATTATGGAATGATCTCTTCAAGTACTGATTTTACTTTATTCTAGTTAGTTTTTCTTCCAGAGCTCTACTGGACATGTGTCAGAGATCACAGTTTCTTTCATGTTTTGAACCTCTGTCCCATACTATCCATGACTTTTGTCTTGCTGTGCTGTACTCTGGATAACTACTTCAGTTCTCCATTTCTGCTCACTCATTCTCTTTTCAAATGTATCTAATCTTCTGTTAGTTCATTCTCAGAATTTATAACTTAGTTCTAATGTTCTATTTTTACTTTTAAGAAGTTCCTGAGGCTCTGATTCTGCTGATTTGTTTGTTTTCCTTTTCACCTGTTAATTTATTACTTTATGACTCTGATGACTCTTCTCTGCAGTGGCTTGTTTCTTGATGTATTTTGTCATTTGGCACAGTAAACTGATGGTTGGTGTGCCTTTTTCTGTGCAGCTGTTGTAAGGCTTGGATTCAGTGTACATTTCTTCAAAGGTAATTTGAACTACCAGGTGCAATACACAATTACTGATTTGGAATGACTTGAAATTTATTTATCTCTTAGGGTTTTCAGACCCACAAGTCCAAATTTGAGAGAAAATGTATATGTTTGCATTCCCAGGGGAATGCTTTTATTTTGTTTACTCAGCATTTTGGCCATGAAAGACACATTTCTGATTGTCTCCTTTTGTTGTTGAGCATATTTTCTTAGTCCATCCTTTCATAGAGATTCTAAATCCTTCCAGAGCCCTGGCTTATAGAGAGGCCTCAGATCCTGCTCACCTCTTTGTGTACTCAAAATCTTTGTTTTCTGTCCCTAAATGGCCAAACACATGCATTCTGATTACCATGATCAGCTATTAATTTCCAGAGTTTAGGTTTCAGTTTACCAAATTATTTTCCATTTGATCCTTTAGATATTTATTTTACTTTCTTATTAGCTCAGTTGCACATTTTAAAAGATAATTTTTTCTTTATAAAGAAGTCCAATACCATTTGTTGAAGAGGCTATCCTTTTTCCACCGTACATTTTTGGTGCCTTTGTCTAATATAAGATAGCTGAAATTATATGTATTAGTCTCTGTGTCCTCAATTCTGTACCATTGGTCCACCAGTCTGTTTTGGTGCCAATACCATGCTGTTTTTGTTACTATTGCTCTATAGTATAATTTAAAGTATGGTATGGTGATACCACCTGCTTCACAAATGGTACAACCATTATGAAAAGCAGTATGGAGATTTCTTGGAAAACTGGGAATAGAACCACCCTATGACCCAGCCATCCCACTCCTGGGTCTATTCCCAAAGGACTTAAAAATAGCATATTACAGTGACACAGCCACTTCAATGTTTATAGCAGCACGATTCACAATATCTAGGTTGTGGAACCAACCTAGATGTCCCTCAGTAGATGAGTGGATAAAGAAAATGTGGTATATATACAAAATGGAATTTTACTCAGCAATAAAAGAGAATAAAATAATGGCATTCGCAGGTAAATGGATGAAGTTGGAGAATATAATGCTAAGTGAAATTAGTCAATCTCAAAAATCCAAATACTGAATGTTTTCTCTGATATAAGGAGGCTAGTTCACAGTGTTGTTGGATGGGGGTACATAGAAGGATTAGAGGAACACTAGAATGGTCAACGGGAAGGGAGAGAGCAAGGGGGAGGGGGAAAAAGAAAAAGAAAAGAAAAGAAAAGGTGGTTGAATGAGATGGATATCATCATCCTAAATGCATGATTGAAGACCTGAATGCTACAAATATACTTTGTATACAAACAGTTGTATGTAAAAAGATGCTATATATGTGCACTATGAATTGTAATACATACTACTATTATAAATAAAAAGTCCAATAATTCTATTTGTGTATTGAGGATACTTTTCAAATTACTTAGGGTTGCAAGGAATACAGGATGTCCCGTTATATGAGCATTTCAGATTAAAAAAGGAATACTCTTTCAGTGTAAACATATCCCAAATATTATATGGGCCATACTCACACTAAATGATTCTTTACTTTTTATTTTAATTTAAATTAAACCAGGCATTTTATATTTTTATTTGAACTATCTGACAACCATGGAATTAAATGCATCATATTTTGGAAATGGAAGTCTGGGTTACAGCCTAAGTAAAATTTTATCAACTCAGATGCGAATCATACGTTTATTTATATTGGAAAGTAGATTTTTTTCTTAAGAATGTCAAGTTACTTAATACATATGGCTTATACCTGAAAATTCTATAGAATCACTTTCACAATTGTGATGTGGCAAAATTTGAACCCCAATACCTCTTTTTAAAGTGATCTTCTTCTTCTTTCTAAATTCTAATTTTTTCTTTTACCCTTCCAATTTAATAACTTAAATATGTATCACAAATACATTCATTCTAAGCTTTTTTTCTATAAAAAGTGGCACTTTTTGATCTATAGATTTGGGTTTTTGTTTTTAGTCCTGG
The DNA here is from genome assembly GCA_025594165.1 of Tamias sibiricus. Taxonomy (NCBI): domain Eukaryota; kingdom Metazoa; phylum Chordata; class Mammalia; order Rodentia; family Sciuridae; genus Tamias; species Tamias sibiricus. The sequence continues at coordinate 92,549,763 of CM046659.1, forward strand.
AGGTTTTTCTTTTAATTTTTCTGTGTTCATTTATTTTGTTTCCCACCTCCATCTCCATAACATAATAATTACAAGTTAGCTTTCAATTGTTCTTCATATCTACTGTGGCATGTTTAAGTGCTTGACTCTTCTAGACCTATTATTTTTGTGTGACTTTTCATAATCCTGTCATCTGTCCCCATCTGTGTTTTCTATATTGCTGAATTTCTTTTTTATTGTTTTTAATACGTTAATTTTTTTCCTGTGGTGTTATTCTGTTCTCAATTTCTTTCATTAATTTTGCTAGCTTAGCTTCCTTTTCAGCTTATTCCTTATTTACCTCAGATTTTATCTATTACTTCATGATTCCCAGTTTTTTTTTTCAATTTTCTTAAGTGTTCAGAGAAGTTTCAAAAATTTTATATTGTTTTGAAGTGCATTTTCTTCCAAAGTGTCCTCTGCATTTGAATTTTATGTGTTATGGTTCTTTGTTTATTTGTTTTTTCTTTTGGTGGAAGCAAAATATATTTGATAGATCTCGTTTCTGAATAGGGCCATTTTATCCAAACCTTGCTAGAGCCAAAACAGTGTGGGTGTTTTCCCTCAGATTTTTCTTTTTTGAATATCTGGGAACTTAGTTAATTTTTTATATGCAGCGGGCATATGGTAGATTTCAGTGTTATTTGTTTTGTGTCTGAGATGTTAGGGGGAGTTCTATTTTTGATAACCTCTCCTTTGTTCTCCTGATATATCAGTTAAGTTTGGGGTGTGTAGTTGTCTATGCTTTGCTTTGTTTCCCTATTTCAGCATGATGCAGATATTTCCTTTATGGTCTGTACAGTTTGACCACACATTTATCTCACTGACTTCATTGGTTGCTGCTTGCTGCTCATGATCAGGTCATTGTGCATAAAGATTATTTCCTATTTTTCTTTTTCAACTCTATTGGACCCAGAACAGAAATGAACAAACCTGGTGGTTCTTCAATCTAGGGCTTCAGGTTACTGTATAAAAATAATAAGGGAAAGGGACTTCTAATGAAAACAATCAACATATTTTTCTCTGCCCTATTTACCCCTAATTTCCGTCCACATCTCCAAATTGAAATACGATTGGGACAATATCCATGAGTTTTTAAAACACTTTTTAAAACATAGAAACCGTATTCTTCACAGTAAATTACTTTCTAAAAGAGGAATTCTGTGCAGATCGTCACCATTTTATATCAATTTGATTTAAAGTTGTATATTTAGATAATGCCTTTTGATCCTTCTCTAGGTATAGAATTGGTCACACTTTTTTGGTTTTACTTCTTTTTGATAATTTTTGGTAAGTGCTACAAAAAATTTTGAAGCTTCTCTTACATTGCCTGCCATCTTTCCTCTAACAGTCAATTATTTTAAAGAAGAAGGTTTGTATCCTTGGGAAAGTCGTTTTACTTCTTGAGGTCTCAACTTATAAGATGACAGAACAGACTAAATGATTTGTGGTGTCCTATCCATTTCCATAATGACATGAACATTAGATTACGTTTACTTTGATGCCAACATAGAAAGAACTGAATGGCAAATCTGACACTCTGTACCTTGCCCAGCAAAGATTAACTTGCTTTATAGTCAGTATCCCTATTTATGACTTCAAATTCCCTTGCCTGAAAATTGGTCTCGGGTATGTGCAGAGAGTTCATCTTCAGTAAGAGGAGCAAGGTAGATAGAGTTCATCTGCAGTAAGAGGAGGAAGGTAGAAGGAGTTCATCTGCAGCAAGAGGAGGAAGGTAGATAGAACATTAAATGTGGAATGGGAGAGTGAAAGTTTCCCTCTGATTGCTTCTATTATCTCACTGAATTAAAGTCATCACCAGAAAGGAAGAAATGTTGAGTATTTGGAAGGAAAGGTGACACTGAACTAGTCACCAAGCACTGTCAGAGAGAGAATGGATTTGGGAATGTAGTTTAGTACAAAGTGCATGGGTAAGACAAATACTCAAAAATTCAGAGTGAGAATAGTCAGTATGAATGTGGTTTTGTTTTTGCCTGTGTGTGTGTGTGTGTGTGTGTGTGTGTGTGTGTGTGTAGCACATCCACATGCATTTGCCATGTTTAATTATCCAGATGCCAGTGAAGAGTCGGAAGTGAATTTGTTTTAACTGGGGTTGGGGTTTTGTTGAGTGATTGTAATACAGGAAGGACGAGAAAGAAAGGAAGATGAGGAAAATGCATGGAGTGATCATAATTATGCACCACAAGACCTACCCGAGGAAAGGAAGGAAGTATAAGAAAGGTTTTAGAATCATTAGGAGATGCAAGGATTAGTGATTATAGGCCCCACTATAATGAGAGTACTACAGTGAGTGGAAAGATAGGAGTTGGCGATCAGAGAGTGAGATAAATGAGATTAAGGAGGTCTTGCTCTTATTGGCAGACAAAGGTCAATATATGACCATGAGATTCAGTGTCTGTGGATAGAGAACAGTTAGGTCAGGTATTGGAAAGACTACCTTGCTTACCTTGGGAGGATATTGTAATTATCAGGCACTGATAAAGAACCTGCAGTAAAAATATTCAAGGAATGAGGGAGAATAATCCAAGTCTAGATGACTAAAATAAGAACTTCTGTGGTATTTTTCCTCTATCAGATTTGTAAAGATAAAAAAGATTGACAGGTTCCATAATTGGCCAAGTGTGGGAGGAGTATGGTACAACATTTTCATAGGCAGTCTAGCAATATTTATCCTAACTCTCATACTTTCACTCAGCAACTCCTTTATGGGGAATTTCTCCTACATAAACAGCTGAACAAGAATGCAAAGACATTTGTACAAGAATGTTAACTGAAGGAATGTTTGCAGTAGTGAAGAACTGTAAATAACCTGGATATCTATCAATAAACAATTATTGAAATAAATCATTATACATTCACAAGTAAAAATTATATAGGAGTATTACATGATATAATGCAGAAATATTACATGGAATCACTAAGGAGTATTACATATATAGACATGAAAAAGTGCCCATGGCATTTTATCAGCATGTGGGGAGATGTAAAATAGTTTGTTTGTTTGTTTTTTTGGTGTTAAAATAATTTTTGAAAATCATTAGCTGTATAAGCATGTGGAATAAATATATTTAAATAGTAAGAAAAAGTAAAGATATTCTAATACCAACTGTATAAAAAAAATTATTGTTGCGTAAACAAACAAAAAAAGCAAACAAAAACTCATCAAGACTTTTTCAAGGGTTTGTGGGGTGTTCAGTGGCTTCAGTCCAAGAACAGAACTGGAGAATGAAAGACTGAAGGTTTTAGAAGTTCAACTTCAGCTGAACATTAACTTCCCTCAGAGAGACACACAGATGGCTCTGCCTGAGCCTGACCCTGTGCCCCTTCTCACTGGACCCACCTCTCTACTCATCACTCACCACACTCTAACCACCACCTTTTTCTTTTGTGCTCTAATTGGCTGTTTATTATTCCTTCTTGCCCTTGGCCTTGATATTCCCTTGATATTCTTCAATGCCTGAGAACTCTGCATGTCTAGCTTCTTATCAATCAAATGACAGTGCAAGCATTACTCTTCAGATAAATCTTCCACTTCCACAAATGTTCCCACTTGCTGAAGTAATCTTATTTGTTTGCCTCTTTGTTATTGTGTATGACCCTCCAATTGGGGCAGCAGGCACCCACTATGTTTTGTTAACCATGTACTTCCTTTTCATAGAAGAGTATCTGGTACATATTAGGTGCTTGATATTTATTGAATGAACAAAGGAAGGAATGGTTAAGATATAGTCATAGGCCTCCAGGTCTAAGCCTGACTCTATAGCTAATCCTAGTTGGTCTTATAGGACATTCCTGAAACACCCAGTTAATAAAAAGCCATGTCTATTGACAAACCTCTGTACCAAAAGTGTATGCCAGCAAAGATTTTTTATTTATTTGCGGGGGTTGGGTGATGGGGTGACAATGGTGGTGGTATAACCTGTGCTTTATGTACCATGGCCTCAGTTCTGGGAATTCCTTTTACCTCTTTCCACTGAAACTAATTCTGCTAATTCCAATTGGGTTTGCAACTTGGCCCAAACACTTTCATGTCTATAGCCTGAAATTAATTAGGTTCAGAATATAGTCAACCTAAATTTATAATAAGAATAAAACATTAGTGGCTGTTTGATAATTTCTCCTGGTATGCACTTTTTTCTTACTTTCTTCTATTATTTGGAATGCATAAAGCATGACCTATGAATAATATTGATTCCACTCATGGACTTAAGCCAGTTTTAGTAACACACATGTAACAGGCTTAAGCCAATGAACACATTGCATTTCTCTGACCTTATTAATTGGAGTAGGATTGGGCATGAGATCTAGACTATATCAATTCAAGTAATTCAGTATCTTTGTTGGGACAGTTAGGATTCAAATTCCCTCTTTTGTACTTGTGCTTTGTGATGTGAATTTATAAAGCTTGGAACTGCTGTGGCAATGAAAGAGATGGGAGTTGTTAAGAGGTCCTATCAGAATAAAATAAATCCAGGGCATGTAGAGCTAAGAGCTGGAACCTGATGGTGTTGTATGAACACTATATCAAGCTACCTCTGAAGAAAGAGCTATTCAATTTCTGTATCCTGGAGTCAAAATATTCTCTTTGTTTTTTTTTTTTTTTATTCAAAGTTGTATTAATAGTAGTAGTAGTATGGATTACAGTCCATAGTACACATATAAAGCATCTTCTTACATATCACTGCTTGTATACAAAGATACAAAGTATATTTGTACCTTTCATGTCTTCAATCATGCATTTAGCATAAAGATATCCATCTTATTCAACCACCTTTTCTTTTTTTCCCCCTCCAACCCCCCTTGCTTCCTTCCTTCCCCTCCCTCCCCTTTGACCTTTCTAGTGTTCCTCTAATCCTCCTATGTACCCCGACCTAACACCACTGTGAATCAGCCTACTTATATTAGAGAAAACATTTGGTATTTGGATTTTTGAGATTGACCAACTTCACTTAACATTATATTCTCCAACTTCATCCATTTGCCTGCAAATGCCGTTATTTTGTTCTCTTTTATTGCTGAGTAAAATTCCACTGTGTATAGATACCACATTTTCTTTATCCATTCATCTACCGAAGAACATCTAGGTTGGTTCCACAACCTAGCTATGTGAATTGTGCTGCTATAAACATTGAAGTGGCTGTGTTACTGTAGTATGCTGTTTTTAAGTCCTTTGGGAATAGACCCAGGAGTGGGATGGCTGGGTCATAGGGTGGTTCCATTCCCAGTTTTCCAAGAAATCTCCATACTGCTTTCCATAGCGGTTGCACCATTTTGCAGTCCCACCAGCAATGTATGAGTGTGCCTTTTTCCACACATCCTCTCCAACATTTATTGTTGTTTGTGTTCTTAATAGCTGCCATTCTGACTGGAGTGAAATGAAATCATAGAGTAGTTTTGATTTGCATTTCTCTAATTGCCAGCGATGTTGACCATTTTTTTTCATGTATTTGTTGATTGATTGTATATCTTCTTGTGAGAAGTGTCTTTTCAATTCCTTAGCCCATTTATTGATTGGGTTATTTGTTTTTTTGGAGTTAAGTTTTTTGAGCTCTTTATATATTCTAGAAATTAGTGCTCTATCTGATGTGCATGTATTAAATATTTGTTCCCAATTAGTTGGCTCTCTATTCACCTCACTGATTGTTGCTTTTGCTGAGAAGAAGCTTTTTAGTTTGAATAGATCCCATTCATTAATGCTTGATATTAATTCTTGCACTATATGATTCTGATTAAGGAATTTGGGTACTAATCCAACATGTTGGAAATTGGAGCTTACTTTTTCTTCTGTTAGGCTATATTGTCTCTGGTCTAATTCCTAGGTTATTGATCCACTTTGAATTGAATTTTGTGCATGGCAAGAGATTAGGGTTTAATTTCATTTTGTTGCATATGGATTTCCAGTTTTTCCAGCACCATCAAAATATTCTTAACTGATATCAAGGAAATCCTAAATCTCAAGTCAACCTCTACTTCCATCTCTGGTATCTGGGAGACAATGTCAGTGCTCTGTACAGTAACACTTTTACCATTTCTGTGCTTGCAACTCCCTTTAATGTGAGAAATACATCCATTTGGGCTACTGGGACCAGTCGGCCCACAGGTAACAGAAAGCCTGGGAGTTTCCCAGTGACTGTCAATTCCAAGGGTAGAAAACCCCAGTTCCCTTGCATTGGTTGAGACAAATTTTACTCTAGGTTGCTCTGGGTTGCACCTTTCTTTTCCTGCCCTGAGCAGCTCTCATAATCATTTGCATGCAAATCTTCATCCCAGAGCCTGATTCTAAGAGGGAGCCTCCTCAATGGTTTAAAACTTCAAAATCATTAAATGTTATAGCTGTCCAGATTTTAGCCTTTGAAATGGAGAATCATTTCTCAAATACTTGAATTCCTCTGTTCCAAGGTATCTGCTTTTAAAATTATTTTTATTGTGGTGTGCTATATACACTATAGTAAATTTGCTGTCTGGGTCACAGGAAAATATATTTCTATTGCAGAATATTCAATTTAGAAACTACTGATTGTGACTTCAAAGTTTAGTTTGTGGTATATTTTCTTAGAAAAGAACCTCCCCCCCCAAACTGTGACTATTAATATATTATAATAACACCACATGTGCTTAATTTAATGTGTGATAAAATGGAATTAAATAACTAAGTGCTTCCTAATCTACTATTTATATAGAACTACACAGGTTTTTGGCTTTAAATTATGTTCTCAGTCTCAATATAGGCACAATATGAGATGTAACATATTAAGTCAGCATTACACTATTCATGGAAAATAAATGATTTTACAAATTTGAATTCTGGGTCATTATAAATGGTCAAAAGTAAAAAGCTTCAAATTAGATTTTGGTGATTTTTTTCATACAGGAATATATTTTGGATGGTTAAAAAAATATGGGCCATGCAATCTCTCAAAGAAATTTGCCACATTGTGATCACAGGTTAGATAATGTACTGTAGATAATCAGGTATCTGCTACTTGAATCTATTATAGTGGTTATCTATGACTTTGGTGTCCTTTCTGTAGGTGTGTAAGCTAGTGTAATTTGATGAATTTTGAAAATCAGTAGTAATTGCTTTAATTCATAATATACTCTGGAAGATGTTTAGTTACTCAATGTCCTTAAGATTGGTACAATTACGTACTACTTTCTGTTACACCCTTTATGTATTATGTTAGTACACACTACCTGTAGGTCAGTGGAAAAAATCGAAGATTAGATATTAAGTGGCTCACCCATATTACTTCTTCTCATCAGTTGTTGAGGGAACTGGTCCTGAGTATTCTAAAAAGAAATAGTTAAGTGTTTAAGAAAATCTTAGTGAAATTTAAAAATATCCTACTTGTTAGTAGTAACCTTTTATCACCTCTGAATTTCACTATTGGATATCATACTTCCAATAAAATACAATTATGAAAGTGTTCAACATAAGATCTGTAATGTTTCAAATATAATACAAATAAGAAGAAAATATATGGACCTTTGGGGTTAGTCCTGAGCTAAAATCCAGTCAGTTTACATTTAGGATCCATGTGAACTTAGGCTATCTAGTTAGCATCCCTTTAAGTATCATTTTTTAAAAATTTATTTGTATTCTAATTTGTTATACATATTTGCAGAGTGCAATTCATTTCATATTACACATAAAGAGAGCACAATTTTTCAAGTTGCTGGGTTTTTTATTTTTTTAAATTTATTTCTTATTCTAAGTTGTTATAAATGGCAGCAGAATGCATTACATTTCATATTACACATATAGAGCACATTTTTACAAATTTCTGGTTGTGTGCAAAGTATATTCACACCATTCGTGACTTCATACATGCACTTAGGGTGATGATATCCATCTCATTCTACCATCTTTTTTTCTTCACCCTTTTGCCCCCTCCCTTACACTCCCTCCCCATTGGCCATTCTAGTGTTCCTCTAATCCTCCTATGCTCCCCATCCCAACCTGACTGTGAATTGGCCTCCTTATATCAGAGAAAACATTTGGCATTTGGCTTTTGGGGATTGGCTAACTTCACTTAGCATTATATTCTCTAACTACATCCATTTACCTGCAAATGCCATGATTTTATTCTCTCTTATTGCTGAGTAATACTCCATTGTGTGTATATACTACATTTTCTTTATCCATTCATCTACTGAAGGGCATCTAGGTTGGTTCCACAGTTTAGCTATTATGAATTGTGCTGCTATAAATATTGATGTGGCTGTGTCCCTGTAGTATGCTGTTTTCAAGTCTTTTGGGTAAAGACCAAGGAGTGGGATAGCTGGGTCATAAGGTGGTTCCATTCCAAGTTTTCCAAGGTATCTCCATACTGCTTTCCATATTGGCTGCACCATTTTGCAGTTCCACCAACAATGTATGAGTGTGCCTTTTTCTCCACATCCTCTCCAACATTTATTGTTGTTTGTGTTCTTAATAGATGCCATTCTGATGGAAGACCTTAGAAGATGGAAAGATCTACCCTGTTCTTGGATAGGCAGAACAAATATTGTCAAAATGACCATACTACCAAAAGCACTATACAGATTTAATGCAATGCCAATCAAAATCCCAATGACATTCCTCATAGAAATAGAAAAAGCAGTCATGAAATTCATCTGGAAAAATAAGAGACCCAGAAAAGCTAAAGCAATCCTTAGTAAGAGGAGTGAAGCAGGTGGCATCACTATACCAGACCTTAAATTATACTACAGAGCAATAGTAACAAAAACAGCATGGTATTGGCACCAAAACAGGCCAGTATACCAATGGTACAGAATAGAGGACACAGAGACTAACACATATAATTTCAGTTATCTTATGTTAGAGAAAGGTGCCAAAAATGTACATTGGAGAAAAGATAGCCTCTTCAACAAATGGTGCTGGGGAAACTGGAAATCCATTTGCAATAAAATGAAATTAAACCTCTATCTCTCACCATGCACAAAATTCAACTCAAAGTGGATCAAGGATCTAGGAATTAGACCAGAGACACTACACCTAATAGAAGAAAAAGTAAGCTCTAATCTCCAACATGTTGGATAAGGCCCCAAGTTCCTTAATAAGAACCCTGTAGCACAAGAATTAATACCAAGAATCAATAAATGGGATAGACTCAAATTACAAAGCTTCTTCTCAGCAAAAGAAACAATCAGTGAGGTGAACAGACAGCATACTAATTGGGAACAAATTTTTACCACATGCACGTCAGATAGAGCACTAATCTCTAGAATATATACAGAACTCGAAAATCTTAATACCAAAAAAAAAAAAAATAATAATAACCCAATCAATAAATGGGCCAAGGAACTAAACAGACAGTTCTCAGAAGAAGATATACATACAATCAATCAACAAATACATGAAAAAATGCTCAACCTCTCTGGCAATTAGAGAAGTTGCTGGTTTTATATAAAGTATTTTTACAACAATTGTGTCTTCATACATGTGCTTAGGGTAATGATGGCTAACTATACTGTCCAAGAACACTGGTCGCACCCTTTTCTCTTGGGAAGGAGGTCAGGTCAACCAGTTGTCTCATTGAGAAACTTTTTTTTTTTTTTTTTTTTTTTTTTGCCCTGTCTATCAGAGGTCGACCAGTCCTCCTGATCTGAAATAGGGACTGGTGCTAGTATCCACGTAAAACTACATATGTGGGGCTCGGAAGGTTGGCCAGTTGTCCAACCTCCTCCTCTCGCCCCCCACCCCTAAGGGGACACTGGTCTCACCCTTTCCTCTCGGGAACAAGGTCAGTTGTCCCACTGTGAAAGTTTCCCCTGCCCATCCGAGATCAACCAGTTGTCCCAATCTGAAATAGCGTTTCAAAATCTCTTCTGGGTATTGGTGCTGTGTCTTATGGGTAGCATACCTTGCCTGGCTTATGCAAGGCATGGGGTTCGATTCTAGGCACCACATATGTATATATAAATAAATAAATAGATAAATGAATGAATGAATGAATAAATATGCATAGATACATAAACAAACAATTAAGTATCATTTTAATGATATGCAATTACCTCTATCAGTGGGTCTGTATCCAGAGATTCAACCAACCATGGATTGAAAATATTTGAAAAAATCATGTCTATACTGAACGTGTACAGTCACTTCTTGGCATTATCGTCTAAACAATACAGTTTAATGACTATATCACATTTACATTATATTGGGTTTTATAAGCAATGTGGTGGTGTATAAAGTATACGGGAGGATGGGCATAGATTATATGCAAATACTATGCACCATTTTTATCTCAGGGACTTGGATATTCATGAGAGGTCATGGAACCAATCTTCATGGATACTGAAGGAAAACTGTATATAAATAATGGGATGAAAATATCTCTGTAGAGGTTGGTGATGGGGAGCTATGTAAGTTAATACATAGAAAAGTTTTAGTTCTTAATAAACAGTAGTTATTATTGTTATTGTTCATAGTGATAGAAAATTCATGAGATTAGAAAATTACTTATGGTCTGAATGTTAATCTTGACCCATAGTGACATGAATCAAACCAGGATGAATGGTAAGAATTTATAGATTGTTCATCTGGGCTTGGGTCCTGTTGACTTCTTTGTCATAATCTATAAAATTCATATCAATATTCATTTTCAAGTGCATCTTAAGAAAATTTAAGAGATTCATGCTCTAAACTAGTTTACAAGCCAGATGGGGTAACTATAGTGAACTGTAACATAAGACGAAGAATGGTAAGAGCTCAGAGTTTTAAAGAAAGGGTCGTTTTTTTTTCAATAGTGATAAAGGAATAAAGTGAAGGAAAGCAACAATCACCATCATATTTTTACTGTGATATTAATTTTATTAACACGAGGAAGAGAAATCTTTGATCATATAGCTAACAAATAGCAGAGGCAGAATTCAATCAAACCTTATCTGCTCAATTCCCAAGTTGATGATTTCAACTTCCATACCAAACACCTCACCCTATCTCTGAGGCTATAAATGTCATATTGTACATCATGATTATGCTGTATTGGGGGGTTGGAATGGATACACTTAGGAATTGTTTGATGGCAATCCTTACATAGAGTTTCTCCCCATTTCTTGCTTTGAAAACCCAGCATACAAAGAGTGACCATTAAGCAGTAAAGTCTTGCTTTCGGGACTGCACTGCAAGAATTACTTCTTTCTTACAAAATCACTTTACCAGCAGTGGTTGCCTTTCTTCACTACTGGGCAACATTTTATTACGACATTTCAATATGCTTCCTGCTTTAATTGGCTATGCAAATGGTACACCACCTTCAAGAGCCAATTCTGCTGAGAACTAAGCTCCTTGTGGAGCCAATTCCCAGATCTGTCACTCAGTAATGAGATTATTTGGACAAACCTCTTCATATATCCCTGGTTCTCTTCATCTCCTTGGAAATCTGGGAAAAGACAATGTTGTCTATTCAACTCTGTCATCTAACTCCTTTCTGTTTTGTATCACAATTATTTATAAACTATTTTTATTTGTTTTACCAATGTGTAAGCTACTTCAAGGCAGCAGCTAATGTAGAACTTTGTAAGAGACCAATAATTATTTGATGGATGATTCATAAAACTGAAATATTTTCAGTAAATGTTTGGGTGTTTAATGCTCAAGAAAAGTAACAGGATTGGATTATAATTCAGAATAGTGATGAAAGCTTTGAAGAATAAACACTTTCAGCTTTTAAGCTCCTTGAAGGCAAAAGCTGTATACAAATGTCAATTTTTCATGCTCAGGTAAGAGTGGGATGTACAAATGATATTAGTTAATGCTTTCAAATCTGTATGAAATGTATATGATTCATAATGCTATCAGCATTTTAAAATTCTAAATTATTGCTTTCTATGGCATTTTGCTCCCCTTCTGTTTTTTCTCCCCTGTGGGAATTAGAAAGAATCCCTTGAATGACCTCTTTAAATGACAGACTTTCTCTATAGCACTTTAGTGTCAAATCTTTTTCTCCTGAAAGCTAGAGGGAACTTCCTGAATGATTGATTGGTGAGGTGTCCCCTGGACACACTGGTGCGAACACTATGCAACCACTGATTGATGTGCTTGGTCTCTCACGAACATATTCATTTTCTCTTCTTTAACTCACACAATTTATTCATCCCACGATGCATTTATACATCTATTTTCACTGTCTTTCAGTCTTCAAGCAGGTGAAAAGATGAAAAGTTAATGCTTATAAGGTGATAAGGAAAGCCTATCTTATGTAAAAATGTACTTCTTCCACATATCCAGAAGAATATTTCTTCCAGAGTTTCTTTTACTCTGATTAATTACAAATTTAAAACAACTTTGGAGTGTGAAAGAAGAAAGCTCAGGATGGAGGAGGTGAATGTAAAGGTAGATGTCTTATGTCCAATACAAATACCAGGGCTGAATTGGGGATCAGAAGACCAAAATTTTAGGCATGGTTCTACGAGTCTGTTAGTTTGGGAAAGTCTAACTTTTTGCAATTCAAAAGTAAAAAGTGGGGATTTAACTAGATGGCTTTGAAGGCTCTTTCCAGATAAGATGTTCCATGGCCTTTTTGCTGCCACTGACAGCAACAAAATCATGAAGAATTTTGACATCCATGAAATATTTACAACAAAGTCATCAGACTTTTGGAGGAAGGCTAATCATAGTAGATATCATTAATGTGATTCAAATATGAACATATGACTGATCAGAAAAAATATGGACAATTTAAAAAAGAATCTGTCATGTAACTCTGTAAAACCAGAATCAATTGTCTAATATATATATAATTTAGGTGTTAAATGAGTCTTATGCATATTTCTGGGTCCTTGTTTACATTGGGATAAGGAAGGAAAATTTTGTGAAGGAAAGCAGAAATTTAATTCAAAAACTTATCAGCTTCTGTGTTTACAAATAAGAGAAAGTTTTACATGATGCAAGGAAAGGTTGTTTTCATTTTCTAAGAAGACTTATTTCCATTTGGTTTATACTTCCATGAACTGAAGAACAGCTCTCTCAAAGTAGCCAAATCAACACATTTTTAACTTTTTTATGAAATTAAGCATTTTGAAGTGTCTTAACGCAAGAGCCTCCTACAATAAAATCACGTACAGTGCTATCTATAAGATGTTGTAAGTACACAAGAAGGTTAAATGGTAAGATTCAGGGCATACTTAAATATTAAGGACATACTAAAAGAAGTGTTTCATTAGCAGGTTAAAACATGCAGTTGAACATTTATTTCTTCATTCATTAATTCAAATAATACTTATTGAGCATTTCATTGCCAAGCACTTTTGTGATTTTGTTTTTCCAAATACTCTTACTGGACATGATAAATATTCAGCAGAGAATTTGGACATTCAGTTAGTCCCCATTTCCTGCTTCCTTTCCCCATCGGTATCTCCCTTTCCAATAGTATTTTTCTTCAAAGCTCTGCCTGCCTTTTACTGAGCAATAGGATTAGTGCCAGATTGCAATAAGCAATTTGTTCATCCTTGGAGAGCACATTTGCACTACCCCATGATACAGGCATTTAAATGATTTTATTCGTTCACCTGTGTTGAACATTAAGGGGGTAAATTTTCAGTCCAGGGATTCGGCTTTAAAACTCCAATTGATGTTAATGAGAGTTGGTAATGAGCCCCTTCTTCTTAATTAGTGGCACCATACCTGTGACTGTAGGAGGCATGGCTCAGACGTGGGGAGCTTAACGAGGTGATAACAAGGAGAAAATGTTTAAGCCTGGATTTTGGCCTGGTCCATACTTTACTATGCAAACATACTTTAAGAGCTGATGCTTTACAGTGAATTTATTACCTTGCTGTTATGGCTGTGTAGGCCTTGCCTAAGAACAATTCATCTTTTCTATAAAATTTCTCTTGCTCCATAGAAAAAGAGTGAGGCAGAAGAAGCTAAATCAAAAGAGTAAGAATATGATCTGATTTTTCTCTCCTTGTTCATTCATGTAGAGCAATTTTTACATTGAAACAAACTATCTCTTGCTGATTCTGTTTGCCTCAATTAACGAATTTCAGTTTATAAACCTCATTCCACATCAATTGGCAAAATTCCTTTCTTTAGGAAAATTGAGCCCTTAAGTATTGTTCATAATATTAAGGGATGATTTAAGGAAATAAGAGTCTGATTTTTATAGCATCTTTCCTTGAATATTATATGATCATTATGGTATGTTGGTAAAAACACATTTTGATCTTGCATATTCTATCTACTTGAGCTGCTTCTTATTGCTACAGTACATGACCTAATCTAGCAAGAATGAAATGATCACAAAATAATAAAATTTTCACTGTACCTAGCAAAGGACATAAAAGTTGGATTATTGATTTTGTTTGAATGATGTGCTATAATTGCATAAGCCAACAGATTGGAGCACAAATCCTGGCCTGCCAGCTTTCATTACTGAAACTCACTTTCTTGCCACCAAGTAAAGTTCTACCAACTCACAAGATAAATCTGGATTTCTGTTGTTGTTGTTGTATGTAGACAGAATACTTTTATTTTATATGTGGTGCTTCTGAGGATTAAACCCAGTGCCTCACACTTGCTAGGCAAGCGCTCTGCCACTGAGGTGCAGCCCCAGCCCTGGTTTTTTTTTTTTTTTTGGTGGTGCTGGGGATTGAACCCACGGCCTTGGGCATGCAAGCACTCTACCAACTGAGCTAAATCCCCAGCCCTGGATTTCCTAATTTACTGAAAATGTATCTCTTTAGCCTCAAGCAATTAATAGAAACTTCAGGACTATAGAAGATCTGCTTCAGTTGGGAGGAAGAAGAGAAATATCTCAGTTGGAGACTTTCCATTTCTCTGCTGTGCAATGATTTCTGTGCCCAAAGATAAAGTAACATGCTTTCTCAATCTTTACTATATCTCTTTACCCCTTTGAATACTGTTTTTGGTTCTGTCAACTAGTTTCATTATGTTAGCTTAAAAGTAAACAAAAAAATCCTGTACATCAAAATAAGAATTGGGTAAAAGGTCAAAGCAGCCAAGTCTGGTTGTTAAAAACACAGTTTTTAACATAGAGCCAAGTCTAAATTCCTGATTAACTGTCTACCAATTAAATCTCATGGATTCTAAAGAGAAAATGTGTGAATGAGAGTATAATATTAATGGTGAATAGTGCAAAAGGCATAACTTATGTCAATTTGCCAATAACACAACCCTTAGGTACAGAAATACATTGATGAAAAGTTCGTGGGTAACCAAACTTCTTATATATGCTATGCAAGTCACAAACCATTCCTGACTGGAGTGGCAAGAGTTTTGTTAAATAAATGATATATACCAATGATATTAGAATTTTACCCATTCTAGAGGACCTGTGGATTTCATTTCCAGTAATGATTATATAATTTAAAGGTCAAGTAATGCTTGAAGTCTCAAGCAAGTTTTTCTTTCTTGCTTTAATAAAAATCCTGATAAAAATGTGTCTAAAATGTCAGAATTGACAATGAATACAGATAAAGAATTTACAGGATTAGAGAAAACTGAATTATATTAAAGAATTCCAAACCTTTGGAGTATTTTAAAAATACTTGCAGAGGAAGTGATCTATCTGAACACAAAGGCTAATATAGTGGCTGAACACATTAGGAATATATTTCTTTTGTTGAACAACAAGATGATCTACATACTTAAAAGTAGAAGTAGTGCAGCCCCTGACTTGATTTTCACAAAAACATCCTCTTGTAAAACTTACTTACCCTGGTGGATGGAAATTTTATCACCGGAAGGAATCCTAAGATATTACTGAGAATTAGGAAAACTATAATTAGAGAAAAGTATCTATATTGAAAAAGTTGAGTATTTAAATAAAAATAGGTTAGGGAAGAAGAGAATTATTTTATGGTCACATTTCCTTGTCAAAGCATACATTTCTTTTCTTAAAATAAAAAGAACTCTTGGAGACACTTAAAGAGATGCATAGCATAGATCTACATTCCTGGGGATAACACAGACAAGGGTAAGTTATATTATGTAAAATTATTTATAATGGAATGAAAAATCATTAAAACTTTTAAGATCTTCCATAGTTTTATATTGGTTATTTTTTACTTCTTGTCTCTTCATAGGTGAGATTTATAATCTTAGCATTGCTTAAATAGAGTATATAACAGAAAGTAATATTCTGCTCCCATTTGAGAGTTAAAGAAGACCCTTAAAAACAGCATATTAGTTCTGAATTTGGAGCTGATAATGTCTTTTCTGTTGTCATTTAAGATTGTGAGATGTGTTAGAGACAGGAAAACTGGCAGAACATAAAAGTAAATTTAAATACTTATAAGCACAGCATGAGGTAACAGGAAGAGCAGTCAACCAACTTCTGATAAAATTGTATAAGATATAACCTAATGACTTAACATCTCCAGAAACTAGAGCTTCCTGTGTCTTCAAAGAGAAGGCCATGCCAATAAGGAGTCCCACAACAGGAAAGAGAGGCTTATTACTAAAATAGATGATTTAAATTGTCCCTGCCACAATGTGAAGAGCTGTACAAACCAGAAAAACTGGCACTTAATAAACATCAATGAAGAGTTTGGGTTTATTTTTCCATTAATGTTCATGTAACATGGCAGATCAAATGTATGTTACAGGCCAATAAAATCTCAAGGTTTTGAAGGTACAAGAAACACATTATGCAAAAGTTCTTGTATGATATTTTATAATAATATTGCCTTATATTTTGATATTTTTATTTTCAGAATGAAATCATAGTAATGGTTTCTCAAGTATGATATACGCAAACCATTCGTTAAGCACGTACTATGTGTCAATTGTGGAAGGATCTGGAAATATAAAGACCAAAAAGATCCAAGAAACTAAGAAGGGCAAATGAGAAAAGGAGAGGTGAGGGGAAAATGTGAAATAATAAATGTAATCAAAACACTGAAAGATCTTTAGCTGAGTTTTGGGGCTCAGAAAATAATACCCGAGAGCATGGCACTTTGATATAGCTTGAAATTGTACCAAAGTATGACTGATAGCTCGAAAGTAAAAGAGCTTAGAAGGAGGTAACTGCAGGGAGAGGCTTCCTCTGAAGTTCCCTTCTTGACCTCCAAGGCTGGATTCTGAAGAAGGTGTTCATTTGTGAATCCTTTACCCCGATATCTATCTCATCAACCCGGGAAAGGGAGATTCATTCATATTGAACGAAGGAAGACTGGCATTGACACCTTGCCCAAAGCCCAGACACACTCTGCCAAAAGTCATCACCTCCTTTTCAGGCCCATTCTTCTTTTCTAAAGATCATTTGCTCTTTCATCAAAATTATTTACATCCCCCTCCCCTTTCACCTGTGAAAAGGATATATAAGCTTTTAAATCTCATTGGGTTACTGGGTACTCACTTTCCTGTGATGCCTCCTGGAGTGTAATAAATTAATATGTCTTAATATCTCTGACTAATTAATTTTTATAGACTCAGATTATCAAAACTTCAGAGGACAGAGGGAATGTTCCCTTTGTTTCTGCCTGAGCCATTTTAAACATTTTATAAGTATGTAGATAAGGAAATATTTTTTCGCTATATTTTTTAACTTTGTATATGACATTTTATATTTAATTTTAAAAAGTATATTCTCATATACTTCCAGTAAGTTACTTATTGAGTCAATTTTAATTTGTATATCAGTAGCTTTCATAAGTTGTGCTAAGTAATCCACACATACCAATTAGTGCCCCTTGAAAAGAAGTATTATTATAAAACTTCTAGCAGGCTGTAGATACATGGAACCTTTTCTATTTGAAAAACTCAGTATCTTCATTTATAAAACCAAGTCGAATCACCATTTTTACAACCTCCCAAACTTGACATGCCAGCCTTATTCTTGGTTACTCCATTTTTCTATTTCCCTTCCTCCTATTAATTGGTCATGGATTCTTGTCAGTTCTACTTTAGAAATGTCTCTTTAATCTGTGTACCCTCTTCACTCTCACTGCCCGCTTTACCCCACACTCCCACCATGTTTTCTTGCCTCACTTTTATTCCTCCAGCCCCTGCTGTCAAGTTTTCTTTCTAAAATAACGAAACTGTACATGTCATTCTTATGCATAAAAATATTTACTTTCTTTTTCCTCTCCAGCATAAACTTCAAACTTCTGAGCACAAATACTAGGTCCAATCTGGCTTGCCAGTGTGCCACATCCCCTTGCCTCTCCCATGATACTGTACATACTCTCATTCACCAGAGGAATTAAAGTCATTTTCTTCCTCTAGAATTTCCCTACTTCTTTCCCAGGCAGTTTCCCAAATATCCAGAAGCTTCTTAGTTCCCAACTTAGGAATTGGGGTCTTCTGGAATTGACAACACACTTTTGTTCTGAGCACTCCCACAGTCCTTGTCTTTGAAGTCCCTGTCTATGAATCTGTCCTTGTCACTTTGCTCTGTAATTTATCAACTTACATGTCTGTTTTGCCTCATTTAAGCCTTAGCCTATTAACTCACAGAAATCTCAATTCCAACCTAAGGCCTTTTACTGTATACAGTATACTGCACAGCTATACCCATTAAACCCAGATGAATAAAAGTATGGCATTGGTCTTACAGAAGAATAACAATATGCATAATATTACCATTAATAAATAATACCAATGGAAAACACTTATAACACAATGTGATAGACACTATTCTAAGTGTTTTACATATATTAGCTCATTTAATACCCATGCCAGTAGATACTATATTACCTGCACTTACAGATGAAGAAATTCAAGTGTAGTGAAATTAAACTTTTTGCCTAAAGATGGTCTAGCATTCTCCAAATTTCCATAAAAGATGTTAGTTGGTTTTAAAAGAAACAAACATATAAATTTAAAAAACAAGTTCTTGTGTTAAATCCTTTGTAACTCCTGCGCTAAATAGAGCTAAATAAATGTTGTTGTTGTTGTTGTTGTTTTGTTTTGCTTATTTTTTTTTTATTAAACAACTTCTTGGATCTGTTACTCTACCAACAAACACTGTGATGATATGAATCTCTACTAAAGGTATATATGCCCTCATTCTCAGGCTATAGAACCTTTTGGTGGCCAAGCATCTTGTGGAACTAGTGATCTGTCAAACACACTTAGAGAAACACTGCTATCAGCTAAGGCTTGCTTGGCTCCTTTTCCTTGCCTCTCCCCATGTGGAGATAGGTCATAACTTCTGTGGTCCTGCCCAAGGCTCATGGTAAACAAATTAACTGTAGAAGACAAAAATTAATCTCCTTTATTTCTTCTGTCAATTTTTAGATGCTTTAATTATAAATTAAGAAATACATATCCTTTACAATGTTTTTTTTACTGGTATCTAGTTTGTTCTGAACTATATTATTAAGGTTTTTATATTCTGGTACTAGAAAACTTTAGCAATTTTATATATTCAGTTGAGAAACATAGAATGTTTCTAAAGGCAGCAAGCAGGGTGTGTACAAGTTAGGAATAAAGAGACCTGGGTTTATAACAGTTACATGAGAGGTCTTACTATTTGCCTCAGTTTCCTTATGAATATATGAAGGGTATTTGAATAGCAGTCTCTCAGTATCATCTAATTCTAAAATCCAAATACACACAAATTACCCCTCTATATCCACTGAAGCATAGAACAAAAATATTAACTAAATATCTAAACTACATTATTATGAAGAAACTTCTGCGAATGAAATTAAATATAAATAGTAGATTGTGGAAAGCATCATCAAAAGATGTGAAGAATCGGGGAAAGGAATAAAATTTTTACTGCCTCCTTGCTATAGACATTTTTTGAGGCTGGAGAAATAGCAGATTCTTATAGTCTGGTGTACAGGAACTATATGAATAAAACATGGCTGTGCAAATGAACTCACAACCTTATTCCAAAGCACCATTCAGGAATAATACATTTAATGTCTCATCAACTTCCCCAGAAAAGTGAGAGTAAACCTGTGCACACAGACAAAACAACCATAACAGAAACCAAGGTAGAAATAAATCTGCTATGGGGAACAGATTTGATCGACATTTGAAGGTTTTCAAAACTCTAAGTAATATGCTAGTCACTTAAAAATATTCCCACATTTCTGCTTTCTCCAATCATTCTATGCCTTAAGATTCATCTGTCAATTTTGACGCATCTTTTTAAGTCCCCCTCCAAGCCTAAAAATCCAGACCACAGAAGAGCCCTCTTTGCTTTGAAACGATCTCATCAATCCATAGATCATTTACCTGCAAGGATTATTTGGTGAAGTTAAAAACGGCACATCAACCAGCAGCATCTGAGGGCTGAGGTGGTGGAACGTCAACAACAAATTGTCATTGGCATTCCACTTATGAACCTTCAAACGGCATCAGATCTTTTCCATGGGAAACCAGATCAGGTCAGACTAGAGCTGAATATTTCTTAACAAGCTAACCATCAAAAGAATTTACGTTTTGAATAAAAAGGCTATCATTTGTTGATTTGAATATCAAAGGGATCCACTGCAAACTCCCAGTCTAGAAAAACCCCCCTAAGCTACACTAGACAGGTGTTTAATAATCTATTATTAAGGCACTATTTTAGGTTACTCGGAATTATAAAAAATAGCTGTAACTGTGAAGCTGCAAATGGGACTGCACAAAGAAAGGAATGCTATTAACATACTATTAACAATTCAAAAGAATGAGTTGACATACCAATCAAACTTGTTAATTGACTGTCAATGGCCTGTCCCTGAATATACAACATGACTGCATTATAGATTTCAAATGCTGACAGGAAGACAGTTCCATTTGCATTAACTTCATAAACTGATCAACAACCAAACTGCCACATACATTTATAATGGGAAGCTGAATCATTTCAATATTCATGGAGCTCTGTAATTGTAAATTAGGTACTGGCAAACAATACAATACTGTACATACTCTAAAATATCCTAAATTTCATTGACCTACTTTCATTCTGATTTTAAAAACAGAAAAAAAGTTTCATCTTGAAGTGATCATTACTTTAATTTATGGTTTGTGCCTTAAGCAAAATTTGTTTGCAACCCAATTTGCAACTATGGTTTACAGTTGCACGTTAGCAGCATTGCTGGTTTGGAAAATATGATGTAAAAAAAGTGGTGCAAAAGTGATTTTGACTTTCTTAAGGTTTTTGAAAACAGAGAAATAGAAAACAAGATAGTATCATATTTCCTCAGCAGACAGTTGAAGATTCATTTTGACAAGATATTTAACAAAGAATCATTAACACAATGAAAACAAGGTTATATATTAGTCCTGCACTGGAGTTTTCTTAAGTCCCCTCAAATAGACCTGCTCTTTTGAAACCAGACTTTAAAATCTTTGATCATCCATCAGTTTGGGGATCAATAGAGTAAAAGAGAAGACAAATGAGGGCTAAAGACTATTCCTAACTATTCCTAAAGACTATTCCTAACCATTTATTCATGATAAATGGTCTGAAATTCAGTAGTCATCAGCATGGAGCTGTTCCTTTCAAATACTTCTATGACCTCTCCAAGAATTTACACAGATTTTTAAAAGCTGTTTCCCCAGAGGTAAATGTTATATTAGTTTTCAATATTTGTCTCCAATCATAGACATAACACCCCCAGTTGCTCAAACTTTAAGGAGCAATCCTGGAAAATTCAAATGTGTCCTCACAACTTTGATTGTGTGAGTTTACTCTCAGTATCTTTAGTAAATAAAGGTTGCATTAATTTTTCTATTGACTTTGCAAATAGCTTCTCTTTAATAAACTTTTAATTTTAGAATACTTTTTAGATTTTTTTAGAAATATTGCAATGATAGTAGAGAATTCCTATATTACCCAAATCCAGTTTACATTCTTGTTAACATCTGATATTACCATGATACATTTTCTACAATTTTTTTAAAATATTTATTTATTTACTTTAGTTGTACACAATGCAATGCATTTTTTAAAAAATTTTTTTTATTATTTATTTACTTATTCATCATGCACAAGTATAGTATCTTTTTACATACAACTGCTTGTATACAAAGTATATAAGTACCATTCAGATCTTCAATCATGCATTTAGGATAATGATATCCATCTCATTCAACCACCAATTTTTTTCCAACCCCCCCTTACTCCCTCCCTCCCCTCCCTTTCCGTTGACCATTCTAGTGTTCCTCTGTTCATTTTCTACAATTAATGAACCAAAATTGATATACATTATTATTAGTTGAAATACACACAAATATTTTATATTCAGTTTCTTTTTCTGTTTCAAGATCCCATTTAGTTAATGTGTTACATTTGGTACATTTGGTTTCTTAGGTTCTTTTGATCAAGATATTTTCTCAAATTTCCAAAGTTCAATGGTGTTCATATCCCTTATGCAAAATGCTATGGTATTTTGGCAAACAGAATATTTTTGTTTTCAAATTGTTGAAGACCCTAACAATTTTGAGTAGTACTGGTCAAGATTTTTATAGATTGGTCTTTGATTTGGATTTTCTGATGCTTTTCTCATGGTTAAATCATGGTTATGAATTTTTGGGAAGAAGACTGTGGAGATAAAATGCCAGTCTCCTAAGTGGTACTTTTTTATCTTTGAAGATTTTCAAGATACTCTGTGTACTTAAAGAATAATATTTTGTCTGTTTAGAAATAAAAGGCAATTTATTTTGATCATCAGCAATGATCTATGAAAAAGTCTAGCTGCTCCATTACTGGTTAGTATATAGCAGATGTCAAGAATGTCAGTCTAAAATTTGGCCACATCTGTGCATATCTGCAAGACTAGTAGGTTGGTTCTTCCAGGGTCCCATTTACAAAAGAAGGAATCAGGAGGCTGGAGATAAGGGTAGAAGAACATAACTCTGACCAAAGGGGAAATAGAAATGTTTACAAATTTGGTTCAGGGTCAAGGGGCAAGTGTATTTATGTACATTTGTGGAGGTAGTTGTATTTGTGTTTGGAATAATGGGGGATGTGGTGGTTTTGACTATATGATTCCTGAATTTTAGGGAAAAAATAGGCAAAAAAAAGCATGAAAAAAAGGGAAGAGTTTGTTGGTAGACATTAGAAGCACTGGTGCTGGCTATTTCAGCATTGATGGAATGGCAGCGATTTGATAGTAACAGGGAAGTGCTAGTGACTTGGAATAAGATTGAGTTTATTAGCATAAAATTTAGTATCCTTCATACTGGGCACTGTAAGGGTTGGTAATGACATGAGCAAATATCACCCCCTAAAGGTGACATCAGCAGAGCAAACCTAGAGAGGAGAAACATAGTAGAAGCTCAATAAATGGGAAAAGGTACTAATTGTGTGTGTGTGTGTGTGTGTGTGTGTGTGTGTGCGCGCGCGCGCGCGACATTAGTTGACTAAAAATATCTTATATATATACATATATATATATAGAGAGAGAGAAAGAGTGTGTGTGTTTTATGTATGTTTATGTAATCTATTTCTTAGGAACATGTAACATCTTTGTGAAAAATTTATGGGGTAGATTTTTCTCAGTGAGAATAGACGGTCTAATCAGAGAAATACCAGATCAGGCAATTGTTTGCCTATAGGTCTAAAAAATAGCCAAAATGCCTTGGGTGGGGGATCACTTACATTCTTGAAGTTTCCATACTCATGAAGTGGAATCTAACTTATTTCAAAAAGTTGTTAACAGCTGGGCACGGTGGCACACACCTGTAATCCCAGCACTTGGGAGGCTGAGGCAGGAGGATCTCGAGTTCAAAGTCAGCCTCAGCAATGGTGAGGCACTTAGCAACTCAGTGAGACCCTGTCTCTAATAAAATACAAAAAAGGGCTGGGGATGTGGCCCAGTGGTCGAGTGCCCCTGAGTTCAATCCCCGGTACAAAAAAAAAAAAAAAAAAAAAAAAAATTATTGACAGACTTAGTAAAGAGATGAGAGTGATTCAGAAAATATAAGTTAGAGTTGTCCACAATTCAGATTTAAGGATACAAGGGACCTTATAGAAAATGGAACCTCAGAGAACTGTTTCTTGAGTACCAGAACTAAAGTCTTGTTTGGGACTGAATGCAGTTATAAGAACGACAGTAGTTTTCTAGAAATCTCCATTCTAGCATTCAGACAACACAACAGTTATTTTCTTGGTCTCAGTTTTTTTGTGTGAATGTGTCTTACTTCACTTATGATTACAATGCACAGTAGTAATTCACCTGGAAAGCTTTAGCTATTGATTTGTGATGCTCTTAAACAATTTGAATGTTATTTTTAGAATAAAATGCAAGCAATAAAGGGAACTCTACCAACTGGCTACTTATTCTACTCTTCAATAGAGCTTTTTTACCTGTTAGGTTCTGATTTCTCATAGATTTTAGCTCTCCTATGAAACATCATGGTCCCTCATATTTTATAACATCTTCTAAGCTTGTTTTCACCTTGGGAGCCTAGTACTAGTCCAACCCATATCCTTTGGGCAAGGTATTAGTCATGTTGTCTTTAGTTTGTGCCAAATCCCTTGGCAAGTCATTGGATTATTAATGGATTGATTATCCTTGAACTTTTCTTGGACAAAAAAAAAAAAAAAAAAAAATCCATGATGTCAAAGATGGGGATGGGAGTCATATACCTGCACAAAGAGCAGCCTAGAACTGTTTTCCTTACAAATAATGACAGGATTGTTTTTCCTAGAAGGTAAAGATGACATGGAAGCTTTCAGAATAGTCAGAAGTAATATAAGACATGAAAGGAGAACATTTTGTGACATTAGTTGACTATAAAAATTCTAAACCAATACTCCTCACAATTCATAGAAATTTAGAGTAGGAAAGGGAATCTGGTCTAAATCATTTCAAAGTCTGTGTTAAGTACAGTCATGTATAGTATAATGATGAGTCAGTCAACAATGGTCAAAATGTGTAAAGGTGGTAAATCACATATAATGGAGCAAAAAAATTCCTGTGGCCTACTGATGTCATACCTGTCCTAATGTTTTAGCTCACACATTATTCACATCATTGTGGTGCTGCTGGTATAAACAAACCTACTGTGCTCTGGTCATATAGAATATAATACATATAATTATGTATAGCACATAATACTTGATAAATGATAACAACATGTTACTGGATTAGTACTTAATAGAACATTGTTATAATTATTTAATTTAG
Organism: Tamias sibiricus; assembly: GCA_025594165.1. Classification (NCBI taxonomy): domain Eukaryota; kingdom Metazoa; phylum Chordata; class Mammalia; order Rodentia; family Sciuridae; genus Tamias; species Tamias sibiricus. The sequence continues at coordinate 92,574,855 of CM046659.1, forward strand.
TTAATTAAATTAATTAATTTTTTTTGATACTGAGGATGGAACCCAGGGCACTTTACTACCAAGCTACATCCCAGTTCTTTTTATTTTGAGACAGGGTTTTGCTAAATTGTTAAAGCTGGCCTCAAATTTGTGATCCTCCTGTCTTAGCCTCCTACATAGCTGGGATAATAGACAGGCACCTGGCATTTAAAAAAATCATTAGTTTAGTATATACCCCTATTTGTAAAAAATTTTATTGCACAATAGTATGCTGTTTCATCACAACAAAGGAAATAATTGAGAACATGAAGAGAGAGACTATAGAATGGGAGAAAATCTTTGCTACCTGCACCTCAGATAGAGCATTAATCTCCAGATATATAAAGAATCCAAAAACTTAACACCAAATAAAACAAATAACCCAATCAATAAATGGGCTAAGGCACTGAACAGGCACTTCAAAGAAGAAATATGAATGGTCAACAAATACATAAAAAATGTTCAATATCTCCAGCAATTAAAAAATGCTAATTAAAACAACACTGAGATTCCATCTTACTCCAATCAGAATGGCAATTATCAAGAATGCAAGTTACAGTAAACATTGATGAAGATGAAGATGTAGGGGGAAAGGAACACTCATACATTGCTGGTAGAACTGTGCCAAGTCCCTTGGTAATTGGTGCAACCTCTCTGAAACCAATATGGAAATTCCTCAGAAAACTTGGAATGGCACCACCATTTGACCCTGTTATCCAATTCCTCAGTATATGCCCAAAGGACTTAAAATCAACATACTACAGTGACATAGCCATGTCAATATTTATAGCAGCTCAATTCACAATAACTAAGCTATGGAACCAGCCTAGTGGGCTTCAACAGATGAATGGATAAAGCAGAATGAAATTATGGCATTTTCTGGTAATGGATGGAACTGGAGACTATCATGTTAAGTGAAATAAGCAAATCCCCAAAAAAATCAAAGGCCAAATGTTCTTTCTAATATGTAGATACTAACACATAATAAGCGGGGGTAGGGGGGATAGAGGTTCATTGGATTAGACAAGGGGAATGAAGAGAAAGGAGAGGGGGATGGGAATAGGAAAGACAGTGGAATAAATCAGACATAATTTTCCTGTGCTCATATATGAAAACATGATCAGTGTAACTCCACATCATGTTCAACCACAAGAATGTGACTCTAATTAGAATAAGTTATACTGCATGTATATATAATGTCAAAATACATTCTTCTGTCATGTATATCTAAAAAGAACAAATTAAAAAATAAAAAAAGTATGTTGTCAGCAGCCTCATACATCTCGTTTACTGTGTCTCTTGATTACATCAAGATGCCACATCGAATGACTGACCCATCCCATCTAGGTTCATGCAAGAACACTCTGTGATGTTCCCACAATGACACCATTCCTAATGATGCATTTTCCAAAATATATCCTTGTGATTAAGTGGCATGACTGTTCCTGCTAAAGGTTGGAAAGTTCTTTAGCAACAAAGCTGGGTTTAGAGCTTAATGTTCTTCCTTGTACAAGCTATCTAAGAAGGCCTAGAGATAGTTAATGTAGTAATAAACAATTATAAAAACAGGGATTCAATTTTCTTTGAAACATGCCCGCTCTTTACTTATTTATTTATTGCCAATACTTAGACATTTATCTTTTACCTGGCTTCCTGAGGCTACTGTGAATACCTATGCTTTCTTTAGTTTCCCCAGTCCTTTCTCTTTCCCCTGTATACTTATTGCTCTTAGCACTCCATATTCTTCTTCCCCTTATGAGTCCTTCTGTATGATCACACCACCCTCTCTTTCCCTTCTTGAATTTCATTAGGTGTGTTCTAATCTCTACCATCTCTCTGTAGAGGCAGGCATAGATCAATTCTTCTTGTCCCACTTCTCTATGAAACCTTGTGGTGTAACTCCAAGAACAGAAGGATTGGATTAACTGTGAATTATTCACAGTGGAAATTTTTCTTCAAGAATGACTATGCAGAGCTGGGCAAGTGGTGCGCGCCTGTAATCCCAGTGGCTCAGGAGAATCATGAGTTCAAAGCCAGCCTCAGCAATTTAGTGAGGCCCTAAGCAATTCATTTAGATCCTGTCTATGAATAAATGCAAAAAGGGGCTGGGGATGTGGGTCAGTGGTTAAGTGCCCCTGGGTTCAATCCCTGGAACCAAAAAAAAAAAAAAAGAAGAAGAAAAAAAAAAAATGCCAGGTGCGGTGGTGCACGCCTGTAATCCCAGCACTTGGGATGCTGAGGGAGGAGGATCATGAGTTCAATGTTCAATGTTCTTCAGCAATGGTGAGGCACTTAGCAACTCATTGAGACCCTGTCTCTAATAAAATACAAAAAAGGGCTGGGGATGTGGCCCAGTGGTAGAGTGCCCCTGAGTTCAATCCCTGGTACCAAAAAAAAAAAAAAAAAAAGAGTGATTATGCATATGCACAATACTTCTCACTAGGAGGAGCGATCTTTGACACATAAACCACCATTAAAAAAAAATTCTAGGTTGGGGATGTTGTTCAATAGTAGATCACTTGCTTAGCACATGCTGATTTCCATACCCAACATGGTTAAAAAGAACAACAAGAACAATAAAATTTCTACAATTAATGACAACATTTATTACAAGTAATGAAAGAGATATTAAATTTTCAGTTATAAAATTTTGCAGGATCAGCTTCAGAAACATGCTCTAGAGCTCCTTTTTATATTTGAAATAGTGATGACATGGACAATTTCAAACATGTTAACTGATATGCAGAAGTACTGTCAATGTTTTCTGTACAGAGTATAGTCCATAGCACTGTAGTCAGTTCTTTCCCACCTTCCTCTCCCAAATAAAGGCACTGAGCAGTCAACTCAGGTCCTTACAAAGCCATGCATGCTTAAACTCATAAAACCTTAGTATAGGTTCCCAGATGTCTCCACAAAACTCACCTTAGTGGGCTGGGGTTGTGGCTCAGCGATAGAGTGCTCGCCTAGCACGTGCGCGGCCCAGGTTCGTTCCTCAGCACCACCACCACGTAAGAATAAAAGGCATTGTGTACAACTAAAGCAAATAAATAAATATAAAGAAAAAAAAATCATCTTAGTATAGGTTCCCAGATGTCTCCACAAAACTCACTTTATTTTTGTTATGATTACAACAAGCTTCTTTGTCTAGTTTTTCCAAACCCATAATATGTGTAGGTGCAACAAATTGAAAGAAGTGGGGAGGGAGTCTCCAGACAGGTTCATGGATGACACCAAGAAGTGGAAGCAAGTCAAGCAGCAGTGAGGGAGGAGACAAGGACTACACCAAGCAAAAACAAATGCTCAGAAATCCAAGCAGGGAAAAAGTGTCCAATTAACCCCAATAACCTTTGGGAGAATTACGACTTTAAAGAAAAATGATCGATATTCATCTTGTCAGCACACATCTTTAAGAAAAAGTAAAATATTTTTCAGTATATTCTTTTTAACATGCTGCATAAAGTGAAATATATTTTAGAACGCTTTTTATTCAGAATATTTCAATAACAAGTCATCTGAATAATGCATTTTTTTAGTTTTCTTCCTTGTGAACTTAAGATAGATGATGTGGTTTTACACAGGACTTCCTCAACTCACCTAAGTTCTAATGAAAATGTAGGCCCTAATTTTCATTTATTTTACCCAGTTCCCTGCCCAACACCAAACACCCTGCTTTCTCCATCTCAAGGGAAGAATTCCTGTACAACTGTGCTACCTTTCTTATTTTCTATCCTCTGACCTCAAGCAATCCATTTCAGAAAGCCACTCAATTCCTTCAGATTATCCTTTTCTTTGTTTCAGGATTTCCTGGGCCTAACAACATCCATATGATCTGTAGAAGATTCCAGCAAAATTGTTACTTAGTGATATTCATTAATTTTACTTAAAGAATTCTAGGTCATTCTTTTCATTTTATATATTCCATATACATTTTCACACCTACCTATCTTTAAAGTTATTCACATCTTGACTACTGATTTATGAAAAGAAAATTTCAGGAGTAAAAGCCCACAATCTATTAAATCATTCCCTCTTAGAAGTCATTTCTGCCTACCTCAGTCCTTCTTATCCCATCTCCTACCCAGATAACTGTTTTTTCTTTAATGGGATGCCCCCAAAACATTCCTTATGCAGTGTCAGTCTGCTTTCATGGAGAGATTTTTTACTCTTCTTGATGCTGCATGGAAACAGAGTGCTTCTGAGCACAGGACCCATGGTTATACTGCTCCCTTCCAGGACTGCAAACACGCAGTGGGTCTGAATTTCAGTATTACCCAGAAGTTTTTGTTGGCTTTAAGGAGATTTATTTCCTTCCTCCTTTCCTTGAATATCTTTTTTGGCTCTGCTTTTAAATTCAGGTTGAACTTAATTCTCATCATGATGATTGTTTCTCCCATTGACTAAATTTTGCTGGTGTCACTGCATAATTTCTCTGTATTTAGTAGTTTTACTTTGATCGTTAATAGAGTTCAAGTATAGATTTGGCTTCACAAAATCATTAGGCATAAGCTTTATATAAGTGATAGAAGTGCTCAGAGAAGCATGTTTCTCAGGGTGGAGTAGGAATGTAAAGCTAAAGTCAGTGGAAGAGGAAAGCTCTTCCTCCTCTAAATTACAAAAAGGAAGGGGAAAAATGTTCAGTGATCTTAATTAGCTTTATTTTTTTGAATTCTGTGATTGGGCATACTTCATAAAACAGAATTTTTCCCCAAAATGGAAATTTTTAGTTAAAGTGGTCCAAAACATAAGTCAAAATAGCTTACCTGAAGTTATATAGTAGTGGAAGAGAAGTGAATACCACATATATTTAAAAGTTGATATATCCAAAATTTTCATGTAATCTCCAAAGTGCTTAAAAATATGATAAATAAATTTCATAAAAATCTCTAATTTTAATAATAACTCAGAACATATTTAACCTGTACTTACTAATTTGTCCTATGTCTTTAAAAATTCTGAGTAGTATTTTTTAGAAATCTTAATGAATAGCCATTTATGTAAGATTTTCTTTACTTACTAATTGTATAAACATCTCTGCCAAACTTTGTAGAGAAATCTTTACTAAAGCACCTTCCAGGAGATGCTACTAGAATAGCCTCATGCTTAACAATCTTAAAGTAGAACTAAAGTTGAAATAGTAGAATCATAAAAATTTGTCCTTACAAATGATTAGAAAATTAAAATTGTGAACTCAAGTAAGGAATGTGCCTATAAAATATTCACATCTAGGCTCAAATGATGTGACTCTACTTTGTGTACAACCAGAGATATGAAAAATTGTGCTCTGTATGTGTAATATGAATTGTAATGCATTTTGTTGTCATATATAACAAATTAAAATTTTAAAAAAGAAAGAAAAATTCAAGTCTAGGAAAATTACAGCTTGATGTGGATATTTATGTTCCCAAAGAAGAAAGAACAAAAATTTTCTAATGAAGACAGATATTTCATTGGATTTGAACTCACTACTTAACAATAACTAAAAAAAAAATATTCATTAGTTTATAATACCAACTACTACTCTATCTACATATCACAGTTCATTTACATTTTATGAAATATCTAATTAATATCTATATACTCACAGTGAGACTATAAGATGCGGGAATACAGTTATTAAATTAACTATTGAAGATTCTTCCGTATTGTCTCTGAATTCATAAGGGATAATGCCAAGAAAATATTGTAAATGGAAAATAAAAACTTTTAATTTTTAAAATGACCTTTATCCAAGTCCATGCTGACTTTTCATACAGAAAATTCATTTATATGAATCAAATCACTTTTTTTTATTCAAAGAAGAAAGGAAGGACACAAGTATAAAAATAGAATTTCTTAAATGTTATGTTTTCTTTTATTTCCCCTCTAGAGCAAGAAGCAAAATCTATTTCAAAGAATTAATGCAGTGTGTTTCTTGGATGTTTTGTAAAAACAAGAACTAAAGTTTTGTTTATTTTCTTTAGTTCTAACTGCTCATTAGGAATTAGATTCAATTTGACCTTCATTTCACTTAAATTTTTCTTTTTCTACTATAGGCAATGTCACTCTTCCACTTCAATATTATCAAAGCTTTTCTCAAAATAACATTTAAAGTTTCAACACTGATCTAACCCAGTACTTTAATGCCTTTTATATATTATCCTATGGCCATACATAAACCATAATAGGCTCTGATTATTAGACCTCTCTTCTGGAAATACTGGTCTCCAAGTGCTATTTGAAAAACAAAAAGGTACACTGTTTTTAATTTTAACTGAAGTCATAAAGAAATTCCTTAAGTAGCTCCTGTGTCTCCCTATCATGTTGTTGAACTAGCTCTGAGAAACCCGGCAAGTAGTCAATGGCCTTTTAAATTTTTTATTTTTGTTTTGATTAAATTTTAAATTGACACATAAAATTGTATATATTGGAATGATCTTTAAGTGATGTATCAGTTTACACAACACGCATCACAATTTGTTCATTTAAACAAACATTTACTATGATAGGACCAAGAACACAAAGATAAACGTCATAGGACCATACCTAAATTCCCAACACATCATCAATATAGTGTGCAAGCTGTTCTAGAAGCAGAAAGGCAGAATATCTACTCATGTTAGGGGTCAGGTAATATTTCATTGACAAAACCTTTGGCCTCCTTAGCAAATTATGAGCATAACATAAAAAGGAGGGTTTATATAGTCTTGTTGTATAATCAGAAATAGCCAAATGAAAGAATGTTGTCCCCACTATTCACAATTACCAATGAGAGAAATAATCATACTATTCAGTACTGGGTGATGCTGTCTGTCCACTTAGAAATATAATCAAACATAAGCTACTCATTCTAGTGATTAGAAAACACAAAATAACAGTACTGGTTTTGACTATAAACATAGTAAAAATAACCAAATTACATCTAGACTATAATGAGAATCAAATAAGATATTTAATTCTAAAATGCTTTGAAAAGGAAAGAGCACAGTACAATGTAAAAAAAAAAAAATTACCATGTGAAAGGAGTAAACTTTCAACCCAGTCACAGAAAGCCAAAATACTTCCTTTTGATAACCCTTAAATTACATTTTTTCAGAATGTGTGTCTTTTTCTTGAAGACATCCACAATCTTCCACATGATGCCTAAGTGTAGCCAGACTGAACTGACATTCTTTAGGCATTTCTTCAAAGAAAGGAATAAGATCTGACAGATTCCTTTGCACAGGGGGAAAAGGCATAGAAGGACAAGGTCTGGTGTGAATCTTAACATTGCTCTCCATCTGCAAGAGAGTCGTCCTCTGCTGCGCTATAATAATAGCTTCTGAAGGTGTTAGCACCCAGCAAGACATTTCTCTGTCATAAAAAAAAAAAAAAAAAAAAATCTATAGCTTTAGCTCTTGGATGGAGAATAATCCATTGTCTTTAAAATCACACACATTTACCCAATAACATATTAAGAATTCAGTTTAGAAATACAAATTTTCACAACTTGACAGGTAAAATACGGAACCAATGCAAAGAGCAAACCAAAAAGAGTAAATTGACGAGTTAAACAAAATCTCTCTTTTATACTGCTGTCATGTGACATTCATGTCATTAGCAGCATTTTGAAGTAATATTAAAGTGTAACTGACTGAATGTAACAAAACATCTAAATTGCCTCATTAATGTTGAAGCATGGTAGAGGGCTACTTCTACAATTAAGTCTACTGTTAACTGGTAGGCAGAATAGAAGTATTCCATGACTTATGTAGGAATACATTTCTATAAAATCATGCACATTTAAAACATATAGATCCCATATTAGTCAGCTATTCATCATTGTAACCAAAAATACCTGATAAGAACAACTTAGAGGAGGAAAAGTTTATTTTGGACTCAACAGTTTCAGAGGTTTCAGTCCATGGTCAGCAGACGCCATTGCTCTGGACCTGAGGTGAGGCAGAGCATCATGGTGGTAGAGTGTGACAGAACAAAGAAGCAGTTCAGGATAAGGTAGGCAGGAAGCAGAGAGAGAAAGGAAAAGGGGCAACAGAGGAGAGGAGCCCTTCCAGCACAGGCCTTTCTCTTGAGACCTACCTCTTCTAGCCATGCCCCAACTGCCTACAGTTACCAGCCAGTTAGTGCACTCAGGGATGGACTGCTCAGATTATAACTTTCCTAATCTAACCATTTTACCTCAGAACACTCCTATGTTGACACAGGAGCTTTTAGGGGACACCTCACATCCAAAGCATAATATGCCCCAAATAACTTCTACATAAGAATTAATCAGTAAGAACTTCATTAAATCATTCGAGGGGCATGGGCTGCTGTTCAGTAGTGCTTGCTATTGCAACAACTACATGGTTATTGGAATGCCAGTGCAGACACTTATCATGTACTGTGGACCATGACATTTTGAATAGGATGCTATTAAAGTTTGAAATAGTGTACAGTTAGCCAATCATATATACGTAAACAGAAGAGCCATGGTAGCAGGAGGGGAAAAAAAAGAAGGTGCATTTGGGTTTAGTATTACATTTTTGTGATTGGCTTTTATTGGCTTTATAGGTGGATCTATCCAAAAAGTTAAAATGTATATAATGTGTGGCTACAGACTAACTGCTAATGTCTGAACAATCAGGAATTAAACTTTTAGTTTATTTTGATTCTGAACTAGTTGGAGTTTGCACTGTCTATATGTTACATAAATTTGATACCTTACCAGTCAGAACTCATTCTGATTGATTGGTGCAAGTTCAATAATGATTTCTAAGTATTTTGAACATTATTCCTGGCATATTTAAAATGGCCAAAGGAGGTAGACCAGGTTACATGCTTTCATTATGATTTTATTTAACAGTACTGTGTAGATAAAACTTAAGAATAAAAAAGGTAATTAATCAACTAATAATCATTTATAATTGTTCTCTATTTCTGTAATTGCCCTTTCCAGCTCTATATTTTACATATAATATATACCACACTAGGAACTTGCTTGAAAGAAAAGAAAGATATGGTTTATTCATTAAATGAGTCTACACACACAGACACACACACACGTGTATATATATATATATATATATATATATATATATATATAAATTTGTACGCATAAAATCATTAGATAATAATTAAGTGCAAAATAGGGTAGATATATTGATAAAAATCATGGAAATTCAGAAAAAATTATAATCAGTGTGGGCAACAACTGTAGAAGATTTTGATAAAAGGGGCCATTCACAACCTGGTCTTGAGAGAGCACCAAGGATTTAGTTATACGAAGGATGAAATAAAGGAAAATTATAATCCAGGAAGTGGAAATGTGCCTGGACACTATGAAATGCAGTGAAAAACAAACAAAACAAAACTGAGAACAGTGAAAAATCAGGCTGCCAGGGGCTTGCTTCCAAAGAGCCTTGTAAATTGTAGTGAGTGGGCACAACCGAGCTGCTCATCAGATTGGGCAAGACGCCTTGATCTGGACCAGGCCACTTTACACACATGTGCCAAAAGGCCAACTCAGGGTGAAGGCTCTTTCTTGTTTTCTTTGACCTCTGACAAGATTTGTAAGAGAATTCAGGCCTTTTTCTTGGGTCAGCAAGTTCTCTTACTGCTGCTGCTGCTATTTTCTCACCCATCAGGCAGAAGAATGAGCCCTTCTCAAGGCAGGCACTTAATCTGAAATCCATACTGTCTGTCTATCTGTTTTGTCGTCTCGAATCCTACCAGCAGTTAGTTTTCTAATAGTTATAATTATCTCAAACTTGTTGACTTTTTTTTTTCTTTTTGGTAATATCTGGCTTTGGTTGCAGAATAGGGAAGCTGTGTTTTAGGCACAACCCTCCCATTGCTCCTCAGTTTTCTACAATAATGTAAATGTTTAAGAAACTCTGTTAATATAGCTTATAAACCAAATTTATCTATTTACTACGAATCCCTTATCTCCCTTATGAACCTTATGAGGACAAGGGGAGAATGGTATAGGAAAGTATGGGAGACCCTGGATTTCTTAGTTCAGTGATAGAATAGGATCCTAATGCTACCAATATAATCTAAAGGAAATTAGACAAAATAATTTGAATTTTAAGAAAACTGAGGCTGGGGGCATAGCTCAATTATAGAGTATGTGCTAGCATTTGCAAAACCCTGGGTTCAATTTCCAGTACCACCAAAAAAAAAAACCCACAAAGAGTTTTGTATAGAAGCATATTAATATTGAATATTAATAAATATTACTAATATTTATTATTAATAAATAATAAAATATTAATAAGATATTAAACTGTGTTGTCATTCCTCTATTTTTCAGGACTAATTAGGCTGGTAGAAGACTAGAGCTAAGTAGACCAAGGAGGAGACAATTGCAGATAGGGAGATAAAGATGACATGGTGGGAATGAAAAGACAGGTCTGAGAGGAATTATTAAGGAGAGGATGGCAAGCCAATGCAGTGGTGACAATGAAATATTCCAAGGCGACTTGAGGGTTCTTATTTTGGGAACCTGGAAGATTAGTGACTTTGAAACACTAAATGTTAGTGAGGATGTGGGGAAAAGTTTACACTCATACATTGTTGGTGGGACTGCAAATTGGTGCAACCACTCTGGAAAGCAGTGTGGAGATTCTGGTGAAATGGAACCACCATTTGACCTTGGTATCCCACTCCTTGGCATATATCCAAAGCATTTAAAATCAGCACACTACAGTGATGCAGCTACATCAATGTTTATAGCATCACAATTTACAATAGCTAGGCTATGGAACCAACCTAGGTGGTGTTCAATAGATGAATGGATAAAGATATTGTGGTATATATACACAATGGGATATTACTCAGCCCTAAAGAAGAAGTACTTTTTGACATTCGCTGGTAAATGGATGGATCTGGAGACTATCATGCTAAGTGAAATAGGCAAATCCCAAAAAAACCAAAGGTCAAATGTTTTTGCTAACATGTGAAAGCTAAACTACAATAAAGCTGGGTGGGGGGGACTCATTGGATTAACAGAGAGGAATGAAGGGAAGGTAGAAGGAGTAGGAATAGGAAAGACAATGGAATGAATCTAATATAATTTTCCTGTGTACACATATGAAAATACTTAAGTGAATCCCACCATCATGTACACCCAGAAGAATGGGGTCCTAATTAGAATAGGATATATTTCATGCTTGTATAAATATGTCAAAATGGATTCTACTGTCATATATAACTAAAAGGAACCATTAAAATATAAAGAAAAGACTGGGGAAAAAATTGGGGGGGGGCGAGCTGGAGAAAAAGATGACTGCAGGCCATCTTCAAATTTTATACATAAAATAGATTAGAAGATAGGAAATCAAACATGAAGTCATTCTACAGAAGTGTAGGAATAGATGGGCTGAAGAGCAGAAGGTGTAAAAAATGAATAAAAATAGCAAAAATAGCAAAGGTCTAGGAATTGGGCTTTGTGGGACTAACCACTGTATAGGGCATGTGAAGAGGAAAAACAGAAAATACAAGGCTTCCTAATGGAAGAACCATTAGGCAAAGGGAAATCGAAGAGAATTACACTAAAAAAATACTAAATAGGCCACATGTAAAATAATACCAAGATGGATATTTTCAACATGAAAATTGCCTTTTTTATTAAATAAATCTCTGAGCAAATAATTATATTGATAATCATTTTAAATAACTCTGTGTTGTCAATCTCCAGGTCTTTACTGCTATTCAAACTTATCCTCTGGTATTCTATAAAAACAGAAGTGTATTAAATATTCTAAATAAAATCCTTTTACATATTGGAAAACCATTAATTGTTTGTAAGGCAATTCCTTTATAAATTAAATAATTCCAACTCCTTAAAGTCTATACTCTTTTTTCTTCATGGTGTCTTATGAACTTTTCCAAATTTATTACTTATTGTTTGTTCTTAAGATAAAATATCTAGTTATATAGTCTGATTCAATCTTTTAAAGAATAGGGAGATTTTATTTAATCATAGAAACCCTTGAATATAATGAGACAGTTTAGACTTAAATACTACATCCTTGTTGTCAGTAAGAATAAGCCTGTGTCTACAGATTTCAGGATTTCATTTTCTATATTCTTTACTTTCTTACACTTTATTAAGAGTGTATTTCTAAACTCTTAAAAACATTAACTGAAGTGTAAGATTCAATTCAGAGTTGGAACTGCTGTTGGTTAGCAACCAAAGTAATGATATCCATTGGCACCAACAAGGTAAGTAAGAAATATGGAAGAAAAACAAAAAATGAAAATGAAAGTTTATTTGTTAAAATTTTCAGTCTATGTTGTGTCAAAGTAGAAGGACATTGTGATATTGTGAATGAGGTGCATCTAGTTCTGCTAATGTCATCAGATATTTTGTTATTTGTGCTGTTGGTTGAAGGCAACATAGTTTCAATGGTAAACAGAAACATCTGGGCTTTGGTTTCCAAATCTTAGAAGTAAGCAGAACCTAATGCTATCAATTTTTTCTAGCCTCACAAATAGTATCTCTAGTAGCATTTTGTTGGTAATATAGTTCTAGCTATTTTTTTTATTGTACATCATTCTCAAATTTATTTATTAACTGCCTAAAAGTTGAATGGGCATAAAATGTTTTACAAACATGTGCATCTAGTATTTGAGTTCTTACACTACTAATATTTTGAAGTTACTGTTGTATTGGAATTGGTGTTCCTATCATCATTTTATTACATAATACCATAAAATATAATAATCCTACTATATAATAAATATCTGCTTCAAGTGTTTTTTCAACTAATAGAGGAGAATTTGGCATGTCTTCTTTGATTTTTTTTTTGTTTGTTGTTGTTGTTGTTGTTCTCCTTTCATCTGCTGTATTCTACTGTGTTATAGTCACATGCAAGATACAAGCCAGGGGTCTCCAAATATTTCTGAGACTAATAACATCCTCTGACATATTTTTAAATGATTCACATATTGAGAAAGAATATCAGGAGTTATTTCTATATAGCTTTTGGATAGTTAATGCATTTGGTTCACAGTAGTAGAGAATTTGTCTATTTCACTTTTTAGGACCATCTGGAAAATTCTAAGTTATTTCTCCAAAAAAAAAATATAATATTCTGAAGTACTAAATGTTTCTTCAGAATGCCTTTGGCTATGTAGGGAATGACAACTTTCTATAAGGATACATCCTACTACACACACACACACACACACACACACACACACATACATACACATAAAGGTCATTGTTTTAGTCAGCTTTTTCATAGCTGTGGCTAAAAGACCTAACGAGAACAATTTTAGAGGAGGGAAAGTTTATTTGGCACTCAGTTTTAGAGGCTTCAGTCCATAGAGGGCTGACTATTTCCTGGGGCCTGAGATGAAGCAGAAAATCAAGGTGGAAGCCTGTAGTGGAGGAAAGCAGCTGGGAGCATGGTCACAGGAAGCAGAGAGAGAGGCTTCTTCTCTCACCAAGGACAAAATACATACCCCAAATGCGTGCCCTCAGTGACCCACCTACTCCAGCCACACCCTACCTGCCTACAGTCACTACCCAGGTGATCCCTATCAGGGGATTCATGCTCTGATGTGGTTAAGACTCTCATAACCCAATCATTTCACTCTGAACTTTACTGCATAAAGAACCAGTCAAATACAAATTAATAGTGAAAGGAAGTCTAGTAGAGTAGAAGAAGAAGGTGAAGGGGGAGGGCAGGAGGGAAAAGTGGGGATCATGGACTGAAATTGATTTCCACATGTATATGCATTTGTTGGGATGAACCCAACTAGCAAGTATGACCATTAAGCTCTAATTAAAATAAATAAATAAATAAAATGAAATAAAAATAACCCAGTCACTTCACTCTGAACTTTCTTGCATTTTATCATTCAAGTACTGTTGGTGGATTCTTCATGTATAAACCCTAACAGTCATATTGTCTTAAGAAAGAAATTTAGGAAGAAAGCCAATATTGTTGAGCTTCTAACATAGACAAAACACTTAGATACATTTTATCTAATTCTCATAGCAGTTTTTTTTAAATATAAAGATTATTTCTTTGAGTACACAGACTCAAAGAAGTTCAGTAACTTGCCCATGGTCATCAAGCTTGTAAAATGGTAGATGGGAGAGTTGAAGCCAAGACCAACTACCTACAAATCACATGTTTTTTAGTGACTGGTCTAATCAGATGAAGAGGAGTTAAAGTTGAAGTAGAGGATGAATATATGTAGGAAACCACTGGTAGCCCAACATTAGCCTTTCATTGAAAAGCTTGGTTCACTCAAACTTATTTTACGTCATGAAACTAGCCCTCATTCCTACAAAGCTGCTATGCTGCCAAGACCACACACTGTTCCCCTAGGAGTAAGGGAATTCAAATAACAGTCCATGAGTCAAACCAACAAGCATTGTCTACATTTTCTGGATGCTCCCTGCCCATTGCATACTTTCTTTTCACAATTTGAAGAAAAAAAAAAAAAAAAAAAAAAGGAAGGGGATATATTCTTTGCAAATAGTTCATCATAGGAAGAAGATAAAACAAACATTTGATAAAAATAACTTGACAATTAAACTTGCTGCCAAGGAAAGCATCTGAATTGAGATGCCACTCCAGGAGAGAAAAACAGTAAAACAAGATGAGTGAACACAAGGAGAGGGTGATCCATCCATTTCTGCAGTTAAAGTAATACCCAGTGACCATTTATTTTGTCACTTCTTCAATCAATAATGTCAGGCACTTTGCATGGCAATGCTGACCCACATTGGTAGTGGAATTATTTTATCAGACATATGGGATGAAGACTGAAAGAATTAAACGTGGACACTCTGTGGATGATGGTAGACATGTTTCTCCATGTGGACTGAAGAAGCAGAGGATGCTATATAAGAAGCAAACACCCAGATAGTAAAGATGGGAGGCCTATTGGTTTCAGTGTTTGAGGGCATGAACTCTAATCAGACAGCAGTGTTTAAACCTAGCTTCATGATTTATACCTATGTAACTATGGACAAGTTACTTATTCTTCATGTTTTCTACTTTCTTTTCCGCATTTATGAAGTGGGGGTAAAACAGTTCCTATTTTATAGCATCCTCATGAGTATTAAAGACAATGCCTATAAAGGGCTTATAGTAAGGCCTGGTATTTTTGTATTTAGGAAGTATGGTGCTATGGACTGACCCCCACCCCTCACCCTACCACTACAACCAAATGAATGTAGAATCCCCACCCCTAGATGTGACTGCATTTGGAGATAGGGGTTTTAGCAGGCAATTATGGTGAAACAAGGCCATTAGAGTAGGCTCTTAATTCAACAGGATTGGTGATCTTATAATAAAAGGAGGAGAGTCTGTCGCTCCACATTGCACATGTCAAAGAGAGACCATGTGAGGAGGTAACTGTTTGCAAGCTACGAAGAGATTGTTCATCAAAAACCCAATTTGCCTGGCACCTTGATCTTGAACTTCCCAACATCCAGAACTGTAAGAAATAAATTTCTGATGTTTAAGACACCCAGTCCAAGGCATTTTGTTATGGCAGTTAAAGTGGATTAAGACACAGGACCTAAATCTTTGCTATTTTTAGCATTCTGGTTTTAGTTCCTGGTTCTAGTTCAAAGTCCTACTAACGTTCTGAGAGCTAACCAATTACTATCTTGAGGTTTCAGAAGATAGTAAAGCATCATAATAAATTTCCTATTGTTTGCTTGAACAGTTTTTGGTGGCTTCTGTAACTGAAAATAAAAGAGTGTTCACCAATCAACAAATGATATTGGAGGTTAGGGCAGACAAAAGTCACTTGTAGATCATAGCTGCAATTGAAGTATCATGGTGAGATGGGATTTAAACTGAAATATTAAAAATGGTTAGACTTTTTAAAAGGTAAAGAGAGAAAAAAAATACACTAATGACTGAGACTGTAGCATAGAGTTCTGCATGTTGTACATGTACCAGGCATACACGTTAGCCTTAATAATAATCCAAATCTGAAATTTGGCTTATTTCATATTGAGCTTTCATTGCTAAAAAAAACTATTTGCCAATTTGTTTAAAACATACTAAATACGCAAATTTCAACTTTAAATATTTAGCCACTTTAATAAAACATTAACAAATTAACATTAACCTAAAACATTATTAAATAGTTAAGGTAAAAATTATTTTTCTTTTATGTTATATTCATTGAGAATAGAAATCCTATTAATTCCCTCAATTTTATTCTTAATTCTCATTACAAATAACCAATTTTTAAAAGTTCAAGTTACCCCAAATATGATAGAAAATTTGTTCACTCTTCTAGGTCTTTGTGGGTCAGATAATTAACCATTTTACTATGCCTTATGCTGGTGAATGTTTTTTCAAATAAATAACTATAACATTAAAATATACAAATAATTATCTGTGTTTTAGCACCACTTCATTTACAATTCTGAGTGAACTATCCTGTAAAAATTAAAGGGCATCCAAGTCTTTCTCCCCCAGGCAAACTTGTCTGTAGGAGACCTTAAGGGCGAATTTCATTACTCCTTCCTTTTAAAACTAAATATAATCAACCTGTATTAACACAAATGCATACCCCTTTAAATAGCTCAGAAAATTAAAGACTGAAGAAAAACACTGTCAAAATCTATTATTTAAATATTATTTAAAATATGTATTAAAAATCAATAAAATATGTATTGATATATTTTGACCCCAAATAATTTTTAAATTTAGAAAATATGTGCTAATAATAATATTTTCACTAAAAATGATGGAAAGGAGATATGTCTTTTGATTTGAGTAGGAGGGTAGAAGACAGGGAACTTGTTTTCTTTTCTATGGTGTTTAACAAAGACATGATCTCTCAATATCAATTTTTCTGTCCAGAACATTGATTCTCTGTTTAGGTGTCATCCGTTTTATTTTTTCCTTTTCTTTTTTTGTACCAGGGATTGAACCCAGGGGCACTTAACCACTGAGCCACATCCCCAGCCATTTTTACTTTTTATTTTAAACTTCATAGGGTCTCACTAAGTTGCTCAGGACCTTGCTAAGCTGCTGAGGCTGGCTTTGAACTTGTGATCCTCCTGCCTCAGCCCTGAGTTACTTGGATTACAAGTGTTCACCACTGCACCTGGTGTGCCATCCATTTTAGAAGGGAATCCCTGAATGTTAAGGCTGGGTAGGAAAAGGACTCATTCATTCATTCATTCATTCACCCCTAAAAGTTACTGACTGTCATGTATGAATCAGGCAATGAATTTCCTACAGTCAAACATTCTACCCCAGGGAAGAAGGTGCTGTAGAGTCCTTCTAATAGAGCTATCTATTGTCAATATCTCAGGTGGCCTGGGTGGGCTTTTCAATGCCCTCTTTTCAAGGTATTCTCACATGCAACAAATCATTTGTTTGGATTTCTTGTTTTGTTTTGTTATTGCTTTTTCATTTACTTGTTTACAATTATATCCATTTCCTTGTACCTTACTAAGATGTTTCATGTGATGTGAACAACATGATATTCCAGATTACAATATTTAATTTATTAGTCCTTGTTGCTCTGTGACTAATCCCCAGTTCTGTTCTCTCCTCATATAAAACCAATTGTTACTACTACAGCATGATTCACTTTCTTCACTGGTTTAAAAAGAAACTATTTTTACTTTTTTAAATTGGGATCCTTCTTTCCTGAACTTGAAAAATACTGCATAAAAACGAGTTTGAGGTCATATGGAGTTGAGCTTAATACCCTTACTCCACCAGTAATAGCTGTGTGCTTTTAAACAAGTTACACAACCTCTCTGAAGTTCAGTTTCTGTACCTAAAAATGGGGATAGTAATTTTGTCTAAAAATGAGATGGCTGTGAGGATTAAATAATAAAGCACATAGCGTAGCATGAGGAATATACTCAGTCTCTAGATTGGAAACCTTGTCCCTGATCAGTTTCTTTAGTTGTCTGAACAAACTTGCAGTTAAGAATAATCCCACTATTTAGTAGATTTGAACTTCTTAAGTTTTTCCCCCCATTTACATTCTGGGGTTTCTCTAGTAGTGATTATATGGCCTTGGAGGGGAATGCCATCTTTTCTTGGCCCTTGACTCCATTTCCTGGTCAGAAATGAGCTTTTGTGTTTTCCTGTTACCAGCTCTCCTCACTTCTCTTGGTGCTCCTGAGTGACTCATTACACAGATGGATATTCCCTCCCTTCCAAACCCAGGGAGGGATTCTTTAGAATCCCATAGAATCCCATAACCAATGCCAAATGTATCTTCAGCCTAAAATAGAAATAATGGACATCAAATACATCAAGAAAGATGGCTTACATTTATTCATTGACCAGATCTCTCTCTCTCTCTCTCTCTCTCTCTCTCTCTCTCTCTCTCTCACACACACACACACACACACACACACACACACACAGAGAGAGAGAGAGACAGAGAGAGAGAGTTTTGGATAACCTCTGCATGCCCTGGAAAACACTTTTGACACCTATATATAAGATATATTCCATAGTGATATATATTGACAGTGGGGAAATAATGGTGGTCTAGGATTTTACATGGTGATTCGTCTGCCTCTATTTATCTTGCTTTTATTCTTTCATTAAGCATAAACTTTAGAATACATTATTTTTAATCTAGTTCTGGGGGCCAACAGGACATAGGAACACTATTTCTTTGCTGGGCACAGTTCTTCTGGCAACAGGGAAGCTTTCCGTTTCAAGTGTGATCTCATCATCTCCCACCATCCAGCTCAAGACTCTTTCCTTTTGTCATCTATTCTCACTCATCAGCTGCCATGCAATTTCAGAAACATGGAGAGCTTGATGGCGTCCCAACATAAGAAATGTATGGATCTTAGCACATATTTACAAATAGCACCCTTCCCATAAAATTTATATGAAAAGAAATGCCTCTGAATCATCCATGAGGAATAAAACTGACACATATAAAAGAAACAAAATGCTACTTTTTTTTCTTTTCTAAGGTAAAATGTCTGTCATTTGTTTAAACACTTATCTTTAAATAGTCTAAGGAGCCTTGTCTATATAATGGAATAGTAAACTGAAAAAATTTTCTGGGCTATACAAATGGTGGTTTAAATATTAATGAAGAGGGAAAAAAGTGAAAGAACTTATTGTTTTATTTATTTACTTGATGATTTCAGAAATATTTTATTATGTAAGTGATAAACATAACATTATTTTGAACAGCCAATTGGCTCCTATAGGGGGGTGATCTTGGAAAAAGTAAGACTGGACAGGGAAGAAATACCTTCTTTTCCCATAGTCCTTGGCTTGCATGCCAAGTTCAAACCAGAAACAAGTACAATGACTACTAAAAGAAGTAAGCCTGTGACAGATATAATAGGAAAATTTATGAATTAATTTCCCCCAAATTTATGTACACATAGGTGTATTAAACACATCTATCCTGGTGCGGAGAAAGAAAACTGTACCTAAAATAAATATATTCTATGTCTAGTCTTGATTTCTTCTTACTTGATAGTGCCAATGACTTTTCAAAGAATTTATAGTAGTCAGTTTTCTTTAAAATAAAATTCTTAAGTTAAAAATTTCAATAAAATTAAGTAAATATTCAATTTCCCTTAGAATTAGAAATAAACACTAGCATCCAATTCAGTGGATATTTGTTAAGCATTCCTGTTTACTCAAGGAAGTTTCCTGTCTGTCCTAAAATATCTACAATAGATGTCGCTATGATATTTTTCCTTATGAGATCCTTGACTGACTCAACTATCATTTTATTTTTAATTTGTATTTCTTGAGATTCCTTGTCCACCCTACAGAATCCTAAAAAACAATTTTGCAATGTAGGTAGAAGTACATAGAGTCAGTTATGGGAGCAGTGGCAAAGTGGAAAAACATCCAAACACTATAATCATCTTTGAAGTGTTAAGTTTATTAAAGAAAAGTTAGTGAAAGCAGAATGGAAAAATAAGTCTAGAATACTTCCTCAAGTATCTTGTCCTGGGCAAAAGATACTACTTTATTCTCAAAGAAATTAGTGATTTAGATTGCATCATAGACGAGGTAGATAAAGACCGCAAACTAGATACTTTTCTGTTAACATGAGAATTACCAGGTACTCTGATAATGCAGCAGCAACGAATTTTCCAGGCAGGCACAAGAACTGGATCCAGTCCAGATGTGACGATAGCACGTTAATAAGCTAATTCCTTTAGCTAACTCTTCATTTTCTGAGACTCATTCGCAGAGTGGCAATGCCATTAACTCTGGATGAGGTGCTTTGCCCAATAAATACCTCTTGATTAAATTCGTTGATTGGGCCTTCTCTGCTCACTTCACTCTATTCCTCTGGGAAATAAACTCTCGCATGACATCCTTCAAGGACACAGAAGAAGCACCACAAACAGTGGGAGCATAAGCTGACTGAGTGAATGAGAGACTGAATGAACAGCTCCTAAGACAATGAGAGGTAAACTAGAATTGCTAGGTCAGAAATTCCAAGCTGGAGTAACAGACTGTAAAGCTTAAAGACATGGCAAAAATTGATCTGTCTAGTACATTGCCTTGTTTATTCAACTTAAAACTTCACATGAAAAATAAAATTTAAACCCCTAGAGTACTAAAAATGTTGGGAGGAAGGTGATGAAAAACTTGTTTTTACTTTTTATAAAACCATTTGACATAATAATTCTCTGTCAAGAAAGCCAACAGGCATTTACAGGCATTTTTTTTTTTTTTTTTTTTTGCCTCCTCTGAAGATTATTTAAGACTATGCTGGCTTTGTCAGTTAGGGGAAAATGCCACAAATATTCTAGGCAAGGCAAATTATCTGGCACTGCAAACACATTCCTGTGAGCAAAGAAATTTCACAAAAGCAACAGGTGCCTCTTTTTATTTGTATAGTAGTATCCCCCCAAAAGAAGACAAGAGATAAAATAATTAAAATGGGGCATAAGACAATGAAAATGGAGTCTGCAATGCTAATTCTTAATGAAACAAATATTATACCAGATATAAATTTATAGCCACAATGTTGAAATTGGGCTGAAATGTTACAACCCAGCAATCAGGACCCATTTGAAAATAATCCTTTCATGAGTCAAGATATGATATATTAAGGAACTAATGTTCATAAAAGCCTAGTTTTTGACAATTGGTACCATAAAGCAGTTATTATCTCTGATTAGTAAAACAGTTTGTTTGAAAACAATCAGTTTTGAAGAATATAGACAGCAGGGCAAGTTTAAAAACATATGAGGTTTATATAGAGGGCTATTATTTTACAAACAACAAATGATTTAAAATGGTCTGAACTAACATTATGCAGAGTCACTTTCATGTTATAGAACTCAATAAATAATGCTTTTTAAAAACTTCACACAGTTCTTCTTGATTTACTCGTAATTATAGGGCATTATTAGTTTCATGTGTATCGTGTTTCCAGATACTGAGTGTTGAAAGATTTATTCACGTTGAGCTGTGCCCTAGGGTAGTTTTAGTTTTCATAAAACCTAATTCTACAATTATACCATCTGAAAAAAAAATGAGTATTCCTCTTATCAAACACTGTCCTAAGAAACATTTTCATGATAAGTCTGATCCTCACATGTGCTTATTTTTTTTTTCATTTTTCCTTAAACTCCTTACTTAAATGTTTTTTCTTATTAGACCCTCAACCCACAAATGTTCAACTGTCACAAAAGATCAGTGTTACTGAACTGCCAGCATTAATCTTTTGTTTGAAATGTATAAAGACAAATAAAGGAGACATTGCAAAATGTCTTTGTGCAGTAGAAGGAAGATACTGAAATGATAAATAACATAACTTGCAAACACTAGTTATAATGTTCTTGGGTAGATGAAATTTCTAAATATCAAAGACAGTGGCATCACTGTCAGGTATTCCATGAATAAGCCCTGGACAATACCTGACATTGGACCTTTCATTCTTGTAATGCTATGCTAAATAAGCATGCTCCCTGTGCCTGTCTGAATTTTACATGCCCATTTCCAGAAATGCTGCTGCAGATAAGGAACACTGTCATGTTCGTTTTGTCAACTATATACCGATTACCCTTTCCTATCTGCAGTTTGGGAACATTAGCAAGGTCAGAAGCAATTTCTCAGAAAACCTTTCCTAATATGGCTATATTTGATAATTTCTATAAGAGCTGCCATACATAATCTTTGCAGAAATATGTATTTTCCAAGATTTTACTCTTTAGACTATAGAAAAAGGAAAAGACTTACCAAAGGCTTTGGTAATTTAAAACCAAGTAAAGAATGAACTCATTCATTATATGCATTTTTATTTAATACTGAGAAGTGATATGAGAGGATGGCATACCAAATTCTTTGAGGTACTTTTGCAATGATGCTACTTTCTCTATCTTCTTAACCTCTTCCTACTTATTTTATTTTGACAAATTGTTTATGAAGCATTTGCAACTGATGCACATATCACAAAATTATTTCTGCCAAGCTTCCTCTGTGACCTGCCCGTGGGACATGACATGCTCCAAGATGCCTCGCTCTATCAACCCGCATTTTTCCAGGACAATGCAAATTATGACAAATTCCATCATCCTGCATTATGTGCTTCATGCTAATCTCACTAATTCTAAAGAATCAGGAGGGCTTGCTGTTCTGCTGAAGGGCATACTGTCTGATTGAATGATAGAAAAATATTTGCCTTCCCCTTCTTACAATCCCAGCTGTGGCCACCACTGCCCCACTTCTGCCAGACAAGTATTCTTGCTGTGTAACTTCCATACAAGAATTAACTTTACATCAATTGAGCTTTTTGACAGGAAACTCCACATCACTGTTAAGATAGTTCTACAGCCAAATAATAATTTAAAAAATTTTAAAAACCCTTGGGAGATGACTTTTACTGACTGTTGGATACCTGTAATTTATTTCTAAATATTTAAAGTGAAGAGTTAAAATCAAACTTAGAATTTACATGATAAAAACAAGAACATTTCTAGGCTTAGATACTTTTTTTTTCTTTTGATTGGAAGTTTGCTGTTGGATCACTGCAGGTAGTCACCTGAGAAGTCTCTTAAGAGGAAGACCGCTCACCTTGCAGACAATTCCTCCAGGCTTCAGAAGGTGGCAGTATTACTACATGAAAGAGGACTAAAGTCTAGGCAATATTCCATGGCCTCAGTGCTGAAATAAACATGTTTAATTCCCAAAGAAACATATATTTTATCCAGTGGCATAATTTACTTATAACATTAAAACTCAAACATGGAGCAATTTGTAGCAATAACCATGATTATGCTGTTAGTGGCCCAAATGTCACTGTCTAGATTAGGTTAAATGATACCTAGCACCAAAGAGCTTCTATGATTTATTTTTTATGATCATGGGTAGAACTTGCATGCTTAAAAGGCTCACCAGAAAACTGCCTTCAATAAATAAAAAAGGACGAAAAGATTGAAAGAATCTCATATTATTGTTCAGAGATATGATTGTAAAAAAGAATTGTCATAGCAGTGAGGTGAATTTCATGTCTCAGAGATACTTCCAAAAAGGGAGGTAAATATCTTGAACATTTACAATGCTTTGTATTTAAACATATTTTTCTGTAAGCAAATAACTCACCATATAAATTAAAATGTATCTAAACTGTTTTGTCATTCATAAGTGTTTCCTGAAACGTTAGAATAAAATAAATGCTTTAAATTACATGCAATGCACTAAATTGATCATTTTTAGCTATTTCTCAAAAATGTAGTGAATATAAATATCTTGGTAAGTGTAAGGACAAAAATATCCTATTTGAACTTTAAATTATTTACTTTTGGGGAGTTCTGGTCTAATGTGTATTTCTACCTGGAAACTACATAATATTATAGACCTTCTTTTAGCCATATCATACATCAAATTGAAATTGTTATGCATAATACAAAAAAAGGAATGTAAACTGCACTAACTAAAGTGGAAAGGAATGTAAGCTGTACTGACTAAAGTTGAAAAGGATTTTACAAGGAACACACATTTTACCACTTACTACAAAAAGGGCAAATTGAAGTCAGCATTTGCATCTGTGCCTTAATGGAATGTTGCATAATTGGTTTAATGTTTAGTGAGTCGTTAGATAAACCTAATACATACACAGCTCAAATCAACATTAAGCTACTACTAAGAAGAGACAGGAAGATCTCCAGCTTCCTATTTTACTTCCCAGAGAGCCCGAAAACCCTCAGAGGAATATGACGAGGAGAACATCGTTTCCGCAAAGGCACTGGGCACACCCTGTGCATGCTGTGGCTTGTTGACATGAAGCAGGGCAGGCAGACACCAATAATACATGAAGTGCGGTTCAGAGGCAATTAGGATCAGTTGTCAAGGCCAGGCCATTAATGAAAGAACATGTCAGAGGAGCTGGAGACTTCAATGGTTGAGGGCAAGAAGGCGATTTAGTGTGACAGATCGAGTCCTTCCAATGTCCTCAGTGGTACATGCTAATACCAGCCTTAACAACCTTTTGTGGCAGTGTATAATGCGACTAACATGGACTTTGATTCAGCAAAATGACTGCTGCCACTGTTAGTCTGTCTCATTTTGAACAACAGTAAAAGCATTGCTACAAATAATTACCCACTTCCGTCCCTCCCTCTGCCATTTAAAACACGCGCCCTTTGTGCATGCCATAGTTGTGTTACTAGAGGTTAGGGTGTTTTTCACTTTTGGTTCATGTGATTCCTTTCTTTCTTTCTCTCTTTTTTTTTTTTTTTTTTTTTTTTTGGTTAGTACATATAATCCTAACTAATAAAGTACAATGGATTTTAGAAGGTAAATAAATAATTAAACCCATCCCATTTTCATGTCCTTATTCCCAAAACGAGTTAAATTTCTCTAAAAGAAACAATGCCCACCATATAAGTTACTAACAGACTAAAAGGAAAGTTGTTTTAGGCTACAAAACCATTGTGAGTAAATTAACCTAATCCTCAAAGTGAAGCAGAATATTACAGAAGATCACCCCATTGCTACTTTTTAAAAAAGCATTTGTAATTTGGCAGGAATTTGAAATTAAAACTTATTTACCTATACCTTGACAATCAGCAATAAGTAGGAAGAACATAGTAAGCACTTACTACCCCTAAGTTGTCTTCATGTCCTGAGGTCTGTTAGTTATCACTCTTTGGCTCTTCCACATTTTATTTTCTGCTTATTTGAATAAGATTTTTTTATAAAAGGGGAAACAATTTAAAGGAAAAATTTGAATCAATAAGAAAATTAATGATCTCTTAATTATGATCTCTTAATGTGCCCACCCCTCCCAATTTTCCAGAATTTACTTCTAACAAGTCGGCTACTAAAGATGATATTGTGATATTTTAGATCTTAAGGGAGATAGCTCAGCCTTGTCTACTTATTAATGACTATGCAGACATGAAGAATGGTATTTGGGTAGAGATTAATGGGAATTATGTTGTCAGGGTGGGACCTTTTTATGATATACATCCCCTGCCAGGTCTTATTTTCCTTCTCTTTTGAGAGTCTTCATGTCTTTATTTCCTATCCCACATACCACTGTTCTTTGTTATTTTGTTCAATTCCCTTTGTTCATTTTTTTTTTTTACATTGACCACTGCCATTCCTTCCCTCTTACATGTGATTCATTACCAGCTTTCTTGATTCTTCATATAAGAACTTTTCTCTATTGTAGGAGAGCTTTCCAAACCTAGCCTTAAAAGGAGTATTAGTGAAAAAAAATCTAAATATTCACATATTTACGTATACATTTATATTTATACGTTAGCACAAATATCTCAATGTTCATGCAATCCCAAACTACATTTTTATAATTTTGTAATAAAAAAATATTTAGGAAAAAAGTTATCATGTTAAAAATATATTCTTTACAGTTATGTTCAAAGAACCACATTCCAGACACCTAGCAGTGCCCATAAGCTATTATTACATTAGAAAATATACTACAAATATAAATGTTGTAAATGTCTACCAGGTCTTAGGTAATGATGACTACATCTCCTTCTAGAGAGAAGCTCAGCAGACCAATGATCTGCTCTTGCTCAGTCTGCAAATAATTTAGCTTAAGATCAGCCCTCCATATCTGAGTCTAGGCTGGGAGACATGATTATTTCTGTACCTTAATATAAGAACATTTGCTACCTGTTCTCCCCATTAAATGTTTAGGACTAATATGATAATAGAATTGGTTCATTTGGTGACAGGGATGGTCTTCCTTATTTTTTTTTTTTTTTCAGGCTTCTAGGCTTCATAATACAGATATTAGCCCACAGGGCTTAAATTTAATATAGTGAAGTTGGTTATGATTGTACCCATTGGTGGCATCAGAACTTTAGAGCTCACCAAAATAAAACCATTTTGTATTTATTCATTTGGTTAATACAAAAATCAAGTCTATTAAAAGAAAATCCCAGAGACTTTCTTGTTGCCGCCTGAAGCGATGGCCGCTTGGAGCAACAAAGTTGCGGGAATAAGTTCAGAGGCAGACTGGAAACAAACAGGCTCTTTATTTTCTCAGCTTCTCTCTCCCGCTCTAACAACACCCCGACACGCAGTCCATGCTCCTCCAACAAGCACAAAATGGCCCCGACGTCGACCCACAATCCCCTGGGCCAAGTCTCCCAAGATCATGCAAATGGCGCCGACCCCATCCACAATGTCCCCGACCAAGTCTCACGAGACCATGGAAGGTGGTAATGCTTATGGCTCACAGCTAACTGCAATCTTAGCTATCTCCTTAATGAGGGCTCGTGCACTTTCTATTGTTGTTTTTCAAAAAAGCACATTGTTTTTGAAGTGAGCAACTTTTTTAGATGGCATTTGATACTGTGCTCAGTCTCTTCTCCTCTTTGTCTGAAAATCTGGCATTTCTCATCTGTCATAATGTGTTTACTTTGAGTATATCATTTTAAAGGTATTATTTTTCCCTTTAAAAACTTACTCCTAGAAGGTTTGTTTTACTTTACAAGCATAATTATATCCAGTTTCTTCAATCATTACCTCATATTTTAATAATATGCTGCCATTTGGGTACAGCTATAACCATAATAATGAACACAGAGTTCAAAGATCAGTAGATATATAGATGGCATGAACCATTAGCAAGAAATATTCTACACCCTAGCAATCACACATTAAAAAACTCTGAAATGCACCATAGAATTTGCTATTCTGACTAAGGCATCTTCCTGTGTAATTAACATAAATCTCTTTATAAAACACGCTAGTTTTAATAACAAATAGGGACATTTTACAGGAAAAATAAGGAATAGAACACAAATAAAATTATAATATGAATAATTTAGTTATCTCCTCATATCTCATAATGACATTGTGCAGCTATAATAGACCTAAACCGGAACTATTCACTTAAAAAAATAGGCTTATCTCCTGTTCCTATATGTCATTGATATTCATATCATCACTTCCACACAAAAAACACATAATTAATCCTAATTGTTTCCAACACTCTGCAGAAGAGAAATGGAATCTGTGGTTTCTCTTTTATGTGTGTTAAGCTTTTCTGGCCACAAGGGCACCATTTAGTAAATTACTTCCTCTGAAATGCTGGCCAGTGCCCTCTTGGCCTGAAGGAGTTAATGCAGTTGCAAGAGGTGATTCACTGAATTCCTGTGTGACAGAAAGATGAAACTCAGTGATTGCTCAGAGATGTCCTGCTCTGTTATGAATGATGATCCAGTAAGGGGGAAAAATCACTTCACACGCAGGTCTTAACAAGACAAATGAAGAATATGCACTGTAAATGCACAGTGGACTGTGTGTGTGTGTGTGTGTGTGTGTGTGTGTGTGTGTGTGTGTGCGTGTGTGTATGAGAGAGAGAGATAGAGAGAGAGGGAAATGTGATGGTGTCCTGACGGGTAACAAAATTAAAATGGAAACAGAACGAAATCTTCCCATGTTGTGATTCTTCAATTTTGTTATGATTTTTGTCCACGATGTCCTAGTTATATTTTACTGTCTTACAATATTTGTCTTGGGTAACACCTGCTAGCATAAGGGGTGAGCACCATCCCCATAAAACCTTTAGCATTCCAACCTCAGTTCTAAGTCCTACTTGATGCGGGAAGAGCACCGCGTTTTGGTCCATCCAGTTGTTTGCTCCAATTCTAACTGTCATTCCCCCAAAAACAGTCTTGGGTCTTTGGCACAGCCACATTCTTAGAAGTACCCCAGTTCCTGAATCTACTCTAAATATAGCCTATAATTTCATTGCAGTAACATTCAATATTTAGGAATAAATAGTTCCCGTCCTCCTGACTACCTAACTTTCCTTACATTTTATCTCCTCTTATTCAACCCCCCACCCACCTCTTCTTTCTTGGGTTCACCATGTTACCTTGGACACTTCCAGAACTGTAACAGTTGTTGTTTCTTAGTCAAGACTAGGTTCTTGAAGAAGTTGACTTATGTTGCCTCTAGATTTTCATTGTCCACCAAAATTTCCATCTCTCACTCATTTGGTGATTATTATTACTATTACTATAGTGTTTTTAATAGTTTTTGCTTTTAGACACTATGTTCTTACTATTGTGCCTTCAAGACCAGCTGGATCACATTGATAAGGATTGAGCCATACTAATCGTGGTAAGCCCTCACAACTTCAACAGTATCTCCTGTTGGTTCTGTTTAACTTCCTTTGACTTGTTTTCTGTTATCAATTTCTGAAGCACTAACTTAGTTGATTTATTAAATTTACCTTTGCTGAGCACCTATTTTATATATATATATATATATATATATATATATATATATATATATAGTGCCATATATTATGCTTGAGATACAATAATGAACAAGAAAGGGTATAGCTCCTTTTTTACAGAACCTAGTCTAGTAATCAAACTCACTAAAACATTCCCACAGATAGGTGTAAAACTGACCTGTGGGGTAAAGGTGAAGTACACGGTGCTATGAGTTGGTTAGGGAGGTCTTCCTAAGGGTGTGAGGTTTGTGCAGAGATTGGAGAGAAGTTGAACAACTAGCAGGGTAGGATATGTGCTAAGGTCTTGTTGCTGGATGAATTCAAGGGGCTCAGTGACACTGCCTCTGCTCACAGTTGTAATCTTCCTGCCTGTTGCTACACCAGCTACTTCAGGTTTGAAAGGGAGTCACCAGAACTGCTTTGCTATTATGAATTCACTCTTCCTTACCTAAAATGCCACTATCTCATCTCTATAAACTAGCTAAGAAACCAAGACTGAAAAGAAGGATAATATGGAGTGACTAATAACCTTTTCCTAAATTCCAAACAAGACCAAATGGAGTCACCTTTACTTTCAGTTCAAGCCTCCCAAGTAATTTTCGTTTGACCTCATCTCCCACCCATCTCTAATCTCCCAAAGCCTTCCCTGAATCCTAAGGAATTTCTCAGTAAGAAGACTCCTCTCATATCCACTATCCTTTCCCTTAACTTTTCTTCACCTTTCTGCTTACAGTGAGACCAAGCTACATTTTAAGTTCACATCTTTCCTTGAGTCCTTTGAAATGGAAGTTGTTTTTTTCTTTTCTTCCCCACTTCTAGGACCTGGAGCTGGAGAGTTTTCCCTAGTGCTTTAAAAACTCCAACCTCATAGATTCACAAACCACCACCAGCCTGTTACCACTTCTCCTTGATATTTTCAGGACTTATCACCTTGGCACCATACTTTTTAATGGACTAATTTAGCACCTATTTCACTCTCTACCTCCATGCAATTACCCTGTCATCATCTTTGGCCTCCACATTTAGGTAGATAATTCATATTCCATGGTTTGAATGTGTTCCCCCCACAGTTCATGTGTGTTGCAAATTTAATCCCCAGATTTGTATGTCAATAGGATTTAAGAGGTAATTAGTATTAGATGAGGTCATGAAAGTGGGCCCCTGTGATGACATTAGTGGTTTTATAAGAAGAAGAGATCAACTGTGTTATATGCATGCACAAATATGCTAAGACTAAATCCATTATCCTACATAATTAATATATGCTAATAAAAAAAGATCATACCATATGCAAAAAAAGAAAGAAAGAAAGAGGTCGAGAGACTTGAGCTAGTATGCCTGCTTGGTTTCACATAAGGAGATTACCTGATCCTATTGAAAGTACTACAGACCTCCATCCCTTTCTCTTGACTTCCCTCTTTTTCTTTATAGACACATTAATTCCAAAATTTTAATTGCCATCTATATGCTGTGACTTTCAATTTTATATCTACTGCCTCCCCCTTTAGTTCCATATTCATCTAATTATCTACGTGTTAGAACCAGCAGCCACTTAGTTATCTGTCAGATACAGAAAATATAAACTACTCCAACCAATCCCTGCACCCCAAGAAAATTTAATTTTTTCCACTCCTACCAAACTTGCTCCTTCTCCACTTTTCTCTATTTCATTTTATAAGACTACCATTCACTTGATGGCCAAGGCAAATATCTAGCTATCATCTTTGGTATCTACCTTCCCTTTAGCACCCATAACAACCTCTGTTAGCTCTACTTCCAGAATATGTGCCAAATTCATATGCTTTTCTTTATCTCTTATCATCACCTCCTACCTCTCTCACTTTGTCTCTATTTTCTTTCAAATTCACTTTGTCCCCCTCCTACCCTTGCTCCTTCCTGCCTCTCCACAATTCTTCACCTAGCTATTCCTTGGGGAAAAGACTTCCTTAACTTTCTAACTTACAAAATGGATCCCTCCCCAGTTATTCTCTGTTTCTGTGTCCTGATTGATTTTTCTCATGCTACTAATTGAAATCTGAAAGGATTCTATTTGTTGTTGTGCTTACTGTCAGCTTCTCCACTAAAATCTAAACTCTTTAAGACCAGGGATATATGTTCAGCTCCTAGAAAGCACTTGAATGGAATGGGATGGAAATGGAACAAAGGGGTCCACACAATCAAATATACCTTACAATAATATCACCCTGGCTAGAGATCCAGAGCTGATACCAAGAGACTAGTAAGGAAGCTGCTAGAACAGTTTGGGTAAGTGATGATAGAAGCCTGTGCTAGCACTGTGGGGTCAGAGATGATAAGAAGTGAATGGATGTCATAGATATTTAGGAAGAAAATCACTTGCATCACAATTGGATAAGAAAGATGAGGATAAAGGAAAGGCATATTTAAAGGGCGTGGTCAAGATTTTGTGTTATGCCTCACTGACTTATGAAGGAGCCCTAATTAGGAAGGGCTGTTGTAGCTAGCTGGAAGCCATAAGTTCCACCTGATATGTATGTGACGCACCTGTAGGCACCCGCAAACCTGAAGGTATATAACCGGGTGAAAGCGGTCCGAGTGAGGAGAACGGAGAATTCAGTCAGCCGGGCAGTCACTCGGTCGGTCAGAAGAATCAGAGCGGCCAGAACGTAGGCAGAGCGGTTACAGAAGAGAAACCAGATAGAAGAAGTAATGACTGGCCAGAGTTAGGCCGAGGCTCCAGAGGACTGGTCAGAGTAAGGCCGAGGCTCCCGAGGAAGACAGAAGACAGAAGACAGAAGAAGGAAGAAAGAAGAGAGAAGAAAGAAGCTCTAATCTTTCTCTAAGCTAAGCTCTATCTTTCTTTACTCTAAAAATCTTTCTTTCCCTCTCTAAGCTCTAAGAAAGTAGAAGTAAAAGTAGTAAAAGCTTAACTCTGCCTCCGAGAATTTTCCTCCCGTGGCGGCGCCGTGGCTGGCCGTGACAGGCAGCTTACAGACTTAGGGATATTGGTAGAGGCCAAAGTATAAAGGACAAATCATGAGTTGTTTTGGGGTATGTTGTATAAAAATTTTTGTCCTTGAGTGCCAACCTGTTTCATCTTTTTTTTGTAGTGATATTGGCTTTCAAATACCCAAAAGATTCTCCTGATTATATAGTATGGTTCATTTTACTACAATGTGAAGTATCATAGTGTAATGGGGTAATGAGCAAGAACATCTGGGTTCAAATTTTGGTTATGTCACTTTCTAGTGAGTTACTTATTCCTTCTGTGCTGTGGTTTTCTCATATATAAAGAGAGAATAATAGTAGCATCTACCTCATAGGACTTTTGTGAGAAATAGAGTTCATTTAAAACACTTAGCATAGTCCAGGTACATACATAGTAAGTGCTCAATAAATGTTAGTTGTTAATATGCCAAAGTCACTGACAAAGCTGGCTTCAAACTATCATTGCTGGTCTAGAATTAGAGGTGGTAGGATACGGGTTAGTGTGAAGTAGAAATAATACTTATTAGAATAGATAGGCAGGACTCTGAAAGGATAATCTGATTTTCAAAGAGAAGCCAGCCATGCAGAGGTAAGAGCAAATGAGAAAAAGCTTTGCATGCTGAATGAACCTAAAAAAAAAGATGGTGTGGCTGGAGTACAGTGAAAAAAGAAGATGGTGGCAAAAGATGAGGTAGACAAGGATTCTATCATGTACTGCTTATAGGCCACAATGAGGAGCTTAGAGTTTATTTTAAATGT
Source organism: Tamias sibiricus (assembly GCA_025594165.1). NCBI lineage: Eukaryota > Metazoa > Chordata > Mammalia > Rodentia > Sciuridae > Tamias > Tamias sibiricus. The sequence goes on from CM046659.1 coordinate 92,607,243, forward strand.
AATGGAAGCTACTGAATTATGTGATCAGATTTATAGTATTGAAAGATCATTTTGAGTTCTATGTGGATAATAAATTGTGGGAAAGGGGACAAGAGAAGTGGGGAGACCAAGTAACATGGCTACTATAAAACCACAGAGAAGAATAGTTAGCTTGGCCTATGATTGTACAGGTGGAGATGAAAAGGAGCAGGTAGATTATGAATGGGTTTTGGGAGCAGAAGTGGCCCAACTGGTTGATGGATATAGTGGACAAAACTTCAATCCATGAAAAATCTAGGTTTTGGGTCTGAGAAACTGGGTAAATATTTACACTGTTTCCTGAGATGGGAAAGGAAAAATAGATGGATCTGGGAGATGGGTGGGAATTGTCATAATAATGAACTATCATGTTGTAAACTATCTTTCACCATAAGAAGTAAGTCTGGATATTTCCCATGTGGCTCTGGGGCTGTTTCCTTCTGTTAGTGCCAAGGACCAGGCTCTCAAATATTCTCTGCAACATTAAGAAGTAAAGAATCCCTTTGATCTTGATTTTCTGGGCCCTACATAGGTCTCAGACACCTATGGTATCATCATTATGCTGGATCCCAGACTTTACTTCACTCCACTGAATACTAATAGGAGGATTTTATTATATATTTCATCTTTATCTGTAAGAGTATGAGAAAAATCATCTACTTTCCAAGTGTTAGAATTGAATGATCTCATTGGAATTATGTGAGATTATTCCTTGACCTAAGCAACAAAAAAAAATGGTTTCATTTCCAAGTGAAAAAAAAAAAAAAAAAAAAAACAAAGAATCATATGAATCAAGAGCTGAGAATTTTCAACTTAACACTAAACCACACCAATTATTTAGGTAGCACTATGCATGTTTAAAGAAATTTTAAAATACATATATTACTAAAACATTCCACCCACTATCCTTTGACCATATATGTTAATGGAGGACCATGCATTTTTGTTATTCAAGCCAGAACATTTGTAAGAGTAAAAGAAAGTGCTATAGATACTTACAAATAAATGTTAGGACTCTCTGGGCATACTGGGATCTAAGGTCATTCTATTTATAAAGCATGAGGACCTAAGAATGAAATCTCAAATAACATCTGGCTTCAGTTAGCTAAATTATGTGACAACATAAAAAGAAAAAAATGAAAGTAAAGGCAAGGATTCTGCATCTTGCTTAATTTTATTTCTCTTCTTTATCATTCAGTTGATTTAAATACTAATTACTGACCAAGTTTGTTAATTTAAATTTGTAGTAATAAATTCAGGTAAAATTATCATTTTATTATGTCAACCAAGGTCTTATATTAGGGCTTTGAAAATACAAATATGATGCTAAAAAACCCATCATCTATACCTTAAAAAGAAAATTAAACTAATTTAAAAGGCCAAAACAATAAAATGATAAATATTAAAAGAAAAGACTAATTCCAAAATTTATTGTAGTCAATACATAAAATATTTGTTAACATAGAAGCATATAAAGGCAATGTTTCTATATAGTATAAAGTGATCATATCTCAAACTAAGCCAGATCAAGCTGAGTGCCACATGTTTAGTAACCAAAGGGAAAAGGTTCCCTTCTAATGTAAATAGATACTTTGGATGTTTATTTTCTCATTTTCAGTTATCATTTTCAAAATATGCTGTATTTTCTGTGTAACCCATTTTTCATCTGCCCAATTACTAGCAATCTTTTTTCTACTATCAAAAATGATCATTTGTTTCTTTATTGTAGTAGATAAAACATCCTTTCATTGTTTCAGCTCACAAGCTGTGCAGATCCTACCCACTGTTCTTGCCTCCAGCACTTCACATTATTGGTGTATTATTTCATGCATGCCCTACTCTTTTATCAATTGCTTTTGAAGTAATGTTAATAGACTAGAAAATTGAGACATTTATGAAGTATAGGCAGTGTTTATGAAAAAATCCATAAAATATGACACAGGCAAGACAAGATAAAAGCAGCATTTTAATAGATTATGGCAAAGAGATCCTGTCAGAGTTGACAACTGACTCCTTCGAGATCACTAATTTTTATGGGATTAATTCTGTGGTATAAAAAATGAAGTTAAATGTTCTAATTAATCTGTAAATAGCACACCCACAATTAAACCTTGTGGCCCTTTCTTGGATTGGGACTGCAATGATTTTTGAAAAGTAATTATCCAATATTCATAATGAAGAAGGTTTTTCTTTTTTCTTTTTCTTTTTTTTTTTTCCTGTGACATTGCAGCTAGATATGTACCTGGATTCCAACTAGAATAGCAGTTTTTCTGATATTCAAATCAGCTCACAGCTTAGTGTGGAGCCACATCAATAATTGTAAGCTATATATTTATTAATAGTTTATATATTTAAAATAAAATTTGGGGAAATAGTATAGGTATGAAGTAGTAGAGGAAAGTTAGGATTTCTCTATTTGGGGGCAACTATTCTTTGCTCCGCAATTTATAGCACCCAGAAAGGGTAAGTATCTTTCTCTAAAGAGAAGGAATGGGTTTCCTTCTCTTATGGAAGTGATAATGTGGTATGAACCTGTCTCTGATAAAGGAATTAGAAAGTCCATTATGTAGTAGTTAAAAAATAAAGTACTGTCTGGCTTTTCTATCATGCTGTGGCAGAGTTCTCAAGAAATTCTGGTTCCATCCCTATTCCTTCCTTTCACCTTTAATATTTGAATTTAATAACATTTTCTGTAAATGTATGATGTTATCTGTTTGTAATTAGATGGAAGTAATGCAATTTGTTAAATATAAATATTTTAGACTATTTTAAAGATTATTAGTAACCATGCATACCAACCTTTAGGATTTACATTCATTATTTCATTTGATCCTGACAGAAGCTCCAAAGAAAATATTACTGCTACTCCCTTATTAAAAATGAAGAAATTGAGGCTCAGAGATGTTAAAAGGATTACCCAAATCTTATTGCTGCTCCTTGATTTAAGATGAAGTTAGGTCCTAATAAACCCACAGTAAAGTGAAAACATCATAGATTAAAAATACACTTACAGCACCTACTCTGCTGAACATCTTAGCTTAGCAACATGGTATCCTGTAGAGGATTGGTTGTTCCCCTCATGATCTTATGACTGACTGGGAGCTGTGGCTTGTTGATGTTTTCCAGCATCACAAAAGAGTATTGTACTTCATATCCTTAACCTGAGAAAGACCAACATTAAAGTTTGAAGTACAGTTTCTACTGAATACATATATTTTGCACCATCATAAAAATCAAAACATTAGGGGCTGGAGTTGTGGCTCAGCGGTAGAGCGCTCTCCTGGCACGTGCGCGGCCCGGGTTCGCTCCTCAGCACCACGTAAACATAAATGCATTGCATTGTGTACAACTAAAGCAAATAAATAAATATTAAAAAAAATAATAAAGGCATTGTGTACAACTAAAACAAATAAATAAATATTTAAAAAAAATAAAAACATTATCTGTACAACCATTATAAATTTGATAGTGTCTGTATATAGTAGGTGATAAAACAGATTCTGGAAGGTAGCTCTCCTGACTCTAAGTCTCCAAAAGCATAACCTCAGAGAATCAGAAATAACTTGGTGATAAAGTAAAATATTTTATCAGTTTTCATGAAAAGCAAATATTAAAATCAATAGCTCTTAGATTTTAAAAAAAGAGGGGTTAGTTGTGCATTAATCAAATTAACCATATCAACTGATTAGTTTATATGGTAATTGTATATAGATAGCCTAAATTTTTAAGCTGTCTACATAAGACTATAAGTATGAGAAAACTAGATTCTTATATCTAGGATCTTCAATATTTGCACTACTTTGCCAATGATGGAAACATAAAAGATCTTTCAAACATCATAGTATTATACCATTTTGTTACAGTATTATCTTCAGAATATATTAACCTGTTAATATATTAATATATTAACCTGTTCTTCATTACTATATGAAATACCTGAGACTAAATAATTTTACAAAGGAAAGAGTGTCAAGATCGCCACACTGAGTGTCAGTCTTCCAAAGCCTGAACCCTTGAGAAACAAACCACATTAAAACTATAACAAGTGACAACTTTCTTTTCACTTAAATATTCTGCTTTTTTGAGGAATAGAAATATAGGCATCTTTTTTTTTTTTTTTTTTTTTTTTTTTTTAAAAGAAGAACAGATATTTTCTTCATGAGTTCCAAAAGAAAGTAAGATTGTAAAAGTTAATCATTTTTCCCTTTATACTCTATGGTCCTGGTAATAGGTAAGCTGTGGTATATTCTGAAGATAATACTGTAACAAAATGGTATAATACTATGATGTTTGAAAGATCTTTTATGTTTCCATCATTGGCAAAGTAGTGCAAATATTGAAGATCCTAGATATAAGAATCTAGTTTTCTCATACTTATAGTCTTATGTAGACAGCTTAAAAATTTAGGCTATCTATATACAATTACCATATAAACTAATCAGTTGATATGGTTAATTTGATTAAATGACATATTTATCTGATTATTTAACTGAATTAATTGTATAAACTAGCTTAAACTTCTCACATTTCACATGAGTAAAAGAGAATTGAGAGACAGCATGATTTTCTTGAGAGCATGAACAAATTATGTTGCTAATTTTTTACTGGAATTCAGTACTTCTGATTCTAAATCCAAGTTCTTCTTTCAATAAATTAGCTTACTTAATTTTACTACACTATTATTTAGTCAAATCCTCAGAAACACACATTCTAAGGTTTTAGAACATCCTCTGCTTGAACGTCTTTCAACAGGAGAAATATTAAGAAAAGATAGGCCCAGTATTATAAACAGGATTGCAAAGAGAAGTCCTAACCTGACAGAAAGATAAAATAATAAATGGAACCTTTTTCATCTCTAAACTCTCTAATTCCAAGAAAACACCCTAAAGCCTTTGCCGTGGGTAAAAATATTTGAAATGACAAATCTGGTTATAAATTCATCTTTATGTATGTTAGGAAGGATTACTTTAGTTAAGCATATTCTAAGCCTGTTTATACCAAGCATTACTCCTGATGTTCCAATAAGAGTGCCTATTTTTATTTTTGAAGTGACACTAACTTGAAAAGAAAGGAAAAAAGGGTATGTTTAAATTAGTTAAAGCTCATCTCTATGAAGCTATTTTGATAGTTAAAAAAGCAAGCTTCTGCTAAATTAAGATAGTCTCACTCTCACATTCTCTGAATATAAATAAAAAAATGAATGTGAAGCACAAAGATTGATTATCTAATCTGTAATTCTGTTTATTTCATACTGCAGCTATGCCCTAGGATTAAAAACAGAGACAACTAGTCACAGAGGGACTCTTTTAATATTGTTGTTTTCACATCTTCAAATGAGAGCAAATGGGGAAATCTTCTTATATAGCATGGTGCATACACCATGGAATTTTCACATGACAAAACCATGAACTAAAAAATGCTACAAAGATATTAATAACATTTTTAAGTGATTAGTCATAATATTTGTTCAACTAACAAACTTATATACGTTTGAGTCACGTGTTATTGATTCTATGATATGTGATGCTTCATTTTAAACATCTTTACTGGTTGTACAGTAATTATTTTCTAGGATGTATAATGCTTCAAAATAATTATTAATAACATTTCTTATACTCACAAAGTATTCAATATTATTAAATAGGAAACTGTGACTATAGTCTTAAAGAACATAAAACTATTTTTCATGACTTCAACCACATATGCACAGATATTCTGTAACTACAAAATTAACATTTCATAAACCACTTATGTTTTTTAGTTTCTGATTACTGCCATGATTCAAACCACTTACATTTTCTGTTGTAGATCATTCGCTTTTACATTCAATTACTACTTAGAATGTTCATAATTAACTTGAGATCTACCATCTATTTGCCACAGTATCATGTGTGTTAAGGTTTTAGAAAATTTGAGGCAAATATAGAGGAAATTACAGACTTTTGGTTATCATGTTTGACTATATTAAAAATCTATACAAGGTCTCATCCCAACAGAACTTTATGCATATTCCTAACAAATATTAGTTACAATTTAATTTTCAAATTTTTAGGAAATTCTCTTTTTTTTTTTAATAGCTATCATCCAGGAGACACAAACTAAAATTATAATAAGATAAAAATAGAAATTTAAGATTAGCATGAATGAAAAAAACACAGTCAGACCTCAAGGGTCAATGTGGTAAATAAAATTCTATACATTTTTAAAATAATTATTCTGTTATTCTTATTCTTGTGTTGGGTAATAGTTTTATTGTAGCAGTAATCCTTTAACATCTGTGCACTTTGGATCACCTTAAGCCAACTGGTTCCCCTCAAAACTGCTCATCTTTTGTTCTTACTATGTTCTGACTTGGGCCTTTAGCCATAAGACAGCAATGTGCTTTCTGAAGCCAGGATATCCTCTTCAAGAGAGTCAAACAACTTCAAATAATTGATGTGATAGTCTGGTACTCTGGTATTTTTCTCTTCAGTATCCAGTAAATCTACAGCTTATTCTGTAAGAAATGCTAATTAGACCCACTCTTACTATCTTCATGCACATTTTTCTTCCTTTTCTGTTTTATGAAGGTGAATTTGAAGTTTATAATATACAGTGTGTTGCTAAAATAGTTTTTACAATATTACATATAAATAAAACATATTTCCCACCATGGGAACCAATTCAAGCAGTGAATTTAATTGGCTCTCTTCTTTCCAGGACTGTGCTATGCATCCATACCGCAAACCTGAAACATGATTTCTAGGCCTTCTCTGAAAATCAGAAATCATTTCACTACTTGCTTCTTACTCCTTTTCTCCTACCAATCCTTACTGCATGTGTTAGTTATTTTTCTTCACTATAACAAATACCTGGGATAATCAACTTATAAAGAAAAAGATTTATTTTTGCTCATAGTTCTAGGTATTCTAGTCTATAAATCTCTAGTGGAGTTACAAGAAAAAAATGATAATCATTTGGTAGAAAAATTAGGAAATATCTGACTGAGTTGTAAAAACAAAATTTCACTTGCGTTGTAATAGATACAGGACACAAAACTTCAACGTGCCCATTAGGAAACATCACGCACAACCAAAGCAAAGACTTTTTATTACCAAAAGTAGAATTAGGGCTTGGCTTGTAGCTCAGTGGTAGAGTGCTTGCCTAGCATGTGTAAGGCAGTGGGTTTGATCCTCAGCACCACATAAAAATAAATAAATAAAATAAAGGTATTGTGCCCATCTACAACTTTAAAAAATATATTTTTAAAAGTATAATTATTGTTTTCAAAATTGTCAATGCTGTAAGTACAAAATAAAGCTTCATAGAAATGTTCCATAGAAGAGAGTAAATAGGGATCCTAGGTTAAGTCCTGTACCACAGGAAAAATAATACTGTGAAGACTATCATTAGGTCAATTTATAAAATTACAACACAGATGAAAGGTTAGAATGCATCAGTTTTAAGTTTACTTGTATGTAAGACAATATTCATATTTTAGGAAATAGACACTGAAGTATAGAGGTATAAAATGCTGTGACACTAACTTTCAAAATGTTCAGAAAGTGTACATATGTATACATACATACATGATTGTACATACTATGTATATACATGTTTTATATATCTATATATTATTAAGTAACACATTTATATATGCAGAAGGAAAAAGTGAGTTATTAGTGTACTCATCTATAAAGCAAATGGGGCAAATATCAAAAACAGGTGAATGTGGGCAGGATGTAAATATGTGAACATTCTAGGTACTATTCTTATTTTTGCTATTTTTCTTACAATTTGAAATAACTGCAAAATAAAACACTGGAGATATGAAAACTTCTCTAGAATGTAAAAAACTTCTACAATATACCATACAAGAAACCATGTGATGTAATATATATGTTGACCAACTTGATTTATTCATTCTACAATATAAACATATATCTTCCATAAATATATATTATTATTTGTCAATTAAAGATAAAGTTTTAAGAATCCCCAAACAGAAAGATAGAGTCAGCTATGGTAAGGGGTAGGGAAGACCTGAAGAAGGGAAGAGATTTGTGAAGTAGACAGAAACCTCTGAAGTGCCTAGTAGTCCAAAAGAGAAAAACTATTTGCATAAGCTGCAATCGGAACAGCAATTCCTACTGAGATTAGAGTATACACTTATGCCCAGAGAAGATTCTTTCTTTTTCACATTCCATAAACACTTAGGAGTTGAAATATCTTGTATTATAAGGAGACATATAAAAAATGACCTCATCTACTAGTGTCTATGTTGTTTGCACTACTATACACTAAATATAATAAGCGTAATTGGAATGTAACAATACGATGATCATCACTGTGGATAGAGTTAATATGTGCTTATCAGAAAGTTAGCAGATACAGAGACACTGCCATAATAAACAAGCCAAAAAGTGAGAAGGGACATTCAAAGTACATTATTGTGTTACTAGAACATCTGGTACTAACACTGTCAAGTTACATATGTTCTCAAATACTTATTTATGTAACAATCAAATGCTAAGCATTCCAGATGCACTTGTAAACTTTTTATGAACTGAAGTCATATGGACAAGCTCAGCTAAATATACTTCACAGAGGGAGGAGCGTGAGGAAACTATTAACTCTCAGAACTGAAGTTTGATTGTGGTCAGGCCTTCTGGAAGTATTATGGGCCTGGGATTGGTATGAGAGTTGAGCTGCTGGCTGATGTGAGATTCATTTTATTTTAGTAGGTAGAGTCATAAATATCTATCTAACCAATGGGTCGTGATTATGATTTGGCAGTTACCCTTTTTTGGACATTATTTACTCAGGAAAGAAAATGGTATAAGGGGAAAAATTAGAGCAAATGACACAATAAACTCATTAAGAGAAAGAGCATTTGATATTAAAGTGAAAAAATATTGTTCTCAATTATTCCTAGAGCTAGTACTGGTAGATTGATTGTGGCAATGCAGAAAATAGAAAAGATAGCACAAAAGAGGAGACATTTTGGTACCATAATTATCTAATATTACTCCTAATTAAAATTTGTTGTGTGAAAATCCCTCCCTAGATACAGATTCAGTAGAAATAGCCTTAAAGCCATTTCTAAAAAAAATAAAAAAGCATAAACAGGGAAACAAGTATTTCTATGCTCTACTTTTCTGTTTTACTAACAAGGAAGCAGATATATATATATTCTCCCCAAAGTTTACCTAATCATTGCTTTTAGTGCAATTTCTAAAGTATGAAATATTGCAAAATAGAACTAACTCACCATGGTCTTTTTCATGAACAGAAGATTTAGAGTGATTTATGACAACTTACAGTTAAAAGATCATATCTCTCTTGATATAACTGGCAGAATTCTGAAAGTGTACTTTAGAATTAACCAGATGTTTCAGAGATTTGTTGATCTTTAGTTGTATCTGTAATCTTTGGGATCCTTCTGCACGTACTTTTAAACACTCAGTAGCAGTTTACTTGGGCCAGCATTGTAATCACAAATCTTGGGCCTAGGAAAAAAACAAACAACCAACATTTTTTTTTGTTTGTTTGTTTTTTGGTTTTGTTCTGTTATAGTAACTTTAGCACAGCAGCTCTCAACCTAAGATGCACATTAAATCATTTGGGGGTTTGGGGAACTTTTATAAATTGCAAACCCAGTTCTGTCCCAGACTCAAACTCAGGCATCAATACTACTAGATTGTGCTGCCAAGGTTGAGAACATTGGTGAGAAAGAGCATGGGCATTTTTTATGGATTGTGGCATTAATTTCACAAAAAATGGCATTTTTGCAAAATAATTGAAGTACCAGGCACTTCCCATTGTGCTTTTTCACTGGGCTCTGGAAATTTGAGAGTTATAATTACAACAGTTCTGACTCTTCAAACTCCACCTCTTCTCAGATCTTGGAAGCAGCTTTAGCGCCCATAAATGACTATCTATGGCCAGGCATTCTTCTAGCCTTTTACCCTATGTTCCCGCCCCCCCCCACCATTTTCACAGAGGAAGGGTGGAGCAATACAAATTTACCACCCCCCCCCATTTTTTGAAATATTATTAAAAATGTCAACTTCTGCATTCAAAACTATATTGTACAATTGTGAATGTGAAGAGGGTAGGATATAGGTGGGAGCTTAAATCACAGGTAGAATAGGACATAATTAATAAGTTTTAGGAATGCCTATTAGAGCTATTTGAAACAATGTGACATATATATGCAAATTTTAGTGTGACAGTATTAACTAGTAGAATTCTGTTCAACTTTAAAAAGGACTGTAAGACCTGGTCTTCCTGGATCATTCCCATTAATTATCTACTGTCTCGGTATAATTATTCATACTGCCTTCTTTGACTCTTAGTGTTTAGGTCATAAATTATGCTAAAAGAGTTGGAGAGTTCTTTTGAGCTGAAAATTTGTCCAAAAGTAGAGACAAGATACATGAATTGCACATGGTATGTACTCAATAAATATTAACTGCTGTATGGTTATTATCATTGTTATTAATTCAGAATAGGCTTCTAAAGACAATCTACAAGTATGAGAAGAAAACAGAAATGCGTGCCCTTTATTTCATTTGTATCTTGTAAATTAAATTAGTTTTCTTTATATCTCCACAAATGGTTATGCAGCAGTCTTCTTACTCTTTTTTTTATATAATAAAAATAAAAATATAATTTGAGATTATTTTATGAAGATTTCTGTTTTCAAAATGTCAGAGCAATTTATATATGATAATAGTGTTTTAACCATTACCAAATTGATGCCCTTCCTATGATTTTTAAATCAAATTTAGTAATTTATGTTCAGTACTTTGGTACAAGAAAGTGAGATAGGGAGAGAGAGAGAGAGAGAGAGAGAGAGAGAGAGAGAGAGAGAGAGAGAGAGAGAGGGCGAGAGGGAGAAGGAGGAGTGGCATTTAGATCTGCTTTAAGTACAGCTATCTGAAATGTTATCTTGTTTTGACGTATTCCAGAAGGACAACTTGTAACAATGAGTAAATGCGTATAAGTTACAAGGAAGCATATTTTAGCTCAACATAAGGATTTTTAAAATAGAGTTGTCCAACAGAATGGATTGTTTCAGGAAATGATGAGCTCCTTTACTGAAGATATCCAAATTGAGACCGGATGAGCATATGCCAAGGAAACATTTCTGTACTGTGTGGGAGGTTAGCCAACAGAAGATGATGTCTTAGGTTCCTTCCAACATTAAATTTTATAATCTCATGACTATTTCCAACATGAATAACTACTTTAATGATAACAAATCTCAAGTTTGGTTAAGAACACACACACACACACACACACACACACACACACACACACAAAACCTAATTTTCCAACTGAAGAATAAGAAATTATTTACCAAATTATTTAATTGTACAAAACAAGAAGATAAGAATCTAGGCAGAAAGCCAATGAAGGGCTGAACAGGGGTTTTCACAGTCTCACAGTCCTATGGAGACAAAAACTGAAGTTTAGAAACTTCCAAGGGGGAGAAGTCCTGACTAAAACCCCCAGGATCTCAACTAAAAAATAAGAGATAAATAAGGGGCAGACTGAGCACTATAAATCTGTAACTGAGTTACTCTGCCAATACTCTGTTGTTTAACCAGATACATGAAAAGCAGTAACATTATCCAGAGGCAGTATAGTTTAACAAACATAATACTTAGCATTAATAAAAAAAAAAAGATACAACAGATATGACACAAAACAGGACAGGAAACAAAACAGATACATAGATGTCTCATTTGTTAGAGTTATCCAGTTGGATAAAAGTGGCTATGATTAATATATTAAAAAATGAGGGATATGGTAAATAATTTATAGATTCTAAAGATCTAAAATTTGTAAAAAAAAAAATGAAATACACAAATTCTGGAACTAAAGAAATATAATAATTGTAATTAAGAACTCAATAGATAGGCTAAGTAGAATATTAACATGAGGATAGTGTTCTGGAAGAAATACCAGAAAGTATTTGTGCTAAAATTTTGTGATTCAAAAGGTTGGATCATAATACTGAAAAGATTATAGCTGCAGTATTTCACTGGTACAAAGGCATGCCTAATTGGAGCCCAGAGAGTATACAAGAGAAGAAATAGGAAACAATCATAGAAATAAAATTAAAACATTTCCAAAGTGAAAAATAATAAAGCAAAGAAAACCACACCTGAGTACATCACAGGAATGCTGTTGAAAATTAAAGACAAAGGAAAAGAAAAATTAAAACTTGAAAACAGCTGAAGGGCAAAATATGTATTACCTTCTAAGGTATAGCAATAAGATGTATGGTTGACTTCTCAGTAGAAATAATAATAGACAATGGGATGATATTTTCAAGCCACCAAATTAAAAACTGTCTTTCTAGAATTTTATACCTAGCAAAAATGCTCTCTAAAAATGAATTAAAGATAAAGACATTTGCAAATAAACAAAATTCAAGTAAATTTTTTACCAGCATATACTCATTAAAATAAATACTAAAGTGAATTCTGTTAGCAAAGGAAAATAATTCCAAGCGGAAAGATAGAAATCTGGGAAGGAATGAAATATGACAAAAAGAGTAAAACTATGGGTAAATATAAACAATTATCAACTACCTAAAACAGTAATTATTATGTCTTCTGTGAATAAAATATGTGTGGGACTAGAATTATAGACAACAATAATAAAAGGATAGTGATATAAGTTAAACTATTCTAAGGTCCTAGTATCTGCCAAGAAGTGTCAATGTATGAAGTTATATTAGGTTGCAATAAGTCTTGGCATTATGCTGTATCCATTAAGTTATGTACTAAAACACAGTAAAATAATGTTTAATTGACAAACCAATGGGAGGGTAGAATAATAAAGGATTTCTAATCTAATTAACCTTAAATAATGTAAAGAAGGAAAAAAGGAACATTAAAGCAAGTGAGACAAACAAAAAATAGATAAGTATAAACAAATATATCAGTAATTGCATTGAAAGTATTTGTTACAATTAAAAGGTAAATGTTTTCATATTGGATTAAAATGCAACTGGATGCTACTTATAATAAATATTCCTTAAATGTAAGGAGGAATAAGATATACTATGGAAAAATTAACCAGTTTTCCTTTAATTTAAAATTTAAAGAGAAAACTGATATTGTATTATTAAAGTAGAACATGTGATACAAGCAAATCTAGTAGCACAATAACATAATTTTAAATTTGATTTCACAGACCCTCAATTATCTAAATAATTTGTAAAAAAAAAAAAAAAAAAAAAAAAAAAAAAAGAAGAAGAAGAAGAAGAAGAAAATAGAAATTGTGGAACTACAGAAAGAAAACCAGGCATGGTAGTATATACCTGTAACCCCAGTAAACTGGGAGGCTGAGACAGGAAGATCACAAGTTTGAAGCAAGCCTTAGCAACTAAGTCAGACCCAAAGCAACTTAGTAAGACTGTGTCTCAGTGGTAAAGTGCCTTTGGGTTTAGTCCCTGGTACCAAAAAAAAAAAAAAAAAAAAAAAAAAAAAGGATGTTTTAAAAATAAACCTTATTTAATTAGCATATAGAGAACACTACACACGAAGACACCAAGATAACGGAGTTATATATTCTTTGTAAGTACATATGAATCATTTGCCAGAACTGGTCATATGATGGGCTATAAGCCAAACCTGAAAAAATTTTAAGAGGCTAAAATTGTACATTTTTTGACCAACAATTAATTAAGCTAGAATTCAATGACAAAACAAAACAAAAAACAAAAATAGCTTGCTTCACATCCTAATCTAAGACTACAACAAAAAGATCTACCAGGATCCAAGATCATTTTAAACATTAAAACTGTACTATAAAATAAATTCATATTTATTTTCAACTACTAGCATGTCAAATAACTTTTTATAGATGAAATCATACATAGGCTTGTTTTTCTTCATTTTTTTAGACTACAAATCAAGTTGCCCCATTTTAATGTTGTCAATATACATACCTAAGATCACTAAGATTTATTTGTAGACTTGATTAATACAATAAAACTAAGTGGTCAACTTACTTCACATACTTGGTTGCCACAAAAGCAAGAAAACCTTAAGTAAGTCTACTAATGTTGACAAACCAACTATTTTGTCCATGCTATCTGGTGCCCATAGAGAAATACTCCTGAACATGCAAGATCTGGAGTGCTCTCACTCCAAAGAGATCCTGTATATTCAGAGTATTGGTCTCATCACCAGTCTTCATGTCACTCTGGTAAAAAGGGAAATCTATGAGAAAAGTACTTCTTCTAGCAACATGGCTTCTACATGCACCCTAAAAAAGAAATTTAACATAAAAGAGATAATGTTAAGTGAAAAGAAGAAAGGAAGGCAAGCAGGTAGTCAAGCTATGTATTGAATGTGGAAAGACTGTTCCCTCCAATCTTAAAGTTATTGTGATAAATGACACATAGTTTGGTTCCATAGCTTGGCTATTGTGAATTGAGCTGCTATAAACATTGATGAGGTTGCATGTCTTTCATATGCTGATTTTAAGTCCTTTGTGTATAGATTGAGGAGTGGGATAAGTGGATCAAATGGTGGTTCCACTCCAAGTTTTCTAAGGCATCTCCATACTGCTTCCCAGAGTGATTGCACCAATTTGAAGTCCCACCAACAATATGTGAGAGTACCTTTCTCCCCACATATTTGCCAACATTTATTGTGACTTGTATTCTTGATAATTGCCATTCTGACTAGAGTGAGATGGAATCACAGTGTAGTTTTAATTTGCATTTCTCTAATTGCTAGAAATGTTGAACACTTTTTCTCACATTTTTTTTAACCATTTGTATTTCTTCTTCTGTGAGGTGCTTGTTCAGTTACTTTGCTCATTTATTGATTGGGTTATTTGAACCAACCTAGGTGTCCTTGAACAAATGAATGGATATAGAGATATACAATGGAATGCTACTCAGCCATAAAGAAGAATGAAATTAGGCATTTGCTGGCAAATGGATGGAACTGGTGACTATCATGATAAGTGAAATAAGCCAGTCCCCCAAAACCAAAGACTGAATTTTCTCTCTGATATGTGGGTGCTAACCCACAAGAGTGCGTGGGGAGGGGAAGAATAAAAGTTCATTGGATTAGACAAAGGGGAATGAAGGCAAAAGGGGGGAAGGGAATAGGAAGGACAGTGGAATCAGTTGGACATAACTTTCCTTATATTTGAATATATGACCAGGGTAACTCTGCATCCTGTTCAACCACAAGAATAGGATCCCAATTAGAATAAGTTGTAATACATGTATGTATAATATGTCAAAATACATTCTACTATCATGTAAATCTAAAAAGAACAAATTTAAGAAAAGGTTATCATTGTGGTTCAAGGTGACAGATTGAACCTAGGTATTTCTTGTCCCTCCACAAATTAAAATGAAGTGAGAGTAGACAAACATACCTTTAGCAAAACTATAAGTTAGGGAAGTACTACCAGCATATAAGGAAAAGGAATTAATGGATGATATAAAACAAGAGTAGGAAAGACTGATAAAGAATTGCAACAAGGCTGAGAATCTGCAGACTCAACAAAGAAAAGATGTTAAGTGCAACAAATTCTTATACTTTTCCCCTCTGTGACATTTTACATGGGGTTATGTGACAATTAGTGTGTTCTTCCTTTCAGTTCACCAAAGAGACCTTTAGTTGCTTCTATTATTTAATCTAATTACTGATTATGTCCGATTCCTATCCTCCCTCTCTCTTCCTTCTCCCCATCCCCTCTTGTCCAATCTGGTGACCCTCCTAAAAGTGATGGACTTTGTAATATGATTTTAAAAGTGATGGACTTCTTAATTTGGCAGAAGAAATGTCTAGGCAGCATAGCATTCAGGCAGTGGCATGGACATTGCTAGCAGCTTTTAGCCAAATTTATTGTAATAGGAGCAGAAAGCAGAGCAGAAAGATTTGAAAAACTTGGACTGAGACCTGAAATTGTGAGCCATCAAATAAACTTTTCCTCCTATAAAGTTATTCTGGTTAGGTCTTTTAGTTACAGCAGTGAAAAAGCTGCCTAAAACACTTTCCATTTGGGTGGGGACACTTGCTTATTTTTCCATGCCCATAGTCAGGGAATTTCTAACCAGTAAAGTCTGTTCATACTCTGCTAGTGGGATTGCAAATTGTGTAACCACTTTGGAAAGCAGTATGGAGATTCTTCAGAAAACTTGGAATGGAACCACCATTTGACACAGTTATCCCATTCCTAGGTTTATATCCAAATAACTTAAAATCACCATACTACAGTGATGCAGCTATAAACATCAACTATAAACAATAATGCAGCCACATCAATGTTTATAGCAGCTCAATTCACAATAGCTAAATTATGGAACCAACCTAGGTACCCGTCAACAAATAAATCTATGAAGAAATTGTAATATATACACAATGCAATATTACTCAGCCTTACAGATAATGAAATTATAGCATTTTCCAGAATTGGATGGAACTGGAGACTATTAAGCAAAATAAGCCAATCCCAAAGAACCAAAGTCTGAAAGTTTTCTCTTATATGCGGATACTAATTCACAATAATGGGAGAGTGTGGCTAGGAAATAATAGAGGTATTTTGGATTAGACAGAGAGGAGTGAAGGGAGGGGGTCTGGGGGTAGGAATGATAGTAAAATGAATCAGACATAACCACTCTATATGCATATATGATTACATGACCTGTGTCATTCTGTATCATCTACAACCAGAGAATGAGAATTTATACTGTTATATATTTTTTGTCATTTCAATGGAAGTTTGGTAGACAGGAAATATAAAAACAGTCAAAATGTTCAGTGAGATCTCTTGAACAAATATATAAATTTCTCTGTCACTTCATTTGCATTATCTGAGCAATTAAACAAATGAAATACATTGGGACTTTATACTTTACTAAGATGAGAGCTATCTGTCTTAATTCCAATTCTATACTCCATTGATGATTTAGAAAATTCATCCAGCATCTCCTTTTCTAATCATGCTTAAGTCTACTAACTACTCCCCTCTCACCCACATACCTACTTCTCCTTTCTTTTGCATTTCTTTCTCTCTTGGGCTTTGTCCTTTCTACTACTATGGAAGATAAGTCTTTTCTATTCTAAAGCAGTTTCCTCCATTTTACCTCCTCCTATCCTTTAGAGATAACTTTCACAGAAAAATAGTATTTTCTCATTAGTGAATCATTTTTTGTTTATTTACTTATGATGGGCCTTCAGTTGTTTTATAGGAGACCTATTTCTTGAGACCTATTTTTTTTCTGTAAGCTTGTCAAGAAAATTTTTCTCTTTCTTTCATCTTTCTATTATAATGTTCTGTATCAAAATTACATGAATGTTTCTAAAAATCTTCCTATAAAATTGACAGCACTATGAAGCTACTGGAATTTTCTTTAAGTATTTTCTATTGTACAATCAAAACCATGTTCTTTTCTTCCTTCCTTTTTCACCTTGAAGTTTATTTCAAAATAATTAGAAAATGCAGTTAAATATTGGTAAATTTCCTTATTTAAATAAGTCTCATGTAAGCAAAACAGCACAACCTCCAGTGTTCAGTTGTTTGAGATTATGTTTAAAACCATGATTTTTGTTTGTTTGGTTTTTGCTTTTTTTATTTTTTTTTTTTTTGGTACTGGGAATTGAACTCAGGGGTACTCGATCACTGAGCCACATCTCCAGCTCTATTTTTTGTATTTTAGTTAGAGACAGGGTCTCACTGAGTTGTTTAGCACCCTGCTTTTGTTGAGGCTGGCTTTGAACCTTCAATCCTCCTGCCTCAGCCTCCTGAGCTGCTGGGATTACAGGCCTGTGCCACCTCATCTGGTTTGAAACTGTGTTTTTTAAAGATAAAAGAAAACATGGCCAAATTAGACCATTTAAAAGTAAGTATAGACTGGAAGTATAGAGGAGAGATGAAGAACAAGGGAAAGAGTCTACTAGACCCATGAAGATTCTTTCCCTCATTGCCAAAACCTTTCCAATATTAACTTTTCTATCCTTATCCCAAAGAATCCCTTCATTCCTCTCATTGTCCTTTCCTTATCACTACATTTCTCTTTTTCCTTGGGGATGTAGAATGTCACCTGATAGCATTCAAAAATAGTTCTGGGTGATGAGTTTTAATATAAATAATCATGTCTTTTTAAATTAAGGATAATTTTTTTCTATTTTCAAAAATTATCTTTTCACCACTACCTATTTATTCGACTTTTTTTTAGAAGTAGGTTGTCCTAGAATTTTCTTTCATAGTTTCAATTTTTCTCCCATATTATCCAAACAGTTGTATTTTGGGACGTATCCTAGATTGATATGAAGTTACCAGAGGTCATCAACTTATTCATTTATTTTAAATTATATTATGTGACTCTGAACATTATGTCAGTCTCAGGTTATATCTAGTTGATTGCTGGAATATCATCAGAATCTGAAAACTCCAAATTTATCAATGTCTTTGAAACACCTGGATTTTCACTAAATTTTAAAAATTTTATTCAAATATTATTTAAACAAGTGGAAGAACAAAAGAAAATGCTCATTGATGAGTTTGAGAAGGATTTTTAAATTCTCTTTTTAAAAATCTCATATTGTAGAAACATTAAGTAATTAAATTGAGTTTTAAAAAGTTGAAGTTAAGTTCTAAATATTGCATACAAAAAATCTATTTAAAGATGATGTTTTGAAGGTATAAGAGGCTTTAGACATGGCATTTCCCCATGAATGCCTTTGAATCGATGTTCTTATGGACAATTTTGACTTTATGTCTGGCTTTAAACATTTTTTTGGTTTTGTTTCAAAGAACATATTTGTGGGACTACAGCCAAGAGAATGTTCCACTTAGGGAAGGAGGGGAAACATTTTGTTTTCTTTTTTATTTTTTCCCTAGGGATATTTTTGTTTAGCTTGAACACAGGATGCCATCTAACTTCCAAATCTGAACAGCAGAGGTGACTTTGTCAAGTATCACTTTGCTCTCGAAGTTAGTAGCTTTCCAAAACAGTACAGCTGCCAACTGATCTCTTTAGTTATTGTCACTTTGGATGTTGAAATAAAAAGCCTATTGTTCACCTTAAGCTGTATCACTTTATCTATATGCATTGTGTACCCAAGGTAAATTTATTTATGAGTAAGGATTAATTTGCTATCAAATTGCTTTCACAATATTGGGGAATTACTTTCCCAGTTACTAATAAACTAAACATAGCATCAAAATGCACCAGCATTTAACTTTGGGTTAGGCAGAGGGGAGTAAAGAAGGGGAGGGGGGTCTGGGCATGGGAAAGATGGTGGAATGAGACGGACATTATTACATATACATATGTACATATACATATGTATGTGTATAAATGCATAAATGGTGTGACTCTGTATTGTGTACAACCAGAGAAATGGAAAGTTGTGCTCCATTTGTGTGAAATGAGTTGAAATGCTTTCTGCTGTCATGTATAATTAATTAGAACAACAACAATAACAACAAAAAAATCCACCAGCATTTGCTGAATGTCAGTACTTATTGCTATCAACGTTCCATTTAAGATAATTGTACAGAATATGACAAATTTCTATACTTCAATTTCATACTTAAAATTTCATATCAAAGTACTTCCATTCTTACAAAATCCTTCAATAACAGATTATAATGTATGCACACTGCTGACCTGTGGAGTAGACATATTGCATAGAATTAAAACATAGGCATTACAGTCATAACTAGTTACGTAAATTTGCTTAGTTAATTTCTAAGTGCCTCAGTTTCATCATTTGTAAAATGGGGATGATAATAACATATAACTCATAGGATTGTTGTAAGGATAAATGAGTAAATAGAATACCAGGCACAAAATAAACATCACATAAATTTAGCTAAATCCTCACCCTTTAGAGTGGGGAGGTGACAGTAAAGATATAAATGTTTCCTACAAAGTTATAAGGCATCTTTCAAAAGAAATAAAAATTGTTAATTATAGAAATAAGAGAAAAGGGAGGGGAAAATAGACCATTATTTTTTTCTTAAACTCAAGAAAAATATAACAGAATAAAATAAAGGGCATCAGTTACTAAAATATAAAATTGCTCCTTCCTCCTACTGTGTATTTTAATTTTGTTGCTTTTATTATTCTCAATCCTTTCTAGCATTTACCTCTAAGACTAGATATTTCTTCTCTCCCTCTCTCTCAATGCTGAGCATATACACTCAGTTTTATGAAGTTGAAGAATCTTCAAACTCAAAAAAGAAATGAAGGGCATTAAATGCAACACCTGTAATTTTCTCATTTCTTTGTGATTAAATAAAAATTTCTTAACTCAATCACTTGGCTTAGTTAGCAGGTATTTAGACCTGTTTTCCCTCCTATTCATCCCAAGTGCTAAGATTTTGTTATATTTAAATTTATATTTAATTTTCAAAATGGCCAGTTTTTGTCAAACAGATCTATCCTCCTTAATTCATCTGGTACTAATTATAATACTTAGTTTTCTTTTGTTACGCATTTTGTTTGTTGAGTTTGGTGATTCTCTTCCCTACCTGTATTGGTTTTACTCAAAGTTTGATGATTGTTGATTGCTAGTTTTTATTTATGATTAAGCATCTAGGTTTCTGATTATTGCTAGCTACAATGTATATCCTCAGTTATAGTGACAATCTTCTCTCCTGGGTCTGGGTGAAGGATCTGATTATATGAGCTTTGGTCATGCTGCCAGGTCAGTTCTTGTAGATCACTTATCTTTTGAATTTAAGCCCACATCTCTGGTTCCAAATCTCCCTCCAGGAATCTGTCCATGGGAGTTAGATTCACATACTTACAGTTTGGCCTGGGTTTAGATGGCAAATTCAGCTGCTTTGAGAGCAAGAACCTGATGGAATTGTTCTACCATTTATAATAAAATAACAAGTCAGACAGATCCTATCCTTCCCAGTTTACTACTGCCTTTAATCTTGGGTTGAAAAATTTCATACTATTTTGCTTTGTGTATTTCTTCAAAAAACCTCCAAAATTAAATAAGGAATTTAGCAAAAGTTAAATAAGGAATTTAGCATTGGTATATGAAAGATATATCAAATTCATGAATTAGAAGTTTTAGTATTACATAAATCTCAATTGTACCTCAATTAGTTTGTATGTTTAATGTATTTCTCACTTGAGAAATTTTGTTGAAGGGTGTTGCAATTGATACACTAATTTTAAAGTTTTCATCAAATGCAAAAGATTAAAAAGAACCAATATAACTTTTAGGAAGAAAGCCGGACAGCTTATTCTACTATCAAGACTGACTTACAAACTATTAAGATTCATATATTGTGGTATTAGAACAATGATAGACAAATCTACCAACAGAATAGATCAATGAGTTTGGAAATAAGGCTACAGTTTTATAAATACTTAATTTATGAGAAATGTAACTGTAGAACTCTGGAGAAAGAATTATCCTTTCAATCTTTAAATCAATTGTGCTGTTTCAATTGTATATCCATTTGGAAACCATAAAATCTGAACCTTAATTCATTCTGTACACAAAAAATCAACTCTGAGGGTGGGAGTCTGTAGATCTAAATGGGAAACATAGACAATAAACTTTCCAGTAAATGTGATAACATTTCTTCATAGTTTTGGGCTTATAAATGTTTTCTTAAACAGAACACTGAAAGCACTAACCATAAGGAAAAAGTGATAAATTATACTATAATAAAGTAAAAAAATTCTGCTCATGAAAGATACCATTAAGTGAAAAGACAAGCAACAAAATGGGCAAAGATATGTATAGCACATGTTTGAAAAAGATCTCATATCTAGTACATATAAAGAATTTTTATATATGAATAAAAGGGTCATAAAATAGACACATAGGCACTTTACAAAAAAGATATCAAAATAACTGATGAACATATAGGAAGATATTCAATCTTATTAGTAATTATAGAATTACAAATTAAAATAAAAATGAAATACCAAAACATACCTAGAATAGACAAAATTTTAAAAAATCAAAACACCACCAAGTATTGGCAAGAATATAGAACTAAAATAAGACTCTGCTATTGGAAGTGGAAATTGCAATATTACTTAAGAAAATTGTAAGTATCTTCTAAAGTTGAACATACATAGACTTACACTACTTTTCACCTTTACTTTTTTATTACCTTTCCGTAAGATTTAATTTTTTCCCATCAATACATGAAAGTGTGAAAAAACATTAAGTTTTAGGCATTTAGTTCAGATATTTACTAGCTTAAACATTTCATCATTGTTCTTAAAAACAACCAAATAAAGTTGATTTCTATTTGTCAAATATAAAATATAACCACCTATTAAATTTAAGTCATCTTTGAAAATCATGTACATGGAAATATTAAGTTATAATTTCTAAATCAATTTTTTAAAATTTCTTTTGAAAATATCAAATTGATCTTGTGACAATTTTTTTAATGTAGAATTCAATAAATATTTATTGAGGACCTTCCTCCCTATTTCTTACCTACTCTACTGCAGTGATCTACATGGCTGAACCCAAGGTGCTGGAGAGGGGCTTTCAGGGATTAAGAAAGACAAACACAGATATGAAGATAGGCTGGGATCAGGTGGGACACTGCTCTCTGATGGGGGAACAGAGTCTAAAGAGTTGGCCCAGCAAGTTTATTTATATAGGGTCTCATAATCAAGAAGTAAAGGACTATAGAGGCATGGTTCTTTGTGCAATAGAAAGTTACAGAGCTAGAATCATTCTTGTAGCCATTTTACTGTTACTCAGGAAGCCCATTGTCTAAAGTTACTGTTAAGCTGGTGAACTCAGAAGTAGCAGCACAGGTGAAACATTGTAGTTACCTTGATATGTTCAGAATCCTCTATCCCTAGGCACTGGCAGCTGAACTCAAAGCTATAAGCTAAAAAATTCTATGGCAAGCACAGAATTCTCCCTTTTAACCATGGTCACCATCAACTGGGCAGTTTTCAATCAGCAACTTCCTACCGAGAAATTCCTAGGAGTGGTGTCACCTCTGTCCAGGGATCAGTTCAAAGCAATGATTTATTCACCAATCTAGATACTCCACCAAGGACTTATAGTCTAGCTGAGAATCATAGAGAACAAGCAAAGCTATAGACATAAACATATCTCATGCTAGATACAGATGAGTATTAAAGAGATATTTAAGACAAGAAGCAGTAAAGGAAGTACCAGAGTGAATGTAAGGTATTCATAGATAGACAGGGAAGACCTCACTGAGATAGTGACTTATCCCTAAAGGTGATGAAAGAATGAGCTATGCCCATACTTTGAAGAAGAACATTCCAGGTTGACTGAACTGCAAGTACAAAGACCCTATATAATATTAGAAACTTCAACATAAGAAAGTTGCCTTTAGATTTAATCATTCAAATCCTGTCTTCTGGTTCAGTGGTAGAGAACCTGTCTAGCATGCCTGAGGCCCTCAGTTAATTCCCTAGTAACACACACACACACACACACACACACACACACACACACAAAATCATGCACTCTGGAACCTATATTGGGTACATATTTACTTTATGCTATAATTCCAGATGTGGCAAGCTTTTGCAGCGTTACAGATTTTAGTTCTTACTTAGCAGTTAAAATTTTGGTGGTGAAAATTTCTTAAAATTGACTTTCTAAAATCAAATATAATTTTTATACCTAAAAGTAATAACTGATATCTCTAGAGAAGATTCTTTAAATAATGTTGAGAGTCTCAAGTGAAAGTCAAGGTTCTAGTTCCATTTCTGCTACTCACTTGCTATAAGATATTGATCTCTAACTTCTTCAGGCTTCAGTTTTCTCATCTAGGAAATAAGCTAGGTGGGGTGATTCAGGGATTTTTTTTAAATATTTGTTTGTTTGCTTTAGTTGTACACAATGTGTTTATTTGTACATGGTGCTGAGGATCTAACCTGGGCCACGCACATGCTAGGCGAGCGCTCTACCGCTGAGCCACAATCCCAGCCCAGGGATCTTAATTTCATGCTTTGTTAGATGAACAGAGTACTTTGAATAGCTTTAGACTGAGCATGCATTCTCTAGTATCTCTTTACTTTGTCACATCAAAATTTATCACCTTATACCTGGCCCATTTCACTCCTTAGTTATCTGCCCAACTCCTGGCCAAATGATTCTTGTGGCTTTCCCAGGTATAGCAGCATGATGTCACATCGGGGTAGAAATATACCTGGGATGCAAGTGCCTACCTTTTATGAGGCTTTCAGAGGTAAGATGCTGGGAGAGTTCACAGAATAAAAGTACAATTACAAACAGCTCATAGAGTTGATTTTTCTTACAAAAATACTCCATCTTAATCATTAAACACAAATTTGAAACATACATCATAAGCTCTTTGAAGGTACCTACTCCTTAGGTGTCTTTGTATTTCAATGGCACAATATAATACAATGGCAACATATAATACAGGCTTAGTACGTGCTTATAGGGTCAATTTATGTTAATTTTTGCCTCTTCTGTCAATATTTTTAGGTCATATAATTATACTCTTTCTTGCTTCTAGTCCTTAAAATGCTATTTATTGTCCCTGATAATTCCTTGTCTGACAAGCACCATTGTTGCTGCCTGAAGCGATTGCTGCTTGGAGCAACGACACCGCGGGAATAAGTTCAGAGGCAGACTGGAAACGAACAGACTGGTCCTTGTAAAGTTTTCCATGCCTTTAAGGCAGCTGCATATATCTGAGCATATACACCTGGGACATAATATTTTTGAGCCTGTGAGTCTGCGACCTGCCCCTCTCCTGTGAGCATTTCTATATTATGGTCTCCAAACCCTGCAGCTGGTTTCTTTTAGCTGTTTCTATACAAAGTTCTTGAAATTGCGATCGCCAAACCAAGTATTGTCCCCCACTTAATGCTGCTTTACACAGACTTTTCCATTCTGAGGGGGTTAAGCTAAAGGTGTTAAGTGACTCCAGCATACTCAACGTGAAAGGAGCTTGGGGTCCATATGTCATTACTGCCTCTTTGAGATTTTTTTATTGTTTTGAAATCTACTGACTGGTGGACCCTCTGTCCATTTTCATTTTCAAATACTGGCAGTTCCCAATGTATCTGTGAGTTACCCTCGAGAGTGCATAAGCGCTCAGAAAGACTTTTTATTTCTGTTTCTAGGGTATGCAAACACCTAGTAATACCCTTCATATTTTCTGTAATGGATTCCACCCATGGGGGAGTAGAGGACACAAGTGGTTCCTCTACTTGACGGTCCTTTTTCTTTTTTAATTTATTTTTATTCTTTTTACTGGAGACTGTGCTCCCAGAATCACCTTTTGATTCCTCTTCACTACTATCACTTTTACTGGTATCCTAAATTTCAGCTTCTAAGGAGAGAACATATTCTTCGGCTAATTTCAATACGTTTCTGATGGTTTTTGCAGCTCTTACTTTTGAATTTACACCGCTACTCTTCTCACCAGTATTAACTGACTCAGAGGCTATGCTTTCTTGATCACTTTCCTCACCATCCACTGAGTCTGCGATATCGAAAAACTCATCCATTGCTTTTATTATCTGGCTTTTTGTTATTTTCGCTCCCATTTTCTGTTCTTACCTGCCAGCTGAATTCCCTGTTCGGGCCACCACTTGTTGCTGCCTGAAGCGATTGCTGCTTGGAGTAACGACACCGCGGGAATAAGTTCAGAGGCAGACTGGAAACAAACAGGCTCTTTATTCTGCTAGCTTCTCTCTCCGGCTCCAACCACAACTCCAACACCATCCACACTCCTACAACCACCACCACAAAATGGCACCGACCCGATCCGCAATGTCCCGGGCTAAGTCTCGCAAGATCATGCAAATGGCGCCGACCCGATCTGCAATGTCCCAGGCCAAGTCCCACGAGACCACGGAAGGTGGCAATGACTGAATATTCCTATGGCTCACAGCCAACCATAGTCCCAGCCATCTCCTTAATTAGGGCTCCTACATATCATATTTTTTTTTTTATTTCTCCCATCTTTACCTGGCAAATATCTATACACCCAGACTACAAAAATCGAATGTAAGCGCATCTCTTTTTTGCTCTGTATCTGTCTCTACCTCTCTATCTTATTTACATAGGATAATTGTGTACATTTCCTCACCAGACTTTAAGACATGTAAGTATAAAAAAAAAAAGTGTATTTGATTATCCTTAGGAAAGTTAGCTTCTAGCACAGTACTTGACATAGTAGACACTAAAAATATACAGCAAAATTAATGTTTTGGAAAGAAGACATGCTAGAATGTGAATGGCCAAAAGAAGAAAAGGGTTGAGAAAAACGTAATACAAAGAAACAGAAACTTAAATTTATTTATTAAGAAAAATAATTTGAAATTAAATCTTAAAAAGTCATTTAAAACAAGTGTGACAAAATGATTGCTAAAAAAGTTAAGCTGAAGAATCCTTATAGGTTACAATTCTTAATACTAAGATTTATTTCCTATAAATTGTTCCAAATAGGAAGGAAAATAATGTCATAAGTCCAAGAAAGGATACCTCCTTAGGGGTCAGTAAAAGATATTATAAAACAAAAACTAATGATTATTGAGGAGTAATGAAGCAGGGTAAACAATAGTCTCGGATGATGGCAACATACATTAGCTTTTGCTAACACTCTGAACACATTGATTTCTAAGATTATAGTACAAAAATGCTATCTGGTAATATTTGTTTTTGTATAGAATGCAAGGAAATAGAGTTGAAAATTATGAGAGAAGCATCCACTTTCAAGAAATTAATATAAGGCCATAAACTATTTGCATTAATAAGCAACTTAATATTACTTAGGCTCAGTTGTGAAATTCTAAATTCCTAAATTTCTAGGTTTCTAAATTCCTCTGACAAAATGTATCTTCCTTGGAGATTATTAAATCAATTAACCTTGCAAAAGGAAGGTTAAAAGGACTGTGTGTACTACATTCTCACAGCATGCAAGAGAACAGGCAGAAGCCGGAGTGAACTGCTGGAAGGGTTCAAGGCAAACTTTGTATAAGCAGATGATCAGCTCCATTCTTGCTAAAATTTGGCAAAGAAACACATTGTGCTTTCTTCAGATGACAGCATCGTAATTCATTTAACTCTCTCCTACCTTTTCACAGAAAGGCCAAAGCCCCACAGGAAATGTGAGCACTGACATTTTCTACCAGGATCAAAAACTCTCTATTTTGCCAGAAATTGAAAACAATATAGCTAAAACAGTAAATACACGGTAATATTTTGAAAGAAATAGGCTGCTGGACTGGTCAGTGACACAATCCATCATTTCTATTTTAACTTCTGATAGATAAAAAGTTAAAAAAAATATGTTTGGGTTGGCAGACTTCCATACAAATATAATGAAAACCAAATAAATGTTAAAGAATCCCTTTGCATTAATTTACAGATTATGTCCCAAAGATTTATGCTATACACTGTGCCTTTAATGGCACATTTGATTATACATTTCTAGCTGATTTCCAGGCAGTTAAAAGCTAGCTTAAGGACCATCTAGAAGGCATGATTTCTTTGCTTCTTTATCATTCTCTATTCAGTCATGAACTCAGCTGCACAAGCCAAATGTAAAGATTTTATGGGTCAATCTATCATGTGAATTCGTGTACAAGAATACAAGCTTACTCATGCAGACACTAGAGGTGATTTCCATTTTTATGAATGAAAAAGAACCCTGCAAAAACATTCTTTATTTAAAGTTTTAAATGAAGAAAGATGCAAAACAAAATGGGAGCATTTTATTTTATATGTCAATATCTTGTAAGAGGAGCAAAGTAAGGAATCTAGCTCACATGATTCCCAAGACAGCAGTATCTCCTTTGCATTAAGTACATAAATGAGATTTATGGCCACTGACCTAATCTCGGATGCCAAAATGTACAGCAGGAACAGCTTTCTGGAAAACTTAATTTAAAATTATGGTGTTAACAAAAGCACTTTAGGAAGCAGACAACCTACCCAGAACACATACACATATGCATCTAAGAGACCTGGCTGTAGAAAGGCACCAGGGTTATTTGAATATGGCTATAGAATATATTTCAGAGATAAATTCACAAGTCTTATATTTTATCCCTACAACATTAATGTTTTTCAATTTCAAAAAAATGCATATCATCAGTCAACTTTAGTTATTAAAGATCATTTAATATCAAATATTCATAGGTTCAGGTTTGGGGAGGATAAAGAAACTAAGTAAGCCAGTCTACTCACTTTCTGTGTTTTTTTAAAGTAATTTTCCTCCTCACTAAATATTAACTAAATTACCATCTTAGGGAGAAGAAAAGGCTTGAGCAGCTACACATAATATACTTTCTTCACTGATTGAGAGAAATGGGCTATGATACTGATAATCTACAGGTAACCACTAGGAGATTTTCCTGAACACACTAGTTTCTGATCTTGAAAAAGACCAAACAACAACAACAATAACAACAACAAAAACCAACCCAGTAAGTGAACACTGTAATAACAGATGTCAAATCTACACTTTCCTAATATATCCTAATATAACCCATAAAACAGAATTCTTGGGGGAAAAATAACATCTTGAAGAATGAAATGTCATGTTAAATATGTTACATTTCTTATCACTGGGTACTAACAAGTGACCTATGCACACTTAGAGAGAAGGTACATATAAAGTCACCAATATTTCTCAAATGATTTAAAAAATTTTATTTTTAAATATGGATTTGAGCCATATGTGGTGATATGTGCCTATAAACCCAGCTAATTGGGAGACTAGCAAGTTCAAGGTCAGCCTTGTCAATTTAGAAAGAATTTGTCTAAAAATAAAATAGTAAAAGGGCTCAGTGGTTGAGTGCCACTGGGTTCAATCCCCAGTACCCACCCCCGTGATACATATTTATAGAAATGACATGAACATTTCAAGTATACATAAATCTATCATCTCTCTGAAACAGATAACTCATGCTACTATGTAATATGTATAGAGAACTAAATTTTTTTAGAGTGCATTGAAAATTTGAAATTAAAATGTACTATCCAAAAATAAATAAATAAATGGGTTCCATAAATTATTAGAAGATCCAACTTTAAATTTCTATTACAATTCAGATTGTCCAAAAGGAGCCTAGAACTAGAAGTTGGAGGTAGATAATTTATTTGAGAGATGAATCCCAGGAAGTAGATGGAGGGAGCATAAGAAGTGAGACATATGAATTGAGATGGAGAAGAAAAAGCCTATAATGAAGCTATTGAGTTGGTTTTTGGAAAACTTAATTTAAAAATTATGATGTTAACAAAAGCATTTTAGGAAGCAGATGAACACATAACTAGAACACATACACACATGCGTCTGGGAAACCAAGGATTATCCAGGGAACTCTAGTATGTGACTCAAAATTGCTCATCTGAAGCACATTAGACTGGTACATGCATTCACAAAATCTTGCCCTGTCTCTCAGTATTTGAAGCTTGCTGCAGATGGCAGTGACCCCCTCATTCTTTCAGGTTTCACTGACAAGAAATAAGTAAACTCCTTTGGCTTCAGAAAAGGGCCTAAGGCAGAGGAATAAAGAAGCACACAGCCAGAATCTATGGTAGAATATCTATTGTCCGTGTGCCCAGATCTACTTGGCACCACTGTAACTGGGATGAGAGCTGGGAAAACAGCATGTGATATGGATATAAAACCCTGTGACTTAACATGCCAGGTCACCTATAACAACTTTGATTATGCTACTTTGAATCAGCTTCCAAGATGGGATTGGTAAGACTCTTCATAAATCTAATGTTTGTGTGTACAATAATACATTATTATTTTTATTTTTTGGAAAAATCTGAAAAAATAATTCATATGTCCATATCATCAATCTGGACTCTCTTCCAACTAGCATATATTTGACATGTGAATATACATGGGTTTTCAGAAGAAATTGATGCTAAAAAATGAGGCCAAATGATAAAGTGAATTTACAATAAAAAGGAAAGGAGTCAATGACAGTAAAAAAGGAAGAATAAGTATAACAACCAATTTTCACATGTGTCTGAAGTATAAAATCACTTAAATGGAAAATAATTTGATCAGCTGTATTCTTCTCTTATCTCAATAACAATCTGTTTTGGATTAATTTCATATTTTTAGCATCATGAAAACACTATCTTAATTGTACTTTAAAAAGTCCATGTATCATACTGGCTAAAATTACTTAGGCCTTAGGGGTCAGATGCTTATGTAAGAATTCTCACTCTAAAATTTACCAGGGGTACAAAATGGTGACAATAACAGTACTTAATAATATATTCAATAATTTTCAATTTAAGATTAAGGCATGTATGCAGCTTTCAGAAAGGTGTCTATTTTATAATAAATAGTATCATTAGTGATGATGACTATTACATTAGGAGGTAAAAGTCATAACAACACATTTGTAATTATATGTGCATTCACATACAATTACACTACAAAGGAATAAATAAGAAAAGAGAAGAATATAAGGAATATAACTGAATAAACTATTCACTCACTCTTATATAGAAAGGGAGTCAGTGATTACCAGATGGAAGGTGAAGTTTCACTTCCTTTAGTAGAGTAAGAATATCATCCTCATTATAGTTCACTTCACATGGGCAATTATCCACAAACATCTTGTCTCAGGATGCCAAGTGCTAAGACTAAAGATCAGTGAGAGAATAGGAAATAATGATTCAGGAAACCAAAAAAAAAAAAAAAAAAAAGTCTGATAGTTAAGTGCAATTTACCTTTACTCAAAGCAATACATAAAGTGAGCAGTCGATCAATTGATAGATAGTAACATATTTAACAAAACAAGTTGATATCATTGTTACAAATGGTCAATGACAAATGTAAAAGTCACAGAAAGTATACTGTAATCATATGCATACTTGGTACATTGCAATTACACAAAGGAGCAAAAGCATGTGATAATAGCATAGAGCTATGAATTACTAAAAGGGAAAATATTATATAGTTATTAGAGAGAAAAAACAAATTTAAAAATCATATATTAAAAAACTAGTAGAAAAAAAGTTGATCACCATTAAAAAGTCACAGGCTAGTATCAATAATAAATGAGTTCAATTACACAACTTAATTAACAAACAAATTCATGACATTGTTCAAAATAGAGCACAGTAATATAAATAAAGAAACCTAAAGCATACTGTAATAAAACTAAATTTACATTAAATCTGAGTAAATTTGTTATTGCAAATTGGTACAAATTGATCTAAAACACTGTGGAGGCATAATGGGCATCAAAGAGGCAGGAGATAGCTATTTGAAATCCTTCAGACTCCTCTAATTTTGTATTTAAAAGTGAAATAGGAGGGGCTGGGGTCGTGGCTCAATGGTAGAGCTGTTGCCCATACTTGTGAGGTACTGGGTTTGATCCTTAGCACCACATTAAATAAATAAATAAATAAAGTTTAAAAAGGTAAAGCAGGAAAGCATACTTATGTGAGATTTTGTTAATTTCAGTTCTAAAAGAAACTTCTTTTTAAAGATTTAAAGCTATCTAAAGTTACCTTAAAGAAATACTTCCATCAATTAATTCTAACAGGCTCTTGAATTTCTAACAATGTTTAGTTTAAAATGGATAGATAGACTAAAATATATCTTGAAAGTAAATTTGTATATTAAAATAGCAAAATAAAAAATATTTTGTCCAGTGTTTCAAAGTAGTTTCTTAATGGATTTTAAACTGGAATTTCATATAAAAACAGTATTCTTCTTATATGAGTTTTCACAATGTGAACTTAAGAAAAAATCTCAAATGTTTTCCTGTAAAACTAGCCAATAAATTTAAGATTATAGAAAAGTCAAGATGATTAATTCACATTCATCAGCAAACTTTAAATGGAAGCAATTCGTGGGTTACTTGTGTTCCTTCCTTCAAATACAATCAAATGAGAACTAAATTCAGTCTAGAATTCCTGTCTTCAAGCTTTATAAACTTCCAACTCAAGGATAATCTTTTTTATCTATACTTTTGCCTACTACTTCTTCCTCTTACCATGATTACATAAAAGCAAATCCCAGATTTCATAGTGTTTCATCTGTCTATATTTCAATAAAGATAGGGAACTCTATTTTTATTTTTTAAAAATATTTTTAGTTAATAGATGGACATAATACCTTTACTTTATTTTATTTATTTATTTATTTATTGGTACCAGGGATTGAACTCAGGGGCACTCGACCACTGGGCCACATCCTCAGCCCCTTTTTTGTATTTTATTTAGAGACAGGGTCTCACTGAGTTGCTAAGTGCCTCGCCATTGCTAAGGCTGGCTTTGAACTCGCGATCCTCCTGCCTCAGCCTCCCAAAGTGCTGGGATTACAGGCGTGCGCCACCGCGCCCGGCTATTTTATTTATTTTTTAATGTGGTTCCGAGAATCCAACCTAGTACCTCACACATGCTAAGCAAGTGCTCTACCACTAAGCCATAACCCCAGCCCCTCTATTTTTAATTTTACATATAATCTCAATACTATTATCATACCTAAAAAATAATTCCTTAAATGTTTACATAAAAATGCAAAAAAATGTAAGACATTTAACAAGTAGTATAACAAGTGGCCAATACCAAATCCACAGGTAATCTGTGTAAATGCCTTAATTATTAAAACATGTTTAGTAATTAATTATTCCTTTCATATGACTTATTATCAGTTCTTAACTATTCAGTATTATTAAATTTGAAGTCTCTTATAAGCAATACAGAAGGATTTTTTTTGTACTGGGGATTGAACCCAGGGGTGCTCTAACACTAAGCCACTTCTGCAGCCCATTTTTTAATATTTTATTTAGAGACAGGGTCTCACTTAGTTGCTTAGGGCCTCACTAAGTTTCTGAGGCTGGCTTTGAACTTGCCATCCTCCTGCCTCAGCCTTCCAAGCCATTGGGATTACAGGTATGTGCCTGGCTACAAAAGTATTTGACTTTAAAATTCTGCCTTTACCAATGAGATAACTCCTGTGTTAACATTTTTTTTCTGTGAATAATCACCCTAACTTCCCATATTTACACATGTACACAAATAAAAAAGGGGCAATGTTGCTTCTATGCACATCATACAAAAGTCGAAGTGATCTTTCTAATTACATGACAGCCCCATTTCCTATTAGATACTACCTTATGTCCCAGTAACTACTTTATCTATGGTAGCAACAAATAGGTACAACTCTAGACTACTTTAAGAGATGGTTATTAGATAAATTATTTATCTTTTGGCAAACTTAAAGGCTAATTCAGTTCAACTTAATTCAACAAATATTTATTAATGCCTATGTAATGCCTCATGTTCTATGATTAATATATGTTGTTGATATTAGTAATCAATAAGAGAAACACGATCTCTTTATTTGTCAAGTTTATCATCTGGGCTAGTATAAAAACATAAAAAATATGCCAAAGGAAGGATCAAGTAAATCTAATTCTAAAATCAGGAAATGTAATGTTTAAGTCAATATCCAACATGTGCCTCACATGTGGAAAATATGATTTTGCTAGGGGAAAAATGAAGAAAGGCAGGAAGTTTGCATATAGAAGGCCACTCAACCAATACTAGTAGGACTAAACTGATTAACCTAGGGTTTTTTTTTTATGGATAGGAATAGATTACTGTTAAAGTTCAATAATAGTTAGCTGTGTTTAAGGCAGGTTAAACAACTTGTAATTAAATCTGAAGTAATCAATTAAGATAAATTTGAAACATCAAGTCTATGTTTTATTATAATATGGTTTTCTTTTTCAGTAGTTTATGATTACCACTGATGATAAAAAGAGGCCAGACTGAAGGAAAATGGATTGGCAAAACATATACTAAGTTCAAAGAGGAAATGTAAATTGCTGATTTTAAATCTACTTAAAAATGTTCTCTGTCTTTAGAAAAATATTTGTTCCAAGCTGAAAGCCCCATTATATGCAAGGGAACTGACCCTTAACTTTTAATTAGCTTTGGGTCAACAGTGTAAAGCAAAAATTTAAAATATACATTTGTACTTGACCTAAGGTAAAAAGTCTCCAGTGAAGTAAAAGCTGTAGATTTGAAAGTTCTCAGGAAAGACTTCCCCCTAGTCTTTTAGGAAATAAGTCTAAGGAGGCTTAATGAAAAGTTTGTTGCAAAAATGCTACCTTCTAAAAGGTCTTTATATTCCCTCATTAGATATCCCCATATTTTGGCAAAGAAATGAACAAATCATTGATGTCAAATTGGATCAACAAAAATAATTAAATAGTTTATGACATAAGCCAATGTATAATTTTCCATATATGTGATTCATAGTCTACATTAGAAACAAAAAGTAAGTTAGTGGAGTCTGTGACTCTGTTATGAACTTAATTCAGTTACAATGAAGTTGGGAAAGTCTTCATTTATGTATTATGTCACAGTTAAAGGATGTGCAGAAACATAAGTAGTTACTAGTTCCTCTCTTGTTGCAAACTGAATTTGAACTACCTTTGGAAGTTATTCAGGGAAATCACTTTTAAAACAGAAAAAAAAATCTTATTTATAAAGTGATTTTAATCATTTGCCTTTAGTATACTATTTGAAAAGAGATCTATTTTGAGAAGAAAATGTGTTTTCCATGCTTTACTAGGAAAAAAATATAGAAAATATGCTAAAATATGGAATAAATTTCACTAAAGATGTTAAAACATGGAAAAAAGAAAAATAGTAAAATATAACATTACCTTCTCTATATTATTGATGGTGAAAATGAGACATGAGGGTTTAGAAAAGAAGTCCAAAGTCACTGGACATGAAAGTAAAAGGTGATCTTGTATTTATTCTATTTCTTGGTTTATGTAGGTAAAATTGATTTGGAAATTAACTTGTATCCAGAAAACCTACCAAATTCAGTACTATTTTAAAGAATATCCGCAGATTTGTTTTGCATTTTTTATTTATACAGTTATAAACTGTGAATAATGATAGTTTTTGTTTCTTCTTTTCCCTAGTTTATGCTTTTATTTATTTTTCTTCCCTTTTTTGAATACATTTAGGCATTCACTTATATTTACCTTGTCCCTAAACCTAAAAGGAAAGCTTTCACACTGAAACATGATATTTCTTGTATCTATTGCAGATTATCATGTTTTTTTTCTTAATACGGTGAATAAATTCTAATTTGCAGATGTTATATCAGTCTTGCCTATCTGGAGTAATTCAGTGGTTGTAATATATTATCCCTATATCATTGGATTCCGATAATTTTTTATTAATGATTTTAAGAATCTGTGTTAATGAGTGAAAATGTTATAAAATTTTCCTATTTTCTCAGGTTATAACCAGGATTTATTATTTTTAGCTGTATTTTTTTAAAAAATTGGAAACATGAGACTAATAAAAATATAGATTGAATGTGTTTTCAATATCAGTAAACACTGATCTGACCTATTGAGAAAAGCTGGTACAAGAGAATCTCAGAGAAGATAAATATGTGAAGAAAGGATTTTGGAATAAGATTAATGGATAATATATAATATTGATGGATAATATACAAAACTTAAAAAATAACCCATAAGACAAGAAAATTATAATTTGGGGATTATCTTCTCTACATGTCAGAAAATTGGATAAAAACCTACATATTAATAAGTAACTTGGTAGAATCTAGTCTATAATCAGTAAAGAGTAAGTGAAATAAAAGTTCACCTATTAGAGAATTGAATATCCCTTTTGTGGGCCTGTTCAACAGTACTCCAGAATAATATTGAAAGGACATTTAGTCATCCTTTTCAAAACATATTCCAACAGAAATGCTGGTTATGGTTAAAAAAAATTTAGATCATATGGATCTCAAAAAATGAACCCCTTCTCTTTTCCAGAAAATTTTCTTCAAATCAAGTAATTTCCTTTAAATCAAGCAATGTTCCCTTTAAATGCTTTCTAAAATTTAAGTGAAGTTATCTGGGCCTGGAAGTGTGTGAAGGTTTTTAGAAATGGATTTAATTTATCTAATAAATATGCAACTATTCACCATTTACCTATTTCTCAGGTTTTAAATTATTTTAGATATTATTTACATTTCATCTAAGTTTTCAAGTTTATTGATATAGAATAGTTGGAAATATTATCAGAAGGAACTATAATGATGTCTTTATAATTTTTCTGGTGCTGTTTTTTTTTTTGGGGGGGGGGCCTTCTCCACTTCTCAACTAACAGTGCTAGAAATTGATCAAGTTTAATCATTAATCATTTCCAAGAATTAACTGTTGGCTATTATATGTTTATATTTGATTTATTTAATTTTTAACCTAATTTCCTTATTGTTTTGTTGGGTTAATTGCTATTGTTTAATTTTTTTTTTTTTTTTTTTTTTTTTTTTAAAGACAGGGTATCACTGAATTGCTTAGTGCCTCACTTTTGCTGAGGCTGGCTTTGAACTCATAATCTTCCTGTCTCAGTCTCCCAAGCTGCTGAAATTACAGGTGTGTGCCACTGTGCCTGATGCTATTATTTAATTCTTAAGGTGAATTCTTAGAACTCAAACTATCCTTATTTGGTGACAACATGATTATATACTTAGAGGATCTGAAAAATTCCACCAGAAAACCTCTAGAACTAATAAATAAATTCAGCAAAGTAGCAGGATATAAAATCAATACCCATAAATCAAACACATTTCTGTACATGAATGACAAATTCTCTGAAAGAGAAAGTAGGAAAACTACCCCATCTATGATAGCATTAAAAAAACCAAACAAACAAACAAAAAACAACTTGGGAATCATCCTAACAAAAGAAATGAAAGACCTCTGCCATGAAAACTACAGAATGCTGAAGAAAAAATTTAAAGAAGACCTAATAAAATGGAAAGATCTCCCTTGTTCTTGGATAGGCAGAATTAATATTGTCAAAATGACCATACTACCAAAAGTGTTATACAGATTTAATGAAATTCCAATTAAAATTCCGATGGCTGCTTATAGAAATAGAAAAAGCAATCATGAAATTCATCTGGAAAAATAAGAGACCCAGAATAGCCAAAGTAATCCTTAACAAGAAGAGTGAAGCAGGTGTCATCATAATACCAGAACTTAAACTATACTACGGAGATACAATAACAAAAATGGTATGGTATTGGCACTAAAATAGACTTGTAGACCAATGGTACAGAACAGAAAACACAGAGACAAACCCACATGAATACAATTATCTCATACTAGACAAAGGTGCCAAAATATATATTGGAGAAAATAGACTCTTCAACAAATGATGCTGGGAAAACCGGAAATCAATATGCAGCAAAATGAAATTAAGCACCTGTCTCTCACCATGCACAAAACTCAACTCAAAGTGTATCAAGGACCTAGGAATTAGGCCAGAGACTTTACCTAATAGAAGAAAAAGTAGGCCCAAATCCTCATCATGTTGGATTAGGCCCCGACTTCCTTAATAAGACTCCTAACATGCAAGAAATAAAATCAAGAATCAATAAGTGGAATGGATTCAAACTAAAAAATTTCTTCTCAGCAAAAGAAACAATTAATGAGGTGAAGATAGAGCCTACAGAATGGGAGCAAATAATCTCTAGGTTATATAAAAACTCAAAAAACTGAACACTATAAAACAAATAACTCAATTAATAAATGGGCTAAGGAACTGAACAGACACTTCTCAGAAGTAGATATACAATCAATCAACAAATATATGAAAAAAATGTTCAATAACTCTAGTAATTAGAGAAATACAAATCGATACTACTCTAAAATTTCATCTTACTCTAATCTGAATGGCAGTTATCAAGATTACAAGCAGCAAGGGCTAGGGTTGTGACTCAGTGGTAGAACACTTGCCTAGCATGTGTGAGCCACTGGGTTCGATCCTCAGCACCATACAAAAATAAATAAATGAAATAAAGGTATTAGAAAAAGAATAGAAGCAGCAGTAAGTGTTGGCAAGGATGTGGGGGAAAAGGCACACTCTTACATTGCTGGTGAGTCTGCAAATTGGTGTAGCCAATCTGGAGAGCAGTATGGAGATTCCTTGGAAAACTTGGAGTGGAACCACCATTTGACCCAACTATCCCACTCCTCGGTCTATACCCTAAGGACTTAAAAACAGCATACTACTGTGATGCAGCCACATCAATGTTTATAGCAGCACAATTGACAATAGCTAAACTGTGGAACCAACATAGATGCCCTTCAATAGATGAATGGATAAAGAAACTTTGGTATATAAACACAATGAAATATTACTCAGGATTAAAAGAGAATAAAATCATGGCATTTGCAGGTAAATGGATGGAGTTGGAGAATATCATGCTAAGTGAAGTAAGCCAAAAAAATGAAGAACCAAAGTTCAAATATTTCATCTGATAAGTGAAAGCTGATCCACAATGGGGGAGGGGCAAGGGAGGATATGGAGGAACTTTGGATAGGGCAAAAGGGGAGGGAGAAAAAGGGAGGGGGCATGGGGTTGGAAAGATGGTGGAATGAGACAAACATCATTACCCTAGGTAGATGTATGATGACACGAATGGTGGGACTCTACTTCATATACAACCAGAGAAATGAAAAATTGTGCTCCATTTGGGTACTATGAATCAAAATGCATTCTGCTGTCATGTATAACTAATTAGAACAAATAAACAAATAAAAATTTAAAAAAGATGATTTCTTAGCTCATAGATTTTTCAGCCTGCATTTATCTCATATGTATATTTGAGGACATAAATTTCCTTGAAAGTACTGCTTTACTGTTATTTTATAATTTTGATATGTTGAATTTTTATTAGCCTGTGATTCAAAAATTATTAATCATTTTTTAGATTTATTATTTGTTTCATGTATTACTTAGGAATTTGTTTCTTTTTAATTTCCATATAGTACAAGACTTTCTAGCTGCCTTTTTCCTGGCAAAAAACACATAACATAAATTTAGCCATTTTTACTATTTTTATGTCTACAGTATAGTACTATTAGCTCTATGTATCTTATTGTGCAACACATCTAGAAGTTTTTTTGCAAAACTAAAACTAAGTAACAACTGAACCCTCCTTTTCTCCCTTCATAAAATACCTGAAAAACATTCTTCTTTCTCCTTTATATTTCTAAGAGTTTGACCACTTTATGTACCATATACAAGTGGACTTAGCCGTGCGTGTGTGTGTGTGTGTGTGTGACTGTCTTATTGCATTAACATAATATCCTTAAGGTCTATCCACACTGTCACATGTGACAGAATTTCCTTCATTTTGTGGCTGAATAATCCATTGTATAGATATGCCACATTTTCTTTAACCATTCATTCATTGATAGACATTTAAGTTGCTTCCACCTCTTGGCTATTGTAAATAATACAGCAATAAACATGGAACACAAATATCATCAGTCTTTGAAATGATTTCAATTCTTTCGGATAAATACCTGTATTAGTTAGGGTCATCAGGATATATCTATCTTATTATGAAAGGGGATTTATTAGATTGGCTTATAGGATCCAAATCATCTCACAATGGCCATCTGCAAACTGGAGAGTTGGAAGAACCAGTAGCTTCTTAGTTCAACAAGCTGGAGCAGCAGCAGAAGAAGGACAAATGATGGAGCCCCAGTTTGGGGCTGGAGGCCTGGGAACTCCCTGGAGAGTTGTTGGTCAGTCTTCTTTGGAAGAGTGAAGAAGCTGGAACCCAATGTCTTTAAGTAATATCAGCAGTTATCCAAATACCTGATTAAAACTGACAAAATGGCACCTGTATCCGCATTGATTTTCTCCTTTTTCGATCCCTCTTTCATCCAGGCTTCCACACGATGGGCTGCACTACCACATTCAGGGTGGGCCTACCATCTACCACTCTCAGTTTGCTGTTCCACAGGTCAATAATCTCTGGAAATAGTTTGGGATTCAAGATGGCAGATTAGAGGAAGGCCAATTCCTATTTGCTCTGTGGCTCAGGGTTTAAACAGCTGGAAAACTGCTTCTCAGCAAGGTGGGAGAAAGAGAGATTTCACTAAAATTTGGTATTGGACAGAGTGTCTTAGAGACTCATAAATTTGGGTGCATTGAACAAAGAAGAAAGACTATATTTGAGCCACGACAGTTGTAGCAGCACAGTGGTACTGGTTCACCACAGAGAGGATGGATAATAGAAACACAATGAACAGAGTTGGTATGGAAAAACCTATAATCAGAAAAGCAGCCTGAACTTAATTGATCCAGAGGCTGTACCACAAACTGGTATTTGAAAGGTGCTCTGTATTTCTCAACTGGAAAGTGGAGAGCTGAGGCAGGAGCCCTCTTGAGGAGGCCATGATGCAGCTTGCAGCTGAGGGTCCTGAGAGATCATAGCAAATATTGCCACACTCCTCCAGCAAGTACCTACCATGTGACATAGGGTATTCCTAGCAAAACACAAGTGAAACTGGCACAGAGAAGAT
This sequence comes from Tamias sibiricus, assembly GCA_025594165.1. Lineage (NCBI taxonomy): Eukaryota > Metazoa > Chordata > Mammalia > Rodentia > Sciuridae > Tamias > Tamias sibiricus. Next base: position 92,647,609 of record CM046659.1, read on the forward strand.
TGTACACAGGTGGATTCAAGTCAGAAAAATGAAAGGGAACTCAACTCTCTTTTCCTTGAAGTCTGGCAGTGCATGTAACCAGCTGAAGCAGGTCAAGAATCTGAATTGGCGAGTGTGAATATGCTCAGGGACTATGGAAACTTGGGGAGGTTGTGCTTGTGGGCGGCAGAGTGAGTGGAGGCTTGGCTCCCCTGCCCCATGAGAAGAATTCTTGAGAGGCTCCTGGGATCCAGACTATCAGCAGAGATCAGCAACTGCCAGGCCTTAGGGTTGTGTTTATCTAATTTCTACAGAGTAGATATAACCCAATAAAACCTCTAACATATGATCAGACCTAAGCTTCAGCCACTGGAACTCCCCTCACAGAACACTGCAGTAGCCCCACCTTGGGAGTACATAGATCTGGTCTGTGCAGACAAAACTCCAGTTGATGGTAGTTCACTTTCGAGCCTATCTTGTAGTGGTAAGAAGGGAAGCTGAGAGCTATTTCAACCATCTACAGTCATAGGTCAATGCAACTGGCAGCCCAATGAGCAATACAAAAAGAAGACGGGGTTAACAATTCCCAAACCTTTCATTCTATTTCTCTCTTCCCTCTTCTCTCTCTCCTCTCTCTCTCTCCCTCCTGCCCCCTAGCAGAAATGAAAAGGAGAGTTGGGAAATGGCAGTGACCATCCACCCTTATTGACTATTTTGAACACTTCATTTTTATTAAGAATATTTTTTCTTTTCTCTTTTCTTTCCGTGTGTGTGTGTGTGTGTGTGTGTGTGTGTGTGTGTGTGTTTCTGGCTGTACTGATTGGTTAATGCACATATATACCTGTACATGTTTGTTTCCCTTCCCCCTCATTTTTCCCCCGTATATAGCATCTTTTTACATACAACTGTTTGTATACAAAGTATATTCGTACAATTCAGGTCTTCAATCATGCATTTAGGAAAATTATATCCGTCTCATTCAACCACCTTTTTTTTTCCTTTCTCCCCCTCCCTCCTCCATTGCTCCCTCCCTTCCCCTCACTTCCCTTTGACCATTCTAGTGTTCCTCTAATCCTCCTATGTACCCCCATCCAACAACACTGTGAACTAGCCTCCTTATATCAGAGAAAACATTTGGTACTTGGATTTTTGAGACTGACTAACTTTACTTAGCATTATGTCTTCCAACTTCATCCATTTACCTGCGAATGCCATTATTTTATTTTCTTTTATTGCTGAGTAAAATTCCATTGTGCGTATATAACACATTTTCTTAATCCACTCATTTACTGAGGGACATCTAGGTTGGTTCCACAAGCTAGCTATTGTGAATTGCGCAGCTACAAACATTGAGATAGCTGTGTCACTGTAATATGCTGTTTTTAAGTCCTTTGGGAATATACCCAGGAGTGGGATGGCTGGGTCATAGGGTGGTTCCATTCCCAGTTTTCCAAGAAATCTCCATACTGCTTTCCATAACGGTTGCATCATTTTGCAGTCCCACCAGCAATGTATGAGTGTGCCTTTTTTCCCCACATCCTCTCCAACATTTATTGTTGTTTGTGTTCTTGATAGCTGCCATTCTGACTAGAGTGAAATGAAATCTTAGAGTAGTTTTGATTTGCATTTCTCTAATTGCCAGCGATGTTGAGCATTTTTCATATATTTGTTGATTAATCGTGTATCTTCTTCTGAGAGGTGTCTTCTCAATTCCTTAGCCCATTTATTGATTGGGTTATTTGTTTTTTTGGTGTTAAGTTTTTTGAGTTCTTTATATATTCTAGAAATTAGTGCTCTATCTGATGTGCATGTATTAAATATTTGTTCCCAATTAGTTGGCTCTCTATTCACCTCACTGATTGTCTCTTTTGCTGAGAAGAAGCTTTTTAGTTTAAATCTATCCCATTCATTAATTCTTGGTAGTAATTCTTGCGCTACAGGATTCTTTTTAAGGAACTTGGGGCCTAATCCGACATGTTGGAAATTGGAGCTTACTTTTTCTTCTATTAGGCATATTGTCTCTGGTCTAATTCCTAGGTCCTTGATCCACTTTGAATTGAGTTTTGTGCATGGTGAGAAATAAGGGTTTAATTTCAATTTGTTGCATATGAATTTCTAGTTTTCCCAGCACCATTTGTTGAAGAGGCTATCCTTTCTCCATTGTACATTTTTGGCGCCTTTGTCTAATATAAGATACCTGAAATTATATGTGTTAGTCTCTGTGTCCTCAATTCTGTACCATTGGTCCACCAGTCTGTTTTGGTGCCAATACCATGCTGTTTTTGTTACTATTGCTTTATGGTATAATTTAAAGTCCGGTATGGTGATGCCCCCTGCTTCACTTTTCTTACTCAGGATTGCTTTGGCTATTCTGGGTCTCTTATTTTTCCAGATGAATTTCATGACTGCTTTTTCTATTTCTTTGAAGAATGACATTGAGATTTTGATTGGAATTGCATTAAATCTGTATAATGCTTTTGGTAGTATGGGCATTTTGACAATATTGACTCTACCTATCCAAGAGCAAGGTAGGTCTTTCCATCTTCTGAATTCTTCTATGATTTCTTTCTTTAGTGTTCTATAATTTTTGTTATAGAGGTCTTTCACCTATTTCGTTAAGTTGATTCCAAGGTATTTTATTTTTTTTGATGCTATTGTTAATAGGGTAGTTTTCATCATTTCCCTTTCAGAGGCTTTGTTGCTGATGTACAAAAATGCCTTTGACTTATGAGTATTGATTTTGTATCCTGCAACTTTGCCAAATTCATTTACTAGTTTAAAAGTTTTCTGGTAGAGTTTTTTGGGTCTTCTAGGTATATTATCATGTCATCAGCAAATAGTGCTAATTTGAGCTCTTCTTTTCCTATCCGGATCCCTTTAATTTCTTTCGTCTAATTGCTCTGGCCAGAGTTTCCAGTACTATGTTAAATAGCAGTGGTGAAAGGGGGCATCCCTGTCTTGTTCCAGTTTTTAGAGGGAATGCTTTCAATTTTTCTCCATTTAAGATAATGTTAGCTCGGGGCCTTGCATAAATAGCTTTTATAATGTTGAGATATGTTCCTGATATTCCTAGTTTTTCCAGTGTTTTGAACATAAAGGGGTGTTGTATTTTGTCAAATGCTTTTTCTGCGTCTATTGAGATGATCATATGATTTTTATATTTAAGTCTATTGATGTGATGTATTATGTTTATTGATTTCTGAATGTTGAACCAGCCTTGCATCCCTGGAATAAACCCCACTTGATTGTGGTGCACTATCTTTTTGATATGTTTTTGTATCTGATTTGCCAGGATTTTGTTGCTTCAGCTGGTTACATGCACTGCCAGACTTCAAGGAAAAGAGATTTGGGTTCCCTTTCATTTTTCTGACTTGAATCCACCTGTGTACAATCTTCTCTGTGCCAGTTTCACTCATGTTTTGCTAGGAATACCCTATGCCACATGGTAGGTACTTGAACAAAGAAGAAAGACTATATTTGAGCCACGACAGTTGTAGCAGCACAGTGGTACTGGTTCACCACAGAGAGGATGGATAATAGAAACACAACGAACAGAGTTGGTATGGAAAAACCTATAATCAGAAAAGCAGCCTGAACTTAATTGATCCAGAGGCTGTAGCACAAACTGGTATTTGAAAGGTGCTCTGTATTTCTCAACTGGAAAGTGGAGAGCTGAGGCAGGAGCCCTCTTGAGGAGGCCATGCTGCAGCTTGCAGCTGAGGATCCTGAGAGATCATAGCAAATATTGCTACACTCCTCCAGCAAGCACAGTTGGTGAAATGCCAGAGATGGAATTTAGAAATTACATTTTCCAAATGTTTATGGAACTTAAGAATGAACTCAAAAATGAGATGAGGGAGCAAATACAGGTGGCAAAAGATCATTTTGACAAAGAACTCCAAAAACAAATACAGGAAGTAAAAGATTACTTCAATAGGGAAATAGAGGCTCTAAATTCCATCTCTGGCATTTCACCAACTGTGCTTGCCATGGAATCTACTGATGAGGTATCTTGATTTGTTTGTGTCACTTTCTTCCCTTGTTTTTTCATGTTGCTTGTGTGTCTTTTCTTCCTGCACCATGAGATCTTGACTATTTCGATTTTACCTTAAAGCCTTATGTTGCTCCTGTAGTACAATGCTGTCAGATCCCCTTATAATTCCTTTACACTTTAAAATCTAACACTTTCTATTCGGAAATACAAGCTTGATCACAGTGTACAGATTTAGTTAACCCAGATATTGTTTCCAATTTACTCTGTACGCTTCTGATGGGGTTTTATAGCTTCAAGTATTGGACACAGAGGTGCTATGTTTAGGAAGAAGGAAGTGAGTGTCTTGAATTGTTCTTTCTTAGAAAGTATGAAAAGAGAGTTCTATGGAAGTGGTTTAGTGGAAGTGGTTTAGTATCAGTAGATGAGAGAGGAAAGAGAATGGAGTGAACAATTAGGTGGAAAGAGCAATTTATATATAAACCTAACTTATGAGAAGAAATAAAGTAAGATGGAAAAGAAAAAAAAAATGATAAAAGAGTAGGAATTGGTGTAAGAGAGAGGGGAGAGAGAGTCAAGAAAATAGAGAGTGAACTATATATAACACCGCTTTGCTATACAGTTCAATTGCGCCCATTCTAGAAATCCCAAATTCTGCGTATAACTTGTTTTTGCCTGTTTAGTATGCACTGGCAGGGTGTAAATAGGAAAGATGAAGGAAGAAAAAAAGATGGAAAAGTGAGAAGGAAGAAAAGAAGGAAAGAAAAGAGGAGCAGAAGCAAACAAACAAACACACTGACAATCAATGCAAAAAACAAAGCAAAACAAAACAAACCCCCCCCCCCAAAAAAAAAAAAAAAAAACCAGAAAACCAACAAAACAAGCAAACTAACAAAAAAAAGTTGAACCCAGGAACAAGTCTGAAACAAAATGGACCCTGGGAAGCCCTCCTTTTATCCTTTCTAGTTTAAGCAAATTGTATCGGATCACGTCTAGACAGTCAGCGATCCTGTTAGTGGAGTCAAGGCTGCACCTTTGGCCAGTGGCAGAATGGCACAGCGGAAGAGTGGCTCAGGGGGGTTGTGTGTCAGCAGATGAATGGCACCAGGAAAGGGACCCTCCAGAAGGCACCCTTTCCCCTCGCCCACCCACAGCTGTAGCTTCTTGGGGCCACTGCACTGTCCTCAGACATGCCCTCCCCTGCTGGTTACCCGAGCCTCACCCAGGTGTGCGCTGTTCTCAGAGCGTTGGCGCCTCCCTGGATGTCTGCAGCTGCTCTTCCTTTCTGCCTTTTTCCTTTGTCTGGGTCAGCCACTGTATTCCTCAAAGATGGCGGTGTTCTCCTCCTGCTCAACAGCAGTTCCGCAGACCTTTGTGTCACTCCAGAGCGTGCAGGATCAGCTTGGCAAGTTGTGTGAAAGAGCTCTACGTGGACACCGCTTGTGCTTGGTGTGCACCAGTGCATCAGGAATACAATTGATTTTGAGTGTCAATTTTATATTCTATAATTTTGTTGATTTTATTAATTCCAATGGGGTATGTGTGTGTGTGAGTGTGTGTGTTTAATCTTTAGGGTTTTCTACCTATGAAGTTATGACATTTTGGAACAGAGATAATATTATTTTTTACTTTATGATTTAGATGCCTTTTATTTCTTTTTCTTGACTAATTATTCTGAACTTCCAGTACTATATCAGAAATATTGGAAAAGGGCATCTTTTCCTTGTTTTTAATCTTAATGTGTAATTATTTTGATGTGTTGTTTTTCCACTATTGATTATATGTCTGGGCTTTTCATAGACAAATCTTTATTACATTATGGTAGTTTTCTTTTATTCCTAGTTTGTTAATTTTTTTTCAGGAAAAGATATTGAATTTTGTCAAATGCTTTTTTGGCATGGATTATAATTATTATGCTATTTTTAACCTTCATTCTGATTATGTATTAATAGTACTTTCATTGCTTTCCCCATGTTGAACCATTCTTGCATTTCAGGAAGTAATCACACTTGGTCATTATGTATAAATATTTTGATGTGTAGTTAAATTTAGTGTGCTAGTATTTGGTTGAGAATTTTTACATCAATATTCATTAATAGTTTTTATAGTATTTGATTTTAGTATCAAGATAATGCTGGCCTCATAAAATTAATTTTGGAAGTGTTTCCTTGTCTTAAATATTATGAAAGGGTTTGAGAAGGCTTGGTGTTAATTCTTTAAATGGTTGCTAGAATTCTTCATCGAAAGCATCTAGTTCTAGATTTTTCTTTATTGGTAGATTTTTGGTTACTAGACTAGACTAGATCTTTACTAGACTAGATCTCTTTATAGAACAATTCTAGTAGATTTATATGCTCAGAATTTTACTTTTTCATTTTTTCTTTGTTTATTAATTTGGTAATCCAATTTGTTACGATATACTTCTTTATAGTTTCTTATAATTCTTTTGATTTATGTTGCATCAGTCATAACATCTTTTCTTTATTTCTGACTTTTGAGTCTTGGTTTGGCTAAGGGTTTGTTGATTTTGTTAATCTTTAAAAAAACTAAGTTTGTTTCATCGATTTTTTCTACTGTTTTTCTGCATTCTTTTTAATCTCATGTTGCAATCTTTATTTCATTCCTTCTGCTAACTGTAGGTTTAGCTTCTTCTTACTTTTATAGTTCCTTGAGGTATAAAGTTAGTTTTTTTTTTTTTTAAATTAAGATCTTTCTTCTTTTAAAATGTAGGCATTACCACTACAAATATTTTTTCTGAATCCAATACATTTTGCTACGTTCTGTTGGCATTTTTACTTGTCCTAAGAGATTTTCTAGTTCCCTGTGTGATTTCTTCTTTGGCCTATTAGATGTTCAATAGTCTGTTAACTTCCACATATGTAGGAATTTTCCAGTTTTCCTTTTGATATTGATTCTAGTTTTATTCATTATGGTGTGAAAAGATATTTGGTATGATAGTTTAAGAAAGTTTACATAATTTTAAACTTGTAAAGACTGTTTTTTTTCATCTACTATATAATCTATTTTGGAGAATTCTATGTGCACTTGAGAAAAATGTGTACTCTGTTATTGTTGGGTAAAATGCCCTATATTTGTCTGTTAAGGCCAACTTGTCTATAGCGCTGTTCAAGTCCTCTGTTTTATTTATCATTTGATTGATCTATCCATTACTAAAAATGGGTTATTGAAATATCTCCTATTATTGTGTTACTGCCTAATTCCCTCTTCAAGTCTGTCAATGTTTGCTTTATGTATTTGGGTGTTCTGTTGTTACATCTTACTGGTGAACTGATTTTTTTTAACCATTGTTTTACAATTACATAATTCCCTTTTTTTGTCTTGTAAGTTTTTGCCTGTCTTTTTTGGTAGTGATTAATTTGACTGGCAAAACTACTTCAGCTCTGTTTTATTTGTATAACTTGTACTTTTATTTTCAGTCTATGCATATTGCTAAAAAAAGTGAGTCTCCAGTGGCTTGGGAGGCTGAGACAGGAGGATCATGAATTCAAAGCCAAACTCAGCAGCAGAGAGGCACTAAGCAGCTCAGTGAGACCTTGTCTCTAATAAAAATACAAAATTGGGCTGGGGGTGTGTCTCAGTGGTTGAGTGCCCCTGAGTACAATCCCTGGAACAAAAAATATATAAAAAAAAGTGATTCTCTCACTAAGTGTATATATTTGGGTTCTGCTTTTTAATAAATTTAGCTACTTTTGATTAGAGAATTTTGTCCACTTATATTTAAAGTAATTTTTGATAAATAAGGATTTACTTTTCAATTTCATTACTTGTTTTCTTTGATTATTATTCTCTTATATTTCTTTTCTGATTTGATTTTGTTTTATGATTGGGTGATTTTATCCTTTTCCATTTTTTATATGTATTCATTGCATATTATTTTTAAAAATAGCTTCATTTAATCTATTTTTTAATGTGGTGCTGATGATTGAACCCAGTGCCTCATATGTGTTAGGCAAGCACTGTACCACTGAGCCCCAGCCCCAGCCCATTGTACATTATATTTGCAATTAGGGTTCACATTAAATATTTTATGGTTCTATCAATCTTTTTAAAGCTAGAAACATTTTTAATCATATAACGTATCCTACACATTACTTTTTTCCTCCACACACATACTTGTTAATTGATATTAGATTTTACTTCTTTTTATGTTGTATTTGACTTAATAAATATCTATAAAGTTATTCTGATGACTTATGTCTTCTAATTTATCAGTGTTAGAATTTATTTATGTTTCATTTTCATATATGTACATAGGAAAATTACATCAGATTTATTCCTCTTTCTCCTATGCCTAGTCCTCTCCCTTCCCTTCATTCCTCTTTGTATAATCCAATGAATTTATATTCCCCCTGCCCCCAACTTTGTTTTGTGTTAGCATCTACATATCAGAGAGAATATTCATCTTTGATTTTTTGGGATTGGCTTATTTTACTTAGCATGATAGTCTCCAGATCCATCCATTTACCAGTGAATGTCATAAAGTACTTCTTTATGGCTGCGTAATATTCCATTGTATAAAATATACCATAATTTCTTTATCCATTCATCTGTTGCTCAGCATCTTGTTTGGTTCCATAGCTTAGCTATTGTGAATTGTGCTGCTATAAACATTGATGTGGCCACATCACTGTAGTGTGCTGATTTTAATTCATTTGGATATATACAGAGAAGTGGGATAACTAGGTTGATAGTGGTTCCATTCCTAGTTTTTTGAAGAATCTCCTTATTGCATTCCAGAGTGGTTGCATAAAGTATTCTTAGTAGGCAGCTGTTTTTCTTTTAGTACTTTTAAATATCATCCCACTCTTTTCTTGTCCAAAATATTTCTGCTGAGAAATTCACTGACATTCAGAGAAGAATTCCTTTTTATGTGACAATTTGCTTTCCTCTTGCTGCAACAAAATCTGTTTTATCACTGATTTTTTTAATCATTTTAATTTTTTTAGATATACATGACAATAGAGTGTATTTTGATATATTATACATACATGGAGTATAACTTATTCTAATTAGGATCCCATTCTTGTGGTTCTTCATGATGTGGATTTTCACTGGTTGTGTATTCATATATGAACATAGGAAACTTATGTTTGATTCATTCTATTGTTTTTCCTATTCCCATCCCCCCTCACTTCCCTTCATTCCACTTTGTCTAATCCAATAAACTTCTATTATTCCCTCCCCATCCCCTTATTGTGTGTTAGCATCCACATATCAGAGAGAACATTTGGGCCTTTCGTTTTGGTGCATTGGCTTATTTCACTCAGCATGATAGACTCCAGTTCCATCCATTTACTGGCAAATGCAAAATTTCATTCTTCTTTATGGCTGAGTAATATTTTATTGGTATATATACATATTTTCTTTATTCATTAATTTGTTGAAGGGCACATAGGCTCTTTCCACAGCTTGGTTATCGTGAATTGAGCTGCTATAAACATTGATATAGCTGCATCACTGTAGTATGATGATTTTAAGTCCTTTGGGTATATATCGAGGAGTGGGACAACTGGGTCAAATTGTGATTCTATTCCACGTTTTCTGATGAATTTCCATACTGCTTTTGTTATGGTTTGGATGTGAGGTGTCCCCCAAAAGCTCACATGTGAGACAAAGAAGGTTTGGAGAATTGATTGGATTATTGCCACAACCTAATCAGTGAATTAATCACTGGTGGGATTAACTCAGTAGTAACTGGAGGCAGGTGGGTGTGGCTGGAGGAAGTGTTTCATTTGGGGCATGGTATGGGGTATATTTTGTATCTTGAGAGTGGAGACTCTCCCTCTGCTTCTCCATCTCCATGATGTGAACTGCTTCCCTTTGCCACCCTCTCCTGCCATGATGTTTAGCCTCATCTGGATCCCTGAGGAATGAAGCCGGCCTTCTATGAACCTCTGAAACCATGAGCCCTCAAATAAACTTTTCCTCCTCTTTTGATTTTCTGGTCAGATCCTTTAGTCACAGCAGTGAGACAGCTGACTAAAACAGCTTTCCAAAGTGGTCATGATAATTGGCTGTCCCACCAGCAATGTACAAGTGTACATTTCCCCCCACATCCTCACCAACATTTATTGTTGCTTGTATTCTTGATAATTGCAATTCTGACTGGAGTGAAATGAAATCTCAGTGTAGTTTTGAATTGCATTTCTCTAATCACTACAGATGTTGAAGATTTTTTTTCATATATTTGATGACTAATTATATTTCTTCTTCTATGAAGTGCTTGTTCAGTTCCTTTGCCTATTTATTGATTGGGTTATTTGTGGGGTTTTTGTGTTTAATTTTTTTGAGTTCTTTGTATATACTGGAGGTTAATGCTCTACTGAAGTGTAGATGGCAAAGATTTTCTCCCATTTTATAGACTCTCTCTTCACATTCTTTATTGTTTCCTTTGCTGTGAAGCTTTTTAATTTGATACCATCCCATTTATTGATTCTTGATTTTACTTCTTGCACTTTAGAAGTCTTGTTAAGGAAGTTGGATCCTAGGCTGACAAGGTGAAGGCTTGGGTCCACATTTTCTTCTAGTAGACACAGTGTCTCTGGTTAAATGCCTAGGTCCTTGATCCAATTTCAGTTGAGTTTTGTGTGTGTGTGTGTGGGGAGACAGAGAGAGAGAGAGAGAGAGAGAGAGAGAGAAGATTTCATTTTACTACATATGGATTTCCAGTTTTCCGATTTGTTGAAGAGGCTATCTTTTCTCCAATGTACGTTTATGATGCCTTTGTCTAGTATGAGATAATGGTATTTATGTGGGTTTGTCTCTGTCTTCTATTCTCTTCCATTGGTCTCCATGTCTGTTTTTGTGCCAATACCATGATGTTTTTGTTATTATAGCTCTATAGTATAATTTGATGTCTGATATTTTCATGCCCCCTACTTCACTTTTTTACTAAGCACTTTGACTATTTTGGGCCTCGTATTTTTCCAGATGAATGTCATGACTGGTTTTCATATTTCTATGGAGAACATCATTGGAATTTTGCAGTGCATTAAATCTGTATAGCAGTTTTTGTGGTATGACCATTTTGATAATACTAATTCTGCCTATCCAAGAACATGGGAGATCTTTCCATCTTTCCATCTTCAATTTCTTTCTTTAATGCACTGTATTTTTCATTGTAGAGGTGTTTCACCTCTTTGTTGGATTGAATCCCAAGTTTTTTTTTTTTTTAGGCTATTGTGAATGGGATAGTTCTTCTGATTTCTCTTTCAATAGATTCATCACTGATGTATAGAACACAATTGATTTATGATTGTTAGTTTTACATATTGCTACTTTGCTGAATTCATTTATGAGTTATAGAAGGTTTCTGATGGAGGTTTTTTGGTCTTCTGAATATAGAATCATATCATCAGCAAATAGAGATAATTTGCTCTTCTTTTCCTATTCGTGTCACTTTAATTTTTCTCTGTTGTCTAAATGCTCTGACTAGGGTTTCAAGAACTGTGTTGAATAGAAGTGGTTCCCAGTTTTTAGAAGGAATACTTATAATTTTTCTCCATTTAGAATGATATTGGCCTTGGTTTTACTATATACAGCTTTTACACTGTTGAGGTATGTTCCTACTAGTCATACTTTTTCTAGTGTTTTGAGCATGAATTGATGCTGAATTTTGTCAAATGCTTTTTTTAGCCTCTATTGAGATAATCATGTGATTATTTAAGTCTATTGATGTGATGAATCATATTTATTGATTTCTGTATGTTGCAAACAACCTTTCATCACTAGGATAAACCCCACTTGATCATGGTGCACTATCTTTAAATATGTTTTTGTATGCAATTTGTCAGTATTTTAGTAAGAAGTTTTGCATCTATGTTCATCAAGGATATTGGTCTGAAGTTTTCTTTCCTTGATGTGTCTTTGTCTGGTTTTGGTATCAGGGCTTCATAGAATGAGTTTGGAAAAGTTTGCTACTTTTCTATTTCATGGAACAATTTGAGGAGTATTGGTGTAAGCTCTTCTTTGAAGTTCTTATAGAACTCAGCTGAGAATCCATCTGGTCCTCATCTTTTTTTTTTTTTTTTTTTTTTTTGGTAGGCTTTTGATGGCATCTTCAATTTTATTGCTGAAATTTATCTGTTTAAATTTTCTATGTCCTTCTGATTCAATTTGGTTAGGTCATATGTCTCTAGAAATCTGTCAATGTCTTCATGACTTTCTACTTTACTGGAGTATAGATTTTCAAAACAGTTTCTGATTATTGTTTGTATTTCAGTAGTGTCTGTGTTGATATTTCCTTTTTTCATCAAGAATTTCAGTAATTTGGGGCTGGGGTTGTGGCTCAGTGGCAGAGTGCTTGCCTAGCATGTGCATGGCCCAGGTTCGATCCTCAGCACCACGTAAAAACAAGGGAATTGTACACAAATAAAACAAATAAATAAATATTTTTATAAAAGAATTTCAGTAATTTGAGTTTTTGTTCTCATTCTCTTCATTAGCTTGTCTAAGGGCTTATCAATTTTTATTATTTTTTCAAAGAACAAACTTTGTTTTGTTGATTTTTTGATTTTTTTTTGTGTATTTGTTTTGTTTGTTTCAATTTCATTGATTTTGGCTCTGATTTTAATTGTTTACTATATTCTACTGCTTTGGGTGTTGATTTGTCTTTTTCTAGGGCTTTGAGATGTAATGTTAGGTTATTTGGTAACTTCATATTCTTTTAGTGAATGAACTTACTGCTAAGAACTTTCCTCTTAGCATTACCTTCACAGTATCCAGAGATTTTGATATATTGCATCATTATTCTCATTTACCTCTAAGTATTTTTTATTTTATCCTTGAATTCTTGTGTTATCCATTGGTCATTCAATAGCATATTATTTAGTCTCCATTTGTTTGAGAAGCTTCTATTTTTTATTTTTGCATTGATTCCTAATTTCCTTCCATTATGATCTGATAGAATGCCAGGTATGATCTGCATTCTTTTGCATTTGTTAAGAGTTGCTTTGTGGCCTAAGATATGGTCTATTTTAGAGAAAAATCCATTTTAAGCTGAGAAGAAAGTATATTCAGTCATTGATGGATGAAATATTTTATAGATGTCTGTTAAGTCTAAATTATTAATAGTATATTATAGTTCTATAGCTTCTTTATTTAGTTTTCCTTTGGAGTATTTGTCCAGGATGAGATAGGTGCATAAAAATCACCCAGTATTATTGTGTTGTGGTCTGTTTGATTCTCAATATTGAGAAGGGTTTGTTTGATGTATGCAGGTGCTAGATGTTTGGGTCATAAATATTTATGATTGTTACGTATTGTTGCTTTATAATTCCCTTAAGCAGTATGAAATGGCCTTATTTGTCTCTTCTGCTTAACTTTGGTGTGAAGTCCACTTTATCTGATATGAGAATATAACTCCTGCTTGTTCACAAGTTCCATGTGAATAACATGTTTTTCCTCATCCTTTTACCTTCAGTCTATGAATATCTTTGCCTATAAGGTGAATCTCTTGGAGACAGTATATTGTTGGCTCTTGTTTTTTAATCCAATCTGCCCATCTTTGTCTTTTGACTGATGAGTTTAGGCCATTTACATTCAATGCCATTATTGAGGTATGATTATTATTACCTGTCATTTTGAATTATTTCTAGATTTTAATTTGTGTTAGTTTCTCCTTTGATTTACTATTATTCTACTGTATTTCCTCCCTTTGCTGGTTTTTACTTCTTCTTTGTGAAATATCTTATTGAGTATGTTTTGTAGTGCAGGCTTTCTAAATGTGAATTCTTTTATCATGGAAGGTTTTAATTTTATAATCAATTCTGTAGCTTAATGTTGGTGGGCATACTAGTCTTGGTTGGCATTCATTTTCCTTCAGAGTTGTGTATATATCATTTCAAGGCCTCCTAGCTTTGAGGATCTGGCTTGAGAAATCAGCTAAGATCCAGATTGGTTTCCCTCTAAATGTTAACTGTCATTTTTCACTTGCAGTATTTAAAATTGCATCCTTATTCTGTAGGTTAGGCATTTTCATAATAATGTGCTTTGGTGTGGGTATGTTGTAATTTTGTATATTTGGGATTCTGTATGCCTCCTGTATTTGATTTTCCATTCCATTCTCAAGATTTGGGAAATTTTCAGGTATTATTTCATTGAAATGATTGTGCATTCCTATGATTTGTATCTCTGAGCCTTTATCTATCCCAATAAATCTTAAGTTTGGTTTTTCATGTTATCCCATATTTCTTGGAAATTCTGTTCATGGTTGCTTAACATCTTTTCTCCATAGTCAGCTTTATTTTCAAGATTATAAATTTTGTCTTCATTGCCTGAAAGTGTCTTCAGAGTTGTCTAGTGTGTTGGTGGTGCTTTCCAATGAATTTTTAATTTGGTTTATTGATTCCTTCATTTTGAGGATTTTGACTGATTCTTCTTCAGGATCTCTATGTTCTTATTAAAGTGATCTTTCACTTCTTGTGTTTTCTCTCTGATTTCATTTCGTACACCATCTTTTACATCATAGATCAGTTTAACTATGAACTGTCTGAATTCCATCTCTGACATTTCCTCCACTGTGGTGTTAATGGAGTCTATTGTTGAGGTGTTCTGTGTTATTTGGGATAGTTTGTTCTCTTCCTTTTTTATATTATTTGTGTGTCTACCCATATATCTAGATGGATTTGATATTATAGAGTTTCTACCTTATGAATTTAGAGTGTTGCTCTATGTTACTAATACTTCACAGATGAGGGAAGAATCCCAATGATGGCAAAAATCTATGCAAACAATATATAGTAGTAGACTAGGTACTTAGTTCCTATTTTGATATCTACAGTGTTAATTGGTACAATGCACAGAAATAGTAGGAGCAGCAATTTCCATCTTTAAAAACAGCAAGAAATAATAAATTATGTCTGGCTCAAAATCAAACAATAGGTGTTGTCTATGGCTTCTTTTTCAGGATCTTATAATCTCTTTGCCTCTATGGAATCTGAAGTTCTATAGGTTTGTGATACCAAAATAACAAAATAACCAACCCCCCACCAAAGATACCAAATAGACGACAACAACAGCCTATCCAACACCCTCCAAAATTATTATGAGCTCTTTTGTTCTCCATGGCCCTTAGGAACCAAAAATATATCAGTATAATCAGTACTCCAAGTCGGGGTGACAAAAGACAGACACTTTTGTGGCCCCTTGAAAAGTTGAAATGCTGGACACAGAACCTTCCTTTTTCTCTCCCAGGGTAAAGCTATGAATGAGATATTACTTTTCCAGTTATTTGAGTTCTGCTAGCCTCCATTCTCAGGACTGCCTTTTGTTGGCCCTAAAATAAGCTTCTGATCTCTTCTGTTTTCCATAGCCCCCAGGCATCCAAAGTATGCCAGTTCCAAGTCAGGTGAGGAAACAAAACAAAACATTCTCTTAGGCACACTCCCAAACAGTGGATGTATATTTAACTCTTCTACTTTCCTCTCAAGTGAGAAGTTGTGAGTTGTAATTTTTCTCTTGATCATGCTGAGTTCTTTTGGCTTGGGGAAAGAAATATCACAGTTGATGTGAAATGACTTTGACTTTTCTAATCTATTTCAATGTGCCCGTTCTTGACTCTGCTTGCTTAGGGTGATGTAACTTCATAAATATTTCTGGAGGGTTTTAAAGGCTGTTGTTAAGTCATTGTCCACATGGGAAAACAAGATTGTTACCGATTTTTAGTTAACCTCATTTTTATAAAGAGAACATTTCTTGTATAATTTAATTCCATTGCTACTTGTAGACTTGTGTTGTGATCTTGGATATAGGCAAATTTTATAAAATTTCTAGTATAATTATAGAAATTTTGTATAATTTCTAATTAGCATGAAAAGAATATGCATTCCGTTATTGTGGAGTATTTTTTTTCTATGCATTTGTTGGGTTGTTTGCTAATTGAGATATTTTACTTTTCTATCACTTTAATGATTTATTTTCTCTGTGTGTGGTACTGGGTGTTGAATCCAGGGGTGTTCTACCACTCAGAAACATCCCCAGTTCTTTTCATTTTATTATTTAGAGAAAGAGTCTCATTAAGTTGTCCAGGCTGGCCTTGCATTTATGGGATTCAGGCATGTCCCACCATACCCAGCCATTTAATGATCTTTTTTATTTTTGGTCTGGTCTTTTTAAAAAAGTAACCAGTACTTGAGAGAATCATGAAAATCCTTCACAATGACATGGATTCATCAATTTTTGTTTTACATATTTTAACACTATGTAATACCAATTTAGAATTTTTGTATCTTTCTGACGAATAATGCCCTCTATCATTTTGCAGTGTACTCTATCTACAGTAACACTTTTCATCTTTGAAAGCCTATTTTGTCTTCTATTAAAAAAGATCTCTTATAAAAGCTTTTCTTTTTTAAATTATTTATTTTTAAATTTTTTATTTATAGTAGTAGTATGTATTACAGTTCATACTACACATATAGAGCATCTTTTTACACATAACAGTTTGTATACAAAGTATATTCGTAGCATTCAAGTCTTCAATCATGCATTTAAAATAATGATATCCATCTTATTCAGCCACTTTTTCTTTTTTTTCCCCCTTTCCCCCTTGCTTCTTCCCTTCCCCTCCCTTCCCTTTGACCATTATAGTGTTCCTCTAATCCTCCTATGTACCCCAACCCAACAATACTGTGAACTGGCCTCCTTATATCAGAGGAAACATTCAGTATTTGGATTTTTGAGATTGACTGATTTCACTTAGCATTATATTCTCCAAGTTCATCCATTTACCTGCAAATGTCATTATTTTATTCTCTTTTATTGCTGAGTAAAATTCCATTGTGTATATATACCACATTTTCTTTATCCACTCATTTACTGAGGGATATCTAGGTTGGTTCCACAACCTAACTATTGTGAATTGTGCTGCTACAAACATTGAAGTGGCTGTGTCACTGTAGTATGCTGTTTTTAAGTCCTTTGGGAATAGACCCAGGAGTGGGATAGCTGGGTCATAGGGTGGTTCCATTCCCATTTTCCCAAGAAATCTTCATACTGCTTTCCATAGCGGTTGTACCATTTTGCAGTCCCACCAGCAATGTATGAATGTGCCCTTTACCCCACATCCTCTCCAACATTTATTGTTGTTTGTGTTCTTGATAGCTGCCATTCTGACTGGAGTGAAATGAAATCTTAGAGTAGTTTTGATTTGCATTTCTCTAATTGCCTGTGATGTTGAGCATTTTTTCATGTATTTGTTGATTGATTGTGTATCTTCTTCTGAGAAGTGTCTTTTCAATTCCTTAGCCCATTTATCGATTGGATTATTTGTTTTTTTGGTGTTAAGTTTTTTGAGTTCTTTATATATTCTAGAAATTAGTGCTCTATCTGATGTGCATGTATTAAATATTTGTTCCCAGTTAGTTGGCTCTCTATTCACCTCACTGATTGTTTCTTTTGCTGAGAAGAAGCTTTTTAGTTTAAATCTATCCCATTCATTAATTCTTGGTATTAATTCTTATGCTACCGGATTCTTGTTAAGGAACTTGGAGACTAATCCGACATGTTCGAAACTGTAGCTTACTTTTTTTTGCTATTAGGTGTATTGTGTCTGGTCTAATTTCTAAGTCCTTGATCCACTTTGAATTGAATTTTGTGCATGGTGAGAGATACAGGTTTAATTTCATTTTGTTGCATATGGCTTTCCAGTTTTCCTGGCACCATTTGTTGAAGAGGCGCTATCCTTTCTCCTCTGTACATTTTTGGCACCTTTGCCTAATATAAGATACCTGAAATTATATGTATTAGTCTCTGTGTCCTCAATTCTGTACCATTGGTCTACTAGTCTGTTTTCGTGCCAATACCATGCTGTTTTTGTTACTATTGCTCTATAGTATAATTTAAAGTCTGGTGTGGTGATGCCACCTGCTTCCCTTTTCTTGCTCAGGATTGCTTTAGCTATTCTGGGTCTCTTATTTTTCCAGATGAATTTCAAAACTGCCTTTTCTATTTCTTTGAGAAATGTCAATGGGATTTTGATTGGAATTGCATTAAATCTGTATAATGCTTTTGGTAGTATGGACATTTTGACAATATTAATTCTACCTATCCAAGAACAAGGTAGGTCTTTCCATCTTCTGAGGTCTCCTATGATTTCTTTCTTTAGTGTTCTATAGTTTTCGTTACAGAGGTCCTTCACCTCTTTCGTTAAGTTGATTCCCAGGTATTTTATTTTTTTTTTGATGCTATTGTAAATGGAGTAGTTTTCTTCATTTTCCTTTCAGAGGCTTTGTCACTGATGTACAAAAATGCCTTTGACTTATGGGTATTGATTTTGTATCCTGCTACTTTGCCGAATTCATTTACTAGTTGTAAAAGTTTTCTGGTAGAGTTTTTTTGTGTTTTCTAGGTATATTATCATGTCATCAGCAAATAGTGCTAATTTGAGTTCTTCTTTTCCTATCTGGATCCCTTTAATTTCTTTTGTCTGTCTAATTGCTCTGGCCAGAGTTTCAAGTACTATGTTAAATGGCAGTGGTGAGAGGGGGCATCCCTGTCTTGTTCCAGTTTTTAGAGGGGATGCTTTCAATTTTTCTCCATTTAAGATAATGTTAGCTTGAGGTTTTGCATAGATAGCTTTTATAATGTTGAGATATGTTCCTGTTATTCCTAATTTTTCTAGAGCTTTGAACATAAAGGGGTGTTGTATTTTGTCAAATGCTTTTTCTGCGTCTATTGAGATGATCATATGGTTTTTATCTTTAAGTCTATATATGATGTATTATGTTTATTGATTTCTGAATGTTGTACCAACCTTCCATCCCTGGGATAAACCTCACTTTATCGTGGTGCACTATCTTTTTGATATGTTTTTGAATCCAATTTGACAGAATTTTGTTGAGGATATTTGCATCTATGTTCATTAAAGATATTGGCCTGAAGTTTTCTTTTTTGGCTGTGTCTTTTCCTGGCTTTGGAATTAATGTGATATTGGCCTCATAGAAAGTGTCTGGAAGAGCTCCCTCTTTTTCTATTTCTTGAAATAATTTGAAGAGCATCGGTGTTAGTTCTTCTTTGAAGGTCTTGTCAAACTCGGCTATAAACCCATCAGGACCTGGACTTTTTCTTGTTGGTAGTTTTTTAATAGCGTCTTCTATTTCTTCACTTGAAATTGATTTATTTAAATTGTGTATAGTCTCCTGTTCCAGTTTGGTCAATTCATACGACTCTAGAAATCTGTCAATGCTTTCAGTATTTTGTATTTTATTAGAGTACAAGTTTTCGAAGTTATTTCTAATTATCTCCTGTATATCTGAAGTGTTTGTTGTGATATTTCCTTTTTCATCATGGATGTTAGTAAATTGAGTTTTTTCTCTTCTTCTTTTCATTAGCATTGCTAGGGGTCTGTCAATTTTATTTAGTTTTTCAAAGAACCAACTTTTGGTTTTGTCAATTCTTTGAATTGTTTCTTTAGTTTCAATTTCATTAATTTCAGCTCTGATTTTAATTATTTCCTGTCTTCTACTGCTCTTTGTGTTGATCTGTTCCTCTTTTTCTAGTGCTTTGAGGTGTGATGTTAAGTCATTTATTTGTTGTTTTTTTTCTTTTAATGAAGGAATTCAGTGCAATAAATTTTCCTATTATTACTGCCTTCATAGTGTCCCAGAGATTTCTGTACAATGTATCTGTGTTCTCATTTACCTCTAGGAATTTTTTAATCTCCTCCCTGATGTCTTCTTGAACCCCTTGTTCATTCAGTAGCATGTTGTTTAGCTTCCAGCTGTTGGAGTAGTCTTTTTTACTTATTGTATTATCATTGATTTCCAATTTCATCCCATTATGGTATGATAGAATGCAAGGTAGTATTTCTATTTTTTTATATTTGCTGAGAGTTGCCTTGTGACATAATATATGGTCAATTTTGGAGAAGGAGCCGTGTGCTGCTGAGAAGAAAGTGTATTCACTTACTGAGAAATGAAATATTTATATATGTCCATTAGGTCTAAGTTATTAATTGTTTTAACAAGGCCTAAAATTTCTTTATTTAGCTTTTGTTTGAATGATCTATCCATTGGTGGGAGAGGTGTGTTGAAGTCCCCTAGAATAACTGTGTTGTGGTCTATTTTACTCTTGAACTTGAGAAGGGTTTGATGAATGTAGGTGCTCCATTATTTGGGGCATATAGGTTTATAATTGTTATATCTTGTTGATGAATGGTTCCCTTAAGTAGTAAGAAATATCCATCTTTATCCATTTTGATTTGCTTTGGCTTGAAGTCTACCTTATTGGTTATGAGAATGGAAACCCCCGCTTGCTTCCGCAGCCCATGTGCATGATAAGACTTTTCCTAGCCTTTCACCTTCAAGTGCTTGATGTCTTTTTCTATGAGGTGTGTTTCTTGTAGACAGCAAATTGTTGGGTTGTTTCTTTTAATCCAATCTGACAACCTATGTCTGTTGAATGGTGAGTTTAGGCCATTAACATTCAGTGTTATTATTGAGATGTGATGCATATTTCCATCCATTTTTAATTGTATTATGATATTTAGCTTGATTTGGATTCTCCTCTAGTTGGTTATTCCTTTAGTTTACTATCTCCCTTTGTTGATTTTCATTGTTATTTTTCTTTTCTTCATGGAAAATTTTGCCCAAGATATTCAGAAGTGCTGGCTTTCCAATTGTGAAATCTTTTAACTTTTGTTTGTCGTGGAAGGTTTTTATTTCATCTTCGAATCTAAAGCTCAATTTTGCTGGATAAAAGATTCTTGGTTGACATCACTTTTGTTTCAGAGCTTGAAATATGCTATTCCAGGATGGTCTAGCTTTTAAGGTCTGGGTTGAAAAATCTGAGCATAGTCTGATCGGTTTCCCCCTATATGTAATCTGCTTCCTTTCTCTTGTGGATTTTAATATTCTCTCCTTGTCTAGTATATTAGGCAATTTCATTATAATGTGCCTTGGTGTGGATCTGTTGTGGTTTTGTACGTTTGGTGTTCAGTAACCCTCTTGAACTTGGTTTTGCCATTCATTCCTCATGTTTGGAAAATTTTCTGCTATTATTTCATTGAATAAATTGCTCATTCATTTGGTTTGAAACTCTGCACCTTCTTCAACACCAATCACTCTTAAGTTTGGTCTTTTTATGTTGTCCCATAATTCCTGAATGCTCTGTTCTTGTTTTCTTACTACTTTTGCCCTGTCATCTAGATTTTTCTCCAGGACATATATTTTGTCTTCATTATCTGAAGTCCTTTCTTCCAGGTGATCTAATCTGTTGGTAATGCTTTCAATTGAGCATTTAGTTTGGTTTATTTCTTCTTTCATTTCCAGAATTTGTTTGGTTTCTTTTTATAATCTCTATCTCCCTATTAAAGTAATCTTTTGCTTCCTGTATTTGTTTTTGGAGTTCTTTGTCAAAATACTCTTTTACCGCCTGTATTTGCTCTCTCATCTCAGTTTTGAGTTCATTCTTAAGATCCATAAACATTTGGAATATGTAATTTTTAAATTCCGTCTCTGGCATTTGACCAACTGTGCTTGCCATGGAATCTACTGAGGGGGTATTTTGACTGGTTTCAGCCACTTTCTTCCCTTGCTTCTTCATAATACTTGTGTGTCTATTCTTCTAGCACTGTGGGACCTTGCCTATTTTGATTTTACCTTATAGCCTTATGTTGCTCCTGTGGCACAATGCTGTCAGATCCCTTTATAAATACCTTACACTTTAAGATCTAACACTTTCTTTACAGCAAATCCCAGTTTGATCACAATGTACAGATTTAGTTAACTCAGGTATTGTTTCCAATTTACTCTGTATGCTTGTGTTGGGGTTTACAGTTTCAGTATTGGACACAGAGATGATAGGTTTAGGAAGAAGGAAGTGAGGTTATTGAGATGTTCTTTCTTAGGCAGTATAAAAATAGAATTCTATGGAAGTGGTTTAATATCAGCAGATGGGAGAGGAAAGAGAATGGAGTGAGCGATTTAGAGGGAAGACCGATTTATATATAAACCAAACTTATGTACCCTTTGAGAGAAGAAAAAAAAAAGATGGAAAAGAAAAAAATAAAAAGGAACAATAAGAGATAACAAAGAAGTAAGAATTAGTGTAAGAGAGAGGAGAGAGAAACTGAGTCATGAAAAATAGAGAGCAAACTATATATAATACTGCTTTGCTGTATATTTCAATTGCCCCAGGTCTAGAAGTCCCAATTTCTGCGTATAATTTGTTTTCACCCCTGATGAGTACACAATGACATGGTGTAAATAGAGAAGATGAGGGCAGAAGAGACTAAAGTGAGAAGGGAAGAAAAGAAAGAGGAATACAAACACACAAATAAGCACACTATCAAACAGAACAAAAACAAAAACAAAGAAAAAACAAGCAAAAACAAACAAAACAACAACAACAAAAAAAAACAGAGTCGAACCCAGGAACAAATTTCAAATAAACGGGACCCTGGGAAGCCCTTCCATTTAAGCCAGTTTTCCCGGATCACACCCAGACAGTCACAGAGCACCAATTAGTGGAGTCTAGTCTGCACCTTTGGCCAGCGGCAGATTGGCACAGAGGAAGAATGGCTGGCAGGAGGAGGGGTGTCAATACGTGAATAGCTCCAGGAAAGGGTTCATCCAAAAGGCACGCATTCCCCAAGCCCGCCCCCAGTTATAGCTCTCGTGGTTGCTGCGCTGGCCTCAGACAGGCCCTTCCCTGCTGGCCGCCTGCGCGCGTCTCACCCAGGGGTGTGCTGTTCTCCTGGCCCTTGGATGTCTGCCGCTGTTTTTTTTCCTTTGTTTCTTTGTCCTGGTCAGCCACAGCTTTCCTCCAAAATGGCGGTGCTTTCCCCAGTCTCAATAGCAGTACCCCGGACCTGTGTGTCACTCCGAGGCGTGTAGGTTCCGTTCGGTAATTTACGTGAAAGAAGTCTGTGAGGCTGCTGCTCATGTCTGGCTTTCTTTTTATTCTGCGCTGTTCGAGGCCGTGGTCCTACTTTGCTTACTGCAATGTTACCACGGCAGCTGCGCTGCTAATGCTGGTTCGGTTTGTCAAGCTTTTCTTTTTTGGTGGTGCTGAGGATCGAACCCAGGGCCTTAAGTATGCTAGGCAAGTATTCTGCCACTGAGTCACATCCCCTGGCCTCGACATAAATCTCTTTTGCCAAGTTTTTGGGTGGCCCATGTTTTCTCATTGTTTTGCTTTCAGTCTTTCTGTATCTTTGTTTTTAGTTGTCTCTTAAAAAAATATATAGTGCAGGTTTGCTTTCAATCTAATGTTCTTTGCATTTGAAGTGCAACAGTTGGTGCATTTGTTTAATATAATTACTGATATATTTAAATCTATAATCTTACCACGTGGCTTCTTGTGCTACTCGTTCTATGTTAATTCCACTCTTTTCGTCTTCTTTTTTGTATGGCATTTTTAAAAGTTATTTTTCATTATTTTGTTTTTTTCCTTCCATTATTCACTTATACATTATATAAATTTATAGTCACTTAACAACAGGAATGTGCTCTTAGAAATGCAATGTTAGGTGATTTTATCATTGTGAACATAATAGTGTTCAGGCGCGTGTCACATGACACTTTGGTCAATGACAGACTATAGATATGATGGTGGTCTCAAGATTATAGTAAAGCTAAAAAATTCATGCTGCCTAGTGACATCATAGTCTTCATAATTGTATAGCCCTATGTATTACTCATGTATTTTTACTAGTACAAGCAAATCTATCGTGCTCCCAGTTATATGAAAGCATAGCACATACAATTATGTACAGTATGTAACATTTGACAATTAAAATTACATTACTGATTTCTGGAGTTATACCTTACTTTTAATTGTTAATATCTATTCCTTCTACTCATTTAAAAAATACTTTGCTCTAAGTAATATACAGTGTTATATTAGCAGCAGCCTCATCATCTTGTTTACTACATTTCTTGACTGCATCATTTTCTTTTGCTTGATTTCATCTCATGTCATTTTGTTCAGCATGATCTCTAAGTGTACAAAATCCCCTCCTAATGTTGCCAGTAAAAGGTCACAATAGCAATAGGTTATACCACATCACGCCTATGTATGTATCTATGTATAGATTTGTGCATATATACTGATGTTTGCACAATGAAGACATCATCTAATGATGCATTTCTCAAAATGATTGCCCATTGTTGAGTCAAGCAGAACTATACTTATACAAATGTAGATGTTATGGGTGAATACTGGACTAGTCCTTTCAATGCAATCAAGAGAAATAGTGAACACAAGATGAATGAGGCTACTGCTAGTATAAACTGACATACTACTTCACAATTAAGATTTTAAAAATAAGTATTAGGAGTACACTCTAGAAATAATAATAAAACTAAACATAAGCTAAACACTCATTTATTATCAAGTATTACATACTGTACATATAATCGTATGTGCTATTCTTTCAGAGCAGTAAGTCTGTACCTGCAGCACCAGAAATGTGTGAGTAATGCATTTGACAATGTTGTTTTGACATCTAAAGTGTCACTAGGTGATACGAACTTTCAGTTTTATTACAATATTATAAGACTACTATATTTTATTATATTAAATCTGGTTATATATTATTTTAGTGCTTATGTTAGAACTTCTAACAAGATGTCTTAATGTTTGGAGTTTGTTATTAATCTAAAATTTGCCTTCTTCATGTGCAATGCAAAGGCTGTGGTCATTTAATTACTTTCTTAGTTAACCCAATCAGTGAATTAATCTCCTGATAGGGACTGAATGGTAACTGTAGTCAGGGAGGGTGTGGCAAGAGGAGGTGGGTCCCTGGAAGCATGCCTGTGGGTTATATATTTTGTCTTTGTTGAGAAGAGCTCTCACTCTGCTTCTCAAGCCACTTAAGGTATGCTCCTGAGCTGCTGGAATTACAGTGTGTGCTATCACACCTGGTTCATTACTTTGGAAGGGTATTTTTTTTTTTTTTGATTGTAGTTATTTTCATGTAGCACTATAAAAGACATGATTCCATTGTTTTTTGACTTCAATTTTGTTGTTAAAAAGTCAGGTTTCATTCTAATTTTTCCTTCTTTAACCTACTTGGACTGTTTGCAATTTTTTTCTTTGCCTTTTTATTTCCAGTTTTACCATCATGTGCTTAAATATGGACCTTTTTATTTTATTTGAAGTACATAGACTTATTGAATCGATACCTTGGTATGTTTGTATCAGTTTTGAAAATTTTTCAGCTATTATCTTTTAAAATATTGCACCTTCCCTATTTCCTTTCTGTTCTGATAATCTAATTACATTGATTTTAGACCTTCTCACTGTATCTAAGTCTCCTATCCCTTTATGTTCATTTTTTTTTTTTTTTTTTTTTTTTTGGTACTAGGAACTAAATTCAAGGGTGCTTTATCACTGGGCCACATCCCCATCCCTTTGAAATATTTTATTTAGAGACAGCATCTCACTAAGTTGCTTTGGGTCTCAATAAATTGATGAGGCTGGCTTTGAACTTGCAATCCTCCTACCTCAGTCTCCTGAGCCACTGGGATTACAGGCGTGCATCACCATGCCCAGTTTATGTGTATCTTTTATCTTTGTTTTTCTCCATAATTCTGAATATTTTCTTTTGAACTCTAAGTTCAATGATTCACTCTTTGGCTTTAACAACAGACTCCTGGTAAGATCTAACTTCCACCCCACCTCAGACACTCAAGGCTCATAATCAACATCTGCCAATGTGACCAGAATGACTGGTGTTTTTACTCTAAATCTGGGTTTAAATCTATCATTTAATCATCACATCTGTGGTCAGTGAGACAACTTTTACTCTATCCCCTCCACTTTATATATGTGATTTACATGTTTTTCTGTTTTACTCCATAGGACACATGTTCCAAGAAGGCAATAATTTTAGATGGTTCAATTCACTATTGTATCCCCAAATGTCTAAATAAGGCTAAGCATTCTTTAAGCATTCAATAAATATGTACTGAAAAAATAAATAGCATGTCACTTTCATTTTTAAGTAATCACCAAACTGAAACTTTCAGAAAAGACAAATCAAAAACTTTATTAAAATAACAACAAAAGTTGCATGGCACAGCATAATAATAAAAAGTCTGAAAGCAGAAAAGGAAAATAGCTGACTACTTGTTATTTTCCTCCCCATATTAGTCAGATGTCCATAGATTTAGGGTATAAAAACAATCTTTCATTTCCCACTTTGAATCCTGACTCCCTGACTTATGGTTTGAATATGTGGTGCCCCCAAAAGCTCATGTATGAGACAATGCAAGAACATCCAGAGGTGAAATGACTAGGTTATAAGAGGTACAATGTAATTGATGGCTTAATCCAGTGATATGAATTAACTGGGTGGTAAGTCTAGGCATAGGGTATGTATGTCTGGAGGAGGTAGGTCACTAAAGGCATATCTTTGGTGTATATATTTTGTCTCTGATGAGTGTAGCTCTCTCTGCTTCCTGGTGGTCATGTCCTGGGATGAGTTTTTCCACCCAGCCTTTTCGCCATATGTTCTCCTTCACCTTTGGTCCAGAGCAATGGGGTCAGCTGTCTATGGACCAAAACCTCTGAAATTGTAAGCCAAATAAACTTTTCTTCCTCTAAGCATTCTTGTTAGGTCTTTTAGCCACAGTGACAAAAAAGCTGACTAAAACACCAACACTATGATATGTCACTGCTACTACTGAGGTCTATATACTAGGGTTAGAAATGAATCAAGCTGTCATTTATAACATCTTAGAATAAAAAATTTAAAAAAAGGATTAAAAAAAAAAGAAATGAATCAAGCAGCCCTAAATTTGGGTGACTCTAATGTTTGATTTATTAATAGCATCAATGATCACCTATAGCAGCACCAACCCAGTAGTATTTATGGTGCAAGGCGCATCCAAGTCCCAAGTTGTATCATTTGGGTTTAAATACCTTACTTTAACCTTTCCAAATAAGTTTTCTTCTCTTTAGGCTGATGGTAAATGTAGGGAGAAGGTCAATTTCCTTAATCAAAATTTTTTTTATTTTTTAAAAAAATATTTATTTATTTACTTTAGTTGTACACAATGCAATGCATTTATGTTTATGTGGTGCTGAGGATAGAACCCGGGCCGCACACGTGCAAGGCGAGTGCTCTGCCGCTGAGCCACAACCCCAGCCCTCAAAATTTTTTTTGAGTTAAAGTGTATGCTCATTGTAAGAAGACACAAATTACAGAAATATAAAGAATTAAGCCTCTTTGTGTTTTTCTCATTCTTGGTCCCTTTTCCCATACCCAAATCCAATATCAATATAGCAGTTTTATATGTAGCTCTTAAAGTTCTCATTCATACACAAATAAACTTTTTTTATAAGCTCCAAGTCTCTACCATAAAAATAGGTAGATATAGGAGAAAAATAAAGTTATAACCTAAACATTATTCTTCATTTTTGAATCAACAATAGTATGGCCATAAGTTTAGTTCAGATTAGCTAACCCAGTAATATCTATTGCTATAATCACAGCACTGGGAATAATGAATATTGGTAATAATTTGTACTTAATATCAAAACTAGAATTATTCTGTAATTTGCCCATATTTATAGTTAATTCCATGTAGAACTGAGTAGGTACTCAAAGTTGTAGGTTTGATGAAGAGAAAATAAAAGCACGAAGATGGTTTAATGTTATAGTGTTTTTCAAGTATATGATGATATATCTGAAATACTGTAATTTTGAAAAGAATGCAAAATAAAATGAAAAAGGCAAAAAAGGGACATGAAAATAATGATGTCTTTCAAATCCTAGGTTTGTGGGCTTTTATAATTATACAAAGCATAATTTCCTATGCAATTATTTCAACAAAAAAAGTACTAAGTGATTACAGGATAAAATTTGTAATCAGGTGATTATTTCCATAAAAGCAAAATTAAATTAAGTACTAAGTCAGTAAGTCATAGTAGAGAACACTCGCAAAACTGGGACTAAATTTCTGTGAACCTTGCTTCTTTATAAATACATTGGCTTTGCCAATAGTTAATTTGAAATAGTATTTCCCATAAAGCTGTCTTAAAACCCAAAACAACTATATAAGGGAAAGTTTCTGAATAGTTACAAATAAAAGTCTTGATTTTTCTCTTTTTGAAGGTTATACATTTTAATATAATCTTTTGGTTGATTTATGTAAAGCTTTGTATTTTTCATTTTCTCAAGCCCATCACTGCAGTGATATATGATACATTTTAATATCAAGTTTGCCATAAGCAATAAAATCAGGGTCCCAAAGAAATTTTAATATATTTTCCCCATTTTTAACTCAGAGCTTTGCATTATTCAACTATTTTGCTTGGGATCCATGTTTAGTTGATATTTTAATACACATATAAATAATTTAAGATTTTAACTTAAAGGTAAAATTTAAGTAAATTATTTAATAGAAAAAGTTTAATGGTAGTCATACAAAGTGAAAATCTGAATGATAACTTAAAATATACACCAACAATCTCTCTAAATGTTGTATTTTATATTCTATCTTGCTTAGAGCATTTTTCTATAATAAAAAATAAAGTTACTCATAAAATGGTATTCAACATAAAATGGAAAACATATCTCTAAGAGTCTATATGAAGGAAAAAATGAAGTATAAATAATAATTAAGTAGGAAACTTCTTATTGAACTTTTTTTCCCCCCAGTGCTAGGACTGAACTCGGGACCTCATGCATGTGCATGCTAGGCAAGTACTCTACCATTGGGCCACATCTCAGACCCTCTTATTAAACTTTTATCTATAACTTTAAAAGCTAATAGTTGATTCAGAGGGTAAGACAATGAAAAAGATCAGTCCTCAAGAAATTTGCAACCTAGCAACATTAATTAAGTCCTTGATAACATAAAGCTAAATAAAGTTACTTATCACAAAAAGGGAAGAAACAAAGTGTTAGGATAGTTTATCTTGTTGATTAAATGTATGACAGTATTTGAGTTCAAGGTTGTATCAGGGATAATACATAATCAGTTAAAAGGATGAAGAAAAAAAAAGCAGATAAGACAAAATAAGCAAAGGTAAGGAAGAAGAAAAGCAGAAGGGAGTATCCAAATGGTTCAGTATTATTAGAACAAAGGATACATATAGGGGAGGCCTGAGAGAAAGAGTGAAAAAGTTGCTACAGACATATGCCAAATTGCCTTCAATTCATGGCCAATCATCTTATAATTTTAGAAAGGAATGTAATACTATTGTGGAATTTTGTGCAGGGAAATGAATACTAGAAAGGAAAATCAATATCATGATAGAATTGACTATGGAATGTATGGAAGCAAAAAGTCTACTCAAACTAGAAGAGTTTGGGCAAGATACAATTTTAACTGGAGAGATGGACATGGGAATGTAATGGGGTAAGAGATATACTATAACTACAATATAAAGGATGAGATAACCAATTGAATGTTTATGGTGAAAGAGAGAGAGTTTTACAGAACTGTAGGAGCCTATAATCAAGGAGATAGCTAAAGATTGCGGTTAGCTGAGAGCCATAAAAGATGTTCTAGTTTCCACCTGATATTAATGCATTATCCAAAAAATCTTTGTATGCCCGTGAACACTCTGTGACGCACCTGTAAGCTTGAGCTGTAAGCACTTGTCCTTGTTAAAGCTATATGTATATAACTGGGTGAGGTTGGTTAGAGTGTGTGGGAAGAAGAAGGTGGTGGTTGGAGTTAGAGCGTTTGGAGTGATTGCTGGAGTCGGAGAGAGAAGAAGAATAAAAGACCTTTTTTCGTCTTCTTTCTGCCTCCGAGTTTTTCTCCCCCGGCGTTGTTGCTCCAAGTCAGGAAGCAACAAATGGTGGCCCGTCCGGGGACTCAGCCAGCAGATAAGAAAAGATAAGAAATAAGAACAAAAAGTAAAAGAAAGTGAAGAAGAAAGAAGAAAGCAGAAGCTCTCTCTCTCTCTCTAAGCTCTAAGAAAGTAAAAGTAAAAGAAAGTAAAGAAGTAAAGAGTCAGTAGTCAGAAGAAGTAAAGAGTCAGAGAGGTTGCTTGCTGAAAGAGCCAGTGTTAGTTTTGAGAGATTGCTAAAGCCGAAGAATAAAAAACCTTCTTTCATCTTCTTTCTGCCTCCGAGTTTTTCTCCCGCGGCGTTGTTGCTTCAAGTCAGGAAGCAACACAGAACGATGCCAAAATTCTGTGCCTGAATCACTAGGGGTAAATTAGTTGTTCTAAATAACAAAATGGGAAAAATACACTTGGAGTGGGAAATGAGTTCAAAATTTGTACATAATAACAAACTGTCC
The DNA here is from genome assembly GCA_025594165.1 of Tamias sibiricus. NCBI lineage: Eukaryota > Metazoa > Chordata > Mammalia > Rodentia > Sciuridae > Tamias > Tamias sibiricus. Next base: position 92,677,804 of record CM046659.1, read on the forward strand.
TAAGGCCATATTTAACATGTCCAGTTCTAACAATGGATATAAAAGATATCTAAACAGAACTCTAATGAACTAAATAAAAGTTCTAATAAATAACTATATAAAATTAACTAAATCAAAGTTCTGAGAACTAAATATGTGGGGAGATATGCCATATTCATACATAGGGAGACTCAACATTACCAAAATGTCAATTCTTCCCAACTTTATCTATAGATTCAACACAATTCCAATAAAAATCCCAACAAGGTATTTTGTGGATAAGAAACACAAGACACAGTATAGTTGATATAATATTGAAGAAGAACAAAGTAAGTCAGAAGACTGATACTATCTGACAAGATTTACTATGTTTTAATAATCAAAAAAGTGTGGTGTTGGCAGAAGAGTAGATGGGTCAATGGAACAAAGCATAGAGTCCAGAAATATTTCACACAAATAAATAAAATAACTAGGCAATATAATGAAGAAAAATGGTGCTAGAACAAATGGATATCTACTTTAAAAAATAAATCTATACACTGATCTTACATCCTTTATAAAATTAATTTAAAATGTATTAAAGACCCAAATGTAAAACACAAAGCTATCAAACTCTCAAAAGTTAACACAGAATAAAATCTAGATAGACTTGGGTTTGGGTGGAACTTTTTAGATATAACATTGAAGGTACAATAAAAAAAAAAAGAAAGAGTTGATAGCTGGGCTTCATTAAAATTAAAAAACTTCTGCTCTGTGAAAAACACTATTATGAGGAGGAGATGACAAACTACAGAATGGGAGAAAATATCTGCAAATGATATATCTGATAAAAAACTGCTATCCAAAATATACAAAGAACTCTTAATGCTCAATATTAAAATAAATAATCCAATTAAAAATGGGCAAAAGATCTAAAGAAAAATTTCACCAGAGAAGATATACAGATGGCAGATAAGCATATGAAAATATGCTCAATGTCTTAAATCATCAGAGAACTGCAAATTTAAACAACAATGAGATAATACTACAAACCTACTATAATGGCAAAAATTCAAACCATAGACAACATCTAATGCTGGTGAGAGTATGGAAGAAAAGAAACTCATTTATTACTGGTGGGAATGCAAAATAGTACAGCTATGATGGAAGACAGTTTGTCAGTTTCTTTTTTTAAAAAAATATTGTTTAATTGTCAATAGATCTTTATTTCATTCATTTATATGTGGTGCTGAGAATCGAACCCAGTGCCTCACACATGCTAGGCAACTGCTCTGCCATTAAGCCAAAACCCCAGCCCAGTTTGTCTGTTACTTACAAAGCTAAACATCCTTTCATTATACTTTTGTAATCCGGTAATCATAATCATTGGTATTTACACAAATGAATTGAAAACTTACGTTTACAGAAAAATATGCACATGGATGTTTCTAGCAGTTATATTCATAATTGCCAAAACGTGGAAGCAACCAAGATGTCCTTCAGGAGGTGAAAGGATATAATAAACTTTGGCATGTTTAGACAATGGAATATTATTAGGTACTAGAAAGCAATGAACTAACAAGACTAAAAAAAAAAAAAAAACCCATGAGGGAACCTAATGTAAATTAACAAGTGAAAGAAGCTAATTGAAAAAGCATACGTACTCTATGATTTCAACTATATGTTATTCTAGAAAAAGAAGGAATGGAGACAATAAAATGAGTGGTTGCCAGAGATTAAAAAAGACCAATGAAGAAATGAATAGGTGGAACACAGATTTTAAGGTGGCAAAACTATTCTGTGTGATACTGTAATGGTGGATATATGTCATTTGATATATGTCAAAACCCACAGACTGTAAAACATTAACAGTGAACCTTAATGTAAACTATGGGCTTTTTGTGATAATAATTCATCAAAATAGGTTCATCAGTTGTAAAAAAAAATGTATGACACTGGCACAGAAAGTTAACGGTGGAGTAGGTCATGCTTGTGTGGAAGCAGGGAGTGTATGTGGGAACTCTGTACTTCTCAATTTTGCTGCAAACTGAAAGCTAACCACCCCCACCATTCTATTTTTTTTTAAAAGGGAGTATAAGTAAATATGGTTATAAAATAACCAATAAAAGTTATAGTATTATTTCCACTCGTCCAGTAATGTTGATACTTTTGAAACATAAATACATTCAAAACAAAAATGAGAGATCACTTTGGTGATATGCAGTAAAATAAGTTCGACTGGCTAAATAAAGTAATTGCGTTTTCATATGCTTCTGTATCATGACATAGATTGCAGGGATGGGAAGGAGAAAGTGGAAAATAGTGGGATGAAAGAAATAATTACACACACAGGAGTTACAGGTAAAATTAAAGGGGAATAAAAGAGATATATGTCATATAGAAGTCACAGACAGGTTGTGTTAACCAAAGAAAATATCAATACAGAGAAGTTGGCAATGTTAATGAATAAGCCATTGACATTTTTTTCAATTAATCAATGTTTCCATTAATTTCTTATTCAAAAAGGCATATATAAAATATTAAAAAATAATGGGAAAAAGTTGGTTATAGTAATTGACAAAATGCTATGTAACTTTTCGTACAGAAATGAGAGCTTAGTCAATGATGTTCAAAAATGCTTTTTCAAAAATTATGTATATAAGTAGATGATTTGTAGTTGTCAGGCTCTGGAGATACCTGGGGGAAAAGAAAAAAGAGAAAGAGAGAGAGAGAAAAACAAAGACGGTAAATGCATCATTTTTATTCAATGTCAAGTAGATATCTCACATTAAAAATATAACATTGTAATGTGCAATAGGGACCTAAAAGTAAGAGGTTCCTTTCAGTAAGTCTGTTAAGTGTTTGGATAGTATTACTTCATTCTCTTGAGGGTTACCAGTTTTTAATAAAAGGCAACCAAAAGTCATCTTCCAGCCCAACTGACAGACTTATTTTAAATCCTGTTCATGACATCTTTCTGGAGTACTGGTACCAGTAACTATTTTCTATTATGGAAACTCATTTAGAGAGTTTGGAGTTACCATTCTTTTCCTATTTTTGCTGAATCCTCATTAATTCTCTTGCTCCTTCAGATCCCTATCCCATACATGTAAGTAAGAGTGTGTCTAAAAGTTTTGGGAAAAAACACAAATGCCTAGAAGACTTTTTCTAATCTTTTTTTTTTTTTTTTTTTCTGTCACTAGTCTCATTTCCTTACACAATTTCAGCTAGTCTTTTAATGAAGAGAGAAATATATAAAGCAATGTTTCAAGGATCAAACCTTTCATTCAAATGATCTAATCTAGACCTTTACCAATTCCACTTGATATCTTTAAATGGCATTTTGCTATATTCAAAAATGAGCTCTACTGCACTTTTGCCTCATTTTCCATCTTTCTCTTGTACTTCTCTTCCCCTGAATATTTTCAGCAAAGCTGTTATTTCTCCTTTTATCTTATTTGTATGAAGAAATCCAATTCATCATTGAATCTTCCCTGTAAAGCTTATGTACAATAACCTAATTCTTATCTTGCTAGATGATTTAATACTTGGTTTTATATTGTCCTTTATAGTCTCATTGTTTTTTTAAAATATTTATTTATTTGCTTTAGTTGTACACAGTGTGTTTATTCTTATGTGGTGTTGAGGATTGAACCCGGGCCGTGCACATGCTAGGCGAGCGCTCTACCACTGAGCCACAACCCCAGCCCCTCTTTTCATTGTTTAATGTGTGTGTTATTCCCATTTCACTGGCCTGCAAACTTTTCAGAAATGTAATGTCTTTGTATTATAGAGTTCTTGAAATTAAAAGCAGTTTTAATATTCTTAGTTATTGACTGAGGAGCTGGAAAAAAATCCCTAAAGACAAAATCAATTTTCTTTCTCCTGTCATCTAATGTCACAGAATTATGTATACAGAATCAATGTGTGTATCTCACTTTTCTAATAAAGTCACTGCAAATCTTAGATTCACTTGCCTTGTCTTCTAAGTGTAATTCTAAAAAGCGTAGATAAGCCACAGGTGCAAATGCATCAGCTGAATGTACAACAACTTCTGAAGAATCCCTGAAATATAAGTTATAATGCATTTATTTACTACACAAATTATGGCAAATCACCCCTGCTACTGACAGAAGAGACCAAAAATCTTCACTGTACTAATTTCCATTGATGTACAACATGCAGTGATTAACATGTATTTTTAATGATTCAATAATTGGGGAAAAGGATCAAGAATAGTAAACATTTGAAAAAAATAATAAATTTTTCATCTTTATAAGGTCACATAGTTCAAATTTCAGGTTCACTCAAAGCTCCTGGTAAAATTTTAAGACGTAAACTCCTATTCAATTTCATTTTCACAAATTTACTTGGGAGGGGCTAAACATTAAACATTAGTGCTTTATCTTCATTATTCTTTTCATTTTCAAAAGGTAATTCACTCAGTGTTTCACACAAAATCTCAATTACCCTTCACAAAAGCACTACCCAGGATGGTTAAAGCTTTAGCTGAACTCTTCACACTGCAACATCATTGCTATTAAAATTGATCCCCTGACAAAGTAATTACCACATTCAGGTAAAATGGTATGAACTGCTTGTTGGCACTATATAGATACATGTAAATTAACTTTATCAAAGATACCCTATAAAGCACATATGAATAACTAAGATTATGTGTGAAGTTCTAATAGCTAATTATTTTTTTTATTATTGTTTTTGGGGAGTGATAATATTTTGTATTGTAACTGAAAATTTAAATAGAAATTCCTCATATTTCTTTAATGCCTTAGGAAGTAGTTCCATTGTATGTATTAGTGTTGTTAGCATTCTGACCACTGTATTATATTATAGCAGAATAAATCCTTACTTTGACTCTTTGTCACTAAGGTGAAAAACATTTTTGAATCAACTTTTGTGATGCAAGTAACTTAGAGGCAATAGAAACCTCAAAACATGTGACTGCAAAATACTAAATTTTCATAAGCAAAATATGTTTACTTTGTATTTGAAAGATTCAAGATAGATTTAAAAACTATGTTTGATGCCAGGCAAGGTCGATTGCGCCTGTAATACCAGTGATTTGGGAGGGATCCTTGGCAGGAGGAATGCAAGTTAGAGGCCACCCTCAGCATCTTAGCAAAACCCTGTATCAAAATAAAAAATTAAAAAGACTGGGGATGTAGCTTGGTGGTAAAGGATCCCTGGGTTCAATCCCCAGTACCCAAAATAATCAAACAAAAACAAAAGTATGTTTGATGATTTATAAGAAAAGTGAGTTTTTTTTTAAAAATATTTATTTGCTTTAGTTGTACACAATGCCTTTTTATTTTTACATGGTGCTGAGGATCGAACCCGGGCTGCGCACGTGCGAGGCGAGCGCTCTACCACTGAGCCACGACCCCAGCCCAAAAGTGAGTTATATTCATGAACTTTTATATCAAATATGTATTTTGTTAATGATTAGGAAAAGCAACATTAAAAAGGACTTCTTTTATATACAACTATAATGTACCAATTAAGACATTAATAATAACAATAGAATGATCAGTAGAGTAGAGCAAACAGATCAGGGGAAGGGAGTTGGGTGGGAAAGGGAAAGTACTGGGGAATGTGAGTAATCAGTTTATGTTATATGTGCATATACAAATATGGCATAATAAATTCTATTATTATGTATAATTATAATATCCACCAATGAAAAGACAGAACTTCTTGGACATTAAAGGAAAAGCAAAGTGTAACACAATAGAAATAGAATCATTCATGAGTCAGGATCCTGACAAAAAGATATGACTTACCTTCACAGGTTCCATCAACCAAATGACACTTCCAGGTACCATGAGGAGGAACAGAAACATAAAGTACAGAGGAGGCCCTCTTGCTTGCTACCACCTGCCTCTCTGGATTGATCCCCACTTGGTTTGTTACTCCTAATTTGTTATTTCTTTATTTCTCAGAGTTGTCTACTCTGGTTGTATCTTGGCTGAGCAACCAGATTCAACCATCAATTCCTGTTACAATGTCATTTAACAGATTAAATGTTAATCTGTTTCTGAACCTGGTCTTAGAAACTGATCCCGAGCCTTAATTATGCCTAATTTAGGTAGCCTCCTTTTGGTATCCTTGACAATGGAGTGCACCAAAACTATAATTAATCTGAAGCAATACTATCTACTGAAAGAATCTATCTCAGTTGGAAGGGTGCAGGCCCTCCCTTCTCATGTCAGTTATCTCCACTAAAAACAGAAGGATGACAGCAAATAGCTTACTTAATTGATGCAATTACTGCATTTGGAATCAAGAGAGAATATACAACATTCTCAGCATTAAATGAAAGGAAATGTGATTTTTGTGGATTCTATTAAATCAATAATCTCTAATTGACTAACATCATTTCATTCATTTATATAAAGCAAGAGTCAACTGGGAGAGACTACATCTGATACGAACAGTTTTTAGTTTTAGAATATGACACTATTGCTCTTCTTTTTCTATTATCTGAAGCTACTTTTTAAATTTTTTTTCAAGAATGCATGGTCTCTGTTTGCATCATACATTGCTCTGAGTCCTAAAAGTAGATCTGTCAGTACATCTTCCAATTAACCCAGAAAATTAAGATAAATTGTGTCACAGCAAAAACACTTTCTAGTTGGCTGCTGTCTTCCCCATTCCTTATTAACACAAGTAAGCAGTGTGTTACTACCTCTTCTACAAGTGAGGCTTTTCCATTCCAAGTGCTTGTCCACATTCCCTTTCATTGCTATTTTGGGCTCATCCTTACTTACAACTTTAAAATGGCAGCTAAGTCTGTTTTGAACCTCTTTCCTGAGGCCAGTCTCCTTTCTTTCTCATAAGAAACCCTTACCTCAAAAGAACTTCTTACCGCAAAAGAAAATTCCTTGTATTATCTTTTGAGACTCAGAAATGGCCGTTGTTCTTTCTTCTCCTCTAATAACAACTGTGATAGGTTGGGGCCAAGATACTGAATATCATTCCTGTTCAAACATATGGTCTCTGTAAAGTGTACACAGATAGTCCCTGCGGACTCAAACCTACCCTCACAGACATCTAGATGTGATTTCTGTGAAGCCTGTCCTGATACCCACAGCCAGTGCTAGTTTTCTTCTTCATGTGCTTTAGTACTGTGGTTATAGTCCTTCTTTTGTAACACATCCACTATACTTGTGTGAGAGGTATTAGTTTTGTTCATCTTTGTCTGCCTGTTCATGTGCCATCCCAATCCACCCCTGGCTCAGTAGAGTACAACGTCTGGGATTAAATAGACATTCATAACTGTATAGTTAAACTTTGTCAAATACCTTCACATTTACATACTAACTACTGAAATGATCAGAAATCTATACTAATTTTAATTACCTTCACATGAATACGTACTTTTTCATATATATCTAACACTGTCTCATACATGAGGAATACTTAAAAGCATGTGAAACAAAGTATGAAAAAAATAATGGCAAATTAACAATACTTAATATGCATATTACATTTGATGCATATGTAAACACTCATGTGCACATAGATATCAATAATGCCATATAATATTCCTAGCAGAATAAAAATAAAGGTTAAAGGGTCTAAAATTTAAACATAAGAAAAAGAGTTAATACATTTAAATAAATTCCCAGGTAATACAAAATCAATATGAGAAGGCAGCTAAGTTAAAAGTCTTTGCTTCCTCTTCACAGTGAAATGACACAGTATGGTGCTCTGTACTAAATATACCTTGAGTAGGTAGCAAATATGAGTAGTTTGGGAAAGTGGAAAATGAATGGATAGTCTTTTAACCATGTGATTTAGTTCTTCCTTTCTTCCTTCATTCTTGTTTTTCCTTTACCCCATATGTAATAACTTTGTAACAGTAGTATAGTAATACTGACTACTCAAAGGGAAATACAGGCTTATCTCAAATACTGACATTAAAAAGTATTATTCATTAACAGAGAAAAGAAAGTGATTACTTTCATTAATATATTTTAGGATTTAAGTTCTGATATATATGTATAAAATAGTAATTTTTAAAATTTGAGAACCCTTAATTTCCCTGGAATTGTCCTCTTCTTTTAAAAGCTACGCTGTAGTTTCTTTTCATCAGAGCTTCTAAGGACAACAAAATCCTCATTTTCTGATCTAAAATTTGTATTTTAGAGGTAAGTGACTTCATATATTAATTAATTTGAAAAGTGAATTATAAAATGTTCCAAGTAGAATTTTTAAAAATTACTTCCAGATAAAGGTTTATGAGACTGTCTTTCTTAGAACATTTAAAAAATGTTAAACTTCTGGAATCACTTCAAACTCTAAATTATTTTACTATACAAAAAGGATTCAATCTGTGTTTAAAATATTCCTAATTATAATAAAATAATTCTGCATGTGAAAGTTTATTTAATATAAAATACATACAATATTCCTATTATATTCCTACTATAATCAAATAATTTTGCATATGAAAGATGTGGCTTTTCCTTTTTTAAAATAAAAAAAATGTTACTTGAATCAGACATTTGAAATAGGAATCCTTATAAATAATTATTTGTATGTTAACTAGGGCAGACCAGTATTTATTATATAAAATAGAAATTATAAAATTTTCCCAAAACGAATTCTAAACTACAAGATCCATCATTATTAATGGTCAATTGTTTAAAAAGTTATCTTTTTTTAATTGTATCATATGAAAAACTATGTATTTTCATTTATATATAATGAAAATATATAAAGTATTTGCTTCCTCTTCACGGTGAAATGACACAGTATGTTGCTCTGTACTGAATATACCTTGAGTAGGTAGCAAATATGAGTAGTTGGGGAAATATAGGCTTTCATTTATATATAGCTTAAGAATGGATAATGCATGTTAACTTACATTTGATGCATATTAGGCAGGCATGATAAGGCTTTATATCTTAAAGAGGAGGAAAGATTTTGCACATAGTAAGAGACATCTTATCCACTGAACCAGGATAATCCTTAATCTAAGCCTCTAAATACAACTGAGAGGAATACATAAAAGTATGTAAAAAAAAAAGCATGTAAACAGAAATAACAATAAATGACAATTTAACAATACTTAACATTTATCAGTGCCTACTGTATGATTTGAGAGGTCAGGTATAGAACAAGCACTGGAGGTAATGGCAGCACAAACCTTTCAGAAAGGGAAAGATCTACCAAAGTGGGGAGAAATAGAAAGATGATTTAAAAGAAAAGAATCAAGTAAGAAAGAAATGAAGCTGAAGAGAGATATAACCTATGAAGAAAAAAGAGAAAAGAAAATGCTTAAGCATCAGAATTTGGTGAAAAACTAACAAATGAATAAGGACAAAAAGGCAAGGCTTCCTTTGTGTCTCAAGGTACACATCTATATGGTGGCACCTCTCACATATTGTTGACTTGTCTCTCCACCTCTTTTTTTTTACAGGAAGAACTCTTGCAATGCGGGGAAGCAGTTGCAGTTTCACTTACAAAAATTTCCCTCACTAAATGATTATTTGGCTGCAATCAATAGCTTACTTTGGCATCAGACAGTTCTAATATACTTTCTCTGGCACCTTTTCTTGAACAGCATGACAAGTTCCCCTCAGACATTGTCTCTATCAGGCTGAAGGGATGGAGATGTCCACAAAATGAAAAGGTTGAAAAATATTCATTTTCTATGATAAGGTGCTGACGTTGTGGCTCAGTGGTAGAGTACTTGCCTAGCATGTGTTAGGCACTGGGTTCAATCCTTAGCACCACATAAAAATAAGTAAATAAAATAAAGGTTAAAAAAATGGCTTAAAAAAAGTTATGATAAACAGATATTCTGGTTGTGAAGGTAGAGCAATACATGTTTTATAATTATAGGCTGTCCATAAAGACTTTAGGGTATTCTAGGACTTACACATGATAAATATTTGTTAAATAAATCATCATTATGTTGATTATTAATAGGAAAGAAGTTAAGAAAAACATGAAAGAATACATGAATTTTGTACATGAATTTTTGTGATAAAAATATTTTGCCATGTTCTATTAAATAAACATTTTTTTAAGAAAATCTACCTTGAGCTGTGTTAATTTTCTTAACTCACTTCCTCTCTTATTAATATGTACAAAGAATTCAAATCTTATTGTTGAAAATACTGAAACTGTCCATTCAGTCGAGTGTAATTCAGACACTCTTTTCCAAGAAGCATAAGAGCTCAGGAAAAGGAGATAAAGTGCTCTGTTAGCATATGAGAAGAATGACATAAATTAGAACATGGATAATAATGTAACAAACTGAAGAAAGTTCCTGTTTTTCAGTATACTAATTTTGACAATTTATGGTAAATAAATCAGACTACTCACCATAAATTGAACTTATTTAAAAACAAAGTTTACATGTAAAAATAACTACAAGGAACTGAAGAGAAATATTTAGTATGCTATTCTAACTTTTTAAAGCCAAAAATAAAAGGAAAAAGAGGATGGAGTTAATGGAACCCACAGGCTACTGATGTGGCAGTTTATCAAATGTTGCTGTAATGAAAGATAAATAATATAGGCAATTCACACTTCATGAAAGGATAAAAGTGTCAGTGTGTAGGTACCAGTTTTACTGCAGGCCATAATCAGCAAGTAAACGAAAGTGCAATGTCTAAAAAGTTTATAGCCTTCTATGAAGGCCTCGTCTTGTCAGGTATTGATTTAAGTATTCAGAAGACTTCACTGGTATTAAACAAATTGAGTGTTTGTGAACTTAGAGGACATGTTCTATTTTTCTCAACAAAAGTTGCCTCAAGCTTAACGTTAAGTTGCTTCTTCTATCACTTAAATTTAAGGAGTGGGAAAAAACTTCTAAAACGATATCTTACACAATTATTTTCTTCTTAAATAGAGGGCAATCCAAAGTGAATGTTTCATATTCTCCACCTTCTCCACATACATGGACTCCATACTTTTTAGAAAGCTGAAAATAGGAAAGGGGAAAAAGTAATAAATACTTAAAATTAGACAGCAAAAATGCTCACTTAATTTGCATTACTTTGTACTAAAATAATCATGCAGGAAACTTGGATTCCAAAATAGATTTCAAGCTACAAGAAAACAATAATCTTTCTGCTTAAAACACATTTTAAAATCATTTCAAACATTTTATCAAAAAGCATAGGATTTTTAATAGTCTTAAAACCTTTACAAAATAGTAAGGGACTAGTATTTTTCTTTCTAGTGTCAAAACTTAAAGATACTATAAATTTTAGGTGTGATACTAACTTTAGATTCAAAACGAGGCTAAGCTACTAAGTAGTAAATAATCTATGCAGCCAAACTGTGCTCTCTTTGTCCTTTGACCTTTAAGTGTAAGGGGAAAATCTGCTGTTTTTAGAGACCTTCTCAGGAACACAGAGAAAAAAAAAAAAAAAAAAAAAAAAAAAAAAAAAAAACCACCAAAAACCCAAGACCTTTCCTTAAGCCTGTGAACAAAAAGAAGTCATGCACATAGCCAGGCGCGGTGGCACATGCCTATAATCCAAGCCTATTGAGAGGCTGAGATAGGAGGATTGAGTTCAAAGCCTGTTGCATCAATGGTGAGGCACTAAGCAACTCATTGAGACCCTGTCTCTAAAAATACAAAATAGGGCTGGGGATGTAGCTCTGTGGTCGAGTGCTCCTGAATTCAATCCCTGGTAACAACAACAAAAGGCACATACATGGTTAGTATACTTGAGGCTATTACTATTAGGAAAGTTCCAAGGCTACTAAAAACCAGTGAAGGTCCAAAGCTGTAGGAAGCCTTAAAAAGGTTTAAGTCTAAAAAAGATTGAGATAGCTTGTAAAGTTGTCTGGTCCAACATGAAATTAAAAGATAAGTAAAGAAGCAAAAAACCAATACAATTTAGGATTTTCATTTAAACATAAGCCATGTTATTGAAATGAACCTGATATCCAGAATTTTTAAAAAGTCTCCTATTTGGCTGGTTCATGGTTGGTATCAATGTTGGGGAGAATTCTCACCAGCTGTCATCGATGTGAATCTTTTAGCTCCTGTGGGAAGTCTTTGTCACTATGATTTCATTTCCTTTATTCAGAATGTCACACTTTCCCTTGCTTATAGCCTCTCCTTGCCTAATGTTCTTACAGCCTAAAGAAGAGTGATTTGTTTTGATGTTCTATTACTGCCAGTGCTGGAACTGTTGCCTAAGTCTTCAGCTTTACATGTATAGTTACATATTTATTTATTTGGTTATTTTTGAAGCTGTGATACCATTCTAAACTTATAAAATTTGAACTATTGAATATATAGGGATAGTCTTTAGGGATTTAAAGCTTGGGTCTAAGAGAATTCTACATTTCTCATTAAGGATGAGTAGTTACGTGAGGTATTATAAAGAAAAAAAATCAATAAATGTGAAGGGGAGAAAACTGAATGATGTTTTCTATAAGAGCTCCCAGGAGCAAAGTAGATACATTTTTATCATGCTGGGTCGTAAGGCAGTGACTTAGCAAGGCCAAATTATGAGTTGGTCTTATGATTCCAAATAAGAGGAACAGCCTACTTTATCATAGTAAACTGAATTAAATTTATATCAGCTTTGCAATAAAAACGGATAGTACTGGCTAAGAATCATAGGGGTGTTTCTCTGTTTTGTTAGCTAGTACTTATGCCCTTCTGTTCATAGCTGATCTCATGCAAACTTTCCACTGAGTGAAACATCTAATCTCACATTTATGACTTATTGCTAGCCTCTTTATATGAGTGTACTTTTTCATTATTAGTTTTCTTCTATTAGAAAATACTTCATTGATTCTTTACATTATTTTTGTAATCCACCACAAAAAGAATAACTGGATTTTTAAATTAAAAGTTTGGGTAGCTATCGTGTCCTTAGTAGAAATTATTATGTAAGCTGTTCTGTTAAACCAGCATTTATTCTATTAAAGGCTGATATATTCAAGATGGTACTCACTAAAATATGGATTTAACCAGTGATATTTTAGTTTGTATAAAATATTTCTTTTTGTTCCTTTCTTTTTTTATTTATAATAGTAGTATGTATTACAATTCATAATGCACATATATAGCATCTTTTTACATACAACTGTTTGTATACAAAGTATGAAAGTACCATTCAGATCTTCAATCACGCATTTAGGATAATGATATCAATCTCATTCAACCACCAATTTTTTTTCCTCCCCCCCCTTGCTGCCTCCCTTCCCCTCCCTTTCCTTTGACCATTCTAGTGTTCCTCTAATCCTCCTATGTACCCCCATCCAACAACACTGTGAACAAGCCTCCTTATATCAGAGAAAACATTCGGTATTTGGATTTTTGGGATTGGCTAACTTCACTTAGCATTATATTCTCCAACTTCATCCATTTACCTGCAAATGCCATTATTTTATTCTCTTTTATTGCTGAGTAAAATTCCATTTTGTATATATACCACATTTTCTTTATCTACTCATCTACTGAGGGACATCTAGGTTGGTTCCACAACCTAGCTATTGTGAATTGTGCTACTATAAACATTGAAGTGGCTGTGTCACCGTAATATGCTGTTTTTAAGTCCTTTAGGAATAAACCCAGGAGTGGGATGGCTGGGTCATAGGGTGATTCCATTCCAAGTTTTCCAAGAAATCTCCATACTGATTTCCATAGTGGTTGCACCATTTTGCAGTACCACCAGCAATGTATGAGTGTGCATTTTTCCCCACATCCTCTCCAACATTTATTGTTGTTTGTGTTCTTGATAGCTGCCATTCTGACTGGAGTGAAACGAAATCTTAGAGTAGTTTTGATTTGCATTTCTCTAATTGCCAGCAATGTTGAGCATTTTTTTCATGTATTTGTTGATAAACTGTGTATCTTCTTCTGAGAAGTGTCTTTACAATTCTTTAGCCCATTTATTGATTGGGTTATTTGTTTTTTTGGTGTCAAGTTTTTTGAGTTCTTTATATATTCTAGAAATTAGTGCTCTATCTGATGTGCGTGTATTAAATATTTGTTCCCAGTTAGTTGGTTCTCTATTAACCTCACTGATTGTTTCTTTTGCTGAGAAGAAGCTTTTTAATTTAAATCTATCCCATTCATTAATTCTTGGTAATAATTCTTACACTACAGGATTCTTATTAAGGAACTTGGGGCCTAATCCGACATTTTGGAAATTGGAGCTTACTTTTTCTTCTATTAGGCGTATTGTCTCTGGTCTAATTCCTAGGTCCTTGATCCACTTTGAATTGAGTTTTGTGCATGGTGAGAGATAAGGGTTTAATTTCATTTTGTTGCATATGGATTTCCAGTTTTCCCAGCACCATTTGTTGAAGAGGCTATCCTTTCTTATAAAATATTTCTATTCATTCAAATTAATTCTTCAATAAATACTATTGAACAATGATTATTAGCTAGGCCTTGCTAGATGCTGAAGGTCCAAAAATAAGTAAGACAATGTCTCTTGAAGTTCAACAAATATATTTCAATACTTCAAAATATGACATGACAGTGGTATTGCCAATAAATGAATATATGCACAATTTTTTCTGCCTTTCTATCAATGATTCACCAGTAGGGACACACAGATTCCAATCAAGAAATCTATATAAAGGGCCTAGAGTTTTTAAGACTGAGAAACCAGTTAAGTGTTCTGACTATGAATTCTTAAGATGTCTTTTGTAGCTCCTCTAACTATATTAGCTTCAAGTTGTAATATACACAAGTACTCACAGAAAAACTCACCTTTATTGGCTTACTTTTAGCCAGCTCAAGAGAGGTCATGAGAGAACTTTCCGAAGAAGCAAAGCCTATGCTAGCCACATTTTAAAGATTTGACTATTAAAAATCAAACCCTTATAGCACAAAGGTATGATTTGTGCATGTAATAGAAAGTATCATTTTAGGTAAGTGAAGGAGCCAGATACACACATTTCAGAGACACATTTATGGTACAACCTTCAATTTAATTTTCTAAAACTTATAGGTCAATGTTACTAATATTTCATAGAAAAAAACAACTTTATTTCTAACACCTCTCAGGTCTGTCTCTGGCTTCACCTCAAAATTGGAAATTAATGTATGCTAGCCCTTAGGCACTAAACAAAGAAACTATAGAACTCTATAAAGCAATCAATAACTTAGACTTTACAGACATATATAGAATATTTCATCCATCAACGAGAGAGTACACTTTCTTCTCAGCAGCACATGGATCCTTCTCTAAAACAGACCATATGTTATGCCACAAAACAACTCCTTGCAAATATAAAAACACAGAGATACTACCCTGTATTGTATCAGATCATAATGGAATGGAATTAGAAATCAATGATAAAATAAAAAATAGAAGTTACTCCAACACCTGGAGACTAAATGTTATTGAATGAATAATGGGTTGGAAAAGACATCAAAGAGGAGATTAAAAAATTCTTAGATGTAAATGAGAACAATGATACAACATATCAAAACCTCTGGGACAATTAAGGCAGTACTAAGAGGAAAGTTCATTGCATGAGCTAATTTCTTAAAAGGAGAAAAAGTCAATAAATAAATGACCTAACATTACATCTCAAAGCCCTAGAAAAAGAACAACAAATCAACACCAAAAGCAGTAGAAGACAGGAAATAATTAAAATTAGAGCTGAAATCAATGAAAATGAAACAAAGAAACAATTGGAAAAATTGACAAAAGAAAATGTTGGTTCTTTGAAAAAATAAATAAAATCGATAAACCCCTAGTCACGCTAATGAAAAGAAGGAGAGAGAAAACTCAAATTACTAAAATCCATGATGAAAAAGGAAATATTATGATGGACACTACAAAAATATGATGATAATTAGAAATTATTTTGAAAATGTGTACTCCAAAAAATTCCACCAGAAAACTTCTAGAAGTAATAAATAAATTCAACAAAGTAGCAGAATATAAAATCAATGCCCAAGCCGGGGCGCAGTGGCGCACGCCTGTAATCCCAGCACTTTGGGAGGCTGAGGCAGGAGGATTGCGAGTTCAAAGCCAGCCTCAGCAATGGCGAGGCACTTAGCAACTCAGTGAGACCCTGTCTCTAAACAAAACACAAAAAAGTTCTGGAGATGTGACCCAGTGGTCGAGTGCCCCTGAGTTCAATCTCCCATACCACACACACACACACACACACACACACACACACACACACCAAAAAAAAAAAAAAAAAAAAAAAAAAAAAAAATCAATGCCCATAAATTAGATGCATTTCTGTACATCAGTAATTAATCCTATGAAAGAGAAACTAGGAAGAGTACCCCATTTACAATAGCCTCAAACAAAATACAATACTTGGGAATCAACAAAAGAGGTGAAAGACCTCTACAATGAAAACTACAGAGCACTAAAGAAAGAAATTTAAAAAGACCTTATAAAATGGAAAGATCTTCTTTGTTCTTGGACAGGCAGAATTAATATTGTCAAAATGACCATACTACCAAAAGTGCTATTCATTTTTAATGCAATTCCAATCAAAATCCCAATGACATTCCTCATAGAATAGGAAAAGCAATCATGAAATTCATCTGAAAAATAAGAGACACAGAATAGCCAAAGCAATCCTGAGCAAGAGGAATGAAGCAGATGGCATCACAATACCAGACCTTAACTTACTACAGAGCAACAGTAACAAAAACAGCATGGTATTGGCACCACAATAGTTTTGTAGACCAATGGTACAGAATAGAGGACACAGAGACAAACCTGCGTGAATTCAATTATCTCATACTAGACAAAGGTGCCAAAAACATATATTATAGAAAAGATAGCCGCTTCAACAAATGGTGCTAGGGAAACTGGAAATCCATATGAAGCAAAATGAAATTAAACCCCTCTCACCATGCACAAAACTCAACCCAAAGTGGATCAAGGCTCTAGGAATTAGTCCAGAGACTCTGCGCCTAATAGAAGAAAAAGTAGGCCCAAATCTTCATCATGTCAGAAAAGGCCCCTACTTCCTTACCAAGACTTTTAAAGCACAAGAAATAAAATAAAAATTTCAATAAACGGGATGGATTAAAAACCGAAAAGCTTCTTCTCACAAAAGAAAAAAATCAGTGAAGTAAACAGAAAACCTACTAATTGGGAACAAATTTTTACCACACGCACGTCAGATAGAGCACTGCACTACTCTAATCTCCAGGATATACAAAGAACTGAAAAAACCTAAAACCAAAAAGACAACCCAATCAATAAATGGGCTAAGGAACTGAAAAGATACTTCTCAGAAGCAGATATAAAATTGATCAACAAATATATGAAAAATTGTTCAATATCTCCATTAACTAGAGAAATGCAAATCAAAACTACTTTAAGATTTCATCTCATTCACTCCAGTCAGAATGGCAGTTAGTAAGAATAGTAGCAACAATAAGTGTTGGCGAGGATGTGGGGGAAAAGGCACAGTCTTACATTGCTGGTGGGGCTGCAAATTGGTACAGCCATTATGGAAAGCAGTATGGAGATTCCTTGGAAAACTTGGAATGGAACCACCCTATGACCCAGCTATCCCACTCCTTGGTCTATCCCCAAAGGACTTAAAAACAGCATACTAAATGGTGCAACCATTATGGAAAGCAGTATGGAGATTTCTTGGAAAACTGGGAATGGAATCACCCTATGACCCAGCCATTCCACTCCTGGGTCTATTCCCAAAGGACTTAAAAACAGCATATTACAGTGACACAGCCACTTCAATGTTTATAGTAGCACAATTCACAATAGCTAGGTTGTGGAACCAACCTATATGTCCCTCAGTAGATGAGTGGATAAAGAAAATATGGTATATATACAAAATGGAATTTTACTCAGCAATAAAAGAGAATAAAATAATGGCATTTGCAGGTAAATGGATGAAGTTGGAGAATATAATGTTCAGTGAAATTAGTCAATCTGAAAAATCCAAATACTGAATGTTTTCTCTGATATAAGGAGGCTAGTTCACAGTGTTGTTGGATGGGGGTACATAGGAGGATTAGAGGAACACTAGAATGGTCAGAGGGAAGGGAGGGGAAGGGAGGGAGCAAGCGGGGAGGGAGGGGGAAAAAAGAAAAAAAAAAAAAAGAAAAGGTGGTTGAATGAGATGGATATCATTATCCTAAATGCATGATTGAAGACCTGAATGCTACGAATATACTTTGTATACAAACAGTTGTATGTAAAAAGATGCTATATATGTGCACTATGAATTGTAATACATACTACTATTATAAAAAAAAAACAGCATACTACAGTGATGCAGTCACATCAGTGTTTATAGCAGTACAATTCACAATAGCTAAACAGTGGAACCAACCAATATGCCCTTCAATAGATGAATGGATAAAAAAACTGTGGTATACATACACAATTGAATATTACTCAGCATTAAAAGGGAATAAAATAATGGCATTTGCAGATAAATGGATAGAGTTGGAGAATATCATGCTAAGTGTAGTAAACCAAAAAACCAAAGACCGAATGTTTTTTCTGATAAGTGGATGCTGAGAGCATGGGAGGAATGGAGGAACTTTGGATAGTGCAAAGGGCAGGGAGGATAAGGGAGGGACATGGGGGTAGGAAAGATGGTGGAATGAGATGGACATCATTACCCTAGGTACATGTATGATGACATGAATGGTGTGACTCTACTTTGTGTACAACCAGAGACATGAACAATTATGCTCCATTTGTGTAGTATAAACTTAAATGTAATCTGCTGTCGATGTATAACAAATCAGAGCAAATAAATAAATAAATAAATAAATTTTAAAAATATCCTGAAGGAAATTTGTTCCAAAAATAGAATCCTATTGCTTTCTCAAGAACCAATTAAAAGTGAGGAAAGACATTTTCAGATATGCAGTCTTAAAAACCATACCTCTCTTGTCTTTTCTTAAAATCTCCTGGAGAATGTATTTCACAAAACTAAGAGTAAATAACAAGAAAGGAAGATGCTTTCTCTAGGCAACGTGGGATCCAACAAAGAAAGAGGTAATAGAATCCCAGGATTACAGAGAGATTCTGGAATGTAACAGGCATAGAGAGAAATGGGTTCATATTACACCAGGTCAGAAGGCTCTGGAAAAACTTCAGTAGTAAGAAACTGAGAAAATAATTCACATATTCATTCAAATATAAGAATGTGATATTAGAAAATTGGCCAAGAACATAGTGTTGAATTAGTGATGATTACACAGAATACTAAATAAATGAAGAAATCAAGAAATCAATTAACTCAGGGAAAAAAATAAGAAGTTGTAATTACCTGATTTATTACCTGATTTAGTGGGTATTGGGTTTTCAGTTATTGTAATAATAAACACTGAACACTGATCCAATAGAATTGCAATATAACCACATGGAAAAATGGAAGGAGGGAAAGTGTACACATATGTGATGGAGGCAAAAGAAGTAAACACAGCTAGATTGACACATTCCAGAGTGGCAAATCAATAAATTATGCTAACACTAGGGTAGAAGCTTAAGTGGTTATTCAAACATGCAATTTAAAGCCATGGATGTAAATATCAAAATAATTCACAATAATGGAAGTGAGATGGTGAAATGGAAGAAGGATGCAAGAGATTATTTTTATACCAAAGACTGAAGAACCATTTAAGAATATGAACCTTGACAAGCATTTAAAAATATCACAAGAATTAGAAAACACTCAATAAATAGGTAACTGTTTAAAGATCCTTTCTAAATCATTATAATTTGATGCAACTTACATTACAAAGTCATCTCCTTATTTCAAACATGAAAGAAGTGTCTTAAGGGAATAATAATCCTACAAAAGATAAAGTAATCATAGAATCTATTCTTCACTTCTAAGGTGGTAATTTTAAGGACTTGAAGAAGTTTAAGATGCAATGGCTAATATTATTACATCATTAACTTAGGGTAATACATGTGTAAGACTTATAGATGTTGTTCTTTAACCCTGAAATTACATTCATAGGAATTTATCTTATGAAAATAATAATCAGAAATGTACATGAAGATTTATGAGAAAACATCATAATCATAATAATTTAGAACTAACCAATGTTTTCAACAAGTGATAACTTGTAATCTCTTTATGTAAATATCTAGCATATTATATAATGTAATATGTAAATATGACATGATACATTGATATGTAGAATATGAATTTGACAGGATCTACACAGCCTCTAGTTAATGTATTTTCAAAATACACTTAATTATGTGAGAAAATGAACATGTATGTCTGGGGAAAAAGATGACAAAAACATGTATGATTATACTACTAGTGACTCAGCACCATGTACAGCCAGAGGAATGAGAAGTTATGCTCTATTTGTGTACAATATGTCAAAAATGCATTCTACTATCATATATAACAAGTATAGTTGACTCCTTAATGTAAATAAAATCTGTATTAAGTATTCAACTACATGAATTTGCATATGAAACAAACTCTCAGAAAAATAAATTATTAGGAAATATACTTATATGTTAGCAATGTACACCACGGGGCAGTTAGAATTATAGTTAATTTATTTCCCTACACTTTATTATATTTCAAATTCTCAGCAAAATGTAGGTATTTTTTATTTTTCTAGTTTTTAAAAAGTCCTATTTAACTTCATTTCTTATTCGCCCTTCTTTCATTACTATAGGCAGATATTTTAAAATATGTAATGTATACCTTTTATGTCCTTATAAATATACTAGTACTTTGTGATGCCTGAATTTTTAAATTCTTCATATGTTGATTGTTTTCACTCAGCACTATTGCTAATATAAGTCCTTTGAGTATATTTTCCTAACTGCAGTCTTGTATTTTATGATGTAACATCTACAGTATTTTAATATCCTCTGTTTTGGGAACTGATATCTATATTGCCTCCAATAACCCTACCACCATAAAAAATTAACCCTGATAAGATTATTTTTTAATAATGCCCCTTTATAGGCTAGTAGAATTGCTATGTTAAGAGGGGGAATTTATATTTAATGTAGGTATTTCAAGATTGTCCTTAGAATGGAATGTTTCCCATTTATACTCTAGAGGGGTTCTATAAACCAGCTCCTGCCAACAATTGTCATTATCTGGCTTTGTAATTTTTAAAAATATTTGATTATTATTTTTTTTTTTTTGGTACTGGGGATTGAACTCAAGGGCACTCGACCACTGAGCCACATCCCCAGCCATTTTTTGTATTTTATTAGAGACAGGGTCTCACTGAGTTGCTTGCTAAGTGGCTCACCATTGCTGAGGCTGGCTTTGAACTCACGATCCTCCTGCCTCAGCCTCCTAAGTACTGGGATTACAGGCATGTGCCACCGTGCCCGTCTTAAAATATTTTTTTAGTTGTAGAAGAACACAATTTCTTTTTTTCTTTCTCTTCCTTCCTTCCTTCCTTCCTTCCTTTCCTTCCCCTCCTCCTTCCCTCCTTCCCTTCCTTCCTTCCTCGTGCTGAGGATTGACCCAGTGCATTCCATGTTTGGTGCAAGCATTCCACCACTAAGCTACAGCCCCAGCCCCACCTTTATAATTTTTGATAATCACATAAAAATTAACACCTCCTTTTGGCTTTAATTTGTATTTCCTAATTACTAAATCAGTGAGCATCCTTCATATTCATATTAGCTTTTGAGACATTCTCTTCTGCATAGTGGTTCTTCATAGCTTTTGCCTGTTTTTCTGTTAGGATTGTTATTTTATATGTTAATATGTGTGAGTTAACAATCCTTGACAGTTTTGGGTGTTATTCTCATTACTACCCAGTATTTGATATATTTTTATAAAGCAGAAAAGTTTCTGAATTTTTCTTTAGTACTCATGAACCTTATAACAATAATGTTGTTAAAATTTACTGAACAGTTAGAATGTGTCAGATACTGAACTAGGCACCTTATGTGTCATTTCACTGTTATTACTTCCATTTTACACATGAGAAGCCACTTAAATTAATGTTTCAGGTAAGAAAAAGACTTATGGGCATCAAGGTATAGTGATGCTTTGCTGATCATCATCCTACACTGCCTTTTACTCCATGTGATCTGAATGAAATATAAAAAGGGCTTTTGAGCTGGGTGGAGTGGACATGTCTGTAATCCCAGTGGCTCAGGAGGATCACAAGTTCAAAGCCAGCGTTAGCCACTTAGTGAGGCCCTAAGCAACTTTGCGAGACCCTGTCTCAAAATAAAAGGTAAAAAGAGTCAGTGATATGGCTTAGTGGTAAAGCACCTATGGGTTCAATTTCCTGTTCAAAAAATAAAATAAAATAAAAAAAAGAGAGAAGTTATCTTCTGTTTACCGCTGCTACCACCAACCTGTATGTAATCTCACAATCAAATATTAATTTTCACAAGGGAAACCATTACAATACATAAATATTCCTTTAATTAAAAATATTAACTCTTGGATATAGTAACACATTAAAACATTGACATAGTAGTAAAACTGGGTTGTTACAGTTAACTAGTAATGTCCACCTTTATTACACAAGGAATACATAAGAGCTATCTCAGGGGCATGGAGGCTGGTGAACAAAATAGGTTAAGTTCTCCTATGTTTAGCCCTTTCTCTCCAACCTATAAAGTTGAAGGGTTATCTGTTTTTTTTCTCTGTCTCTTGCATGTGTATTCCTTATTATTCACAAGACTTGTGTCAACAAGTTGAAAAATGAATATGTGGTTAATCTTTTATCTGACTTAATGAGATTAATCACATTCATAAAGATAAGGAGACATAGGCATTTCTTGCCATCTGGTTTATCTTAGGTAATGATGGAAAAGATAGAGTTGGAAGTAATAAGTTAAACAAATCATACTCTCTAAATGCAGAAAGGGGATAAAAGTTGGATGTGACTCATTCCACTTTTATATCCAAATCATCATGCTATAGATACAACAGGTAATTAACTGAGGCCCCTTTATGAGCTTATGCAAAAATGAAAGGTAAAAAGCAGAGAGAAAAATGTGGGGAGTCTGAATTACTTCAAAGAAGTCAGAGAAAAATTTAGAAGAAGACACTCAGATTGTCTTGTATAATTTTCTACAACTCTCAGGATAAGAATTTCTGTTCAAAATATATAATTATCCATTAAAATCCTTCCCTCTCAGATACTGAGCAACTTATATAATCCTGGTAAGCTACTTGTCAAAATCAGCAAAGACAACCACAGCTATATTCTACAATAAAATGTCTTCAAACGTTGTTTCTGTTTGGTGTGAACATTATTGTACATATGTTTGGGGTTCATGTTATATATATTATAGTAAAGGTAAATCCAAAATAGTATATATTTAATGAGATTAATTTTACTCCTATATATATATTTCCTCTCTCTCCTTTACTCCTGAAATTTTAATTGCATGTGTATGATGATCACATTTCCTCTGTATCTTTTATATATTTTTTCCACTATTTTCTATCCTGTTTTCTCTTGTGCTTCTGTATAGATATTTTATTTCATCTTATCTCCCAGTCACTATTTGTATATACAGCTGTATCTAATCTATTAGAAAACTCACATATTTATGTTCTTAATATCTGGTACTCTTTATTTTTAAGATCCACAATTTCACATGCTTATTTTATAGATTCTAATTCCCCCTAAAATACTACATCTTCTCATCTATTTTACTGAGCATATTAGCTTTAACAATTTTGGAGTGATAATGCGATTACATGAATATCTTCTGGGAAGTTTCTATTGTCTACTTTTCTCTTAGTTTCAGTTAATTCATCAGGTCTCTTGATATTCTAGGCAGTTTTTGATTGCCTGTTGAAAATTGTAAGCAAAATATTTTAGAGGTAATTTGAGGCTCTGAATCATATCATCTTTCCCCAGAAAGAAACAGGCAATAAAAGTAGAACTCAATCACTTAAATCAGTCTAGAATTGACATGATTTTAAAGATAGATATGAGTATTTGCAAAGACCAGACTATTTTGGATTTACCTTTACTCTTAAGATATAGCCCATTCAGTAGTTCCAACAAAAAACATGGAAGGATTACCAGGTCCACTCTACTTCTGTTGCTCTGAATGCTAACTTTTGTCTCCCTTTCCCTTTGAAACTGAATGCCTTATTCATTTGCTCATCTGGGAGTTTTGCCCTCAGTTTCTTAACATCTCTGCACCAGTTCTGAATCAGAAATTACTTTGAAGGGGAAACAAGGCGATATTCGAACTTCTACTGTCTTTGAAAATATGGTCCTTCAAATTATTACAGTACTGGCAATTCTCTAATGCCTTCAAATGTTATTTTTCAAACAACTTTTCTAGTTGTTTGTGCGAAAGTTGTTCTGATTCCACCACCATAGCTGGAAATGAATGTCTTCAATATTTATTAAAATTTAAAACATACATACCCTCAGATCCATAATTTCTACTTCTAGCATTTTATTCTATAGAAAAATATAACATGGATCCCAAACATGTACAATAATGTTCACTCCAGCATTAACTGTAACAGCAAAAGACATGAAAACTCAATAAAGAATAATGTCCACTAACAGAAAATAGGTTTGATATATTATAGTAATGGAATGTAATGGAACACAATGATTATAAACAAGTGCCATGGATTTGTACAGGTTAAAATGCAAGATGAAAAAAATATGTATAGTAGGTGCCAATTTAGGTAAAAATGGATAAACACATGCATATATATTTGCATATGCCAAAATGTTTCTGAAGAAACACATTAGAATAGAAAAGAGAGGTAGCTCTGAGAAAAACACAAAACCTGGGTGCTTGGAATTACTGGAAGATTCTTTACTATTTTTTAGTCTTTGAATTTATTATTTATATAATGCAAACCTTAATTTTACAATAAACACTACAAGGTAAGTAAGATATACCATGAGAAATATTATAAACAATAAAGAAAAGAGCAAACTGTTACTCCAAGAAGGTTTTTTTTTGTTGTTGCTGTTTTTTAAACAAGAAAGTCTCACAGTAGTGAACTATGAGTTTAGATTTTAAAGATATACTGGATTTGGCTAGGTAATGGAGGAATAATGCTGAGAGAAGAGGAGTAGAATCATAAGTAGTTCAAAATTGATGAAGCACAGGATATATGAATTAGATCGTCATCTTACAACCTGATTTTCCTCAAGGACACATGAATCAAGGGAAGATGTTTAAAAGTTTTATTTTGAGTCAATGAGAAGCAACTCAAAAATTTATAAGGAAAGTATAAGATGCACTTCCTGTACATTGTAGTGGTGGAATCAACAAGGGGCAAGACAAATAGGAGAAAAACTTAAGCTAGAATGCTGCAATAACCTAGAGTGGACTCTACTGTGGTAACAATTGAGTATAAAAAGGAGCAGATAATGAGATATTTAGAAAGCAGCATTAAAAGACCTAGGGACTTATTTATCAACAAAAGAGCATATGAAATCATTTATTACAATTTACTTTTTTTTTTTAATACTTGGACAACTGAGTAGATAATGGAGCTCTTCACTGCCAGAAAATGTAAAAGTGTCACTGATAAGTTAGGATAAGTAGAACTCAGTTCTATGTAGTTGAAGTTCAGTATTTGGGACATTTAAAAGATGAAGGTGAATATAAAACTGGTCAGGAAATCAGGTCAGGAAAATGATGGGGAACATATTTAATTGTTGTAAGAATAAAGTTGGCAGTTGAATTCATTGAGATATTTAAGATCATCACAGAAGGAAGGCTAGAAATGCAACCATACATATAAGAAATAGAATCTACATGGAAAGCCCCCACAAGAAAATAAGTACTCAGAAAGTCTTCAGAAGTGACTAGTAGCATAGAAACAAACAGACCACATATTCTTTCAGAGGAATCTAGAAATATGGGGTCTGAAATGTGTCAGTGATATTAAGAAACTAGAAGATGATAAACTGTACTTGATCTCTGTGTCAGAATTACTTAATTCTTGATTAAAGGTCATCATCTTTTGTCTTTGTTTGTGAACTGAAATTTATTGAGGCTAAATGAGTATATGATTTTTAATAATGTTACCAGTGGGACTATATTTTTAGGTATGAAAACAACTAGAATAGATTGTAAACGCCTCAAGAATAAGGATCATAATTGATTAATTCATCATGTATACTTAGTGCTCTCTGTAACATTTGTCATATAACAGACCCTCAATGAATGTTAAATAATTTAAATATGGGATGAATGGATAGATGAAGAGATGAACAAGCACCTGAATGCAGAACTAAAGAACTAATGCCTGCCAAAATCTTGGCAAGATTATTAGAGCTTATGTTCTAGTGTGGCAAGGGAGAGTAGTAACAGATACATAAGATAATGTGGAAAGACTGTTAGCTTGGCCAGCTAGAAGAGGTTCTCTGAGGTGGCTACTTTTGAGCTGTCAAATTATGAAAAGATACTAACCTTGTGATGGTCTGAGGACCATGCCAGGAAGAGTAAAGTTCAAGGAGATAAAAGGTAGTAAATATGCTTACATAATACAGAGGCATATATGGCTATGGCTCAGTGAACAAGATAGAAACTAGTAAAAGATAAGCCTAAAAAGACAGATAGGATGGTGATGATACAGGGTCTCACAGGTTGTGATCTCATAGGCGTTTAGATGTTATTCTAGCTTCAATGAAAACCCATTTAAATTTTAAACAAAGCCATTGTATAATTTGATTTACACTTTAAAAATATCACTCTGGCATCTGTATGAATAATGAATTACAGAAGGCAATGGTAGAAACTAAGTAGACCGGTTAGGGGCTGGTGTAGTATGCCAGACAAGAGATGCTTATGGTGTAGAGGTAGCAGTACAGATGGTAAGGCATGCTTGAATTTAGAATATATACTGGAGACAGAGCAGACAAGATCATGTTCATGTGTCACATATAGGAGGAGAGAAAGGAAGAGTCCAAAGAATTTAGATTTAGCCTGCAGACAATGGGGTTCATTTAGTTTTGAGGCATGAGGCAAAATTTGGGAAATAAAACAGAATGCAGAGTAAAGAAAGTCTTGGAGGTGTCAGTAACAGTCTAGGTCTGAAGTGATAGGCATCTGTATTAAGATGAAGACAAAGGGAATGGTAAAGAACAATGATATAAAAAGCCAAATCAAGTATGTAGGGATGTAATTTGTGGTCCCTGTGGGCACTGGAGCGTAGAAGAGAAATATGAGCTAGAAAGATTAAATAATAATCAGAATAGATCTAATAATTAAAGCCATGTGAGTGACTATGATCATGCAGAAAAAGTTCATAGATGGAAAATGGAACCTCTACCATGAACTAACTGGCAAAAGAGATGAAGAATGACCAGAACAAAAGAAGGAAAACTAGAGAAGTGTGCCATTATATATGTGAATAGAAACATTTCAAGGAGTTCTTGTAACTGGCACATAAAAATTAATGTCTACTGAGTTTAATAAAACAGGATCAGCCAACAGACAAGTGTTTACAGGAGTACTCTGCTATTTGAGATGTATATATTTTTCTGAATCCTATATCAAAGAGTTGGAATTTTTTTGTTTTGTCTTGTTTTTAAGAACACTACTCAAAAACACATAATTTATTCTTAAAAAAAAAAAAAAAAAAAAACAGGATCAGGATGATCTTAGTCGGAGCTGTATCCATTTAGAGGTGGAAGGATTCAGACTCCAGGTAAATGAGACATTTGAGACAAGGAAGTACTGTCAATGAATACAGATAACATTCCTAACTTTTTTTTTTTTTTGTTTGAAGCAAAGATGAATTTTCATAATTAAAAAATTTAAATTTAATTAGTTATACATGACAGTAGAATGCATTTATGCACTGTGATATATCATACATAGATGGGATATAATTTCTCATTTTTCTAAGTGTACATGTTGCAGAATCATATTGGTCATGTAGTCACATATATACATACAGTAATAATCTGTTTCATTCCACTATCTTTCCCATCCCCACATCCCCTCCCTCTCCTCCCTGCACACTTCACTCTACCTAATCTAAGGTAACCCTATTTTTCACTAGTGCCCCCTGCCTTATTATGGATTAGCATCCACATATTAGAGAAAACATTTGGCCTTTGGTTTTGTGGGATTGGCTTATTTCACTTTTAAATGTGTTTTATTTTCATTAGAAGTATAATTTCATAAGACATGTAATAAATACTATTTGAAATTTTCTAAAATAAAAATCATTTTTATAGTCCTATACAAAGTACTTCTTTTTTCTTCCTTTATATTTCTATATTTTGAAAATTTGCATAAATTCTTACCTCTAAGAGATAAGGTTCCATTTCATCCAGCGTTCTCCCAAGATGTTTATCTGGATCTAAACCTGCCAAGAAAGATTACATTTTTCTAGATAACTGTAGATAGGAACTTTAAAGACACATTCACCTTCTTTTGCCCCTCTCACCTAGGAAAGCAGTGTGTTTAAAGTTGCTTTTGTTTTAAAATAAAATGTCCTTTGCTAGTATTTACTTTCCTATTCATCTTGTAGAGCAGATTTTCTTGCTCTTAAAAATAAGTTTCAGTTCATTTCAATAGCTCTGCATCAATAATTAGATGCATTTTTTTGATTCCTTCCTCCTTTTTGAGGAATTATAGTTAGAATGGGAAAGAGAATAATTTTAAAGACATGATATCTAAATTCTTGGTATTTTGATCATTGCAGTTTATTTTACTCATGAATTTTCTGATTTATCATTTTATAATTTGAACTTGAAACTCTGTACTTTATGCCTGTAATTGTAGTTGTGAGGCTGAGGCCGGAGGATTGTAAGTTCAAGGCCAGCCTGGGCAACCTGGTGAAATGCTGTCTCAAAATAAAAATAAAAAAAATTGAGAATGTAGCTTAGTGGTAGAGCACCTCTGGGCTCAATAGCCATGAATGGAAGTAGAAAACAGAAGAGTGGTAGACTGCTATATCTATATAAGTAATTTGCTTAATAGTAGCACATGACCACAAAAAAATTGTATTATCAAATAAACTGACATTTAGTTTTTATGACCATTTGTGTAACAGTGTGTTTTCTAAGAAAAAAGAGAAACAACTATAAAATCACTATTGTGCCAAGAGCATTTTCTTAAGCTACAATAAACAGATTCAACTAATTTAACAGTAGAGTATGTAGGTGATGGAGCAATAATGAGAGAGGGGAGAAAAACTCATACCACAAATCAACTACAGAATTAAATAATTCATTTTAGATATTTATTTCCATATGTACATTTGTGGGTTTAACTTCATTTCAGTAAGTTATTTTTATTTATTATTGATTAAACCATTCAGATTCTTAATTATACAAACTGATTAATAGTTTTCTGTTTTCAGTTGGATGCCTTTTTGAGTAACACGACCTTTTTTCCTCTCTTTCTTTTAGTACTGGGGATTGAATCGGGGGTGCTATACCACTGAACTAGTCATTTATTTTGAGAGGGAGGGTCACTAAATTTTCCAGGCTGAACTTGAACTTGTGCTCCTCATGCCTCAACCTCCTGAGTAGCTGGGATTTCAGGAATGCACCATTATACCCAGCAACATGACATTTCTTACAGCCAAAATTTCACAGTACCAAAGAGAAAGGTAGAATTTATGGGTTCTTCTGCTACTGTGTATTAAGTCAGATCATATTCAAAACAAAACTACTCAGGCTGGTAGCATTGGGCACATTATTTAAGTCAGCTTCCTTCATAGCAACCTTATTCTTGTGGTAGATTCATTAAAATTAAAATTTCAGTAGGCTGGGTGAACACACAAATGAACTCTTGACTATGTCCAATTACATAGCAATTCAATATATAAAATGAATAAATAAATGAAATACTTTGAAATAACACCCATCACCATCCAGATTTAATAAGAATTAACATTTTGCTACATAAGCTTTTTTTTTTTTTTTTTCTGTAGTACTGGAATTGAATCCAGAGTCTCATTCATGCTAGGCAAGAGCTCTACCTTCAAGCTGCATCCCCAGCCCTCACTACATTTTTCTTAAGAAATTAAATACCACCAGTGCAAAAGATTTTCACGATATATCTATCACTAATCAATATGCTCTACTCCTTTCCATATGGACAGTCACTCTTCTGAAGTTAGTGGAATACTTCTCAACTTTGATTTTGTAATTTTACTACAAATCTATGTCTATAAAACAGTATTTAGTATTGTTTGTGGATGTTAAAATTTTGCACAAATGATATAATTTTAAGTACTTTTTCAATTCACTTTGTTAATAAGTTATCCATATTTATTACTTTGACTCTGGTTCATCTATTTTACCATTGTATTGCATTCCATTATATGCATGTATTCTCCAATAGATGGAAATTTGGGGATTGGGTTGGTTCTAATTTCTTATTTACCACTGGTACTTTTTGTGCTATGGTGAATATGCTTTAATATGGAATTACTATGAGAGGAGAATATTTTTTATTTATGTGTGTGTACATGCATGTATATCTTTCAATTCTATTAGATATTGCCAAATTTTTCCCTAAAGTAGTATTACTATTTTATACTTCCAACATCAGGGAATTATAATTTCCATTTCATATATTGCAAAAATAATCTAGTGTTGTTAAAAGTTTTATTTATTTATTTTTGTGTTGCTGTGGTTTGAACCCCTGGCTTCACTCATGTTAGACAAGTACTCTAGCTCTGAGATATACCAGATGTCAGATGTTTTTTAATCTTTGGCAATCTGATACATATACACACAAACATATATACATACCTATGTATGCATGTAAAATTGTTTCATGTATTGTTTTAATTTCTGTTTTTTGATTATTACTGAAAGAAATTATGGTTTTGAATTTCATTGCCTATTCATTCAAGTTCTCACTTCTATGAATTGTTTACCATTTGACCACTTTTAATGGTAAGTTTTATCTTTTGTTTGATGATTCATAGTTCTTGATATATTCTGAATGCTAATCTTCATTATTATGGGCATTAAATATCTTCCCTAATCAGTCAACTGTCTTTACACTTTGTTTTGGTGGTAGTAGTACTGTTTTTTGATAAATGTGAGTTTTTTATTTTATAGTAGACAAATGTATATTTGTAATTTTTTCCCCATTTGGATTGATTGTCCATGTGTTTTATAATTTTTCTAATAGACTACTCATCTTTTTTCCCATAATTCTGAAACAAAGCCATTATTAGTTTTGTGCTTATCAAATGTGTTTATATGATGAATTCGATGATATTAGTATTTTTTTTATGCATGGTAAAGTATTTACTAAAGCTTTTAATGTCAGCTGAATTTTATCACTATTACCAAAGTACAGAATGCTGCCTTACATATTAATTGCATTTAAAATTTATATACATATTTATAGAATTAAAACAAATATATTTTGAAAGTTTATTTTAATGATTGAAAATCAGTCAAATTTCGGTATGTTGTATAGTTGTTCTCATTTACCTCTAGTAATTTTTTAAAAAATATTTATTTATTTGCTTTAGTTGTACACAATTCGTTTATTTGTACGTGGTGCTGAGGATCGAACCCGGGCTGCGCACGATCTAGGCGAGCGCTCTACTGCTGAGCCACAACCCCAGCCCTCTAGGAATTTCTTAATCTCCTTCTTTATGTCTTCTGCAACCCAGTGATTATTCAATAGCATATTATTTAGTCTCCAGGTGTTGGAGTAGCTTTTCTTTTTCTTTTTTTTAATCATTTGATTTCTAATTTCATTCCATTATGATCTGATAGAATGCAGGGTAGTATCCCTACTTTTTTATATTTGCTTAGAGTTGCTTTATGGCATAATGTTGCTGCCTGAAGCGATTGCTGCTTGGAGCAACGAAGCCGTGGGGATAAGTTCAGAGGCAGACTGGAAACGAACAGGCTCTTTATTTTGGTAGCTTCTCTCTCCGGCTCCAACAACAACTCCTGCACACCAAAACCACACTCGTCCAACCAACCAACAACCAATGGCGCTGACCCGATCCGCCAAATCCCGGCTCAAGTCTCGCAAGATCCCGGGCCAAGTCCCACGAGATTCTGGGCCAAGTCCCGCGAGACCACAGAAGGCGGCAATGCTCGAACATCTCCATGGCCCGCAGCCAACTGCAATCTCAGCCATCTCCTCAATCAGGGCTCCTGCAGCATAATATATGGTCTATTTTTGAGAAGGATCCATGTGCTGATGAGAAGAAAGTGTATTGGCTCATTGATGGATGATATACTCTATATATGTCAGTTAAGTCTAAGTTATTAATTGTATTATTGAGTTCTATAGTTTCTTTGTTTAACTTTTGTTTGGAAGATCTATCCAGTGGTGAAAGAGGTGTGTTAAAATCACCTAGAATTATTGTGTTGTGGTCTATTTGATTCTTGAACTTGAGAAGAGTTTGATGAATGTAGATGCTCCATTATTTGGGGCATATATATTTATAACAGTTATATCTTATTGATCTATGATTCCCTTATGCAGTATGAAATGTCCATCTTTATCTCTTTTGACTAACTTTGGCTTGAAGTCTACTTTATTGGATATGAGGATGGAGACCCTGCTTGCTTACATAGACCATGTAAGTGATATATTTTATCCCATCCTTTAACCTTCAGTCTGTGGGCATCTTTTCCTATGAGATGTGTCTCTTAAAGGCAACATATTGTTGGGCCTGTTTTTTTTAATCCAATCTATTAGCCTATGTCTTTTAATTGGTGAGTTTAAGACATTAACATTCAGGGTTATTATTAAGACATAATTTGTATTACCGGTCATTTTTATTTTTTTATTATTTTTGGTATTTAGTTTGACTTGGTTTTTCCTTTGGCTGGTTTTCCCCTTTATTGTAGTTCTTCCCTTTGCAGACTTTCATTATTATTTTTTATTTCCTCCTCATGGAATATTTTACCAAGAATGTTCTGTAGAGCAGTTTTTCTTGTTGTAAATTCTTTTAGCTTTTGTTTATCATGGAAGGTTTTTATTCCATATATCAGTTTGTTTCTATTTTTATATTTACAGTTTTGTCGCTATAAACAGAAATGATGTGATCAGTTATCTTATACCATATAGTCTCTATGTTTGCGTGGTGGTTTACAGTATCTAATGTAGAAGGGGGGGACTTAGATGTTGGCTTAAACGTTTATGAAGTAAGATGTGAGAAAATAGAGGTATTAGATTACTTGACTAGTGAGAGTATAATCATTAGAATTTGGCTGTTAGTAAAAGAAGCAAGAGATAGGCAACCCTGTGTAAAATTTCCTGTTAGTTCACAACAGCATAACTGGTTGCACCTTTTGGTGCATCCTGGTGCCCAGGGACCTTTGTGATGTCTTATCCGGACCTTTTTGTTGTTCCTTGGTAGTAGCATAGCTAACTCAGTTTTGTGGCAGTGGCAGTCTCAGGCCTATAATTATATTGGTGTTGGGTTGAGTAGCTACAGAATCCCAGTGTGGTGTGTCTCTTTGGACAGACATGGGTTGCCTCTTCAATTTGCGGGCCTGGAGTGGGCCTCTCTTTCCATATGCCCTCCTGGCCACAGTATGATGGAGCAGGCAGTCTGGCTTTCATCTCCCCACTCTCCTCCTCCTGGGTCTCCTCCCAGTCTAGTTGTTTTGGTGGGGGTTGGGCAGGTGGGCAGCAGGGCTCTTTCACAAGGTGGAGCCTGCAGTTCCTGGTCCTGGTGATGGCATGGGCCGGTGGTTGGGCAGGCTGCTGGCTGGGCTGCTCCTTCCATTGGGTGTCTACCACTCCTTTCGATGGCAGCTGGGCAGGTCGCAGGGAATGGACAGGGCCCTTCCTCTGGTTGGGCCCTCTCTGCAGCGGGGACTTGCTTTTCCCAGCCCTGGCGGCAGTGGCGGTGTGAGCAGGTGGCTAGGAAAGCTGGTGGCTGGGCCGATCTTTGATGATGTTATTATTATTATTATTTATTCTACGTTGTTAGAAATGACAGCAGAATGTATTACATTTCCTATTATACTTGTAGAGCACATTTTTACATATCTCTGGTTGTATACAAAGTATATTCACACCATTCATGACTTCATACATGCACTTAGAGTAACGATATTCATCTCATTATACCATCTTCTTTTTTTTTTTTTTTTCATCCTTTAGCCCCCTCTCTTCCCCTCCCTCCCCATTGGCCATTCTAGTATTCCTCTAATCCTCCTATGCTCCCCATCCCAAACCCATTGTGAATCAGCCTCCTTATATCAGAGAAAACATTTGGCATTTGGCTTTTTGGGATTGGCTAACTTCACTTAGCATTATATTCTGTAACTTCATACATTTACCTGCGAATGCCATGATTTTATTCTATCTTATTGCTGAGTAATACTCCATTGTGTATATATACCACATTTTCCTTCCTTCCTTCCTTCCTTCCTTCCTTCCTTCCTTCCTTCCTTCCTCCCTACCTCCCTGCCCCTCTCTCTCTCTCTCTTTCTTTCATACCGGGGATTGAACTCAGGGGCATTTGACCACTGGGCCATATCCCCAGCCCTTTTTTGTATTTTATTTAGAGAGAGGGTCTCACTGAGTTGCTAAGTGCCTCACTGTTTCTGAGGCTGGCTTTGAACTCGAGATCCTCCTGCCTCAGCCTCCCAAGTGCTGGGATTACAGGCGTGCGACACTGTGCGCGGCTCCACATTTTCTTTATCCATTTATCTACTGAAGGCCATCTAGGTTGGTTCCACAGTTTAGGTATTGTGAATTGTGTTGCAACAAACATTGATGTGGCTGTGTCCCCGTAGGATGCTGTTTTTAAGTCCTATTGGTATACACCGAGGAGTGAGATAGCTGGGTCTTAAGGTGGTTCCATTACCAGTTTTCTAAGGAATCTCCATACTGCTTTCCATATTGGTTGCACCATTTTGCAGTCCCACCAACAATGTATGAGTGTGCCTTTTTCTCCACATCCTTGCCACCATTTATTGTTGTTTGTGTTCTTAATAGCTGCCATTCTGACTGGTGTGAGATGAAATCTTAGAGTGGTTTTGATTTGCATTTCTCTAATTGCCAGAGATGTTGAACATTTTTTCAAGTGTTGATTGATTGTATATCTTCTTCTGAGAAATGTCTGTTCAGTTCCTTGGCCCATTTGGTTATTTGTTTTCTTGGTGTTAAGAGTTTTTAGTTCTTTATATATTCTAGAGATTAGTGTTCTATCTGAAGTGCCTGTGGTAAAAATTTGTTCCCAATTAGTAGGCTCTCTGTTCACCTCACTGATTGTTTCTTTTGCTGAGAAGAAGCTTTGCAATTTGAATCTATCCCATTTATTGATTCTTAATATTAATTTTTTGCTACAGGATTCTTATTAAGGAACTTGGGCCTAATACAACACGTTGGAGATTAGAATGTACTTTTGTGTCTACTACTAGGTGTAGTGTCTCTGGTCTAATTCCTAAATCCTTGATCCACTTTGAGTTGAATTTTGTGCATGGTGAGAGATAGAGGTTTAATTTCATTTTGTTGCATATGGATTTCCAGTTTTCCCAGCACCGTTTGTTGAAGAGGCTATCTTTTCAACAATGTACGTTTTTGGTGACTTTGTCTAATATAAGATAACTGAAATTATATGTATTAGTCTCTGTGTCCTCTATTCTGTACCATTGGTCTACCAGCCTATTTTGGAGCCAATACCATGCTATTTTTGTTACTATTGCTCTGTAGTATAATTTAAGGTCTGGTATAGTGATGTCACCTGCTTCACTCCTCTTGCTAAGAATTGCTTTAGCTATTCTGGGTCTCTTATTTTTCCAGATGAATTTCATGACTGCTTTTTCTATTTCTATGAGGAATGTCATTGGGATTTTGATTGGCATTGTGTTAAATCTGTATAGTGCTTTGGTAGTATGGACATTTTGACAATATTAGTTCTGCCTATCCAAGAACAGGGTAGATCTTTCCATCTTCTAAGGTCTTCCATCATTTCTTTCTTCAGTGTTCTGTAGTTTTCATTATAGAGGTCTTTCACGTCTTTGGTTAAGTTGATTCCCAAGTATTTTTTTTTTTTTTTTTTATGCTATTGTAAACGGGGTAGTTTTCCTCATTTCCCTTTCAGAGGATTTGTCACTAACATATAGAAATGCCTTAGATTTATGGTTATTGATTTTGTTTCCTGCTACTTTGCTGAATTCATTTATGAGTTCTAGAAGTTTTCTGGTGGAATTTTTTGGGTCTTTTAGGTATAAAATCATATTATCAGCAAATAATAATAATTTGAGTTCAACTTTACCTATCTCTATCCCTTTAATTTCTTTCGTCTGTCTTATTGCTCTGGCCAGCATTTCAATTACTATGTTGAATAGAAGTGGTGAAAGAGGGCATCCCTGTCTTGTTCTGGTTTTTAGAGGGAATGCTTTCAATTTTTCTCCATTTAGAATAATGTTGGCTTGGGGATTAGTATATATAGCTTTTATGATGTTGAAATATGTTCCTGTTATCCCTAGATTTTCTAGTGTTTTGAACATGAAGGGGTGCTGTATTTTGTCAAATACTTTTTTGGCATCTATTGAGATAATCATATGGTTCTTATCTTTGAGTCTGTTGATGTGATGAATTACATTTATTGATTTTCGTATGTTGAACAATCCTTGCATCCCTGTAATGAACCCCACTTGATCGTGGTGTATTATATTTTTGATATGTTTTTGTATCCGTTTTGCCAGAATTTTATTGAGAATTTTTGCATCTATGTTCATTAAAGATATGGGTCTGAAGTTTTCTTTTTTTGATGTGTCTTTGCCTGGTTTGGGGACCAGGGTGATATTGGCATCATAGAATGAGTTTGGAAGTGCTCCCTCTTTTTCTATTTACTGAAATAAATTGAAGAGTACTGGTATTCAGTTCTTCTTTAAAGGTCTTGTAGAACTCGGCTGTGTATCCATCAGGTCCTGGGCTTTTCTTGGTTGGTAGGCTTGTGAAGGCATCTCCTATTTAGTCGCTTGAAATTGGTCTGTTCAAATTATGTATATCATCCTGCTTTAGTTTAGGCAGATCATACAACTCTAGAAATTTGTAGATGCCTTCGGTGTTTTGTATTTTGTTGGAGTACATATTTTTCAAAAATAATTTTGAATTATTTCCTGTATTTCTGTAGTGTTTGTTGTGATATTTCCTTTTTCATCACATGTCAGTAATTTGAGTTTTCTCCTTCCTTCTCTGTTAGCCTGGCTAAGGGTCTGTCAATTTTATTTATTTTTTCAAAGAACCAACTTTTTGTTTTGTCAATTTTTTCAATTGTTTCTTTTGTTTCAATTTATTTTTTCTGCTCTGATTTTAATTATTTCCTGTCTTCTACCACTTTTGGTGTTGGATTGTTCTTCTTTTTCTAGAGCTTTGAGATGTAATTTTAAGTCATTTATTTGTTGACTTTTTCTTCTTTTGAGGAATGAACTCAATGCAATGAACTTTTCTCTTAGAATTGCCTTCATAGTGTCCCAGAGATTTTGGTATGTTGTGTCTGTGTTCTCATTCACCTCTAAGAATTTTTTAATCTCCTCTTTGATGTCATCTGCAACCCATTGTTCATTCAGTAGCAATATTATTTAGTCTCCAGGTGTTGGAGTAGCTTTTATTTCTTATTTTATCATTGATTTCTAATTTCATTCCATTATGGTCTGATAGAATGCAGGGTAGTATCCCTACTTTTTTATATTTGCTAAAAATATAAAAAGTAGGGATACTACCCTGCAAAGAGTTGTTTTGTGGCATAGTATATGGTCTATTTTAGAGAAGGATCCATGTGCTGCTCAGAAAAAAAGTGTATTCGCTTGTTGAAGGATGAAATATTCTATATAAGTCATTTAAGTCTAAGTTGTTTATTGTATTTTTGAGTTCTATAGTTTCTTTGTTCAGCTTTTGTTTGGAAGATCTATCTAGTGGTGAAAGGGGTGTGTTAATGTCACCCAGAATTATTGTGTTGTGGTCATTTTGACTCTTAAACTTGATTGAGAGTTTGTTTGATGAACATAGATGCTCCATTGTTTGGGGCATATATATTTATAATTGTTAAGTCTTGTTGGTGTATGGTTTCCTTGAGCAGCATACAGTGTCCATTTTTACCCCTTTTGATTGACTTTAGCTTGAAGTCTACTTTATTTAATATGAGGATGGAAACCCCTGCTTGTTTCCTCAGTCCATGTGAGTGGTAGGATTTCTCCCAACCTTTCACCATCAGCCTATGTATGTCTTTTCCTATGAGATGAGTCTCTTGGAGGCAGCATATTGTTGGGTCTGTTTTTGATCCAATCTGCTAGTCTATGTCTTTTGATTGGTGAGTTTAGGCCATTAACATTCAGAGTTATTATTGAGAAGTGTTTTGTATTCCCAGCCATTTTTGTTTATTTTCAGTATTTACCTTGACATGGTTTCTCTTCTGATGTTTTTTCCTTTAGTGTAATACCTCCCCCTGTTGATTTTCATCATTGTTTCTCTTTACCTCTTCAGGGAATATTTTGCTGAGGATGTTCCGTAGTGCTGGCTTTCTACATGTGAATTCTTTTAACTTTTGTTTATCATGGAAGGTTTTTATTTCATCCTAAAATCTACAGCTTAATTTTGCTGGGTATAAGATTCTTGGTTGGCATCCCTTTTCTTTCAGATTGGAATACGTTGTTCCATGATCTCCTAGCTTTGAGTGTCTGAGTTGATAAAATCTGCTGTGATATGAATTGGTCTCCCCCATATGTGATCTGATTGTTCTCTTTTGCGGCCTTTTAAATTCTATCCTTGTTCTGCATGCTTGGCATTTTCATTATATTGTGTCTTGGTGTAGATCTCTTGTAATCTGTACATTTGGTGTTCTATAAGCCTCTTGTATTTGGTTTTCCAATTCATTCTTCATGCTTAGGAAATTTTCTGATATTATCTCATTGAAGAGGTTGTGCATTTCCTTGGTTTGAAACTGTGTTCCTTCCTCTATTCCAATTACTCTTAGATTTGGTCTTTTGATGCTGTCCCATACTTCTTGGATATTCTGTTCATGGTTTCTTACTATCTTCATTGTGTGGTCAACTTTATTTTCAAGATTATATACTTTGTCTTCATTGTCTGAAGTTCTTTCTTCCAGTTGATCTAGTCTGTTGGTGATGCCTTCAATTGTGTTTTTTATTTGGTTAATTGTTTCCTTCATTTCAAGGATTTCTGACTTGTTTTTTTCTCTTCAGAGTTTCTATCTCTTTTTTGAAGTAATCTTTTGCTACCTGTATTTGCTCTCTTATCTTTGTTGTAGTGGTCAATTTTTGCCTGTATTTGCTCATTTAGGTCATTCTTTGATTCACAGATCATTTTAATTATGAACCTTCTGAACTCCTTCTCTGACATTTCATCAACTTTGCTGAGCATGGGTTCTGTTATTGTAGAATCCTGGTTTGTTTGGGGTACTTTCCTCCCTTGTTTTTTCATGTTGTCTATTGCCTTACTTCTTGCAGATCTGAGTTATTATATTATATATATATATTATATTATATATATATATATTATAGATCTGAGTTATTATAGTTTCTTCCCTATATTCTTATAATATCCTTGCAGGTTGTCTGTGCCTCCCCTTAGTGTTGGGCTATCAGAACCTACTGCTGTCCCTCAAAGTATGCTACCTGGGGCTGGGTCCACGCCAGTTGGTGTGGGTCAAACTGGTTGAGTCTGAGCTCCTGTGGTGGTCTGCTCGTTGGAAGAGGCAGTCCTCTGAGTGGAGGTCAGTGAAGCTGTCCTAGACTCACCTGAGCTCTGTGGGTGTGGGTGGGCTGACCTGGGCACACCTGTGCTTGGGCAGAGGTTGGCAGAATTTCCCTGAGCCTGGCCACACTCAAGGGAATGTCAGTGGGACTGACCTGGTGCTGGCCACGCTGGGCTGAAGGTCAGCAAGACTGACCTGGGCCTCAGCGGGACTGACCTGGGCCTGGCGGTACTCCCAATGTAGGTCCCCCGGGACTGTCCTCAGCTTGCTTGAACTCAAGCAGAGTTGGCAAGTCTGTCCTTGCTGTCTCTTGCTCTGGGGCAGAGGTCAGAGATGATGATGTTATTTGTATGCCATTAGTATGATGAATTTATTCAGGGCAGAATAGTTTATTGTTTTTTTTTTTTTTTTTATTCTTGATAGACTTTATCAGATGTTTGGCATCCAAGGGGTCTCATCAAAGTGCCACATTTTTGTTTGTGCTTTTAGTGTTTCTTTGCCTTTTCATTTTCATAGACTTTTGTCTTACTTTACCATTTTCTTCCTTCTTCTTTTGAAATGTTTGCTAAATAGCTTATTTAATTCTAGCTTCTTGATTTGAACAGTTGATTCACTTATATTTACATCTTGTTTTTAAATAGAAGGATTTAAATACCAATTTTGCTGCATCCAAAAAATTTTGAGAAATGACTCTTTTATTGTCCTTTAGTTTTCCATATTTCATTATTTTTATTGCTATTAAGGAATTACTCATATACAAACACATTTATTTTCACTACTTTTTGTTGTTTACTACCTTGATTGTATTGAGGTTAAAGACTGCAGTCATTAAGATAATAACGCTTTAAAATTTGGTTAAGTTCAATAGTTAAACTTTACAAAACAGAATGCAGGTCGGAAAAAAGATGGCGGACAGCAGAGAAGCACGCTCGGGAGACTGGCAATAAAACAGTCTTATCGGGAAGATTGAACGCGTTCTTAGCAACTTTCCCACAAATGGAAGGGAGCTGAGACATTCGCACACATACAGACTGTGAAAATACAAGGAACTCCACACCGCTGACGCACGGAGTCAAGTGCCAGCGGCCCACAGGCCGAACCAGCATTAACGGCGCAGCTGCTGTGGTAGCATTGCAGTACATGAAGTGCAGACCACGGCAAAAAACAGCACAGAATAAAAAGAGAGCCAGACGCGAGCAGCGGCCTCACAGACTTCTTTCGCGTAAACTGCCGAACGGGACCTGCACACATCAGAGTGACACACAGGACCGGGATACGGCTGTCGGGACCGGGGAAGGCGCCGCCATGTTGGAGAAGGGCTGCGGCTGACCTCGACAAAGAAACGGAGAAGAAAAACAGTTGCAGGCATCCAAGGAATGATCCAGAGCCCGGAGAACAGCAAACACCTGGTGAGACGTGCACAGGCAGCCTGAAGGAAAGGGCCTGCCTGAGGACAGCGCAGCAACCACAAGAGCTATAACCAGGGGCGGGCATGGGGAATGCATGCCTTTTTGATGAACGCTTTCTTGGTGCTATTCACGTATTGACACCCCCGACCCCCCAGCCATTATTCCTCTGTGCCAATCTGCCGCTGGCCAAAGCTGCAGACTAGACTCTACTGTGACTTTGTGGGCGTGGTCCAAGTCAACTGGCTTAAACTCTGACTCTGTTTTTGTTTTCTTGTTTGTTTTTTGTTTGTTTATTTGTTTTTGTTTTTGCTTTTGTTCTGTTTGATAGTGGGATTATTTGTGTGTCTGTGTGCCTCTTTCCTTCCTTCCTTCTGACTTTAGTCTCTTCTGCCCTCATCTTATCTACTTACACCCTGTCATTGTGTATTCATCAGAGGTGAAAACAAGGTATACGCAGAAATTGGGACTTCTAGGCCTGGGGCAATTGAAATATACAGAAAAGTGGTGTTATATATAGTTTAATCTCTATTTTTCTTGACTCAGTTTCTCTCTCCTCTCTCTTACAATAATTCTTAATTCTTTATTATCTCGCATTGTTCCTTTTTATTTTTTCTTTTCCATCTTCCTTTATCTTTCTTCTCTAAAAGGCTAAATAAGTTGGGTTTATACACAAATCGTCTTTCCTCTAAACGCTCACTCCATTCTCTTTTCTCTCCTGTCTGCTGATATTAAACCACTTCCATAGAATTCTACTGTTATACTTCCTAAGAAAGAACATCTCAATAATCTCACTTGCTTCTTTCTAAACATATCATCTCTGTATCCAATACTGAAACTGTAAACCCCAACGCAAGCATACAGAGTAAATTGGAAACAATATCTGGGTTAACTAAATCTGTACATTGTGATCAAACTGGGATTTGCTGTAAAGAAAGTGTTAGAGCTTAAATTGTAAGGTATTTATAAGGGGACCTGACAGCATTGTACCACAGGAGAAACATAAGGCTATAAGGTGAAATTGAAATAGGCAAGGTCCCACAGAACTAGGAGAATAGACACACAAGCATTATGAAGAAGCAAGGGAAGAAAGTGGCTGAAAGCAACCAACAGGCCCCCTCAATTGATCCCATGGCAAGCACAGTTGGTCAAATGCCAGAGATGGAATTTAGAAATTACATATTCCAAATGTTTATAGATCTTAAGATTGAAATAAAAAATGAGATGAGAGAGCAAGTAGAGGTGGCAAAAGAGCATTTTGACAAAGAACTCCAAAAACAAATACAAGAAGCAAAAGATTACTTCAATAGGGAGATAGAGATTCTAAAGAAAAACCAAACGGAAATTCTGGAAATGAAAGAAGAAATAAACCAAACTAAATGCTCAATTGAAAGCATCACCAACAGATTAGATCACCTGGAAGAAAGGACCTCAGATAATGAAGACAAATATTTATCCTGGAGAAAAATCTAGAGGACATGGCAAAAGAAGTAAGAAAACAAGAACAGAGCATTCATGAATTATGGGACAGCATAAAAAGACCAAACCTAAGAGTGATTGGTGTTGAAGAAGGTGCAGAGTTTCAAACCAAATGAATGAATAATTTATTCAATGAAATAATAGCAGAAAATTTTCCACACATGAGGAACGAATGGCAAAACCAAGTTCAAGAGGCTTACCGAACACCAAACGTACAAAACCACAACAGATCCACACCAAGGCACATTATAATGAAATTGCCTAATATACTAGGCAAGGAGAGAATACTAAAAGCCACAAGAGAAAGGAAGCAGATTACATATAGGGGGAAACCGATCAGATTATGCTCAGATTTTTCAACCCAGACCTTAAAAGCTAGACCATCCTGGAATAGCATATTTCAAGCTCTGAAACAAAAGTGATGTCAACCAAGAATCTTTTATCCAGCAAAATTGAGCTTTAGATTCGAAGATGAAATAAAAACCTTCCACGACAAACAAAAGTTAAAAGATTTCACAACTCGAAAGCCAGCACTTCTGAACATCTTGGGCAAATTTTTCCACGAAGAAGAAGAGAAAAATAACACTCAAAACCAACAAAGGGAGATAGTAAACTAAAGGAATTACAACCCAAATCAAGCTAATTACCATAATACATTTAAAAATGGATGGCAATAAGAATCACATCTCAATAATAACCTTGAATGTTAATGGTCTAAACTCACCATTTTAAAGACACAGATTGTCAGATTGGATTAAAAGAAACAACCCAACAATTTGTTGCCTACAAGAAACACACCTCATAGGAAAAGACATCAAGCAATTGAAGGTGAAAGGCTGGGAAAAGTCTTATCACGTACACGGGCTGCGGAAGCAGGCAGGGGTTTCCATTCTCATATAAAATAAAGTAGACTTCAAGCCAAAGCTAATCAAAAGAGATAAAGATGGATATTTCTTACTACTTAAGGGAACCATTCATAAACAAGATATAACAATTATAAATCTATATGCCCCAAATAATGGAGCACCTACATTCATCAAACAAACCCTTCTCAAGTTCAAGAGTAAAATAGACAACAACACAGTTATTCTAGGGGATTTCAACACACCTCTCTCACCAATGGATAGATCATCCAAACAAAAGCTAAATAAAGAAACATTAGGCCTCGTTAAAACAATTAATAACTTAGACCTAACGGACATATATAGAATATTTCATCCCTCAGTAAGCGAATACACTTTCTTCTCAGCAGCACATGGCTCCTTCTCCAAAATTGACCATATATTATGTCACAAGGCAACTCTCAGCAAATATAAAAAAATAGAAATCCTACCTTGCATTCTATCAGACCATAATGGGATGAAATTGGAAATCAATGATAATACAAGAAATTAAAAAAACTACTCCAACAGCTGGAAGCTAAACAACATGCTACTGAATGAACAAGGGGTTGAAGAAGACATCAAGGAGGAGATTAAAAAATTCCTAGAGGTAAATGAGAATGCTGATACATCATACAGAAATCTCTGGGACACTATGAAGGCAGTAGTAAGAGGAAAATTCACTGCACTGAATTCCTTCATTAAAAGAAAAAAACAACAACAAATAAAGGATTTAACATCACACCTCAAAGCACTAGAAAAAGAGGAACAGATCAACACTAAGAGCAGTAGAAGACAGGAAATAATTAAAATCAGAGATGAAATTAATGAAATTGAGACTAAAGAAACAATTCAAAGAATTGACAAAACCAAAAGTTGGTTCTTTGAAAAAATTAATAAAATTGGCAGACCCCTAGCAATGCTAATGAAAAGTAGAAGAGACAAAACTCAAATTACTAGCATCCATGATGAAAAAGGAAATATCACAACAAACACCTCAGATATACAGGAGATAATTAGAAATTACTTCAAAAAATTGTACTCTAATAAAATAGAAAATACTGAAAGCATAGACAGATTTCTAGAGTCGTATGAATTCCCCAAACTGGAACAGGAGGCTATACACAATTTAAATAAATCAATTTCAAGTGAAGAAATAGAAGACGCTATCAAAAAACTTCCAACAAGAAAAAGTCCAGGTCCTGATGGGTTTACAGCCGAGTTCTACAAGACCTTCAAAGAAGAACTGATACCGATGCTCTTCAAATTATTTCAAGAAATAGAAAAAGAGGGAGCTCTTCCAGACTCTTTCTATGAGGCCAATATCACATTAATCCCAAAGCCAGGCAAAGACACAGCCAAAAAAGAAAACTTCAGGCCAATATCTCTAATGAA
Organism: Tamias sibiricus; assembly: GCA_025594165.1. Lineage (NCBI taxonomy): Eukaryota > Metazoa > Chordata > Mammalia > Rodentia > Sciuridae > Tamias > Tamias sibiricus. Next base: position 92,722,490 of record CM046659.1, read on the forward strand.
CATAGATGCAAAAATCCTCAATAAAATTCTGGCAAATCGGATTCAAAAACATATCAGAAAGATAGTGCACCATGATCAAGTGGGGTTTATCCCAGGGATGCAAGGCTGGTTCAACATTCGGAAATCAATAAATATAATACATCACATCAATAGACTTAAAGATAAAAACCATATGATCATCTCAATAGATGCAGAAAAAGCATTTGACAAAATACAACACCCCTTTATGTTCAAAGCTCTAGAAAAATTAGGAATAACAGGAACATATCTCAACATTATAAAAGCTATCTATGCAAAACCTCAAGCTAACATTATCTTAAATGGAGAAAAATTGAAAGCATTCCCTCTAAAAACTGGAACAAGACAGGGATGCCCCCTCTCACCACTGCTATTTAACATAGTACTTGAAACTCTGGCCAGAGCAATTAGACAGACCAAAGAAATTAAAGGGATCCAGATAGGAAAAGAAGAGCTCAAATTAGCACTATTTGCTGATGACATGATAATATACCTAGAAGACCCAAAAAACTCTACCAGAAAACTTTTACAACTAGTAAATGAATTTAGCAAAGTAGCAGGATACAAAATCAATACTCATAAGTCAAAGGCATTTTTGTACATCAGTGACAAAGCCTCTGAAAGGGAAATGATGAAAACTACTCCATTTACAATAGCATCAAAAAAATAAAATAAAATACCTGGGAATCAACTTAACAAAAGAGGTGAAGGACCTCTATAACGAAAACTATAGAACACTAAAGAAAGAAATCGTAGAAGACCTCAGAAGATGGAAAGACCTACCTCGTTCTTGGATAGGTAGAATTAATATTGTCAAAATGTCCATACTACCAAAAGCATTATACAGAGTTAATGCAATTCCAATCAAAATCCCAATGACATTCCTCAAAGAAATAGAAAAAGCAGTCATGAAATTCATCTGGAAAAACAAGAGACCCAGAATAGCTAAAGCAATCCTGAGCAGGAAAAGTGAAGCAGGCAGCATCACCATACCAGACTTTAAATTATACTATAGAGCAATAGTAACAAAAACAGCATGGTACTGGCACCAAAATAGACCAGTAGACCAATGGTACAGAATTGAGGACATAGAGACTAATACATATAATTTTAGCTATCTTATATTAGACAAAGGCGCCAAAAATGTACAGTGGAGAAAGGATAGCCTCTTCAACAAATGGTGCTGGGAAAACTGGAAAGTCATATGCAACAAAATGAAATTAAACCTGTATCTCTCACCATGCACAAAATTCAATTCAAAGTGGATCAAGGACTTAGGAATTAGACCAGAGACAATACACCTAATAGAAGAAAAAGTAAGCTCCAATTTCCAACATGTCGGATTAGGCTCCAAGTTCCTTAACAAGAATCCTGTAGCGCAAGAATTATTACCAAGAATTAATGAATGGGATAGATTTAAGCTAAAAAGCTTCTTCTCAGCAAAAGAAACAATCAGTGAGGTTAATAGAGAACCAACTAACTGGGAACAAATATTTAATACACGCACATCAGATAGAGCACTAATTTCTAGAATATATAAAGAACTCAAAAAACTTGACACCAAAAAAACAAATAATCCAATTGATAAATGGGCTAAGGAATTGAAAAGACAGTTCTCAGAAGAAGATACACGATTAATCAACAAATACATGAAAAAATGCTCAACATCGCTGGCAATTAGAGAAATGCAAATCAAAACTACTCTAAGATTTCATTTCGCTCCAGTCAGAATGGCAGCTATCAAGAACACAAACAACAATAAATGTTGGAGAGGATGTGGGGAAAAAGGCACACTCATACATTGCTGGTGGGACTGCAAAATGGTACAATCATTATGGAAAGCAGTTTGGAGATTTCTTGGGAAAATGGGAATGGAACCACCCTATGACCCAGCCATCCCACTCCTGGGTCTATTCCCAAAGGACTTAAAAACAGCATATTACAGTGACACAGCTACCTCAATGTTTATAGCATTACAATTCACAATAGCTAGGTTGTGGAACCAACCTAGATGTCTCTTGGTAGATGAATGGATAAAGAAAATGTGGCATATATACACAATGGAATTTTATTCATCAATAAAAGAGAATAAAATAATGACATTCGCAAGTAAATGGATGAAGTTGGAGAATATAATGCTAAGTGAAATCAGTCAATCTCTAAAATCCAAATACCGAATGTTTCCTCTGATATAAGGAAGCCGGTTCACAGTATTGATGGGTCGGGGTACATAGGAGGACTAGAGGAACACTATAATGGTCAAAGGGAAGGGAGGGGAAGGGAGGGTGCAAGGGGGGAAGGGGGGGAAAAGTGGTTGAATAAGATGGATATCATTATTCTAAATGCAAGATTGAAGACTTGAATGCTGTGAATATACTTTGAATACAAACTGTTTTATGTAAAAAGATGTTCTATATGTATAGTACGAACTGTAATACATACTACTATAAATAAAAATTAAAAAAAAAAAAAAAGAATGCACCAGGCCCAGACAGGTTCATTGGTAATTTTACCAAACATCTAAGAAACAAATTATACCTATTCTCTACAGTCTTGAAGGAGAAAGCAAAGAATTTTCCAAAAACCCATTTTATGAGGCCAAGCGAAAAGCAATTACAAGTGAAAGCAATTACAAGTAAAGAAAACTAAAAACTAATATCTCTCATGAACACATGTAAAAATCTGCAACAAAATACTAGCAAATGGAATTTAAAAATATGTAGTTATATACTATGACCAAGTGTGATTTATCACTGGTATGGATGGCTAGTTGAACATCTGAAAATCAAGTAATGAAATCCATTATATCAGCAGAATAAAATGATAAGAAAAAAAATCATAGCCGGGCACGGTGGCGCACGCCTGTAATCCCAGCACTTTGGGAGGCTGAGGCAGGAGGATCGCGAGTTCAATGCCAGCCTCAGCAATGGCGAGGCACTTAGTAACTCAGTGAGACCCTGTCTCTAATAAAATACAAAAAAGGGCTGGGGATGTGGCCCAGTGGTCGAGTGCCCCTGAGTTCAATCCCCGGTACCAAAAAAAAAAAAAAAAAAAAAAAAAAAAAAAAAAATCACATGATCATTATCACTAGATTAAAAAAAAAAAAAAACATTTTACAAACCCAACATCCATTTAGGATAAAAACTTTCAGTAAACTAGAAATAATGGAGAACTTCCTCAACTTGATAAAAGGATTTATACAAAAACTCTACTGATAACATCATAATTCAATAGTGAGAAACTAAAAATTTTCTCACTAAGATGTGGAACAAGGAAAGGGATATCCCTTCTCCCTACTCCTTTCAAAAACTAAATTGAAGTTTTGGCTAATGGAATGGAGAAAGAAATAAAATTTGTTCAGAATGGGAAAGAAGAACGAAAAAAAATCCATATTTGTTTGAGGATGACATAATCATGTGTGTAGAAAATCTGAAAGAGTCAAGAAAAAATATTACTGGAACTAATAAATGATTGTAGCATGGTTGTAGAATACAAGGTTAATACACAAAACTCAATTGCTTTCCTATATACCAGCAATAAACAAGTGGAATTTGTAATTAAAAATACAATGCCATTTAGTCTAGTAACCCCCAAATAAATTAAGGTATATATTGAACATAACATGCATAAGATCTATGTGAGGAAAATTGCAAAACTTGTGAATGAAATCAAAGAACTAAATAAGTGAAAATATATTTCACACTCATGGATAGAATCAATAATGTCTGGTTTTCCCCACTTGATATATAGATTCAAAGCAATGACAAACTACCAGCATATTGTGGGTATCAACAAACTAATTCTAAAGTACATATGGAGAGACAAATGACTTAAGGTAGTCAACACATTAATGAACAAAGTCAGAGACTGATAATACTTTAAGACTTATAAAGTTATAGTAATTGAGACAATGTGGCATATTGGCAAAAGAATAGAGAAATAAATCAAGAAAATAGAATAAAGTACCCAGAAACAGACCCACAAAAGTATAGCCATAAGATTTTTGGCCAAGGAGCCAAGGCAATATAATGGAGAAAATATAATCTTGAAACAAATGGTTCTGAAATAGCTGGAATATTCATATACAAAAATTTATCTAGACACAAACCTTATACCTTTCATAAAAATTGCTTCAAAATCATCATAGACAAAACCTTAAGATGCAATAGTATAAGATTCCTAGAAGATAATAATAGAGAAAACTTAGATCACTTTGTCTATGGCAATGAATTTTTAGATATGACAGCAATAGCAGGATCCATTAGAGAAAGAATTAATGAATTGGATTCCATTAAAGTAAAAAAAAATCTGCTTAAAAATAATAAAAAAAAGTAATGTCAAGATAAAAAATTGAAGCCACTAACTGGGAAAATGTATTTGCAAAATATAAGTGACATATGACTATTCAAAAATATAAAAACAACCCTTAAAAATCAACAACAAGAGAGGCTGGGGTTGTGGCTCAGTGGCAGAGCACTTGCCTGGTATGTGTGAGGCACTAGTATCAATAGTGCACCACATAAAAATAAAATAAAATAAAGGTATTGTGTCCATCTACAACTAAAAACAATATTCTTTAAAAAAATCAACAACGAGAATACAAACCACATACACAAACACAATGGAATATTACTCAGCTTTAAAGAAGAATGAAATTATGGTATTTGCAGTAGATAGATGGAATTGGAAAATATCATTCTAAGTGAAATAAACCAATTCCAAAGAACCAAAGGCTGAATGTTTTCTCTGATATGTGGATGTGAATTCACAATAAGGGTGGGAGGAGAGTGGGAGGCTAGAGAAGAAAGAAGTACTTTGGATTAGACAGAGGGGAGTGAAGGTAGAAGGGGTTCTGGGGTAGGAATGATAGTAGAGTATTGGACATTATTACCCTATGTGCATATATTATTACACAACTGGTGTAACTCTACATCATGTACAACTGGAAGAATGAGGAGTTATACTCCATTTATGTATGATGTGTCAAACTGCATTCTACTGTCATGTATTACTAGAATAAAAAAATAAATAAATAAAACAAATTTGAAAAAAAGAAGAAAACAAACCACAAAAGACCTTAATGGACGTCTCATAAAGAAAGATACACAGGTTACAAAAAGAAAATGCAAAGATACTCCACAGCCTATGTCATCAGAAAAATATAAGTTAAAACACTGAGATACCACTACACACCTATTAAAATGGGCAAAATATGGAATGCTGACGATACCATATGTTGGCAAGGATGCTGAGTAAAACCATTGCTGCTAAGAATATAAAATGGTATGGATACTTTGTAAAACAGCTTAGCTTAGCAGTTTCTTAAAAAACTAAACATACTCCTACCCATATAATCCATCAATTATGCTCCTTAAAGTTTACTCAAGTGTGTTATAAACTTATGAGCCACAAAACCTGCACATAAATGGAAATAGCAGCTTCACTCATAATTTCCAAAAATCAAAGCAATGAATATGTTTTTCAATAAGTGTATTAATAAACTGTAGTAATTCATACAGATAATGGAGTACTATACAGCAGTAAGAAGTAATAAGCTATCAATCCATGAGGAGACATGGAACAAAATTAAATGCACATTACTAACTACAAAGCCAATGTGAAAAGGCTACAAACTGTGATTTCAACTATGTAACATTCTGGAAAAGGCAAAATTATGCAGGCAGTGAAAAGACCAGTCATTGATCAAAAGGGGGAGTTAAGATAAAGAGGACTGGATAAGTGGAAAACAGAAATTTTAAGATAGGGAAAATATTCTGTATTATAATGTAATGCTGGATATATCTCATTATACATTCGTCCAACACCACTCAATGTACAATACCAAAAGTGAAACTTAATGTAACCTATGGACTTTTGGTTATAATGATGTGTCAATACAGGTTCATCAGTTTTCATAAATGTACCACTCTAGTTGGGGATATGTTAATAACAGGGGAGGATATGCATGTGTAGACGAGGGGATATATATGGGAAATCTCACCCTAATCCTGCTATAAGAAAAGCCTTGAAATATTTGGTAAAGTTCCTCTATGACTCAAAACATAGTCAAATTTTATAAATGTTTCATTTGTGCTTGAATGAAAACCTGTTCTTTATGGTTGCTTATATATTTGAAAGTTACAGTGTTGTGTGCATACAAATTCTTAACTTAAAAAATTGATATAATTATTAATTTTATCAAAAGGTAGTTTAATCTCCTTCACTGATTTTTATCTTCTATTTGTTTTAAATTAATATTGAAATACAAAAAATAAATAAATACAATAAATGTATTAGTGTCTGGGGTTGTGGTTCAGTGGTAATGTGTGAGGTGCTGGATTCGATCCTCAGCACCACATAAAAAACAAATAAATAAATATTGCAAAACCAGATCTCTTTTTTGATAATATTTTTCTGGTACAAATTTTTCTATCAATTATGCTGAAAAGTTTTGTGTGCTTTTATTTAGATAATTCTTGTAACATTTTTGTTGTTTTATCAAATTGCATAAATGCAACTTGAAAGAACTGAACTCAATTATTTAACATTTCATATTATCTATCTGGGCCTGTTTTTATCATCTTGGTGTCTGTATCAGTCCATTTTGTATTACTATAATGAATCCTGAGGCTTTGTAATTTTATCAAGAAGAGAGATTTTATTTTGTCTCACCATTCTAGAGGTTCAAGGACTAGGGACTGCATCTGGTGATGGCATTCTTACTGAAGAGTCCAAGGGTGGCACAGGGCATCACATAGCAAGAGATAAGGAAAAGGCAAGTGCAATATCTTTTGGAACCTTGTTATTATGTTATACAGCTATCAGTATTCAATTATGGGGACTCAAAGCTAATGAATTAATCTAATCTTAATACCTCCAAAGGCCATGCCTCTAAACACCACGGTCAGACTAAGTTTCTATTCAGTAATTTTACTGGGTCTTCTAACTATAGGATCATGTTGTCAGCAAATAGAGATAGTCTGAGCTCTTCTTTTCCTATTTGTATCACTTTAATTTTTTTCTTTTCCTGACTGCACTGGCTATAGTTTCAAGACCATGCTGAAGAGAAGTAGTGAAAGAGGGCCTCCCTGTCTTGTTCTAGTTTTTAGAGGGAATGCTTTCAGTTTTTCTCCATTTAGAATGATGTTGGACTTGGGTTTAGTATATATAGCTTTTACAATGTTGAGGTATGTTCCTACTATTCCTATTTTTTCTAGTGTTTTAAACATAAATGGATACAATATTTTGTCAAACACCTTTTCTGCATCTACTGAGATAAGCATGTGATTCTTTTGTTGATGTTTACTTATCAGGTGAATTACATTTATTAATTTCTCTATGTTGCACCAACCTTGCATCCCTGGGATGAAACCCATTTGATCATGGTGCACTATCTTTTAAATGTGTTTCTGTATGCAATTTGCAGTATTTTATTAATAATTTCTGCATCTATAACTGAAGGACTTAAAATCCATATACTATAGTGACGAAGACACATCAATGTTCATAGGAGCTCAATTCACAATACCTAAGCTATGGAACCAACCTAGGTGGCCCTACAAAAGATAAATGGATAAAGAAAGTGTGATATCTATACACAATGGAATATTACTCAGACATAAATAAGAACGCAATTATGGCATTTGCCAATAAATGGATGGAACTGGAGGCTACCATGTTAAGTGAAATAAGCCAATCCCAAAAAACCAAAGGCTAAATGTTCTCTCTATATGCAGATGCTGACTCACAATAGGCAGTGGGGAGAGAGAAGTGGAGGTTTACAACATTAGATAGGGGTATATGGGGGAAAGGGATAGGGGATGGGAATGTGAAAGACAGTAGAATGAATTGGACATGACTTTCCTATGTTCATATGTGAATACATGACCAGTGTAACTTTACATCATGTAGCACCTCCAAAATGGGAAGTTATATTCCATGTGTGTATGATATGTCAAAATACATTCTACTATCATGTGTAACTAAAAATAACCAGTTTAAAAAAATAGAATAAGAACCAGGAAAAAAAAAGAATTTCTGCATCTTGTTCATCAAGGACACTGGTGTGAAGTTTTCTTTGATGTGTATTTATCTGGTTGTGGTATAAGGGTGATATTAGCTTCATAGAATGAGTTTGGAAGGGTTCCCTCCTTTTCTAGTTCATGGAATAATTTGAGGAGGATTGGTGTTAGTACTTTAAAGGTCTGGTAGAACTCAGCTGAGAATCCATCTGATCCTTGGCTTTTCTTTGTTGCCAGGCTCTTGATAATGTCTTCAATATCATTCCTTCAACTTGATCTGTTGAAATTTTCTATGTCCTCCTGGTTCAACTGGTAGGTCATATGTCTCTAGAAATTTGTCAATGTATTCAAGAAATTTGTCAATATATTCAAGATTTTTTAATTCATTGGAGTATAAATTTTCAAAATAGTTTCCTTTATCATCACAAAGTTTAATATTTTAGGATTTTTTTCCACCTTTCTTTTGGTTACCTGGGATAAGTGTTTATCAATTTTGTTTATTTTTTCAAAGAACCAACTTTCTGTTTCATTGATGTTTTGAGTTTTTTGGGGGGGATTTAATTACATTGATTTGGTTCTGATTTTAATTATTTACTGTCTTTTATTGATTTGCTATTGATTTGTTTTTCTAGGGCCTTGAGATGCTATGTTAGATTATTTATTTGGTGTCTTTCTATTCTTTTGATGAATGAGTTTAATGCTATAAAAATTTCCTCTTAGAACCACCTTCATAGAGTCTGACAGATTTTGATATGTTGCATCACTATTCTCATTTACCTCTAAGTATTTTTTTAATTTTACCCCTGACTACTTCTGCTATCTATTTATCATCCAATAGTGTATTATTTAATCTCCATATGTTATAGTAGCATCTATTTTTATCTTGTTGCTTTTCTAATTTTATCCTATTATGATCTGATAGAATGCCAGGTATTATGTCTACTTTTTTGTATTTGCTAAGCTTTGCTTTGTGGCTTCATATATGTTCCATTTTAGAAAATGATCAAGTGCTGCTATCAAGACAGTATATTCTATATCTTGACTAAATTATTGATTGTATTATTTAGTTCTATAGTTTGTTTAGTTTTTGTTTGGAAGATCTATCTAGTGATAAGAGAGGTATGTTAAAGTCACCCAGTGTTATTATGTTGTGGTCTATTGGATTCTTAATATTGAGAAGGGTTTGTTTGATGTATGTATAATGTTTGGGGTGTAAGTATTTATGATTGTTAGTTCTTCTTATTATATAATTCCCTTAAGATTAATGAAATGACCTTTTTTTCTCTTCTGATTAACTTTGCTTGAAGTCCACTCTATCTGATATAAAAACAGAAATCCTTGCTTGTTTGAAATCCATGTGGATGATTTTTCCCCCCTTCTTTCACCTTCCTCTGTGGATTTATTTGCCTAGGAGGTATGTCTCTTGGAGAGAGCATATTGTTGGGTCTAGTTTTTTAATACAATCTGCCAGTCTATGTCTTTTGATTGATGAGTTTAGGCTATTTACATTCAATGTTATTACCGAGAAATGCTTATTTCTTGTCATTTCGATTTATTTCTACTTTTTTTTGTATTAGTTTCTCCTTTGATTGACTCTTCTTCGAGTGTAGTTCCTCCTTCTGCCGGTTTTCATTTCTTTGTAAGATATTTTATTGAGTGTTTTGTAGCGTAGGTTTTCCAGTTGTGAATTCTTTTGACTTTCATTGATCATGGAAGGTTTTAATTCCATCTCCAATTCTGAAGTTTAATTCTGGGTATAGCATTTTTGGTTGGCATCCATTTTCTTTCAGAATTTGGTATATATTCCAAGACCTCCTGGTTTTTGAGGGTCTGAGTTGAGAAATCAGCTGAAATCTGGACTGGTTTACTTCTACGTTTGACCTGTCATTTTTCTCCATCAGCTTCAAAAATTCTATCCTTATCCTTTCTTAGACATTTTCATAATAATATGCCTTGGTGTGGGTTTGTTGTAATTTTGTATATTTGGAGTCCTATATACCACTTGTGTTTGATTTTCCATCTCATTTTCAAGATTTGGAAAATGTTCTGATATTTATTTCATTGAAAAAAATGTGCATTCCTTTAGTTTCTATTTCAGTGCACTCATCTATCCCAAATGATTCTTAAATTTGGCCTTTTCGTGTTATCCCACATTTCTTGAAAATGCTATATATGGTCTCTTAATGTCTTTGATCCACAGTCAACTTTGTTTTGAAGATATTTTGTCTTTGTTGCATAAAACTCTGTCTTCCATGTGGGCGACTCTGTTAGTGATGCTTTCCATTGAGTTTTTAATTTGGTTTATTGATTTCCTTCATTTTGAGAAGTTCTATTGATTCTTTTTCAGAATCTCTGTGTCTTTATTGATCTTTTACTTCCTGTATCTATTCTCTATTTCACTCCTCACATCATCTTTTACCTCACAGATCAATCTAACTATGAACATTCTAAATTCCTTCTCAGAAATTTTCTCCACTGTGGTATCAATGGATTCTGTTATTGTGGTCTTTTGGTTTGTTTGGGATGGTTTCTTTCATTTCTTTACCTATGTATTCATTTACTCTTTATTTAGTTGGTGATGTACATCTCAAGGTGGAATCCACCGTGGTGCATTCATATATGTATTTAGTATATTTGGTCAATTTCATTCTGTGTAGTTCTTTCTTTTTCCCATCGCTCCTCCTTCCCCCTGAGTCTGTTTCCTCTACACAAACTTCCTTTCTATTTTATCTCATTTCTCTCTAGCTTCCTCATATGAAAGAAATCATTTGACCTTTAACTTTCTGAGTCTGATATATTTCACTTGCCATGATGTAAATGGAACATCCATTTACCAGTAAATGCCATAATTTCACACTTCTTTCTGGCTTAGTAAAACTCCACTGTGTATAAATACCACATTATTTTTTAAATCTATTCATCTGTTCACAGGCTGGTTCTATCACTTAATTATGACTATTGTGAACTGTGCTATAAACATTGGTATGCATTTATAGGTACAGTATGCTGAAATTTAGAATATAAAGAGGATTAATGCAAAAAAGAGTTGGTTCTTTGAAAAGAAAAACAGATTGATAAACCCCTAGCCAAAGTAACTAAGAGAGAAAATACCTGAATCAACAAAATTAGAAATGGAAAAGTATGTAACATTACAGACATTTCTGAAATCCAGAAGATCATTAGGAACCATTTTGAAAATCTAGAAGACACTGAAAAATTTCTAGACATATATGATCTATTCAAATTGAACAAAGAGGATGCAGAATATCTTTCAAAGTTTTTAACTGTTTTCTCTCTTTATGTTGGTTTCTGGATAAATTACTCTTTTCCTTTTTATCAACTCCATTCACACTCTCTTTGACTTGTCACATCTAGTGCCCAATTTTTTGTATTATTTTTTATTGTTTCATTCCCCAAATTTCTAATTGGTTATTTTTTCACATTACCCTATTATTGTTCCATTCTGGATGATTTATATTTCTCCCTTTTTAAAAAAGATTTTGTTCAAGGGATTGAACCTACGAGCACTTATCCACTGAGTCACATCCCCAGCCCTTTTTATTTTTAATTTTGAGACAGAGTCTGTCTAAGTTGCATAAGGCCTCACCACGTTGATGAGGCTGTTTTTCAACTTGCAATCCTCCTGTCTCAGCCTCTGGAGCCACTGGGATTACAATCGTGTGCCACCCCTGGCTCCCAGCTTATATTTCTAATTGACTACTATTTAAAAACATGTATTTTTACATTTTTATGTGGGGTACTTTTAGTATCTGTTTCCTCACAAAACATGTTCTATCAACTGTGTTTGTCATCTTTCTGATACCTAAATTACAGCCCACAACTTCAGTCCTGCTTCCTGTTTTGTATGTCTATTACATTTCTAGTTCACAGAGATGTTTTTCAGGTTTTCCAGTAGAGCTATCTTTCCAATTTTTCCTTCTTATATTTAACTATTACTGTTTGTATGGGGAAAAGTCAAAGCACAAATATGAAAGGCCTGAAAGTATGGAAGTCACTTTTTAGCATTCCTTCAAATTCCTTGAATCTCACATCTGTATCAGTCAAACAACACATAAACATCTCATTTAACATTCAGGTGTTAGACTATATATCATTAAAATACTTTAAAGCACAATTGAATCTAAGAATTTATGTTTTATCTTTCTATATAAGAATTTATAAGAATAAACTTTTATTGTTGTAATGGCATGAAAAGGAATTTAAGAGCACATGGATTTTTATACAGGTAGGCACTGAAAGGTCAAACTGATGGTGTTCTTATATTTCTTACATTCTTTTAGGTTATTGTAGAGTTATCAAGCCCTAATTTGAAATTGTTGAAGTATAAAAGCATCTGCTATATCTCACCTCAGAAATGGCTATATTTCATAATAAATGTAATTTGGCTTGCTTTCAGAAAACTCAGTAAAATATCTAAACATAAACCATACTGGGCATGTTTTTCTACACAAATTTGTGATTACCACATAGGTATACCTTCATTATTTAAAGATTTTTCTGTATTCACAAAAATATTTTAAATTTATGTATTACTGGGCTAAGCAATGAAAATTCTGTGAGGCTAAAATTACTGAAATAAAATTCAAAACATTATGAAAGATATCTGAATGTTTTTTCTGAAATACATAGTAGTTCATTTCACTATAGTAGTATATTATAGTAAAACTGCAAAACTATTTACATAAAAGAGCAATACTTCTTTTCTTTTAGAGTTAATAATGACATATGTCCATATATGGGTTTTTATAGGTTTGGTAATGGGGTCTGCACCTACTTTAGTGAGGGTGGTATGCGTTACTATGATCCATAGATCTGATGCTTCAGATATTTCATAGAGGGTAGATCAGCAGCTACAGTAGTCTACAAAAACAAAAGATTATTGCACTAGAAATATAAAGCCAAGGGACTGGCAGGAACAGATAAACAATTCTGAAACACTGTAAATTTATCAAGGTTACCTCAGGTTATCTAGGTAGGCTTTGTTTTGAATGAGTAATGACTTAGGAATTCTTATCTCATGATAAGATACTATTTAAACACATTATAATTCTTCTCCAAAAAAAATGTCCAAGTTTTATAATTAAACACTGTGCTTGTCTAGATTCAATATAGTGGCCTAGGTACTCTTCTGAATGGATCTTTCAACTTTAAATCAATTATATATATATATATATATACATATATATACACATATACACATATATATGTGTGTGTGTATGTGTGTCTGTATATATATATATATACATACATACATATACATATATACATACGTATATGTATATATTTGTGACAATGTAATATGTCCCACTACATTTGATTAAAATCACTACTGAGATCTTTTTCTTCTGATGCCTTGCTGGTAATTCTATCTGAGTGCAGTTTGCTTTTGCTACATTTTCTGTTCATTAGAAAGTGACAAGTCATTGGGGAACCCATGATCACTGCCCATATGACATGCATTTCAGACTGTTTTTAGAAAATACTCTCTTGGATGAGATCCAGAGACTTGTAGCAATTGAAGCTACTATCCTCGAGAAAGCAATGGCCTAAAACCACCTTGATCTCAGATCTCTTCTAAATAAATCAAAACTATAATATGTGGGATATTAGTAAGGGATATCACAGGATATTATTCAACCTTCCCCAGAGTATGTTCAGATACAGAACTTTTTTCAAATTCTTAATGCTTAGAACACTCCACAAATACTAATAACATACAGATTAAATACTTAACTATTTTTATAAATATAATGAAAGACTAAATACTTAATTTTCTTACAGTTGTATATTTTTTTCTATAAGCTTCTTGTTTAGAAACATTTTACCACTGTATGTATGGTCTTTATATTATTTTGCTTCTCAAAATGAAATAGAATAATTATTAAACAACTTATGAATAAGAAAAATGTATATTTAATGGGAAAAATGGTTAGCTTTTCTATAATTATGCAGCTTCAAGATTTTAGTTTCTTATTTCACATATTTTGGTTTTGAAATTTTCTAACTGGATGGTATGCACACAGAGAATGCTAACATTCACAATCATTTGTAATTGAGAACTGCGGTCATTGTCAGATTAGCATCAATAAAATATATTTATCATTGGACTCATTTTGAATGTTTTTAAATGATTCAAAGAGAAACATTTTAAATAATCATGTCAATGTTTAAATTAAAAATTGGCACAAAACTTAGGAAAAAAAATCCCTTCTCAGTTTGTTTAGTTTATCAATATTCCTAAGCACAACTGAAGAATGTTGCTAATGTACCAATACATTTATTCTTAATTCTATTATTACAATAAATTTAAAGTGTATTAATATATAGCAATACCTCAGATAGTTTTAAAATTTATCTTGCACATTTCCTTCTATTTTCAATTTTGAAGAAGTTTTATTTAACTAGTAAATGCAACCAGTCCAAAAGGTATAATCTTCTCTTTAAATAAACTCTACCATTAAGACTCACTATAATTTCAGAGTAATTTGAAAAATCTTTCTCCTAATCTTTGTAATGTCATAATTCCTATTTCATTTTATACAAAATTATATTACACTAAAACCTTTGGAGAGAGTATGAAAAGCCTATGTAAAAGCCCCATGTTTTTTTTTTTCAATGTAATTAAAAGCTTCAATTTATTCTAATCCTTAAAGGAGATGTTTCTTTTTTAGGTTGATGTTTAGTTTATTATCTAGTATGGATGGATACAAATTGAAATTCACCAAAACCTTAATGAGTCAGCTCAATTCACCTCCTCAACTGGTCAACTGTGGAATATGAGTCTCAATGCATCTATCTTTTCTATAGAAATCTTTATAATTATTAAGATGGTTACACTTACTAATGCTGATATAAATATCAATATCAGAAAATATCAATATGAATAAATAAGATGATAGTCTATAGGATTCAGGTTGCTGTTATATTTAGAGAATATTTTAACTCAAATACATGAATAAGTTAAGTTACTAACAAGCTTTTCTCCAAAGTACAGAAAAAGATTAACTATAAGTCCTGACATCTAACCATTTAATCATGTCTTATAGACATTCTTTGATGGAAGCTGGGTGGATGAATAAACCCACAACAAGACCTAGGCACTGGATAACTCCATGCAGAATTAAGAAATTAATTAGGAGGAAGAACCATAATTTGTAGAGCTGACATCTATTTTACTTTACTTGCATGTATCAATGGGAAGCAATTACAATTCAATTAAAATATTCAGTTTTATTACTTTACTGACTGACCTTGAAGTTAATGCCTGTTTTATTTAATTGCATCATCTATGAATAAATGTTAACCCTACAATGTTATGCCCCATTATTTTCAATGCATTTCAACTTCTCAACTGAATTATATCAGTCAATTTATTATCTACTGTCATGGAAGCAAGTGAAGGTTTATTTCTTCACAACAGTCCAATACATGAAGAGAGAAACATCACAAAATGCTTGATAATGCTATTTAACAGTCAAGTAAAATGAATTGTTCTCATCTCAAGTGTTGTAGCTTAGACTTTTACTGTAAAATCAGTATGTGATATTAGTAAAGGTATAACCAATTTGAAAAGCAATTTCTAGTTGGCCTATAATTCTTGATTTTAATTCATAATAGAGAGGGACTAAATATCCTATGTAGCTTTAAAACTAAAACACAAACACACACTCCTGATAATCTCTTATCTATACCAGGCTCAACTTCCCAGAACAACTAGTTTCATTTTTGAAAAAAATGTTGCTTTTAAATAAATATAACTTTTTTTCCAGACTCCAGATAAACACATCATTATTCTATAAAATAATGGCAGACTATAATTGACCAATTTAGAAGAAAAATGTCAAAATTTGTGTTAAAAAAGAAAAGACAAAAAAGAAGACCCACTATGTGAGCACTAAAATAAAAATGAACTCATATATTCAAATTATTATCTACGGAGAGACCCTATTTCAATTTCTCTATTTTCAATTCTACAATCAGACCACCAAATGCATATGTACCTAAGGGGTTATATCAGGACTTAATCTCAACATGTGACTTCTCCCCAAAATCTATGAACTAGCATTTTACTTCAGAATAAGTAACATAAAGCAGATTCATACTGTATGGATTCACTTTTAAGATCTATGGCATACATGAGATGAATAACCAATAAATCATATTAAATACAATTATGCAGTTAATGATAATCAATACTTGCTAGCAATATCTCAAATGATTTTTGTATACCTTTAAAAATACTATAGTTTTTAACATGTAAAGAATAAAAAGTGAAAGATATATAGAACAAAGAGGTTTTATTCTCTCAGGAAAGGATTTGAAATATTTCTTCCTAATATTTTCTAATAGTTTTCAACATGAAGACTACTAGAAACTAAAATTAGCTCAATCTGAGTACACAGTGTTTGAAGCATGAAAAATTAAAACAAAAAATGTAGACAAAAGCCCGATCCTATAGCAACTTGTGTTTCATTTTAAGGAGTTTATATTTGAAAGGAAGGCCAGAGAGAAGACTGAGAAATTCTAAGCAGAGGAATGGCATGATCTAGTTTGACTTTTAAAGAGGTCATGCTAGTTTTGGTCTAGTTCTAGGAAGGAAACCAAGATTGGAGATAAGAAGGCAAATAAGAGGGGTGATGCTACAGTGTAAATGAGAGAGGATATGATAGACAAGGCCATATAATATATATATAATTATATTAATATATTATTACATATACATTATATATTACATATATACATATGTCTATATATCATGACTATTACACATATTACTATATATTACTATGTATTTATATATTATATATATTACATATATACACATGTGTATATATGTATACATACATACACACACACACACACAGACACACACATTTCTTGCTGACAAACCAGGTATGCAAAATATAGAAACGAGAAAAGGGAAGGATGATTTCCAGGTTTTTGGCTTTAGAAAAATTAAAAACAGAACAGCTCTAGCAGCCATTACATCAGATGTAGAGTAACAGAATAGATGTAAGTTTGGGAAGGAAAATTAAGGGTGAATGCTATTTTAGACATTGAGATTCTTCTGAATCACCAGAGAAGAGATATCTAATTGGCAATGAGGTAAATGGTTCTGAGTATAGGCAAGAGGTCTGGCATGGATAATAAACTAGAAATAGAAGTTCTGAGATGAAATAGCTCAAGAAAAATATGTAATGTGACCAAAAAAATATAGGAAAGATCCTGGAGGAATATAAATTTTATTCATTATAGTAAAAATGAACTGTCCAAAATGTAAACCTGATTTAGTCATTTTCTTCCCTTCTGCAAACTTTACTGAAGTATAATTGACAATTAAAAATTATATATATTAGGCATGATTTGATATATGTATATATTTTGAAATATTCAACAAACTCAAGCTAATTAACATAACAATTACATCACACAGTTACTTTTTGAAATATGGTGAGATACCTAAGATCTATCTTAGGTACCCCACAAATTTATATCATTACTATGTGTGAATTAAAATAAAAAAAACTCAAGAAAACAAAAATTGAAAGTTAAAAATTTTTTAGATCTACTATTTTCACAAATTTCAAGTATATTACAATACTGTTAATCACAGTCACATAGTTGTACATTACATCTCCAGAACTTACCTTTCATAATGTCCCCAAATGCCCCCTCTTCCAGCCTGTGGCAAACACCTTTCAATTCTCTATCTTGGTGAGTTTAACATTTTTAGATTCCACATATAAATGAGATCATGCAGTGAATGGTTTCTCTCAATGGTTTCTTCAGTATATTGTCATCCATAGTCATCTATATGGTTGCAAAATGAAATGATTTCCCTACTTTTTAAGTCTGAATAATATTTCATCAGATAGATATACCACATTTTCTTTATTCATTCATCCAAAGATGGACACTTAAAATGTTTCCATACCTTTACTATTGTAAATAATGCTGAAATGAACATGGGAGTGCAGTAATCTCTCCAAAGATACTGATTTCATTTTCTTTAGATATATGTCCAGAAGTGGGATTGTGGAATCATATCATAGCTCTAGTTTTAAATTCCTGAAGAACCTCAGAAACTATACTATTTTCCATAATGGCTGTACCAATTTACATTCCTATCAACAATTCCTTTTTCTTCAACATTTATCTTTATTCTTACTGATAATAGACAACTTATCAGGTATGAGGTTATCTCTCTTTATGTTTTTGATTTGCATTTCCCTGATGATTAATAATGTTCAGCACCTGTTCACATATCTGCTGATCATTTGTATGTTTTTTTTTTTTTTTGAAAAATGTCTGTTCAGCTGTTGGACAATTTTTAGTCAAGGTATTTGTATTTTTGCTATTGAGTCCCATTAGTTCCTTATAAATTTTGAATATTAAGCTCTTATTAGAACCTTTAAGGTTTGCCAATATTGTTCCCCACTATATAGGTTGCCTTTTCATTCTGTTGTTTCTTTTGCAGTGCAGGAAATTTTTACTTTGATGCAATCCCATGTCTGTTTTTATTATTCTTGTTTGTGCTTTTGATGTCATGTCCAGAAAATAATTACCCAATCCAAACCTCTTCTATTTTCTTCAAGTAGTTTCATATTTTCAGGTCTCATATTTAATTCTTTAATATATTTTGAGTTGACTCTAATATATGGTGCAAGATAAGGGCCTGATTCTTACGTATGTGTATACCTAGTTTTCCTAGTAGCATTTATCGAAAAGATTACCCATTGTACATTTTGTGTTCTTGGCACACTGTTGTGAGATAAGTTGGTCACGTGTGCAGGTTAATGTTTTCTTTTTAAAAAATTCTAGCTCTATAACATGTTAGGAAATCTGTAAGTATAATGGCTCCAGCTTTATTCTTGCTCAAGATTAACACTGGTGATGTATTGTGGGTGCATTTGAATATTGGGATATTTTTCTATTTTTATAAAGAATATCAACAGAATTCAATAAGGACTGCATTGAATCTATAAGTCATTTTGGAAAGTATTGCAATTTTAATAATATTAATTCTTTCAATCCATAAACATAGGTTATCTTCATATTTTGTCTAATTTAATGTTTGTATCTTCTTTTATTAATGTTTTAGAATTTTCAGTATACAAGTATTTTATCACTTTGGATAAGATTATTCCTAAATTATATTATTTTTCTTGTTTGCTGTTGTGAACTGTATTGTTTTCTTGATACATTTTGCTGATAATTCTTTGTATACTGAAATACAATTTTTTTTGTTTTAATTTTGTATCCTGTAACCTTACTGAACCTAGTGATTAGTGATGACTTTTTTGTAAAGTCTGAAGAATTTTCTATATATTTGATCATGTCATTTGCAAGTAGGGATAATTGTGCTGCTTCATTTATTATCTGGATGCCTTTTTTTTTGCCAAATTACTCTGACTAGCTGTCTACTATGCCAAATAGAAGGTAAGAGTGGGCAACCTTGCCCTGTACTATGATCTGGGAATTTTCTATTTTAAAATCCTTAATCATATTTCTGGGCAAGATAGTTATGTGAGCACGGGCATCAAATTGTTCCTTTTCTTCCATTCCTATTTCAAACATCAGTAAAAAGATTATAGAATAAAGGATAAAGGAAATATCAGGGCTAAAAAAGTAGTAAAAAAATATCATTCACATACCCAGAACTTAAAACTAAATTCTGCTTGAGTGAATGTGGAATGAAAGTAAAAGGAAAAGCTCTCCTATGACTTCTCCAGTGCAAGAATAACTGGCTAGAAAAAGATGTAAGGCAAACTATGGAGAACACTGATCAAGCCTACCTTAGGCCTTACATTGTAAGATTCTAAACCACATCTGGTTATTATGTAAGTTTACTCTGACTGGGACTTATACACAGTTGTAGAAATCTACTTATATATGTTTAAGACAGCAATCAATACAATAATAACTATTTATAAAAGAATTCATTAAAAGGTAACCACTATAAATTTTATAGCACCTCTGTGCTCCAAGCAGTTTTAATACATGCATTTAGGATTTCAACTAATGCAAGACATTAAATTTTACCATCATGACAAATAGGGAATATGTGTATTCAGGTGCTAAACCTAAATATCTGCTTAGAAGGTACAGTCATTAAATAATCTGCTACATAGACAAATAGAAAAACACTTGCTGACCTACTTTTTGTGAGGCGTTTTCAGGTAATAGTCACATATGATCATAAAAGTAATTTTAGTACAAGCTGCCTGACACAGCCATATGTGTTACTACAGAAGGCAAATTTTTTATATATCATACACTATAATAGAATTCTTTCCTATTTGTGAATATTATTTTATATACTTTTAATTTTAGGAAGAATTAGAACTATCGGTTGTAATGAAGGCAGAAAGTCAGGTTTTATAATTATGAAGTAGTAGATTTTTACATGTATATATACTTACATATACATGTTTATATACATATACAATGTAAGTATGTATATACTTTTTATGTATGGAGATATAATATATATGTATGTATTGGATGGATAGAATCTTAATCCATTCAAAAGTTTAAGGAATATAAGCACCAGGTACTTATAGGCCTAACTTATTTTTAGAACAGCTTGCCCTACCTGGTAAAGGAAACGATGTATATATGTATGCCCATATATATATATACAGTAAAAATGAACCCTAACAGCATTTCTTTCTCCTGCCATCATATGCTGCTTCCCCTTACAACTAAGCAAATGGTAACTCTATTAAGAGATGGGTGGCTATGTGACCAGTGGTATTTTTATTTAACACTACATAAACAGAATTTGATATTTAATCACTGGTGTTATTTTTAAATTGAAAATGCAGGTAACTCACAATACATTTTGGAAACTGTTAAAACTCTCAACTTTTGATGTTTCAATTCTTGAGTCATAAGTTTAAAAACTCTGTGCTAAATTACTCTGAACAAAGATAGAATATATTTAAATCACAATTAACTACACTTAAAAGCATATTAAGTAATCTTTTTATAAAAAAATAATTGTTTGAACAAAGTTCAGGTGTAAAAAATGTTAACTATGGAATATGAAAGAATAACAAATTGCTTTTAACCTTTACTGTTCAGCATTTTTTTCCTAGGGAGGCTATTACAATGAATGATTTTAATTATGTCCATTATTATACAAATGAATGACAGAAGAGCACAATGTGTAGAAGCAATAATTAACATGCCTTATCTTGGCTTATTGGGCAGTGATAAAAGAGGAATCAGATTAACATATAAGAATTACTACAGGTGAGAATGCGTAGGAGTGGAATTCAGCAATTGGGATGGCTGTACAATTAAAGCTCATGTTCTAATTAGTATGGGCATCTCTTAAAGTTAACCTAAAGGGTGAGAATTTTAAAAGTATACGTTAAAAATAAGAAGGAAAGTCTGGTTAGCAGTCCTCCAAGAAGGAAGTAAAAGTTTAAAAACCACTTGAACTGCTTGGAAGACAGATAAAGACACTAGCTATGAGAGATATATGTGCTGTGACATTATTTGAAAGGTCAAGAGAAATCTGTGGGTAGTGTTAAAATTAAAAACTGGAAACAATTTGGTGGAGACATTTATGAATAAGTGTAAAGTATCTAGAATATCTTATAATCTGATATTTTCAAAAACACAATACCAAAAATGTAGCCAGGAAAGGAAGAATCTGAGAAATACAAAGACAAAAAGTAACTTTAAGATATAAACAGGCAATGTGAATGGTTAGACTAATTACTGAGATTCTCATTAGAAAATAAGACAGCAAGTAAAAGGATAAGAAGTAGCATGGAAGTTAATTCAGTTTTGTTTTGCATTGACCTTTGCTGTACAGGATACTGGGGGAAACGACTATTCCAAGGGCACTTTCTGAGAAAAACCAGTGGGGCAGTAGCAGAGAGCAATCTCCTAGGAGGAAATAACAGAGCAACTTGAGAAATTCTACAGCAATAAATCACCATGGCCAGATGGTATTCAACTGAGAGTTTCTGAAGGAAATAAAGTGTGAAATGGCTGTGCTAAAGTTGAGGATATGCAATATATCTGAAAACCAGCACTGCTTCTAAATATTACAATTTTGCTAATATGAAGTGTTTCTTTAGGAAGGAATAAGCAATAAAATTAGGATTTATAAAATTACAGACCAGAGGATTTCTTGTTGATAATGGAGAAACTGATAGAGTCTAATTAAGAATAGCTTCCTTTCACATCAGGATAAGGTTAACCTGCTGAAGTCAAAACGTCCACTGAGTCTATAAAGAGAACACTGTTTCTCTCCATCCTATTAAACTTACCTGGAAATGTCAATAAAATACTAGAGAGAAGTAAACCAGTAAATGTAATTTATTTGGGAGTTACATGAAGCTTTTAACAAGGTCACATGAGACTGTTGGGGAAAATAAATAAGAAGAATCTTTGGGAGGAGAAGTCAAAAGAGAAACTTCAGTCATTAATTGTAAAACTTGCTAAGTAATGAAAACAAAGTTTCAGGAACTATTTTTCTTTCCTTCCCTAATACTGCTGTTGCCTCTTCCAGAAGTATAGATCATTTTCAAATAAAAAAAAAATAAAGAATTTCACTATAAATAAGGAGGGAAGGAAGATGAGATTCCAAATCAAGAAAGAAAATAACAGATTTACAAGCAATGGTAAAATAAGCATATGATACAAGTTTTTATTCATGAAATGCAATCTGAAATCTGCAACTGAGTGTAAGTTCTTTATCAGTGTGCTTTTTGTAAGCATAGATTTTAATAAAAGTTAACAATTTATAATGTACAGAGAAAAATTTCTATGTATTCAATTGAGGACTATCTCCTTTAATGTGGTCACTTTGTGACATTATGTTTATTAAGTAGTATATATTTGCCCTTGACCTAATTATTTCTGAAATTACTACTGTAAAATTGTCTTTATAGTCAATAATATATTGGTCTGAAATTATTCAATGATTCAGAATAGAGCAAGAAACCACCAGGGGAAGAGGGCATTTCTCTCCAAGAAGCAAACTCAGCGTGAAGCTAAGTTCATAGTATACATTTAATTCTACAATCTTAAATTACCTCTCTGTCTCATCGTGGAGCACTATTATAAAGGCAAAGAACAAGGGCCATGCAGTAGAAGCTTGAAGAAACTGATAGAAGGGCAGGAGTACCATCCTATAACATTATAGGAGAGCTAATGTTAGGAATTAAGACCTGTTTCATTACATAACTTCTTCTTGCTCTTAGAATTATTCTCTGAAGTTAGAGAAAGTATTAGCTGCCTCTCAAAAATTCCTGTTCTCCTTGTCCCAGTAACCTGCTGCCTTCACTTCAAGCTAAATATAACCCCTTTGAATAGTTCTTATATGGAACCATTACTTGTTCTTTCATTGTTCTGGTCATTCACACTATGAATTTTAGTTGTTTCTGTGTCCCATCTTAATGCATTTTTTTTTCCCATTTAAAATGGTAATTTCTGTTCATTATAGGAAATAAAGAAAGACATAAAAAAGAAAATTTAATTTTTTCACATTAATACTCACTGGAGATATCTGTTGCTAATACATTGTCATTTGCATTTTTAGGGCCTTTTTCTATGAATACCTTTGGTATAAACTTGAGATCCAATTGTTTTTACTGTCTTTTTCTTCAATTTCTATAACTGTAACCCTCCTAAATGAAAATGCCTATTACAAACATGATACTTCTCATGTTAACTTGTTAATGCAACCTTTCAGATCTGATTGCCTGTTTTGGCAGCCACAAAGGGCCACTGACACATATTAAGTATAGTGCATAAAACCTCTAAATTTTTTCTCTCAAGTGCTAGTGTTTAACCATTTCCTCTCATCCTATATTGTATAATTGGTTTTAAGGATTAACATTCAGAACTCTATATATACCTATTACATTTTACCTAGTAAGAGGTAGTCCCTCATTTCAACCACTTAATATGAGTCAGTATTCCAATTCTGTTATTCAGAGTATTACTGATCACAATTTTTGTCATCTGAAAATATAATCAGCATGCCATTAAAGTGTGCATTCAAATAATTGTGTAAAAGAGTTAAAAGAGTTGGATGCAGAAATAATGATGTCACATATCAATAGGGGTCCTTCCCACTTGTTCATAATATCCTATTACCAACTTCAAATTAGGTTCATTTGTTTAACTAGTTGAATTAATTAAGTTATTTTATATTACATTACTTACATATATACTCTTATATATACACAAAGTCTGGTGTCTTTACACAAGAGATGTGTCTCTGAGAAACTAAAACTAAATTAAATTGCATTTTAAATATCAACAAAATTCAATTTGAAAGAATTTCTGTAATGAAAAAAATCTACCCCTAATACGAATATATTTTGGTAATGCTGTTTTATCTTAACTGTTATGTTGTTGTGCAATTTTAATAAGTTAGAATTGCAAAATCCAAACTGATTTAACAGGAGCTGAAGAAAGAAGAGATAAACCTAGTAAAGTAGAAAAAAAAGGAAAAGCTTAATTTTTTAATATAGATCTCAGTCTTGGGAGCAAATTAACCTTGTTAGTTTGCAAAGAATGAATTAAAAAGAAACTATCAAAGAGGATGTTTACCTGCTCAAATATATTTTGCTTAAGTGAACCTTGAGCTTTTCTAGTGAAAGATGACTGAATGAAGGGGGGCGGGAAGGACAGAAGTAGTTTTAAGTTATGGTAATACTAATGCATGCAGGATGTAGATCTAATAATTGCATACTAGCAGGGGCATTCACTTCTGACTGCAGTCTATTATTTGTTGATGTATTCATTGCTACTTAGTTTATACAGTACCCATGGTATTTTTACCTAAAAGATAAACAACCTGTATTTTAACTGTTTTTGCCACTTTGTATATTAAACAACCTTCATACTTAAAAAACAAAAACAAAAACAAACAAACAAACAAACAAAAAAACAATTTCTGTACCACAGCTGAATGGCCCCAGAGCACACAGGCTCCATTAAATTTGATTGTATCTAATTACTCCTTCCAAAGGCAGGTGAGAAATAATTCTGATAAGATCTCTTATCCTGTAGCCAAACAAACAAACAAACAAAAAAACCCAAGATGAAATCAGTGATTTCCAATCAAATTACTATCTAAAACTATTTGCTCATTAATACTCTATAAATCTGGGCTTTATGCAATTATTTTTTTAACTGGTAAAATCATTTCCTCCTAGAAAAATTAGTGTAAGCCATTAGTGTAAGCCATCATCAAGGCCAACTATGAATGTATTTCCTGTATTTTTCATGTTAAACATTTTAAGGTTAGTTAAAAGCATTACTATTTAGAAATTCTAATACTGTTTCAAGTTTCCTAAAACATGTATTAATATTTGATCTGAAATATGTTTTAAATAAGTAAAAATGTGAGACTACCATGTAACATATAAATCCAAAAATCCAAGGTTGAACCATATTTTAGATAATGATTTTTATGAATCTGTCAAAATATGAAAAGAATATCTTCCAGTTCCAGTTCCATTGAAAACTATAGGCTTCGAGTTTTTGCTTATATTCCATTTGTTACATGGGAAACTCTCAAAAGATTTTTAAAGGTGGAGAAAAGAAAGAGAGGTCTTCTGAATTTACATTGTAGAATAGTTAATACAACACCTATATGACCCCTAAGGTTCTTCTTTGCCAAATTGGAAAGTGAAACATGTAAGAAAAATCTCAGTCAATAATTTCACTTGTTCTCATATATTAAAGCATATCAAAAGGTTCTCCATTCTTATACGTAATAGGTTATATAGTAGTATTTATGTGTGTAACATATGTAAGCGTTCAAAAACTTTCACACATACTGTCCCATTTTAATAGTAAAATTACAGATTTTTTACTTTGAGTCCGGTAGTTTTTCCTGAAGATAAAATTAACCCATAATAAAATAAAGAAGTGCTCAGCAAGCTAGTATGCATTTATGGTTGTAAATTAATTGTATATCATTTGGATATATACCTCGGTATATATCCAAAAGATTTTAAAATCATCAAGCTACAGTGACGCAGCCACATTAATGTTTAAAGCAGCACTATTCAAAATGGCCTACCTATGGCACCAACCTAGATGCCCTTCAACTGATGAATGGATAAAGAAACTGTGGTATATATACACAATGGACTATTACTCAGCCATAAAGAAGAATAACATTATGGTATTTGCTGGTAAATGGATGGAAATGGAGAATTTCATGCTAAGTAAAATAGGTCAGTCCCAAAATGTCAAGGGTGAAATGTTTTCTCTGATATGTGGAAGCTAATCCAAAATAAAAGAAAGAGCAGTATAGAATAAAAAGGGGATGAAAAGGGAGGGAGGAGGGATGGGATAAGGAAAGAAGTCTAGAATGAATCTGACTTAATTCTCTTATTACATATATGCATATATCACAGTGAACATCTCCATCAAGTATATCCAAAAGACATTAATTTTAAAAAAAACTAAGTAAATAGCAGAAAGATCAGTAGAGAGATGGGAACAGGGGATGAGTGGAAGGAAGGGAAAGAGGAGTACTAGGTATTGAATTAGAACAAACTATATTCCATGCTTTTATAAGTTTATCAGAATGAATCCTAATGATATGTATAACTTAAAAGAACCAATAAAATTCCAAATGTAATAGTTGAAAAGCATTAAAGAAAAAAATCAACTATATGTGACTGTAAGAATACAGGACAAAAAGTTTTAAGGATAAAGTAACTAAATTATGCAAAAAGAAACCAATGGAAAACTAGCTTAGAAATCAATATCAGACAAACAAACTTTTAAGGCAAAAGCATTATTAGAAATGAGACATTTCATAACAATAAAGCATTACACCAGGAGAAGTATATAATAATATAAATCTACATGCAACTAATAGCACAACTTTGAAATACATTAAGCAAGACTTTATCTTTCTGACAAAGTTTACAAAAATAAATGAAAAAAACTCATTGCATCATTGCATAAAATTTGAATATAACTTTTTCAATAGCTAATATAACAACAACCAAAAAAAAACAAAAACAAAACATAAGTACAGGCATATGACATCTGAACAACATGCATAGCCAGCCTCATTTTATTCCTAAGTATATTGTACTATACCTCAAAATAGCAGAAAAAACATATTTTTCTAGTTCACATGAAACTTTTAACAAAATTGACCATTTTGAACATCCATTCCAAAATGCACAAAAGTTTGAGCAGCCACTCCAATTTTTAAAGAACTGAAACAGATTCCAAGTACACTGACCAAAATGTGACTGTGCTAGAAACCAGCTTCATAAAGAGAAGACTCTTGTTTGGAAATTAAGCAACACATTTCTAAATAACTCATTGGTTGGATAAAGAATTTCAATGGAGAGCTGGGCGTGGTGGCGCACGCCTGTAATCCTAGCACTTTGGGAGGCTGAGGCAGGAGGATTGCGAGTTCAAAGCCAGCCTCAGCAATGGCAAGGCACTTAGCAACTCAGTGAGACCCTGTCTCTAATAAAATACAAAAAAGGTCTGAGGATGTGACCCAGTGGTCAAGTGCCCCTGAGTTCAATCCCCGGTACCAAAAAAAAAAAAAAAAAAAAAAATTCAATGGAAATCAGAATGTACTTGGAACTAACTAGAAATGAAAATAGAACTATACCTGCAATTAGAGAAAACACATAGGTTTAAACACATACATTAGAAAACAAGCATGGAATTTAACATCCATGTATACATCAAGAAATTAGAAAACGATAGCATATTAAAGCCATTGAAAGTATAAGCAAGGAAATAAAGCAGTAGAAATTAATGAAATAGAAAATCAACAATACAGAATACCAAGAAAACCAAAGGACTAATAAAATCAAACATTTACAATACTGATAAAGTGGAGGAAAGGAACAAATTACCAATTGGAATGAAAAAATAACATCATTACTGATCATAGAAATAATAAAAAGACAATAAGAAGACATTAGGAACTCCTGTATACCCATAATTTCCAAAACTTAAAAATAATTCAGAGGAAAACAAATTCGGAGAAAAACATTAACTTATCAAATACAAAATCTTAATAGTCAAATCTAACACAGCAATGGAACACCTAATAAAATCCTTCCCCAAAGGAAATCTTCATGTCCATGTGGCTTAAGCAATAAATACTTCCAAACATTAAGAAAAAATTAATACCAATCTCGTAAAAAACACCTTTTAGACAACAGGAATAAACACTTTAAAGCTTGTTTTATAGTCTTATTATCCACACTTGTCACTACCAGGAAAGTAAAATTATAGATTGATCCCTCTTATGAACATACATGCAAAAATTCTAAACAGAGTACTAGTGAAATGTATAAGTAATGTATAAAAAGGATAATTCACCACAACCAATTGTGATATTCCAAAAATGCAGTCAAAATAATTATGGTAAACAAAAATAACTTAATAGAATTCTACAAATATAATTTATTTCTTAATGATACTTATAGATGAGAATTACCTCAGTTTGAGAAGAGATTTAAAATCAATGTGTTCACATATTCTATGAAACTCATTCCAATAAGAAATGGAATTTATGACCCTGTCCTTGAAACTGAATGGGTTTCTGGCTGTTTGCAGGAGAACAACATTTTGGTACTCTGGGTTAACATGTAACAAATAAGACTATCTTAATGATATTAGCAATACTGAGCACATGAATTAGCCTGGTGTAGGCACTTCACTCACAAGGTACAGTATTTAGATGATTGCATTAGCCAGTCATTTAAGTCACCCTGAGTTGTCCAATACTTCCCAATTGGTACCCCAAGTGTCAAGGAGAGGAAAAAAAAGTGCTTTGTCCTTTCTAGATTCCAGATCCACAGACTCTATAAACATAATCAAATGCACATTATTTTACACCATTCTGTTTTGAGTAGTGTGTTTTCAGGAAGAGGTAACAAAATGTAATGAGTTTCTACAAAATATTTATAGCAAAAGTCATTTTAAGGCTTACTGAAACCTTTCTTATGAGAATTATATCTGTAACTATCATTTTATTCATCACTGATGATCCAGGGCTTCTTCTCAGAACAAGCTCCCACACTGGCAAGAAACTTCTAGGAATAAAATAGAAATTGAGCAGGATAGGAACAATTGAGCAGGATAAAGAAAAGATAAGTTCAGATAAAAGTGGAGAACAAAACCAGGAAATCTCACGACATAAAAGTATAAAACTCTAGAAGAAAACATAGAAGTAAATCTTTATAACAGAGTTAGGGAATGATTTCTGAGATATAATATCAAAGAAACACTGTTATAAAATCAACCAATTAAACTCTTAAAATTAAAAACTTTTGAACTTCAAGGTATACCACAAGATGCTGAAGAGAAAATCAGAATGGGAGAAAATATTTACAAATCACACATCTGATAAGGGATTCATTTCAAGAATATACATACAAAATAATATCTCCAACTGAATACAGAAGTGAAAAAACAACTCAATTTTACAAAATGGTTGAAGGACTGGAATTGTCATTACTCCAAAGATGACATACAAATGGTCAATAAGTACATGAGGAGATGCTCAACATCATTAGTCATTAGCAAAATCCAAAATAAAACCATGATGAATACAACTTTATATTACTAGGATAGCTACAGTAAGAAAGACAGGAAAAAATATTATTTTTATAACTTACATGTAGTAACAATAGCCTTCTGACTTTTTTCTTTTCTAGTCCTTACCACAGGAGTGAGGTAATAAGGATGAGATAAAATCTTGTAAATAACTTATTTTACACTTTGTAAGGAGTGCCTGTTCCTTCTGGAGATAATTTCCTTTAAAAGTAAGGAGAAGGACTGTGCCTTCATGTTTTGGAATATAAATAAATATTTGGTGGGGGTGGGTGGGCAAAAAAACAGTGAATCCAGTTTTACAACCTGAGAGATGTCTCTAAGATTCTGGTTTGATCCCTGGCTTGAAATGTAAACACATTTGCTAGAGGTAAATCTCTCTGGTGTTCCCAATATCTATTTAGTCATATATTAAGTTCTAAAGGTTGTATGTTTAGTCTAGATCCCAACTTTCTGTAAAATTTACTCAGAAAGCACTAACTTCAAAACCATTAAAATATTTTCCCCACAACCCCACATATGTAATGCAATACAAAATGAAGAAGAAATTGAGTTAAGCCAAAATATTATATTGTCAAAATCATAACTCGGAGAAATCAGAGAATTTATCTAGTATCAACATTTATGAGAATTCCAAGAATAGAAGTAATCAAACAACACAGCAAATCAGGCAAAGGTTCAGGACAATCAGAAGAGCTCTCCAGGACCTTCTCTACCACATTGCCTATATTCTTTTAATATTAGCACATAATTCAATTAGAATTACAGTATCATTCTCCATTTTGCACTTCCCATTCATGGTGACTAACAAAGTGATCAGAGATTATCATTATCAATAAATTCTAGATCTCATCTTGTTTGAGGACATAACTATACACCAGATATCACAGTATAGATTTTAACAGTTATTGGTGTTTAGATGTCATTGTGCCAACAAGCTCCCTTCAAGACAATACAATGCTCTTCCTTTGGTCTCGTCCAATACTGATCAGTGTTTCATGAGGACAAATTCTCTTTTTAATAATAATACCTGAGCCATTCATGAACAACTATTAAGGCCACACTGTCCAGTAATGTCCAACAATAATTTAGGCTAACTACAGTATTTCCGTAAGTGGGCATCCTTAGCTTGGTTCTGGCCAGATTCCTAGTTATCATTATTAAAAACTTCCCCAGTGATTAAAATATTCAATAGTCTTCTCTGGGTAAGGATAGTAGCCCTCTTCTTGTACTGTTGACTGATATGATGTCCCATTTAAGTAAATATTCTATTAGTTCCAATCATTTAAAGCTTTCTTGTCCCTCTAAGGCCATCTCCAGATGTAGCCAGTCTCCTGGAATAGAGCTCCCTCTAGTGTCTCTGTTTGAATTAGTAAGTCTTTTTCATCATGATGAGCTTTCAAAAGAACATTGATTTGTTCTGATGTAGTACTCCAATCCCCAAGACTAGTACCAAAAACTCCTACAGAATATCAGGACAGCACAGAAGACACTGTTAAGCCACTATGTGGTTATTACCACAGTATACTAGCAAAATTTATGCAATTTAGGAAAATGGCTTTTACCCCGCCCCCCAAATATGTTCCAAAGATTGTCATTTGGTATATGGAATAGAGCTCTGCTTGGATATCACAGGTTTTCCTGTTATCAGCAATATCTATTCATTAAGCCATATCCAAATCTATCTCCCTCAGGGTGATCTTCTAATCTTCTTAAATGAAATCTGAATTCCATTCACATTTATATATCCTATTTGGAGGAGGTCACACAATGGTAGACAATAGAAATTTATCCTCCATTTTAACTAGGTAGATGTCTTAGTGACATTTTGTTTTGATTATTCTCACAAAGAGTGTAAAAGCTCTACTATTTAGTATTCCCCACTTACATAATTCATTCACAGTAGTCATCAGAAAAATGATCAGAATAGTAAATATAGTCTGTAAACCAAGAACTGAGTGGTTATTATGGGTACTAAACTACCTACAGTGAATTAATCTAATATAGTTGAATTATTAAGGAGTACTATCATTTTGTTATCTAGGTGGAATCTTTTTAGGTAGAGCTTATACATCACCCATTTCCCTTCTCTAGAGAAAACAGATCCAAAGTGTTTTCTTTATATTAGTTAAGGTCAGCACCAGGTCTGTAAGAGATACCTAAGAGTATCATTATCCAAGCTTGGAGGCTCTGGCATGGGGATCACATGATTATATCCCTCCTTAGAACTTTTTTTTTTTTTAAGAATTTCTTTTTTAGTTGTAGATGGACATAATACCTTTAATTTGTTTTATTTATTTTTTTAATGTGGTGCTGAGGATCAAACCCAGTGACTCATACATGCTAGGCAAGTGCTCTACCGCTGAGCCACAGTCCCAGCCCCTCAGTAGAACTTTAATTCACTTTAAAGTACTTTCCATCTTTTATAATTCCCCTCAACCCCATTTATTACCTATTTTGATACATATCCTTTCCTCTATAATTAGGATTTCTGGATCAGTAGATGTACTATGAACCCATAGGGTGGGTAAAAACAGCAGACTTGGTAACACTTCTTGGCAGAAATTACAGGGTTTGATAGGATACTTGGTTTTGTGTTTGGAGAGGTCTTAAATTGCCTAAATGGGATTAAGTTACATATGCCCCTAAGAACCTTTAGGAATATGTGTTGTCAATCTTTTTGTGTGTTCATAAGGGTGATGTTTGGGTTTTTACACCATTGTGTAAGATTGCCTCCCTCAAACCTTGTTATAATGTTGGTACATTGCCTGTTTGATGTGGGGTGGGGGGGAGAAAGAAAGAGAATATATGCTATCAAATTTAATAGTATTGATATTGTGTTTTGTGTAAAGATAATACTTTCCACTATTTGGTACATGCACCTTTGAACTCAGATATGGGTCCAGTAAATCAGGCAAAACAAAAATTCTGCAAAATTCTGAGACATAAAATTATGTTCTTTCATCCTTCCCTATATTCCCCATATTCCTACCTCCCAATCCCAGAAACCTTACCAGTAAAGTCCTGTCATTACTCCTTTTCATAGTTAATGTTAGCACAAAATCTAATCTTACTGATTAAGCTAACCCTTAAATTTGTATGATTTTTCTAGTGATCAATTTATTTACTTTGCTAACAAATATATCTTTCAAGAAGCAGATCTTCCAGTGATAATAAAAGTGATTTAAAGCTTTTTCTGTCTTCTACCTCTCTCTCTCTTTTAGCAACAAGACTACTACAAGTAGCCCAAAGATTTAAAAAAAACAAAAAGGTCTTCCCCTGTAGTAAACACGATAATTTTTTGCTAAGTTTTTGTCAAAAGGTCTGTAAGTGATGTGTTTATAAGGAGATTATATGAGTTGTTCATTCTTTCTTTCCAAGGTGTGTACTCTAATTACTAGAAAGAATGAATTGCAGACCTGTTTTCTGGTCTCTTTGTTTCAAATATTATTAGATTTTCTAAAAAATATCATATCCTCTGTTCTTAAGAATCAAGATTTTCATTGTGGAAGAAAAAGGAAGAACAGAAGGAATACAGAATACCCATTATTTCATCACTCAATCATATGATTGAATCTCATAAACATAATATTGAGCCAAAGAAGGCAGACATAATAGAGAATATACAGTATAATTCATCAATATGAAATTCAAAAACAGGGCTAGGGGTATGGTTCAGTTGTAGAACATTTGCAAATAGTTCAATCCCCTGTGCCAGAAAACCAAAAACAAAATGTTTTTTTTCTTAAATAAAAAACAGGAAAAATCACATATCAAGTATTGGGAGAGTTGTTGGCTTTGGGAAGGCAAATACTAACCAGGATAATGTTAGCAATGCTAACGTCTGCAGTCTTTACCTTTCTTTGATGCTGTTTGAAATGTGAATTTATTTATAAAGTCTTCCACAGCTTGAGACCTCGGTATTTCAGAGATCAGCAAGGTAAACACATGAGTTAGGCTTTAGGATTCCTGGGGCTCCAGGGCATTTTCTGTAATAGGTTCATAAAACAAATGCACTGGGCTCAACCCTATAGTTTCTCAAAAATCAACATATTTATAAAAATTCAAAATAACAAATTAACATGTTCATATACAACATCCACATTTGAATCAGATTACCACCTGCCTGCGATATCCGTGATAAATAATCAAATAACATTCCCTCAAACATGATTTTCTCGCCATCCCCAATAAAAACTCACTACTGTATTTATTTCTGATAACACAAAGTAAATCAATCACTCTAATTGTAGTATTATTCAAAATATGGTAAAAACGTAAGAGGAATATCATGTATTGTACCAAATACATATTTTAAGAATCTTTTGAAAACAAAAAATCCCAAGGATCCCTATATTTCCTGTTTCCTACAAACATGAGTTCCAAATCCTATAACAACATAAATCAAAGAAACAAAAAAAATCAGTTTTAGAATCAGTTATATATTCAAAAAGAGAAGCCCACTCTTTTAATCACTTTGGCAAATGTACAAAAGCCCATTTTTAAATGGTTCTATTCTTTATAACAAGATGTGTGTTTAATTTCTTTCAACTTGTGACCACAAATTTTTATATTCTAAATCATTCTTAGTTTTTCATTGTAACGCTTATTAGTAAACTAAGATTATCTATGTGTTAATAGCCCTTTTTTAGAGTCTAAGTTACATACCCAAAGCTGCTACTTTGATGATTACTGCTTGAATGTTAGATGCTATCATCTCTCGGAGCAAATCTTCCTGGTTCCTTTGCCAAAGGTAAGCTAAGACTTGGAGATTTAGCCTTTTACACCTTAAAGTAAAAAGAAAAGAGGAAAAAATAAAAAGAAGAAGATCTCTTAATGTTCCATACTTAGATCTAGAACAATTATTTTGATTTTGTACATAATGCTTCTTTCAAGGATTTCAGCATTTAAAATGCTTTTAAAAATGTCTTGCGGGGGCTGGGGTTGTGGCTCAGCGGCAGAGCGCTCGCCTTGCACGTGCGGGGCCCGGGTTCGATCCTCAGCACCACGTAAACATAAATGCATTGTGTACAACTAAAGTAAATAAATAAATATTTTAAAAAATATCTTGCATAATGAAATTTTAATATATGTTACATAAACATATTTAATTCCTCTGGACTATATGCATAAACATATAAAATGAAATCTCCAAGCAGACTAGATATAGTAATGTTAATAATGTTCTGAGTTTAGAAATCTATGTAATAATGCTTACAAGTGACAATGGATGATTATTCTCATTTTAAAAAACATCCATGGGTACCAAAATTGTGAAGTATATACAATTAGGAAAATAAATTTATTCTAATAACCATACATTTAGTAAATTTACAATGCTATAAACTATGAACTGTTCTTACCTACTATCTTGGAAATATTTTTAAGAATTTGAGTGAAAAAAAATAACAAAAAGTACAATTCATAGGCATTGTACGAGATATTTTATACTACTGATACAGTAGAAAGAATATGGGTTTTGAAGTCAAAACATATGTGGGTTTGAAACTTCATCTGTATTCTAGCCACATGGTTTTGGCAAGTCAAGTAAACTCTAAGATCTTGCCCTCATTTCCCTAGTTTATAAATAGGGGCAAAAATATTTCCATTCAAATTTCTTGATAAGATTAAAAGATGGAAAGTAAAGCCATGCTTTATTCTTGTTTCACATTCTTCACATTCCATACCCAATTTTCCCCATGCTGAATGTGATCATTCCTCATCAATACCACTACTAACACCCTGATCTGAGTCACCATTATCTTTTTTTTTTTTTGTGGGTGTGGTGGGGGTGGTTACTAGGGATTGAACTCAGGGGCCCTCAACCACTGAGCCACATCCCCAGCCCTTTTTTTGGTATTTTATTTTGAGATAGGTTATCACTGGGTTGCTTCGTGCCTCGCTGTTACTGAGGTTGGCTTTGAACTCATGATCTTCCTTCCTCAGCCACCTGAGTCGCTGCTGAGTCACCATTATCTCTATGTCAATATCTTAATTTATTTTCCTGCTTCCACCCTTCCCTTTTAAAATTCATTTTCAATATCACAGCCAGTGTGACTCCTTTATAATATGGATAATGGGATTCCCTGCAATACCTGTATCAATGTTTTAGACTTTTCTTTGTAGAGATATTTTATCTCTTTAAATTTATTGCTGGGTATTTTTTTTTTGTCAGCTATTGTAAATGAGATTGCATTTTTTATTTCTACTTTAGATAACTGGCTACTGATGTATAGCAATGATGCAGATATTGTCTGTGTATAAATACCAAGGACATAAGAGTATATTGAAGAGACATCTGCACTCCTGTTTTTACTGTAGCACTATTCACAATAGTCAAGAAATGGAAATAAACTAAGCATCCATCACCTGATTAATGAATGTGTAAAAAGTACATATAAATAATGGAATAATATTCAGCCATAAAAAGAATGTAATCCTATCATTTGTGACAACATGGATAGAGCTGGAGATCACCATGTTAAGTGAAATAAGACAGGCACAGCAACACAAGTACTGTAGAATCTCATTCATATGTGGAATCTAAAAAGTTGACCTCATAGAAATTGAGAGAATGGTGGTTACCAGAGTTTCTGCTGAGAGGAAAGCAGGAGAGAGAGATAGGGAAAGGTTGATTAATAGGTACTATATTACAGTTACATAGAAAAAGAAGTTCTGGTTTTCTATCATATATTAGGGTAACTACAGATGACTATAATGAACTGTATATTTCAAAAGGCTAGAAGAAAGAATTTTGAAAATTTTCATCATAAAGAAATGACAAATGTTTAAGCAGACAGATATGTTTCACCTGATTTAAACATTATATATGCATACCTATGTCAAAACATTACATAGTTACCTTTTCTAGAAGTATCATTTTTATGTATCAGTTAAAAATTTAAAAATCCTTGCAATGAACCTATGTGGATCTCACCCTGGTTAGTTCCTGTTCCTTACTTAAATCATGCCTTTAAATAAATGTCACTTTCCCAGGAAGGATAATTGATTAATAACTTAAGGGTAATGTGGATAAAGAATGTAACAATGCCTAGATAAAGCATGCATTCATGAAATAGTAGTTAAGCCAAGTGACTTGTCCAAGTCACATAATAAGTAGTGAGGTCAATTCAGTCTAAAACATATTATCTTTAGGTGTCTGTAAGGTTTATTACTCTCAAACCCATCATTCCTAGAATCTATATGGTTGCTTAGCCGACTATTCTGGCCTACACAGATATCTCCTTGCTACCACCTAAGAATCTCATAGTACCTAATCAATGTACCAAATGTTTTGTCATTTACTCACAAATGGCATTAAAAATATCACTATCTTTTCAAATACGTACATATAGACTTTCAAAGAAATCAAAACCTTCTTAATTGCAGAGACTTTTATGTAAGTTTTGCCTTTGTAAAACATCTCAAAGCATCTAAAGCAATGATGAGGCAGTTAATTAAACAAAAGTAATAAAATTTAAACTACCCATGTGACATAAGCACTATGGTTCTTGCTTTCTTGTCACTGATGTTTAATGCCTACTAATCAAATTATACTCTCTACCTTTTCTTAATGAGATTTTGGTTTTATAGAAGACTTTAAACCTCTAGTCCTCATTGCAAAATTCTTGGTTGTTGCTTTGGAAATCCCAACATTTAAAAAACATTTTAGACTTAAATCATTTTTCTTATTCTATTTAAATTTTTTAACAGTTCAAAATAACATGACTCA
Source organism: Tamias sibiricus (assembly GCA_025594165.1). Classification (NCBI taxonomy): domain Eukaryota; kingdom Metazoa; phylum Chordata; class Mammalia; order Rodentia; family Sciuridae; genus Tamias; species Tamias sibiricus. The sequence goes on from CM046659.1 coordinate 92,759,870, forward strand.
AACAAACTTCCTTTGTAAATCACTGTTGTATTTGAGCTTGTGAAATCTTTAAACACTTAAAAACAAATAAATAAACTGATATACAATCCAAGATGGCGGGCTAGAGGGAGGCTGCATTCTATGTTACTCCGTGACCTGGGATTCAAGTAGTGGGAATACTGTTTCTCTGCGAGTAATTAGAGGACCCCCAACAGCTGCTCCCATGCAGGAATCCCAGCCTCCATGTCTGTACAGGTCCCCTGGCCTCAGCATCAGCACAGAACTACTGGCCACTCACCCATGCTGGACTTCCAGGTGCCTGAGCAGGACCACTGACATCAGCACCTGCACAGGATTCCTGGCTGCCACTCCCAAATAGGACACCAAGCCACTGCCCACATGCAGAACTGCCACCACTCCTTTGTGAACCCCCATCTACCAACATGGGGCTCCCCAGATTGCTTCCATGTTGGGACACTACAACCACTTACACAGTCTCCTACATGCAGTAGCCTGCACCTGGGGATACCGCACAGGGTCTAGAGACAGTTGCCAGCCACAACATTGTACACCACAGAGCTACATCTCTGAATATGCCACCCAATGCCACCACCCCACCCCACCCAATCCGACACACCAACACTGAAAGCAGCCACCTCCATCTTGGGATACCTTTGTCGCTATCTTTAGTTGGGGCAACTCCCAGCTTGGGACACCAGCTGGGGCTTAAAGGAAAATCAATGTACCTATAGTCCCCTACTCCCCCCTCTCCCCGGCAACCTGTAACCCAGTGAGGCTACGCGACTAGTCTGTAGCTTGCAAAGGTTGGCCCTGAACTTCCCAATACAAAACAGCTCTCAGTGAAAGGTGCATAGCCCCCAGAGCATAGCCCACAAGACCTCCAGAGAGAAAGGTTCCTAACTGGGAAGTAGAAAGGGAGGTGGTGAGTAAGATAAAGTTTAGAGACTAAATTAGAGACCAGGAATTGTGAGGTCTACAGGCAATATAAGGAGATAATACCAGACTCCAACATCACATGAGTGGGGCCCAAAGGAGATCCTTGGGGTGCAGTCTCCCAATGGAGAGACTATACCCCACCTCCAGGAGCTTTGGCCCTAAGACCAACCCTCCCATCCTAATAACTTGCACCATCCTGAGGGTGGAGATACCAGCAAACAACAGACAACTCCACCTACAGGAAGAAAAGGGAAGCAGGAAATATACTGATCTCCAACAAAACAATCCTTATATCTTTCTTTGAGTTTTTTTTTTTCTTTCTCTTTTCTCTCTCTCTCTTCTCCCACCCTCACATCCCCAACATTTGTAAAACCAAGTACTTTTCATGGATTAGGCTGCTGAGGACTGGGATGTCTGAATAGTATATTACAGTTGTGTTGTATATTCTTTAATCTCCTATTTTTAATTTTTCTTAATTTTTATGTTTGTTTTTTTGTACTGTCTCTAGTGTCTTCCCACTTACTTGTCTCCCCCAAATCACTTTCTCTCTTCTCCTGCTACTAACCAACTTCTTATAGATTCCTCTTTTCATGCTTCCTAAGATCTAATAACTCTATATCCTTACCTCCTACCCCCTTAACATCTCATCCTACACCTCACCCAGGATTCTTTGTCCACCATCAGAAACTGTAGACCCTTTTGCAAACCTACTGTTTACATTATAGATAATAATTGAACTCTCCATTTCTGTATATTGTAACAAAACCATAAATGTCTTAATAGTAGCTATTTGTTTTAAGGCTGTATATTATTTGTATTGGGATCTGTTAATATTGTTCTCCCCCTCAAAGGAGAGGTATTGAAACCCTGCAGGAACAGTATAAGTCTATAAGGTAAAAACTATAACACCTCGGATCCACAGTGCTAGAAGGGAAAACAAATGAACAATGTGAAAAAACAAGGGAAGAAAGTGCCCCAAACAAACAAGATACTACATTATTAGAATCCTTGGCCAGCATAACAGAAGAAATGTCAGAAAAGAGTTGAAGATGTAATTAAAATGCTCTGTGTATTAAAGGGTGACACGAGAGAGCAAATACAGGCAGCAAAAGATCATTTCAATAAAGAGCTACATAAGCAAATACAGGAAGCAAAAGATTAATAAGGAGATAAAGGTTCTGGGAAAAAAAAAAAAGAAGAAAAATCCTTGAAATGAAAGAAACAAAAACCAAATTAAAAACTCAATAGAAAGCACTACCAACAGATTAGATCACTTGGAAGACAGAACCTGAGACAATGAAGACAAACTATATAACCTTGAAAATAAAGTTGACTATACAGTGAAGATAGTAAGAAACCATGAGCAGAACATTCACAAATTATGGGATAACACAAAAAGACAAAATTTAAGAATTACTGGGAGAGAGGAAGGCACAGAGTTTCAAACCAAAGGAATGAAAAATCTATTCAATGAAATAATATCAGAAAATTTTCCAAACATGAAGAATGAATTGGAAAATCAAATACAAGAGGCTTACAGGACACCAAATGTACAAAATCACAACAGATCCATACCAAATCACATTTTAATGAAAATGCCTAGCATACAGAATAAGGAGAGAATTTTAAAAGCAACAAGAGAAAGGAATCATATTACATACAGGGGGAAATTAATTAGGATCTCTGCAACCCAGACCCTCAAAGCTAGAATACCCCAGACCAACATATACCAAACTCTGAAAGAAAATAGATGCCAACCAAGAATCTTACATCCAGCAAAATTAAGCTTTAGATTTGGTGACAAAATAAAAACCTTCCATATAAACTAAAGCTAAAAGAATTCACAATTAGAGAACCTGCACTACAGAAGATCCTCTATAAAATATTCCATGAGGAGGAAATGAAAAACAACAATGAAAATCAGTAAAGGGAGGTACTACACTAAAGGAACCAATTGAAGGAGAAACCAAGTCAAGTTAAATGCCAAAAATAAACAAAAATGACTGGGAATACAAATCACATCTCAATAATAACCCCGAATGTTAAAGGCCTAAACTCACCAATCAAAAGACGTAGACTGGAAGAATGGATTTAAAAAAAAAAAAAAAAGAAAGAAAGAAAGAAAAAAGACCTGACAATATGCTGCCTTCAAGAGAATCATCTCATAGGAAAAGACATACACAGACTGAAGGGGAAGGTTGGGAAAAAACATACCATTCACATGGTTTGTGGAAACAAGCAGGGGTTTCCATCCTCATATCAAATGAAGTAGACTTCAAGCCAAAGTTAATCAAAGTTAATCAAAAGTTAATCAAAAGGGATAAAGAAGGACATTTCATACTGCTTAAGGGAACCATATATCAACAAGACATAACAATTATAAATATATATGCCCCAAACAATGGAGCATCTACTTTCATCAAACAAACTCTTCTCAAGTTAAAGAGTCAAACAGACCACAACACAATAATTCTGGGTGACATTAACACAACTCTTTTGCCACTGGATAGATCTTCCAAACAAAAGCTAAACAAAGAAACTATAGAACTCTATAATACAATCAATAACGTAGACTTAACAGACATATATAGAATATTTCATCCATCAACGAGATAATTCACTTTCTTCTCATCAGTACATGGATCCTTCTCTAAAACAGACCATGTTTTATGCCACAAAGCAACTCTTAGAAAATACAAAGAAGTAGAGATACTACCTTGCATTGTATCAGATTATAATGGAATGCAATTAGAAATCAATGATAAAATAAAAAATAGAAGTTACTCCAACACCTGGAGACTAAAAAATATATTATTGAATTAACAATGGGTTGCAAATGACATATTTTAAAAAATCCTTAGATGTAAATAAGAACACTGATACAACATATCAAAATCCCTGGGACATTATAAAAGCAGTATTAAGAGGAAAGTTCATTGCATGGAGTTCATTCTTTAAAAGAAGAAAATGTCAACAAAGAAATGACCTAACATTACATCTCAAAGCCCTAGAAAAAGAAGAACAAATCAACACCAACAGCAGAAGACAGAAAAGAATTAAAATCAGAGCTGAAATCAATGAAATTGAAACAAAAGAAATAACTGGAAAAATTGACAAAACAAAAAGTTGGTTCTTTAAAAAAATAAATAAAATTAATAAACCCTTAGCCATGCTAATGAAGAGAAGGAGAGAGAAAACACGAATTACTAACATCTGCAATGAAAAAGGAAATATCATGATGTACACTACAGAAATACAGAAAATATTAGAAATTATTTAAAAAATTTGAACTCCAATAAAATAGAAAATACTAGCCGGGCGCGGTGGCGCACGCCTGTAATCCCAGCACTTTGGGAGGCTGAGGCAGGAGGATCGCGAGTTCAAAGCCAGTCTCACAGTCTCAGCAATGGCGAGGCAATTGGTAACTCAGTGAGACCCTGCTTCTAATAAAATACAAAAAAGGGCTGGGGATGTGGCCCAGTGGTCAAGTGTCCCAGAGTTCAATCCCCGGTACCAAAAAAAAAAAAAAAAAAAATAGAAAATACTGAACACTTTGACAAATCTCTAGAATCATATGATTTGCTCAAACTGAATCAGGATGATATACACAAGTTAAACAGATCAAATTCAAGCAATGAAATAGAAGATGCCATCAGAAGCCTATCAATCAAGAAAAGCCCAGGACCAGATGGACACACAGGTGAGTTCTACAAGACCTTCAAAGAAGAACTAATACCAATACTCCTCAAATTATTTCATGAAAGAGAAAAAGGGGAAACACTTTCAAACTCATTCTATGAGGCCAATATCACCCTGATTCCAAAAACAAACAAGGACACATCAAGAAAGAAAACTTTAGACCAATATCTCTAATGAACACAGATGTAAAAATTCTCAATAAAATTCTGGTGGGCTGGGGTTGTGGCTCAGAGGTAGAACACTTGCCTCACACGTGTGAGACACTGGGTTCAATCCACAGCACCATATAAAAATAAATAAGTAAAATAAAATTCTGGCAAATCAAATACAAAATCATATCCAAAAGATAGTACACTACAATGAAGTGGTGTTCATCCCAGGGATGCAAGGTTAGTTCAACATATGGAAATCAATAAATGTTATTCATCACCTCAACAGACTTAAAGATAAGAATCATATGATCAACTCAATAGATTCAGAACAACCATTAGCTAAACTGTGGAACCAACCTATATGCCCTTCAGTAGATGAATGGATAAAGAAAATGTGGCATATGGAATATTACTTAGCATTAAAAGAGAATAAAATCATGGCATTTGCAGGTAAATGGATGGAGTTGGAGAATATTATGCTAAGTGAACTAAGCCAATCCCCAAAATCCAAAGGCTGAATGTTTTCTCTGATATGTGGATGCTGATCCATAATTGGGATTTGGCAGGGGAGCATGGAAGAAATGGATGAACTTTAGATAGGTCAAAGTGAAGGAGGGAAAGAGGGAGCATGAGGATAGGAAAGATGGTGGAATGAGATGGACATCATTACCGTAAGTACATACATGAAGACATGAATGGTGTGACTCTACTTTGTGCACAACGATAGACATGAAAAATTGTGCTCTATATGTGTAGTATGAATTGAAATGCATTCTTCTGTCATGTATAACAAATTAGAATAAATACATTTAAAAAATATTAAAAAGAACTGATGCAACACAAATTATAAATTGTGAATAAGGTAATTAAAAACTGAATGTATAGATCAATGGTTTCCTAGTTACATCACATTAAACTTTTTGAGGTTAAAATTATTGCACAAATGCTTTATGATATAAAGTATGGTCATAAAACATGTGTTGATGTATACCTGAACTATGTTTTAAGAAAATCTTGCCCTTAGTCATGGGTCATTCGTTTGTGTGTGTGTGTGTGTGTGTGTGTGTGTGTGTGTGTGTGTTTGTGTGTGCGCGCGCGCGTGCAGCTTTCTAATCAGGTACACATTTTAATTTGTCTTTTTAACTTTTGGAGATGTTGTCAGCCCTATACTTACTAACCCATCTTATGTTTGAACCTACTAATAACATTGCTTTGTAAACTAAGTAATTCTCAGAGAAAATGACACAAAATTGCTGTGAATAATAATTCTAACTTATGGCTTAAGGGATATGTAATCCATTTCCATCTGTAGATCAGCTGTTCTCAAATGCAAGCATACAGAACTTAAGAAAAACATTCTCAAAATTCTGGAGAATGTTAGACATCTTCTTCCACCTCCACCCTCTATTGCCCAGAGATCCCGATATACTCCTAAAACAGAGATCATCATATGCTTTCCTCTCCTCTCCCCACATTTACTTTTACAATCTTTATTTTTTTTTTTATTTTATTTTTTTGGTAACAGGGATTGAACTCAGGGGCACTCGACCACTGGGCCACATCCCCAGCCCTTTTTTGTATTTTATTAGAGACAGGGTCTCACTGAGTTGCTAAGTGCCTCGCCACGGCTGAGGCTGGCTTTGAACTCGCGATCCTCCTGCCTCAGCCTCCCAAGTGCTGGGATTACAGGCGTGCGCCACCGCGCCCGGCTTAATCTTTATTTTTTAACAGCCTTAAATTCACTGTGAAATTTGAAAACAAACAAAAATAAAATTTAAGTTTTCAAGTCTATTAATATTATAGAGGTTTTTAATGAGACTATATGAATGTTTGTAAAAATTACAAAACTACTACATAAACATAGTCCGTCTCTTACTCCCATTTTTCCTTTTGAATGGTAATTTATTTCCAGTCAAGGCTCTCTAGATAATTACTGGAGTACACATTTTCTTTTTTGCTAATATAATTATCCATAAAACCTTTAAATTTTTTTGTTTGACAAAACCAACATTAAATAATTAAAAAATAGTATGATTTAACCTTATAATTTTTTTAATAGATCAATGGAACTGACTGCTTCTAATTGTAGATAAGACTAAAATGTTTTACTAGTGCTACATCCCTTGGAGGGAGACTGTGTAACATGTAGGGGATGGACAATTTAAAAAGTTATTGAAATCAGCATGAATTCATATGTAAGTATTTCAATCACATGAATATTTTTGGCTAAGAACTGAATTTTATAAGCCAAAAAGGAGGAGATTTTTCAGTAACCATTTTTTTCTTTAAAATGTTACTTCATTTCTTTTATTTGCTCCTGATTTTTGTTACAAATGATGATGAATTAAAAGAGATGAAATAGGTATACTAAATCAAAGAAGGAAAAATTCAAGGTAGTATCTACCACTTAAAAAATCTGTCTCAGGGATGGGGATGTAACAGTGGTAGTGTGCTTAGTTATCATGAGCAAGGAAAACCCTGGTTTTGATTCTCAGCACCACAAAAAAAAAAAAAAAAAAAAAAAAAAAAAAAAAAAAACGAACAAATAAACAAACTCAAAGCATGCCTAAATTTTTAATTATAAATTATTTAGGAACAGAAAAAAGTAAACCTGACTTTGTAAATGTACTCACTTATTTACACAGGAAATATATAATGATTTATGAGTTAGATACAATTATTTTCACTCATTCACATTATTCTATTGTTTTGTATCCTTTTTGTTTGTTTGCTTGTTTGTGGTGCTAAGGATTGAACCTAGGGCCTTCTACATGATAAGCACATGCACTACCACTGAACTATACTCCTAGCCCCTCATTCATATTCTTAAAGTACAAATACTTTAAAACTATAGGACAAAGTAATGTTTTCTTACACATTTTCTACTCGAACATGCTGATAATCAGAAAGTATAGCACCTACTGATATCCCATCTACTTCTTCTTTTTCCTGAAAATAAAGAAAAAAAAAACTTAAAAAATAAACATATGGCTCTTCATCGTGCTCTGAAAATTATAAATGAATTGCATCTCATCTAGGAAACCACCCTTGAAGAAGAGAAATTTCCTGAAAGTAAAATCCACATTCAGAAAAAAAAAAATGCATACATATGTTTAAATCCTCTTCTCTGCTGTAGGAAAAATAATTATTTGTTTTTTAAAAAAGTTAAATAACTAGAGATCCCTTTCCATGGTAGAAAGTAAAAACTTAGGGAACACTTCCAAACTGTCTTTACCCATACATTTAAAGAACTACTAATATTTGATGAAAACTTTTGAGAAATTTCTATTTAAAAACCATATGTTCAAGCCGGGCGCGGTGGCGCACGCCTGTAATCCCAGCACTTTGGGAGGCTGAGGCAGGAGGATCACGAGTTCAAAGCCAGCCTCAGCAATGGCGAGGCACTTAGCAACTCAGTGAGACCCTGTCTCTAATCAAATACAAAAAAGGTCTGAGGATGTGACCCAGTGGCCGAGTGCCCCTGAGTTCAATCCCTGGTACCACAAAAAAAAAAAAACAAAAAAAAAACATATGTTCATCTGGGCGGTGGCGCACACCTGTAATCCAGCACTTGGGAGGCTGAGGCAGGAGGATAGCGAGTTCAAAGCCAGCCTCAGCAATGGTGAGGCATTTAGCAACTCAGTGAGACCTCATCTCTAATAAAATACAAAAAAGGGATAGGGATGTGGCCCAGTGGTTGAGTGCCCCTGAGTTCAATCCCCAGTACAAAACAAACAAACAAACAAACAAAAAACCATATTTTCCCAGGTTGAGTAACTTTTTGTTTTTTAAAGTAAGCAATGGCACAGATGATACCACACAATGATTTTTATCTGTATCTTAAAAAACACAATTGACGTTGGAGCATCCAGAAAGCAAGAGATAGGCACAGTAGCTAAAGAATTCTACCATGGGATGGAAACAATGACTTATTATCAATATTGTTACAATTGAGAATATCCAGCAGTATAAACCAGCACAGTCCCACAGGGACAAAGACTACTCTATCATATGCATTAATAAACTGAAGAAGAATGTAAATTCTAGTACGATCAAATTTGCAGATGACACAATACTAGGATGGACTAAAAAGAAAAGAAAAGATCAATCAAGTACATAGATGGATATGGACAACTGGGGATCTGGAAGGACAGGACTAAGATGAGATTTAATGTAAAGAAGCATAAGATAATACACTTAGGGAAGAATAAAACGCAATATGGGTATAAATTAGGGAGCTCTTGTCTATAACACAGACCTGAAGAAAGTGACTAGGGGGTAATTACTAATAACAAACTGAACAGGAATTCTCTGAACAGACCTAAAAGAAATCCATCCTAGCATATGGATACATATAAGAAACTACTTCAGAGAGATGACTTCATTATTAGTACTTTTTACCAAACAAGGTAACCTAGAAAGAGAAACAATAGCATTTTCAAAAGAAACAAAAGTTATATACTTCCATACATACTGAAATAATCCTGAGACATACCAAAATAACCCCATGTATCTTAAAAATAAATCCCATAATAAACGAACAAAAATGCACCTCAGGGAATTTTTCATGTCTTTGGAGATAGTCAATTTAAAATTTCCCTTCCAAAATGATAGAGAAATACTGGACCAAACTGCTCCAAAACAAAATGATTACTTCTATCAGATAAAGTTTCAGAAAAGAGCTATTTTTGTTATTTTTATATTTTGCAACTTTGTGAGAACACTTGCTTATAACTTTTTTCTAACCTTCCTATTCATTTTCTTTTCATAAAAGTTATTGTATTCTTTGGAAAAAGTCAAGGCATAGTGTTTCTTATTAAGTGCAAATATAGCACAGATCATAGAATAGTGAAGTTATAACAAGAGCAAAATTTTAGTTATATCCCTATCCCATACATTTGTTTATCTGAAGTTCTGCCTTAAAAAATATGAGGTACAGAATGTTACATACATATGGACATAGGTGTATGTACATATGTGTTTCTCTGTAAATCTTGGAAACAAAGACTAGAGCCACTAGTGTTTTTCTTCCTAACTATCAAACCACTATTAAAATAATAACTGGAATTTGTTATCCATTTACTATGTACTATTGTGCTATGGTTCTCATTTAAAGATCAACACAACCCTAAAACATCTATTTAGTTTCTTGTTAATTTGCATTCATTTTCTGGAATTCTTTTCTACTTGCATTTCTTCTATTTTTTAATTTGGTAACGCCTAACAAATCAGCTTCAGAATCATATATCTGGCTGAATTCTGACTTTTTAACCAAAACCTATGTAAATATTATTAGTTGTGTTTGTTCAACAATTGTAATCACTACTACCCAATAGAAATCTGGCCCTACCATCTACTAGCTTTGTGATTTTTTTAATAAGTTACTTAATCTGTTTCCGAGTCCTCATCTGTAAAGTGAAGATAATAACAATTCCTGTTTTCTAGGATTACTGTATGAAGATTAAAATAATCTGGGTAAATAACATAGTGTCTAGCACCCACAGAGGGCTCAAAGGCATTTTTTAATTTCATTATCATAATTTCTATTATTCTACAACTTCTATAACTACTTGTATTACTAGTTTTACTACTACTGACTACTACTACTACTACTACTACTGGTACTACCATGGGATAAAGGCCTAACCCTTTCATTTCACTGACAAAGACCTTCGTTCCTGGGCTTTAACATCCTTGCTCATTATTGTTTTTCAACACTAGCCTACTAAACCTTGACACTCAACTCTGGTTGCAACAAACTTTTCCAACTTAGTAAGTCCTCAAATATCCAGGAATCATCATGACTTCTACTGAATTCTTCATCATTCTGAATATAACTGCAAACTTCAAAAGAAAGGTAAAATAGACCCTTAAGAGATAAAGATCTATCATATAGTCAGTCCTCTCTGTATTAGTCCGTATTAGTCCTCCTTAATCCATGCCTTTTACCACTTGGGGGAAAAAGTCAGTAACTTAATAATAAAGGCAAAATGACAGGAATGGATGTGTCAGCAGAAGAAAAAGAGAATGTCCTCAGATTAAAAGATATCATACTGAGACAGTATAAAATTATAACCAAATAAACTGTCTTGTGCCCATAACTGAAATAAAATAAATGTGCTTCAGCAAACAGTTGATATAAACTCTAGACATAGAATTATAGGCACATTCAAACTAATTTCCCATGATCCAATTCTATGTCCATCAAGCAATATAAAGACTATAATTTAAGCTGCCTTGTTCCTTTCTATCCCTAAAAATTTATGCTATGCTAGTCTATCAGCACAAGCTTTCACCAAAAATCAGAGAATCTGGGCTGGGGATATAGCTCGGATGTTAAGAGTGCTTGCCTCGAATGCACAAGGCCCTGGGTTCAATCCCCAGCACCCACCAAACAAACAAACAAACAAACAAAAAAGTAATTTTATGGCCTCTTTTCCCTGTTCTTATAGTTTGTAAAGGACTTTATGGCCAATTATTGACCTGTTTAAATAAAAAGCATTTATTTAGAAGGTGAATTTGGGAAATTATTAATATGATGTACATCATATTATACCCCCCCCCAAAAAAATTAGAGAATTTAGAGTTTAATACATATGAAATTATATTCTTGTCATCAGGATAACTAAAAGGTATTCTGCCAATTGAAGGAGAAGAAAATAAAAACAAAATATAATGATGTCAGTCACAGAGAAGTTAGAGACAAAGATTGGACCCTAAATGGCCTGGCACACTGCTAAGTCACAGGGGCTCACAGACACAAGTGGAAACTATTCGGCTTATGCCATTATTACTAGGAAGGATGGATGTATAAATACAACTCAGGAAATAAAGTTGGCAATAGCATCATTAAGTAATAGAAATAGCAGTGCATAGTGTCACTAAATATTTATATTAGTTTCTGCTCTCAACAATTCTCCCTGAGGTAGATTATCAGTATCTTTCTCATTTTGTAAATAAGGGACATTAAGAGATCCCTACAAAGTCAATCATGTGCATATGTGAAAAACAGACATCATAGGCTCATTTGTAGCTTCAATCACTCCCCAAACCCTAATCCTTGTCAGTGTGAAAGAGGCCTACAAGATACTTGGAAAGCTAGTTCAGGAAGCTATCTAAGTACACTGACACTCCTAGCAGAGAGGGCACAAACACACACTCAACAACCTAATAAAAACTTAACTTCATTATTGCCACTACTTACACACTAACCAAAAGGATACTTACACCAAGAATTTATTCAGAAAGAAGCAATGTATCAACACAAAACAATTAAGAATCTAAGGGTTAAATACAGATAATCAAACATGATTCTTGCAATATATTTTAAATTGTTAATGTGGAAGAAAAATCACAGCAATTTCTTTGTCAAGGCTGAGAAATAGCCTGTATTTACAGCAATTATGGGGCAAACAGTTATTTTTGCAAAACTAGGTGTGTCTGTATGTATGCACATACATGTACAGCATACAGGTATAACAAGTCCAGCCTTTGATCTTTTAAAGAAAATAAAATTTTGATTATAGTGAGTTTTTGTTTTGTATTTTGTTTAATAAGAAAAGAAAGAACAAATTACTTCTGGAAGAACACATGGCATGCTGCTAATAAAGATTGGGTGGAGAATAAAGGAAAGGGATAAGGACTTCTACTTTTTACTTTACACACTTTTGTGTTTCTTGATTTTTTTCCTGTAAAAATATGTATTAGAAAATTTCTAAAAATTTACATTAAAAAAGGAAATAAGGGATACTGTTCTTCAAGGAAAGTTATATTTCTCCCTTAAGATTCCAGCATTTTTATATCCTACATGCACACACTCACAATTTTGAATTCTAAGTTAGGTTACATATTCTAAAACCACACTTGTGATTCACACATATATACTCATTCCATGCTAAGATCCTTCCATAATACTCCTCATCTTAAGAAATGACCCTCCATATATATTACTGTTTAGACCATATATATTCTGTTTAGAGTCATCCATGGTTTCTTATGACCTACATTAATCAAGTAACAGTTCTATTAGCTTCACCTTTCAAAAATGTCCAGAATCCAACCACTTCTCATCAATACTCTGGTCCTAAAAACCATCTCTTCTCAGTTTGACTACCATAACAGTTTCCTATTCGGCTTCCTTAACTTTAGTCTTCCTCACTATAATCTCTGTATGATTTCTTTTATCAATTCACAAAATTATGTGTAATAAATTGCATCCACTTAAAGTACACAATTCAATGTGTTCTAACAAATGTAATTTCCAGTAAAACTGACACTTTTTACTTTACACACACTTGTGTTTCTTTAAACCACAGTAATCTTCTAAAATTTAAACTAGGACATATACCTTTCTCCATTTGAAATCCTCCAGTGGCTTCCTATCCTAGTTAAGAGTAAATTCTAAGTTCCTCTTGAATAATCAGTAAGGTACTATGTGGCCTGGACCATGCCAATTTTTCTGGCATTGCTGCCTACTACTGTACTCCTGTTTTACTTCATATATCCACACTAGCGGGCTACTGTTTCTCAAACACCTACACTTGTTTCCATCACCAAGTCTCTGGGCTTAGCTTTCTCTGTGCCTACTTCAGGCCTTCCCTAGAATTTACATGGCTTGTTTCTTTATTTCTTTCAGGTCTCTGCTTACACATCTCAGAGAAGCCTCCTCCAACTTCTCTTTCTTAAATAGCCCATCTACTCCTTCACTGTCACTGTCCATTTCATTTCCCTGACTTTATTGTCTTCACAGAACTATGTGAAATTACACTGTATATTTGCTTACTTAATTTCTTTAATGTCTATCTTCAGCTTTATGAGGGCAGGTCTTTTGTTCTGTTCCTTTGCAAAAGGAACAGAATATCCTTAGCTTTAGAAAACTAAAGCACCATATCCAATAAATATTTATTATTTAATAAAGTTCACTATGTAAAATTATAGTAATTCTATACTTCAACAATCATCTAAAATAAAATTAAGGCAAAAATACAAATAAAAATATAATTTTGTAACATATATACCAAAGGGTTAATACGTTTATCTTTCAAATTAATAAGGAATGGGTAAAAGAAAATAGTACAATGGAGGAAAGTATATTAATGGGCAATATATGTACTTTTTCTTTTCTTTTTTTTTGGTACTGTGGATTAAACCCAGAGGCACTATACCACTGAGCTACATCCCTAGCCCTTTCTATTTTTTAGCTACATCCCTAGCCCTTTCTATTTTTTATTTAGAGACAGGGTCTTGTTGAGCTGCTTAGATCCTCACTAAGTTGCTGAGGCTGGCTCTGAACTTGTAATCCTCCTGCCTCAGCCTCCTGAGTCACTGGGGTACAGGCGTGTACCACACTGCTCCTGGCTTGATGTGCAATTTTTAAGAGAATAAATAAAAATGACTAATGTCATTCTCCTTAGAAAAATAAAAGAAATACAAGCAAAATTGAATACATTTTAGTCAAATGAGTATATTTTAAAATCTAATTAGTATTCAAAGTTGATGAAAGTACTGCATAATTTCATACATAATTGATACTAGTGCAGTAACTAGTGCATCTTTTCTAAAAAAACAAATTTGCAATATGTATCATACAACTTTATTATGTTTATTCAGTTAGACCACACAATTTTAAATTTCTATACAGAAATCCAGGCTATAAAAATAACTATAAATGTATACAAGAATTTATATGTAAGGATATTCATCACATTTATGTGTTACATGTATTAAGAACAAAAACTGAAAAATCCTAAAATACCAGATAAAAGAAGGGTGGCTGAACAAACTATGGTACACAGAAAGAAAAAAAAAAAAGCAGCCATTAATACCATATTTCTCAAGGATATATAATAAACTACTTATGATACAAATTTAAGTGGAAAAATATCCAGAGTATATACTAAAATATATCAATTAAATGAATCCATAAACAGAAAAAGGACCAGAAATAGGCCAAACTGTAAAAGTGCTTATTTCCAAAGTGATATTGCATTTTTTCTATTTTATTTCCAAATTCTAATGTTTTTACATAACACATATTACTTTTGTAATTACAGGGAAAATTATTAAAAATACCTCTATAGATATAGGCATTTATTTCTTATCCCACATGCTGGTAATCTGGCAGGCAAAATTATTCATGTATTCATCAAAGAGTAATTTAGAAAGCCCTACTGTGTGACAAGTTTAATATCATACAAGGAAAAGGGAAATATATATGAAAATAGCATACTTGAGGGCCTTAAGAAATCAAAATCTAGAAGTGAAGAATGTAGGGAAATGGATATATAAATAAATAAAAGGTCATAAGTCTAAATAGAGTATAATGGACGACAAAGGAAGAAAATATTAGAAATTATTTTTTTAAATTATAATCTAAACATTAAAAAATATTCGTATTATTGAATCTTTGTTCTTCTAAGAAAACAGATGCACAATAGATAAAGCTCCTACTATTGACTTCCTGCATCCTCCTTAATATATGGGATGATTGAATGAGATATTGTAGTGTTGGTGATAAGCATAGTGCTTTGCAGATAGTGTCCAACAAAATTTTTCAGAGAAACAAATCTGGCTCTAAGAAGAAATAGAAATAATTTATCACCTTACAAGTTTAAACATTCTTAATTGTCAATCTCCATTTGATAATTGATTGTATGGTTGCATCTTCCATGTTATGCAAATAATCAATAGGACCATAATATACCATGGTATTATTCTAATCACAAAATGAATTACAAACATGGACCTATTCATGAGAATTTACAAACTAGTCCTGAAAACTTTTTAAGACTACTCTCAAAACCTAAATTCTAAAGTATCAGGAACGCACACACAAAGGGATAGAATATGCATTTCTTATACAAAATGCACCTGATGCCATGTTCTTATTCACACACAAACTCCATAGCTAAAAGGCACTCCAGACAGAGACTGGGATGATGAAGGCATCCATCCATAAGATAACAGTGATAATTACAAGTTTGGGAAGAAGATTTAAAGGTAGAAATCCAGACCCAAATTAAGACTCTGCGCATTCAATATTCACTTGTCTCAATACTGAAAAATTGGCTCACAAAGTCAACAGATAAAATGAAAAGAAGCTTTCCATTTTTTGCAAATGAAAATGGGATCTACTTATTCTAAAGATGAGAAGATATGCAGCTTGAAAGTATAAGAAACATTATTTTCTTTGAAAAATGCCTCAGTCGCCAGTATTATTCTGTTAATGAGTTCCTGCCTGTTGAGAAAAAAATGATCCATTGAATTTAAAGTGTTTTTCATCTGAAAGGCATTCTAACATTTTAAATATGAACCATTCATTAAAGAAGTGTACTTGCTTTATAGCTCTGAATGTCAATATTTGGACTTCTGGCAACATGACATTATTAAATAAGAAACATTTGTGAATGCCAGTGATGTTCTAGGACCTGGATAACTAGAAATTTATATGGCCAATAAAGCATTAGATGCTTTTTCTTTACACTTCCATTTCTTCATTTGGTAACATTACACATGTTCAGACTAATAAAAGTACCACAGAAATGAATACTATTTCAGGTGAAATAATTCTGAAAGTGATGCTTAGAATTTCTGAATAAAATATTCAAGCAGCTCACTAAAAATTTTGCTTATGTGACTTGTTAAAAAAGTATTTGTTTTTCTTAGCATCATCAAAAAATAAATTTGTTAAATGGGAAATGATCACTATCTGGAGTTCTTCCATTAAACAGTGAGTTTATGGCAGAATATTAGGTCACTTATTTGCAGCATTATTATATCCCTTTGTGAGTTTTCTCAAATAGGGGAAAAGTTGTTAAGGCTAAAAATCAAATGATAAATAAATTGCAAAGGATTGAAATAATCTGCCAGTTATTTCCATTTAAAAAACTAATAATTATTTTACTTTTAAATCTCCATCTTAGTTGTAACAGCATGAAGTCATCTGAGACCAAACTCCATCTACAGATGAAACTGAAAAGAAGTATAGAACTACAGTTGCTTTCTTTCCTTAAGCTCCCAAGGCATTCTTCTTGTTAAAAGGATTAGGGGGCATTTTGAAAACTTCTATGGAACGCTTTGACAACAACAACAAACAAACATATAAATAAACAAAGGATTAAACTGTTCAATTCTTGTTTTAGGAAAGCAAAGCAACATTCAGGATTAATTCATTTCTAAGCAGCCCAGTTTCGGAGCAAGTGTTTTATCTGTTTAGAAACTACTTTCTAAATTCATTTTCTAAGATGTTGAGGAAATGTTCTTTAATTTGATATAACTTTAAAATGTAGTTTATATAAACAGGGTTATTCTTTTCTAAAACCTGCACTTAAGCCAGTACTATGTAGATAAAATAATTTATATAAAATTCTATTTGTAGTAATATGACCACACTGAAATGTACATATATAAATATTACGCATGTTTCATAAAACTCAATTCCTTGAAGAATCTTCATTGGATATGAGTAAGTCTATTACTCAAACTTTATCCTGCTTCAATATTCACTTACTTAACCTGAACTTACCATGAAACTATCTGCAAAGCACTATGCTTATCACAAACACTGCATTATCTCATTCAATCATCCCATAATTCTTCAAGGGAGATTTTATCATCTTCATTTTAAAGATGAGGAAACTAAGGTCAAGAAACTTTATATAACTTGTCGAAGGTCACTCACTAATGAATAAAATAAAACCAGGTGAAAGTCTATGCTTGGAACTGTCATTGAACTGTTTATTCATCTTCTGTGAGCCACAGACTGTCCCAGAAATTGCCTCACAGGGCTTCCTCAATCATCTTTCAAGAGCTAAGTAGTTTTTTTTGGGCGGGAGGGGTTTGGGGGTAGGCTCAAAATAAGATACCCCCCCTCTTCCTTCTCTGTTTTCATTTACTACTCTCATTCTCACGCCACTATAAGGACAAAGAAGGTATCTGAGGTAGGTCTAAACTGAGGAGTTAAAACTTGAACACAGTCCTGAAGAACCAGACCTGTCTTAATGGAACAAATCTGTTACTCCAATGGAGGAATTTTCAGAGGTTGTGGGGCAAAGAACTGAAATAGCAAAAGGAGAGAATGGAAGAAAAGTTAAGGCTCATGGGAAGGGGGGCAGTAAGCAAAAAGATGAAACTGAAAAGGTAGGCAGAAGCAATATCATAAACAGGATTGTAAACATAATTTTATAGGCTACAGTAAAGAATTTAGACTATATTCTGATGAGAAAGGAGGAAAGGTGAACGGAAAGGAAGACTGAGAAACTTTTAGTATGATACTATGAACATTAGATTTACTTTTGTTATTGTGGTAAAATATACCCAACATAATAATTTTAAGTGTATAAATAACTAAGCATATAGGTGTAAGCTGCCTGTCATGGCCAGCCACAGCGCTGCGGGAGGAAAACTCGGAGGCAGAGTAAAGCTATTACTACTTTTACTTCTACTTTCTTAGAGAGAGCTTAGAGAGAGAAAGAAAGATTTTTAGAGAGAAAGATTAGAGAGAGCTTTCTTCTTTTCTTCTTGTTTTTTAGAGCTTCTTTCTTCTTCCTTCTTTCTTCTCGGGAGCCTCGGCCTGACTCTGACCAGCAATTACTTCTATCTGGTTTCTCTTCTGTAACCGCTCTGCCTACGTTCTGGCCGCTCTGATTCTTTTCTTCTTCTCCGACCCGAACTCTTCTTCTGACCGACCGAGCAACTGCACGACTGACTGACTGACTTCATTCTTCTCCCGACTCCGACCACTTTCACCCGGTTATATACCTTTAGCTTTGCGGGTGCCTCACGTGCATTTATAGGTGCGTCACATACATACTTATTATCAGGTGGAACTTATGGCTTCCAGCTGATCGCAATAGCCATCTCCCTAATTGGGGCTCCTTCATATAGGCATTAAGTATACTAACAATATTGTGTGATTAATCTTATATTTTAAAAAGATTAAAGGGGACTACTACTTTTTTTTTTTTGGTGGTGCTGGGGATTGAACCCAGGGCCTTGTGCATGTGAGGCAAACACACTACCAACTGAGCTATATCTCCAACCCCTGGACTACTGCTTTTAAAAATGTCTGAAGTCTGGGGCTGTGGTTGTGGCTTAACGGTGGAGTGCTCGCCTAGCAAGTGCGTGGCCCAAGTTTGATCCTCAGCACCACGTAAAAATAAACGCATTGTGTACAACTAAAGCAAATAAATAAATACTTTTAAAAAAGCATTTAAGAAAATATGTCTGAAGTCAGAAGCAGAGTAATTACTTAGGAAACCCTAAAGAAATATGAGTAAGAAATGAGAAACACTGAACTAAGACAGTGATTATAATTACAAGAAGGCTGATTTGGGCTATATTGATATAGAATGAGCAACAGATTCTGGTAATATGTAGCTTAGAAAGGTACTTTCAGGTATTTGACTTGGTCACTTGATGGACATTGTTTTGAATAAGAAATGCACAACTTTAGGGAGGAATATGATGAGAACTATCCTGGTCACTGACTCATAAGTGTCTTTTTGTCATTCAATGGGAAGTGTCCAGAGGTAGTTGGGTATGGAGCACAAAAAAAAGCAGGGTATATAGAATAAAGGGGAGGGAGAGGTCAAGGGGATAGGAATAATGGCAGAATGAGTTAGATATCAAAACTCTAAGTACATATATGAAAACACAAATGGTGTGAAAATACTTTATGTAAAACCAGTGACTTGAAAAATTGTGCTCTTTATATGTAATACAAAATGAATGGCACTCTGCAAGCATGTATAACAAATTAGAATAATAATAATAAAAAGCAGGATATAATGGTGTGATATAAATGTGTATACCAGTGGTAGCTAAAGTCATAATAAGAGATGAGATAAAACTGAGAGTAAAAAGTAGAGAATGAAAGGGGAGGGTAAAGAATGGAGCAAGCCTTGAAGAACCAAAACATTTACAAAGTGTTTTTAAGTCAACTGTTTCACTGCTGTGACTAAAATATCTGACCAGAACAGTTGTAGAGGAGGAAAAGTTTATTTGAGGGCTCATGATTTCAGAGGTCTTAGTCCATAGAAGGCCACCTCCTTTCCTTGGAGCTTGAGGTGAGGCTGAACATCATGGCCGGAGAGGGTGGCGGAGGAAAGCAGGTTACATCATGGTGATTAGAAAGCAGAGTGAGACTCCACTCTCCAAATACAAAATAGCCACACCCCAATTAACACTTCCTCCAGCCACTGCCCCCACCCCTCACCCACCTAGTTAATCCCATCAAGGAATCAATTCACTGATTAGGTTAAGACTCACAACTCAATCATTTCTCCTCTGAACTTTCTTGCATTGTCTCATGTGTGAGCTTTTGGGGGACACCTCCTATCCGAACCATAACACAAAGAAAAAAGAGAAAGAAGAGTCTTAAAAGAAAACCACAGACAAACAGATGGAGTAAGGAAGACAGGATATCATAAAAGTAAGGTCAAAGAGGTTTTATAAAGGAAGGAGAGTCTATATTGCCAAGTATCATAAAGAGGCCAAGGAAGGAAGATTGAAGATTTTAAAAAAGAAGAAAAATTGTCCACTGGATTTGGTTGTTATTGACCTTGACAAAAGAAGTTTCAGTAAATTGGTACTGATGGGAACTAAGCTGCAACAAGATAAGAGAATGAGAGATGAGAAAGAAAATAAATATAAATAATATTTCAAAAAGATTTGTTACAAAGAGAGACATACAATTGCTAGAAAAGAATGTAGGATCAAGGGGAATGTATCATATTTAGTACTAAATCAAAAACAAGTGATATGATTTATACAAGTTCACAAAACACACTGGCAGCACCGTTATGAAAAGAATGATATGTCATTTCCCAGTTCATTCTTACTTCTACTAGCAAAGAGAAACATCATCTAGTTCAGGAAAAATAAAGCCATGAAAAAAATGTTTCTAGATTTATGGTATTTAAAAACATGGTTGACATTTAAAAAACAAAACAAAACTTCCTATCTTTAGTTATAAACACTAATTGTACTGTCCAGAAAAACAAACTTTTAAAAAAGTGTACAACTTTCCTTTTTAAAAACATTTTCAAAATTAAACTCATCAGTGAGGCACCACACAAATCAGCTCTCTCCTAGTTAGTCGAGGAAATGTAATTCATGGTCAAAAGAATATATGATTTTAAATGTGGTCAAAAAGAAAATTAAAAATAAGAAAAAAAAACAGGGCAATATAAGAGCTTCTAAGTTAAAAAAAAAACAACTTTACAATGTATTCAATAAAAACATCTTATAAAAATCTAAACTCTCACAAGCTTGGTTTTCTCATAAAATACACAGGACAATGGTTGTGTGAGGCAACTAGTGTAACATAAGGAAAAGCACTCAAATAATCATAAAGGTTAATACAAATATTACTTATTTCCTCCTTTCTCTATTTTTGTTACTAGTGTCATGTAGGCTTAAAATGTACAAGTGATATCTGACTCCTCTCTCTCTGAGTGCTTATCTGATGCTAAGTAGATGATGGGACTTAAAGGATGTTCTCTCCACTTTCTTTTTTTTTTTTTTTTTTTTTACAAAATGTGTGAGTTTACTAACTCTACTTTTGTCATACATTGGCAACCTCTTTAATATCTAGAGATTAGATATTATAAAATTAGGACTCCTTTGTCCAGTATATATACAATATATATAGTATAGCAAAGTTAAATGAAATGCACGTTACAGGGCAATGGGTAAGCTGAAATTTTTTACACACTCTAACAAAACACCTTTTACAACTTCTTCCCTCCTGCCTCCCTCAACCCAATGAACAAGTATAGACAGTATTCTGTTAAGAGGTGGTTTAACAATTCCAAACACAGTATTTCTCATCAGTTTTTTAAAAATATTTATTTATTTACTTTAGTTGTATATAATGCAATGCATTTATGTTTATGTGGTGCTGAGGATTGAATCCTGGCGAGGCGAGCACTCTGCCGCTGAGCCACAACCCCAGCCCCTTCTCATCAGTTTTTAAAAGCTATTTACAAAAAGTTTCAATTCTACTACTTCTATTTTTTTAAATATGCCAAGCACTTCTAAATATATAGGACTTGTTCTCTTCACTTTCTGATTTCTTTGCCCTCCAACTAGTCCAAATAACAGATTTATCTTCCTAAAATCAATCCCTCCATGCCAAATAAATTTTTCTCTCTAATCTAGCGTAGATTTTATAAACCCCTTTCATAACTATCTATGATTTGGTAGAGCACACTAATTTGCTATGTTCATGCTTTTGTTTTTACTCTTCTTTTCATTTGGAATTTTCTCCTTAACCCCTGCCCTCAATCTCCACCTAGTAAATCCTATTCATTTCTCACAACCTGTGAAGCTATGCCTGATTCCACTAACCAGAAGCAATTTTTTCACTCCTTTAACCTCTTTATATCTTACTTTGAATGCTTCTTGAGGTATTTTAAATGTCATTTCATATATGGTCTAGGTTCTACTAGATTCTGTTAGAATCCACATACTACTAAGCATAGGGCTTTATATTCAGTTCTCAAAAAAGTACATGAGACTAATTCAGTCATTTGTATGGTTCCTACAATGAGAAGTGTGAAGGGGTTACTGTTTATTATATCATTTAGCAATATTTTATATTTCATACGATTAAGACTTCAAAGAATCTATCAGGATGTATCTGGAAGAATAGAAATTTGAAGAATATAGAATTTGAAAAAAAGTAGAGGGAATTTATTACACAGTTCACAGAACTAAGAAGCCAAATAGAGAATAGTGAGGCACCACACAGATTTGCAATTACAAAAGGCAGTTAAACTATCCCTAGACTGAAGGGATGGAGAGGAATATACCAGAGCCTAGTAACAAAAGTACCTGGTCAGAAGTAAGCTCAAAAAACCTGTCCAACAGAAGCTGGAGCAAGTGGTGAGCTAGCACAGACTCCACCCAGACAGAGAAAGAGGGAAAAGTCAGGAGTCTTCCCTTCCCCTTGCCTTCTAATCTTCCCAAGTGCCTCCCTTCCACTGACCAAATCCCAGGGAAAGCCAGCTAATGGGAACACTTAGTCAACTAAGCCTCCCTGGGATTCCAAACAGTGCCTGAAGGGGTAATAATAATAATAATAATAATAAAAGTAAAAAGGCTCAAGAGCAGCAGAAAGACCTTAACAGGATATAATCATTTTTTAGAATTGAAAATGGGGCGGGGGGGGGGGGGGGGGAGGGAGGGAAGAACAAAACCACTAACCAAATTAAAATGTCCAAAAATCGGCAAGAAACAGATCCTGATAGACATTTTTTTCCTACCTAGTAAACTGTTAAGCAATTATTTGAGTTCCCATACGGTCTGCATTCCAGAGAGCACAATGCACAAGCAGACATCATCCCTATTTTCAAGGAACTCACCATCTTGCAAAGGTATCTAGAACACATCAACCCTCACAAATAAGATAAGTAAACTTCAGTGGCTTCCAGCATCACCACATAAAACACTAAGAACTCAGGGCTATCAGCTCCATTTGAATTTTTTTTTTTATTCTCCTCTATCAAATCTGGATACTGACAAAAGCAACTTATCTGACAACACCAATGGAAATTTAGGAGAAGAAAGATACTCAATTTCATACTAAAGAATATTCTGCTAGGAATTCAGGGATAGCAAGAGAATCTTTACTTAATCTTATTGAATAAATGCCACATAAATTATTCAACAAACAGAAATCCTCACATTTTTATATGAAGTGTAGTTGCAATTCAAAAAAAAGAAAAGAAATAAAGACATGGTGCCAGCTTTAAAGATGAAGCAAGTGCTCTTATTTGTGTAAGTTTGTCAAATAAATCGTTAGCAGGAAAAGGACTCAGGTATTTCATTTTTCAGTTATATACTCCTTTCATAAGGAAATGAAAACAAAAGTCTTGATACAAAAAACCCTCACAATTATGTAAAATAGCCTATCTACCTTCATATTCCTTATAAATGTCTTTTTAAAAAAAATGCTCAATTGCCTTAATAAAAGAACATAATGATTTCATCAAAAACCAGACCTTTAAAGAAAACAGGAATGTATATTAGCAAACTTACCTAGAAGCCGTGAACTAGGATTAAGGCAATATCTATTAATATTACAAACACACATTCCCTCAGACTCAGAATTCTACCTAAAAACTTATAGATATGGTAGAGAATGTACCTGCCATGTTTGAGGCCTTGGGTTTGATCCCCTGCCCCACAAACTAAAACAAATAAATAAAAATATAGATATGCTTACATATAGAAAAACAATTAGTAGGATATTCATAGTAACAGCAAATAATTGGAAAAAAATCTAAATGCCCATCAATAGAGTAGTAAAGACATGATAATACCTACATATAATGGAATATTACCCAACCATTAAAACTGAGAAAGTTCATTCCTACATATAGTGGAACATTACTCAACCATTAAAACTGAGAAAGTTCATTCCTACATATAGTGGAACATTACTCAACCATTAAAACTGAGAAAGTTCTTTTGAAATGAAATTATCTCAGGATATATTATTCAATGAAAAATGAGATGGATAGAACACTGTAAACAGTGTGTACATTTCCTTTTATAGACATGAAATATTTCTAGAAGTATAACTAAAAATTTGACAACAATGGTTAGATTGGAGAAAACAAGAAACTGAGTAGTAAGGGAAAGGATATGCCTTGAATATTGTGAATTTTGAAGCAGATGAATATGTTGCCTGTTCAATTAATAAACAAAATTAATAGCAACATCAGCAACAGCAAAATCCTCTAAATCTTTGCCTTTAGCAAATCTGGCAAGAAACTGATTTCCTAACTAAGTTAGTTTTCCCTGTTAAGATAGAGAAATTTTCAAGGGAAAGATTCCAATTAGCCTTTATCTACATATTATTGCCTGAAGTGGCGTTACCACTATAAAGTTACTGGGTTTCAAAACTCTAGCAGAATGTTACCACATAAACATATGCAATTGCACACTGAAAAAGCAAATACTGGGGACCAGTTACATTCTTCTCTCTCTTACCCTTGATAAACTCAAAGAAAAAGAAAAAGAAAAAAAAAAAAAAAACACAAAACCCACCAACAGTCCTACCAAAAATTGTAAGGCAGACACTATAATTTCTAGAACTTTTATGGTTTACCTGCCCATAGCCTCTACATGGTTAGGTAAATTAAGTTAAAACACAAACCTATTAGCCTTTTCTTGGAAGAGTATCTTTTAGATAGTTTAATTCATTTTAGGATCCATGACAAAAAAGAATACTGACTACCAGTAAAAAATGCTTCTCTCAAAACATTCTTGAAAACTATGTAAATATTAAAATAAATAATTTTTCAAATGCCTATTATATGTCATCAATAAGTCAGTATTATCTGAATATCGGCTCTACAACTGCACTGAAAAGTAGAACAAATACATGAAGTGTCTTTACTCAAAAGATCTTTGTTATCAAGAGTTGGTACATAGGGCTGGGTTTGTGGCTCAGCGGCAGAGCGCTCGCCTTGCACGTGTGCGGCCCGGGTTTGATCCTCAGCACCACGTAAACATAAAAAATGTATTGTATTGTGTACAACTAAAGTAAATAAATAAATATTTTTTAAAAAAAGAGTTGGTACATTAAAAACCAAGTCTATGAAGAGAGTAGTTAGAACGCTAGAACGCTGCCCCTCAGCTACTTGCAAACTATCATACTTGGGAGAAGAAGAAAAAAAAAAAAAAGCTTAAATAGCTATCATCATTCTTGATTTGATCCCTCCTTCAGACTTAATCCCCCACAAATGGATAATGAAGCAATGCACCACTGGAGACATGTAGTAAAATACATTTAATCTAAATACACAGTTATCTTGGTTCTAACTGCCAAATACTAAATCTTGTATTAAAAAGAGATAGGGGCCAGGCGCGGTGGCGCACGCCTGTAATCCCAGCACTTTGGGAGGCTGAGGCAGGAGGATCGTGAGTTCAAAGCCAGCCTCAGCAATGGTGAGGCACTTAGTAACTCAGTGAGACCCTGTCTCTAATAAAGTACAAAAAAGGGCTGGGGATGTGACCCAGTGGTCGAGTGCCACTGAGTTCAATCCCTGGTACCAAAAAAAAAAAAAAAAAAAAAAAAAAAAAAGAGATAGGATGGAGAATAAGAGTCACTCAGAATATGGAGATGGTCTTTTATAGGTCTTCACCTCATATGTTAAAGTGTATATACATTAGAGAATCAAGAGATTGCTGACATGATTTTCTAATTTCAGGATCACATATCAGCTATAGAGCAGATTGAGAAATAAACCTAAGGATCATAATTGGTTTCAGAATCTGTAGATATTACTGTATATTTGGTTTCTCTGAGATATCTCAGCAATTGAAATCAGAAATCATAAAATTAGAGAACATAATTAGAGTTAGTATTTCAAAGTTGTCAAAGCCTTTCAAGTATTAAAAAATAACCACATCAGGTGACAATTAAAAAGAGACTCCATTGCTATTTCAAACACATTGCTTAAGTTGAATAATGTATTTCTTTGGTCAAGCCCTTAGTATTTTGTGGTCTATTACAGAAAAGCAGACTTTTCTGCTGCAGTTGCTACAGAATGCCGCTTTGAAAAGCATTTTATATCCTGCCAGTTGTATTATATTAATATTTTAATATCACTACTTCATGGACACAATATATCAGAGGGACCAGACATTAAAAAAATACTGGATAATAAGACAGCCAAGAAAAGGGGTAAGAGTGGCAGAACAAAAATAATTACAAATGTTAACAAAAAATTAAACTGGGAAAAATATATAAAGCAATATAAATCAGAGTCTGTCCTTAAAAACAGGTGTGACTCTACTTTGTGCACAACCAGAGACATGAAAAATTGTGCACTGTATGTGTAATATGAATTGAATCACATTCTGCTGTCATATATAACAAATTAGAATAAAATTTAAAAAGAAAGAAACCACAGAGCAATTAGAAAAATATTAAATAATTAAAAACCCAACAATTTTGTAGAAGAAAACATTAAGACACTGCTTTGAGTGGCTACTAAGGGGACAGAAGAAATGAAATGAAATTATTTCAGACAAGAGAAGTCTTACTAGTTTTTAACAAAAAGCCTTAAAACAATGTATGACCACTTGAAACTATGAAGATCTTTAAATAATCTATAAAAGTAAGAAATATCCATAACTGAGCTCCCATAGTAGTAGCATTTTATTAGATATATTTTTAATGATAACTACGAGATATTAGTCAAGATTTCTAACTTCTTTGGATCTCAGACCCTTCACTAGTAAATAAGAGGTTTAAAGTCTTTGAATGTCTATTATTCTGATACTGAGCATTTTCTTTCTATGGAAACTACTCAACTATTCTGCTCTAAAATGAACACAATGTGAGACCTTCAAAAACAAAACAAAAGCAAATATATTTGTGAATTGTGGCAAAAGACATTTAGCAGTGACATAATACTTTATTATATCTACAAAGACAAGACTTCTTACTTATGGGTTTTATCTTTCATATCGCTGAAACTATTACATTATTTTAGTTTCTATTGTACCCTATTGCATATCATTAATGGAAGTGGGAAAACAAAACCTGGAGGAATACTTCTAGATTAAAATGTACAATTATACAATAACTATATATCAAAATATAATATTTATTGTCTGAATTACATACAACTTCAAATACATCTTTACTAGACTTTTTTCTGCTATTTTTTTTTGTTAAGGAATCTTTGAGGAGGGTGTTTTCTCTTAAATATTAAACTGCAGTTACTATCACGCTTTGTTATACAAAATGAAATATTTTTAGAAGTAGAAAATAAATTATATTACAAAGTGTTAAAGAGCTATGTAACAAACACAGGTAATGCCAGGTCCCTGTAGCATCAGTGTACTCCATCAATCCAACATATTCATTCATTAGAGTAGTGCCATCATACACATGGATGGTAGTGATGCATTGGTTCCTGGAAGATGTATTACTATTACGGGTCAGACCAATGTAATACTTTATAAACCTACAATACATAGTGATTTCATTCATTTGGAAATTTCACTTCCTTGTCACAGCCTACAATGAATTCTTCTAAACATTCATTCACAGTGATTTCATTTTCTATCTAGATATAGAGATAGAAATGTTTTAACTGGTCAACTAACCAACTGTTTAAATTGGTGTGACTACATGGGCTTTCTTCAATTTCACATTCTCACTTTTTATCCAGCTATCTTAGGGTTCAGCAAAAAGAAAATTAGTGATAATGCTTTCAATTTAATTAGTATATTACATGCACTGTAATTATTAGCGGGAAATGTTATATTAATGAATGTAAAAGTTAGCAGTAAATTACCTTGTAGCCATTATCAATTTCCCAAGCTACTGCTCCTTAAGATAACCCTCTCCCTATGGTCCTTCCGGTAATTTTTCTTTGCCTGATAAACATGATGATTAAATAGCACACAGAGCAAACCTTTGATACTTTTTAAATTAAATCCATGCCCAGCCTAAGGGCTGTGTCTGATTTCAACTAAATGTGTCAGTTAATCAGATAAAAAATTATCAGTAACTCAAAGAAACAGCAGCCGTAGGCTTCATCAGTGCCAGGGAAGGCTGAACAAAATAAGATATTCAGACAATATCACATTATGTGTAAAGGTTACTGATAAGTCTATAACTAAACAGATCTGCTTTCTACTGTAACAATGCCTAGAAAGAAATGTTAATTCAACATTCAAATTATCTTTAAAATTTTCAAGAAAAAATACAGAGAAAAGTATAAGAATATTTTATCCATCCATCCTTATGCACACATATACAAACAATTCCAAATAAAGAAAGTAAAAGTGAGCAGTGGATTTAGAAGCAAAATTTGTAAAAACTACATTCTCAGTTTTTAGCTGAGAAAGAACTTAAGTAATACCAATGCAACTTGCACTAGGATACTGTCACAATTATACAAAGCAAACTGAATATTTTATGGTTTGTAAGGGAAGGTACATATGAATTCAAGATAATTTGTCCACACAGTTCTACCTAGTGCATCAAATCAACTCAGTGTAATTTCATAAATTTTCTAAAATATCTATTCTACCATAGGAAGATTCTAAATTAATTAAGAAAGATCATTTTTAAACCTATAACAATGAGCACCAACAGTCATTTGCAATATTACCAGTTAAAATAATATTCAAGGGCCTGATATATTTTAATAACAGGATTTAAAAGTTCCTACAATTATTAAATAGATCAGCTGGTAAACCCTTATATTCTCAGAGCATATTATGATTTTCAAAGCATTCTCAGGATTCCTAATTAAGATTGCTTTAACTATAGAGGAAGGCTATCTTATAAACTGATACATCAGTAATAACTGCAAAAAAGAAATTAAATCTGAAAAGAATAGAAAATTATCTTTGAAAGACATAATGGTAGTAGCTATGAAAAATCCATTTATAAAGCAGAATAGGAATCCCAAGTCTTCTGACAAAGAAAATTTCAAATTAATACTCTATCATCTTTATTCTTGTCTTCTACTGTGATCAGATAATTTATTCAACTACAACAAGATTTTCATTCTGCTTTACCAAGTGCAAACTTTCAGTTAGTAGACCTAGGAAATAAATGGGTTAATTTTACACAAACATAAGCTGCTATCAAACACCCACACAAATTGAAGAAACCCAATAATTCTAAATATATTACACATGTATGTGGTAAAAATTTGTTCCCAATTAGTAGGCTCTCTGTTCACCTCACTGATTGTTGCTTTTGCTGAGAAGAAGCTTTGTAATTTGAGTCTATTCCATTTATTGATTCTTGGTATTAATTCTTGTGCCACAGGATTCTTATTAAGGAACTTGGGGCCTAATCCAACATGTTGGAGATTAGAGCTTACTTTTTCTTCTATTAGGTGTAGTGTCTCTGGTCTAATTCCTAGATCCTTGATCCACTTTGAGTTGAATTTTGTGCATGGTGATAGATAGAGGTTTAATTTCATTTTATTGCATACGGATTTCCAGTTTTCCCAGGATCATTTGTTGAAGAGGCTATCTTTTCTCCAATGTACATTTTTGGCACCTTTCTCTAAGATAAGATAACTGAAATTATATGTGTTAGTCTCTGTGTCCTCTATTCTGTACCACTGGTCTACCGGCCTATTTTGGTGCCAATACCATGCTGTTTTTGTTACTATTGCTCTGTAGTATAATTTAAGGTCTGGTACAGTGATGCCACCTGCTTCCCTCCTCTTACTAACGATTGCTTTAGCTCTTCTGGGTCTCTTATTTTTCCAGATGAATTTCATGACTGCTTTTTCTATTCCTATGAGGAATGTCATTGGGATTTTGATTGACATTGCATTAAATCTGTATAGTGCTTTTGGTAGTATGGTCATTTTGACAATATTACTTCTGCCTATCCAAGAACAGGGTAGATCTTTCCATCTTCTAAGGTCTTCCATCAGAATGGCAGCTATTAAGAACACAAACAACAATAAATGTTGGAGAGGTTGTGGAGAAAAAGGCACACTCATACATTGTTGGTGGAACTGCAAAATGGTGCAGCCAATATGGAAAGCAGTATGGAGATACCTTGGAAAACTTGGAATGGAACCACCTTATGACCCAGCTATCCCACTCCTTGGTCTTTACCCAAAAGACTTGAAAACAGCATATTACAGGGACACAGCCACATCAATGTTTATAGCAGCACAATTCACAATAGCTAAACTGTGGAACCAACCTAGATGCCCTTCAGTAGATGAATGGATAAAAAAAAATGTGGTATATACACACAATGGAGTATTACTCAGCAATAAGAGAGAATAAAATCATGGCATTTGCAGGTAAATGGATGGAGTTAGAGAATATAATGCTAAGTGAAGTTAGCCAATCCCAAAAAGCTAAATGCCAAATGTTTTCTCTGATATAAGGAGGCCAATTTACAGTCGGGTTGGGATGGGGAGCATAGGAGGATTAGAGGAACATTAGAATGGCCAATGGGGAGGGAGGGGGCAAAAGGGTGAAGAAAAAAAAAAGATGGTAAAATGAGATAAATATCATTACCCTAAGTGCATGTATGAAGTCACGAATGGTGTGAATATACCTTGCATACAACCAGAGATTTGTAAAAATGTGCTCTATATGTGTAATATGAAATGTAATGCATTTAGCTGTCATTTATAACATCTTAGAATAAAAATAAATAAATTAAAAAAATCACACCTTAAAAATATATTACACATGTATAGATATAGGGTCATTCTATCTTATAGTTTTGATTTTCAACATATTGAAAAGTTTAATACAGACCCTCTGAAATCAATGTTTTAATCAAGAACTATGTGAAATGCAGAGGAAGTTGTACTTCTTTCCTAACTGCTTTAAGCAGCAATGTATAATTTTTAGGAAATACTTTTGAAGAGGGGAATTCATAAAGCACTTCACTTGGTTAAAACTAGATTAATGCTTCTCCAATACTTCTAAAAATTTAAGTTCACTGAAGAAAAACTAAAAAATTACCTTTGGATTACAGGATGAACAGCAAACTGTTCACCAAGTGGTAACGTGATTGAGCTGTCTCTACCAGTCCCCAGGGCTTTGTGATATTCTCTCATATATCATAGGGTTTAATTATTAGTACCTGCTCCCTTTGACCCTTATATATATTATATTAATGGGCACAACACTGTCTCTATAATACTCCACAACTTCAAATATATTCCAGAGTGTTAATATATTGTTTAAGTGAAAAGTACAATGATTTATTGGTTTTAAAGTTCTAAGTGAAAATTTTTAACTTACTACAAAAAAAATACTTGCCAAAACAATTTCAGTGAGATTCTATAATTACAATACTAGGTCTATTCTCTAAAATTGACTGAAAAGAAAACAATATGATAATTTATTTATTATAATGATATATTTATTATTGGATCAAAATACAATTTGCTATATTTTCAAATGTGTATTCCCAGAGTTGTTATAGTATGAATGTCCCCTCCAAAACACATATTGAAATTTAATTGATAATCAAACAGTATTGGAAGGTAGGGCCATTAAAGAGGTGTTTAGGTATGAGTGCTTGCTCTGCCTTCATTATGAATTAAGGTCATTATCACAGAATTGAGTTAATTATTGTGAAAGTGAGTTGTCATAAAAGCAAGTGTGGCTTCTTCAGTTTTATCTTACTCCCAACTTCTCTCTTTCTTGCATGGTCTCCTACCCTGTGATGTTCTCCACTATGCTATGACACAGCATAAAGGCCTTTTCCAGAGCCTAGCACCTAAATATTAGACATCTCAGCCTCCAAAATTGTGAGAAATAAATTTCATTTCTTTATAATTTACCCATTTTAAGTGTTTTGTTATAGTAGTAGAAACAGACTAATAGTCTAAATGTTACTTTTTAAATAAATGCTCTAATGATAAAATTCATTTTGGTACACAGTGATTAAGTAAATCAATATTAAGCTCTGAAAAACAAAATAAAAGTTAATCTTAAAATAGATAAATTTTAAAAAATAATTTAAAAATTAAACAATTTTTTTATTTTTATAGTAATAGTCTAATTTTGCTTCTGGGGTGAATTCAAGGCATAAGATTTTAAAAATATATGAGGAAAAAAAAGCACCCTGTTATCAGGTACAAGCTTATTTGCTGTCATGTAACTTTTGTGGTCTTGTACTTTAAAAATTCAAAATTTAGAGAATGTATGCCTATGGAGAATTCGTTTAGGAAATCCTATATATAATAAGGATGACCTCCATCAGACATCTGATGATGGTGTATATTTAAAACTGAATTTGGGGTTTGGGGATGAACCTTAGAAATAAAGAGCATACTTAACATGTACAAGGCTCTAGGTTCAATCCACACCACCACAAAATTTAAAATAAATTAAAAAATAACTAAATTTTGCATAAATAAGCTTCTCAAGATTTAATAAATTTAATAAATGAATATTACTCTGTAGTGTGAATTGCCATGAACACCTATGATAATGAGATCTTAATTATCTCATACCGATTACATAAATAGCAAATATATTTGTTAAAGTCTGCATAGGACGCCTTTAAAATCTATAGTTTAACATTTTTACCCACAAATGGTTAAAACAAATGCTATAATATTGTTATATAGTATGCTAATTATATTTAATTTTATAATTCCACAAAAATAATAAGAGAAATTAAACCATATCCTACTTAAGGTTGGATATAGTTTTAAGGGAAAATTACTTTCAAATAAACAAGGAATTAAAGATTCATAATAGTTTATATGAAACTACTACTAGGTAATTTCTGAGTAATCAAATAATAGGTGAAGAGAGTCTCTTTATAATCTATTCTAGGTAGTAAATGAAGTGGGGATGGTAGGATTGCAGCATCACCATTTTGCAATCTTTATTAAATAACAAATAAGCAACAATCATCAACAACTGCTAACATCACTTTAAAAAAGAGATAATCAGACAGTTCTTTTTTAAAAAGTTATTTATTTACTTTAATTTGTTATACATGCTTGCAGAATTCCTTTCATATTACATATGAAGAGCACAGTTTCAAGTCACTGGTTTTACATTAAATATTTTCACACCATTTGGGATTTTATATATGTATTTAGTGTATTGATATCTAAATCATGATAATTATAATGGCAAAGGAGGGGGGATGAGAGGAATGAAGGCATGTTAAATAGAACAAAAGGGAGGGATGGGAAGGGAGTGGGTAAGGGGATAGGAAAAATGGCAGACAGTTCTTTTCTCTTGATGGAAGAACACACAATCATTTGTCTGATCAAACTTCTAGATCTGTATTATCCTACAGAACGTTTTGCACTGATGGAAATGTTCTAGCTACCCTAGCCAATACATATGTAACTGCTAGTCACAAATGGCTAATGAACATCTGAAATGTAGGCTAGCAAGACTAAAGAACTAATTTTCAAACTTATTTAAGTTTAATTAGTTAAAACTTCAATTTTTCTAACAACATGTGGCTAATGGCTACTGTATTAGACAGCACATCTTTAGATCTAACTACCAAGTCACAGGAAATCAGAAAAAACAAAGTAACGTATTGGAAAAAACTGTGGGGATTTAAACAGTATGTTGGAAACTCTCCAGGACAACTGACCTTGAAAATTCAAAACTGAAATTAAATAAATTGAGAAAAAAATATATTACAAGAGACTTCAGAGACATATCAAACAGGTGTAACTCACAAAAATTACTTAGATACTCATACAAATAAAAAATTATAAAACCAATTAGCAATTATGGAAAGCAAATCACAATGAGATTTCAGTCAGAATAGTAGTCATCAAGAATACAAACAATAATAAATACTGGAGAGGATGTGGAAAAAAGAAACACTTTTATACTACTGGTAGGATTGTAAATTAGTACAAGCACTATGGAAACCAGTATGAAGGTTCCTCAAAAGACTGGAAATGGAACCACCACCTGACCCAGCTATACCATTCCTTAGCATTTATCCTAAACAATTAAAATAATGATACTACAGTGAAACATGCATACCATATTTATAGCAGCATAATTCATAATAGCCCAACTATGGAACCAGCCTAGGAGTCCATCAACAGATGAATGGATAAAGACAATGTGGTATACATACACAATGAACTTTTACTCAGCCATAAAGAAAAATGAAATTATGTTATTTGCAGGAAAATGGATGGAACTTAAGAACATTATGTTAAGAGAATAAGCCAAACTCAGAAGGCCAAGGTTCCTATGTTTTCTATTATATGTGGAAGCTAAAGAGAAAAGAGGAAAAGAAAAAATGAGGCAGGAGGGTGGATCTCATGAAAATGGAAAGGGACCAGGAGAGGTTGGAGAAGAGAAAGGAGGAAATTGCTGGGGAGTGATATTGGCCAAATTATATCATTATATTATATGCATGTATGAATGAATATGTAACAAGAAGTCCCACCAAAATGTACAACTAAAATGCACAAATAAAATAATATGGTGAAAAAAAGAAGGAAAAGTTATAAAACCACAACAAAACAAAACAAAAAACCCAGAACACTGTGGGACATTTATAAAACAATGAAATTTGAAAACTGGATATGTAAAGAATTAAAAATTACTATTAAATATCTTATTTGTGTTATTATGGTGTTGCCATTTTGTTAAAAAAAAACAAAAACAAAAAAAACCTTACCACTATGGATAGCTACTGAAATATTTACAAATAAAATATAATGTCTAGGATTTGCTTCAAAATAATAATGAAGGGAGGAAAGCAGGTGGATATATAAATAAAAGAAGCTGAGTTATGACTTAATTGTAGCTAGCTTTAGGTACATGAAGACCATTACATTACATTTTCTTTAAAATGCTTACATCTTTTTCCTTAGAGAGTCTCACTATATTGTACAGGTTAGCCTCCAACTACTAGGCTCAAATGGTCCTCTGTCTTAGCTTCCAAGTAGTTGGGACTACAGGTACCTACCACTGCATCTGACTTCAAGAGTTTATAATTTTTTGAAAAGAAAAAAATATATCATAAATAATTTTTTTTAAAGTTGGGACTTCAGGATGGTACATTTATTATTTGGCAAATCCTGTCCCACCAAAAGCAAAGAAAAACCTGGACAAACTGTCAAAACAACCATCTCAGGAACCTGGAAATTTACCAAAGGTACATATCATATTAGGAAATGTTATACATGAAAGACTACTGAACTTTGGGAGTTTATGGCAGTCTTGTCTAATGTTGATCCCATAATCAAGATGGAATAAGGTATAAAAATCAGCAGTTTTATTGGCAGAGGAGTGGGCTGACTTAATTTGTAGTGGAACAAGAAAAGTCCCTATACCCAGCAGCATTATCAGTAACTGACAGAGGAACTGAGAAGACCAATGTCTCAGCTAGTTTAAGGTTGTAGTCCTGAATGAATCAAGCAATGAATCTTCAGACCAGCCAGAAATTTAAAAAGAAGATCCAGAAAATAAAACAACATAGAATAAATTGATATGTTCTACACACATTATGTTGAAGACATCAGGAAGGTCAATCTAGCAACACATTCTAAGCTGATCATGAGCCTATGCAGAGAATATACAACAGAGAACAAATGGGAAAACTTATACTACTTGATCACTAAATTTACTATAAAACCACAATAAAGATGCCAGATGGAGCACACTGCATTAGATAATTTCATTAATGCTCTGAAGAGGCAAATCTACACACACAGCAGATTAGTGGTTGCCTGGGATTGAGGTGTGAGAGCAAGGTTGACTGCAAATGGGCCCAGGGAAACTAGCTATGGTAGTAATGTTCTAAAGCTGTATTGTAGTGATGACTGCACAACTCTACAAATGTTATCATTGAATTGTACACTTAAAATGGGTGAATTTTACAGCTTCAAATTATTTCAGTGCTTAAAACTATGTTCCAATAAAATCATACAATTAACCAGGAAGGAATAAGGGGTGGGAGACAAGGACAAAACAAGTTTGTTTATGTAGTGATCCCTCAGTATCTATGGGAAACTGGTTCCAGGACCCCCTGGGAATAACCAAATCTAGGGAAGCTTAAGTCCCTTGAATAATATGGCTTAGTATTTGCATATAACTTGCACACATCCTCCTGTAAACTTCCAATAATCTCTATTACTTATAATACCTAATACAATGTAAATGCTAGGTCAATAGCCTATATTGTTTAAGAAATGTCAAGAAAAAGAAAGTATGTACATGTTCAATACAGATGCTATTTTCTTTTTTAACATTTTTATCTGCAGTTGGTTCAATCTGCAGACTACAATGTAATGGTGCTAAGAGGAGGTGAAAATTCTTTAAGAAGTGTTTAGGGTTAAGGGATTTGTCATCATGAATGAAATAGTATTGTTGTTTTGCCAGAATGGGTTAGCTTTAGAACCTTATTTATCCCTCTTTTTCTCCATTCTGTTGTCCACCATGAGTTGATATAACACAAGTCCTCCATCAGAAGCTGAGCAGATGCAGGTGACCAATCTTGGATTTAAGTCTCTAGAACTATGAGCTAAATAAACATTTTTTTCTTTATATATAATCCAATCTCAGGTATTCTGTTATAGTAATAGGAAATGGACTAGAATAGTAACCTATTGCTGAAGTAGAAACTATCTCAAAACTATTAAGTATAACATTTATACTTTATAACAAGTATTTGTTATTTCCACATTCTGTTTTTCAAGAGTCCATGTATAGTTTAGCTGGATACATCTGATGCAAAGTCTTATGAAGTTGTAGTCGTGCTATCAGTGATCTCCTCTGTCCTAAGCAGTGATTTCATCTGAAGACTCAATAGGACAAGATCTGCTTCTAAACTCACTTACACAAAGAGGGCAATTTCTTGTGGACTGTTGGACAGAGGATGTCAATTTCTCAGTGGGCATTAGCCATTTCCTTAGTTTGTTATAATATGGGAAGTTTACAACATAGCAGCTAGGGAAAGAAATCATGCAAAAACAAAATTTTTATAAACTAATCTCAGACTTACATTCTGTTACTTTTGCTCTAGTTTATAGGTTAAAAGTAAGTCATTAGGTCCAGCCCACAAGAGACTTATGATTATAAAATGGCATGAATACTAGGAAGCAGAGATCCCTAGGGGACACTCAGCAGTTGCCTATAATAGGTGATGACTAATTGGATTAGCTATATTATTCCTTTTATTTTCACTGCATTTAAAATTGTTCATAATAAAAAAGTTTACAAGTCCAGAGAAAATACTATTTGCAGAAATTAGTACAAGAAAGCAGTTCATGCTTAACAAAATTCAGGGCTTTTACAAAGGAGCAAAAAAAAAAGAAAGAAAATTATATATTTTTAAAAAGTTTAACACTTACTGACCACTTACCACAAACACTCAGTGTTCTAATGCTTAACATGTTTAACTAATAATATTTCATTCTTATAACAAATAGGTACTATAATGATCTCAATTTTAAATATGAGAAAATGGAGACCAAGAGGTTAAATAATTTTTCCAAGGTCATACGGCTAGTAAATGACAGAGTCAAAAATTTCCAGAGTGAATAGTAGGAAGGAAAAGGCACACAAGAAACTTACCAAAAGTTTAGAATTAGGAATTCTTGGTGAAATTGAGATTTGGGGGTTGCCAGATGCTGTTGCATTAATTTTAAAATCATTGCTACATAATTTGTATGTTAGAATACGTTATCATATCAAAATAACTAAATGTTCTTACTCTTCTTTCAAAATAGGACCATTAAAAAGACAAGTTTATTCTATGATTCATCTCCTCCTCAAAACATCAGTATGGATTATCTTTAGATATAAGCAATATTTAAGAGCTAATTTAATTTTCTCATTCATACATATTACAAATGTGGCCAGCTGTTCTTTTCAATTTATTCTTTGTTCTTCTACCAAATCACAAATCTTCCTCAGTCTCTAATCAGTTGGTAAGACAAAACTTCTTTTTCTCATTCTTCACTTTCCCTGTGTAAAGTCAAATGTGTAATATTGATTTGTTTGGATATAATGCTTAGAGTTTATGAAGTACTCTCATATACATTATCTCACTGGATCTTTCTCACAAGAAGCCTGTGATAGCTTGACAGTTTACTGTATTATTGCTGTAATAGGATTGTGGTGATATGATGAATATTCAATGACTTCAAAGCTCACACTAATGTCATACTTGTTCACTTCAGCCTTTGAATATAACCCTTGCCACTGGCTGTTGAGATTTAGGACACATTTCTTCCTCTTCCCCTCTCCTCCCTAATCTCTTGCCCTCCCTAATCTGGGGAAAATCAAATTACCCTTCTTCCCTATCCTAGTCCAAGTTATCTGTCCTTGAGCATACATTCACCCTGGAATGAAGTAATTCAAACTTGGGGATGGCACCAAAAGATCTAAGAAATTTCCCATATTAACAAGTGAATTATACCCCAACACCACCACATGGGGACACACCTAGAATGTAGACTTTAATCTCTACCTCTTTAAAAACCCTGCTCCTTCTGATGGAAAGAATCATAACTTCTGTAGTTTCTCCTTTGCTAGCAAAGCAATAAAACTCCTTTTTTCCTTTTTCTCAAAATCATTATTGGATTTGCATTGGGAACAAGGACCGAATTTTCCTTAACACTGAGACTTCTGCTTTATATTTCAGGGCCCTTCATTCCCAGTATTCACTATCTTCCTCCAAACTGGTTCTAGACTATAAAATATCAGAAATTACTAGCTAGCTAAAGTAGTTAAAACGGATTTAAAAAGAAAAAATATATACATTATGTAAGAATTCTGCTGCTGTGCTATAAAAGAGATAAAAATGATGGGGAAAGGAAATTCTAATCAGATAATGGAAGTAAGAAGTCTGGTTGGGCTGGCATAGTAGTGGTGCAGGGCTGACTGTAATCTCAGCTACTTAGGAGGATCCCAAGTTCATGGCTACCCTCAGCAATTCAGCAAGACCTTTTCTTAAAAAAAATGGGGGCCTAGGGTATGCTCAGAGGTAAAGCATTCTGGATTCATTCCTCAGTACACACTCATGCAGGTGTGCACAACACAGCACACACAACACAGAAGATTCAAATTTTACTAAATTCCCTAAAAATACAATTTTGATACACCAACTCTGCATAGCAAGCTATAAACTTACCTAGAAGCTTGCAATTTCAGGCAAGTGATGTAGTAAATTCCTACTGAATTGTGTGTCCGGTATCTTTATCCTGGAACGCACCCACCCACCATCTAAATGGTAATTATGGCCACTGTTTATAAGATGGCCCTTTGGCATCTTGTAAGTGGTTTAATAGTGGACACTCCAAGCTAGACAGTAGTTTGGTTTTCAGATATCTGAAATGGAAACAGAGGGATTTCAATCTCAGGCTAAAAATATATATACTCTTCAACAAAGAGATATAATCTTGAAAAGTACAAAGCAGCCATATTTTCTACCATGTGATCTGGGGGTAAAAAGAGATAAAAATCTGAGAAAACCAGTCCATTAAAAGAAAATGGAGTGGATAAGCAATGCAAAGCAAAATACAAGAAAAATTTTGGAAAGTGTTCCAATCCCAGGTCCCAATATTCATGAAATTCCCTTCTGTCGTAAAATTATATATATATTTAATTTTAAGCTAGCTTAACTTGGCTTTTGTCACTTGTAAACAGAGATCCAATTCATTACTTGAAGAAATATTATGCATATTCAAAATATTAACTAGAATTTCAGCAAAGACTTATTCTCTAAACTCTTGCAGGGAAGGGCCCTGCAAATACCTACTCAAGGCCAAATATTTGGACATGTCACCTCAACATAATATTAAATAGAAAATAAAAAAGAAATGGAGGTATATAATATAGTAAAAACTTTTTTTCTGGAGTTATATAAAGAACTATTACATGTTTTGCTTTGGGAGGATGAAAACAAATTCTAGATCTTCATTTGCAGGTTTATTTGCCTAGTAATGTACTTAAAAAAAAAAAAAAGAATGTTAACAAGTGCTATCATTATGTTTATCTACATTATGCTTTCAAAAATTTTTTTAAATTAAAAACCTAATAATGACTACTACTAATAAGTAGCAAAGTTATTTTTGGCAAACAAACTTTTAGACAAAACTATTGAAAATGCATAGGCCCAGAAGGAAAGTTCTTTATGCAGAAGGGGCATCCAAATTTAAAGAAAAGACCCTAAGGCTAAAAGAAGACTATTTGAGCAATTATCTCCTTACTTGGCCTAAATCTATTCCAGGCTCACTAGATCTTTTTCAATTGCACCTGGATCCTTGGGTTAATTTGCACTTCACTTAACAATAAAGTTTGAGATTCTTGTGGCTCCTTCTTACTCTTATTAAAGGGAAAATAAGAAGGGGGGAAACAACCACAGGCAAGAAGACAGGCTAAACTGTCAGTCCTAAAAAGAGATTTGTAGTAGTCCAAATGAATGTGGGTTATAACACATAAATGAACTATACTCCATCACTGTAAAACAAAATTTGTTTAGTTTATTTAACAAACAAAACAAAACAAAACAAACAAACAAACAAAAAACAAACGGCTGTTTTTAAGCCATTATGTGATCATATAGAGCCACATAATGATAGCAATCTGTTGTGGCAACATTTCATTTTCTTTAGGTTCAGGATTACACAAAAGAATATTTTCTCATAATAAATTCATGTGAGCCTCCTCATGCTATTTTATTTAGAATTTCTCTTCTTGAGATAGCCTCCTGAGACATGCATCTCATTTTCATGAGGGTCCCTGAGAGACTTAAGCATACAGTATTTACTTCAGTATAATATCAACAACATATTGCAGAACATTTCATCTAAAATAATAATAGAAAATGTTGAGCCATCTTTCCATTTGGAAAAATATATCTGGAAGAATGTGATGTCTGACGAAAGGCACACTGCTTAAACACATTGTGCCATCTCAGCCTGCTTTGAGAATTTAAAGGGAATGTGTGTGTGTGTGTGTGTGTGTGTGTGTGTGTGTGTGTGTGTAAAGAATGGAAGAATGAAGACTGTTAGAAAGCTATGCAACACCATGGAAGAGAAAGTTACTGCATTTCTACAACTTGTGACTGGCATAGAGTAAATAAGAGCACCATAAGAGTAGCTAGCTGCCTAGGTTGATCAACAATAAAATGACTGAATTTTCAGATAAACAAAAAATTTCTATAAGTTACTGAAAATAGCTTAAACAAAATTCAACTGCTTCTTCAGTGGCACTGTCAATTGATCATATGACCTTTCATGATCAACATCAAATATGGGGTTGTATTATTCAAGTTTCTCCAGAGAAATAGAACTGGTGTGTATGTACATATACACGTGTATATAAATAAGGAGAGTTATCATAGGTATTGGCTCAAATGCTTATGGAGACTGAGAAGTCCCATAACCTTGCACCTGAAAACCAGAAGCCCAGGAAAGCCAGTGGATTAGTTTGAAGGACCAAGAGCCAGACAGCCAATAGTGGAGATTATTGTACAAGTCTGAAGGTTTGAGAATGACCTCTGAGTGTAGGACAAAATTGATATCACAGCACATACTTAAACAGAATCAGAAGCTGCTTTTGCTAAAAATGCTGTCTTCATTTAGGCTTGCAGATTCCTAATGGGTAACTAAAAGCACCAAAAAGTCTGGAATCTCTACCTTTATTTTGTATCTGTATACAGCTCTGCATGTAGGCAAGTTAATTTAAGGAGTATTATATCTACAAATTGGTAATACAAGGTTTATTAGCCCTAAATTA
Organism: Tamias sibiricus; assembly: GCA_025594165.1. Taxonomy (NCBI): domain Eukaryota; kingdom Metazoa; phylum Chordata; class Mammalia; order Rodentia; family Sciuridae; genus Tamias; species Tamias sibiricus. Next base: position 92,801,884 of record CM046659.1, read on the forward strand.
CCTAACCTATCTTGTCCCCTTCAAGATTGAGGACAAGAAGATAAAATTAATTAAGGTACTTTTAAGATTTGTAGGGACATTCAGTGCCAACTTTTACAACTCCTGTTTTAGGCCCCTGGAGTAGTACTTTGAAGTCTCCTGTCATTGCCCTAAATCTTCCAGGAACAGGCAAGCCTTGAGTACAGATCACCCCAAGATGAGACTGTACCCTATGCAAAGAAATCATCTCATGGAAACTGAATAACCCCCTTTCAGAATCACAGGTCTGACAGATAAACCTCCTGCATTCGAGGAAGCAAATGGAGATTGCACCCTTAAGGGATAATAACTTCTGTGGAGCCACTCTGCAGAACCAGGACTGAGATAATGGTCAACCAAACCATCAGACAAAAACTGCTTAGTCATGCATACCTCTCCTCCCCTGCCCTAATTCTTTCTCTACTTAAATATAAAGCTCATACCAGTACCCCAAAGACAGGGCTGAGATGCTTGATCTTATTTTGCCTCCTCAATATGACCATCTTGATTTAAGTTTCTTTCTTCTTTTTTTCCACAATTACTTTCTTCATTTGGTTTTTGGAGTTAGTGGCTCAATCTTATTTCTTGGACTAACACAATTTGGCCTCTGGTTAGGAATCTGGTAACAACAGAGTCAAGGGGAGAAAGAGAGGGGTGGGGGAGGGGGAGAGAGAGAGAGAGAGAGAGAGAGAGAGAGAGAGAGAGAGAGAGAGAGAGAGAAAGAGAGAAGAGGGAAGAGAGAACAAACTGTCCCTACAAATTGTCCCTACCTCTGTCTTTTTGTTCTATTCAAGATGCCCAATGAATTGGATGAAGCCCACCCACAACAATGGGGAGGGCAACGTGCTTTATTCAGTTTACCAATAAAAATGCTAATCTCTTCTGGAAACACCCTCATAGACACACTCAGAAATAATGTTTAACTAGACATCTGGGTGCCCAGATACCAGGATACTATCAAGTTGACATAAAATTATCACAGAGGACAATGAATGAAGATAATTCATCTATTTATTATTCAAGTTTTCCATTCAGACATGGATATATATATATGTGTGTGTGTGTGTGTGTGTGTGTGTATACACATATAAGTTAATAAATGAAAACTATATCATATTAGTGCTAGAAGGAAATCCATAACAATTCCCTTCCTCTTTATTTGCAATAGTAACCTATATATTGGAATAAGATTTCCTAGACTCAGAAATATTTTCTTTTCCCTAAAGATTATTTTCACTGTTTACTACTGACATATTTTCAAGTTTGAGAGCACTACTACAAAACACTGAGTTGTTAAATAAATGCATCTTCTCTGCTAAGGATTTTAAATGTTTTATTTAATCTTCACTGAAACTTCATAAGGTATATGCACTTTTATTTATTTATTTTTTTATTTTAAAAAGCAGAAACTGAAGCAGAGGTTTTAGTAACTTCCAAAACAACACACAACTTCTAAGTGCCATATGTACCAGGATGTGAACCCTGGTAGGTAGCTCCAGAGTCAGCATGTCACGACTACACTAAAATATCAGAGCAAAGGCCTAGAAAGAAATGACTCTTGTTATTTTGGTTTACTAGACACAAGAGAGAAGATTACAAATATAGAGTCAAATGTACTAATCACTTTGGTTTGATTTTTAGAGCTATTTTTTATGTGAAAAAGAAAAAAAAAAAAACATGGTTCTATTCCTTACCACAGAAAAGACACTATCTTTAACCATTTGTTTAATGGCTTCAAGTAGATTCATACTAATTCATCAGAGTAGATTCATGCTAATTCATCAACATTTCAACATTCTTTCATTTTCTATCAAAATAAAAAACCATTTGAGATGATTCTCCTTAGAGAGTGACTCTCTAATCACAAATGAAACCAGCCAGGCTCATTATTATTTCCACTAAATGAATTAAACAGCCACAAATATTAAGCATATTAAATATGTGTTATATGAAGTATATATGCAGACTTCAACCCACAAAGGAATTACACTTAATGAATCTATTTTATTTGTTTATATTTATGGTGCTGGGACTTGAACCCATGGCCTTGTACATGCTAAGCATGTGTTCTGCCACTGAGCCTTACCCTTAGCTCCATAGAAATCTATTTTAAATGATTGTTAGGTTCCTGAGCTAGTAATATTTATGTTACTATATATAGTAATTAGTATTTATATCCTTATAATGAAAAAGAATAGAAAGTAATATAAAACATCTTAGAAATAAAATAATAATAGCAAACATTGTACTTGAAACAACAATAAAACACTGAGATTTGATTCTGAAAGAATATATCTATGGCTTCTATACAGGAAACCTTAAAACATTACAGAGAGGAATAAAGAAGCTTTAATTTGCCATATCTATGGATTGAAAAATAAACATTCTAATGCTGTCAAGGCTCAAATTCATCTATAAATCAGTGAAATCCCAATCAAAAATAATCCCAGCACATTATTTTTGTAGAAACTAACAACTTGATTATAAAACAGCTGAGAACAGCCATGGCATTCTTTATAAAGAACAAAGCTCAAATAATAATAAATGCTGGAAGATGTGGAGAAAAAGGAACACTTTACACTGTTGGTTGGATTGAAAATTGGTGCAACTACTACAGAAATCAGAATGGAGGCTCCTCTAAAGAGTAGGAATGGAAGGAACCACCATATGACCCAGCTATACCACTCCTCAGTATTTATCCTAAAGAATTAAAGTTATGATACTATAGTGATACTTGTATATCCATGTTATAGAAGCACAATTCACAACAGCCCATCTATGGAACCAGCCTAGAGGTCCATCACAGATGAATAGATATAGACAATGTGGTATACATACACAATGAAGTTTTATTCAGCCATAAATAAATGAAATTATGTTATTTGCAGGAAAATGGATGGAACTTGAATATTATGTTCAGTGAAAGAAGCCAAAGCCAGAAAGTCAAGGATCATATATTTTCTTTCATATGTGGAAGCTAGAGAGAAAAAAAGAAAAGAAGGTGTATGGGGTTGGGGGGAATCTCATGGAAGGGACCAAAAGGTGGGTGGTGGGTATGGAGGAGGGTAGTGCAGAGAAGTGCTCTCAGATGTGGAACAACTGGAACTTTCAGACATTGCTACTAAGAATGCAAGTTGGCGTATCTATTTTGGAAAACAACATAACAGTACATAATAAGGCTGAACATATGCATATCCTTTAATCCAGCAATTTGACTTTTGTACATCTTCCTAACAGCAATAGAAACATATGTAGGCCTAAAGATAGATAAAAAGGTATTCATAAAAGCACCTCTGGAATAGCCTCAAACTAGAAAAACCCAAATGAATACTATCAGCATAGTATTGCAATGTATTCACATACTGAAATACTGTGCTACAATAAAATTGTACAGATTCCTTCTATACGTTAACATAGAAGTATTGCACAGACATAATATGAAGCAAAGGAAGCTAGATAGAAATTCATGCATTAGGTGATTCCAATTATATGAAATTTAAGATGAGGCAAAAATAAGCTATGATGACAAGTCAGGATAACAGTGGCCTTTGGGGAAGGGAGAGTGATGACTGGGAGTAGGTGCAAGAGAATTTCTAAGGTGTTCCACTGTGTAAAACCTTAAAGCCATAAGTTCTTCATCGAAGTACACTCCAAAATTTAAGTACACTTTTATAATGAAGTATAATACACATATAGGAAAAAAAAAGGATCAAAGATTGCTTGACAAATACTTAGAAACAAAACAACATATCTAACTGCTCCCCAAATCTATATGCTTCCCCAGCCTTTTCACACATAACCCTCAACTTTCACTGTGAGCACCACAGTCACATTGGCTTTCTCTCAGCCTAATACTTAATACTACTCATTAGGCTATTTTCCTTCCTGCCAGAAGCCTCTGCTGACGCCCATCTCTTAGAAAGAAACATCCTTCTTGCTTACCTGGAGAAACCACTTATACAAATATTCCTTCAAGTAGCCTTTTCTAATCTTTGATCAGCTCAGTAAATCTCATGACCTCTTTCTTATATTTTCTCTCTAAATCACTTGTCATAGCTGCAATTTTATGGTGTTGATAGTTGATTTGATTAATGTCTATAGACACTTATAGCTAATTATGTAATTAATTGGTAATTAACATAGCCATTAATTACTAGACTATAAGCAGATGCTCACAAAAAGTGCATTTCTCTTTGTTAGCCATTATATACCAGCAATGAGCATAAGGCCTATCATACAAAAAGCACTTAACAAATATTTATTAAATGAATAAAGGGAAATATCATGAAAGTAAACTATAAAATAATATCATAAAATCGAGAAATGGATATTCTCGTGAATTTTCCTTTACATCACAATTTTTATTTTTGTTGTTCCTCAAGAGCCAATTTTCAACTCTATACATTTTGGAAACTATCATTGACATTAAGGTCTGACATAAAATAGCAGAGTTAGTAGTAGCTCTATTCTCTAAACTGTGTCCCTTTTTCATAGACAAGTTTCCTTGCCCAAAGGGGGTAAACCCTAAAATTTAGAAAAATAGAAATACCCACATTTAGAGGTTGAGAGAGCAGAGTTCCATAACATGGCTAATTCACTGCTAATTATAAACAAACAAACAAACAAAACTCCTCTTTTAATCAATTACTCTACTGGAGTTGCTGACATTGGGGGGAAGAAAGACTATTAACAATCTATCAAAAGTTCAATCAACCCTCAATAAAACGGGAGAATGAAGAATGGCCCAAAATCATAGTTAAAAGTAATAAAACCAAGGCACAAAATGGATCTAATTCAAATTTATTTAGACATTACTTAATATTATTCCAAAATAATTTTCTAAAAGGACCAGATATTTAAAAGACAATTGTTATTCCACTAACATTACCCAACAGTGTAAAAATAATATGATAATAATAATATGATTACAACAGTGTGAAAATAGCAAATACCACAGGAATCAATGATAACGTGCCAAAAATTCTCATCTGTTAAAAATAGTTGGTTACTGAGCTGTGCTCTTCCTCTCTTGGGAGGCTGAGGCAGAAGGATCACGAGTTCAAAGCCAGCCTCAGCAATGACGAGGCACTTAGCAGCTCAGTGAGACCCTGTCTCTAATAAAATACAAAAAAGGGCGGGGGATGTGGCCCAGTGGTCGAGTGCCCCTGAGTTCAATCCCCGGTACAAAAAAAAAAAAAAAAAACCTAGAAGGAAACAAACATTATTAGTTAATCTGAAAAACACCCTCTTCACTTTCTGTAGGTTGAAAAGACACAAGATAATTATCATAATTATTCATAGCATCATGCAGGTTCATATTTTAATTATTGGCACCTTCACTTCATTGAGGATAAACATGCCCTCAGTTCAAAAGTTAAAAAACCTATGTTCTTCAAGAGTCAAATATGGCAGAGAGGATATAGGCTGCAGATCTTAATTCCTCCACAGTTTGGAATGAAAGCAGTAAGAGAGGTAGATGACAGAGGAAAGGTATTGATTCACAATACTGGAAGGCCAAAGACTTGGAGGGATTCAGGCACTTTGGTTACTGGAACAGGAAAGAATTTATTAATCCAGAACCAGCACCTGCACAATCATGGCAGGTCTGAGGGAAGGGTAAACAAAGGAAGGATGAGGGAGAGATAAGGTTGACAAGTTTGCTTCAAAAACAGTGGTTGAAGAGAAAGACTGAATAAAGCTGGACAGGAGCTGCAAGGCCAACTCATCAACAAGAAGTGTTCTCAATTTGCTGACAGAGAACTGTGGGAGGCAGTGATTTTGCAGAGCCTAAACTTAGAGCATGGGATGCAATTAAATTTCTATAGCTTCATCCCACATACCAATACTAGCTAATAATCATAGGTAACAACTTTGAAGTGCGCTGGCCAAGTAACCTGTGCAGTGGGACTGCTGTAAGCTGAAAACTGCTGAACACTACTCCTTAGTACCTGCAATGAGGGTGGGGTGGCGCAGAGAAGAGTGTGCAACACTTCTGAGAAGTGCTACACCTAGGAAGCAGCATGTGCTTCTACCATGGGCCTCTCACAAACACATCTACCAGGGAGGGTGGCACCTAGGGAAGTACCTCTGCCATGGGCCACATCCCCATACCCTGGCCACTGCCAAGCACTGTTCTGAGACCCAGGCAGCCTGTACCCTGGCTACCACACTACATATTAGCCAAAGGCCACCACAACACCCCATGTGTCTTCCATGTGCCACCTTACAGAAAGCACTAAGAACTACAAGGGAAAGTCCACACTTGTTTTTATAACTTAAGAGTATGCAAAAGAAATACCTCCATTTTAAATATCACAGCAAGAAGGAAACTGAATTTTTTTAATGATTGTTGCATTGACTATTTTATGTGAAATATTTGTTTCATCTTCCCTCATTATATGCTTTTGCACAGTTTTAACTCATTTTATGTATTCTTTCAATAAACTGGATTATTTATCTATACTTCTTTTCTTCTTTCACATCACTATTCCCCTGGTCCCTTTTCTCTATTCCTTTTTGTTGTTCAACATCCCTTCCTTCCCTCGTCTTTTTCCCTTCCATTCTTTTTTACCCTCCTTCTAATATAATTTAGTATGAAGTATATCATTAATATTTGACTTTTTAGCCTATTCTGTATTACTTCTCCCCCACTTTTCTCATTGGTTAGTAGACTGAAGAGGTCATTAGCAGTAAGTTTTTCAATATGTTGATACATGGTTTGCTTTTACATTACCACTGTTACTGGCAGCTGCTCTCTAAAATAGCCGACCAGCCCAGGGCTTACTGTAAAAAGATAACTGCTTGCTAAAAGATCCTCCCACAAAAGAGGAAAAGGAATCCATCAAAGCAGGAGTACTTTTTCTTCTATTAGCACAGGGTCTCTGTTCTAGTGCCTAAGTCTTTGATCCACCTTGTTGATTTTTGTGCAGGGTGAGTGATAGATGGGCTTGGGTCGAGAGGCCACCCCCTAGGAAGTTTCTGTGTCCTGAGCAAACTTGTTTCATCCCCCTCCCTGGGGCAGGAGATCACCCCAGGGCAGGCTCCAATGTCCTGAGAACTTGTCTCATTTTCCCCCGGGCAAGAGCAAATAGATTTAAAGGTTGCTCTGGTACACCCCCCCACCAGAAATCACTACTTAAGCTCCCTCTGGTCCAGAGCTCGCCCCCAACTCCTCTCTCCCGCACCTCTTCTACCTCCAACCAGCCATAAAGGCTGGTGAATAAACCTCTTGGCTGCACAGTTGTCTCCAGTGTGATTTCTGCCCTTCAGTGAGAGATAGAGGTTTAATTTCATTTTGCTACATATGCATTTCCAGTTTTGCCAGCACCATTTGTTGAATAGGCTATCTTTTCTCCAGAATGTTTTTGGCACCTTTGTTTAGTATGACATAACTGCATTTATGTGGGTTTGCCTCTGTGTCCTCTATTCTGTACCATTGGTCTACAAGTCTGTTTTGGTGCCAATACCATGCCGTTTTTGTTACTATAGATCTGTAGTATAGTTTAAGGCCTGGTATTATGATAGCTCCTGCTTCACTTTTCTTGCTAAGGATTACTTTAGCTATTCTGGGTCTCTTATTTTTCCAAATAAATTTTATGATTGCTTTTTCTATTTCTATGAAGAATGTCATTGGGATTTTAATAGGAATTGCATTAAATCTGTATAGTGCTTTTGGTAGTATGGCCATTTTGACAACATTAATTCTGCCTATCCAGGAGCATGGGAGATCTTTCCATCTTTCCATCTTTAATTTCTTTCTTTAGTTTTCTGTTTTTCATTGTAGAGGTCTTTCATTTTTTTGTTAGATTGAATCCCAGGTATTTTATTTTTTTGAGGCTATCAGTAAATGGGCTAAGGAACTGAACAGGCACTTCACAGAAGAAATACAATTGATCAAAAATATATGAAAAAGTGTTCAACCTCTCTAGCAATTACAGAAATACAAATCAAAACTACACTAAGATTTCATCTCACTACAGTCAGAATGGCAATCATCAAGAATACAGGCAACAATAAATGTTGGGTGTGGGGAAAAGGTACACTCATACATTGCTGGTGGGACTGAAAATTGGTGCAAACACGATGGAAAGCAGTATGGAGATTACTCAGAAATGGAATAGAACCACCATTTGATCCAACTATTCCACTCCTCAGGTTATACCCAAAGGACTACAGTAATGCAGCCATGTCATTGTTTATAGCAGCTCAATTCACAACAGCTAAACTATGGAACCAACCCAGGTGCCCTTCAATAGATGAATGAATAAAGAAAATATGGTATATATATTCAATGGAATATTACCCTGCTTTAAAGAAGAAAGAAATTATGGCATTTGCCAGTAAATGTATGGAGCTAGAGAATATCATGCTAACAGAAATAAGCCAATCCCAAAAAACCAAAGGCCAAATGTTTTCTCTAATATACAGATGCTAATTCACAATAAAGTAGGGGGTGGGCACTAGAGAGGAATAGCGTGCTACCTTAGATTAGGTAGAGGGAAGTGAAGTGAGGGAAAGGGAGGGGATCCACGTGGGGATAGGAAAGATAGTAGAATGAAACAGACATTATTACTTTATGTATATATGTGACTGTGTGACCAATATGATTCTACAATATGAATAGTCAGAAAAATGAGAAATTATATCCCATATACGTATGATATATTAAACTGCATAAATGCATTCTATTGTCACATACAACTAATTAAAACAAATTTTAAAATTTTCAAAAAAGACACATCTACATTCCTAGGCTTACTGCTGCACTAAATATAATAGCTAAGAAACGTAATCAACTGAACTATCCACCAACAAATGAACTAATAAAGAAAATGTGATATAACACACACACACACACACACACACGCGCGCGCACACACACAAAGGAATATCATTCAGCCATAAAAAGAACAAAATCTTGTCATCTGTGGCATGGAACTAGACGATATTAAATTAACTGAAATAAGTCAGGCACAAAAAGAAAAATACTGCATGTTTTTGCTTATATATGGAAGCTAAAAATGTTGGTTTCATGGAAGTAGAGAGTAGAATAATGATCGGTAGAGGTTAGGAAAGAGGGATGATAGAGGGAGGTTGGAGAATAGATACCAACATACAGTTACATAGAAAGACAGTTTCTACAAAGAACTTGAAGACAGAGTTTGAAGGCTCCCAACACAAATAAATGATGTTTAATGAGATGAAAAAAGGCTAATTACCCTTACTTGATCATTAAGTTTATATATACATATCAAACAATCTCACTGTACCTCATAAATACATATAATTGTTACATATCAATTAAAATAAGTTAAAATATACAAGTAGTTTTGTTACTTAAGCTACCATAAGGTAAATTAAATTTGTCTTTAAAATGTCTCTAAAAAATGTGGAGTATCTAGAGAATTTTCTCCTAACTTATATTACACTCTCAACATCAACATTCTCTGACTGAATTTAATGAGTTGCCTTGAGTGATTCTAATCCTAAAGTCACTGCCTTAGCTATACTCTATATTCACACATGGGTTGGCTTATAGTTCAGAGTTCAAAATAATTACACATTCAATACATGCAATGAAAAATTATACCTGAGTCAGTCACCAGAACATAAAAGCAACATTAATATTGCTGTTGTAGACTAAACAAAAGCAGGAATTGTCAGTCTTTAAAACTTTTGCTGTGTTTCTACTCTCAAACAGGAAAAGCATTTTGGAATACAGGATTCATTAAAGAAGCCCTTTTAACTACTGTTGTAACTCCTATTTCTGCCTTATAGATGGGACTCTAAGACAGGATTTAATGACCACTCTTATTTATACTTGTCAGTATTTTGGAATTTTATACTCTAAAGAGAACAGCAGATATCTGACATCACAAAGTTTGACATTACAAAGTGCACACAGTATGTCAAATCACTAGCACGTCTAAGACACAACAAGAGAAATAAAACTTTGATTTGTTACGGGAAAAAACTTATCATGTACAGTTCATTTTTCTTTTCGTATCACAGTGTTGATTTTTTATCTTTACTTTAGAGCCATGGCTTAAAACTAAAATGAATTAAAATTAATTAACTAAAAATAATACAAATATTAAATCATCAAAATACCTGGGGAAAAAAAACGACAACTCTGGGAGTGTTTTGAAAATTCTGGAGCTTGAAAGTTATTTATATGTAACAAGAGGGGAGGTAATAATGATGGCTTGTATGACAATATTGTCTTTGTTAGTTTTGCCCTGATAGAACTAAAGATTTCCTGATTACACTTTGTAATTTAAGTCAACTGAAAAGATTTCTGGGGAAAGGAAACAAAGAAGAGTCTTCTGAGTGCCAGCATTTAAGTAAACTATATTACCTAAGTTTACCCATCAGTGTGGGACACTGTAAATAAGAAGGGCTCCTACTTCTACAGTCCATGCTAGGTCATGACCTGAACTCACAGTATTGGTATGAAAGAGAAAGTTGTGCTGGAGTCTCTGTTTTACTTGCTTCTCTGCTTCACCTTCAGGATCCTGTAATCACATAGGGCTTTACAATGAAGTGTTCATTCTGTACTATAGCTCATTGTCACGATTTTTAAACACTTGCTTTTTTATTGTAATGAGCCAATTATGAGCCAGTCACTCAAGCAGTCATTAACAATAGTTTTTTTAATTGCATTTTTAATGAATTTTATTTTGGATAAAAGCCCTTAAAAGTACCTATGGCAAAGGGTAATCATACATTGAATTAACAGCAAAATCTGTTTAATAATTACTTGTCTTTTATTTACTACAACAAAATAAATTCCATGAGAGTGCTAAAAAATTGACAGTGTCAGGGAAAAAAGGTTGGGGGGTGGGAGAGTGTTGTATTCTGCACTGCTAAAAATTTTTAGATAAAAACATGCCTGTTTTGCACTGTATTATCTCCATGTTCTTTCTTAATTTTATGGTAACAAATATATCTTGTGAACATAAAGCTTGACTATACTTAGAAAATAAGATTTATTAATATTTTATGCATAAGTTATTGTGATAATGTAATTATAAAGAAAATAAAACAATTAGACAAAGCAAGCATATATAATGCACTCATTCTAATTATACTGGTAAGATATGTTATTTTTTGAAACTTTTTTAAAACCCTATGATGTGAAAAACTTCACTTATTCCAAAATCTTTTTTTTTTTTTTTTTTTTGTATGTGTGGACAGAAAAGTATTGGCTGGAGATAAAAAGTAATCTTAATAAAAACTTGAGTAACTATAGTTGTGAATGGCCAGATATATAAATGTAGATTTAAGTTGACTATTAGAAACTCCTAGGTATAATAAGTCTGAATTACAACAGAATATACAAATATTTCTAGGCACAATGAAATAAAGATTAACATTAAATTTAATCCCCCAAACAAAAAAATTTTAATAAAAGTTGCAAAAAATTACCTCTTTTAAAATATACCTGTTCATACAATTCTAAATCACTTAAATTAATTTACTACTCATATCATAATTAAGAGGTCTCAAGTGTGATTTAATAAATCACTAATTAGGAATTTGTAAGGATGTGTACTGCTACTAGAAAATCCCCTCTGGAGGACACTGGTTAGGTTTTAAAGTTTTTAATCCACTAAAATTACATACCTATACAATGAGAAAAAAAATACATGTACAAAATATAGATACATATCTGTATATGTGTGTGTAATTGAAAAACTATTCCTGAAAAAAGTGTCCCTATGCACTCTTATTTTGTTAAGGGGAAAAAAAAAAAAAAACTTTTTTGAATGTTCTAGGTTTTTAAAACCTTGTATTTTCTGCCTCAAGAATGGGCTGACTGAAATCTCCAGGCTCTGCAGGAGGACTGTGCAGCCTCTGGTTAATTAATCTGCCAGCTGAATGACAGTGCGCCTAGGGGCATGATGCTGGCATCCCACACAGGGTCCCAATGTGCTTTAAGCCTTGGATAGCTACATTCGGCACGCCAAGACTTTTCCCAATAAATAGCAGCACATTCTTCAGAACCCTCCTTCTTCTGCCTGAGACATTCCACTTAATTAATGTAATCCCTCTTTATCTTTAAAGTTTTAATAAAAGTTGAGGCTGAGGCAAAATCAACACATCTATGCCCCTGAATGCAGTAACCAGTTGCTCTAACACTTTTCTTATATATCTAAAAGGCTTCTTTATAAGGCATAAAGAAAATGAAAGCAAAAAATAGTGCTATTACATGCTCAGAAATTATTGAACATGCTATTTATTAAAAAATTTGTATCATCCAATTGCCTAAGAATTAAATTTAATGAATCTGGTAATTTCCATTTTAGTAGGTTTGTGGGTTTTTTAATTACAAAAATATAAATCATACATGTATATCAAAACACTTTGAAAATTACTAATACCTAATCTTGAGTAAGGTAAGGCTATTTTTTTAGCAACAGGATAAAAATGATATTCTCCTAATCCCTTCTACTGCCAGAACAAAACATCTTTGAAATCAAGATAAAAATCACTACATCATGAATGTTAATATCATTCTGAGCAAAATAATACCTTATGACTAAAAAAGACCATCCCTTTAGGGAGAAATGTTGTGTTAAAGTGGATTATTCTTTTAGTAGTATAATAGAATGGCTCCTGACTAGTCCCAGATGGAAAATCAAAATCTGCATTTAAATGGAAATATTTTAAAACAGATAGAACAAAAGGCTAAAAACCATAAGGAATACCTACTTTCTTACATTTTAAAATCCAAAGTGCCTTGTGAGAACTTTTCCAGAAGGCTTTGGCTTTAAGATTTGTTTATATATGTGTTTCATTTTTGCAAAGAGCTTCTACCATAACATTATTTCACACTTTTGTGATTAACACATACTATTTGTGCCTATTATATCAAATTCACAGATTGGATCAAGAAGCTGGGCTGTACATTACAAGAAACAAATTTATGATTTAGGCTTAGGTGGAGTTAAGAATGAGTCCTCTATTTTCTTCTTATTTTTAACCATGCCATTTTATAAGTAATTCTCACAAGGCAATAGCAGATTGTTGAATTCAAATAAAATCTGAGTTTCTTCAGCATTGATTCAAATCACCACTATGGTTAGAGAAAAAAGAAAGCAAAATGCTAGGCAATAGTATAACAACTGCTCTTTGCGACCTGAAAGATTATTTTCACTTCTTCAATAGTTACGGCAATTTTCTTAAATCCTGAAGGAGCCTGACAGAACTGCACATTTCTTAATGCTTGCATTTACTTTTACATTATAAAACAATAAAACAGCAGGATAATGTTCATGCAGTTTAGAGACTTGTAACATTACCACAAATAATTCTACTGTATTATGGCAAAACATAAGCTTTTTAAATGTAGGCAGACTAAAGAAAGGGTAATCTATATTCATTGAAAGCACAAAGACAAATAAGGTTGAAAATATAACATGAATGTTGTACCTAGTTCTAAAATAAAGTTTGAAACAGAAAAATTCACAATGGATGATTTTCTTTGGTCCTAAATTAAAATACAATTAATTTTCAATCATAGTGCTCAATGGCAAGGGAAAGGCTTTCCACCTTTCTTTCTTTGAGTTTATAATAAAGTATGTGACTTCTGCCACCTCAAGAATCAGTCACATTAGGTAATTTGATCATTTTTTCATCAATGTTGTAAACAGAGAAACTTTACAAAGACATAGGTGTTATGGTAATGGTCACATTTTATTTCAACAGCAAATCATGAGTCAATCTGCAGAACTTTGTGATATCACCCCTTTCTCAAATTTCCTACCTTCAAATAACTATTCAAGTTTCAAAACATACCCTTGTTGCTGCAAGCTCTGTCCATTTTTGTACAGGAATTTGTGGATTTCTTTATTTGAAAGACAATTTATTTAAAACCATAACAGGAACAATAGGTCCTGCATATGTACTGGGTAATTTTCTCTTTCAACAGGCAATTCATTTCAATTTTTGTTGAACATGATTAGTGATAATCATTAGAATGAGAAAGAAACAAAAAACATCTGGGGTTGGGCAGAGCTTGCCTAGCATGCACAAAGCCCTGAGTTTGATCCCAAGCACCCTTCTGCCCCTGCCCCCCCTCCCCCCAAAAAAGTTATTGCCATTCAGTAATCTAGTTCTCAGATTTACTTGAGGGACTCCATTCCTGCAAGCAGTTCCCTACCATACCTCCCATCCCTTAATTTCATCCCCCCAAAACTCCCATAAAAATTTTCAACTATCAATGGGAGATAGTATATCATAAAATTTAGTCACTAAAAATAAAAAAATTAATACATGTCATCATTAGTCTACATTAAGTAGCAGACTAAATTAGGAAAGTGGTATGTGGGGATCATCAGGGAAAATCTAAGACTCCCAAATATTTCAAATCACTATGGTTAAAACAATGCCTAAAACACCAAAAACTGAGGAAACAGCAAATTAGATTTTAAAAGGAAATACACCCTTTCTGATTTCTGTAGGTGTTGGATTCAGAGTTAATGTATAAAAGGAACAGTCCTATAAACCCAAATATTCCTATTCTAAATAAATGACACTCTCCATTAGCAGGGAACCCAAGTCTCATATCTGACTGCTCCAAGCATAGCCTAAAATAAATAGCATCAGCATCACCTGGGCAGGTGTTTAAAAAAAACTTTCAGGCTCCATTCAAACCAAGAGAATCAGGACCTGGATTTTAAATAAGATTCTCCAGATGATGTATGTTCATAATCAAGTTTAAGACTCTTAAGGGTGTATCTGGTTCCTCCTTTTATCCTTCATGTATAGATAAAAAATAGTGAAGAACAGAATAACCTGTACTCATTAAAACCCATAAATGTTGTAGATGACCACAGATATTATAAATAAATTATAAATATAACTGAAGTATTTGAATTAGACCTAGATCCTGTAATCTTTGTTTTTAACACTTAAAAATTCATTGATGTGTGTTTATGTACATGCACACACATGTGAAAAAAGTAAGAAAAAACAGAATGAGAATGAAAGGAAAAACATGAAACCATGAAAGTGTGCATAGTAAGTATATGTAGATGGGTTCATGGCTGAAAATTAGAAGAAACAAAAAAAGAACCCAGCAGTTTGGAAAAGAACAGCAAATTCCCTCTCAATACTCATGTGTACACACCCAAGTCCACTTTCATATCAAGAGTAGGGAACTATCAAGAGATAAGTATTCAAAAAACAGGCAAAAGAGCCATAATCTCTTCACTGCATAAGACAAGAAAACATGGGAAGAATTAGTTCTGAGAATGTAGAGAGACTAATGGCAAAAAGTGGTTACACTATCTAGAAAGTTATGTAATATTCTTTTCCAAAGACTAAATAATTAGCAATAATTACCATAAAAAATCATTTTATTTTCACAAAAAAAACTATTACAAGTCCAGGAATTAAAAAGAGTAGCACAATAGTTTTGCTTGTTTTAAATGCCATGGTAGAAACTGCTAACATTAATAAGTTAATGAAAAATAAAGAAAACATAAAATATTTTCTATGGGATATTTAGTGGACATAAAATTATGATCTAAACCTGCAGTAATAATTTGTACAATGTGATATATACTTAAAACATTACATGTTTCATATAAAAACATACACTCAAAATGATTAATCTATTAATGATTCAGTATTTGATCACCATTTGTTTACTTAAGAAAATTAGAAATAATTTCTAAATGCTGCCAAATGTAATGATGTCAATAGAAGTAAGTCATTTGATATTATAGAGTGGTTAATTGAAAAATGGAACCTACTGGAAAAAATAATTAAGTAACATCACATCTATAACTTTAAAAAATAACGTGTCTGTGTTCATTCACATGCACATTATTAGTATATGGCATACTAAAATTTAGTCTATTTTGCAGCTAGTCATCAATTGACTATAGTTCCATTAAACTCTTTGAAACTGACTTCTCACAATAATGATGAAAATTACCCTGAGCTTTGCATAAAATGACTGACCTGCCCTAACATATTTCTTTGATTTTGTTCCAAGAATAATCAAATACAATCAAATATGGGCAGCATGCTATTCTCAGCTTGTATTCACCAAATTTTATAAATTATAAAAACAGAATTCCAAGTTAAGGTTTCACATACACTAAACCAAGACTTAAAATTTCAACATATAAACAGTAAATGCATAAATGGGTAAAATATTAATGAAAACCAACCATACAATATGTTATCAATGGCCTTAGGAATTATTGAATACATTGATCCATTAATGCTACAAATGGAAATATATCCTATGGAATTAATCGTAAAAAGGACAAGTTCCCCTTTCAATGTATTGTTCTTTATAGTAAAAACTAGATTTCACCTAATTTACATAATTTACAAAATTGGAAATCATTAAAGGAAGCTTTTATACAGCCACATGATGAAATATTATTTAATCATTAAATTATGTTCATGAAAAGGTTCTTTGGCATGGAAAAATATTCTTGGTAATTAAGTTAAAAAAGTAATGCATAAAGGCTGTACACAAATATATATCTGCATACAGGTGTGTGAATCTGTGTGTGTGCAAAATACATGTGTGTTTGGATTATATATCAAAATATTAACTCTTGACCAAATCTTGAGTAATGTCTTCATACTTTTTATACTTTTATGTACTTTCTTTAATTTAAAATAATAATTGTTCAATGTATCAAAGAAAATCAGAGAATAATTTACATAATAAGTTTTTTTTAAAGGCATGAGGAATAAGGATGAGGACCCTATCATGATACCATAAACTATTAAGAAACTGTATGTGTCCACAGGAGTACCAAAAATCTCTACTCAAAAGATACTTTTACTTTGGACTACCTGAAAGGTAGAAGACAGATGAAACAAAACTGACAGTTAAGCATAAAAAAAAAAAAAAAATCAAAAATTTAAATAGCACAGAATTTTAGCTTTATTAGCATCCAGTAACTAGACAAAGATACCAAATGGATACTAATGACAATATTACTTTAACTATGTAAATGTACCAAATAATTGCAGTGAATGATTTAAGAAAATAAATTATAAGAACCCTTTTTTAGAAGGCTTATTCTAAGTCTGGATGACTATAAGGAAAGAAACTAGTTACTACCAAATTACAAGACAAACTTTAAATAGCTTAATTTTGTTTTCTACAAAGTCGACACAAAGATTGGTCTCTTTGCCAAAATACAGTTAAAACACATCTTTAAGTTATCCAGATAATGAACATTATATATCCAAATATGTGTAAAATTCACATGCTAGGGCTTTTTGTCAAACAGTATTTTAGCCACTAGAGTAATTACTAACAGTAATTTAAAATGAGTTGCAAATGCTTCATAATCATTTCCATTCCAGATAGCTTGATTGATCAACTGATTCCAAGTCAATAAACACATGAGGTAAAGGATAGGAAACTATACACACTAAATCTATGGCATATAGGAGGGAATTCAGTGAATAGCAGTGATTTTTATACATAGTAGGGACTCAGTACTTATGAATTAACCATAAGGAAGAAATTATCAATACGTTTGACATATTTATAACTATTTAAATCTTCAAAAACTAAATTAGTTTTATCTATTACAATAATGTTGCTTTGTCTAAAATAAGCACAAGTAACAGTTTGAGAAGAAATCTTATGCAAAATAAAAGAGCATGAAGGATAAACAAAGCCAAAGTTGAAGTCAAAATTCCTATGTAATGTTCAAGAATTCCATCCTAAACAAGACACCTTGATATTAACCTAAAATTTTATAGAATGTTACCAAGTTTGATAAAATCTAGTCCCTGATAACAGTAAAGAATATCTGACATAGATGATGGTTCTAAAAATAAGGAGTGGTGTCTGGCTTTCTAAAGCAAGTGATTTAAAAAAGGAAAGTAAACAGTTTCTGATAATATAAACTCAGTATATACTGAATTGGAAGTTTAATTTATTTCTGAATCATGACTTCACTTAGGCAAACACCTTATAGTGTTACCTTTGTGGAATCTCTGAAAAAAAATGATGTTAATATGTAACTATCTACTCTGTTGGGGAGGACCAGGAGAAAAAACTGAACTAATCTCCAGAGAAATCCTAGAGACTCTAAACTAGTTAAGAATGAACTGATAAATTATTTCAAGGTATTACTTAAAATTATAAGCTAAATTAAGAATCATAAGTATAATTCCCCAAACAGGCACAGATAGAGCAAGATGCCCTTATGGAGTTGAGCGTTGGACAAACTTAGTAAAATTGGTCAGAAAAGGAAGGATGGATAGTCACCATGTCACGAACAAGGAAGCAAGTACAAAGGAATGTGCAGTAGTTTTAAAAAAGCAAATAATTCACCATCAATAATATTTTTGATTAGTTCTTAGCAGCAATATTCTGCCTTAAAATTCAATTCTCAGTCTTTGAGACAGGCAATCATCTACATCTGAGCCTTAATCGGCTACATCTCTAGCACTTAGAAAAATGGCCAGAACACACCAAGATAAAAAAATAAAATAAATGTATGCTAACATTCTACAACTCATATGGCATGTGTAATCATTACAAATAATGACTATATAGCATGTGATTTCTTATCTTCACACCTATTTATCATTTTATTAAAGCTCAAAAAGAAAAACAGAGGAGAAAATCCTCTTAAGTTCTTCCTCATATAGCTTTTCAAGTTCCTAGTGATGTGTCTTTTTTATGCCTTACAAAGCTTTCTTTTTTTTTTTTTTTTTTTTTTTTGTGGTACCGGGGATTGAACTCAGGGGCACTCGTCCACTGGGCCACATCCCCAGCCCTTTTTTGTATTTTATTTAGAGACAGGGTCTCACTGAGTTGCTAAGTGCCTTGCCACTGCTGAGGCTGGCTTTGAACTCGTGATCCTCCTGCCTCAGCCTCCCAAAGTGCTGGGATTACAGGTGTGCGCCACCGCGCCCGGC
Source organism: Tamias sibiricus (assembly GCA_025594165.1). Lineage (NCBI taxonomy): Eukaryota > Metazoa > Chordata > Mammalia > Rodentia > Sciuridae > Tamias > Tamias sibiricus. The sequence continues at coordinate 92,820,820 of CM046659.1, forward strand.
TACAAAGCTTTCTTAGTTAACTAAAGTTTTAGTAGGTGGTCATCTGAAAGATCATTTAGAAAAATGAAACATGGAAAATATTCAATTAACTGCAACCTATATGAAGCTAGACTAAAGCCAAAGCAGACATTGAAATGTACAAGGTTTGAGATCATATATACCAGAGCAAAAGTAGCAGAATTTCCACCACACAATGCACAGAACAACATAGCTAACTTCTCTAAGAACCAGATCAACAGATAAACCATGACAGAAAATAATTATGAAGTTAGTTAATTATGAGCAATGCTCTATGGTCTCAATGCAAGAACAAGTATTTTACCTAGTGATAATAATGTTAAGTTAACCTTTACTGAGGCTTTCCATACAAACTTTTCTACACCTTCCATTAAATGCTCACAATAATTCTTTGATTAGGTACTGTTACTAGTTTTCCTTTAGAAATGTGAAAGCCAAGCCAATAAAAAGTTAAACCATAGCACGAGCAAGTCTAACCCTAGAGTACCTACTTTTCCTTTGAAGGCAACAAACAAACAACAACATTTCTTGTTAAATGCAGGATTCATTTTCTTAAATATATTGAATGAAGAAAATATGGCTGGTCATCATGAAGGAAGAAAATATGCACTGTGAAAGATATTTCTTAATCACTTTCTTGATCTCCAGATGCTTGCTGGTCTCCCTGAACTCATGTGCAACAATATTCCTCATCACAAAACAGTGATGGAACAGAGGAGAACCATCCAGCTGCAGTTGATCCTGAAATACCTAACTCAGGTGTCTTAAGACATATTTATACTTTTATTTGTAGTAGTATGACTAGCTGCACCTGAGTCTTGCTTGTGGGGCCAAAAGATTTTTAAATAAAATTTATATTCAAAGATTTTTGCCACATTTCTCTTTTGCAGGACTAGTGAAAAAAAATCACATAATTCAAACTCAATTCATAATAAAGACAAGTGAATTAATAAAAATGATAGCATGCTATTTTTTTCCTCAGGTCTAATTTGTTTCATTCAGAGGCAGTAATAATCTCATCTCCTATCCTACCACCTTGAAAAAAATTCAAGGATTTTTTTTTGAGGACTACCATAAAATTATCATTGACATTTTAATTAAAAAAAGAAATGTATGTAGAATAAACAGGACATTTCCTCTAACAGTCTGCAGTGGCTGCTCCACTGCTTCTTCATACAGTCTTGGTAAATTATGCAGGCTCTCACTAGACAGAGCAGCTGTATTTCACTGTCTTCAGTAATGTAATCTACATTTATCACTATTTTAATTAAGCAGATTCTTAATTTGGTACTCTCATTGGAAAGAAAAAATACTTTATTCCATTTTTTTTTTGGTAGACAGTATCTTGTCATTCTCATAAGCAAGAATTTAAAAATGTTTCTTAGTTCAACGTCATTATTTTTAAAATATAATGTTGTATTTATTAAGTTCTTGTTATGTTTCATTCTGTTGGTTTAAAACATTGGTTTCTTCTTTAGAATGATGAAAAAGATACTTTTGTGGTCTCAATTTTAACTCAAGAGATATATACAAAAAAACCATGGCTTACTGAATTACATTCAAATTTACTCAAAATCAATATTAAACACAAATAAGAACTTTATAAGAAAAACAAAAATTCATTGAATGTTGAGAAAAAATTCAATTCAGAAGTTCTTTGTGTATGATGATTTTTATCATTGGGTTATCTGAAAAGCCTGAGTCTTTAGCTAAACCGTCTTTGTGGAATACAACTTTTTAATCACCTTGAAGGTAAGTTCTGAATATTTTGTTATTCATTTTCTATTACTATTTGTCTAATTAAAAAAACAAGTTAATAATTATATGCTAAAGGTATGCTTATTTTAAATGGTTCACAGAGAAATAATTACTTTAATATTACAGCCTTGTTAGAGTGTACATTTTTATATTGGTGATATTTCCCATCTTATATATCAATAAAAGAAGCCATGATGTTTGAAAAATTTTGTATTCAGCATATATTAATTGAGCATCTTTTATGTGCCAGGGACAGAAACAGTTACTATAAATCCTAAGTAAAACAAAGGTCTTATACAACATAAAAGGAGTATTAGCTATCAAAAAAAAAAAAAAAAAAACACATAAAAATAGGACAGTGCTAAGAGCTTTTAAATTTTATTCCCTGGAAGGAGAGGGTCTTTGTGCCCCATCTTCATTTCATCCAACTAAGATCCACTTTCATTTATTTTACATATCAGTTATTTGCTGCAGCTGGTGTAAGAAGCAAAAGTCACTTTCCTACAAAACATGAATAAGGTCTCTACATGACTACTAAGAACATGGGTAAACGAAAATGTATCCTAAGTATTCCAAAAATACTGTAAAGGAGAAAAATGTATAATTTCTATTTTCTTCTTCTCTAAGTTTTATTTATCATCAGTTTTTACATATTGCCATATTTTGGTTTGAACATACATGCCTATTAAAATAAAATTTATAGAAATGGTCTGTTTAAGACTTTTGGAAATGAGGACTGTAGGGAGTTGAAAGTAAATGCACATCTAATTTTGTACATTACCAAGAAATATTGTGCCAACTTTCAGATTCACATAAATCACTAGAAGTTGCCAGATAAAATTTTTAAAAATGTAAAGTACATTAAATGTATTCTTGATTTTATATTAAAATTTCCTCACATGAAACAAAGCCATTTACATTTGTATTGTGATGTTTAAAATATACTTATCATTTGAGCATTTTTAATGACCTGGTCAATTTCTATATAGCATCTCTAATGCCTCATAAAAAAAAAAAAAAACTCAAAGGATAAGCTTTTTTATTCCCATTTTGCAGATTAGAAAGCAAGCCTCAGAAGTTTGAAAATATGTTCAACATTACATAGTCAACACATGAAGAAACTAGAACTTCAGTCCATACTTTTTACTAGAATACTTTCAAAAGCAAAATAAACTTGATTCAGGTAAATTTTCACTTCTAATCATATTTAAACATGATGCCTACTAGTATTCTCAATTAACATCTAGTTGTATTTTACAATGAAAAACTTAATTATCCACTGGTTCAAGTAGGTAACCAAAGAAGAGAGGAAGGGAAATCTAAAATTTAAATCGATGCTAATGAATGACAAATACTCTAGTCATTGTGTAACTCTCTTGGTTTGAATTTAAATAATGTCATGTATAAGGCCCGGGTTATCCAATTCAGGAACAAGTAAAAGTTAAGTTCTAGGCAGCCCACTCAGATTCTAATTAAAGAAACAAGTACAAAGGAGCTAAATTATTTTTAAATACTCTTACTGGAGTTGAACTTCACAAAGATATTTCATGAAGAGACAGTACAGCCTGTACGATTCCTTGTATCTCAAATTACTATGATGAATGTTTGATAAAACTTGAGATTTGCCACTGGGTAACAAGAGGTAGCCAATAATTCTAAATGAAAACTCAGAATGGTCTTTTGTTTCCTTTGTTTAAAGTAAAGCTGCTAGTGAAAACCAAGAATGTCTATTTAAGAAAAAGGGGTCTCTTGTCTGAGCAAAAATTAAATTTAAATATCCTACTTACCTGAATACTCAAAATCATCTAGCTACTGTTCGTTACAAGACTATAGAGGGCACTGTTGCATCAGCTTTGAAGCTTTACAATAGAAGTCTTAAAAAAAAAAAAAAAAACTGTCTATGATATAATTTCTCTAAAGGGTAAAATGCATGGAAACTACTAACCCTAATTAAAAAAAAAAAAAAAAAAAAAAAAGACCCAAAATGTATGTTTTTCTAAAATAGGCCAGACTTCGATGGGGGAAAAAAACAGCAAAAACAACTGTCAATTTGCATTTCCTTTTGTAGTGCTTTCTGAGAAAGGTAACTAATCATAGCACCTTCTTATCCATTGGAAACAGCACCCCATTGCGGAATCCTCTTCACAATCAACATCAAAATGAATGGGGCACCTCATGCAATCCTTCCATAATTCTATCAAGAGAAAGAATGCAGTCTGTTTGCATACTTTTGTCTAAAAGGCCAACTCCATTTGTTCCCCTTTTGGGTAAAATGACAGCTACAGATCAATCACTCTCACATGAAAGTAAACACACTGAAAAAAAAAATAAAACAGAAAACTGAAATCCTTACCTTTTGTTAAACAAAATTTTAACACACACTCAGAGCAAAACAGAAAATGCAGGTTCTTCCTCATATTTACACATTTAGGGCTACTTACTGTGCACCAGAATCATGATGTAAAATAAATATTACATACAACAATACTCAAGAATCTTGTAATACATATCAATAGCATTCAATTAAACTTCCATATATTTTCTGTTATATCGTTCCTGTTAAAATTCTTTGAACCTAAATTCAATGAAATGCAGTGCAAAAGGGTTTTTTAGTACATGTTTGCAACATACACAATAAGACCAGTACATACAACATAAAGCTTCTATTACACTACTTCTTAAAATTTTCTACTTGTTTATTCACCAAAATTTTAAATTTTTTACACTAGAAAGAATATAAAAATGAAAGGAAAATCAAATTATTTCATTTGGGAAATTTAAAAATAATGTCTTGAATTGCTTAATCTCTAGAGAAACATATACATTAGCCATGAAAATTATAAAACTATGGCCCAACAAATTAGAAATAATATGTAAAATGAGAAAGGAGGATACCCCATTAAACACAAATCAGACCACTACATCACATAGTAAACAGATCAACATTAATACAGGTACTATCATAAAACTGAGGCCTCTAATATAAAATTCCAAATTACCTAGAAAAACAGTATGCAACACAGTTTGTCACTCTCAAACTTCCAGAGAGATTAGCACCTTCTCTGAAATCAAAGTTCACTCAAAGTGCAAAACTGTGAAAGTGTAAAAAATTCCTCAATAATATGTCAACCCTCTTATAATTCAAAAGGAGGGGAAGGGGCTTTAGATGGTATATAGATTTCATTTTATTACAAAAGCCCCAGTTTAACAAGTTATTTTCAGCCAATAAAAGTCAAAAGTAAAGGATTGTTAAAGTCTCTAGTACTGACTCTTGCCTTTAACTTATTAACTTAACCAAAATGGTACTTCATATTGCTCCCTTAAATTATTAATTTATGAGTTTTGCTTAGTCTCCTCCTGAGGCAAGACAGTCTGTAGATATTTTCAATGCATGTAAATAAACAGAAAGCTTTTATAATGGACTAATAATATACTAAACATAATAAAACAACCCTTTTAAATGAATGTTGAATGCACAATCCTATGAACTCAAGTTTATATAAATGGACTATGTAATTTAAAAAAACCTGTAAGATCCTCTAGGAAGGTAATACACAAATTCAGAAAAATTAAACATAAACCTATTGCTTCTTATTGACCTGATAAAATAAGTATTTATGACACAATCAAAGTACTGATGTGACTAAGAAGACTCACATGTAGTCTCAAAGAAATTTAAAAGAAACTGTCATAAACTGAGAAAATTTATTTGCAGTACTGTTTTTCATCTACCACAGAATGACTGTGGAAAAAAAAAATCAGGTAATGTCTGTTTAATATTCAGGATTTTTAACTGGATATTTTAGTTTACTATTGTAGAAACCGCATATTAAAATCAGTTTTAGTTAACTAATTTATGCAAAGCTTGATTGTGAGCAATAGTTGCTAAAAGGATGTAGCATTTTTGATTCATATACAAGCATTTCACTTAACTACATTGGATAATAGCAGTGCTCCTAAAGGAGAATAAAAAGCAAAGTGATTAGCAGTCATTACTGTTAATTAGTGCTCACATTACAGTGCTTGGGATGATTCTCCTTTAAGATGAATATTTTTCAAAGTTTGCCAAACCTTGCCTAGGTAAGTATTGGGATAAGCCGTCAACTACCAGTAAGCAGAATGAAAAACAGGGACAGATCAGTATCTAATTAGTATGTCTTTTTAAACAGGAAAAGGTTGAGGGGAATGAGTAAAACTGGAAACTCATACTTCACATTCTGCAATCTCACTGATAAAAGGAGGAAATGTGTGTTTATCAAACTTGCTGTGAGTGCACAGTTCATTTGGAGTTCTGTAAACAACTGCCTGGCTTGCCCACTTCCAAATGCATGTGAAAATCTTGGAGATTCAGAGCATCATATTCAGCAAGCAAGGTCACTTTAGTGATGCCCTGGAAACGGGAAATTAGGAAAACTTGGCAATCAGAGGTTTAGGACTGACCAGAAAAAGCCCTGAGGCTGGCTTCCCATCTTTCACCACCAGTCAGGCTGTCTCTGCTTATTCAGTACTAACACAACAGCATGTGAGCAAGTACCTAACTGGGACACAGTTTTCTTATTTAGAGAATACTAGACATTTGTCATAGCAATAATTAATTAATTAAGATTAAAAATAAATATAAAAAACTAACAATACCTTTATTTTGTTTATTTATATTTATATTTATAGCATTTCAGAATCAGCTCTGAAAGAAAAACAGACGCCTCATGAACCTTCAGAAAGGACCTAAGAAATGGCTGACATCCTGTTGATTATCAAGTTTCCTTTCCCCTATACCATTCTGGGAGTTACTAAATAGCAAACAAACCTTCAACAAAGAAGTCTGGAAAGAAAGAAATGATCATTAGAAGAAAAATATTTAAAAACTCAAATGTGCAAAAATTATATAAACATTCTTAATACTGTCCACACACAGTCTTAAAATACATCTTTGATATATTTTGTGCACATTATCATACAAATACATTTTACAAAAATGTTATTATAGGGCTGGGGTTGTGGCTCAGTGGTAGAGTGCTTGCCTAGCACGTGTGAGTCACTAGGTTCGATCCTCAGCACCACATGAAAATAAATACATAAAAATAAAAGTATTGTGTTCATCTACAACTAAAAATATTTTTTAAAAAAATGTTATTATACAGAGTACTTGGTAATCTGGTTCCTTCTCTTAATAATATATATGCAACTTCATTTTTATGCTATTGTAGCATTCTGCTAAATGGATATATAATTTAGATCACTAATTACTTCTAAATCTTCAAGTATATCTTTAATTATTTCTTTAGTATAAAATCCCCAAAGTGAAATTGCTTGGTAAAAGGGGTATATCTTTTGTCTGATGAGTTCTGCCAAATCACCCAATAGAAAGCTGAACCAATTTATAGGGTTCCTGGCAGCACATAAAAGCACCCATTTTTCCAAAACCAATATCATTTCTTATTCCTGCCAAAGTGATAACTTGCATTTTGAGTTAGTGAAACTGAATATATTTTTTTGTCATTTGAATTTATTTCTCTGTGAATCCTATATTGAAGTGTGATTCATATTAGCTTTTTGTTATCAAGTTCAGTTTATATGACCACTCAAAGTTAGAAGAACTTGGATAAGGTTTAAGGTCAATGCAAAAATGGCTGTGAGACCAATAGAAATGTTTGAAGGAACTACATTATAAAATGTTCAAAAAGTAAGAGCATGGGTTATTTACCAAATGGTAACGATTCTCCCTTCTCTGCCTGAATAGTACTTCCTAGAAAAGAGACCACAAAGGAACTGATCTTAAAATAATTTCATTGGCTCCATAATAGTTTCTAATTCTTTTGATTTTTTAAAAAATATTTTTAGTTGTAGATGGATACAATGCCTTTATTTTGTTTATTTATTTATTTTTTAATGTGGTGCTGGGGATTGAACCCAGTGCCTCACACGTGGAAGCAAGCGCTCTAAGCACTGAGCCACAACCCCAGCCCCTTCTTCTGATTTTTTAATTTATTTTTAGAGATATCTAAGAAGATCCAAATTAACTGACAGTTGTCAAGACTAGATAGGCTTAACTTTGCTTAGTAAGTTTAATTTAACAAATGCCCATTGCAAAATCATTTGAACTAGCACACAAAGTGACTACTTTGTGTGCACTGTAGAATGCTATAAATGAGTATGATATAATTCTGCAGGTGGTGAGAGGGATTTATATACAAAAGTATAGAGCCCTGTCCTATCACTTCTGAATTTCCAAAAAGCCATTTTTAAAATCTTTTAACTTTTCAAATGCTCTTTGGTAAGTCTAAATCCTCTAATCTCAGTTCATCTAACTTTCAAATGGAAGAAGTGGCTGGAATTTTTTTTTTTTTTTTTTTACAAATAAGTTAATAGATGCCAAATGTCTGCTCTGATATAAGGAGGCTGATTAATAATGAAGTACGGAAGGGGAGCATGGGAGGAATAGAAGAACTCTATGCAGGGCAAAGGGGAGGGAGGAGAAGTGAGGGGCATGGGATTAGAAAAGATGGTGGAATGAGATGGACATCATTAGCCAAAGTACATGTATGAACACATGAGTGGTGTGATATATTTTGTATACAACCAGAGATATGAAAAATTGTGCTCTATATGTGTAATATGAATTGTAATGCATTACGCTGTCATGTATAACAAATTAGAATTAAAAAAAAGAAAATGCATTGCTTAATTTTAAAGATAAATACAATGCTAAATCCTAAAAGAATACCAAAATAAACTTTAATGCACAAAAGCATGTATTAAATTAGAATCTTTGACATCTTTGGGTTCACCTCTTTACCTCCTTTTTAAAAAGTCCATGCCTCAGTTTTACTCACATAGGAAATATGATTTCCACATGTCTCTTGGAAAGCTGAATTATCTGACTGAAAAGGTCTAAAAATGACTCAGGAGAGTCAAAAATTATAGGCAACAAATGTAGAAGGATAAATTCAATTCAATCTATAATATAAATTTGTCCCCATTAAAACTTCATAATTTGAACGATGACCATTCTTTTTTTCTTCTCTGCATTAACTTACTAATAAAGCCAAGAAGAATTACACTGATCTCAATGCCCACTTGCAGCAACTATTTAATATTAATACCCTAATAGAACTTTGTATGCAATGAGAAAAATGACTTAACTTTACTGGATTATTTTGAAAGAAAGAAGAAAGACCTAAGACTGAAATTAGGTTGACATGATTTTAAAAGAAAACTATGAAATAAATTAATTTATATAGCATCTTTCTTTTAAAAACTTACAAAGGTTCTCATTTGTGTTCTCATTTTGTTCTCAATGAGGGTGAGTCAAAAATGCTACAGGGAAGATGATATGCATAAAAAGGAGTTGGAAAGGAGAGGTAGTTTCTAAATAAAGCATAGCACTTATGCAAAAAAGACATAGGCTATGTGGAAAAGGCGGAACACAGGTTCCATGTAGGGGAATCTGGAAAAGATAGAAGATAAAGTCATTCCAGAGCTCCTAACAGATCAGTGGTAAGCGATGATGATTTTTGCTTAAGAGAGAAATGTGATTAGATCTACCCTTTAGAAAGATGAACTTTGCAGGAGTTTATAAGATAAATTACAGAGGGTGAGAGATTGGAGAGCTACCACATATAGAATATAAGGGGTCAATTAATTTACAAGCCAAACACCAGTTTTAGTATGATTTGATGCCCCAAAGCACAGACCCTATTAAGATTTTATGTTTTGCTTGATTTACCAGTAAATACTTTTTCTATGCAATTCCTGTAATAATTTGAATCCTATCTACATGGGTTATTATTATCTTAAAATACATTAATATATATTTTGCATCCTTCTGTGAATCAACATTAGGTGATTTTAAGAAAAAAAAAAAAGATAAAACACCATAATTCACTTTGATTATCAATGTTGCCCAATGAAAGCTGTGTAAATCAGCCATGGAACTATTTTACAGGTACCTCATACAGACTGCTTGTTAATATTTCAATACCATCATCAAGCCCTATAAATTCTTCTTTAATGTCCTCTGTTTACTTTTCTCATTCTTGATCCTCTAGTTCATATCTTTATAACCTTTCAGTTAGCCCATTTTTCAGTGTGAACCCTTTATCTATAGAGTTGAACTTCTCTAATCTACTTCTTGCCTTATTAGTAATTCAATTTGATGATTGTAAAGTTACCTTCCAACTCTACAATTCTATATTATTCCTTTGCAAATCCTTCAGGGTAGTGGCTTCCAATTTTGTTTGACTATAAGAACTTGTTTAACATTAATATAATTTAACATCCTAGCATATATATAATGCATGTGTATGCACACACACGCCCACAGACACACTCCCTCAACACGCACATTCAATAGAGTTCTGGAAGTTTTAGTCAGAGAGCAATTAGGCAAGAGAAAGAAATAAAAGGCATTCAAGTAGGAAAAGAGGAAGTCAAATCATGCCCACAGATCATATGATCTTATATGTAGAAAACCTAAAGAGATCACCTGAAGGCTATTAGAGCTAATAAACAAATTAAGAAACGTTGAAGGATACAAAAATCAACATATAAAATCAGTAGAAATCATGAAAACAATCCCATTTTTAATAGTTGTATATATCTGTATATACATACATACACGTTTCTGTGTGTCTGTGTGTATATATGTGTGTGTGTGTGTGTGTGTGTGTGTGTACATATGTACCATGTATGAAGAAATTTAACCAAGGAAATGAAAGACCTCTACAATGCTAATTGCAAAACACTGATGAAAGAAATTTCACACACACACACAAACACACACACACACACACACACAATTAATTAATTAAAATTTTTTAAAAAGGAAAGAATTCCCATGTTCATGGATTGGAAGGATTAACACTGTTAAAATGCCTCAGTATCCAAAGAAACCTATAGATTCAATACTATCTCCATCAATATATCAATGACATTCTTCATAGAACTAGAAAAAAAAAAAAGTCCTAAAATTCACATGGAGGCACAAAATACCCCAACTAGTCAAAGCTATCCTGAGCAAAAAGAGCAAAGCTACAAGCATGATAATACCCTATTTCAAGATATACTAAGAGAGCCATAGTAACAAAAATAGCATGGCATTGGCATGAAAAGAGACACGTGAACCTACGGAACAGAATAAAGGATCCAGAAATAAATCCATGCATATTCAGACAACTGATTTTCAACAAAAGTGCAAAAAATATATATTATAGGAAGAGGAGCCTCTTCAATAAATGGTGCTTGGAAAAATATACCATAAGCACATGACTAAAATTTAACCCCCATCTCTCACCCTATATGAAAACAACTCAAGATGAATCAAAGATCTAAACATAAGCCTTCAAAATATAAAAGCCACTAGAAGCAAACATAATGGAGATACCTCCAGATATCTGTATAGGCAATGATTTGTTAAATTTAACCCAAAACCACAGGGAACAAAATAAAAAAATAGATTATTGGAATTATATCAAATTAAAAAGCTTTTGTACAACAACAACAACAAAAAAAAATCAAGAGAATGAAAAGGCAACTACAGAGTAGGAGAAAATATTTGCCAACTATTCATTCAACCAAGGAGTAATATTCAGGATACACAAGGACCTCAAAAAATCACCAAAAAATCAAGTAATCCAATTGAAAAATAAACAATCTGAGCAAGCATGAAAAGGCACTTCTCAAAAGAAGAAATACAAATGGTCAACAAATATATGGAAAAATGTTCAATATCATTAGCCATTAAGGAAATGCAAATCAAAACTATAAGATACCATCTCACTCCAGTTAGAATGACTATTATCAAGAAAAAAAAATTTAGCAAGTGCTGGCAAGAATATGGAGAAAAAGGAATGCTTACATATTGTTAATGGCAATAGAAATTGGTACTGTTATAATGGAGAAGAACATGGTAGCTCCTCCAAAAGCTAAAAATAGAACTACCATATGTTCCATTTATACCACTTCTGTGTATGTATCCAAAAGAAATGAAATCAACATACCAAAGAGTTATCTGCATACCCATGTTTATTGAAGAACTATTCACAATAGATAAGGTATGGAATCAGTCAAATTGCTCATCAAAAGATGAATGGATGAAGAAAATATGTTGTATATATACGTACAATGGAGTATTATTCAGTCATAAAGAAAAAAATTCTGTCATTTGTAGGAAATACGGATAGAACTTAAGGACATTATGTTAATCAAAATAACAAACACAGAAAAACAAGTATCTCATGTTCTTTTTCACATGTAGCAACTAAAAAAGAAAATAAATAAATAAATGAATAAGTCAGCCTGAAAGAAGAGGGATTACAAGGGACTGGAAAGGGTGCAGATAGAAGGAAAGGCAGATGAACATGATTAATTCATATGTATGCAGGCATGGAAATATCACAGTAGATTCCATTAATCTATACAATAAAAAAATAAAATAGATTGAAAAAACAACACTGAATGTTACACAAAAGAATAATTCATGTTACTATGTACAATGCACCTTGATATTTTCTATATTATTCTAGTCTTTTAAAAAAAAACGGTTGTAGCCGGGCGCGGTGGCACACGCCTGTAATCCCAGCACTTTGGGAGGCTGAGGCAGGAGGATCACGAGTTCAAAGCCAGCCTCAGTAATGGCGAGGCACTTAGCAACTCAGTGAGACCCTGTCTCTAAATAAAAAATACAAAAAAGGGCTGGGGATGTGACCCAGTGGTCGAGTGCCCCTGAGTTCAATCCCCGGTACCACAAAAAAAAAAACAAACAAAAACAAAACAAAACAAAAAAAAAATCGGTTGTGACCCATAATATTGAGTTTGGAAAATACTACCACAAGGGCTTTCCATTTACTAAACAATCCCTGACCTAAAATTTAAGACCAATCAACCTTTACAGAAACATTTTCCTTACTTCTCAAACTCTGAACACTAACCAAATTGAACCACTTTATATTCCCATAATATCTCATGATTTCCGGCTTCCATGGCTTTGGCTAAAATCTGCCCTTAATTTGCAACTTTCTCTTAACCATTCTTTTATACCTGCCTTGTTCAAAATACAAACAACCTTCAAGAATATCACATGACTTCCCCTATAAGGCCTTTTCTGATTCCTCTCCTGATATTTTCTAGTCTGAACCTCTTTAACCCTCTGACTAAACACTCTCATGGCAACTGTAGCTTGTATTAGTTTCTCTATGCATGTGTCTTATCTCTTAGGGGCCTATGGGGGAAGAAACTATGTCTCATACAAATATTTTATCCTCTGGTATTAATATGTTTTGAATTAATGTTTTCTGAATAAAGACATAAAAGTCATAAAGGTAAAAGATAATAAGTCAAAATCAAGTGGGACATCATTTTGATTTACTGAGTATTTTCTCATATCTATATATCACATAAAAAGTCCTATTAAATCACCTCTTACTAAAAGAATTACTACAAATAAATATTTAGCCATATCACTTGTTTTATGACTATTTTATGATTGACATTATGAATCTACAGAGTGAAGACATTTACAATTTAAAAAGGCAAGTCAACATAAAAGATCATTTTAAGATATATCATATTGTTGTATGACCGCCAATAAAGTCCTGTACTTCTGCTGTCACATATAACAACTTAGAATAAAAATTATAAAAAAAACAATAAAGGAATTAATCTTGGTAATGTGTTCTCTGTCATTTAATCAAGAACATAGCGGGCTGGGATGTGGCTCAGTGGTAGAGCGCTCGCCTACCATGTGCGCGGCCCGGGTTTGATCCTCAGCACCATGTAAAAACACATTGTGTACAACTAAAAGCAAATAAATAAATATTAAAAAAAAAAAGGAACATAGCAAAGACAGGGTAAATTACATCTAGAAATGAGGTAAAAGACCATAGGACAGAAACATCTAGAACTTCAGACGATACAACTCCAGAAGCAGACATCTATGAAAGGTTTCTCTAAAATAAACAGTAGCATATTTGGGGGATGGCGGGGGGAGTCAATGGGACGTGATACCAGAGTTGGAAAGCATAAAGAAAGAAATTTGAAAGAAAAGTCAAATGTATTTGACACACTTTCAAATACAAGGTAGATGATTAAATAGAATAAAATCCAGTTTGCAGAAAAAAGGATATGAAAGTCAACTGGTAAATTGAGATGCACTGTGTTTTATTCAGGTTTTTCATTACTGTGAAAAAATACCTGGCAAGAACAATTTTAGAGGAGGAAAGGTTTATCTAGGGCTCATAGTATCAGAGGTCTAGGTCAATGAAAGGCCAGCTCCATTCCTCAGGGCTCAAGGTAAGGCAGAACATGATAGTGGAAGAGTCTGATGAGGGGAAGTGGCTCACATGATGATCAAGCAGCAGCAAGAGAGATTCCACTTGCCTGACACAAAATAAATATCCCAAAGGCATTCCTCCAATGACCTGCCTCTTCTAGCCATACCCTACCAGCCTTTAGTTAACACTCAGTTAATCCCATCAGGGGATTAATTCACCTATTGGGTTAAAGCTCTCATAACCCAATGATTTCTCCTTGTAACCTTCTTGCATTGTCTCACACATGAGCTTCTGGGGCATACCTCATATCCAAACCACAACACCCTGAATCAGGGAAAAAGATAAACAGAAAGAATATGTATGTTAATAGACAACAGATATATGCAAAGAGTAATAAAAGTGAAGAAAGATCAAGATTGAGGAAACAGAGAATGAGTTTTACCAAAAATGAAGAAGTCATATTTTCTAGGCTTTAAGAACAATCTATAGATGAAGACTCTGGACTTGTGATAAGTTTAGGAACTATAAGAATTACAACGTATGTTCCAGAATTTTATTTTCAAACACACTTTCTATCTTGTGCTTCTTCATGTGTTTCTGACCTTGTCCTCTGAAAGGGCCAAAAATGGCACACCCTCAATAAAGCTGCAACTAGAAGTGAAAATGACACTGGTCTGTTGTAATGCAGACTCTTCCTATTTGGAGTCCAGAATCAATACTAGAAAATAATTTATTATGCCAAGGAATCAGATTTAATATCTAAAATCTTGGGAAATGACAGGGTTTAAGGCAAGCTGTGCAGTGCTGAAGCGCCAGGAACAATCTGTACAGGGTTATACGCCTATTTAATTAGCACTATGTCTGGGTCTTCCCTGCAAATCAATCTAAGGGCCATCTTAAGTTTCTCCCACTCCAAATCCTCCATATTTGTCTCAAAGTAACCCAAAAATCAGGGTATTTCTTCCTGAAGATTTGAAGTGAAAAGAGACTCACAAAGCAATTTTTTACCATAAGCAGGTTTTCTAAGTGAAGATGCCAAAATATTCTGAAAAGTGTCTGCTCAGCATTTTTATAAGATAGTCTGCAACTGGATATTATTCTTAGTACAGATCGTGGTTACACTGTCAAAACTGATAGAATACCTTATTTTGAAAGCTTTCACTATGATGCTTATTCACTTAAGCCTCTAGATAAAAAAGCAAACACAAAATCCATTTACCACTGGTTTTATATAATATAGTGAAACAACTTTGTGGTTCCCTTGCATTATATAAATTATTAGTTAAAAATAAATTTGTAAATTTTGGACTTAACTACTTTGTTCAACAATTCTTTAAGAGCTTGCATATGCCAGGAACTCTGATAAGCACTTGAGATACAAAACAGAAGAACATTGAGCACATTTTTGAAGATCTCACAATCTAGCAAGAGAGACAGCCAAATAAACAACCCAGTACACTGAGAACCCAGTAACGGTATAGACAAACTGCCCTTAAAGAAATAGGAAGAAAGTAAATTAGAGCTGGTTTCACAAAAGGATATGAGGTAAGAAGGGGGTCTTCAGGAGAACAAAGAAATAAAAATTCAGAAAGGCACAGGTAAAGCCTCAGACATGAAAAAGCTATCTTATAGAAACCTAATTAGTTCATAATAGCTTGATCCCAGAGGCTTATATGGGAATTCCAAGATCAGACTCATAGGAATGCAAGGGCCTTTTCTTAAAGGGTCTTCTGTGTCAGGTCAGGCTAATATGTGGGTTATTCAAGCATTTGTATAGATCAGTTGACAACAATGTGGTAGAAGAGCTTGTTGGAGTACAGGACAATTCTGCACGCAAGTTGACTATTTAGTAGACTTGCATAGTACATAAGAAAAAGCAATTGTAATAAAAATGGGGACAAAGGGTCGAATTTTAGAAATCACAGAAGTATTATCTACAGGTTCTGGAGATCTAAAGGTAGTGGTTGAGGTGGAGGTGGAGGGACTGAGAAAACGTAAAAGAAAAGTAGTAAGGATCAGCGTGATTTATACTTGGAGATTCATGAGTTCCTCACTCCTAGAAAATGTGGTCCCAATAATCTTGATTCCATCTCTCACTACAGAAATGGCAGATAATCTAGGCCTGCACAGTCAAATGAAATTATTTACTTAAACCAATGACTGGCTCATAGATGATAAGAACCAAATCAAGGAGGTCTTTTGAGTTATTAAAGAAAACTGGAGCTTTTCTTACTAGATTTGAAGCAGGAAGACATAACTGGAAGCATTTCTCTAACTATAAAGGTCTTGACTGAGAACAGAGTCAAGAGAAAGGAGATGCTAAAAAAGAAACAGAAAACCAAACAAAATAAGAAACTAGACTTTGGTATTTTGGTCCTAAATTTAGTTTACTTGAAGCCAAACCTCCTTTTAGATTATTGCCAATAAATTCTCTTTTCATTTAATACTGCTTGAATGTGACTTTCTTGCAGCCAAAATATTCTAACCAATACAAAGAAAGAGCCAACTGATATTTCCTCAAAGCATTATATTAAAAATATAGTTTTTAAATAAAACCAGTCACTTATTTATATTTCTTTGAATAGGAAATATTCCATTAAAAAAGAGGAAAAAAAAGGCAATTATTCATTATTATATTCAAATTACTAGAAGAATTTAAGGTCAGTATCAAGATAAGAAACCTCAAGAGGAGAAAAACAAAAAAGAATAGTACCAAAACTTACAAGAGGAAGACTGAAAATGACTATTTAATTCAGGCAAGTATATTAAATATAATCTATTAGAATGAAGTTAACACAGGTTTCTAAATCATGAGATTTCATTAAAATGAAAGCAAAGATACAATTCCTCAAAAACAAGAATAGGAGGGAACTATCAATGCTAAAGGATTTTAATTAACTTCTTGAGTCAGAAAGTAGATGAAAGAATGATGACTGATAAATCGGCACAGAAAGCCATAATCCACTCTTTGTGTGGAAGAAAATAAAGCCAAGAAAGGAACCAAGTTAGGCTTGGTATACTCCAGGTATAATAAGTATGAAATGCAAGACTGATAAAACCAAATCAAAAGCATTTATAATCAATTTTCCTCTATCCTTATTCTTATATTTGAACAGGTAACCAGGACATCTGAGAAAAGCCTACAGCATGAAAAGGAAGAAAACATGAAAAAAGACCCCTGAGAAAACACTAATATTTCAGGGAAGAAAAGATAATACTTAACATCTCTTATTTATATTTTAAGAAGGGTGTAGAAGTCCTGCCCCTAAAGAAAGAGGAAAAAGTTGCTGTAAAAAAGGAAAAATCAATGAACAAGAAAAGTTCATGACTACTGAAAAATTCAATTGCAAAATTAAAAATAAAATCAATGAGAAAGTACAGAGTTTTTAAAAGTTAACTCTTGCAGAATGTACAACAAAAGACTCAGGTATGAAAAATATGTGAGAAAAGACAAGACACATGAAGACTCAATCTTCTAATATTTGACCAGTAAGAGTATAAAAAAAAAAAAAAAAAAAGGAACAGAGAATATCAAAAGGAACAAATTTTCAAACAAATAATGAAAGGGCATTTCCCAGAGCCATCTTTAACACTGTACTTCTATTGACTCTTGACATTTTTTGTGTGTCAGATTTGACATCAAGTAATCTTTCTTAAAAAAGAAGAAAGAAAGAAAAAGTTAAAGTAGTCCTAGGTCTTATACCCACACATCTCTCTCTGTGTAAGGAAAGAGTTTCTTCTGTCAATCACCCATCATCCTACACTTCATTTTATTAGGACCAACATAGGTTAACACAACCATCCTTGAGCCTATCACTACAGCCAGAAGAATGCCTGTTGTGACTGATTTTCACCAGGATTACATGCCCACCCGTGAATCATCAATGAGGGAAAGAAGACAGGGATATGCCACTAAATAGGGAATTATGGAAGAGATTTAGGAGTAGAATCCCTCAATGTTCAATGTAGCATTATTGTGACATTTTGGTACACTTAAGAATAAAGACCTAATCATAAAAGTTAACAGAGAGCAAAACCAATTCACATAAAAAGGAACAAATCAGATCAGAATCAGGAAAAGGCTAGAGAATAGTGAGCAGTGCTTTCAATGATCTGAGGAGAAAATGACTTTTATCCTCAAATTCTAAATTCAAGTAACATATAAATAAAATGTCCAAGCAGAATGCAAACATCTCCAAACTACAAGGAGTGGAAAGTACCCTCTCTGAAGAAGTTTCTTGAAGATGATTCCACTGAAGTAAAACTGAAATAAAAAAAGAAGAGGACATTGGAGCCAGAGGAAGTAGCTCCAAGCTAGTGGAGAAAGAAATGATATGTTGATACTTAAATGTTTTCTATAGAAATATGATGCTTATGTGTGTCTTTTGAAAACTATTACATTGTTTGTGTGACTTAAAAACTCACACAATCTGAAAATCACTATATTTTCAGAATATAATATAGGTTATCTATAATGCCAAATCAAACTATTTGAGAATCAAAGTTACTTTTCAATATTAAACAATTCTAAAGAAGAAAGATTAATCACATAAAAGCCAGAAATTTTGCAAACTTGAGATATATCTCTGTCACAGTTACCTGAAGGTTTATTAAATTTCTATAATTTTCATAATTTCTACAAAACAGAAAATTTATAACACTATAAATTATTGCAAGTTTTCCTCTCTTATTTTCAGCAATCAGTAAATTAAATTCCTTGTAAAACAGAAAATCACCTAGTCAAAAACTAGCTCTAATATTTGTGTGGGACAAAGAGCTAAAGAAACAAAAAATGAATTTAAATATGAAAATCACATAACTGAAACCTGCTATAAATAAATGTTAAAATGAGAATAAATCTAAATGTTTTCAATGCCTCATTAATATTCAAAGGATTAAAATGTAGCTCTGTATTTTTCTTAGAACAAGTGACGATAACTTGAAAAATTATAGCTTTTCTAGATTAGTTTTTTCCCATAATTACTCAATTATTCATTAGAATATGCAGGACCTTTATGGATTTTACTATAAAAGCCTGGTTATACAATGTATTTCACAAAAACTATATATTTCTGATATTTATGTCCTTAAAATATCCTATAGTAAAATTAATATTTTTATACAGGAAAAGAAGAAACTATTTAGTACCAGACAACTTGATAACATCTCTTTCAACTATAGTTATAATTATCATGCATAAAATTCCAAAGCAGAAGTTGTCAAGATTTAACATTAGCATTAATTTATGTCATAACTGACTGTTACTATAAAGATAATGGCAAAACATCCATTTCCCAAAGACAGCAAGGATCAAAAGGGAAAATTCTTCTTAATTACTACTAATCTGGCCATTTTTAATTAAATTGATTAGTAATTCATTATCTTTCCTTTTCTTGGAGGGCTGTTATCACAGAGCTTCTCCAAAGTTACTAAGTTTGTGATTTTTATTGTAACCCAATTATTTCTAATACGAGTTCTACCATTTTGTAATATTGACTTATATTTCAAAATTTCTTCTGCAGCTTCTGTGTACCCTGAAAAAGAGATTTTAAAAGTGCAGGATTTGCACTCAATATTTCACCTCTCAAAGTGAATATTGTTGAAATCATAATTGTACCATTTTGTAAAGATGCCTATTAAAAGCAGACCCTTATTCCTGCCCCTTTCTTTGATAATCAAAATGTTGTAATTAGCATGTATCTCCCCTATGATTTCCTTTGAAAAGTATTTACTCCTTATCTTATCTATAGCTAAATAACAAATTATAGAATTTTTTAATCGGTTTTTTAAATAAAAATAAAAAATTTTCTGACATACAAAAGAACTACTTTAATCAAGCAAACTTTAAAAGAATTTAAATGCTTCATATATTTTTCAAATAAAAATCCTGAATTCATGTTAAGCTTTAATTGGTATCAAATTTAAAGTTGTAATGAAATAGTGATTTGAGAGTAGAAAATTTTCATGACACAGGTTCATGATAAAAATTCTGAAAAGGCTGAACTTATTTGAAGCATGATAAAATGAACTGCAGTGTCCCCTGGTAGAGGAACAAACAAGAAATCTTTCTTCCTTTCCCTTGTATAATACTTTAAGATATCCAGGAAACATTGGTCTAAATTCCCGTATCATCAATATACCTTACGTGATTTGACTGTAGCTGACTGGATAAAAATTCACATTTAAGATTAATACTGAACTGTTGTATTGAAATGACTGGCTATCAATAAAAATGAAAAGATAACTGCTCAAGACAAAATCATTTCCATTAATTAACCGTACTGAGATTAATACTTACTAGATACATGAGCCTCACACTTCACACTTCTCTCCTACATTTTGTCTACTGAAATTAATTAGTGCCACACTTATACACAGTACTTAAATATTTAATTCATACTTCTTTCACCAGATTTAAGCAAGGAATTGTCTCCATTTCCTTTAGGTTTATTTAAACTTTGTCTTATCAGGAAGGTCTCACTTGATCATCAACTATAGTACCACTCCCCCAGACAAGCCCTGCCATCAGTTGCTATCTCCTTGACTCTGCTTCATTCTTCTCATAGTACTTTTCAACAGAAAATGTTATTTGTTTACGTTCATTTTCTGTCTTCCATTAGAAAGTGTGAGCCATCAGAACAGGCCTTAGTCTGATTTGTTTATTGCCCTACCCCAAGAACTTTGCACTACAAGCCGAACACAAAGTAGACATTCTAAAAATATTTGTTATAAATACAATTGAATAGCCATCAGTTTCAATATATTAAGGAAAAAAAGAATAGTTAAATATCATTTGACAATCTTGGATGTCAGACTATATCAAAAGTTTCATTTTTAAATATCCTTTAATATAAAGGCATATTAACAGTTTTTTTCCTATCCTAAAAAATGATGAAAAATCCTTTCAAAGAATAGCTGGGCTATTAATAGTTCTAAATTATTTACTACTAAATAACTCAGCAATTTAAATTTACAAAGTTATACACTAAATTTAAAAAAAAAATGTAAATGATCACTCTGCATACCTTAACAAGTTTCAAAAGCTCATAGAGATCTTCAACCTCATCACCTTCACATTTGGTATACACTTTTCCTATATCCAAGCTCCTTCCTCTTATGGTTCTGCGGTAGAGGGGAAGAGCCATTGCTTCTGCATACAAGTCAATGGCATGATGACCAACTGTCTGATACATGTAGCTATCCAGTTCATCAGATCCCACTGAAAGAATTAAAATGGAAATAATCAGTAAGACAGATTGAAAAAGTGGATTTGAACATCCATGTAGGTTTTACTGCTTAAAGAGTAGTCAACAGACATAAAAGCTTACAATACTGTATCTCTCTGCATTTATGGTGAAACAATACATAAAAATTGCACATTTGGCTGGGTGCAGTGGCAAATACCTATAATCCCGGTAATTCAGGAAGCTTAGTCAGGAGGATTGCAAGTCAGAGGCCAGCCTCACCAATTTAGCAAGGCCCTAAGCAACTTATTGAGATCCTGTCTCAATATTAGAAATGAAAAGCACTAAGAATATGGCTCAGTTGTTGAATGCCCCTGGGCTCAAACTCTAGTACGAAAAAAAAAAAAAATTGCACATTTGTCCACAGCTGCACGTCTATACTGCTGATTACAAATAGAATTATACATAAATCTTAAAACAAATGCAGCAATGTTTAAAGAGCAATGTAACCAATACATTTTGATTACTTTATTCAATTAAAACTTTTATTGCATAAAAGTTTTTAAAAATCATTCCAGATTATTCACAAAATCTGAGGTGTAGTAAAAACCTTTATTAATAAAATATCCACTTGGTTAATAGGTGACAAATATTTGTAAGAAAAAATTATATGTTCTTGATATATTTTATATTCAATATTTCAACAAAACATATAAATTCAATATTGATAGAACAGTTACAAGTATGCATAGAAACATGGCAACTGAATCTGTTCAATAACACAATCACTGGTTGTCACAAGATTCCACAAATACTAATATGCACAAAATATTCAAAACAGATGAGTCACATCAGATCTTAAGGTGGTGACATAAATGAACTTAGAAATATATTGAAATAGGTTTCATCTTACAAGTGTACTTTTTAGAAAAGGAATACTGAACACTAACAAAGATTATCTGCAAATATATTCATCATATCATTATTTATAATAGATTGGAAATTATAGTGTATTCATATAATAAAATACTAGGCACAGTAAAATAAGTATATTTTCTAAAGAGTATTTTCCAAAGACTGTTCTGTAGAATACAAATCCCATAATATGTCAATATTAAAGGAAAAAAAAGGAATCAACATCAAACAAATTTGCAAAATATGAGGACAAAAAATGCTCAATAGATGTCTGCTATAATTCTTCCCATATTAATATGCTTTTAGGCCTTCCAACAAGGAGAAAGAGGGTGAACTATCTCGTAAGTTTATCAATTCACAAAAATCTTACATTTCATGGAGGTATCTATGTTCCAAAGAAGGCTAATATTTGTGTGTATGTGTGTGTGTGTGTTGCCTGAAGTAGATTTTATTTATTTGTTTTAATTTATTTTTGTTCTAATTTGTTTTACATGCTTGCAGAGTGCAATTCACTTCATATTACGTATAAAGAGCACAATTTTTCAAGTCGCTGGTTTTACAGAAAGTATTTTCACAACAATTGTGTCTTCATACATGTACTTAGGTAAAATAATATTAGTGACACAAAAAAATGTTCACAGTATGCTAAAAAAAGTACAAAAATTATTTTAACAGCTATACATGTATGTATGTGTGTATGTATGTACATATGCCAAACAAATCCAACTTTCCACTTTATGTGGAAATATTTTATAAAAAGGAATAAATGATATTTTAAGTACTCTTTCAACAGTCAAAACTGTTATCATATGCCATTATTTTGGCTCACCAGGTTAGGTTTCTGACACACACATCAGACTGGCTTCTTGCACAATGGTACTCATATGGTTATTGGAAATCTTCCTAGTACCACTATGAAGTAGATACACACAGCTAGTTACCTAAAAATTTTTTAGCCTTCATCTCAAAGTTAGACTGGATCTCTAAATGTATCCTGTAATTAGTGTTAAGGGATACAGATATAATTGAATCAATTTATTCAAAGAAATTTGAGCTTCTTAGCAAGAAACATCCTAATGTTATTATAATTAAAACATTTTACTGTCTTCAAAAACCTAGGATATAGTTTTTAAGTCCAAACCACAATGTAACTTTCATTAGTGGAAGCTACATAGCAACAATGGGTGTGACATCAAATAAAACCAAAAGGCTCCACTGTTGCCTAAAGCACCTCTATTAAGACACCACAAAGTTCCTACTACAACTTTAAAGAAATGGTTTTGTGAATTTTATGACAAATGCACGTTATCCCCATTTATGTAAATAAATGCCTTTTCAGATTATCTACTGAAAATCCAATGTCCTGAATGCCTTTTAATTAACTCTGCTCTCCAGTGGAGTCTTCTCTATCAGTCATTCCTCACTGTGGTTGTTTTTACAACTTGTTTTAGGGAGAAGTCATTCAGTGAATCATTCAATGATTCCAACTTCCTGATGACTTTAAATCAATATTAGCTAAACTCTCTCATCTACCAACCCACATTAATCTGCTTCTATGATAGTTTCAGCTGATTTTTTCCAGCTTTTTATTTTACAATATTCTAATTCTTCTCATTATTAATTTTTTTTATCACTAGTACTATTCTAAGTAAACGCCTCTATTTCACTAACAGGTCTAATTCAAAGATGTACTTTCTTCTTTTATAAGATAGAGGCTACAGTACGGTTCTTGAAGTTAGAACTAGAAGAGTATTTTAAAAAAATCCTCACTACTTTTAGAAAAAAAGTAGCTATTTCTCATCATCAGAACCCTTAGAGTGTGTATTTACCTCTGACACTCTATAGGATACGTTCTATTTCTTTTCATAAAATACTTATAATGTCTATTTTTCCACACTGCTTCCAACATTACTTGGGACTTGCTCACAGAGGAAATAAAATTCAAATATCTGACTGAAATAACTGCTCTCTATCCCAGGGCTAATTCAAGTGTGTTCATTATTCATTGGTCTACCAACAAACTTTGAGTGAACTCTGATCAGGGTCATAGACCTGTCCCAAGTGCAAAGAAATATTCAAAGGAAAATGAAAATTATGCTCTTTCCTCTCAAAATTATAATCAATTTACTTCAGGATATAGGGCTAAGAGAAAATTAATAGAAAACAACTATAAAATTAGATAAAAATACTACAGACTGGCAGCCCTATATGAGAAGAAGGCACAGAAGGAACAGAAATATGGAAGAAAAGATGGGAAGGAAGGAGGAATGCAGGGAGGAAAAGAGAAGAGGGGAAGAAAGGAAATATTTAGTGTTATACTCTCATTCAACTAAATTCAGGATACCTACTTCACACCAGGTACTATGATTAATGTTTTCACATATATTATTCATTTAATTCATTCTAAAACAATAGTAAATGAAAAGCATAGATTCTGAAAAAAATATTATGTAAGGGAATGATAAAAAGACCATACTAGAAGAGACATGTACAAAAGCAAAAATTATAAAGGTAGGTCAGTGCTAATCTTTTCTCCCTTACATTTTAGCAGTTTAATTATGCAGATGTAACAAAAGAGTAAAGCAAATTTGTGAACATATTTATTTTTTTAAAAATTCTAATTGAAAAAAAAAAGAAAAGCCAAAATGAAACTGTATCTTACCTATGCATATATTGCCTGCAATACTTGGAAATAAGGAATAGTGGAATGGCAGTGTATTCTGAAGTAAGAGGGTTCAAGTCTCAGCTCTGAAAGTTTGTGCTAACTATTTTACTTTGAACAGACTTAAATTCAAGAGCTTCAGTATTACAGTCTGTTAAAAGTAAGAATAATAATGTCTCTTTCTAGGAGTTGTTACAAAGATTAAAGGGTATGTAAGCAACAACAATGATGACTTCTATACAGAATTGACATCTAATCTGGCTAAATATTCACTAGTTCTTTTTTTCCCCCCTCTGTCTACTGCATATAATAAAGTACAATTCCTAATCTGAGTTTCAATCATTTGGCAAACTTCCCAGTAAAATCATATACTTACCTTGGTTTTCATCTGGTCTTAAATTTGCTAAAGCAACAATCTGATGCCCAGCAGCAATGCACTGCATCATATTGTAACAGCTGTCTTTCCCACCACTAAAAAATACATAAATAAATAAGAGTGTGAGAGAGGGAGAGAAGGAGAGAAAGAGTACATGAACTATCAGTTACTGAACATCATTCAACAGAGAATAACTAGATATTGAAATAGAACAAAAGAATGCAATAAGACACCATTAATTTCCATATCATAAGCAAATTTCTCTGAACGTCAAAGGTTGCAACTTATGAGATCTTATAAAAATTATATACCATTATAACAAAGAACATTCTAGATAAAGTATGATAACTCCTAGGTTTGTGATAGTGGTTTTACTTAACTAACATAAAAAGTGCTTTACAAATAAAAATATTTAAAATCTTACATCCTAGCTAAATATTTATTACACATACTCCTTAGACAAAATTCCATTAAGTTAAAAATAAGTCCCAATTTCACGACAAAATGTGACATAAGTTGTTTCAGATTCTGTAAAGATGATAAGCAAAATGCTGAATTATTCTAATAGACATCATTACTATCAGTACTTCAGCTACCACCGTATATACAACACTCATTTCAAAACTTCTCAAGGAGAGGGAGAGTGCAAAAGACAAAGGGAAGAGAGGAAGTATGCTCCCTCTCTTCAGATTCAGATATTCACCTAAGTAGATCTTTCAAAACTTCCCCTGTTGTACATCACTATTTCCCCAGACAAAAAGAAACTAATTCTATCAAATATGAAAGATTGAAGAGCATGCATTCAAAATCAGAACTTAATCTTACAATTTATTTTAAAATATGCTAACATTTTATGTATGTTTCAAAGTATTATTTCTCAAATTGTATTCTACAGAACACTAGTTTCCAACAAAATGTTAACTGCTCTGTAGGATTTCTCACCTAACATACACAGTTGAAGAACAAAACAGTTTTCAAGGGCAAACAACTTTGGGATATGCTGACTACCTTACTCTTCTCTTATAATTTCATGAATTATGTAAGTACAGTTAACGCTCCATCTCTATGTGTTCCACATCCATAGATTCAGTCAATTGAAAATTGAAAATATTTGAAAAAAAATGCATCTGTACTGAACACATACACTTTTTTTTGGTCAATATTCACTAAGCAATATAGTATGAAAGCTATTTACACTGTTAGGTATTATAAGTAATCTAAAGATGATTTGAAGTATATGGGAGGATGTGCACAGGTTATATATACCATTTTATATGAGGCATTTGGCACTTGCAGATTTGGGTATCCATGGAGGTCCTTGAACAAATATCCCATGAATACCTGGGCATGACTGTATGTATTAGGTGAAAATTCCTACAGACCTGAGTTTTAGTTTCCAACTCAAGGATACTACACTAAGCTATGTGCTCGGGTTTATATGCTTCATTATAAAATTAGAAAACAGTCTGCTTAAATAATATTCAAGGTGTCATTCAACTGTAAAATCTGATGACATTTATGTATCAGGAAAATAATGTTCTATGGTCTAATGGTACATAACAATCTCAGTTTCAATTATTTCCTAAAATGCACACACATATCCTACCTGTTATACAGCCATACATACATAAACAAAATTGCAAACAGATTCACTGTTGTTCAAATTTAAATGCATATATCTAATACATAATTATATATAACATATATAATAGATAATACATAGGTATACATATATCGTAAGCATAAATATATGTATATACACATATGGTTTTGTATTCATTCTTATGGCTATCTAATATTTCTATAGCTATTAAAGTTTAGCAAGAATTTTCTAACGTTGCTTTCTTCAATAAATTATTATAAACGTAGTATATGCAAATTACAGACTATTTAGTGTGACAGACTACACAGATCTTTTCCCCACCAATAAGTCTAAGGTTGTGTATTACTCTAATCCTTAGACTTTTGGCAAAATGACTGTGGATGTGAATTATTCGTTTCCTGGGCTACTTTAATTCTTAATAGCTCTAGAGCAAATGAAACCCACAACATTTAAACCTTAATCATTCCCTTCACATGGGCAATTTACTGAATAACAATGATTAGTGTGACAGTACAGTCCAGTTTTCTAAGAATGGCATTGAAGTAGGAGAAATTGGAATGTTTCAGTCACTAAAGAGGGACTGGAATCTGGAGTCTTTAATTGGTCAATTTTGTCAACTACTATCAATTACCTACAGCATTGAAATAAATGTCATGAAATCTACAAAATCTGTAAATGCATCATTGCAGTATATTTCAGATAACACCGTTCCAATCCAAATCTCATAAAACAAAATATTTAAGTAGCCTAAATTCCCTTTTGTAATATTACTAGTACGTTTCCTTCTGCCTCAATTTATAGATCGAGTAGAGAAACATGTAAACTGGCCTGGTTTGGGTTCATTTATCTATACACCTAAACATGACGGGTTATTATGTACTTCAAACTCCTTCTGGAATATTTTAACATGTCACTAGAGCAATTATGAGCATCCAAAGCAACTGCAACTAGATGTAGCATAACACTGGCACATTTCCTTTTCCACCAATTGAGAATAGATTCCCACTCTGTACTGGAGTTCCAAGACAGAAACACGAGGATGCCATAAGCAATCCACCTAGCTCAGGTGAGCCGTACACAGAGGTGACTTTAATGGGAGGGGCGGGGTGGGGCGGGACCAGTAAACCTAGGGAGAAAGGTAGGGCACCACGGACCGGTGAACTTAGAAGAGTTAAAAGAAAACCGGGGAGAAAAGAAAAGGAGTTATTAACTGAGTTCGTGGAGTCAAACAGTGGCTCAAACTTCAGGGCCCATTACGGCTTTTAAAAAATCCGACGCCTGGCCACTCTGGAGTAATTAAACCAACGCCCCTGGCGGTGGGACCCAGGCCTTAGGACTTTTTTTCAAAAAGTTCCCCAGGTGAATTCAAGTGTCCGGGCCGAAGACCCGAGGTAGCAACCGCCGAGAAGGCGGAGCGCAATCCAGGGCCGGACCCAGCAGGCCATGTAGCAGCCCGAAGGATCCGCCTCTTCCTGAGGTCCTAGGAGCCGCCGGGGTCAGAACCACTGCGGGGACCCAGACCCCGGCTCGGTGGGCGTCTGTGGCTGCAGGAAGGAGCCGGAGGCAGGCGGGAAAGAGGGAGGCGGCTCCGGCGCCGCGTTACCTGATCAGGGCCACGACCCTCATGCTGGGCGCAGTGCGCGTGCGTGCGGCGGGAGGCGCGGGACCAGAGCCGCCGCTGCCGCTAGCGTGACGCACCGGGGCCTCACCCGGGCGCTCACTCCACCGCCTGTCCGCGGATGCTTGCTGCTCTCCCTTCTGCTGTCCGCGGCGTGTCTCGGCGCTCAGGGTACGCCCGCTTCCGCGCCTCTGCTTTGTGGCCTGGGCAGCCCGGCCTTCAAAAAGTAATGTTTAGGCACGGCATAACCACCTAAGTGAGGGCAGTGAAGCTGACGGGAGAAGGGCAAGGCCCTCTCCGCACCACCCGACCCAGTTGGGGCTGGATTTGTTTTGGTAAGAGGATGTTCGAAGTCACATGTGTGTAGAGTTGAAACTAGGCCTGGAGAGAGGAAATTTGCCCTCCTTCCTTCCATCCTTCCCTCAACCGCCCCCAAGAAACTAGCTACACACTTTAGCTATTTGGCTTATGTCTTCTCTGTTCTTTTAACCTGTGAGGTCCAGGAGTAAAATTGAGCCCCTCAGGTGTAGGGCTGTGGTGATTTAAAATTCCAGGACTAGCCCTATGAGCTAGGCCATCTCTGGTTATTGCTCTTTGTCAAACACAGAAGCTGGAAAAAGGTAAGGCTCATAACCAAAGAACAGTTGCCTTGCAGAGAGAAAAATCTAGCTTCAAAATAAATTCACCAAGTATTTATTGGGTGTTGCATGTACCAGGACTGTTTTAGGGTCTTGGGATACATCCATAAATAAAATAGACCACTCCCCTCATGGAGTTTACATGGAAGTAGGGAAAGCAAACAATACAGTGTACGGTTTAAAAACAAAATAGTATGTTAAGTGACATGTGCTATAAAGAAAAATTGAGGAGAATCAAAACTGGGGCAAATGCAGAATTAAATAGAGTACCACTGTAAGCCTTATTGATGAAGTGAGATGAACTAACTTGAAAATAGCAGTGTATGTAACTGAAGTTGTGTTCCAGGCAGAAGAAAAAAACTACACCTAATGCTCTAGGTGCATCGTGTGATGGTGGAAGAACAAGACAGATGAGTATAACTGGAGTAGGTTGAGCAGCCATAGTGGGAGAAGAGGTTAGAGTAATGAAAGGGGAAGATCATGTTTGATCTTGTAGACCCTTGAAGGCTTTAGAACAGAGATGTGACTTAAAAGTTTGGAAAGGTTACACTGTGCCATATTGAAAACACATCTATTAGGAAACCATAATTCAGGAAGAAGATGCTGGGGCTTAGAGTCAAGATAATGGATTTGATGAGATGTGAGAGGATTCCAGCTCTGTTTTGAAGATAGAACCAATAAAATTGAATGACTAAGACATGGGATTTTAGACAAAGAAAGCTATGAAAATGATGAACTAAATAAGATAGTATATGTAGGAAACTTGGGATCCCTCAATGTGCATAGGTAGGAATTTAATGTTGTTATACAAAATGTTTTTATTAGCTCCAAGTACTTGGTATGGTTGACTAGAGTAGTAACAATCTTCATATCAGTTTTAGCTTCTAAAATCATGTAGTTTTAAAATTCCACAATTCTCAATATTTGCAAAGTGAGTCAAGTGTTTGAGTAGTTTGTAGTCTGGTTGAAGAGAGAAAATACATTGAACAAACAACAAGAAAATAACACATGAAGTGGTGCATATGGTAAGAACGCCAAAAACTAAACTACAGGGTGAAGGCTAGAGTACAGATAGGGCTTGAAAGATGAGCGGAGTTGAACGGAAGGAGCAGGTGGACCTTCCAGACAAAGGCAGAAAAACAGGAATACATATGGTATGTTGGATAGCAGTGGACAGACCAGCCTGACAAGTTGAGAGGGTATATTGGAGATAGGGGGAAATAAATTGTATGGATTGGATGAAGCCAGGTTATCCAGGGTCACAGAAAGCCAATATGAGGAATTTCAATGCCAGGAAGGTTACTCTGGCCTTTTCCCATCATTTTTTAGGAGATTGTGTGAAATTAGTAAAAATTAACATGATGAGTGATTTTGATAAAATAGATTTAGAATATCTCCAAAACGCTTGTATTTTCTGCCTATTACTGTTTCCTTGTTACTTTCCCGTAAAGATGGGGAGAGGAGATACTGAGGTTCTCTTTCTAAAATCATATCCTGAAGATTATGTTTGTGTTAACTGCTCTATAAGTTTTTAAAAGACATCCTCAACAAAAGAAATTCACTAGAGTGTGTATATCCTGGGGTTAAACTATGTATTAGGAAACATGCTGAGGCCATTCTTCAAGTCACTATGTTTAGGTTGATGGTGTCCTATTTTGCCCAGCTCCTGGGCTTTCTCTTAGGACCTTTTTTTTTTTATTTTATTTTTTTTAATTTTATTTTTATAATTTTTAATATGTACAACTCATAGTGCATATATTTAGTATCTTTTTACATACAACTGTTTGTATACAAAGTATATTCGTACAATTCAGGTCTTCAATCATGCATTAAGGAAAATGATATCCGTCTCATTCAACCACCTTTTTTTTTTCTCTCCCCCTCCCTCCCCTCTTGCTCCCTCCCTTACCCTCCCTTCCCTTGACCATTCTAGTGTTCCTCTAATCCTCCTATGTACCCCCATCCAACAATACTTTGAAATAGCCTCCTTATATAAGAGAGAACATTTGGTACTTGGATGTTTGAGACTGACTAACTTCACTTAGCATTATGTCTTCCAACTTCATCCATTTACCTGCAAATGCCATTAATTTGTTTTCTTTTATTGCTGAGTAAAATTCCATTGTGCGTATATACCACATTTTCTTAATCCACTCATTTACTGAGGAACATCTAGGTTGGTTCCACAACCTAGCTATTGTGAATTGTGCAGCTATAAACATTGAGATAGCTGTGTCACTATAATATGCTGTTTTTAGGTCCTTTGGGAATAGACCCAGGAGTGGGATGGCTGGGTCATAGGATGGTTCCATTCCCAGTTTTCCAAGAAATCTCCATACTGCTTTCCATAACGGTTGCACCATTTTGCAGTCCCACCAGCAATGTATGAGTGTGCCTTTTTCCCCACATCCTCTCCAACATTTATTGTTGCTTGTGTTCTTGATGGCTGCCATTCTGACTGGAGTGAAGTGAAATCTTAGAGTAGTTTTGATTTGCATTTCTCTAATTGCCAGCGATGTTGAACATTTTTTCATGTATTTGTTGA
This sequence comes from Tamias sibiricus, assembly GCA_025594165.1. Classification (NCBI taxonomy): domain Eukaryota; kingdom Metazoa; phylum Chordata; class Mammalia; order Rodentia; family Sciuridae; genus Tamias; species Tamias sibiricus. The sequence continues at coordinate 92,852,406 of CM046659.1, forward strand.
TTAATTGTGTATCTTCTTCTGAGAGGTGTCTTCTCAATTCCTTAGCCCATTGATTGATTGGGTTATTTGTTTTTTTAGTGTAAAGTTTTTTGAGTTCTTTATATATTCTAGAGATTAGTGCTCTATCTGATGTGCATGTATTAAATATTTGTTCCCAATTAGTTGGCTCTCTATTCACCTCACTGATTGTTTCTTTTGCTGAAAAGAAGCTTTTTAGTTTAAATCTATCCCATTCATTAATTCTTGGTAGTAATTCTTGCGCTACAGGATTCTTATTAAGGAACTTGGGGCCTAATCCAACATGTTGGAAATTGGAGCTTACTTTTTCTTCTATTAGGTGTATTGTCTCTGGTCTAATTCCTAGGTCCTTGATCCACTTTGAATTGAGTTTTGTGCATGGTGAGAGATAAAGGTTTAATTTCATTTTGTTGCATATGGCTTTCCAGTTTTCCCAGCACCATTTGTTGAAGAGGCTATCCTTTCTCCATTGTACATTTTTGGCACCTTTGTCTAATATAAGATAGCTGTAATTATATGTATTAGTCTCTGTATCCTCAATTCTATACCATTGGTCCACCAGTCTATTTTGGTGCCAATACCATGCTGTTTTTGTTACTATTGCTCTATAGTATAATTTAAAGTCTGGTATGGTGATGCCCCCTGCTTCACTTTTCTTGCTCAGGATTGCTTTGGCTATTCTGGGTCTCTTATTTTTCCAGATGAATTTCATGACTGCTATTTCAATTTCTTTGAAGAATGACATTGGGATTTTGATTGGAATTGCATTAAATCTGTATAATGCTTTTGGTAGTATGGACATTTTGACAATATTTATTCTACCTATCCAAGAGCAAGGTAGGTCTTTCCATCTTCTGAGTTCATCTATAATTTCTTTCTTTAGTGTTCTATAATTTTCGTTATAGAGGTCTTTCACCTCTTTCGTTAGGTTGATTCCCAGGTATTTTATTTTTTTTGATGCTATTGCAAATGGGGTATTTTTTAACATTTCCCTTTCAGAGTCTTTGTCGCTGATGTACACAAATGCCTTTGACTTATGTGTATTGATTTTGTATCCTGCAACTTTACCAAATTTGTTTATTAGTTGTAAAAGTTTTCTGGTAGAGTTTTTTTGGGTCTTCTAGGTAGATTATCATGTCATCAGCAAATAGTGCTAATTTGAGCTCTTCTTTTCCTATCTTGATCCCTTTAATTTCTTTCGTCTGTCTAATTGCTCTGGCCAGAGATTCCAGTACTATATTAAATAGCAGTGGTGAAAGGGGGCATCCCTGTCTTGTTCCAGTTTTTAGAGGGAATGCTTTCAATTTTTCTCCATTTAAGATAATGTTAGCTCAGGGCCTTGCATAAATAGCTTTTATAATGTTAAGATATGTTCCTGATATTCCTAGTTTTTCCAGTGTTTTGAACATAAAGGGGTGTTTATTTTGTCAAATGCTTTTTCTGCGTCAATTGAGATGATCATATGATTTTTGTCTTTAAGTCTATTGATGTGATGTATTATGTTTATTGATTTCCGAATGTTGAACCAGCCTTGCATCCCTGGGATAAACCCCACTTGATCGTGGTGCACTATCTTTTTGATATGTTTTTGTATCCGATTTGCCAGGATTTTGTTGAGGATTTTTGCATCTATGTTCATTAAAGATATGGGCCTGAAGTTTTCTTTTTTGGATGTGTCTTTGCCTGGCTTTGGAATTAATGTAATATTGGCCTCATAGAAAGAGTCTAGAAGAGCTCCCTCTTTTTCTATTTCTTGAAATAGTTTGAAGAGCATTGGTATTAGTTCTTCTTTGAAAGTCTTATAGAACTCGGCTGTAAACCCATCAGGTCCTGGACTTTTCCTTGTTGGTAGCTTTTTGATGACATCTTCTATTTCTTCGCTTGTAATTGATCTGTTTAAATTGTGTATAGCCTCCACATCCAGTTTAGGCAAATCATATGACTCTAGAAATCTGTCAATGCATTCAGTATTTTCTATTTTATTAGAGTACAAGTTTTCAAAGTAATTTCTAATTATATTCTGTATATCTGAGGTGTTTGTTGTGATATTCCCTTTTTCATCACAAATGTTAGTAATTTCAGTTTTTTCTCTTCTTCTTTTCGTTAGCATCGCTAAGGGTCTTTCAATTTTGTTTATTTTTTCAAAGAACCAACTTTTAGTTTTGTCAATTCTTTGAATGGTTTCCTTAGTCTCAATTTCATTAATTTCTGCTCTGATTTTAATTATTTCCTGTCTTCTACTGCTCTTGGTGTTGGTCTGTTCTTCTTTTTCTAATGCTTTGAGGTGTGATGTTAAGTCATTTATTTGTTGGGTTTTTTTCCTCTTAAGGAATGAACTCAGTGCAATGAATTTTCCTCTTACTACTGTCTTCATAGTGTCCCAGAGATTTCTATATGATGTATCTGTGTTCTCATTTACCTCTAGGAATTTTTTGATCTCCTCTTTGTTGTCTTCTTCAACCCCTTGTTCATTCAGTAGCATGTTGTTTAGCTTCCAGTTGATGGAGTCGTTTTTTCTTATTCCTTGTTTTGTAGTTGATTTCCAATTTCATCCCTTTATGGTCCGATAGCATGCAGGGTAGTATCTCTATTTTTTTATATTTGCTGAGAGTTGCCTTGTGACATAAAATATGGTCTATTTTGGAGAAGGAGCCATGTGCTGCTGAGAAAAATGTGTATTCGTTTACTGAGGGATGAAATATTCTATATATGTCCGTTAGGTCTAAATTGTTAATTGTTTTGAGGAGGCTTAAAGTTTCTTTGTTTAGCTTTTGTTTGGATGATCTATTCATTGGTGAGAGAGGTGTGTTGAAGTCCCCTAGAATAACTGTGTTGTGGTCTATTTTACTCTTGAACTTAAGAAGCGTTTGTTTGATGAATGTAGGTGCTCCATTATTTGGGGCATACAGATTTATGATTGTTATATCCTGTTGATGGATGGTTCCCTTAAGTAATAAGAAATATCCATCTTTGTCCCTCTTGATTAGTTTTGGTTTGAAGTCTACCTTATTTGATATGAGAATGGAAACCCCTGCTTGCTTCCGCCGGCCATGTGAGTGATAAGACTTTTCCCAGCCTTTCACTTTCAGTCTGTTGATGTCTTTTTCTATGAGGTGTGTTTCTTGGAGACAGCAAATTGTTGGGTCATTTCTTTTAATCCATTCTGATAATCTGTGTCTTTTGATTGGCGAGTTTAGGCCATTAACATTCAGGGTTATTATTGAGATGTGATTTTTATTCCCATCCATTTTTATTTGAATTATGGTCTTTAGCTTGATTTGGTTTCTCTTCTGGTTGGTATTTCCTTTAGTTTAATATCTCCCTTTGGTGATTTTCGTTATCATCTTTCTCTTCTTCTTCATGAAAAATGTTGCCCAGGATGCTCTGAAGTGCTGGCTTTCGAGTTGTGAAATCTTTTAACTTTTGCTTGTCGTGGAAGGTTTTTATTTCATCTTCGAATCTAAAGCTTAATTTTGCTGGATATAAGATTCTTGGTTGACATCCCTTTTCTTTCAGAGCTTGAAATATGCTATTCCAGGATCTTCTTGCTTTTAAGGTCTGGGTTGAAAAATCTGAACATAGTCTGATTGGTTTCCCCCTATATGTAATTTGCTTCCTTTCTCTTGTGGCTTTTAGTATTCTCTCCTTGCTCAGTGTATTAGGCATTTTCATTATAATGTGTCTAGATGTGGATCTGTTGAGATTTTGTTTGTTTGGTGTTTGGTATGCCTCTTGAACTTGGTTTTCCATTTCATTCCTCAAGCTTGGAAAATTTTCTGTAATTATTTCGTTAAATAGATTACTCATTCCTTTGGCTTGAAACTCTGCCCCTTCCTCTACGCCGATCACTCTTAAGTTTGGTCTTTTTATGCTGTCCCATAATTCTTGGATGTTATGTTCTTGATTTCTAACAAGTTTTGCTGTATGTTCTAAATTCTTCTCTAGGACATATATTTTGTCTTCATTGTCTGAGGTTCTTTCCTCCAAGTGGTCTACTCTGTTGGAGATGCTTTCAATTGAACTTTTATTTTGGTTTATTGCTTCTTTCATTTCTGGAATTTCTATTTGGTTTCTCTTTAGAGCCTCTATTTCCCTATTGAAGTAATCTTTTACTTCCTGTATTTGTTTTTGGAGTTCTTTGTCAAAATGATCTTTTGCCTCCTGTACCTGCTCCCTCATCTCATTTTTGAGTTCATTCTTAAGTTCCATAAACATTTGGCATATGTAATTTCTAAATTCCATCTCTGGCATTTGACCAACTGTGCTTGCCATGACATCTACCGATGAGGTATCTTGATTTGTTTGTGTCATTTTCTTTCCTTGTTTTTTCATGTTGCTTGTGTGTCTATTCTTCCTGCACTGTGGGACCTTGACTATTTCGATTTTACCTTAAAGCCTTATGTTGTTCCTGTAGTACAATGCTATCAGATCACCTTATAATTCCTTTACACTTTTAAAACCTAACACTTTCTATTCAGAAAATCCAAGTTTGATCACAATGTACAGATTTTGTTAACCCAGATATTATTTCCAATTTACTCTGTACGCTTCTGATAGGGTTTTATAGCTTTAAGTATTGGATACAGAGGTGTTATGTTTAGGAAGAAGGAAGTGTCTTGAATTGTTCTTTCTTGGAAAGTACGAAAGGAGATATCTATTGAAGTGGTTTAGTGGAAGTGGTTTAGTATCAGTAGACGAGAGAATGGGGTTGACAATTAGGTGAAAAGATCAATTTATATATAAAGTAAAGTAAGTTGGAAAAGAAAAAAAAAATGATAAAAGAGTAGGATTTGGTGTAAGAGAGAGAAGAGAGAGAATCAAGGAAATAGTAAACTATATATAACACCACTTTGCTACCCAGTTCAATTGCGCCGGTTCTAGAAATCCCAAGTTCTGCGTATAACTTGTTTTTGCCTCTGTTTAGTATGCACTGGCAGGATGTAAACATGAAAGATGAAGGAGGAAGAGAAGATACAAGAGTGAGAAGGAAGAAAAGAAGGAAAGAAAAAAGGAGCAGAAGCAAACAAACACACTAACAATCAATGCGGAAGGAAAAAAAAAAAAAGCAGAACAAAACAAAGCCAAAAAAAGAAAAAGAAAAATAAACAAACAAACAGACAAACAAACAAACAAAAAAAACCTCCCTGCAATCCAACAAGACAAGCAAACCAACAAAAAGAAAAGGAAAAAAAAAAAAAAAAGTCGAACCCCAAGTCTCAGACAAAATGTGCCCTGGGAAGCCCCCCCTCTTTTTTTTCCTTTCCAGTTCAAACCAATTGCTATTGGATCACGTCCAGACAGTCTGTGATCCTGTTAGTGAAATCAAGGCTGCATCTTAGGCCAGTGGCTGCACGGTTCAGTGAAGGAGTGGCCCAGGGGGTTTGTGTGTGTCAGCAGATGAATGGCACCGGGAAGGGGACCTTCCAGAAGGCACCCCCTCCCCAAGCCCACCCACAGTTGCAGCCTCTTGTTGCTGCTGCACTAGTCTCAGAAACACCTTCCCCTGGTGACCACCCGAGTCTCATCCAATTGTGCGTTGTCTTCAGAGAGCTGGAGAGTCCCTGGATGGCTGCAGCCGTCGCTCTCCGTCTCCTCCCCTTTGTCTGGAGCTTTGAAAGATGGCGGTGTTCTCCTTCCAGTCAGCAGCAGCTCCGCAGACTCCCATATCCTCGCCGATCGATTTCAAAGCTGTTGGGTGGATGTCTCCCTGCCGAAGTAGCACCGGGAAGCCACACCTGTGACTGTGGTGCAGACAGTGCTGCTTCGGACTGTGGCCCGCTCGACTCTGCCCCTGTTTGCTGATCTCAGATCTCTGCGCCGCTTTGTCCAGGGCCCCACTACTGAGGGTCGCGTCAGGCGGAGTGTGGATTTGAACTGGTGCTGTGGGCCCGCGGTCTCCCGTGGTTCCCCAGCACCAATCCCGCCGGCTGTTATCGCTGGTTTTTATCGCCGGTTTCACGCTGGTGTGCCGTGAGTTTGGCTGGGGTAGCAGTAGTAGCGCGGTCTCCCCACACTGACTTTGTTTCCCACGGCCTGTGCACCACCCAGGCGGTTTTGCAGGAGCCTCGCGGCTCCAGCCGCTGCAGACAGCTTGTCTCTTTCTCTCTCTGGTAGTGGTAATCAAACCATCCAGGAGATCGGTATTTTCAGCCTATATATATATGATGAAAGGCAATTTATCTGCTTTGTTGGATTCTTTCCACGGAGCTGTCCTGAAGTGCGGCTTCCTCTAATCCTCCATCTTGAATCCGCCAGGACCTTTCTTTTATGTATTTTTCCTTCAGATTCTTTTTATCCCTTTAAAATTTTTCTCAGTATCTCTTCCCTCCTTTGAAAACATTTTACATAAATTCTGTCAATTAATGAAATGTTCTGGTTGCATAATATAACACTGCTACATGTATTATTTCTTTAAAAAACTGTTGTATTTCCTCACTGTATCTTCTCAGAATTACCATGCAAGGCTCTATGCTAGATATCTAATCAGGGCTACCATACACATAGTAGGTTCAGTTTGTTATAGTTCAATACATATCTTTTCATTTATGAAATTAAAATAAATTGAAATGGTCTTAACACAGCTATCAGTTATCCTTAGTTTCATAATTTTTGTAGAGTTTTTTTTAATTAAAACTGAACAAAACCAGAGCAATTCTTGACCCCTTCTCAAAAAAAAAAAAAAAAAAAAGAATCAAAACCAAGTTATATTAGAAGCTAAAGGTTAGGCTATTCTCTGATTTTCCTGTTGATATCTTAAATCATTGTAATCACCTAATGTGGATATCATTTTCTTTTGCCAAAATTATCAACAGCAGCAACAAAAAGCCCAGTCATTAGCCATCTTCAGAGAAGCAGATGCTAACCAGGGATAGATGTGTGAGAGATTGATTGAAGAAAATGTCTGGGAAGGGAAAAGGGAGAAGGAGCAGAAGGCAGAGAAACTCAAATTGCAATGCAGGTTGAAAACTGTGAAGGATAGAAGAGTAAGCAATGAGAATTCCAGTTCGCAATGCAATACTGAAAGTCTTACCCAGACTGGTAGGTAGCCCTAAACCGAAGTGGTGCATCAGAGGAATTTCAAATTGGCAGGAATGGCCAGTTTCAGTATCTCTGTTGTGCTTAGTCATTGCCTGAGGGCAGTGTAGGAAAAGCACCTATAATATTTTATCTTTATTTTTCTAAAGTACCTAGTGTGTATTCACAGAAGGAAGCAAATTCAATAGTGCAGAAGTTAAGAGACTACAAATCTTTTCATATGTTTATAGTTTAACTTCTCCATGATTCCTATAAACCTCTCTTCCTAGGGATAAGCTTAGAAAAGCAAGATCAATCGGACAGGCTATAGTCCTTGTTATTGCAGTTGGTCTCAGGCCACACTGCTACTTGTCCTGTCCTCACCGTCCACTCCATGTTCCCCTCACTCTCAGCTATCACTTAAGCATGTCATATTGATTTACCTGATAGTAAAATCCGAGCATTCATTTTTAAGGAATTGTAACCCTTGCTCCTCATCATCTCTTTAGTCTGGGTTGCTACGTTTATCTATTCACAAGTACATTTAGGAAAGTGAATACTAAGAGGCTCCCAAGTAGATAAACTGGGTTCCCCATGTATATTACTTTGTTCTCCATGTGTAATCATTCTCCTGATAATCATTTTTTTCTGCATACTGACCCTGGGTGCAAAGAACCAGTAATGTCCTACAACTATATGTATATATTATAGTTCAATGAAAACTTGCACTGCCCCCTTACAAGAGAAGAAACCTTTGAAGACCAAGATCTCTAACTCTGCCCAGCCCAGAGTTTTGGAAGCACAACACAAAGTTCACCATTGGGTCATTGGGAATGAATATAAATGGGCCCATTCTCGTTTCCATGCCTTTCTTCCCAGATATGTGCATTCCTATTAAAGACACAGTGCCACATGGAGATCTCTAATGTAGTGCTCATGTTATATCCTGAAGCCTGGCCCACCATCCTTGCAGATTATTATCTCTGAGCTACTGGATTAACTGTGACTTCAGTAGGCCTTTACAGTACTTTATGAGGCTAGTTTCACCTAAATAATATAATATATAACAATTACATCTCATGGGCATAGACCATTTGTGTACTTCTTTTACTATGAAGTGAATTTTCTATGGATGCTCTGCTGGGTGGGATTCCAAACCTGTAGAGGCATTCTACTAGCAGTGCCACCTAAGGTTGTGCAGACAGGCAAGGCCTGGATGTAGTACTTTCACTGTGCTCAAATGTTGGAAACAACCTGAGAGAAGCATTGCTGACATGAATTCCAAGTGTATGGCAACTGATAACTGTCATCTGCACTTTCCATAAGAGGTACTTTTGAGGGGAGATCTGAGTAAGACACCTCCGTAGTTACCACACCAAGATAAAGTGACTCTCCCAAAATCACATAAAGAAGAGTGGGAATGTTTATACTACTGTTGATACAGGGCACTGTTGTGCCCTGCTGGAATGAGAAATGGGGAACAAGAATAAGAAAAGTAAGAATAGTGTTTGAAGGAAAGCCAAGCTAAATTTGTGAAAGTCTAAATTATAAACAACAGTATTTTTTAGGAAATGTTTAATTTACTTCCAAACAAACATACTAATTCGAACATACTAATATATTAATATTGAATCCTGACAAAATGTTTTTAAGAAGAATCATATGTTAATAGGGAAAACTTATTTTTAACTACTAATATGCATTTGCATATAGATAATTTGCCCAAATTTCAAGAACACTTGAAGCAAGACCCCTATGTGGACAGTGTTAAAGATAACTTCAATCCAGTGAATGTCAACATGACTTTACATATCAGTATAGCCTAAAGCAGTTCTGTCAGTAATACCTTGAAATGTCTTGCCCAGGATTCACCTTTCAAAGGCATTCTGAAACTTCTAGATTTTCATATTGTTACATACAATTGACTATGGATTGGCTTGTAGGACCAACAAAATAGGTGAACAGAAAAATCAGCCTCAAAAAGCTCAGTCTTCTGCCAGCTTTCTTAAGGAAACTCTCCATAGCCAAACACTGTTGCTGGTAATAAAACTTGCAAGCTGTCACTGAATTCTGCTTCCTTGGCAGTACATCTCACTGATGTAATGATTAATAAAGATTCAGATAATCAAATCAAGAATGCTACAGGTAGTAACTCTTCAGAAACCTTGAAAAGCTTTCAGTGCCTCTTCCTAAAGTCATGATACATAGAAGCCATCAGAAGGTTGCGTTGTGAGGATTTTGCACTCACACGTGCAAAAATGTGCAAGAAGGCTAGAGCAGCAGATAAATGGTAGCACACTTCACTAGCATGCACAAGGTTCCGGGTTGAATACCCAGAAAAGAAGAAGAAGAAGAAGAGCAGCAGCAACAACAAGAATGTCTATTACAGCAATAAACACAATTATTTGGAACATAAATTTAAAGGTATGAGGGTGTAAGTGTTATAACCTATGTCATAATTTCCACTTATTATGGGCTGGTCACTCATTTAAATATCACAGCAAACTTATGAAATAGGATTCATTGTTATCCGAATTTATAGATGAAGAAACTGAACACAGAGAAGTAAAATGGCCTGCTAAAAGTCCTAGAGGTAATATGTATCAGAACCAAGAATAGAACCCAGGCGGTGTAGCCCTTAACCACTGTACTATAATCTGCCATTGAAACATACTGCTGGTTATTTTGGCTAATATATCCTATCTTCAGGCTCTATTTGGAAAGGTATTTCCATCATTGACCTCCTGAATCTCTTTTTTTTCTATGCTTCCAAGATGAACAACTCTTTTGCTGACAATGATTTGATTATATAAATTGATACATGAGGCAATCGGCAAGCATTAGGGGACCAAGAGTCTGTCATTTTTAAATATCTTCCCTTTTGTTCCTTGATGGAGAACAGCACATTTAAAATCAATAGAAGCCAGGAAACTAACATAAATGAATAAAATGGTCTTGTGTAAGGCAGTTTGGAATGTTGAGGACTATGGCAAATCACTACTCATCACTTGTTTCCAGCAACCCTATGCACATGTAGAGCCAGTGTTACCAGAGACTGATTTTTGAAGAGGTGACAGAAATCTTCATTTTATTTAACTCCTTTTTTTAAAAGGTTAGAGAGTAAGTTCAAAATAGTAAACACTATGTACACTGAATAATCATATCTGCCTATGTCTTGAGTTTATAATTTAGCTGTAATGAGCAATCTTTATTCCTTCACTCAACTAAAACATATTGATGGTCTCTTATATGTTATTTTGGCAAAAATGTAAATACCTTTTTTCTACAGAAATATTTTGCACTTACATGTGCAAAAATGTGCAAGAGGGCTAGAGCAGCAGATAAATGGTAGCACAGCAGCACACTTCACTAGCATGCACAAGGTACTGGGTTGAATACCCAGCAAAGAAGAAGAAGAAGAAGAAGAGGAGGAGGAGGAGGAGGAGGAGGAGGAGGAGGAGGAAGAATGTCCATTACAGCAGCATTTGCAGAATTGAAATCATCAGAGCAGCAATTTTGTTATTCATTTCTAGAATAGTCCTGGCATGTAATAAGTACTTAATGATATTTACTGAAAAAATCTATAATTAATCAAAATGTTCTCAAATAGAACTGTTTATTACATTATTGTAATATCACATGAAATATTGTGTAACTCTTAAAGAAAAATAGAAAAATTCTCCCAGACATATTTCCATTGGTATAAAAGTAAAATTTAACAGATATGCAGAAATATGCGAGGAGATGATAAAATCTCTAGAAAGTTATATATTGAACTATTACTGTGATGCTTCTGAAGAGAAGAATAGAAAATAAGACTTATTTTTACTTAATATACATCTGTATTGAATATTTTGAAAGAACATATATGCATAACTTGTATATTTAAAAAGACTTGTTGTTTAGCCCCATTCTCAAACAAATGAAAATTAAACAATCATATGAAAACACTTCTTACCTTTTAAGATAGCAAGGATTAAAAAAAAATTGATGAGTCCAGTATTGGCAAGAATACAGGAAAAGCCCACCGAGCACAGTGGTACACACCTGTAATCCTAGCTACTTGAGAGACTGAGATAGAAATATCACAAGTTTGAGGTCAACCCAGGCATCTCAGTGTAAGACCCTATCTCAAAATGAAAAATAAAAGATAATGGGCTGGAGGTGTAGCTCAGTGGCAGAGCACCCTTGAGTTAAATCCCCAGTGCAGAAAACAAAACAAAAGGAACAATTTCATTAAATACTACTTTGGTGTTATATATTAAAATTTTAATGTATATACACTTTGATTAAGCATTCTCATTTCTAGGGGTATATCTTCAGGAGATAGTTGGAAATAGTACAGAACTGTATATACCAAAGTGGATTGTTGTTTGTAATATTGAAAGTAGAAAATAAGCTAAATATCAATCACTAGGAAATTTATTAAATCAGCATACCATGGTATATCCAGACAGTAAATGTACTATAGTACACCCATAGAGTAAAATATTCTGCAATCTATCCGGGCGTGGTGGCGCATGCCTGTAATCCCAGCACTTGGGAGGCTGAGGCAGGAGGATCACAAGTTCAAAGCCAGCCTCAGCAATGGTGAGGCACTAAGCAACTCAGTGAGACCCTGTCTCTAATAAAAAATACAAAAAAAGGGCTGGGGATGTGGCCCAGTGGTCGAGTGCCCCTGAGTTCAATCCCTGGTACCAAAAAAAAAAAAAAAAAAAAAAAAAAAAATTCTGCACTCTATAGTGATGTATACATATATTTATTAACATGTAAATATATCCATGGGATGTCGTATAACTGCATTAGCATGCAGAGGCTACACATGTGCATGCATGTGCACACACACACACGCACACGCACACACATACGCACACACACACAGCCTATGTATAGATTGTGGTTTAAAACTCTGGAGTTAGATTCCCTCAATTGAATGTGAGCACTGCCATTTACTAAGTTTATAATATGAGACGATTTACTGAAACTCTGTTCTTTAGTTTCCCAAACTGTAAAATAGAATGAATATCATATACTGTGCATAGCTGTTGTAAGAATTAAATAGTCCATTTTAATAACATAGTCTTATTATTTTATAAATGAAGGCCTGGAAAAAATCACCAATGTGTCAACGGTGATTGTCTCTGGTGGCAAAATTGAATGGAGGATGTTTTTGCTTTCTCATATATACGTTTGTATGTTGTTTGAATTTTCCAAAATGAACACATTATCTTTGTAAATAAAGCAGATGGTAGGGAGGGAAAGAAGAAGGGAGGAAAGACAGCAGACTGATTCACAGACTCGTCTCCCAGGTAGGCCATACCTTAATGAATTTATAGAAAAGTATAGGGTCTACTCTTCAGTTTCCATAGTTTTAAAAACTCAACTGTAATGTTTCAGCCAGTTTAGATCATACTATAGGAAACGGATAGAAGCAAATTCATGTCAGAATGTATGTATTTTAGCCCATTCATTTTCCAGTAGGAGAATACAAATTGGAAATATATCTCCTTCCTTCGTCAAAACTTTGCTTGATAAATTAAAACCATAATGAGATAACAATATACAACCAATAGAATGGCTAAAGTTAAAAATGATGGCAATAGCAAGTGTTGACAAGGACATGGAACAATTGGAAACTCTGATTTATTGGTAGAGGTGCAAAAATGATATAATCTTTTTGTACAAAAACAGTGTGATTATAAGCATAAGCACACTTTACCTTATGACTTAGAAATTTTTCTCATATTTACCCCAGAAAGTAGAACACATATGTTCTTGCTGAATTGTATGTGACTGTTTATAACAGCATTATTGATAATAACTAAAAATAAAAACCATCCCAAATCTCCATCAACTAGAGAATGGATAAACAAATTGTGGCATATGCATACCCATAAAATATTGCTTAGCAATACACATGGTGACATGGATGAATTTCAAAAGCATACTAAAAGAAAGAAATCAAGCACAAAAGACTATACTTTGTAATATTTAATTTTACCTGAAGTTCTAGAAAAGGTAAAATTTCCAATGATAGAAAGCAGGTCAGCATGCCTGGGTCAAGAGTGAGAGGAAGTGGTCAAAGACAAGGGGTCTTGAGGAAACTTTCAGGTGAGGGACCTGTTCTACTTTGATAGTAGTAGTACTTACACAGTGCTGTGCAACTGAAAAAATTGATCAAACTCTTAAAATTAGTAAATTTATTATATGCCATTAATACCTCAATTAGAGAATGGTTATTTGGTGAAGAAGAAATAAGCTTCTCTTATCAAGTAAGCAGTATCATTACATTTAATCCCTTTCTTAATGTATTCATTTTATACTCTAAGAATAATTGTTACAGAAGATAACTTAAATTTACAAATGTTGGTGGCATATCCTTTTTCTGTAATTCTTTTCCCCAAACAGTAGGAGCTCTAGAATTTCTATATCAAAGATATTTTATTTCAGGGAAGTGTTAGAGATTATAGGGGGCCTATAAAATATAAAGCCTCCATTTCTCTTTTCAAAGTTTGTGTTGACTTTAAGCAGTTTCCAGTCAGTTATAAACATCTGAAAGGAAATTTGCATTGCATATTAATATTAGCAACATATTTTAAAAGTTTACCTTAAGATTTTTTCTTAGCAAATAGCTAAATCTTTGTTCTCTGCTTTACTACATTCTGTTTTAGAAAAGAGAGAGAGATATAGTACCATATTCTTGATTTTATTTCCATATTCTGGCAATCTATGATGCTTAGAGCTTTTACCTCTTTACAATATATATATATGTATATATTCAATAATTTATAGTAACAGTTCAGTTTTTAGCCCACATTTCCCTTTTATGCACTATTAACTATAACAAAGACTGAAAGGTTATTCCAATATTTTCCTAATGTTACAAAATACGTTTTAGAGTCAGACAACCCTGGGTTTGAATTCTAGTTCTGAGACACTAATTTGTAAATTCAGCAAGATGTTTTTCTTCATCCATAAAATAAGGATATTTATACCTACTTAATGAGGTGAGAATTAAATACATACAAATGCACTCATCACAGCATCTGTCATATGTAAACTCTGAAGAAAAACAGAAAAAAAATACAAAACAAAGAATTCTATTTAATAAGCCAAAAAGGAAATAGAGATTATATGAAATCATATAAAATACTTATGCTAAAAGAAGTCAGGAAAGAAAGAAGAGAGAGAAATATGTGGCACAAAACAAACATCAAAGTGATTAAATCCAACAATATCAATAATCACATTTAATGTAAGTAGAGATTGAAAGATTGAATGCAAAAGCAAAACCCAACTACATTCTGTCTATAACAAATTCACTTTAAGTATGAAAACCCAGGCAGATTAAAAGTAACAGGATGGAAAAAAGATAAATACTATGCAAACACTACTCAAAAGAAAACTGGAGTGACTATATACATATCAGACAATATAGATTTCAGAGCAAGGAATAACATTATTCTTTATCCTTCCTCAGAACTCCAGTCCCTCAGGTCCCTTCCTGGGAGGCAACACATTACCCATTTTTCTGTATCTTTCCAGAATGAGTTTATGAATATGTAAGCATATATCACTTTTATTTTTCACCAGGGGGAGCATACTATATTCACTGTTCTATACTTTGTTTTTCAAATATATCTATGACATTATTCTGTATCACTACATATAGATTTATCTCATTCTTTTTAACTACTGTGTAGTAACGAAGAAAGATATTTTTTAAGATCTTCATCAAGGATGCCAGCATCTTCAAATTCTAGCTAACAGAACTAGGTAAAGCACTCCAAAATGTGATTTAAAGAATGCTAGACATTTGCATCTCTAGTATGTTCAGACCAAAGTTTGAAATCTTGGCTTACCAGATTTCTTGTCATCCCAACTCACACTTAATTATTCCTTGTTTTTAAAGGGCATTGCCCTCACCAATCTGGTTGAAAGATAATCCCTACCTTTCCTTTTTCCCTTATCCTTTCCCAATTAGTGCCAAAGTCTTATATATGGTACTTTCAAGATATTAATGAAATTGGAAATTGATAATGAAAATATTGTTAATTAGCACCTATTCAGTACATTAGAAATAACACTAACACTGCATTCAGTTTCAACCACCATTACCAGATTTTTTTTCTGTAGGATAGCATCATTGAAGAACTTTTTATAAAATGATAAGTTGATATTTTTAATATTCCCTATTCCAAAAAGTTTCTTTCCAGATTCTTAATAATTGCACTCATTTTTCTTCTGATTCAACATGTTTCAAGTCTGGTGGGATATACGGTGTTATATAATTATAACTTGGATTTATGGATCATCTTTCTTTTGACAAGCTCCAAGTACTTTAACAAGTTTTATTTCATATATCCTAATAATAACCCTGTGAAATATGTTAAAAGAAATATATTTTCTTTTCAATTTACGAATGAAAGTACCAAAACACAGATTTATCAGGTAATTAGTACGTGGCTACACAGTGTGTTAGTGGCAGAACTGGGATTAGAACCCAGGTTTCCTGACTTTCAAGCTAGATTATAAAGTTTCAGAATCATAAAACTGTCTACTTTTTAATTTGTAAAAAGTAATGACATATTATTCTCACACATCCTAAATTTCTAGAGCTGTGATAATAATCTATTAAAAATGAAGAAAGTCTTCCCTGAGAACCTCACTGGAAAGTAACATTTTGCAAGAGAAGCAGAAAATATATGTTCAATTACTGATTCTCTTCAAGAATTTCACTTTAAAGTGAACTTAAAATGTGATGACATCAGGCTCAATGTTACACCATTTTATTTCTCAAATATTGCCCAAACATATAAATGTCCTCAACTCTGAATCAATCATTTAAAACTGGTCGACTCTGGCTTTGAAATTATTGGAACATCATGAACATCATACCCATCTGTCAATTTTTTTTATCATGGAACATATATAGTCTGCAGTTACTCATAGCAATATCTCATGACTCTGGTGAAAATTTTTGAAGAGCC
This sequence comes from Tamias sibiricus, assembly GCA_025594165.1. Taxonomy (NCBI): domain Eukaryota; kingdom Metazoa; phylum Chordata; class Mammalia; order Rodentia; family Sciuridae; genus Tamias; species Tamias sibiricus. The sequence goes on from CM046659.1 coordinate 92,868,428, forward strand.
TTCTTTTCCCAACTGCATGTTTCTGAGTAATTAGATGAATTTGAAAGTACAACAAACTAAATTCTAAGTGGCAATTCAATGGCAATGGGAACAGTTGAATAAATTACTTTATTTAAATGGAAACCCACATTTTTCTGAAGTACAGCAATTTGCAAGAAAAGCTGGGAAAGCTAGCCTGTGACAAGAGAATGTAAATTTGGAAATTCTTCATTGCAATTGTAGTAATATGTTAAAATATGAACATTTTAATTATGGTCGCTTTCTCTGAGCTTCTATTTCATCAACAAGAATATAGGAAACTATATTGACTTTAAGAGATGATGATTACAAAGATCGTGAGGCAGACCGGCCATTTCTGTGTTGAGAAGCTTATTAAAATAAATAGGATAAGCTCAGTTTGGACTCAAACCAAAGCGTGAAGGGACTTCTAAAGTTTCTTTCTTTCTTTTTTTTTTTTTTTTAATTTTGGTACCAGGGATTGAACTCAGGGGCACTCGACCACTGGGCCACATCCCCAGCCCTTTTTTGTATTTTATTTAGAGACAGGGTCTCACTGAGTTGCTAAGTGCCTCACCATTGCTGAGGCTGGCTTTGAACTCGTGATCCTCCTGCCTCAGCCTCCGAAGTGCTGGGGTTACAGGCATGCATCACTGCGCCAGCTGACTTCTAAAGTTTCTACGGAAGTTTCAAGCAAGACTTCTTATCTTGGAGTCCATGGTTAGAATTCATTTCCTTATGCTAAGATAGGAGAACTTGTTACTAAGAAGTTACACACTAATATTTGGGATGGAGACATTTGAGCAGGCCTAGATGAGATTAACAATTTAAAGTCCCCAAGGCCCTTAGAACCTGCCTTGAGAACGGAAGCAGTTTTCTTTCCCCCTTTCTCTGATCTTGAATATAGAAAGTTCTGATGGCAAGTTAATGTTAAATTGTAAATTTTAGGAGTGAGCATGGATGGACTGAAATCACTCCAGAACTGTAGCTAACTGATGGGATTTCGTGTCACATCTTCTGTTGGGTAGGTATTTCTTCATCTGATTGAAGAGAAAAAAAATGAATGCATAAAGCAAAAATGGTAAGCTGTTCCATTTATTCTGTGTTTCCCTCTTTCCTTTTATTAGTTACCTCTTGATGTATAAGAGATTACCCGCACCCTGAAATCTAGCATGTTCAAACAATCTTTTATTTTTTTCACAGTTTTCTGTGGGTTAGAAATTCAGATATGGCTTAGCTAGTTCCTCTGGCTCAGGTTCTCTCATAGGGCTGAAACCTCATTCAAAGACTTGACTGACAAAGAATCCACTTCCAAGATCACTCATGTAGAGAGTGACAGGAGTCAGTTCCTCATGAGTTGTTGGGCTTAAGGTCTCAATTCCTTGCTAGGCTGGAGATGTCTCTTATTTCCTTGCTCATAGCATGCCAGCTGGCTTCCATGAGAGTGAGCAAGTGAGAGAACAAGAGAGAATATCCAAGAGTCAGGCCAAGATGAAACCTTATCTTGGAAGTGAAACTCTAAGGTTTTGACATGTTATATTTGTTAGAAGTATATCACATACAGATCACTCTCAAGGAGAGAATGTTACACAAGCAAATAAATATCAAGGGGTAGGAATCATCAGGGGCCAGCTTAGAGGCTTCCTATTATATTCCCAATTTGTTCAGTCTTGATCTGCCCTATTGTGGATTCCCAGATGCATTGTAACACTTAGGCCCCTGCCCTCTGGCTTTCTGAGTTTGCCAATGGGAAACTCATGCAGAAGAATGGGAAAGGAAAGAGAAGTCACAAAGTTTCTTTTGAAGGATCCCCAATTAGGAAGGGCTATTGCGGCTAGCTGGAAGCCATAAGTTCCACCTGATATGTATGTGACGCACCTGTAGGCACCCGCAAAGCTAAAGGTATATAACCGGGTGAAAGCGATCAGAGTTAGGAGAACGAAGAATGAATTCATTCAGTCAGTCGTGCAGTTGCTCGGTGAGTCAGAAGAAGAGTTCGGGTCGGAGAAACCAGATAGAAGAAGTAATTGCTGGTCAGAGTTAGGCCGAGGCTCCCGAGGAAGAAAGAAGAAAGAAGAAAGAAGCTCTAATCTTTCTCTAATCTTTCTCTCTAAGCTCTTTCTAAGAAGAAGAAAAATCTTTCTTTCTCTCTCTAAGAAAGTAGAAGTAAAAGTAGTAATAGCTTTACTCTGCCTCCGAGTTTTCCTCCCGCGGCGCTGTGGCTGGCCATGACAGGCAGCTGACATTCTTTCTTTCCTTTCTTCCTGAATTTCATGTGATGTTTTTGGATTAGTTGTATTCTTTATTAATACAACCTCAGCTTCATGGCCCCACTTCCATAGCCCCAACCCTCATTGATCACTGGTATCACCACCACACACACATACCTTCTATAGGATTAGAAATGACTTAGACTTCCCACAGTTGCCAGTCCCTGGATATCTTAACATCCTGTCCTGATTCTTCAGCTCTACCCACACCTTTTTTTTTTTTTTTTTAATTTGTATTTGAAGTTGTTGTATATGTCGGTAGAATGCATTACAATTCATGTTACACTTATAGAGCACATTTTTACATATCTCTGGTTGTATACAAAGTATATTCATACCATTGGTGTCTTCATACATGCACTTAAGGTAATGATATCCATCTCATTCTACCATCTTTTTTTTTTTTTTTTTACGCTCTTGCCCCCTCCCTTCCCCTCCCTCCCCATTGACCTTTCTGGTGTTCTTCTAATCCTCCTATGTTCCCTGTCCCAACCCCACTGTGAATCAGCCTCCTTATATCAGAGAAAACATTTGGTATTTGGATTTTTGAGATTGGCTAACTTCACTTAGTATTATATAAATAAACAAATAAAAATAAAGATATTGTGTCCATCTACCCACACCTTTAAATTCTATTTTGTTTCCCTGCTAAGACCTTCAAGAACATACATCTCTTAGGGGAAGAGGCTATATGTTATTTTTATTTTTTTAGTCTTAGTGCTTGACATAGTTGTCATTTAATGTTTTATGGATTATAATGGGTAGATGGCAAATGAGTGAAACTAGTTTTAGTAATATAGAAGAAATAACCTCAATTATATGAAAAATTTTTATTGATACAGGGACCTTAGGACTCTTGTGTTTTGTCTAAGACCATAAGGGAGAAAAAGATTTAAATGATCTCTAAGGGAAAGTGGTAATTTTAAAGAATCATATTTTCTCTTCTAATAGAGAAGGAAAAAACCAGACTTGCTTAAATCAAAACAGTAAGTCTACAAGAGTGAAAGGGGTGCTTTTCAGTGAATTGCCAAGTTCATGTAGGCATAAATGTATAACAAATTGGCATACTATTAAATAAATATAACCAAAGGGTATGATTATTTTTATACCATTCCTAAACATTAAGAGGATTCCAATTGTGTGTCATGAAAAAAATTTACTGATGATTTTTCAACTTATATTTATAAGTAAAGGAAACTAAACTGCTATTTGAAAGCATTTAAGAATTTTAGGCATGTACGTTCTTGAAGGTCTTAGCAGGGAAACAAAATAGAATTTAAAGGTGTGGGTAGATGGACACAATAGCTTTATTTTTATTTGTTTATAAGAACTCATACTCAGATTTTAAAAATAATGTATACGAAGAAAGGGACTCTGCCATAGTGGGGAAAAAAAGAGCTAAAAGTGTACTCAAATAAGATGCTTTTATTCTGCAAAATGTAATATAGTGGAAATTGGGCATTTTAACAATTTTCAGGGTAAAGTACCATATTTTTGAGATGTTGGCTTGTGTTCCATTTCCACCATATTAAAAAAAGTACCATTACTGTTCTGGCTTATAATTTCTCTGTTTTCAGACAGACCTAAAGATGATCTGTTTTCCTTGTATTAAATGTTTTATTGGAGCCTTTCAGAATGTTTTCAAATATTGCTCAATATTTTCCCTACCTGAACACACTTCAGAATGCATAAACTTGGGCAATAAACTCATTGTTTTTGTTTCTCCCAAAGTCTACATGGTTAACTTGAAATGGATAAGTGAATATGGGACATTTGCAAAACTGTTGTAGAGACTGAGGAAGAACAAAATGTTTAAGTAGAAACCAGTGTATTCAAAAGCATTTTATCAGTGGGAATTAATGTTTTAAATATATTTTATGTAGACAAATTTCTCAGCTAGTTTATGTTTTAAAAAATCCCTAGAAGTACCTTTTCTTGTCTTAATTGGCAGTTTTATTGGCATTGCATTGACAACAGCCCTCATTAATACAACATTCATTGCACTGAAAGAAACCCAAGATGGTATGCTGCACAGTGTAAAATTATCTTAAATAACTCTACACCCTCTTATTGACATTTGCAATCAGTAAAATAAAAAAATTGAGAGAAAATTAATAAGGTAAGAGACCCAAATAATGTCTGAAAAGAAATTTTACTAATAAAGTCCCAAATCTCTTAATTAGATCCTATTTTCCAGGCCTATGTATATGCTCATATCAACATATTCCATATATATTAACTTTTGTAGATCCCTACAAAGGCAAAATATCTAGGAAATTGTTCAATTAATAGAGAACCAATAATCCCTTTAAATAAAAATATTTGTAAATCAACATCCCAATTGGGTAATAAAATACATGACTGAACGTGGAGCTGGCAGATTAAAAAAAAATAACAAATCCACTTATTTCTCAAAAATCAAAACATTATATTGGGAAATCTGTTATTCCCTCACCTGCCAAGTTCTAAGATTAGAAATCTTTGTTTTCACTGTAACAGTTGATGCTACTGAAAGCTGCAAAGTCACTTGAGGAACCTGCTCCCTGTTCTATTTCAGATGTTTCTTCTTCCATAATTTTTAATTTAAAAGCTTTATAGATCACCCTAAACTTACAGGAATAAAATATTGTTTTTTAGATTCTTTTAACCTTTTGTTTTTTTATATATCTGTAATTCTCCAGATCGCCTAAAATGAGTGACTATACAGAGCCTGCTCTTAATATCTGCTCTTAGTATTATCCACAGTTTAAAAAATTAAATCAATATTTTCCCATAGGATTCATTTAAATATGACTTGAACAATCATGACAGCCAGTTAGTCATCAGTTCATTTAGATGCTATTTCTTAGTTATATTCTGTAAACACACATGATATTACTATGGTATGTTTATGCTTTGTTTGATTTTAAGGGAAATGTATACACTTAATAGTACCCTGGGTTAGGTTAGGAGGTGCTAAAAGGCTGGAGTCTGGTGAAAACTATTCTTCTCCAACAGGATATGGTATATGAAGGTTTCACTAGTAGGGTCATTCCATTTAGTTAAGCACCAAGGGCAATAAAATAATCTGATGATTGTAGAAGGGAAATAATCCAATAACACAACAAACCAAGCATGCTTGGCATATACTCAAAGTATATTTGTAAGCAATTTGAAACACATAATCCTTGCCAATGAGTTTGGGAAAAATTTAACTTTTCATTGTGTTTTCAAATTTTGCAACTTTCTAGTACTTAAGATATGTCTTCAAAACTCCAGGAAGAAATTGTGTTTTTTAGGAAAGAATCTTCTCTTTACCTACACAGCACCATATAACTGAAGTTTAGAGAAAGCTCCATAGATTAAGGAATATGTATAAAAGATCTTAAACAGCAGAGCTGTTTTTGTTCACATTGCCCTGTGACAAAGAAAATCAAGAACCTAGTTGACTTATAAAGATAAGGAAACAGGTTTCCATCTGTATGCTTGTAAGGAGCCATTGAAAACAAGGATATGAAATGAAGTTTTAAAAACTCATGAGGAACACAATCAGAGAAGACTTCCAAATGAATTGTCAATTATTGGGTAACAACAGCAGCTGAGCATATGCCAACGCCTACCAAAGCCTGCAATCTCAAACCCCTTTTGTAGAGAAACTGGTTTCTATTCCTATGTAACCCCATCCTGTATTTTGTGACCTGTGGTGGAAAGAAAGGTGCTTACAAGGTAAAATGAGGATTATCATTATTGGTAGAAAGAATGAGAAACAAGTGGATTTATTATTTATAAACCATTCCAAGTAAAAGTACCAAAGCAAGGAAATTAAACTGTCTGGAAATAACCTTGATAAATAGAACACATAATTGTCGACCAACTACAGACTGTACTAGAATAACCACATAGGGCAATATAAAATAATGTTTTAGAATTTTATTTACTTATGCAAGTACTTGACTTAGATAATTTAAATAAGTAGAGTATTTTTGACCTTGGACAAATTTGGTAACCTCATATTGTATGCCTCACTTTCCCCATCCACATATTTCATAATTTGTTTTGTGTGAATTAAATTGTACAACTTAGATAAAACATATATGTGTCTGATGCAGAGAAAGCACTAAATACATGTTATTCCCATGCCCTTAATAACATATAGACTTGCTTACAATATCTGAATAACTGCTCCAATTTTCCAGTATACCTTAATAAAGAAAGGTTCTACATGAATGTCTGGAATAGGCTGAATAATATCCAGGTAGATTATAATCTCTGAAATGTGTGAAAGTTATTTTATATGGCAAAAGCAACTTTACAAACATGATTACATTGAGGATTTTCAAATGTTTTCTTGAATTATTCAGGTGACCTTAAATGTAACCTACTCACAGGTGTCCTCATAAGAGAGAAGCAAAGGTAGATTTGACTGCAAAACAGAATGGAAGGCACTTGAGTAGCTGAAACTGATGCTACATTGCTGGATTTGAAGATGGAGCAAAGTGCTAGAAGCCACCAAATGAAAGGAGTATAGCTCCATAAGTTGGAAAATAAAAGGAAACATTCTCCCCTGAAGCCTGCAAGGCGGCACAGTTGGCTGACACATTGATTTTGGCCTGGTGAAACTGATTTTGGACATCTATACCCTAGAACTGTAAGAGTAAGTTTGTGTTGTTTTAAACCACTAAACTTGTGGTAATTTGTTACATCACATACAGAAGCTAATATGATGTCACATATTCTTTTTAGTTAATTTTTTAAATATCTTAATTATGTACTATGGAATGAAATGCATATGGGAAGGTATGATTATCTGTTTTATAGACTCAAAACATGGATCGATTTGCTTGAATTTTTAAAATTACTAATGGTATCTCCTCTCTCATCTTTACAACCATTTTATTTTAGCTATTTAGAGCAGTTAGAGGTCCTTTTAACTTTCTTCCAATGCTTATATTACCATGTGAACAGGTACCCTTTACTTCCCAAGGTATGATGATATTACTTTATAGGTGGCTGTCTTAAATATAAGAATAAAGACTGCCAAGTTCAAAGCAAGAAGTGGATGGGTCAAACAAGGAAACACTGGTGTTGTGGGAAAATACTAGATTTAGAGCCAGGTAAATCCAAATTTGAACTATGGCTCTATGAAGAGATTTGAGATGTTTTTCATCTCTGGTCTATATTTCCTTCCTTGTAATGTAGGAATCTATAAAAAGTACCATATATGATAAAAAAAAATTTAGTCTTGTATATATTTAAAAGCTGATTATAATGCTCCAAACCCACATTTCTGTTAGTAGCAGGAATTCTAGTCATTTTTACAGACATTCCCCCTTATCAAATGTTTCTGAGAACTTAAGTCTCCACTAGGGACTCTCCACTGGTTGAGAATGGAACAGCAACCAACTATGCTTCTATTCTGTACTTCAAAACTGCTGGCTATATAAAAGACCTTGATGTCTACTCATCCCAAAGTCCCTGAGGGAGGTTACAATCTGATCCTAATGCCCTCTGTACATATTTACATCAAGTCCCCATTAAATGTAGTAAGAATGTAATCTTGAGTGTCCAGGCAGAGTGTAAGATGTCCTGCCTTCTCTGTTATACTATATCCACAGTATGTTTGATGGCTGATAGCTGAGATATGAGGTGGAACCATAGATATTGTATATTCCACCTCTTTCATTCTCCCACATATTAGTGTTATCCCTTGAGTATATTCATAGTATAAGTTTAATGAATCCAGAGGGGTTAATGGCAAGAAAAAGTTAGATAAATTCACAGTTGACAAATCTATAGAGTGTTACTTGGGATCTGCCAGCTCAATTTTTTAAAATTTTAATTTGTTATATCTGATAACAAAATGCATTACAATTCATATTATACATATAGAGCACAATTTTTCATATCTCTGGTTGCACACAAAGTAGAGTCACATCATTCGTGTCTTCATACATGTACTTAGGGTAATGATGATTATCGCATTCCACTGTCTTTCCTACCCCCATTTCCCCTCCCTGCTCCCTCCCCTTTGCTCTATTTAGAGTTCATCTAATCCTCGCATGCTCCCCGCCACCAACCCCATTATGAATCAGCATCCTTATATCAGAGAAAACATTCGGCATTTGGTTTTGTGGGATTGGCTTTCTTCACTTAGCATTATATTCTCCAACTCCATCCATTTACCTGCAAATGCCATGATGTTATTTTCTTTTAATGCTGAATAATATTCCATTGTGTTTATATACCAGTTTCTTTATCCATTCATCTAATTAAGGGCATCTAGTTTCGTTCCACAGTTTAGCTACTGTAAATTGTGCTGTTATAAACATTGATGTGGCTGTGTCCCTGTAGTATGCCTAGTACTGAATTTAATGAATCCAGAGGAGTTAATGGCAAGAAAAAGTTAGATAAATTCACAGTTGACAAATCTATAAAGTGTTACTTGGGAGCTGCCAGCTCTATTTAAGGGAGTTTCTTAATCTTTTGTAGATAGTATCAATAAAGAACTGTGACCCTCTAGGAACTATTCCATAGTGTCATAGATCAAAACCCAGCACTTAGCCCTAGTTAGAAATTTGATCTCAGGCTCTTCTCATTGATTGGACTCACCAAATTTGTAGATGGTTTTCTTAGGGACTACCATATTATAAATTCTTCAGAATATATGTAATCCTTATAAGCCTGGAAAGCCAGTAAACTGTCTTAACATTTGGTTATGGGGACAAAGGGGAGGATAGTTTGCTTGGTCTTCTAAGAAAAATTTCAAGTCTCATGATTTTTTTAACTTTGTTAAATATCTCACTGTGTATCACCAAAATCACTCATTTGATATTATCCCATTGCTCATTTAAACTCATTAATTAAAATATACAGCATTAAATTCTTTTCCATTAGGGAACCATTTTTATTGCCTACTGATTCATCATATAAAATATCCTGAGATTTAAGTCATTAACTTTTGGGACGACATACTTCTCTTCATTACAATGAATATATGTGATGTCCATAAAATGTGGCCGACAACAAATACCAAGAAGCTTTTGTGGTCTGTACATAATAGGTTAAGAACTTCTGAGACACAAAGAACTTTAAATATGGAACAAAATTTGCAGAGTGTATCTGTGTGACAATATAGAACTTAAGGGTCAGATTGGATTTTTGTTCTGCCATGAGAATGAGTTACTCATTGTCAGTTGGATTGTGGATAAATTAATCCATTTGAGTGTTAGGGTTGATCAAAATAATTACTATATTTGGCATGATATCACAAATAGATTTTTAAATCTTTATTTATATTGTATAGTGCATTATTTTGATAAGGCTGCCATAACAAAATGTTATAGTCTAGGAGGACTGAACAATGAAAATATATTTTATTACTGTTTTGGAGGCCAGAAATTCAAGATCAAAGTGCTGGCAGGGTTGATTTCCTCCAAGGCCTCTCTCCTTTGCTTACAGATGGCTACTGTTTTGCTGTTGCTTCATGTGGTTATCCCTCTGTTCTACACAGCCCTGGTGTTTCTTTGTGTGTCCCATTTTTTTCTTCTTTTAAAAACACCAGTCACATTGGATTAGGACTCACCCATTTGACCTCACTTAAGCCTGTGGATTTATTTAAGCTCCTATCTGCAAATATAGTTCCATGCTGAGTTATTGAGGTTAGGTATTCACAATATGAATTTTGGGGGACATAATTTAGCTATAAAACATAGTATATGAATCTGATTGCCTTTTTTCCTCTGAAAGTATTATCTTTCATGCCCAAATTATTATAATGGAGTTATCCCACAGGTTCATTACCTGGTATAGAAATTGTGCCTCATTTTCTTAGGTTAACCCGAGAAATAGTTAATTTATATCCCAAAGCAAACAACCATAGACAAAGGCTTTCTAAAATAAAAACAGTAATAATTGGAGTTTGAGAAGCTTTTCTTAATTTTAAATGTCATCACAGAACAAGCAATGTAAATATTTAATATCTGATTTTGAAAAGATTTATAATATTTACTTAGTTATGTTTGATTTTTAAGCAGAAGAACTAGTGTGCAGGTTGTTTTTAGGAATGTAAGGACCATAGAAATGTATTTTAATCCTTATCACAGCTACTGATTTTGCTATGTTACAAACATATCAATAATATATTTGCAAATATGCCAGCTGGGAATAGAAATTGCAAAGGAAAAAGAATTGGTGTGTTTATATTACAATGGACTAAAAGATCAAACATTGGACATTTATTTAGAAATAACACATTTATTGTTAACTTTCACTATTAAACTAACCTTCTGAAATAAAACATCTTATATTAGTGTGCATACAGAAATGACAAAAGGTGAATAGAAACGGGGAGGGGGGGCGGATTATACAGCTGAAGCATGGACACAAATCCACACCAAATAAAATTAATAATGGATATTAAGATGGTAAATATTTAGGCAATAAATCTTGGAATATCAAGGTTATCAGAAGGTCAGCTTCCATATTTGTGAAAAAGTTAGTCCTCTTTTATCACCAAAAATCTTTTTACAAAGAAAAATCCTTATTTTGTGAGAAAAGGACTTTTAAATTTTTTCTAATGTGCCATAAGTTTTTAGCAATATTAAAAACATTTAAATCCAGAAGATATGCAAAATATCAACAAAAATTTAACCCTATTGAGCAGTGTGTCAGATGAACAACAGAAATAATTGCTGTCAGCTTGTACTTTTTTGACCAATAATTCTCTGTATTTCCTGCAAGTAACTTGAGTGATGCAAATGACCTTATTTTTACAGCATGCTTTTATTAAATAGTTTATTATTTTGGCAGACTAATAAAGATTTTGGTATTTGCTTTTATTTGCAATAATATTACCACCACATAAAAAAGGATTTTATGTTCTTTTTGAGGAACAAGGAGGATAAAAGTGGTGATGGATAGCGCAACTGAGGCATCAGCAATGAGCTGGAAATGAGACACATAAATATGAAAGCAGAGCTAAGAAAATAGAACTGCACCCTTGGCCTTTCTTAAAAGAACATGCACACTTCATGGTTCATTCACACCGTTACAGAAACTCCTTTTGTTTCCAATGAATCAGAAAACGCACAGAAAGTCTGAAATACTATTTTTACTCATAAATAACTGACTCCTTCTATTTAATTAGACTCATTCCAGAAAAATATTTCCAAGCTTTCTGAGGATGTTTTTGATTTGATAAAGAAAAGTAATTGACTGAAAAGTTGCTGGGAATGGGGGCTGAAGGGGAATCTAAATAGATTTACTATTTTCCCCATTATTTAACACAGAACACAGAAATAAAATATTCCATGAAGTAGCATCTTTAGAGTTGAGCAGCTGCCAAGTATTTAAGGATATTAGAAGAAGGTGGCTAGACAACTAAATGTATCTTTAAGGAGGAATAATATCATTAATAGGTAGATAATATTATAGATGGAGACTTTGGGGATTATACCATTGTATCTTGCCAGTAATGGCATGTGTTTATTCAAAATCATGATTGTTTGCATGTGGCGTGTTTTCTTATCTAATGAAAGAATGTAAATTATACTTGTCAAATATTGTATATTTATTATCAGCAGAGTGTGTTTAGCATTGATTTTATCTTCTATCATTATCAACTTGTTTCTTTGTCATAGCATTTAATTGTTATCACAAATGAAAACTGTGCTGAAGAAACCAAAAGGAAGGTAAATTTCCTGTTTAGGGCTAGAACCTGAATTGGCACACAGAAGCTCTTAGCTCAGGAATATTCAAATGTGGAACTATTTTTCTTTTCACACTAAAGTGCAGCCAATAGATGGAAAGTAGGAAGAAGTAATATATTGTGAGCTGAAAAATCCGCTGCTTCATTATCGACATGACTCGGATCTTACAGAGGGAGAGAGCTCTACCATTTGGACTCTCATTGCAAAGGCTTACAATAGACATGATTCTGACAAGAGGTTGGTGGTAGCAGAACAGACTTAACAATTAATGGTATGCCAAGGCTGAGTTCAGAGAATTGCTTTACCCAATGCCAATCATTCATTCCTGGCAGTAGCACTTCACATCTTTCCTGGGATGCCATCCAACCACAGTGGCATCTAAAATATATCAAGCAGTGTTGTTACAGTTGGAGGTGAAATTGAAATTTGCGCCAAACAGAAGTGACAAATTCACATGGCTGAGTGTTGCCTAGCAATCAGGTCCAAGGGGGGATGTGGCAATTCTGCCTTTACCCATGGGTGTGTAGAAGTGGGGGAGAGAAACATTTACATTAGGGTTTGGGTGGTCTTAAGAGTAGAGCTAGGAATATGTGAAACTTCATTTTACTACCAGGGTGAGAGGAGGTAAGGTATTAGAGCAGTACAGGGAAAGGAAGAAAGCAGCTGAAGTTGGTAGGAGAGTAGATTTCAAAGCTGAGGTTCTCTGCAATTAACCTAGGGGAGGGGGAGAGCAGCAAGATGCCAAGATGCCAGACTTGCTGTGGAAATTGATGGCAGTTGGCCATCCTGCTGCCTTTTGACTGCAGGCCTCTTGAACCTCTGTTTAACTAGCACTTGGCAGCTGGGTGGCCCCAGGGTATAGTGTGCAAATGGTAGCTTTCTCTTCTCAGAAATCCACCTGAGAGCAAAGCTCCCTATGGGCAGTCAGACTTCAGAGATTACTAGAAGGAATGGAATGCTCAAGCTGAAATTCTTACCTTGTGCCTTTATTTTTCTGTTTCTTTTGGGGGTTCATTATTTCATCTGTTTCTATTAATCTTTTCTTTATTTGGGGGGATCCCACCCAGACTTTCCCTACTCTATTCTCTGAGGTGTAAAGTAACTATAAAATCAATGATTAATGTAAGCAGCAAGTGGATATCTCAAAATACCAAACATAAAGAAGTTTGTTTCAACCTGAGAAATTTTTCACAAATAATTTTGTTTCTGGGCTTTTTCATCACTCCTGCTTTGAAAGAAGTATAATCTGAAAATATGAACAGAAGATTTCACTGTTAATAGAGGGACTCATGTAGTTATTTTCTGCTTTGCTCAACGTTGCTGTTCTTTTTCTCTTGAACTCTTGGGGCCTCCATAGCCACGTGAGCCTAGTCTTTACAGCCCTATATGAGAGAACAGTTTGGATATGGTGAGCCCTTTGCCATTTCCTGCTTTAATGCTACTCTTTCCTCAGCACCATTCTTGTTTTTTGGGGGGGTAATGGGGATTGAACTCAGGGGCCACATCTCCAGCCCTATGTTGTATTTTATTTAGAAACAAGGCCTCACTGAGTTGCTTAGTGTCTCGCTTTTGCTGAGGCTTTGAACTCGTGATCCTCCTGTCTCAGCCTCAGTCACTAGGATTATAGACATGCACCACTGCCCCCAGCCTCAGCTCCATTTTTAATAATCAAGCCTGAGTGCTCATCCTCAGGATTGCAAATTTCAGTACCATGTCTATGGTGTTTGGCTTAATTTATATGTAACCTGTTATTTTCTCAAAGAGACTAAGTTCTAATATCAGGAACCATTTTTTCTAAGTAGGATCAGGTAACACAAACAGGAAAATTCAAAGTGCTATCAGTCATTAAGCTATTTTTGTTGTTATTATTATAGTATGCTGTTCATTTGGGAATATATCTTTAATAAATGACAGCAAATAAATGGATGGACTGAATAAATGGAAGAACTGATAATGACTGATGCACATATAAAACCATATGTAAATTTAAGAGAGTATGTATATCATAAAGTTAACTACTAATTATAACAACTAAATTTTATTCATTCCTCATTTTGGGTTATTCTAATATTTAAAAATTGTATGGTAAAAAGCACATGACATGATATATCCTCTAAAACAAATTTCAAATGTACAGTACAATGCTGTTAACTATAATAAGCATAATAAACACAATATTGTGTCAGAATTCTGGAACATTTTTATCTTGTATGACTAAAACTTTCCTCAGCCCCATTCTTGTTTTTGTTTTTTTGGGGGGGTACTGGGGATTAAACTCAGGGGCCACATCTCCAGCCACATTTTGTATTTTATTTAGAAACAAGGCCTCACTGAGTTGCTTAGTGCCTCACTTTTGAACAACAGTCTTTGAACAACAACTCTTCTTTTTTTCCTTCCTGCTGGGGACTGAACCCAGGGCCTTGTGCATGCTAGGCAAGCACTCTAACAACTGAGCCCTATCATTCTACTTTTTGTTTTCATGAGTTTGATTACTTCATATACCTCAAAGTAAGTACATCTTGCAGCATTTTCCTTCTGTGATTGGTTGTTTTCACTAAGCATAATGTCTTCCAGGTATATTCATGTTGTAGTACAAGGCAGGATTTCCTTCTTTCTGTGGCTGAATAATATTCTATTATGCATATATGTATCACACTTTATGAATCAATTCATCTTTTGATTGACAGCTTATTTCTACATCTTGGCTATTTTGAATGATGTTGCAATGAACGTGAGAATGCAAATATCTTTTCCCATATTATGAATCTTTTCCCCTATGTTTTCTTCCAGTAGTTTTATAATTTCAAATCCTACACTTACATCTTTAATTTATTTTGAATTTTTGTATATGTATGATATAATGTAAGGGTTTACTTTCATTCTTTGCATGTGAATTTCAATTTCCTCAGTACCATTTACTGAAGGCTGTTCTTTCCACAAGGTATAATCTTGGTACACTTTTTTAAAAAATCATTTCAATAAACATGTGTTGGTTTATTTCTGGTTTTTCTATTCTGTTAGATTGGTATGTATGTCTATGTACCTTTATGCTGATATCATACTGTTTTGGTTACTGTAGCTTTGTGATATGTTTTGAAGTCAGGAATTGTGAAACCTATGGGTTTGTTTTTCTTTCACAGAATTGATTTGACTGTTTTGGGTTCTTCATGATGCCATGTGAATTTCAGGATTTTTTCCCTATTTCTGTAAAAATCCAGTAAAGTAAGAGGATACTGGGATTTTTATAGGGATTGCATTGAATCCATAGATCATTTGGAGTAATATGGGCATTTTAATAACATTGTCTTCCAATTCCTGAATACAGGGTGTCTTTCTTTTTATTTGTGTCTTTTTAAATTTCTCTTGGCATTTCTAGGTCCACCTCCTTGGTTAAGTTCATTCCTAAGTATTTTATTCTCTTTGATTCTATTATAAATGGGATTGAATTCTTAATTTCTTTTTAGATACTTTATTGTTAGTGGATAGAAATGCAACTGATACTTGCATATTGATTTCTTATCCTCTTTACTGGATTTGTTTATTAGTTCTATTTTTTTTTTTTTTTTTTTGGTGTGTGTGTGTGTATGAATTCTTTAGAGTTTTCTACACATAAGATCATGTGATCTGTAACATGATTTTTCTTTTTTAAAAAAATTTTAGATGCCTTCCTAAGTTATTTACATAAATTAATAACAACATCATGAGGTAGGTATTGTGACTTACAGTTAAAATGAGGAAATTGATGCATAACTGTTTAATTTTCCCAAATTGTTAATAAGTGTGAAAAAACTGCTTTGTAACTGGACTTCATAAGTTATCTCTACTGTGGTAATTAATTATCTATATATATGGCAATGCAAAATTTGGATCTATTCTATTTGAGTTTTGTAAGCATGAAGAGTTAGAGTAAAATGTAGTTGGTATACTCTTGTTATAGGAAGAATAATGGTTATCAAAAAATGACCACTGCTTAACCATGGAATCCCAGAATATGTTAGATTACATGGCATTAGGTTACACACTCATTAAGGTTGTAGGTGGAATTAAGGTTGCTAATCATCTGACCTTGTGTTGAGAGAGATTTTCCTGGATTATTTTAAGGAGCCCAATGTAATAATCATAAGGACCCTTAAATATGAAGGAGTCAGTGTCAGAAAATTACAGTGTGCTAGAAGCTGGAAAAGGCAGAAAAATGGATTCTCCCCTGGGTCCTCCAGAAAGGAATGCAGCTCTGGGACACCTTTCTTTTATCCCAGTAGCACCCATTTCAGACTTCTGACATCTAAAACTATAGACTAATGAATTTTTTGTAGTTTGAAGGCATTACATGTAGTAATTTGTTGTAGCAGAAACAAAAAAAAAAAAAAAAATACAGCTTATACATTCCAAGGTTACAGAATAAATTTAAATTTCTTACTAATCCAACAGTGGAGTTTAGGAATGTAACTTCTGATAGTTGAATGTTGGAAGCCTTGGCCTGATTTAGATTCACTGTTAATTTTGAATTTATTTGAACAACTTGCAGTAATCTCCCCTTGCTTGTGGGGATCGGGCACTAAGAGCCCTAAGAGATGCCTGAAACTGTGAATAGAACTGAACCCTTTAGCTACTGTTTTTATGCTAGACATATATACCTATGATAAAGTTTATTTTATAATTTAGAGTAAGAGGTTAATAGCAAATAATAATAAAACAATTGTAGCAATAAAATATAATGAAATTTCACATCCTTAATCTTGCTCTTTAGGACTATTATTATGTAAAATAAAGGCTTTTTAAATACAAGCACTGTGATTTCATGAAAGTTGATCTGATACCCAACATGGGTACTAAGTAACCAATGGTAGGTAGAATATATGGTATGGATGTGCTGAACAAAGGAATGATTCAGGACATGGGCAGAACTGAGTGAAATGGCATGAGATTTCATAATACTTCTTAAAACAA
This sequence comes from Tamias sibiricus, assembly GCA_025594165.1. Classification (NCBI taxonomy): domain Eukaryota; kingdom Metazoa; phylum Chordata; class Mammalia; order Rodentia; family Sciuridae; genus Tamias; species Tamias sibiricus. Next base: position 92,885,328 of record CM046659.1, read on the forward strand.
TGTACAATTTAGGACTTATAAGCTTATTTCTGGAACTTTCTACTTAATATTTTTGTACCATGGGTAACTGAAATTGCAGAAAGTGGAACTGCAGGTAAGGAAGAGTACTTACTTGAGTAATCTCTCCACATACCTTTCTGTAATTCCTAAATACTTTAGTTCATGGAAAATAAGCATTTGATGTTTTATTTAAAACATAATGATATATTTAAAATTATAAATACAGTTACCAAAAATTACCCAGAAAAGAGAGAGATCAAATCATCGTTCACACTTTAAACTCTTCTTTCCTATTGTTTCAATTTCCTTCATCTATTTGTCTTTGTTCTTCTTGTCCATCCATCTCCATCCACTGTTTAAGTGATAAAGCAATGATTTCCTCAAACCTGGTATCTTCTGGCTAACGTTCCATATATTTCTATCCATCTTGTTTTCCTATTTAAAATTGACAAATGAAATTTATACAGAACTTATTATATGCCAACATTATGATAAATGCTTTATATATTATGTCATTTAATCCTCTTAAAACTATAAGAGTTAAATACAACTTATTATTGCTGTTTTTCAGGTAAGGAAATTTAGACATTGAAAGCATTAGAAACATGCCCTAAATCCCTTGGCTTTAAAGTAGAAGAACTGGAATTCAAATTTAGAGATAAGTCCAACCCAGGCAAATGATGTTAATTTTATAATCTGTTGCCTTGTTTAGTTTTACACTGGAATGGGATGATCTTAGGCAGATGTTAGACCCCCGGCACAGGTGGCAAGTACCCAAATTATGCCATAAGAAACTACATCTGTGCATAAGTGAGTTTCCCTTAGGAGAGTCATAGGTAGTCAACTATAAAACAACAACAACAACAACAAATAATAATAAATAAAAACAGAAAAAAAAATACCATGGGAAAGTGAGAAACACAGGTAAATATTGTACACTCAAAAGAAAAGAGCATCCATATCAGCAACAAAGTTCTGAGCATATCAAGAAAGGTGTTCTGACCTATATATTTTCATATTTTTGGCACTCAGTACCATGCTCAGTTCCTACTATGTATTCAATCAGTGATTCTGAACCCAGGATTGTTGTGCTACTGAGAAAGTGACTATAAAATTGGGAATCCATGAGTTTTATAGTCAGTATTGCAAAAAATCAAAGGAACTTATCCATCTACAATGATAAGTATATATAGATTGTTTAAAAAAAACAAGCTTCTTTTTGACTGTTGGCTAGAATTCTACCAGTTCAGTAGATTGCATATTGTTTGCTCATGAAACCTGGAAACTTTGATTAATAGATATGTATGTGTCATAAAATAGGAAACCAAATATTGTTTAAAGTGAATTTTGTTAAACAAAATACTTCCAAAGCAGATGCTGTGAAATATAGTAGATTATAAAATCTTTACTTAGTGGTAAAATGGTTGAGAACCACAGTGTGTACTCAAGTGTTTATTAAAAGTTGAGTGAACAGTTTGAAGTTTTGTGTTGCTGAATATCCCCAGTTAGCTTAATGCCACTATTAATTTATTAATGAGATATCTTCTAGTCATTCACTATACCTTAGTGCTAATTAATTACCTTACCAGCTCAACTTCTGTGACAGATGATATGTAGTTCATATGAGGCCACTGGAGGAACTTAAACGAGGGAAGGCTAATTTTCTAAAAGGGCTATAAGAATTAGTAAAGTGTAAGCAGGTAGTATCTGTCTATCTATCTATCTATTTATTTATTTATTTATTTATTTATTTATGAACTGGAAGTGTATGGATAACAGAAAGCAACATACAAAGGAGAAAAATTAAAAAAATATATAATACATCCAGGGACAAACATTATCTATTACACAATTTTGACTATTTCTGGTACTTTTGACTAAAACATGATAAATTAGTAAATAATTTATGACTCTACTTTAAAAGACTCTGCTATACAAAATATAGTTTTTTTTGTTTTGTTTTGTTTTGTTTTGGTTTGGTTTGGTACCAGGGATTGAACCCAGGGGTGCTTTACTACTGGGCTACATCCCCAGCCCGTTTTATTTTTAGCCAGGGTCTTGCTAAATAAATTGCTCAGTGCCTTGCTAAATTGCTGAGGATGGCTTTAAACTTGCAATTTTCCTGCCTCAGCCTCCTGAGTCACTGAGATTACAGGCAGGTACCAGCATGCATGGCTAAAGTATGATACTTGATCTTTGTCCTGATGGAGAAATGAAACTTAGAGCATAGGGCTGGTGCTAGGATGAGAAGAATGAGGGTATTGGTTTAAACATGAAAATGAGGTGAAATAAAATAAATTCTAATTTTATCTAAAAATTCAGTGGGTATCATGAAGTAGTATCAAAATAATTAGTCATAGGTGACTAATTTGCATCAAAATGATGCAAACTTGGGGCCTGGAATCAAGGGGTTCAGAGCTAGTATAGGGCCTTGGAAGGGCATCCATCTGACTTGTCTTGTATTCCTAAGTATGCACTATACTGGGTTACTCCTACTAAAATAGATTTTCCTTCTACTGTCTTTTCTAATAGAGGATAGCAGGTAGAGCTCCAGGGATCCCTTGGTCTTCTCATGTCAGTTCTAAAATCTTCAACATGGCTATCAAATGTTCTTCTACCCCCAACAACTTTGTTTCTAAAACACCACCTATCTCTCTGAATGGCCTCCTCAGTCTCCCATAAAAATATTCCCCACCATCCCACACTGGCTTTCTTTAGATTGCCTCTTCCTCTTGGTCTGATAGTTCTTGCCCAGTAGGTCTCTGCTTTCCTGTGAACTCCTTCAGCGAATTGAGTGTACTCCACATTTTAGCATTTATTTATTCAACCATTTAACAAATATTTGTAAAGACCCTTGTCTATTCCAGGCATGAATCTACATGCACCTAGATGTATCTTTTCTTATTGTTTGTCTCACATGGTCTATGTGGTAGTAGAAAGAATTGGTTACAGAGTCTTGCAATCAAAGTTGTCATCTCAATCCAGTTATTTTGTTAATTGTATAATCCTGGGTGAATACAAAACTTTATTAAGCCTCAGTTGCCACATATTCTAAACAAATTCTTGAGTGGACTTCAAAAGATAATGTGTTTTTATAATCTTTGAAAATATGAATGTGCTAATCAAATGTAAGATTATAATTATTATGCACCCCAAATGTCTCTCAGGCTATTTGTGCCAAAATTGACCTGCCACCTAAACTAAATGTATCCAAGTACCAAAGAATATTGAAAAGGACTTTTGAACTTTAAATCTATTTGTTGTAGAACACAAAAGATGATGAAATTCCTAACCCAAAGCCACACTTCACAAAAGCATTCTCCTCTTCTTAATAGTCTGACACTTCAAAGCTAAATTCAAACTTCACTCACCAGTCCTCTTTGAAGAACTTCCAGAAGACCCCTCAACTTTTTGTTCTTTTGTTGAATCCCTTGACCCAACTGACCAAGTCTGTCTTTTTCTCCCTGTTTTCTCAATTCTGTGTCATAAGTTTAGGAAGTGGGATGGCAAAGTCAGGTTTCTAGAAAAAAACAGGACAAGAAAGGTGGATAGATCCCACCTTTCTCAGGCTTTTTTTTTTTTTTTTTTTTTTTTTACAACAACCATATATTTCTTTTTCTTTCTTTTTTTTTTTTTTTTTTTTTTTTTTTTTTTTTTTTTTTGGTACCAGGGATTGAACTCAGGGGCACTCAACCACTGGGCCACATCCCCAGCCCTTTTTTGTATTTTATTAGAGACAGGGTCTCACTGAGTTGCTAAGTGCCTCGCCATTGCTGAGGCTGGCTTTGAACTCGTGATCCTTCTGCCTCAGCCTCCCAAGTGCAGGAATTACAGGCATGCACCACCATGCCCAGCAAACCATATATTTCTTAATTTCATACAGATAGGATCATGTTTTATACTTTTTCTGTTTTCCCTATAGCACTAACCAGGGTGCTGGATCCATGGAAGCCACTCAATAAATGTCTGCTAATTCTATGGCATAAAAAGCATTAAACTTGGAAAGTTTTCATCAGGTGGCTACTTCACCACTTCCTAGCAGCATGAGCTTGGGTTAGTTACAGATTCTTTTATTTTTCTAATCTATATAACAAGATGACTAACTTCTTCACCACCAGGTTCCAACAAGCATTATCTGAAATAAATATAAATGTTTCTAATTACCGATTAAACATGCAAATATTGACTATAAATTTGAAATTTTATGTTATAGCTACAGAAAGATGCAAGCTGACACCTATAGTTGAGAAAAGTTGTGTGGTACTTAGAATCAGACCTGCTTTAACCTGCTTTCTATAAAATGAAGACCGTGAACACGTCAATTTGGAAGGTCACTGAAATTACAATGATCTCTGTTAGTGAATGACTGTAGTCAAATATTTTCTAGGCCCAACAGCACTGATACAATATTGGAAAAATGGCCAACTCATCAGTAACAAAAAACAGTGTCTCTTCGATCTTTGGGAATATGCTTATAACTTGAATCAGTTGGTGTAGGTGATACCAGTATTGAGAATAAGGGCTGAGTCCATTACAATGTTGAAGATTCAACACCTGAGAAACGCCTAGGCAAGTGCAAAAAGTTATTTAAAGGGTATAACAGAGAGAAAGAGAGAGAGAGAGACTCCTCCGCAGAGGCGGAGGAGGGGGTCCAAGTTGGTGCTTCAGGGAGTGGGGGTGTCCTGCCCCTTTTTTAGATTTTAGATTTCCTTTGTTCTCAGGCATCTTGCCTACTTGACCCAAAAGGTAGAGTGATCCAGGGGAGGGAAAGGAGACTTACAGTGTACAGGCTGGAAGGGAACAGCCCAGGGGCATTAATTAACAACTCTTTGTTGGAAGGATCTGTTCCCTAGAGGCAGGTAACCTTGGCTACAGGAGAGAAGGAGGGGGAAATGTCCTGAAGGTATTAGTATTTTATTTCCTTTCCTTTGAAACAGCCAAATCTTCCCTATCAGACCTAACATTAATTACCTACACTGACTGTCCTTTTGCACCCCCCATTGGTCATTGATAATGTTTATATTGGGATGGCAAAAATAAACAAAAATAGTGAGCATTTTTATTAATCTAAATTTATTCAATTTAACAAGACATTACATTTATTCAGTGGTTCTTTCTACTACATTCATGTCATATTGTCTTTTCATGATACAAAGATAACAAAGCATAGTAATTTTTTATTCAAATTACCTTATGAGGGAAATGACCTTAAGAGGGAATATAGGAAGTTGGCAACTCTGTCAATTTCCCAAAATTTTTATCGTTGATTTTCAGTTTATAAAATTTGAAAGCCCAACCTATAGCACACACCATTGAATAGTTTTTATTATCAGCATTGGCATTACTGCTGACAATATTGAGAGTAAACTTTTATTTTTTTAATATTTTTTTAGTTGTAGATAGACACAATACCTTTTTATTTTATTTATGTGGTAATGAGGATTGAACCCAGGGCCTTGCATATGGGAGACAAGCGCTTTACCACTGAGTCACAGCCCCAGCCCCTTGAGAGTAAACATTTTAAAGAGAGATATCTGATTGTTGAAAATTACCAAGTGTTTAAAGCCTAGCAGTGCTTTCTCAGCATCAGAGCAAATAAACAAACAAAAAATTTCCCCCTACTCCAAGAAGAAGAAAAAGTGAGACAAAAAAAGAAAGAAAGAAGCAAAAGTCATTTCCCCCACCTGCCCATTCCCCTAATTCTCTGGTGTCCTATGAATGAAACTTTTACAAGTGTGAATATGGCACAGAAACCCTTTATTCTGTAGAAGGAAGGTGAGAATCAGGCTTGCAATATCCTCAATCGGCCAATTGAAGGTTTCTTGACCTTGACCCAGCTCCAGGCAGGTAGCCCTCAAGCCTTTTAGGGGTAAGTGACACAAAGAACATAAAACATGAACAATTGTCATTTCCAGCTTCTATTTGAATTGTCATGCTCCTAACAGAATAATACAGTATATTTGGGGGGATTTTTCACAAGAAGTCAATTTTAGCAGGTATTATTATAAATTAAAAACTGAAGGAAATAGCTATTGAAAGTGCATGCATAAGGTAGATTTTAATTCCCCAATAAAGTCTTGGTTTTGATAACTTTTTTACTAACTTTTGAAAATGTTTCTGTTGTCAATTAACATACAAACTTTTATGACTACTAGAGACATCTTGTGATTTAAGAGCTTAATCATGAAATTATTAATCTCTAAATCATTTGCCAGATGTGAAAAACTGCTGTCAGTTTTCTTTATCAGAAATATTTATAATTTTTATAATTTTTTCTATGGAATTTGATTTGAAAAACAATGTTTATTTGTCTTTGACAACCTTGAGTGTATGGTAAGTTAAGGTTATCTCTGACCTGTTGTTCATATGTGTCAATACCAGGAATGAAAGGAAACAAAGAGAACCTAGGAACTTACTCTTAGTGCTCATCATATTAATCTGTTATCAGAACTAAAGATGTATATTTAAAAGTTGAGTTTGCTTAAGCTGTGTCCAGCGCCATTCATAGTCCTAGATACTTATTAAATCTGAACATATGAAAGAACATGCAAAACAACCTCATGTCAGTCAATGGTTGCAATAATCTGAATAGGCTTAACAACAGCAACACAGTAAAATCATCCCCCAGAGAAAAAAAAACACATTCTCCAATATGGCATTATCTAGTCCTTGGTTAGGATGGTATTTTCCTGCTCTAAGCAAAGCATCCCACCTTTTTTTTATCTATTCTTTTGAGTTGAGGATTATTAATTGCTCATGTTGAAGTTCTGTTTTATACAATTTATTTGTTAGAAAAGACTGGAACGAGTTTCACCTTTTCCATTTTTATGCATTATTCATGACTGTATAGTCTATATTGATGTGATTAATATTTGCATCAGAACGTTATACACATGTGTCTGTATTTGGTGGTGTTTGAAGGGAAGATAAGCACATCCATACATATTGGAACCAAACAGTGTCATAAAACAAAATTTAGTATTTTTAAGCCAATAAAAGACAATGAATTTAATTAGTCCTTTATGAGTTGATTTGAATGAGATTTGTAGTTTTGTTTTCTTTACCTCTTCATTTTATATTTTTACTTTGAAAATTATTTTTAGACTCTCATCCATCCTCATATACCTGTCATGGTTTAAGATACTGCTCTAGTAAGAGTGGATCTTGAGGTGTCTGTGTGTGAAGGGCGTACACACCCCTAGCAGTTTTCCTGCCTTTAGGATTCCTACAAAATACTTTAAAGAATGCAGTGTTATGCTGTAAATGTATTATCAGCAAAATTAAAAAGAAGTGTACTCATGGTCTAAACCTTAATAACCTCATGCTACGTCAAGACTATAGGACAGGCATGGGCTTGGTTTTCAAGTGTGTGGTTTTGGGGCCAAGTCATGTAAAATAAGATTTTTACTTCTAGACTTTCAGACCAGTTTTAGAGAATGAACCTTTTTTTTCCATCTCTAAATCAATTTGCTTTGAAATCAATGTGTTCTTTTCAGAGGAAGTAGAGGCATATATAGGATATATCAAAGTGCAGAATATGAACCACTATAAGAACAAACTAATAATAAAACATATTTGAGTGTGCATATGTGTGTGCATACATGTTTAATAGTCCAATACAAGAAAACCCATAGTTCTATATTCAAATGTAAGCACACATATTCATATTTTATGCTCAAGCATAATTTTGATATCATTGACACTTTGTATTGGAAATAGGACAATCTGATGTCACCAAATAGGAAAATTAATTCACTCAATCCTTAGTATGCTCATGGAGGCCATACAACTTATTATAAGCATATTGCCAATACAAAGACAAACAAACAGCAAGCATATCCTATTAGATTTAAATCACAGCAGGGAACTGAACTGGTAGAAAATATAGCACATCCCACCTTGTGCATTCTGAGTTGTACTCATGAATGACTTACTGTATACCTGGGTTCCACTCCAGTTCTTTATAATTTACACAGGGTTATTATACATTGTGCCTCTTCCCAAATCAGCTATCTATATAAGAGGCCTATGCATTATAGAGTCAGGGGAATGCTCAGGTCTAGTTCAAGAATGCTCTGTCCACATGGGAAAAAGAAAGCAAAAAATGTGCAAAAATGAGTAAAATGCTCATCCCTAAACATCACTCTTAAAATTTCACCTATGAAAAGCCTTACAGCTCTTCTTAAGAAGTATATGACTGGTTATTGGGAATAGATAATTCAAGCTGTTGTGAAGTTGGATGAAGTTGGGGAGCTTAAATAGTTAAATCTTTTGCAAGGCTGTTGCATCTCAGAACACTACATACATACACACACACACACGCACAAACATACTTTGAAATTTTATGGAGGAGAAACTTTATACTTAAATCTATATAAAAGAGATGCTTTGAATTCCATATAATACCAGGCTAACCAGTTGAAAAGTAAAATTTTACTCCATATCACTACATAAAATTCAGTCAACATCACTACAATTAATAAGCATACTTTTTAGAAAAATGACCATTTTCATGAAAGCTATATATACACTCTAATAATGGAAGCATTTTATATATTTTGTGGCTAGAATGTAGTAGGCATTGAATAAATATCCATTGAATAGAGAAAAGAAATCAATGCTTTGTGACATGTCAGAGCAAGAACACAGGTCCAAATAGGTGATATATTCATCACAGTGGAATTTATTTCTTTGTGTGCTCAGAAAACTCAAAGCAAGTTTTAATAAAGAACATTCTAAGGTTTATTTTCTGATATGATATTTGTGTAGGGTCATAAAGGACACTTATTAGAGGTATGTTTAGCTGCAAATAACATAAAAGTGCCACAGAGAACCTAACAGGCAGGCTTTGTCTCCTATAACATGGAGTTTGGAAGCAGGTATAGTACAGGGTAGGTGTGGCAGCTCAATCATGCTACCAGGAACTTAAATTCTTTCCTTATATCTGTTCTGATAGACATTGTTTGTAGGCTTTTGCCCTCAATCCCCTCAATTTTGTCATCTTATGATTGCAAGAAAGATGCTTGCCCACCATATCTTACGCTCACATTTCAGCAGACAAAAAGGAAAGACAAAGGAGTGAAGAGAGAGGCAGAAATGGATGGTGACTATATTCAGGAAAGCAACAGCTTTTCCATCAATCCCAGCAGATGTCTGCTTACATTTCATAGAGCAGGACTGTGCCACCTGATTAGGATGCAAGGGAGTCTGGGAAAACAAGTATTTTTAGCTGGACAGATTGCTGCGTCTCCAAAAAACCGGGGTCCGATTGACAAAACAAAAGTGAGGAAAGATATTGGGTAGGCAACTAGCTATGTTTGCTCTAGGGCTACAGAGAAGGAGTAACATAAAATCTGAATCGGGATGCTTTGATTTCACTCTTCTGAAAAATAAATTCAAACTCATAGTAGTTCCATAGGACAACAATTTAAGTGACATTTTATTCATGACTGAGTTAAATCAGACCTTTTAATTTTCATAAACAGTTTAACAAATAGGCAAAGATTTCTTGATAAATTTTCATCATGCATTTGTTGCTTAGGTGAAAAAAATTAGCTGTTGCCTTCATACTACTGAAAACTTAGAATCTTCTGTTCATTGGGCCAATTTCTTACTCATTTCTCCTTCCAGAACTTTTTTATAATTAGCTCTGTGAGAAGCATTATGAAAAATGAGGATCAAAATGTGAATGGTTGACAATGTATTTCTATACCATCCCATTTGGGGACTATTTACTAGGTTTAATGGGATAATTGCCAAAAAGTCAATCTTTGCTCTCAGTAACCATGGAAAGTGTGTATAAGATAGATAATTCTGAGTAAAGGAATCTTTATCTTAGCTATTAAGTCAGCCATGTGGATACTTATCTTTCTTATGTAAGAACTTTTTTTTTATTCACCAAGAGTGACATAAACATAATAATTTTCCTCTTTTTAACACTTGACAATGTGCTGATGAAACAATGATTGTTCTAACAGATGACCTAGGTGAATTATGTGATACTATGCTTCCTTGTTCACAGAAATATCAGCGATTTAATAGTGGTTAGGCGTTGGAGATGCTTAAGTCTTTAATAAGTTTCTGGTCCATTCCTTAGATTCATCATTTTTTCATTTGACTAACCTTTTATTAACATAATGTGGGGAAATATTTGGCAGAAAAGTATAATTTAAGCTGATCCTTCATAAATTTAAGAAACTAGCAAGGAATAAGCTGTTTATGATGAAACAATGAAGACTGTTGTTGCGGGTGTTCATGAATGTTGTATGTGCTACAAGAAAGTCTTCAAAACAAAACTATATAGCATTGCCATGTATTTTCTACTTGCTACCCCACTTTCTCTTATAATTTTCCTTCTCTGCCTGTAGGCTTAACACTTTTGGAACAGAAGGCCGCTTATGGGAAATATTCATTGACTCCTTGTTGGAGCAATGTTGTTTCTGCATGGGAGCCAGGCTAGAGTGTAGCTACAAATCCCAGAGCAACTTCCTTGATTTTACAAGAAGGTCTCTGAGGGACCCTTATACCTCAGTAACATAAGCAGAAACTCTCATTCTAAAGTTTCACAGAAATGTGCACAATCCTCCTTTTACTTCAGTTTCTGGAAGATTTTACCTTTAGAGAATCAGCCTGGGCTCTATTTATACTTGGAGAAGAGGCAACTGAAGGGTCATTGTCTCTACTGTTATTTGCTCCAGGATACCCATCCTATTATTTCCCATGCAAGTCCCACTTCAAGGCTGTGTGAACCTACCTCTCTGCTGGACTACATAACAGCCCCAAACTATCTGCCTTTGGATGGGACTGAGGAATGGAGATGTGTAGAATAGATGCAAATAGGTTTTTGGGAAATAATTGTCAAAAGATGAGGAATGTTGGAGAAGATTTTTTTCCCCACACATTGAGTACATTATTTCTGCCTCTCAGTCCCAGAAAACCCTGTCCCTCAGGAATGCCATAAGAATAGCCTCAATTAGCAGAATGTAATTACTTGAGTGGGAATCATGTACTAAATGATGACCCTCTCCTCCCAAATGGCATGAACTCTTGAATAATTTAGAAGGCAAAACTAGTTAAAGACAAGAGCCTCATCCTGATAGTGAGATGTTTGTGTACATGCTTATGGACATGGATGCCATAGGGGAGCTTACAACTAGAAAAGTATAACTAGCTTAAAAGTAGATTAGATATTTTCTTTTATAGAAAAGAAAGCTCATCAAAATACAGAGAATGACATTGAGATTCCAGATAGACAAATGCACAAAGGATATGAAGAGGCAACTTATCAAGGAGAAAATAAAACCAGTAAACAAGGGAACTGTTCACCCTTATAAGGAATCTAAGAAGTGCAGATTAAAACACTAAGTGTCCATTTTACATTTCTTAAAGAGATCAAAAACATGACACTATGTAACACTAATAAGACTGTAGAGAAGGCAATATATATTTATTGCTAGCTTAATTGTTAAATTTTTTCCAATATTTTCTTATATAAAAAACTTGAGGGGTTGTGGCTGTAGCTCCGTGGCAGAGCGCTTGCCTAGCATGTGTGAGACTGGCTTGATCCTCAGCACCAGATAAAAAAATAAATTAATAAACAAAGATATTGTGTATCCCTCTACAACTAAAAAACATATTTTAAAAAGAGGCTTGACAAATGTTTAAACTGGTAATCTTAAGAAATAACTCAATGAAATCTAAAAACTACATGAATAAAGACTATTATGTTGTCTATAGTATATATGTGTATGTATATATATATATAGAGAGAGAGAGAGAGAGAGAGAGCAAACTTTAGAAATGAATATTTTTAAATTGTAAAAATATTTTTAAATTGTAAATTATAAAAGGAATTTGGTGGGATATAATGTATCTTTTACAACGAGTGATTACCACATGCTAGCATATGATACAGGAAACAAAAAATTATCGAACAGTAGAATGTAGGGTGTTCTTACTGCTTTTTCTTACATATCATCTTCCTCTTGACCTTTATCTACTCTCAGCATCAGTTGAGTAGCCTGGAAAGTGCCTGGAAACTTAAATGAATAAATTATCAACAGTTTTCAACTTAATTGGGGGTGGTAGGCAATCATTGAGAGTAAGTCTTGTGGGGCCACCTACTACTTTGGCAAGAAGTGGACTGTCACTCCTCCAGGGGAAAACAACTGCCTTGGTTTTCAGCCTTACAACTACTGCTCTCTACCAAAAAACCATGCCTCCTTTCCCATTCTCAGACTTTCTCTTTAATTGATAAGGGTGGATGTGGTGGTGGTCTTTATGGAAGCCCCAGGAGGAAGTGCTGGCTCTAGTTACTGGCATTTTTTTGGAACTTAGAGCATAGAATACTTACAGTGTCAATTCTAGAACTTACCTTACAATTTTTAAATGGAGAGCCATTTTTTTCATTAAAAAATAGTTGAAACGTAGATAGTTTATAGAACCAGGTAAATAAACATGATACATTCTTACCAATAAATGTGGTGTTATCTGTATTTTTCCCCCAAATGATTGCATGTTTTTTGAAAAAGACTAAGACGATAATTTAAAATCTTTTAGAAAGCAACTCAAAGCATTCTAACCTAGTCACACTTCTATTGTATTTTCAGATTTACCACTATCATATTCTGTCTGCTTAAAACCCTTCCTCTCTCCAGAACACCTGCCTTGCATACATCTTCTTCTACCTGGGTTAAAACTGTCACTGGTATGAGTCGAGGATGGAAGTGGAGGAGGTAAGCACAGGAGTGATGGAACAGATGGGGAGATGGAGACTTCCATACGAAACAATACTTACTTTACATTTTCCCAGGACCCAGCATCATTACTCACCTGATTATCAAATCAGCAGAAATTTTGTGTTTGTTTCCTTTTCAAATAAATTAATGAGTTCTTATTAACCCATAGGCAATTAAATAGTGAGAGGGCACAAAAGCTCTTCATTATCAGTAAAATGTCCAGTTATTGCCTAATACTAAATAGCATGCTACTATTTTGAATATTTGCCATGAATTAGATACAACTTAAATCAGTTCTTCACAGTTAAAAGAGGAAATACTAGTTAGAGTAAAAATTAACTTGGGAAGGAGGGAGGAAACAATGGAAGAAGGGGCTAGAGAGAGAGAGAGAGAGGAAACAAAGGAAGAAGGGGCTAGAGAGAGAGAGAGAGAGAGAGAGAGAGAGAGAGAGACTGATTTATTGTTCCTGTTTAGGAACTTCTAGAAGTTAGAAAAAATTCACCTAAGTCTTTTGATGTTGACCCAAAATGTTCTTATAGTGGGGTTTATCTAGATTTATCTAGGTTTATTTATATAGATTCCAACAAATACTGTTTTTTCCCTTATGGATTTTGCTTCAGATGTGCATCACAGGTAGATATATTTTTAAATTGATCAATTTGACATAGTAGCTTAAAATGCAACATTTCCCTTAAGAACCAATGTCTTTGAAAACAGGAAATTTGAGTTTGAAATAGCTTATGGCTGAGTTAGACAAACTGCCTATATTAATATCAGTAAGCTTGTTTTTCTTTTGATCACATAGAGACAGAAAATCATGTATCAGAGGAGAAATTGTTGCATATTATCAACATGCCTTTACATTGTTCTTACATTCTGAAATGAAAGCTACTAATGATGAGTCTTTATTTGGAGCTATGTGTTTAGTTTTACCAGACCATCACCTAAATAACATATGATTGGATATAATAGTCTCAGTAAAATAAAAAAAAAATTACATGCTAGATGAATCTGTAGTAGCTGCAATGTAAATTGACTCTGGAAAGGCAAGGGCTAAATTTTCTGTTGACAATAATTTTGGCCTGTACATAATGCCTACCTCTCAAAAACCACTAGCCAAACTGTATGATTAGACTTAAGCTTCAAATAGGCTAACTGAAAACACATTTGACCTTTCTTGAAAATGATATAGGCTCAGTTATATATTTTATCACCATTAATTTAGCATTTAACTGCAAAATACCTTGTTTACTATTGAAGTGCATGTACATAAAGCTTTTCATTTCTATTATATTTCTTTTCTATGTCTATCTGTGATCACCTTGTATCATAACAGGAAGTTAAAGAGTATGCAAAACAAGCCCCCTCAATGACAGGACCAATCTCTCTTGGTACTATTCTGCTTATTTGTGTTGTGCCCTGAACTCCACATACCAAATGCTTAATTTTCTTTTCCTGCAAACTTGTGATGTCCTTTTACAACTTTGCTGAAATTCTGGTATTCACACATGGCTTCTTTTCTAGTTTTAGTCTGTCTTCTATTGCTTACTCCATGCCTTAGAGCAACCAAAAGAAAATTAATAGCTTATTGACTAAGGATAAATCTCATTCATATTACTTTTTTTGCTCTAGATCAGCAGGCAGAATGCTAGAATTAGCTCAATTTCATCAAATAATCTGTGTTGATCCATGATAAAATTAAATCTGCTATTTGCCTTCCTCCTACATGGTTAGGAATTTTGATTTTTGGATATTCAACACTCAAAATGTGTTGAATTTAAGTATTAAGCACTAATAGAAGCCACATCTGTGACTTTAAGAGCAATGATTACTCCTTGAAATTCCACTTTCAGTCTATGTTAAAAAAGAAAAGTCATTTGAAACAAAGATGAATTAAAATCTGCTGATATTAGATTTTTTTTTTAACTTTAAGAAACCAGTCCAGAAATTCCAAACTTTTGTAAGTCATGGTCTTCTTTGAAACCACATTTCCCATATGTTTTATATTGTCACTGCATGAATTTTCTGTTCCTTTGATGTTCTCAGTAATTTATTACTTTTTGCATTTTTTCTTGTGATACAGACCACAGAGCTATAAGTATGTGACCCTTGCATTTCACATAACTTGGACTCAAAATATATATGAAAAGAGCAGAAAATAGTGACGATATCTAATTATATTACAAAAGGTGTTCTGTATAACTAACCTAATTCCATTCATTTAACTTCTCTATAAAAGAATTATCTTGTTATAACAAATTTTATATAATTAATTATTCTGCAATAAAATTCTACTTATTATCACTAAGCAACAGACATTTGCTGCTTGCAATAATGAGCTATAGGTGAATTCATTACAATTGTATTATCCCTCCATCAAACAGCAATTACACATAAACCCTAAAGTTTTTCTCTTTGATTACCAAAACCACTAAAACTAGAGAAAAAGACCCAGTCACCAACAATTTTATATCACTGATCCTAAACAATTATAAAAAATAACCCTAAAAATGGCAGAATTTGCATAGCATCTCTCACTTTTCCTGACCACACAACATTCTTTTTTTTCCCCCCTCATAATCTATAATTCAGAATGGGAATTCTCTCAGATTCTTTCCATCTTTACTACTTTTAGATGACAAAGTTAATTCTGAATAAGATAGAGTTATAAAGCAATTGGGTTACCTTATGCAGTTTGTTATAATACTTTCAAAATGTAGACATCTGGTAAAATAGGTGAAAGGCCATTTTAATTGTGTGTGTGTGTGTGTGTGTGTGTGTGTGTGTGTGTGTATGAGTATGTACTTGTGTAATTTTTTGATCCATGAGAACTGTGCAAAGATACTATGATCTCCCCACTAAAAGAAAAATATACCTCTTTGTAATCTCAAAAATGTTCAAATTTTCTGTGAATAGTTTAAAATACAATCATTTACCTGGACTAATAGAAAACATTTTTAAAGAATATATTATTGGAAACCAGTTCAGACCCTATCCCCATTCAGCTTTTGGAAAATGTATGAAATGGAAGTAATATACAAAGACAAAGGAAAAAATTATATTATATCAAAAATGAGCACAGCTATCTACTTGGCCCTATGCATGAATCTATCACTCCGGAGCCTTTCCCCCCCCTACTAACGTATTCTAATACTGAAAAGTCAAGCAATAGAAAGAAATTATGAAAAGGAACTGACATGCTTTAACTTCTTTTGATCTTTTTCTCCCATTTATTATGGCTTTCAAATTTTTATTTTGTTTAAAATATAAATTATTAGTTACTGTTACTTATTATGGCTAACAATCATTTTTTTCTTTGCTAAAATTGTTTTTGTTTTTGTTCTCACACATTTAGTGGTTCATATATTCCTTCAGGATTCACTTTCCATTTTGCTAAAATATGTCCCTTAATAGTGTTCAGAAGGAGTGTTTATGTACAGTAAACTCTTAAGTCCTTGTAGATCTGATAATGTACTGGTTTAGCCCTCATTCTGAAGGAGCAGTGCAGGTAGATACAAGCAATGGCCAGGAACAGTTGCAGATTCTTCCATTTCCAAAGGGATCTAAGAAGGCCTACATGAACCATCATGGCTTCTGGAGTCAGAATGGACTTTATGAAGTTCTTGACTTTTAGTATGCATTCACCATAAATTGTCCATTTCAAATGCTGACAACTCTTATGATGCTTTTTAGAGATGTTTTGAAATCTGTATTGTAAGAAGTAAGCTAAGTTGGTGATTCTCAAGTTTGGCTGATATATGGTTTTCTTTTGAAGGTGAAAAATTTCAAAGACCTCTTTACTACTGATTCAAATTAATTTTATTACTACTAATTATTAATTTGCCTAAATATGTAAATTATAAGAAAGGGACAAGGGGGAGGAAGGAAAGAAGAGAAAGAGGAAATACTGAAGAATGATATTGGCCAAATTACATTGTTATATTGCATATGTATACCAATATGTAACAACAAATCCCATCTTTTTGTACAACTATACTTTATTTTCCATATAAAAAATATGGAAAATAAATAAGTAAATAAATGTTTAAATAGGAACCTGGTTAATAAACTTTTTATGATTAGACCTCAGATACAAGGATAAAATTTAAAAATTATATATTGAATACAAATGAAACAATAACACTAATAAGATTTAGAATAACATTTAACAAGATAGATGATGTTGCTTGTCTAAAACCAGATGATGCTTGCAATATGAACATAGCAATGACTATTAAGTTTCATTGTATCAGATGGATCATGGCAGAAAATGAATGATATATCAGGAGTATATGAAGAGAGATTAATATGGCAAATATATACAAAGGCATAGACTGGCTTAGAAGAAACTAAAGAAAGCTAAGGAATAGTAATAATGAAGAATCATTATCACCTGTGAGACTGTAGAGGCAAAGGAAGAAATAATAATGAAAGTGAACAAATTATGGTATGTGCATGTACAAATATGTAACAACAAATCCCACTATTGTGTATAATTATAATGCATCAATAAAACAAACAAACAAAAATAATGATCAGAACTTGGAGAATGTGGCTGAAATTATAGGAGAGGAGCAACTGAGAGAAGTTATGTACTTTTGGATTTAACACTCCCAGGTATGTAGTGACATAATGTCCCATAACTTTGTGTGTGTGTGTGTGTGTGTGTGTGTGTGTGATTCAAATGTGTATTAAAATTTCTGCCTTTGCCTTGACATGACTACAAACTTGAATTTGAAGTTTCTTCTATTTTTTTCCATATTAGCCTATGCTGGTTTAACTTGTAATTAGCACTAAAATAATATGTAGAAAGAAGACATGAGCACTGAAATTTGTGTAGTGTGTCTATCTAAGATGATCCTGAATATGCACTTAACAATTATCACCAAAATGAAAGTAAAACATTTTTAAATGGTGAAAAAATCCAAGCAAACAACAGCAACACTATCCTCAAGGAGAACTTTGAATTGTGCCAGTAGATGCCCCTGAGTGCATGGACTTCTTCTGATTATCCTTGAGCTAAACTATTTCATGCTTCAATTTGGATAAGGTCTCCAAGCTTCCAAGCAACCTGCACACAACTCTTATGAAAATTGTCTGATAAGCCACTGTGATTTGGTAATTCTTAAACGTTCAATGGCTCCTCATTTCTTACAGGTTTTCACATAAGGTTCTTAGTCTGGAATTAAAGCCCTCAACTTACTTTTTGAGTTTTGTCATCAATTATTAGACACATTATATACTCTAGCATAACTAGAAGGTGCATTTTGACCTGAACATATCCTCTCTTTTTGTACTTTCTTATTTCTGTTCCTGTTTGTTTATTTTTCCTGTGCTAAGAATGCTGGTTTCCTCATCTCTGCTTTTAAAAATCCTGTACACCTCATTTCAGAGCTATATTTTGTGAAGCCTGAACTAATGACAAGAATCACAAAGTCACGTCAGACTCACACAAATCAGACTTTACCCAGTATCAAACTTGATAATGAATTTCAAGTTTACAGGTATTCAATAGACACAGACAAGGCAGAGAAAATACTGGGACATCCCACAAAACTTCTTGTTTTTGTAGGCACGTGCTCTTCTACTCAGACCAACAGAGGGAGTCTGTAATGAATACTGCAGACAATGGAGAGCATTTAAATTAGAAAACATTTACATTTCTTGCTTCAGAGGGTTGTATGGCTAACGCCACATTCTCTAAGGAATAATGTATCGTAAATCCATAGCCTTTGCCCTATCTAGAGTTTGTCTAATGCTCCCATGCCCCTCTCCCAACCACATTATGAATCAGCATCCTTAAATCAGAGAAAACATTTGGCATTTGGTTTTTTGGGATTGGCTTACTTCACTTAGCATTATATTCTCCAACTTTATCCATTTACCTGCACATGCCATGCTTTTATTTTCTTTCAATGCTGAATAATATTCCATTGTATAAATATACCACAGTTTCTTTATCCATTCATCTACTGAAGAGCATCTAGGTTGGTTCCACAGTTTAGCTATTGTGAATTGTGCTGCTATAAACATTGATGTGGCTGTGTCCCTGTTGTATGCTGTTTTTAAGTCCTTAGGTATAGATGGAGGAGTGGGATAGCTGGGTCATAAGGTGGTTCCATTCCCAGTTTTCCAAGGAATCTTCATACTGCTTTCCATATTGGCTGCACCAATTTGCAGTACCACCAGCAATGTATGAGTGTGCCTTTTTCCCCACATCCTCACCAACACTTATTGTTGTTTGTATTCATAGCTGCCATTCTGATGGAAGTGAGATGAAATCTTAGTTTTGATTTGCATTTCTCTAATTGCTAGAGATATTGAATATTTTTTCATATATTTGTTGATTGATTGTACATCATCTTCTGTGAAGTGTCTGTTCAGTTCCTTGGCCCATTTATTGATTGGGTTATTTTTTTTGTGTGTGTGTGTGTGTTAAGATTTTTGAGTTCTTTATATATCCAAGAGATTAGTTCTCTATCTGATGTACATGTGGTAAAAATTTGCTCCTATTCTGTAGGCTTTCTTTTATAAAAATTTTTTTTAGTTGTAGTTTGACATGATACTTTCATTTTGTTTATTTATTTTTATGTGGTGCTGAGGATTGAACCCAGCACCTCTCACATGCTAGGCGAGCGCTCCACCGCTGAGCCACAACCCCAGTCCCTCTGTAGGCTTTCTATTCATCTCACTTATTGTTTGCTTTGCTGAGAAGAAGCTTTTTAGTTCAAATCCATTCCATTTATTGAATCTTGATTTTATTTCTTGTACTGTAGGAGTCTTGGAGTCGCAGTCTAATCTGACATGATGAAGATTTGGGCCTACTTTTTATTCTATTATGAGCAGAGTCTCTGGTTTAATTCCTAAGTCCTTGATCCACTTTGAGTTTTGTGCACAGTGAGAGATAGGGGCCTAATTTCATTTTGTTGCATATGGATTTCCAGTTTTCCCAACACCATTTGTTGAAGAGGCTATCTTTCTCCAATATATGATTTTGGTGCCTTTGTCTAATATGAGATAACTGTATTCATGTGGGTTTGTCTCTGTGTCCTCTATTCTGTACCATTGGTCTACAAGTCTATTTTGGTGCCAATACCATGCTGTTTTTGTTACTATTGCTCTGTAGTATAGTTTAAGGTCTGGTATAGTGATGCCGCCTGCTTCAGTCTTCTTGCTAAGGATTGCTTTAGCTATTCTGGGTCTTTTATTTTTCCAGATGAATTTTGTGACTGCTTTTTCTATTTCTATTAGGAATGTCATTGGGATTTTGGTTGGAATTACATTAAATCTGTATAGTGCTTTTGGTAGTATGGTCATTTTGACAATATCAATTCTGCCTATCTAAGGACAAGGGAGATCTTTCGTTCTTCTAAGGTCTTCTTTAATTTCTTTTTAGCATTCTGTAACTTTCATTGCAGAGGTCTTTCACCTCTTTTGTTAAATTGATTCCCAGGGTTTTTTTTTTTTTTTTATTATGTTATTGTAAATTGGGTAGTTTTCCTAGTTTCTCTTTCAGAAGATTTGTCACTGATGCATAGAAATGCCTTTTATTTATGAGTGTTGATTTTATATCCTGCTACTTTGCTTAATTCATTTATTCTAATAGTTTTATGGTGGAATTTTTTTGGTCTTCTAGGTATACAATCATATCATTGTTAAATAGTGATAATTTGAGTTCTTCTTTTCTTATCCATATACCTTTAATTTATTTCATTTGTCTAATTGCTCTAGCTAGAGTTTCAAGAACCATGTAAAATTGGAGTGGTGAAAGAGGGCATCCCTGTCTAGTTCCAGTGTTTAGAGGGAATGCTTTCAAATTTTTTCCATTTTGAATGATGTTGGCCTGGGGCTTAGCATAGATAGCTTTTACAGTGTTGAGATATGTTCCTGTTATCCCTAGTTTTTCTAGTGTTTTGAACATGAAGGGGTGCTGTATTTTGCCAAATGCTTTTTCTGCATCTATTGAGATGATCATATGATTTTTATCTTTAAGTCTGTTGATGTGATGAATTACATTTATTGATTTCCATATGTTGAACCAAACTTGCATCCCTGGGATGAACTCAACTTGATCATGGTGCACTGTTTTATATGTTTTTGTATTCAATTTGCCAGAATTTTATTGAGAATTTTTGCATCTATGTTCATTAGAGATATTGGTCTGAAGTTTTCTTTCTTTGAAGTGTCTTTGTCTGGTTTTGGCATCAGGGTGATATTGGCCTCATAGAATGAGTTTGGAAGTGTCCCTGCTTTCTCTATTTTATAAGATAATTTGAGGAGTATTGGTATTAGTTCTTCTTTGAAGGCCTTGTAGAACTCAGCTGTGCATCCATCTGCTCCTGGGCTTTTCTTGGTTGGTAGGCTTCTGATGGGCTTCTGATGGCGTCTTCTATTTCATTGCTTGAAATTGATCTGTTTAACTTGTATATGTCATCCTGATTCAGTTTGGGGAAATCATATGACTATAGAAATTTGTCAATGCCTTCAATATTTTATATTTTATTGGAGTACACTTTTCATAATAATTTCTGATTATCTTCTGTATTTCAGTAGTGTTCATTGTGATATTTCCTTTTTCATCACAGATTTTAGTGATTTGAGTTTTCTTTCTCCTTCTCTTTATTAGCATGTATACAGGTTTATTAATTTTATTTTTTTTTTCAAAGAACCAACTTTTTGTTTTGTCAATTTTTTCAATTGTTTCTTTTGTTTCAATTTCGTTGATTTCAGCTCTGATTGTAATTACCAACCATATATTATGCCACAAAGCAACTGTTAGAAAATACAAAAATAAAAAATAAAAAATAGAGATACTACCCTGCATTCTATCAGATCATAATGGAGTAAAATTAGAAATCAATGATAAAATAAAAAATAAAAGCTACTCCAACACCTGGAGACTAAATAATATGCTACTGAATGAACAATGGGTTGCAAAGGAGATTAAAAAATGGTTGCAAAGTGGAGATTAAAAAATTCTTAGAGGTAAATGAGAACAATTATGCAACATATTGAAATATATGGTTTAATTTCATTCTACTACATATGGATTTCCAGTTTTCCCAGCACCACTTGTTGAAGAGGCTGTCTTTTCTCCAACGTATGTCTTTCGCACCTTTGTTTACTATGAGGTAAATGTATTTATGTGGGTTTGTCTCTGTGTCTTCTACTCCATTAGTCTTCATGTCTGTTTTGGTGCCAATATCATGCTGTTTTTGTTGCTATGGCTCTGTAGTATAATATAAGGTCTGGTATTGTGATGCCTCCTGCTTCACTTTTCTAAGGTTTTCTTTGGCTATTCTGGGCCTCTTATTTTTCCAAATGAGTTTCATGACTGCTTTTTCTATTTCTATGAAGAACATCATTGGAATTTTAATAGTAATTGCATTAAGTCTGTATAGTGCTTTTGGTAGTATGGCCGTTTTGACAATATTAATTCTGCTTATCCAAGAACATGGGAGAGCTTTTCATCTTCTAAGGTCTTCAATTTCTTTCTTTAGTGTTCTGTAGTTTTCATTGTAGAGGTCTTTTAATTCTTTGTTAGATTGATTCCAAAGTATTTTATTTTTTATTTTTTTTTTTGAGGCTATTGTAAATGGGATAGTTTTCCTAATTTATCTTTCAGTTGATTCATCATTGGTGGATAGGAACACAATTGATTTATGGGTGTTACTTTTGTATCCTGCTATTTTGCTGAATTCATTTATGAGTTCTAGAAGTTTTCTGGTGGAGTTTTCTTGAATATTCTAAATATAGGATCATGTCATCAGCAAATATAGATAGTCTGAGCGCTTCTTTTCCTCCTTGTATCCCTTTAATTTCTTTCTTTTGCCTGAATTCTCTGGCTAGAATTTTAACGACTATGTTGAACAGAAATGGTGAAAGAGGACATCCCTGTCTTGTTCCAGTTTTTACAGGGTATGCTTTCAATTTTTCTTCATTTAGAATGATTTTGGCCTTGAGTTTGACATGTATACTTTTACAATGTTGAGGTATGTCCTACTGTACCTAGCTTTTCCTGTGTTTTAAACATGAATGGATGCTGTATTTTGTCAAATACTTTTTCTGCAGCTATTGAGATAATCATGTGATTCTTGTCTTTAAGTCTATTTATATGGTGAATTACATTTATTCATTTCTGCATGTTGAACAAACCCCGCATCTCTGTGATGAAACCCTCTTGCTCATCATGCAATACCTTTTTAATGTGTTTTTGCATATGATTTACCAATAATTTTTAAAAGAATATTTGCATCTGTGTTCATCAGGAATATTGATCTGTAGTGTCCCTTCCTATATGCGTCTTTGTTTTTGGTATCAGGGGGATACTAGTTCATAAAATGAATTTGGAAGGGTTCCCTCCTTTTCTATTTCATGGGATAATTCTTCTCTATTTATCTGTTCTCAGTCTCTTTTATGAGCTCTTCTTATCTGATGAACAGTTAAAGATCAACATTTCCTGGGTATCTGTCTTCAGTCATCTCTTTTCACTGGTACTAATTCTTCCCAATACTCAACTTCAAATGGTATTATTTTATGAAAAAAGTCAATTTGGAGTGAAAGACAATGTAATGAGTGTTTTATATATCTTAATTGGTTAATGGAATGATTATTATTCACTTTAAGACTTTGTTAGGGGCTGGGGTTGTAGCTCATTGGTGGCGCACTAGCCTACCATGTGTGAGGCACTGGGTTTGATTGTTAGCATCACAAATAAATTAATTAATTAATAAAATAAAGGTACATTGACATCTTTAAAAAATGCTATGTTATCCATACTTCTTGTGTTGAAATTACTGTCTTCTACTTCTTCTGTGAGATAATAATGACAGTACAAGGATACACACACACACACACACACACACACATAGATATATAATTTATTTCCCATGACAAAATAAAAATTTAACACTTACAACTATTTAAAATATACCATACACATGCAAATAAATGTGACATACCACATTAACAATGATGGACAAAAACTACATGATCATCCCAACAAATGCAGAAAATGTATTTGACAAAGTTCAGCTTCCTTTCTTTATAAAAACTTTTGAGAGTTTTTTTAAGACATAAAATGAGAACAGGTGATGAAGAAAATTTATACAATATAATAAAGATCACTGTGAAAAACCCATAGCCAATATATTAGTGTTTTAGTCAGCTTTTTCCCTGCTGTGACCAAAGGATCCAACCAGCACAACTGTAGGGGAGGAGAAGTTTATTTGAGGGCTCATAGTTTCAGAAGTCTTAGTCCAATGAGGGAAGACTCCATTCCTGGGAGCTCATGATGAGGCTGAACATCATGGCAGGAGAGGGTGGCAGTGGATAGCAGCTCATATCATGGTGATCAAGAAGCAGAGAGACAGACTCCAGCTCCAGTTACAGAATATATACCCCATAGCCATGCCCCTAATTAACCACTTCCTCCAGCCACACCCCACCTGCCTCTAGTTACCACTCAGTTAATGCTATCAGTGATCAATTCACTGATTGGGTTAAGACTCTCACAATCCAATCATTCTTCCTTTGAACCTTTTTGCATTGTCTCACATGTGAGCTTTTTGGGGACACCTCAAATGGAAACCATAACAATCACTGAAAAAAATTTAAAGCTTTTCCTCCATGATATTGTACAAGGCAAAGATACCAACTCTCACCACTTCTATTGAATATAGTACTGAAAGTACTAACAAAAGCAATTGTTCAAGGAAAACAAATAAAAGACATCCACATTGAAAAGGAAGAAGTAAAATTATAGCTGTTTGAAGGTGACATGGTCCTATTGTAGAAAACCCTGGTACCTCCACAAAAAAACTATTATAACTACTAAACTAAGTCATAAAATAGCAGTGTACAAAAACCAACATACAAAATTATTTGCATTTCTTTACACCAACAATGATCTATCTGAAAAAGAAGTCAAGAAAGCAATCCTACTTACAATAGCATCAACAAGAATAAAATACTTAGAAAAAGCTTAGCTGAGGAAGTCAAAGAACTGTTCACTTAAAACCATAAAACATTGATAAAGAAGTAAAAGTTGCAAATACATGAAAAATATCTTGTATTTGTAGAGTTAATGAATTAATATCATCAGAATGCCCATCTGACCCAAAGCAATATACAGATTCAACACAATTCCTGTTAAAATCCCCATTCTATTTTTCACAGAAATAGAAAAAAATCTAGAATTCATATAAAAACCAAATAACCAAAACAATCTTGCACAAGAAAAACAAATTTGTAGGTATCAGCCTTCCTGATTTCAGATTATATTGATATTTAATTGTCTTAAATATCTTCAGTCGGTCAGCTGACAAAATATTTGCAAAAAAAGATCCATACTTAATATGCACATGCCCTTTTCTTTTTCATTATTTCATAAACAATGTAGTATAATGACTATTTGTGTGGCATTTAAATTGTATTAGCTATTTTAGGCAATCTAGTACTGATTATACTTGGCCCCTTTTTCCCTACACACATTTTCCATATACCATGTTCAATTTCTTTCATTTTTATCTGTGTACTATTCCTACAGATGATCCACTTCACTCAATTTCCCATCTTCTTGGTGCTACCTTATTCCAGAGTACTGTCAATAATTCATCTTCCATTCAATGCACATTTGCAATCTCTACTATTTACAAGCACTAAAAGCACAACATGTTAACAATCTGAGAGCCTATTTTAATGGAACAATTTTGAGATTCCTGGACCTTTAGACTTTAAAGCATAGTTTTAAGTTATTATTTATTTTCAAATGACTACTTTGAAAAATTTCCCATACTTGGTGAATGCTAATATATTTTAAATTTTGATATTGGAAATCTTTATGTTTGGGGAAATTTAAAATGAATGACTTAGATTGAACAAAGAATTTATACACTACCCTTGGACTGTGGCCTAAGGAAATTCCCTTAACCTCTATTTTGGTTTCCCATTTCAAAATGGAATGGTTATGTACGAGGCTAAGGGAGGTTAGTTGGTTGCTATGATCCAAGAACTCTGTGGATAAAAATTAAGAGCATATATTTCTTATTTATTCTTTTAAAAAGCTTTAATTATGAGTTTCTGTTGTAGCTATAAAGGGTCATGTATATATTAATGCATACTTAAGTATATTCAAATGTTTTCATTTACTCTTTTCTCAAAGGAAAACCAAAGCATGGGACTAAGAGGGGATGGTTTAAAAGATTTGGCCCAGGTAACATATAAGGACCACAAAGAAACTGGGAACAGAGCCTACATATTTTATATTGTTGTTTAAAGCAAAGGCTATTAGAATATGCTGCCTATCCAAAGTAGGGCTTGCAAAAAATGGAAGTCCATCCTGGGGAAGGGTCAATATCTTAAGGGAAGATAGACTTCAGGCTCTGTTATAAGGAGGCAGAAAAAGAAGAAGAACTGAGTATCTGCAATGTATGATTAAACCATCCACCTCTGCAGTCTTACCTTGGGTAGTACCCAGTAGTTTAGTGTCTAGATGCTTTAGGAGAACAAATCCACTACTTTTTAAAAAAATGTATTTTTATTTGCTAAACTGTTAAAATCTGGAAACTATCCTCCTTACTACAATTTTTTTTACAACAATTTTCCCTTTGAAACTTGGTTCTTCCAACTTTTTTCACTGGTATGGAGCTTGAAAAATATTAGTGAATATTTTTCTTCTAAAAGACTGACATGCATGAGTATCAAAATCTTGTAGATAATATGGCTGCTTTGCAAAAATTCAGTTATATAAAGACCCTGTACTGTCTAGAAGGATATTCAGAAAGAAAAGAAATACTTCACATCTCCTGATGGTCCCAAGATATACCACTAAGATTTATATTTTCATGGTACATTGACTTTTTACATTTGACTTTTTAAAATAACCATTTTAGTTATATTCTGGCTCAAGAAATGGACAGGAGAAATCAAGAAGTAAATAAATAAATATACAGAACAATTTCCTTTACAATCCTTACCTCTCAGGGTAAGTACAAAGGAAATTGACATCATGAGAATATGTTACATATCTAGAAGTTATCCTTAGTTACATCATTTGTTTATGGTCCCCAAAGTTATGTTTTACTTTGACAGAGTGTTCTTGAGCAACATTCCCTAATCAAGAATGATAGAGTAGAATTGATTGTTAATAACAGGACATTTCAGGTATCTTCCTCCATGGCCTTCGGACTCACTTTACAGAATCATCACATTTTCATATTGAATGGGATTAAGATAATGAAATCAAACTTTTTCAGTTTGATTTCAATCTTTGGCCTCAGAAGTTTCAATTCCATAACTTTTTCATGGTTACTAAGTTGTTAGTGGTACAACTCTGACTAGCACTCCTTGTCCACTGTTCTTTCCTTTTAACTGATGATACCCACTGTTCTCTTTTCTTTATTGAAAATTTTCTTCAAAAGCTCATTTGATGAAAATGAACAAAATAGTTTAGAATGGCTGCTTGCCACATATTTCCTCATGTAAACTCCATTTTTACTCTTTCATAGCAGTAAGTTCTTTTGAAGAAGATCATAGTATTAGAGATGGAATGCATGAATTCTAAGCTTCTTATTTTACAAATATGTACAGCTAGACCTAGGCAGTCAACCTTCCTGAAGCCACACAGATTGGGTAATTCTAGAGAGCATGAACTAAGGATCCCCATGAGAATAGTCATTTTAGCAGAGAGCTTCAGTACCTTGAAAGAGTCATCTTTTTTTCTAAGTCATGTACCTGAAGGTTGAACACATAATGGTTATTAATTAAATATTAAAGCCTTAGGATTCCAGATTCTATGAGAGACAATTATTCTAGTATATCATGTCTCTTACAGAAAGAGTGAAAAAAAATTTAAAGAAACACAATTGTAAATAAAATCACTATTTTAATGGGAGTGCAAAATGAAATCCAGAAGATAATAATAATTTGTTTTTTTAAGACTTTATGGGCTAATTAATTATCAGCTTTCCTGCTGTTAAAGATCGGTGTCCAACATATTTTTTTCTCTAGAAAATACAAAGATACAAGCTTGTTCTATGGCTCCAAGCCATTCCCTGTGGACTGTTCTTGGCCTCTGCCTTTATAGACCATAACTTGAAAAAGAAAATTGTCAGACAGAAAGAAAAACCCTTAACAGCTGAAGCTTTAATTTACCTATGTGGGAAAAAATACTTCAGTTTCTGATATTTCTCCTGGGTTGCCCTTTATGGAGGTAGAAAAAGAAGCCAGAGGAAAAATCACCAAAAAAGCTTTTGAAAGAAACACTATGAAAAGAGCAAATCCTGAGAATTGTGTTTAATAACAGCAATGATGAATTTTCTGGCAGTCTGTACCAAGCAGTTAAAGACCAACCAGCATGCAAAAGAGGCTGGATTAGTTAGAATGGTCTATAGCAGCCTAATAAAGAGTGCCAGAAGATTTATTCTCTCATACATATAATTTTGAGATATGAACTATTCTATATTTAAGAAATGTGCTACAATCATCATATTAATTTTTACTAAGAGATTCTAGCTTGATTTAAATCAGGGTCTGAAAAATGGAAGAATAATGCTTTGAGCCACCAAGTTAGTGCCCCACGGAATATTTTAAAATTATTTAACACACATCATCTCAGTGTCAACAACTCATCACAGATAAACTATCTAATTAACAGAACCCTTCATAGTATTTGATAACTGAGTCTTGGCTCAGTTTTTATACCAGAAGGGCAATCCTTGATAAGCAGAAATTATAAAAGCAGATTTTAAAAAGCATTAATTCAGAAATAAAATCAAATTGATTTCAAATTTACCTCCTGTTGGTATTTAAACTTATTTAAAAACCACTTAGCTTCACGGCAACACCCAAGAGGCTGCCTTTGACCAGTCTCTGGCTTTGTCTGAACTGTCAACCTCTGTATTTTGATTCCCTTTGCTGTGTATCAGTCTCTTCATGTCCATGTAATTGATATGGGTCTGTGTTAGGGACAGATGAGTTTATCCTGTCATTGAAGCTCTTCACAAGATGCCTTAATTATTAGGGCTAATTTGAGGATTTGTGCTGTATGTTCTACTTAGGATTGTTTTCTCTCTCCAATTCCATGTTGGCAACATTTTCAGTGACAAATCCAATAAAAAATTAGTAATTTGGATCCTTCTGATCATGGAAAAAGAACAGCAAGAATGAACAACAATAATAGTCCTTTCTGTATAGTTATTTTTTTAAAAGTAAGAAAGTTATTACTGCTACATTAAGGAAAAGGCTCATGAAGAAGTAAAGGAATTTGAATAATCTCCATAAAGATTATAATTTGTGATCCTTTAATCTCTGTTGATAATTAATATTAACATTATTTAATTTTGCAACTAAAATTGTAGTTTCCAGTGGAGATAATTGTGGATGAAGTAAAGGTACAAAGATAATTGTGGATGAAGTAAAATACAAAGTGACAAGCAATTGCAGACAATTAAATTGTGATTGTTGGGATTAGGTTAATCAGGTTACCAAACTCCCGGTATAGACATCTGGTGGAGGTGAACATTTTTTGGTCAGGAATCTACTTTTGTATTTCTTTGGGACTAGAAGTTAAATTAAGGCTTTTGCTGAGTGTCATCCTACATTATACTGGGAACAGTAGCAGCAGCTATATATTAACAGGTTTATATACATCTCACGAACACAAACAGTATGTACTGGATGTTTACATTTTGGTATTATAGATATGTCAATGCATAAATGGTTAATACCCAAGTATAAATTGGAATTATCTTTGGGTGGTATAACTATGAATAATGGTATGTGAGTGTTTAGCTTCATGGTCTAAAATAGGCATGCTCCATGTCTACTCTGTGTCTGAATAATTGTTTTCAGACATAGGGTAAAAATCTAGATAATAATCAAACCCAGAAACTAGCATCATAGCAATAATAAACACCTGAGGGGTTGATTATAATGTGTATCCTCCTTTTCACCAACTGAATATTGGAAATTGGGGTGTATATATCTAAAGAAATATCACAAAGCAGGCACTCTACAAATAACAACTATTTTATTATTTCAAAAATGAAGCATGCCTGGGCATGGTGGTACATACCTATAATTCCAGCAAGTTGGGAGGCTTAGGCAGGAGGATTGCAAGTTTGAGGCCAGCCTTAGCAATTTAATAAGGCCCTAAGCAACTTAGTGAAACCATGTCTCAAAACAAAAAAAAAAATAAAGCAAAAAAGGTATGCAAATGTGGCTCAGTGGTAAAGCATCCCTGGTTTTGATTCCTGGTACCATAAAAACAAAAAACAAAACCAGCAAACAAACAAAAATAACCATGGAGTATGCTTATAATTTTCTTATTTCCTGTAGAAAATATTTGACTTCTGTTTGTCTCTATGACTATTCTTCGGTCTTGTTGAGATATTATTCTTGAGTTCTTTCTTTTGAGAACTTAAGGCAACTATTCTCATTGGTTATGATTCAAAATGATTTGTGAAAATCCATTCCTGGAGTTTCTGATATTGTAGGTTGAAAGTAATGTACAGCATACCCTTTCATTTTCTCAATGTCTTTTGAAGAAGAATTGCTTTTTTTTTTTTTGGTACTGGGGATTGAACTCAGTGGCACTCGACCACTGGGTCACATCCCTAGCCCTTTTTTTGTATTTTATTAGAGACAGGGTCTCACTGAGTTGCTAAGTGCCTCGCCATTGCTGAGGCTGGCTTTGAACTCGTGATCCTCCTGCCTCAGCCTCCCAAAGTGCTGGGATTACAGGCGTGCGCCACCGCGCCCGGCAAGAATTGCTTTTAATTAAGTATGATTTGCCAATTTCTAATAGTCTACAATCTTTGAGTATTTAGGAAATTTAGGAAATCTTGCTTGACCTAAGGTGACTAAAATATTCCCTGATGTTTTCTCCTAGAAAACTTTGTAGTTGTTTCTTTTAAATTTAACTTTTTGATGCATTTCAAGTTAATATTTATATGTAAAAGCAAGGATTCAGGGATTTTTTTTTCATATTAATATTCAATTTCTAATTGTCCAACACATTGGAATTCAATTTTCCATATTGAATTGCCTTGGCATATTTATCAAATATCAACTGAATATATGGATCTAATTTTGGATTTCTGTTCTATTGATCTATTTTTACACCCATATCTCAATTAAATAATAAGCTATATATCTTTACAGTAAGTTTTACAATCAGGTAGTGTACATCTTCTATATTTTTCTTTGTTTGCAAAATTATTTTGGACATTTTAGGTCCTTTGTATCTTCACATACATTTTGGAATTGATTTTTCAATCTCTGAAAAAAAAAAAAAAACCTGTTGGGTTTTGAATAGGATTGCAGATTTTATAGATTGATTTGGTAGGAATTGACATCTTAAGAATGTTAAATCTTGTGATGCATAAACATGGAATATAAGTATATATTTAAGGTAGCTTTACTTTCTTTTAATATTTTGTAGTTTTTAGCATAAAAGGCTTAAATATATTTTGTTAAGTTAATCCCTGAGTATTTTCATATTTTATTGCTGTTTTCAATTGAATTATTGTATCTACTTTTCTAACTCCTTTAGTTATTTATTTTCATAGTATTGGAGTATAATTGAGATATAATAAACTACAAATACGTAATATATTCAGTTTGATCAATTTTGACTTGTTTATACATTCATGAAACCATTATCACAATCAGGATAAAGAATATTTTTGCACCTTTTAAAAGTTCCTCATGTCCTTTGCTGTTGATCCCTCTTGCAGCCCTAAACAACAACTAGCTTGTTTTCTGCCATTACAGGTTGTTTATTCTGCTCTCAAATTTTATGTAAAACATGAATAATCAAATGTCATTTTTTTTACATTTATTTATTTATTTATTTTTTGGTACCAGGGATTGAACTCAGGGGCTCTTAACTCCTAGCCACATCCCCAGCCCATTTGTTGTTGATGATGATGATGTTTGAGACAGGGTCTTGCTAAGTTGCTAAGTTCTTTGGATTTTGCATTACTCCCATACACATAATGAGATATTTTGGAGATGGGACCAAATCTGAACAAGGTATGTGCTTTATACATACCTTATATGAATAGCCCAAAGATAACTTTTTGCAGTATTTTTAATGTGCCTGCATTTGGACCGTGACCTGAAGCCAGGTATGAAGTTATCTACT
Source organism: Tamias sibiricus (assembly GCA_025594165.1). Classification (NCBI taxonomy): domain Eukaryota; kingdom Metazoa; phylum Chordata; class Mammalia; order Rodentia; family Sciuridae; genus Tamias; species Tamias sibiricus. The sequence goes on from CM046659.1 coordinate 92,917,212, forward strand.
GTGTCATGTCAGTGTTCAAAAAATTTTGGGATTTGGAACATTTCTGATTTGGGATTTTGAGATCAGGGATACTCATTCTATGAATAGAAATATAGTTGATTTTTGTATATTGCTTTGTATCCTTTGACTTTGTTAAATTCACTTAATATCTCCATACCCTCTTTAGTAGATTTCTTAGGGTGTTTTGATAAACATAATTGCAAATGTGAACAAACATACTTCTTTTTCAATTTTGTATGCCTTTTCTTTCTTTGATTTTTCTTTTGACTTACTGCTGTGGTTAAAATCTCCACTAAAATATTGAGTAACAGTGACATGCTTGTAATTTCTTTTTCTGCTTTTTGTGTCAGGTGGTAATAGGTCTATTTGCTGAAGCTGAAAAAAATTCTTTTCTGTCTTTGGAAGAGTGTGTTGAATTGTTTTTTTTTTTTTTTTTTTTTTTTTTTTTTTTTTTTTTTTTGTCTAGTAGAATTCACTAGTAAACCATCCTAATATTTTCTTTATAGGAAACTTTTAAACTTTTAAACTATAAATTCCATTTTTCTAATAGAGGAACATTAAACTTATATATTGTATCTGAGAAATGTTTTAGTAATTTATATCTTTCAAAGAAATTTCCCATTGTATCCTAGTTTTCAAAATTATTGGCATATAGTTCGTAAAATTCTTATTTGTCTTTTAATGTCTTTAGAAAATGTAATAATATCTCCTTGGTGAAGAAGAAAAAAAAAGATGGTAGAATGAGATGGATATCATCACCCTAAATGAGTCATGTGAATATACTTTGTATACAACCAGAGATATGTAAAAATGTGCTATGTAATATGAAGTGTAATGCATTCTGCTGTCATTTCTAACAACTTAGAATAATAAATAAATATTTTTTTAAAAAAAGAGTAAAAAAAAAAAACAATTCACAATACTGGCCATTTATGGTTTTGTTGTTGTTGTTGTTTGTTTGTTTTTTCCCCTGAGATTCTGATTTTTCAATTTTCTTGCCCCTTTTAAAAAAGTTCTTTTGATATTTATATTCTCTAATGTCTTCTGTTCTATTTTATTCATTTCTGCCCACATTTTAATTGTACCATTTGTTCTGCTTATTTCAGTTTAATTTACTCATTTTAGAGGCTTAAATTTTTGATTTGATTTTATTTTTCCCTAATATACAATTTTAAAGCTATACACTTCTGGACTGGAGGTGTTGCTCAGTGGTAGAGTGCTTGCCTAGAATTCATGAAGCCCTAGGTTTGATGCCCAGCACCACACATAAACCAAAAAAAAAAAAAAAAAAGCTATAAGCTTTCTCTAAGGACTCTTTTATCTGCATTTCACAAATTTGATGTTATATTTCCACTTTTGTGCAGTTAAATATTTCTTCAAATTTCTTTTGTGGTTTCTTCCATAACCTAGGAGTACTTACTTAGTTGTGTACATTTAATTTCAAATATTTGGATATTTTATAGGTATAATTTTAAAATTAATATCTAATTTAAATCAGTTTGGTCAGATAACATATCTGTGATTTTTCAGTCCTTTAAATTTTATTGTGACTTGTTTTATGCCACAAAATATTTTATCTTCCTGAGAAATTTATTCCTAAGTTTTATGTGCACTTGAAAAGAATATGCATTTTGCTGCTGTTGCGTAGAGTGCTCTATAAATATATACTTAGTCAAGTTGAGTGATAGTTTTGTTCAAGTATTCTATAGCAATACTGATATTTTCTGTAATTTTCTTTATCAGTTATAGAGAATGGGATATTCTATAGTTATGGATTTTCTTATTTCTGTCTTCAGTTACCAAGTTTTGCTTCAAATATTTTGAATATGTTACTAAGTAGAAACACATATATGATTGTTAATGCTTCATGATAAGTTGGCCCCACCATCATTATAAATTGACCCTTTTTAACCTGGTAATATTCATTGTTCTACTTTGTCTAATATAAATAAAGCCACTTCTGGTTTTTTTTTTTTTTTTGGCACCAGGGAGTGAGCGCAAGGGCAGTCCACCACTGAGCCACATCCCCAGCCCCCTGGTTTCTTTTGATTAATGTTGTTGTAGAATATCTTTTCTGTATTCATTTATGTTTAAAGTATTTCTGTCTATGTATGTCAAGTGGGGGCTTCTTTTAGATAGTGTAAGTCTATAAGATTTTGGCATTATTTTTCATGTAACTTAACAGTGTATGTATATTACTTTGAATATTTAGAATTTTTTTCCTAAATACTTTATATTTTTAGCCTATTTTAAATTGCAGAATTTAAAAAGTTTTTCTACCTTTGGTTGTTTTACAAATTTGTTAATATATAATTGAAACAATAAACTGTACATATTCAAAGTATACAGTTTTATCAGTATTGGCCTACACACAAACTGGTGAAACCATCTCTAAAAGAAAAGCAAAGACCATTTCCATCACTATACAGTTGTATTGCATGAGTACATACTGTTACATAAGTATCAATATGGTCAACTTTTATCTGTCATGTATTTATATGATCTTCATTTGCCTTGTTTGATCTTTGTTTTTTTACTATTTCTCATCAGATTATTTTTTTTAAATACTTATATTTCACCCCATTATTAACAAGTTAATTGTGCTCCATTTTGTTTTTAAATAATTATTTTATAGTTTACATTATATACTTCTAGTTTTTCATACATAGTCTGTCTTCAAATAATATGATATCCTTTCACACATGCTGTGAGAAACTTATAATCTTATATTTTAATTTTTCTCTTACCAGCCTTTTAGCTATGTTTGTTATAAATTTTACTTCCAAATTTATAAGCCCCATAATATATGTGTATTATTTTGTTTTAAGGAGATAAAAAGTGAAAAACATATTTTTAAATATTTTTCCTCTGTTTCTCTCCTGTGATACTCATTTTTTTAAGTGGAACTATATTCCCACCTAGTTTTATTTTCATTCTCCCTGAAGGACTTCATTTAACCTTTCCTGTTGTTCCCATTTTCTGGGAACATTTCTTTATGCGTTTATAAGTCTGAATAAGCTTCTATTTCATTCTCATTTTTTAAAGGAAATTTGAGCCTGTAAATTTTTTTAGTTTGATGTTTAAATTATTTTTATTGGTTCATTATAATTATATGTACCTCCCTTTTGCCTTCCCTTCTCCTTCTTCCTGGTCCTCTTTCTCTACTTTAGCTCACTCTTGTTTTTAACAGATGCTTTTACTGGGTATAAAATTTTAGGTTGGCAGATTTTTCTTCTTCCTTCTCCCTCTACCTCTCCTCCCCCTCTGCAGCCCCCTTTTCCTCTTCTTCCTCTTCTTCCTCCCCCTTCTCTCATTCCTCTTCCTCCTCCTCCTTTTCTTTCTCTTCCTCCTCCTCCTCTTTTTCCTCCTCCTCCTTCTTTTTTTTTTTAATAATTTAAAAATATTTTTTGTTGTTTCTGGCTTCCATGTTTCTTATGCCAAATCTGTTATATTCTTTCTTTACATGTTATTTTTTCTTATTGATTGCCTTTAAATTTTCCCCTAGTTTACAATAACGTTACTATCATATGCCTTTGCATAGTTTAATTTTTCTTTTGCTGAGCTTCTTAGATTTATGGATTTATGGTTTTCATCAAATTTCAATTTTTTCAACTTTATTTCAAATATTCTTTTCACTCCCCCTGCTTTCTGGGACTTGAGTTATCCTTGTGATAGAGTTCTTGATACTTTCCCATGATCTACAGATGCTCTTTCCCTTTTCACTTTCATTTCAGCCATTCTCTTTTTGTTTAATTTTATATAGGTGATATTGCTGATTTTTTCAAGTTCACTAAACTTTTCTATGTAAGGGTTAATTTCATTTGATACAATTTTTATTTCATGTATTTTACTTTTCATCCTAAAATTATTTTTCTTTATTATCTTCCATTTTCTCTCCAACATATTCATAGTTTCCTCTACCTTCTTTGTCACGTGGGCTATCTTTAACATTCTTTTAAACTTATAATCAGGTAGTTCCATTTTTATTTGTCATTTTTAATATGTTTCTAATAATTAATTTTCTCTTTTCATCATATGTCATAATTTCCCTGCTTCTTTTCATACTTGGTAATTTTTTTTTTATAATATCACATGTGAATTTTATGTTGTTTTGTGGATTTTTAAGGGAAGTGAGCCTTGTAAAATTTAAGAGCTCAGTTCTGGGATACTGTTAAATTACTTGGATTTGATTATATCTTTTGCACTTTCTTTTCAATCTTTATTAATAAGGATCCAGAAATTGTTTAGTCTAGGGCAATCCATGATTATACAGGCAATACCCTTCTGAGAACTCTACCCCATGCTTCATGTATTAGACACTCTCTCTACTGTGGTTAGTGAGAATAGAACCTATCTGTGGAGCAATATGAACCTTCCAGGTTTGATCTGCCCCTTCTTTTCTGGAGTTTCTTTTCCTGGTCTCAAACTCTTACACTTATTAGTACACAGCCTTATGTTAATATCAAAACAGTTTCCATATTATTATTTTATTATTGCATAGTTAGAGGTCTTAGAATAGTTCTTTTGACTTTGTCGATCTACTGATAATGATGTTTCTGTTCTTGAGTAATTATAACTAATTTATAATCCATATGTGTCTATAAATAATATAAAATTTATACTACTATTGTGGATTAATTTATATTCATCTATACCCAATTTTGTATTTCATTTTATTGTCCAATTATATTTTCTAATGTGTTTTTTAACCATGCAATGATGTCTTTATTATTATTAAATACCTAAGTATTATAGGTATTATTATTAAATACCTAAATATTATAGGTATTTAAAATTTTAATACCTCCAAACCCAGGCAAAAATAAACTTGTTGTTTAACATATTGGAAATTGCAACATAATCATTACATAAAGAAAAGTGTCCCCAATACATGCTTAGCCAGGAGTCCAATTCATCTGCTGACCTCCAAGAATATGGAGATGAACATGATAGACAGTCCCTCATCTGCACCATTCACCACCATCTGATAACCCTTCTTCAGGCCTAGATCAGCAGCACGTTTCTTGCCAACAACCATTAAATGTACAAGATTTTTATCATCTTCTGCAGCTGAAAACTGGGCTGTTTTTTGGGCATACCAGAAAATGTGTTGGTACTTGAGGGGAAATGTCATGGAAAGCAAGACACTGGTCATCCTTGAAAATGGTTTTGCCTGGGATTTCTTTGCCAATGACATTCCCAAAGATGGTGTCACTGCCAGGCCAGGTGACCTGAGCCTTGGAGATCTCATCTGCCATCTCCTATTATCTAATGTTTTTAAGGTTTTTCTAGAAGCCATTATTATTTTCATTTTTGTCTCTGCTAAATTGATGCTGTCAATAATTTCTACATTTGAACAGTTTATTAAATACATAGCATGTGAATTCATTGTAAATTACTGCACCATTTAATACCTACTCTGACCTTCTTCCACCATAAAACTAGATATTATTCCTTTATCTTTAACAACTTAAGAATTGACTTGGAACAAGAGCTGAAAGTTTATAACTTTACATCTTCTGGGGATATGTAGTACAATATAAAAGACATACCACTGGTTTAAGAATCAGTGTAATTCTGATCATTAGTGTTTTTGAATTGAAGTGAGTAAGAGTTATGCCAAAAACCACCGCATTTGTTCAAAATATTATTGAACAAATAGATGAATACTTATTAATTTAAAATATGTAATATGGGCTATCCCCAGTTATGAATTAGTGGTTAGTCCTACTTAATTGGGAAAAATGAATCATCTGCAAGTATTCTGCAATAAAATATTCACTATCATACATTATGACTGTCTTTCCAAATTTTCCCCAGTTTGTAAAGTGAAGATTGCTGCTCTTGGATTTAAAAATCATTTGTATTTGCTCTTAAAAAACACACATTATTGGGCTGGGGTTGTGGCTCAGTAGTAGAGTGCTTGCTTAGCATGTGTGAGACACTGGGTTCCATCCCAGAACCACATAAAAAACTAAATAAGATGGATATCAGTATCCTAAGTGCATGAATGAAGACATGAATAGTATGAATAGACTTTGTATTCCAACAGTGTTATGTAAAAAAGTGCTTATATATGTAATATGAATTGTAATGCATGCTATTGTTATATATACAACAACTTTGAATAAAAAAACTAAATAAACAAAGTAAAGGTATTGTGTCCATCTACACCTAAAGATATTTTTAAAAAGGAAAAGAAAACATACATTATTAATTTTATACCTTCCTAGACTGAATTTTATTTTTTAATGTGCATATATTTTTTCTAGTAAATAAAATTCCTATAAAAATCAAAGTCATAATGAAAAATGATTATTCAGACTTAGCATCAAGAGCATAATCCATAAGGGGAAAATTTATAAATTGGACCAAATCAAAATTTAAAACTTTTGCCTGGTCAAACAAACACTCTGTTAAGAAGATGAAAATACAAATCACAGGCTTTCAGAAAATATTTGCAAATCTTATATTAGAAAAAGAACATGTATCTAGAATCCAGAAAGGACTTTCAGATCCTACCTACAAAAAATGAATGACCCAACTAAAAAATTGGAGAAAAACATGAGCAGACATTTCACTGAAGCACATGTACAGCTGTAAAGGTGCTTAAATCATTAGGTATTAAGGAAAGGCAAATTCAAACAATAAGATGTAAAATGCATTCCTAGTAGAATGCCCCAAATAAATAAGAATGATAGTGCCCAAACTTGATGATGATGTGAAGAATTGAAACATTTACATTTGTTGGCACAAATGTAAAATGGCATAGCTACTGTAGTAAAGAATGTGCCAGTTTCTTATGAAGCTGAATGAGTGCTTAACATGTGACCCAGGAAATAACATTCTTGGCTGTTTTATTCCAGAGACATGAAAATGTCCACACCAAAACCCATATGTGAATGTTTAGAAAAACTTTTTATCTTAATAGCCACAAACTGCAAATAACCTAAATGTCCTTCAGTGGATGAATGGTTAAACCAGCTGTGGTACATCTTCTCCATGGAACATGACTACTGCCACGGGAAATAACTTGGGTGGATCTAAAGGGAGTTATGCTGAGTGAATGAAGATACTCTTAAAAGGTTATATGCTGTATAATTTCATTTATATAGCCTTCTTTAAATGAAAAAATTATAGAAATGGAAAACAGATCGGCAATTTTAAGGGGTTCAGGTGATCGACTGGTAGGATTACTGTGGCTATAAAGGGTAGCACCAGGAATCCTATGATAGAACCACTTTGTATCTTTACTGCTATGGAGGCAACATGGATGTACACAAGTAATAAAATTGCATAGAATCATGTATACACACAAAACACTTGAATACATGTAAATCTAGTGAAATCTTAACAAGATCAGTGGACTCTATCAATGTCAATTTCTTGGTTGTAATATTATTAATTATGCAAGACATTACTATTGAGGAAACTGAGCAAGAGCTATATGTGATGCCTCTTATTTCTGGAAACTGCATGTGAATCTACGATTTTATCAAAATAAAAAGGTAAAAAATAATTACTGCAATTATGAATTCACTATTGAAGTCTATACCCACCATTTCTATAAACACTAATCTGAAGAAGGGTATTGGGTAACTAATTACACCAGGTCTCAAAGAGTGGAGACTCTTGAACAGTGATATTCACTGAATCTTGAAGGGGATGCCAACCAACATCAAAAGCTGGAGTGTATGGTCCAACTGGAGGATGTGGTAAAGTGCTAGCTTTCATGTCATAGGTCTAGGTGGGTAAAAGGCTTAGGTGTAGGATGGAGTTTTGGAAGCAGTCTCTAAGATGGAATTTGGGGTGTTTATTGGAGATTAACATCCATGAAAAAAGTGAAGGATTGAGCAGAATGGAGATCTTAAAGGAATATTACTTCTCAGAGTGAGCCTGAGTTGTACTCTGTGGCCTTGCTCAGTGAATCATTGGGCATGTCCAGGTAAAGTGGCTCTCTGTAGCTGACTGAGCTGGATGATGAAAGAACTGACAGCTGGAAGCTATCTACTAACTGGACTCCCCACAGCTGGGCAGCAAATCCTGCCAGAAAGGGGAATCAAGATAGTGCATCTCTGTGTTGACAAACATAGATCCAGATCAGTGACTGAGTTAATATTGGACTCAAGCAAATTGTAAAAACAAATAAAAAATTGAATTTAGAAAGAGACTGAGAACAAACATGTAGGTCTTCTTGACAACACAATTAGATGAAACTGTTTATCTAAGAATAGGAGTGATGCTGGAAAGCATTGGCATCTCACTGCAAATTGGTGAAGATATACAGTGAAATGTGGCATATGTTTTGGTCTTTTAGATCTTACTTTTAAGAATTTTGTTATATCTTATTCTAAATTGCTGGATTACTGTTATTTTTTTTCTGTTGTTGAATTACTAAGAAATGTCATTTGAAGTGATGCAAGGGCTTTTATTATTAGAACAAATGCTTTGGCTTTATAGAAAAAATTTCAACATACTCACTTTCTGATCTAAGAGGCTGCCTGCTACCTACTTGTCAGTTGCAGAAAATGTTGACACAGTTTCACTCACTGAACTGATTTCACCCTCCATTTGAGTAATGTGAGATATTTTACAGATATGGGAAACTGATGTTTATACTTCACTGAGGGCTCTTCCATTGAATTCATAAGGAGATGGCTAGAATTGGCATGTAACACAGGAAAGCTCTTCAAAGCGACATGTTAACACATCCTTATTCCTGCTGAATGGAACCTGAAAAAAGCTATTGTTACATTTCTTATGGAGTTCCCCAACGCCTCTTATAAATGAGCCATATTTAGTTTTAAACAAATTTCCTGAAGTAAACAGTATATTTCCCTGATTTTCATCTCTTTTGGTGAGCTTCCAAAAAACTTGGAAGTGAATTAGTGTGCAATTTGCATCCAAATCTTAGCCAAGGGGATGTGGTTTATTATAATACATGGTCCTCCTAATTATTGAACAGCCCAAGAAAACTCGGCCCAGTGTACATCTGTTCTTGCTTGACCACATTGCCAAACATAATTTGGCAAGCACAGAAATGTACATTGAGCAGACCTACAGTCTAATTTGCATTAGAGTTTGTGGTAATTATATGAAAGCTATAACTGAACGAGCTTGTCCTCTCTTTTTAGATCACTTCATTTCTAAAAAATAAACAAGAAGCAAATCCTCTAAAGAATTTCCCTTTTTATGTGTCTTTGAGGTTTCTCAATGTGATTTGATCATTGCCCAAGTGTTAGTTCTGCTCACACATGAAGAGAAAACCTCTTTCCCACATATTTCACATGGAATTTCTTTTATTATCATTGATGTATATGGATTGATTATGCATGTTTCAGCATATATTTTATATATGTGCTCAAAAGAGTGAATAGGGCTACTGCTAGGCAGACATCTGCTCTCTTTGTGAATTTGTATTGAAAAATCAATAAATAGGTTCATCCTCTAATTGTAACAAGAAATTTTATTAAGTATATACTGGTGCATATAAAGAGCCTTGGTGGCATAGTGGACCCTGAATATCCTCAGAGAAGGTCAGGGAATCTGATGCTCCAGCCAGGGTGGGAAACCTAGGAGCTAGGTGTGATTATTGTCCAAAGGTTTTAGGGCTGCACTGTCTCATTGGGGAGCCAGTCACCACATGCAGCCCTGGAGCACTTGAAATGTAGTCAGTCCAAAATGAGATATTTTGTAAATGTAAAATACACAACAGATTCAGTGTTACTATGAAAATTGTAAAATACATCAGTTTTTACAATGATTATTTTCAGTATATTCTGTTAAAAGCAGTATATTACAAAATTTATTGTCTGTTTCATCTTACTTTTTAAATGTGACCACTAGAAAATTCAATGTGTTGTTTATATTATATTTCTGTTAGATAGCACTGTTCTAAGGCATGGAGCTGTGGATATAATTTCTGAATATATTCAGGGATGAAGCCAGAGTTAGGAACTAAACAGGCCATTGGAACACAAAGCAGGCACAAAGCAACAGGATAGTGACTGGGGACACCAAGCCAGAGCTAGTAGATTTGGAAGGGTGGGTAGGAAATGGAGCTTAGAGATATTTTCTGGAACATGTATTAGAATTGTGGTTATATAGAGCCCTTGGCTTTGTTTGTGGGTGGAGAGGGAGCTATTAAGGGCACCAACCAGTTCATACATACCAGTATTATTCTTCAAAAACTATTATATTTAATAAAACCACAGTAGTTTAGAGCCTGCAGGGAATGCATAATTTTTGTGTGTGTTGAGTACTGTGGTGATTTTAGTGTTTATCCTTTAAATATCAAAGCTAAGACTAAATGTGAAGCATTTCATGTGGAAGTATTTTTAAAAATATATTAGAAACTTTTTTGTCTTATATAGAATATACTCTATATATTTTTGTGACATCATATTTATACAAGGTAACCATCACTGATGTAAATTATAGTTTTCCATAATGTATTAATGATCCATGCAATATTGTGGAGCTTGATTCATGAGTGGCTGCTTTCTCCAACACTAAACAGCCCCAGGTGGGAGTATGGATCAAGTTATGTCTGTTTTTCTATTTTTCCACATTCCCTCTTGCTATCAGACTACCAACCAGCACATTCTTGTGTTCTCAATGTGCCTGCAAATAACAGTCTTCACCCATTAATTTGTTGCAGCTAATCTGCTGTAGAATAGAAATTGGAAATAACAGGCTCTTTTGAACAGGAGAAAAGCAAGTATAAATATGTTCTGAGAGTTTAGTCCCGATGCATAAGTTATGATGATGGATTTTGTGACATTTTGCTTAATCACAGACATATTTTTATGAACTGGGATCTAAGCATGTTTGCCTGAGAACTAAAATTTCAAATATCTGAGATTTAAATATGATAAATTCCCTGTGACCCAGTGAGAAATGATGGACCTGTTCTGGCTTGCAAAACAGGAATGCTGCTCTTTGGGTTGGGAAGAGGCTTTTAACTCATTGAAACCCAACACTCAGCTATCTCTTCTAGAGTGCCAAACTCATATAAAACTTAAATGCCTTCTAGTATTTTACTTGTTATTCCTTAATATGGTCTTCTGTACACAGTTAATGAGAAGTAGATAGGGAAAGAAATGATTTTTTACTAGCCAGGTGTGGTAATGCACACCTGTAATTGCAGCAACTCAGGAGGCTGAGACAGGAGGATTGCAAGTTGGAGGCCAGCCTCCGCAATTTAGCAAGCCCTTAAACAACTTAGAGAGAACTTGTCTCAAAAAAAAATGTGAACAGTAAAGGGCCAAGGGATGTAACTCAGTGGTAAAGGACTGGGATGCTGCTCAATTGTAGAGCTCTTGCCTAGCATGTGTGAGCCCCTGAGTTCAATCCCCAGTACCATTAAAATAAATAAATAAAGAAAGAAAGAAAGAAAGAGAAAGAAAGAAAGAAAGAATAGAAAAAAGATAGGAAAGCTTTTCCAAAAGCTTATGATGATACTTTATAAACTTATTTACACAGTAGCACTCTGTTAAACATAGTCATGTTAACCTAACAAAACATTGATAATATTTCACATGAAATACTCAGATAAAACATATGTCAATAAGTTTAAAAGTATAATGTTACATTTCTTATGAGGTCAGTGGGCTTCATTGGATATTTTTATCCATTAAATCCATATTTTGCCATATTTCTATGATTAATTGTACGCTTAGTGAGCATAAAGACATTTCTTCTAATCTTTACTATAACTGAAAAATATGGGTTCCACTAGATTAGAATAAATGAAATGTGTGCAATAGTACTAATAAATATAAGATTTCAGTACCCTATTTGTTCTATTTTTGGGAAACCTGAAATCCTTAGAACTGAGCATGCCACAAATTACCATCACTAATCATTGCTTTGGCAAGGTCAACCAGTTTATTATTTCTGGATGCCTGTTTTAGCTCACCTACCCAAGGCTGTGATCACTGTGAGGTGACAGTACAGATGTAATCCCAAGAGGCAGAGCAGCTGCAATTAGGAGACTGGAGCTAATCTTACATTGGCCCTGTAACATCTCTATGATTCTTTTCTAAACTTCTCCCTACCAATCTGCAACATACAGATGGTAATCATACCTACTTCCTGGCACCTGATTAGAATAGCTAGTATTATTGTATTTAGGCCAAGTAAACAGTTTTTAATACAAAGTTGAGAAAAGAAATATGAACATTTCTCTATAGTTTTTGCTTCTGGAACAGAGTATCATACATGTTCATTTGATGCTAGGATTTAGAGTGATTGAATCAATGATAAGGTGGCCAACTTTAGAAAAAGACATATCACAGCCTATAAGAAAAAGCAGTGATAGCATGTGGATTGAAAAACCTATGAAACATTGATAATATTTCACACAGAAAATAGACTATTGATTTGGCCAATATGGAAAGCCACTTATTCATGTACCAATAAAGATGGAATAATCTGATATAAGTAGAACATGGAGAGAAAAGAATGTTATATAAGTGGAAACAATCCACACTTTTAAAGTATTATTTGATTAGTAGAAATGATCAGTGAACTTTTGCAGCTATTCTTTGTCTTTTCCTACTATTGCCATCAACACTAAAGAAATAGAGGCTCGGGCTGGGGTTGTGGCTCAGCGGTAGAGCGCTCACCTAGCACGTGCGCGGCCCGGGTTTGATCCTCAGCACCACATACAAATAAATGCATCGTGTACAACTAAAGCAAATAAATAAATATTTTTAAAAAAAGAAATAGAGACTCCAAAATCAAAAAAGAAAATTGTTTCCACAAATTTAATGAAACAATTATTGAATTTCAAGAAATATATTGTTACATATATACCATAAATTAAAGCTTGCATTCATCATTTAAGTTTGATTTAATATGTGTTGTGTGCCTTCAAGCAATTTTTTTTTTATCTTCACAGTATCTTTTTTATTATACCCATTCTACTGATGAAGAAATGGAGGTACAGATGGGAGTCAAAGTGGGCAGGTATGGAAGAGATAATTAAATTGTTTTAGGTTAACTAGTTAGTAATAGGCAGAGTCGATATTTGAATTCAGGGAGATTACTCTAAATGTATGAATTTAAACACCAGCAGAATGATTTTTCTAGCTATTTTTAACCTAAAAAATGAACAGGGGTCAGTTTTATGTAACAAAGACGCAGAAGCACTAATTGTATACATTGATCTTCTGTCTAGAACACATAGACCACCCTAATCTTCTTAACCCAAATTATTTTTAAAAATTTTCTCAAAACTATTGAATACTTACATGTAGAAGAATTTAAATAGTTTTATATTATTATAGCTATGCATGAAAATTATGTCCCCAAATATAAATAGGGCACTTATCTCACCCAGAGAGCCAGGGTACTTCCTGAAGAATCTTAAGCTTTTGGATGAGAACTCTGTGGGGCCTACACTAATCATGCCAGATTTTTCTCTTAGGTTGAGTGTAAAGATAATTCATCCATCAGATCCTTATTCTTTCTGCCCCATTACATAACCAAATTCTTTGCCATATCAAAGAAAGTCACCAAAAGATGAAAGCATTTTGAGAGCCATCAATATATATGTAATTATGACATATTTTGAAACCTTATTTTCCTTGACCACATAATCCATAGGTAAAAATAGAAATATGCCTGAGTTTTAATTTAAGGTTCCTGCCAACTTGACTTCCTGAGTCTGCAGCTCTATCAGATCCCTATTAAGAAAGGTTTATCTTCCTGATCAGCGAGGCATACAGTTATACTACCAGATGGGATTAGCTCAGATGGTAGTATGAGGGCCTCAGATTTCAAGGTAGTAAGAGATATCCTTACCTGATACTCCACAGTTTTTGGTGACGTTTCTTTAGAGTAAGGACTATAGTCTTATTTAACCATATATCCCTGGCATCAAGCCACTATAAACAAAACAAATATTTTTATAAACTCTTTATGGCAACTTCACTCTTGTGTGGTGGTAACAGGGAGGGAAAAAACTGTGTGTGTCAGACATTTTTGTCCGAGCCAGTCCACAACCTCAACAGTTGTTCTTGTATCCTGCACAGGGAACAGGCTAAGGGATTCTGTTTTGGTTCAGAGTAAGGTATTTATACGCCATAGAAATACTACAAAATGTCTATAAACAACTATCTGAATGCAGGTAGGAAGGGGGAGAGGGCTTGATAAAGTTTTCTAATTGTTTTTACATGAAATTCTTCGTAAGTTCCTGACCCTTGACCCTCAATATCACATGGGGCAAAGAAGCATCAAGGCATATTGAGGCCCAAGAAATACCAAGGAAGGGTCTTAGAAATCTAAAAGATAATTGTAAATAACTTGTGCATTACTATCACTATCAAAAGTAATATTTTCCATTCGTCTTGAATTTATAATAAAGATAATATGAATAAATTAATAGGAATTCTGATTATTTACAGTGTACTAATATCTGAGCTATTTTATTATTTACTTTTTGTCTCATGTACACAGTATTTCATGATGATATAAAACCTATACTGGAGGGACCCAGTGAGTTATAGAGTACTTAAGGTCAATTTCTATTCTTAGTCCTGTGAGTGTTTAGAAGATTGGGATGAAAGAGGCTGAAATTTTGGATTTTATAATATTCAGCAATAACCTTGAATGAAATCAGCTTTCCTTTGTGAAGTCCAAAAGTAAACACTAATATCTGAATCTTATACAGATCTAATATCAAAGGAATACTTTGAGGCTGGAGGGTGGGGAATGAGAGAAACTATTCTTTCTGTGCAGACTGTAACACTCTAGCATTTCACATATTTCTAGGAAGACTTATTTAATCTACCTTGTCATGTGCTGACATTTAATAAACACCTCATTCCTCTCCAGGTATTTTAAACAGCGAGCTGCAGAAGAGTAAATCCCTGGCCAGTTAATGGTATTGAAATGACTAAACATTTATACAGCTTCTCTCTTGAAAAATAAGGTTAATGGAAAGATTTTCTATTTTAATATGACTTTCTTCATTCTGTGAACTGTATACATGTTCACACCTGCAATATATATTGCTTGCTGTGAGGGAGCCATCCTTTATTTGTGATGGTAATGATGCCTTTATAATATTATGCATGTGGTTCCATTTGAATGACATATAATTTATTACTCTCTTTTATTGGTTAATATTTTTATGAGGATTATTTTCCCAGACCAACACAAAATGTGCCTGCCTGTGCATAGCACACATCCTCAAAGAATACTAACACTTTACAAATTTGCTGGCTAATGTGTAATCTGCAGAGAATATCTGCCTCATCTGACAAATATCATCTCGGCTCAGGAAGCTGTGTACAATCCGTCTATCAGATCTGACATTGGTGGTATCTATGCAGTCCTTCCCAGCACACACCCTGCCTTTAAAGGTCTTCCCATCCCTGTTATTGGTCTCACAGATGATAGAGTATGACACTCCATAAACAATGAGCTAGGCCTTTTGTAGGCTGCTTTGCTTTTCTTGGCTTCAAACTGCCACTGAATGTCAAATCAATTTGGCTCTCATTAGAACAGCTTTATATGTGCAAATGTATTTGGGTCTGGTTGCCACTTTTTTTTCCCTATTTTTTTTCTCCTTTCCATTCCTCTTCTTCTCTTTGAGATGATGTAATTTTTCTCTAATCCATGCCAACACCTGTTTCTTTAAAAAAGAGAGGAGAGAAAAAAAGAGAAGAGAAAGAAGAGTGAGAGAAAATGCTGGAGTGTGTTGCTCTTTATCAAAATCAGCATGAACACCAGTCTGGCACATTATGGCTCAAGTTTCCCCAGAACAAAGAGAAAATGCCTTGTTGCTGTGATATTGTACATCACAGAGCCCAGATAAAGTCAGGAGTCTATGTAAACCTTGGTTTCTGACGTCTGGAGAGACGGCTGTTGAGATAGAGCAAGGTGTGTAAGCCGGTTTTATTGATAAGTAATGAAGCCAGCAATAAATCTGATGCAGTGCTTAAGGAAGTCTGAGCTATAGCACCATGTTTGATGGAAGACTTTTTTCCTCCAAGTTGGGAGAAATGGAGTTCTATGTGTTAGAGAATAGTACAGACTTAGGCAGCAGAAAGCTCAACAGCAAACAGACATTTGGAGATAGACAAATGAAAAGACAAACTATAGATAGTCTAGGTGGTCTTTGTGTGTTGACCTATTTACATTTTTCAGTTTGTGTGAAAATATCCTTTCCTAATGCATGGACTTTGAGGTGTCTGATTCAAAGAAGTCATTTTACTACTAAAAACAAAATATATATGGCATTAGATTGCCTTTTGAAGAAATATATGCAGCTCCATCTTTGACTATACTGATAAATACTCTTACTGGACTTATTGACTCAAAAGAAATATGAGTGGAAGTGAGTTGAATCTAAATTTCCAAACCAGACAATCATTATAATTTTTTTTTTTTTTTTGGTACCAGGAATTGAACCCAGGGGTGCTTAATCACTGAGCCACACCCCCAACCCTTTTTTGTTTTGAGACAAGTTCTTCCAAAGTTGCTTATCCTTGTTAAATTGGTGAGATTGGCCTTGAACTTTTGATCCTCCTGCCTCAGCCTCCCTAGCCACTGGGATTACAGGCATATACAACCATACCCAGCCATATATTTCTTAATACTGTTTTTTGCTCCTCCTTCCAAGAAATTGAGGTGTTTTGGAGCATAAAAATGTATGAGTTTATAAGTACATTCATTCACTTATTGATTATCTATCATATGTACTGTTCCAAGTGCTTGGGATATATCCACATGCAAGTTTTAAAACATTTCCTGTCCTTGTGGACCTTTCATTTCAGTGGGACAGTTAACAGAGAGCATGTTTGATTACAATTTAAAATACAGGGATAAGGGTCAGTACAGCTGAAAAGGAAGTGAGCTTTCTTCCATCAGGAAGAATGTACCTGGCAGAAGGAACAGCTGGTGCAAAGGCCTGATTTGGGAACAAGACTGGAACATGTGGAGGGAAGTGTGGTCAGAGAAGCTTGAACCAGGGAAAGAATAGCAGGAGAGACACCAAGAAAATAGCAGAGATGGGCCCAGATAAAGTAATACTCTATGGGCCATTGCAAAGTAAGGGATTTTTATACTTTAAGCAAAATGGGGATTTATTGGAAGGTTTTAAACAGAAGAATTATATGATGCCTATGTCATGTTTTTTTTTTTTTTTTTATGAATGATTGTAACCAGTTTGGGATTTAGAGACTTTTTCAGGGAGTCTGATATATAAATAATTAGATCAGGACACTCTGGACCTTTTGAGAACTTCCATAAAGTACCACTAATAATGATAAAAACCAAACTTGTATCAGAGAAGCTCAGAGAAGCTCACAGCCAAAAATATTGCTTGGTAAGTTTCTGGAGAAGTAACTGAGAAATTAGAAATAATGACCTGGTTATCATCCTAGAAACAGGAACACAGGGTTAGTGTATACTCAAGGAAATCAAAGTAAAATTAGTCTTCCTACAAAAGACATTCAGCCAAACATATTTAGTACTATATCCTAGCTGTGCTACTGTTTTTGTGGTGTGAAGCTAGTTAATCTATTTGAATCCTGATTTTCTCTTTGTAAAATGGGACTAACAATAACATACTCCTTGCATATTGTTTTGAGAGTTAAATTATGTATCTTATATACACTTGACAAAGTACACATTATTTTCTTCTTCTGTATCTTCCATGGAGTTTATACTCAACAAATATTTTAGGCAAATGTTTATAATTTTTATTGACAGATTTGAACATGGGGGAAATAAATACAATGAAAGAAAAGATTCCTGATTAAATCATTCTCCCACAGTTTCTAGGGCAGATGGTATGTGAACATTTGCCCACCTGTATATATCTAGGTGTTCCAAACTCTAAAAGAAAGAATGCAGAGCAAGTATACCAGGATTACATAAACAAGAAGGTATTCTTTTGGAGTATATCAATCTGGCCAATTTGTATAAATTCAGCTTAGCCAATATTTTTTAAATGTGTCTGTGTGTGAGCAAGAAAGTAGAACAAAGGGTGGTTCCTGACCTTTGTAAACTTTTGGTCTGGTGGAAGAATTCTCAGATGATTTGATTCTTTCTCCTCATAGACTTTCAACTTATTAGTATTATTTTGTATTCTGCTTAACCATGTCGCCATCTACCCCTTCTAGATATATTCCTTTTGTTTGCTTGGTTGGCAAGTAGTGACTATTATGTAAATGAGCAGATCTGAAGGGATGGGGCCAAGGCTTTCTGTTACTGTTTTAATGCACAATTGCAGAACTCATCATTCCCCAGTTTGTATTTTCAAGGCCAGGGTAGCTCTACTAAAGGTTGAAGTTTAGATGTTGAAGGGCAAGAGTGAAGACTTCTGTTATCATTGACAACAAAGAGAAAAATACTTTAGTTCACTATTTTTCTGTCAGCTTTTACAAGTCAAAACCCTCCTAGGACTGCATTAATAGAACTGAAGAGGAAAAATGAACTAAAACTTTTAAGCCCTGAAGAGTCTTAAAAATAGTCTTTAAAAGATAGGGGAAAAAAAAGAACAGAAAAATTCCTTTAAATTCCTGGGTCCCACAAATGAGATTTTACTGGTGGCAAGTAAAACATATTGATTGGCACCAAAGTATAAGATCTTTGTCACCATCTGTTTCCTGATTGTGTCAGCAAGTATTTTTTCCCCACGAGAGTGTGAGAATACACCATAGCCTAAAAGTATCAAAGTGTCAATTATGCACCACATTTAAAAGTTGGAAGCCCAGTTCATGAAAGTCAGTGACAAAAGTCCTGATTCCTGTTTCTTTCTGAAGTGAAATCCTTGCAATTCATTTTACTACCTACAAAGAGACTGATGGCTCCACAGTTCTATGGGGTGAGGAGCTGTAGCAAAAGGAGTCAGGGAAAAGTCATCTTAGATGAATATTTATCAAAAGCCTCCCCAGGCAAGTCACTTTGCTAGAATATGATGTTATTATGAATGCTATATGCAAATGACAATTTTAACAAGTATGGTGTGACAGGGAGAAAAAAAGAAGTGAAGGGAAAGAAGATACAGAAAAAGAGAAGTAAGGAGAGAAGGAGGGTGGGTAAATGGAAGAATCTGATAGTCTGGGCTAGAAAAATGACAAACCAGTTGAAAAATTAGGCCAGGAACAATGGACGCTTAAAAGGGTGGAATTTCTCAGAAAGATTAAAAGTCTAGCATTTTTAGAATGAACTCAAGATTCCCTACCCCTCCCTTTTATCTAGTTGTTTTCCTGTTGTTTAAATTTGACTTGTGATATCCTTTTTATGTTTCCCTCTTGGTTGGCATCAGTGCTATTGTTAAACATAGCTAATGACTGACTATCCTGATTTTCTTTCAGTTCCTGTACCTATTAGTCTGGGTCTGAGTGTAGAGAAGGACCCCCTTCCTCTCTGCTTTCATTATTTCTTGATGTGTTGCATTTCTGACCAACATCAGCAAGACTGCCAGTTTTGACACTGTTCTTTTGCCTAAGAGTGTTACAATAACAAGTAGAAGCCATTCCTATACTATTGGAGGAGTGGCCTGTGCTCAGGCTAGTGGTATAGATACCATCTGTCTGCTCAAGTGTTTCTTCCTTTTATGATAAACCCTAGGAAGTTGTTTCTTTGGATCGACACAAATCCTTTCTTTACAGATGGGAAACTCAGGTTCCCACAGCACACTCATTGTTTGACATCAAAAATCAAAATAAAAAAACACAGATTCATAGTCTAACTAAGGGGTGTGTGGACTTACAGAGTCAGAGTTCTGGCTGGAACAATCAGAAGTCTACGTCAAACAGAACATGCACATGCCTCCCCACTTTCCTCTACACTCCTGAGTTATTCTGTGGAGTGGCAGGCAAACCTTACCTGGCAGAGTCAGCTCTGCTTGTCCCAACCATGGCCTCTCTATATAGTCCTCCACAAGTCATATCTGGGGCTTCAGATATGCCAAGACAGAAAACAGCCACATTCTCAGTTCAGATTTGTTTAGCATATTAAAGCCAGTCATATGAGTCTGTGGCACACCCTCAAAATCATGTATAATCATAATTAAATTTAAATTGTGTGACTCTGGAAACCATTGGATATCTTAGATTTCATTTGCATTTGACTACATTGTATGGGAGGAGAAAGTGAAGGGTGTTTAACCATTTGTCAAAAAAAATATATATATATATATTTATACATATACACCAGGTAAAGCATCTGAGCCATCAGAAAATAGGGTCACTCATTATTCATTTATCCAACAGACCTAAATTGAGCACTAGCTATTTAGATTATGCTATCAAAACACTAGATAAGTAATATTAAATGGATTAACTGGGAATTTATATATTACTGAGGGAGAGAAAAAAATTAAGTATAGAAATTAATAAAAACAGCATCTTATAATAATGTTATGAAGAAAACAAAGCAAGGAGCCTTGGTGTACTGATAGGAGAAGTGATGTAAAAAGGTAAACACAAATATGACTGACTGATAACAGAATTAAACACAGAAGATAAGATTTTGCTTTATTTATTTATTTATTTATTTTTTAATTTTTTTAATTTTTACAAATGTTTTTAATGGCATGGTATTGCTTTCCTAATAAACTGTACATATTGAGAACTGGTGATCTGACAATATCATACCTTTCCATCTTGATCTTTCACTACTTCCTTACGACATGTTATATTTGGAACAAATAGAACTATTCATTGTCTTTTTCATATGCCTTGTGCTTTCCTGATTCTTTGTATTCACTCATCATTCCCTCTGACCCACAGGAACTTCTACAGGACTTCAGGTCCCTAAATTGCCATACTTTAGGGTCCAGCTCCAACATCACCTTGTTGAATCTTACTAATCTGGTTCTCAGAGCTTTCTCCTTCTCCCTTTCACATTTTATTTGTAAGTTTTATATTACTCTTATTTGATACATTCTGATATACTTATATAAATGTTTGTGTATAGAGTATACCTAAACATATACACTATATAAACACTTTATATAATACACGTTTATAAATATATAAGTATATTATGTATTTGTGTATGTAAATACATATAATGTGTATACGTATATGTATATATATTTCAGCTCTTCTCTATTTAATCTAATAATTCTAAGAGTACAGTGTCTTTCATATAATAAAATTACCCACTATCTAGTAGACATTTAATAAATATTATTTTAATAAAAAAAATAAATCCCAACCAGTAGAAAGCTTAGAATATTGAAATTACAAAAATTTGGTATGTGATATGTTTTGTGTCTTAAGTTGGGTTCCTCTTAAGACAAGTCCTGTGACAAGGATTGCACACAAGGAGTTTATTTGAAAAGTTACCTCAAGAAGCATTGTGAAGGAGTAAGACATGAAGGGGAAACCAGTAAAGAATATGTTAATATGAGTGGGTTTGCACTATGAACAGTTGGGAGACCTCGGAGAAACTATGTGAAATATGCTTTAGAATTTGCTCTCTTAAGGGTGTACAAGAATGAGGATGTATCCTTCACTAGTTAGATATTGCTCTTGAGATGTTGGGCTTTGTTTACCCTGATTTGGTCTATGGGATACCCTTTCTCTTCTGTGACTATCATGTTCATCTTCCATCAGCTGGGACAGGAAGGTGCTACCTGACAACTTAAGGGTCTACTTCACTGTGAGTGATGATTCACTAAGAATAGTTCCAAAAATTTGCAAGAGACTTATGCTATCTGGCTTCACTTATGCTATTTGGCTTTGTGTTTCCCCAAACAATTCTCTAAGAAATTATTTAGCTTGCCATTGGTAAGAGTTTGTTAAGCTTAGTAATTGGTGTAGCTAAAGGTAGTTAAGTAAACCTTCCTCAACTGACATAGAATTGTTTAAGAGAATGGTTTGGGGATGGTGCCCATATAATGTGGTAATAGTGCTTGAGGTGGTAGCAAGCAATATCCATATATTGGGCCTCTTCAGGGCTTCTTAATGTCAGGTTTGTCATGCCTAAAACCATGGGATAGGACATTCTACTAGTGTTTAGAACACTCACCTGATTAATCTCCACAGTCTTTAAAAGACATTATGTTCAAGGCCTGATTTTGCTACTGGGAAGGCAGTATTTGAAGCTTGAATAGCATGTTGAATGAGATGCTTCAGGAGGAGTCAGTGCCCATCATATGATATCTGAGGTGTCCCATAGAGAGCCTGGGGCCATTGTAGTAGATGTTATACAAACTCTTATGCTTGATCCAGCCTTCCCTAAGAAGGAGTACTTCAAGGCCTCTGAAGAGATCATGGGGAACATTGAATGTGCCAAGGCTATTATAGTGTTGATTGCAGTTCAATAAAATGTTCTCTAGCTGTGAGTGGCAATAAAAGAAATTGTTGCAGATAACCGTAACAAAGGGGACTGCCTCTAGCTTTAAGATATATTGATCATGCCCTAGGTTAGAAGAGTTCTGCCTAACAAGAAGTTGTAGAAGTTCTAGCTGCCTGCAAAGAAGGCATGGTCCCTAAAGTGGTAACTTTTGATTGATGAAGATTATAAGAGACTAGTAAAAGACTTCCAAAGAATAAGAGTTTTTGGTAAATCTCAGCCTGAGTCAGGAACTTAGCCATGAAAGTAACATCAGAGAGGAATCACAGATGATATATTCACCCCTTTGCTCCCACCATATACTAAATTACAGAAGGAAAAAATTTAGAACTCAGAAACATGATTATGTTGTCACAGATACATAAAGTCAGTGGTATAAATGGTGAAACAAGTCATTGTTGTATTTTCTTTGTGGTACTATAAAAGCATCAGAATAATTTCTATCAAGATAGGAAATAAAAGATAGAAAATATAGCATCTAGGTAAAATCAGACTCTTGCTAGTTGCTAATGACTTAGTGTTGTGATCTGAGATGCCTACTAAGTTCTAACATCCTCCAGAGTTGAAACTGTGCCTTTGTCTTAGCCCTTAACTTTTTACTGTCATATTCATTCATTGCTATAAATTATAAGAAGATTTTTTGTGAGGCTGAGATTTTGCCTATTTGCTAAATCACTGAATGATATTTATTGTAACACTCTAACTTATTACATGTTTCTTCTTCATATTTATGGTCATATTTATGCTCAAGCCCTCATCATGAGCCATACATAACCCAGAAGGTAAATCCAAGTTTAACAAGGCTGGGGTTATGGCTCATTGGTAGAATACCTACCTGGCATGTGTGAGGCACTGGATTCGATCCTCAGCACAATAAATAAATAAATAAATAAATAAATAAATAAATAAATAAATAAAGCTATTGTGTCCATCTTCAACTACAAAAACTCAAAAAGTAAAAATAAACAAACAAAATTCTCTACAGACCAGCTCTACTCTTTAAATGAAAAAGGGATGAAAATACTACCCAGATCTTTAAGGCTTTTTAAATTTTTATTTTTCATATGATCATATAGTAAAGTTACTATGCAAAGCTTTGTGAATTTTAAAATGTGGAGAGCTTTGTGTAGTGACCACTATAATCAGAACACAGGACAGTTCTATTAATATCCAAAGCCCTCTATATTAATGGGTTAGAGCTATATTCTTCCCCTGCTCTTGGAAATCATTGGTCTGTTCTTTATCATTATGGCTTTGTCTTTGTGAACGTGTCATATGAATTAAATCATATATTTGAAGATGATGATCTAGATAAACTATATAAAAAGGTAGTGAGGGATGCATGCTGGACTCTGACATAGAAAAGTGGTAGAAAAGCTTAATGAAACCATATCATTTTTGGACTAGGATTGATTAGGACATGCTTCATAGAACAGGCCAAGTTTGGAGCATGGGTCTTAGAGAAGTCCAAGTTTGTATTCATGGCCAGAACAGGGGATAACATTTCAGAGGGCAGAGAAGAATAAACATGCAATTAAGAAAATGAGAGGAACAATGTAATTTGGAGGAGAGAATCCAGGCATGTTTTGTGGCCCTTAAAATGGAGAGCAGCATGAACAAAGTAGTAGTCTTTGAAGATTAATTTGGCAGTTATATATGAGATGTGCTACCAGGCACATCATATTTGGAAAATAAAGATGGTGATTGATGCCTGAAGAACCAGTTCTTTAAAGAGAGGTACGTGATCAAAACATTAAACATCATATATAGTTTGAAAGAGTATGGCGTAGAGGAAACCAGTGGTGAGCTTAGAGAAATTTGGTTGCAGTGGAATTATGGGGATAAATGCCAGATTGCAAAGGGATGAAGATGGTACACTGAAAGTGAAGATGAAATCAAAGCAGAGTTGAATATGAATTGTCTCCATACATAGAAGTAACATCAGGATCAAGTGAAGGCTTTACAAGCTATGGAATAAGCATAAGAAGGCAGAAATAGTAAGCAAAAAGAGTAGAGCCAACAAAGCACCTTCATAAGCCAGAGCTTATGAAGACTTCAGTCGAATTACTTTTGTGTACGTTTTGTCTGATTAGGATCATGGGTCAAATGAACATCCATTAACTTTCATCTGCTTCTCCTATCATCACCAAAAGAAGTCCTACAATAATCGTTCTCTTTTACTTAAATTTTTCAGTTCTCATAGAATATACCCTCTCCTACCACAAGCCTACACAAAGAGAATTAATGAATATTGTACTAAACCAGTAGCAACTATTTACAAATATAAATGCTTTAAAGTTTATAGAAAACTTTCATAAACATTTTTATTTTACTTACCAGTAATATTTAGAGTCAATAAGAAAATTACTGTGATGTAGTTGTTTGGAAAGATTTTTCCAACCTCATTATAGCAGAGACACCACACTTCTCTCCTAGAACTCAACCATGTCAATCACACAGTAGTATCCTTAAGCATTTGCCTCTAATTTTCTTGAATTGAAGAATCTCCTATAGTTGTTAGTATCTAGCAAGCTGAAATTTTAAACAAGGCTTTGCTTGCAACCAAAATTGATTTCTGTAATTCTCTCCAGCATGGTTTTTCTGACAAGGCTATTTCTAGATTACCCAGTGTTTGGACTTAGCTCATGTTGCTTATGCAACTTTAATTCTTGCCTCTAAGCTGCAACCTGGTCCCTTTGCCAATCACGGCTGGAAGCATCCTCCCATGTTATGGACCCTTTCATCAACTGGTTTCTACCAATCACTACTATCGACCCTTTACTCCTCATAAAATAAAAACAGAGACTTTGAGGGCTTCTTGGCATTTTGCTTGGGTTCCCTGAAGACCCATCCAGGACACCTCCATGGATCTGCTTTACTCTGTAAGGATGATCTATTTCACAAAGACCATACCATAACTCAAAGTAATCTTTAAAATAAACCTTGCAAGACAAGCTAGGGCTTATTGATTACCTCTCCTCTACATTCATGTCCTGGATAGAAGCCAACCAGCCTCCTGTGAATTCTGGATGCTTATAACTTTCTATTAAGGAAGGATGGCAGTAAGGTACAGCTAACGCCTATGGTCCAACCAGAATTTAAAACTTAATCCCTAAGACTCTTTAGCTGTTTTAGACTGAAGAGCATGTAAATATAAAATATAGCGCTTAAAATTTGCAAGGCACAAAAATTTTGCAAAGCCCTATGACAAGTAAAACAAAGCTTTTTTCCAAATAGGGCTCTTGGGCAGACTTATATAAGGATACAGAAATCAGTCACCTAAGTGATACAATTTGCAAGTCTTCTCTGCTTCTAATTTCTTTCCTGGAATATATCATAGAGCCTGGCCTTCCCAATGAAAGTAATATATTTGAATTAAATATTACCCTTTTTCATCAGATTCTCTTGTGAGAGGTAGCACACTGTAAGTCATTAGCCCATTAGTAAATTTTAGGCTATGAGATTCATCTTTGCCATATCAAGAGTGATCCTGGGCATATGAAAGCATTGCTTTTGAGGGATTGGCATACACACACACACACACACACACACACACACACACACACACACACAAGGAGGAGCAAGGTTCATTAAGAGAGAAGGAAAATAAGAGTCAAAGAGGTTAGCAGTTTGAAAAAAATCTGCTTTGGGTTGCTTTTGGTGATTCTGTGCTAAAATGTCATTAACCTCCTTTGCAGGCAGGCATTGCAGAGCTCAGTGACATGTCCCAGTGAGGAATGGAAAAAGAGGCAACACTCTACTGTGTGAGAATAGGTAAGGGGAACAAAACTTCAAATTTATTAGCATTGTTTGCTTTTTGTTGGTGAGGAAATTATAGGAACTCAAAATTCATCAAATTAAACTATCCTACAATTTATTATTATACTGGGAGAACCCATATTTATTACCCAGTAATTCCCTTGCTCATTTCTTCGTAAAAAATTAAATAACTAAAGGGAAAGTATCTAATATTTCAAGAAATGAAAAAAAACCTGTTTTTTAAAAAGACCTACTTAAACTAGGTCACCATTTTTTTGGGCAGCAAAGAGGTCGGTAGAAAATCATGTCACAAGAAAAAGTGTATATACTGGAATCTAAAGGGACTGTACGTAGGGAATAGCTATGGGGGTTTGATGTTCAAATTGAATTTAAGAATAAAGAATCATGCATGGATACCAAGGAGAAAGGTCAAGTAAGGAGGGAGAAAATGAAGGATTTACCAAAAAGCCAATAGTATCACTGAGAACTAAGAGGGAATGAGCATTTTAAAAATGAATCAGATCAGATATCAATGAAGAATAAAGCAGTGATGATATGGGAAGAGATGTGTTCTAGCAGCATTGATAGGGAGATAGTAAGTCAAAGGAGGTGAAGGTTGGGAAAGTTGGATTCAAGGCTGCTTACCAAAGGATCCTAAAAGACGTGGTTAACAATAAGTGAAACCATCTGCAGATATGAACTTGTTAAGTGACAAAGAATGAAGGAGCCCTAATCAAGGAGATAGCTAAAGATTGCGGTTAGCTGAGAGCCATAAAAGATGTTCTAGTTTCCACCTGATAGTAATACATTATTCAAAGAATCTTTGTATGCCCGTGAACACTGTGTGACGCACCTGTAAGCTCGAGCTGTAAGCACTTGTCCTTGTTAAAGCTATATGTATATAACCGGGTGAGGTTGCTTAGAGTGTGTGGGAAGAAGAAGGTGGTGGTTGGAGTTAGAGCGGTTGGAGAGGTTACTGGAGCTGGAGAGAGAAGAAGAATAAAAGACCTTTTTTCATTTTCATCCTGCCTCCGAATTTTCTCTCACGGCGTCGTAGCTGCAAGCAACAGCATCAGGCAGCTACAAGTGGTGGCCCATACGGGGAATTCGGCGGCCAGGTAAGGAATAAGAAAATTAAAAAAATGGGAGGGAAAATAATAAAAAGTCAGTTTATAAAAGCCATGAATGAAATTTTCGATATCGAGAACTCAGAGGATAGTGAGAAAAGTGAACAAGAAAGCATATGCTCTGACTCAGTTGAGACCAGCAAGGAAAGTAGTAATGCAAATTCAAAAGTAAGAACTGCAAAAGCCATCAGAAGCTTAATAAAATTAGCCAAGGAGTATGTACTCTCCTTAGAAGCTGAAACTCAGGATACTAGTGAAAGTGATAATAGTAACAAGGAGACAAACCATGAAAGTACGGTCTCCTCCACTAAGCCAGTTAGGAATTATGAAACTAGTAGTGAAGAGGAATCAAAAAGCGATTCGGGGAGCACAGTCTCCAATAAAAAGAACAAAAATAAATTTAAGAGGAGAAAGGACCACCAAGCGGAGGAATATTTTGTGCCCTCATGGGTAGAATCCCTAACAGAAACAATAAGGAGTATTGATCAGAGTGTACGTGCCCTTGAGGTAGAGATTGGTGGCCTTTCTGAGCACTTATATGCTCTCGAACAACAAAAACCGCAGGAGCACCTAGACCTGCCAGCATTTCAAAATGAAGAGGGACAAAGGTATCACCAGTCCCTAGACTTTAAAACAATAAAGAATTTTAAAGAGGCAGTAATGACCTATGGACCTCAAGCTCCGTTCACATTAAGTATGATAGAGTCACTTAACACCCTAATCTTAGCCCCCTCAGATTGGAAAAATCTATGCAAAGCAGTACTAAATGGGGGACAATACCTAATCTGGAAAACTCAATTCCAGGAACTTTGTTCAGAAATAGCAAAGAGAAATGCTGCAGCAGGTTTCCCTCAATGCAATATAGATATGTTCACAGGAGAAGGTCAGTTCGCTGAACTACAAAATCAGCTACAAAATCAGATCCCGGTGTGTATGCCCAGATACACACAGCAGCTGTCAAAGCCTGGAAGACAATATCAGGCACAGGGGATCTGCAAGGCAGCCTATCAAAAGTTATACAAGGGCCTAACGAACCTTATGCTGATTTTGTGGATAGACTCTTAAAAACAACATCTAGAGTTTTCGGCGAAGTAGAGCAAGCTATGCCCCTAGTTATCCAATTAGCATACAAGAACGCTAATAAATATTGCCAGGATGCAATAAGGCCGTGGAGAAGTAAAAAAGACTTATCAATTTATATCAGACTGTGCAAAGACATTAACGAGGCTGTTATGACAGGCAACATAATTGCTGCAGTGATGAAAGGTTCCTCCCCTCAAAATTCCCAAAGGATTCAACCTAGAACAGGATATTCCAGACAAAATTATTATAATCAACCAAGATATGCTAAGTAATATCCCCCAAGGGTAATAAGATGAAATTCATACCGTGCTCCAGGCCGATGCCCCAGGTGCAAAAAGGGTATACATTGGGCCAATCAATGCCATTCCAGATATGATATTTATGGAAATGATTTGTCCAGGATTTCAAAAAATGGGGCACGGGGCCCAATGCCCCAGGGCCCACAAATGTACGAGGCTCTAGAGGAGGAATGCCCTCAGATCCAGATGATTCCTCATCACAATCCCTCCTACCCATTAACTCCCTTGTCAGAGGGACAAGAGGAAGTGCAGGATTAGATCTCTGTTCCACTGCCCGGATAGTCCTAACACCTGAAATAGGGGTTCAGCTGATTCCTACAGGAATCAGAGGACCTCTTCCCTCAAAAACTATGGGACTAATCCTTGGGTGTAGTTCCAAGAGCTTATTAGGCTTTAATGTTATACCAGGGGTTATTGATTCTGATTATAATGGAGAGATTAAAATAATGCTAAGTACACACAGGGGCATCATCTCTGTAAATCAAGGAGACAGAATTGCACAGCTGCTCCTCCTTCCCAGTCTCCATAATTCTTTTAAAAGCATGCCACAAAATAGAAATAAGAGAGGACTTGGTTCCACTGGCTCAGGACCTATGGCTTGCTGGGTTCAGGATTGTTCACGGAGGCCTATGTGCAAAATAAAAATTCAAGGTATAGAGATGGAAGGGCTGATTGATACAGGAGCTGACTCTTCCATCATAAATCTACAACAATGATAAGCACTGGCCTCTACAGAAAGCCTCAACCAGTTTAAGAGGCTTGGGATATAGTAACACCCCAGCACAAAGTGCTGTAATCTTAAATTGGGAAGATGAAGAAGGGCATAAAAGAATATTCCAACCTTATGTTTTAAACAGCTTGCCAGTTACCCTATGGGGAAGAGATATTCTACATCAAATGGGGCTACACCTAGCAACCAAGCCTGCAGGTGTTAAGAATAAAAATCCTAATCATAATAAAAAAGGCAAAGGACATTTTTTCTAGGGGCCACTGAGAAAACAATTTTAAAAATAACATGGCTTTCTAATAAGCCAGTTTGGGTCCTTCACTGGCCCCTATCCAAAGAAAAATTGCAAGCGGCCCATCAATTAATTAAAGAACAATTAGAAGCAGGATACATAGAGCCTTCTACCACTCCTTGGAATTCTCCCATATTTGTAATTAAGAAAAAATCTGGAAAATGGAGACCATTACAAGACCTTAGGGAAATTAACAAAACAATGCAAATTATGGGCCCTACTCAACCTGGACTTCCTAATCCTGTAGCTATTCCAAAAAACTATTATCTAATAACTCTTGATATAAAGGACTCTTTCTTTTCCATTCCCCTACATCCTCTGGATGCCCCAAGGTTTGCTTTTTCAATTTCTTCTATCAATAATAATGGCCCTGATAAAAGATATCAACGGAAAGTATTGCCGCAGGGAATGGCAAATAGCCCTACAATATGCCAACTATATGTGTACAGAGCTACACAGCCCATTAAAAACAAATATCAAAACCTCATGTGTCTACACTACATGGATGATGTTTTAATAGCTCACCCTAATCAACAAATCTTATTTACTATATTTAGTGAAATAACAAAAAATTTTTTAAAAATATGGATTATATATAGCAGAAGAAAAAGTTCAAAGCAGACCACCTATACTATATTTAGGCTTTAAAATCATGGATACTTTTGTTAAACCCCCCAAAATTCTAATAAGTAAAGAACATTTGACCACCCTCAATGATTTCCAAAAACTACTGGGAGACATTAATTGGCTTCGCCCTACACTAAGCCTCACTACTGGACAATTAAAACCTTTATTTGACATCCTTCGTGGGAACCCTGATCCATCCTCACTGCGAACATTAACTCCTGATGCCAGGAGAGCTCTAAAATTAGTAGAACAGGCCATTGAAAGATCCCATTGTGATAGATTTGATTTTGCTCAACCACTAATATTGATTATTATTCCTTCACAATATACACCCACAGGAGTATTTTGGCAACAGGGACCTATATTATGGATACATTTGCCTGTCTCTCCTAAAAGTACAATTGAGTCTTATACCTCCAATGTGGCTAAACTTATTCTTCAAGGACTTAAGACCTCTACTAAAATATTTGGAATTCATCCTGCTACTATTATTGCTCCTTATTCATCGTCACAGGTTGAATATTTGTGCTTCAATGATAATGATTGGGCTATAGCTAGATGCTGTACTTCTGCAAATATTGACAATCATCTTCCTAAATCTCCTATACTGTCCTTTTGTATCAATCATCCTATTATATTTCCACAGGTAATAAAAAATCAACCCATTCCTAAAGCATTTAATGTATTTACAGATGGCTCCTCTAACAGTACTACTGCAGTAGTCACTAAAAATGAAAATATGATTCATATCACTAATCAAAAATCAGCTCAATTAGTGGAACTTGAAGCTATAATAATAGCTATGGAAACTTTTAAAGAACAGCCTATGAATATTTTTTCAGACAGCCACTATATTGTACATGCTGTCCCTAAATTGGAGCTAGCAGGTCCAATAGCACCACATACTCCAGCTTTTAAATTGTTTTCTCAAATCCAAAATCTCCTATGGCAACGAAAAGAACCTTTATTTATAGGTCTCATAAGAGCTCACACTAATCTGCCTGGTCCTCTCCATGAAGGTAATTAAAAAGCTGATGCCCTCACTAAAACAATATTTATATTTACTACAGTACAACAAGCTACTTTATTTCATTCCCAGTTCCACGTTAATAGCACTACCTTAAGACAAAAATTTAAAATCACAAAAGAACAAGCTTGTAGAATTGTAAAAGAATGTCCATCTGTGTAACACATTTGCCCAATCCACATTATGGGGTTAACCCACGACGTTTGATGCCCAATCATTTGTGGCAGATGGATGTAACTCATGAGCCAAGTTTTGGAAAATTACTATTTATTCATGTCACCATAGATACATTCTCAGGCATGATTTTTGCTTCCTTACATTCTGGAGAAAAAGTTAAAGATACTACATCTCATTGTCTGCAAGCTTTTGCATTGGGCATCCCCAAAATGCTTAAAACAGATAATGGCCCTGCATATACATCCACATCCTTCAAACAATTTTGTTCAAAATTCAAAATAATCCACAAAACAGGTATCGTTTATAATCCTCAGGGACAAGGAATAATTGAAAGAGCAAAGCAGACACTTAAAAATATGTTATTAAAGCAGAAAGATGGAAACTGGAAAAATCCTAAGGACAGATTGGCAGTTGCCCTGTTTACCCTAAATTTCTTAACTTTAGATTCTAATGGATATTTGGCTGGAGATAGACACTGGAACCCACACCAACAACATAAACCTTTGGTTTACTGGAAGGATGTTCTTTCAGGTACATGGAAGGGTCCAGACCCAGTATTAATTTGGGGGAGAGGATCTGTTTGTGTTTTTTCCAAAGCACGGATCCTCTCCAATATGGATACCATCTAGATTAATAAAGCAGGTACAAAGTCAAAAGGATCAAGATAAAGTTATTGAGGAGTCAAGATTGAATAAAAAAGTACAAAATCAAGAAGACCAAAATGAAGGTATGGAGTGATTCCTTTGATAGTGTCCTCCAATAAATTCACAACTTAAGTTTCATTCCTCCCGGCCAGGACAAGAAGATCTCTCTTTAGTGTATACACAATTGTATTTTTTTTCTTTTATATGTATGTCTTTATGTCCGTGCATTTGTCTAAATTTCATGTTAATGTGATGTCACAAATATATGTTTATATGTGCGTCTGTCTAGAGTGATGTCACAAATAAATAAGTGCTTATGAAAAAAAATAGATAGATAGATATAGATCCAAATAACATTAATTCATTTAAGTTTAGAATATTCTAATTAGATAATCAATATATATAGATAGATAGATAGATATTCATATAAGTTTAGAATATTCTAATTAGATAATCAATTATAATGATAATCAATTTTGATTTATAGTTGTCTCCGGGACTTCTCTTCAGCTGTGAATATGACTAATGTTGTATAACCTGATATTTTGGTGTTTTGACATAGGATTGTTTATTTGTTATTAACTTCATTTATCTATTAGCTGATTAATTTGAATTATTTCAACAGGTATAGGATTGCTGTATATACAGAGACTCGAGGATTCCAGCTAACAAATTATTTTTCCAAAGTGCCTTTAATTTTTCCTTAATCTATCTTTAATGCAGTAAACACCCTCAGTTTCTCTTTGATTTATTCCGAATGTGATATTTTGCCAGCTTATGTTTGTGGGAGCTTAAGCAGCAATGTGTGTGAGCAGAGATCAACTTTTATTTTCTACTCTAATAATTCTTTTTTTAGTTTGACAGCTCACCTTTTGATCTCAGTGCTGGAACAGCACTGCCTTTCCCTTAATAATGGATGCTTGAGTTTTTAGGTAGCGGGCCCTGAAGATTTGCCGGTGGCAGTGTCTAGACATAAAAAAGACGGCTGCTGCTACAACTGCAGGGACCGCGGGTCGCTGCAAGCATCCCTGCTGCTCAAGCATCGAACAACCTCACCAGCAGAGTGGCCTCTGCTCTGCCTGCATGGGGCCTCCTGGATCTATGTGTTATAACTTATGGACATCTTGATTTTCCATTATTTTGGGACATTATGGGACAATGCCTTGTGGGTATTTGTCTAAGAGAACTCAGTGCGTTACTTGATGAAACTAAGGGCAGCTGATTCACTTAAAGAACTTGATACGCTATGGAAACTTGGCTTGACAGCAGTAGGCTTGCCGCCTTAAAGCCGCAGCATCTCCTAAAAATTGGACGGCTGTTAGTCAACACACAGTCGATCCCGAAGGGCTCAATTGGATGGCTGGTTAGCCTATGATGGGTAAGATCCCCAGAGGGGGACAACCTAAGACATGGCACAGTCGCACGGGACAGTCTAATGTGGCCGACATGTCAACCTAAGCCAGGAGTCAAGGACAGCCTTGATTCCCATGACGGGTAAGAATGTCGGTTGCACATGGATGTCCTAGAACATCCCTTCTTTTAAAACTAAAGGGGGGAAATGAAGGAGCCCTAATCAAGGAGATAGCTAAAGATTGCGGTTAGCTGAGAGCCATAAAAGATGTTCTAGATTCCACCTGATATTAATACATTATTCAAAGAATCTTTGTATGCCCGTGAACACTGTGTGATGCACCTGTAAGCTCGAGCTGTAAGCACTTGTCCTTGTTAAAGCTATATGTATATAACCGGGTGAGGTTGGTTAGAGTGTGTGGGAAGAAGAAGAAGGTGGTGGTTGGAGTTAGAGCGGTTGGAGATGTTACTGGAGCCGGAGAGAGAAGAAGAATAAAAGACCTTTTTTCATTTTCATCCTGCCTCCGAATTTTCTCCCGCAGCATCGTAGCTGCAAGCAACAGCATCAGGCAGCTACAACAGAAGAAAATGGGAGACAGCTAAATAATGTAATGCTGCTGCATGCACAATCTTAAATGAATCCATCTTTCTAAGAATCATTGGCCAAAAACAAAAGAAAGATTATGTGATTTGGGATCAATACTGAGAATGGCACAAATTAAATAGAGTGGGATCAGGAAACTAATGGCAGAGGGAGTAGAATCATGAGAGAATATGGGTGAGCCAAAAGAACTTGGTTTCAGTAATGCTCTGCACAAGAAAAACATGAAAGTCATTGGCCTTCTACTAGGAGCAAATACAGTAAGGATAACATTAAGCAGAACTACTTAATTCCAATTTTGTTTCTTCTTTATCAAGAAGGAATAGACCTAGCACAATTAAGAAAGAAATTTGTCTGTGAAAATGGGTAGGAAATAGTTACATACTCTCAAAATCTACCCAGTATCCTGAAGAGTAAATGCATTTTTGTTGGTGTGATTCTGTACTATAATCACAAAGAATATTCCCAGCCATTTTTAAATTTTCACATGACTATTTAACTTATGCATGTTCTTTACAATACCTCTAGGTCAGTGGTTTTCAAACTTCTTCCTTTGACCTACTGTTCTTGCCTGTGACTTATTTCTTGCCTGTGACCTAATTATTTTATATTGTACCTTATGCACATGCGCATAAAAATAAAAATTACATAAATATCTGCCTTGGTTACTTCTGTTATGTTTGAATCTATTTTATTCTTTTCCTTTTCTAAACAATTGAACTTGTGACCCACTACTTTGATGTCATGGCTAACCAAATAGCCTATGGTTAGAAATCCACTGCTATAGGTTATGAACATGACATTGGCTTAATGATTCAGTCCTGACATTCATTGCTTTGTTACTCAAATGTATTTTTCCATATTTTTTTCTTTGTAAATAATTGTCAGTATTCCTTTCTTTCTTGAATAAAATAAATAGCTTCCTGAGACTCAATATTGTGGTGCTTGATAATAAATATCTGAACTAATCCCTGGACTCTCCAAAAAACTACTGACCTACTTTATCATTAATTATAGAAGAAGTTGAACAGTGTTGGCAGGGATAAACTTTGCAACCAGTGCTTTGCATACCACTTTTAAGTGTTTTAAATAAAAATATTCAAACAGAAAAATATTTAAATGTCCCAAGAACAAAATTGCTTATAGGAAATAGTTAAAAAAATATGTTTGTGAATTGAACCATGAACCTCCATGGTTCTTTCTTTTGTGCAAATGTAAGCTTTCTAGAGAGAACCATAAAAAACATCTATATATGGGCTGGGGTTGTGGCTCAGCAGCAGAGGGCTCGCCTCGCACGTGCGTGGCCCGGGTTCGATCCTCAGCACCACGTAAACATAAATGCATTGCATTGTGTACAAATAAAGTAAATAAATAAATATAAAAAAAATCTATATGAACCTAATAATATATACCAATTTCATCTCCATGAGAAATATTTTCAATATAATCATAAATAAATAATGAGTATATGTTATTTTCCTAAATAATTAGACAGTGTATCATGTTTTACTAATGCATCCATCCTAGTTCTAACTTATTTCACATCTTTTTGTCCTTCACATATGCCTGGGGCTTTCAAAACCAGCCAAAGTTTTGCGATATCAGTTTCATGAGTTGCACCGTTTTGTCCATATAGGTTGGCATTGCCATATGTTGGGCAGTTGTTTTGCATTGGTTAGTGATGGACTCTTTATCATTTATTTGTACTTATTTTTATGTTTTATTTCAAGGCAGAAAATAAGCCTAAGGACTAAATCTTGAATGGTCTTGAGGACAGGAGCAGGAACCAGCATTGGGTTCCGTGTATTCTATGTTGCTACTCTTCTGTTCCAAACTCATATAACAGGTTATGATTTGCAGTTCAATTACTGAATATCTATCTCCAAACTTTTCTTACAGTAACTTCCCTACATTGGTCTTATCCAAATCAGGATGTTTGATCTACTGATTCTCAAATACACTGTGCCTCTGCCTATTTGTGTATCTTTGATCACAAAGCTCTCAACCAGACATCATCTTTTTTTTTTTCTTTTTTTAAAATTTTTATTTATAGTAGTAGTATGTATTACAGTTCATACTACACATATAGAGCATCTTTTTACACAAAACAGTTTGAATACAAAGTATATTCGTAGCATTCAAGTCTTCAATCATGCATTTAGAATAATGATATCCATCTTATT
Organism: Tamias sibiricus; assembly: GCA_025594165.1. Lineage (NCBI taxonomy): Eukaryota > Metazoa > Chordata > Mammalia > Rodentia > Sciuridae > Tamias > Tamias sibiricus. The sequence goes on from CM046659.1 coordinate 92,953,434, forward strand.
CAACCACTTTTTCTCCCCCACCCCTTCCCCCTTGCTCCCTCCCTTCCCCTCCTTTCCCTTTGACCATTATGTTGTTCCTCTAATCCTCCTATGTACCCCGACCCAACAATACTGTGAACCGGCCTCCTTATATCAGAGGAAACATTGGGTATTTGGATTTTTGAGATTGACTGATTTCACTTAGCATTATATTCTCCAACTTCATCCATTTACCAGTGAATGTCATTATTTTATTCTCTTGTATTGCTGAGTAAAATTCCATTGTGTATATATACCACATATTTTTAATCCACTCATTTACCGAGGGACATCTAGGTTGGTTCCACAACCTAGCTATTGTGAATTGTGCTGCTATGAACATTGAAGTAGCTGTGTCACTGTAATATGCTGTTTTTTAAGTCCTTTGGAAATAGACCCAGGAGTGGGATGGCTTGGTCATAGGGTGGTTCCATTCCCATTTTCCCAAGAAATCTCCATACTGCTTTCCATAATGGTTGTACCATTTTGCAGTCCCACCAGCAATGTATGAGTGTGCCTTTTTCCCCACATCCTCTCCAACATTTATTGTTGTTTGTGTTCTTGATAGCTGCCATTCTGACTGTAGTGAAATGAACTCTTAGAGTAGTTTTTATTTGCATTTCTCTAATTGCCAGCGATGTTGAGCATTTTTTCATGTATTTGTTGATTAATCGTGTATCTTCTTCTGAGAAGTGTCTTTTCAATTCCTTAGCCCATTTATTGATTGGATTATTTGTTTTTTTGGTGTTAAGTTTTTTGAGTTCTTTATATATTCTAGAAATTAGTGCTCTATCTGATGTGCATGTATTAAATATTTGTTCCCAGTTAGTTGGCTCTCTATTCACCTCATTGATTGTTTCTTTTGCTGAGAAGAAGCTTTTTAGCTTAAATTTATCCCATTCATTAATTCTTGGTATTAATTCTTGCACTACCGAATTCTTGTTAAGGCAGACATCATCTTTTTTTCCTGTCCAAAAATTGCCATTTCTTCAACCAAATCCCATCATCTTAAATAAAACATAACAATTTTTTTTTTGTCTTTGCCAGTCCCAAAGGTTGTTCTCATCTCTGAAGTACCTATTATCTGTATAACTTACTTGCCAGTTAAAGGCAAAATATAATGGCATGAGGTTGCTTTTCTTGCATTTTTAAGTGCATGCATTTGAAGTTTGTGTAAATTATAAGTCCCCTAGCATCATTTTTTATTTGTTATATTACACTAAATTTGTTGTATCAAATATTGTGCTAAATTTAGTTTGCACATAGAAATTAATATTTTATATATATTATAAAATATAAGGAAATATGACAGTTCTAGTGCTTGTTCACATTTCTCCTAGAAGATTATGTCAGAGAATATTAGTAGTCACCCCAAATTAACATCTATCTCAATATTTCCTATATCCCATACAGCTGGGTGGTATCATGTGACTAATTCTCACTAACAGAATATGAGCAGAAATAATGCATCATTCTGATTGGAAGCAGGAGAGAGTAAGTGATATTGCATCTGTACTGCTATAAAAGAAAGACTATGAGATGGCAGAATTCTAAGTTGGAGTAAGCCTGAACCTTTGAGTCCCTACTGGACATCTGCACAGAGAGGCCATGAAACCTGCATCAGATTGTGACACGAGTAAGAAGGCATCTTCATTGTGGTAAGTTGCTCAGAGTTTGGGGTTTGTTACTGAAGCATACCTCTCCTCTCCTGATTATTAAAAGTAATGATTTTGTGTACGCTGATGAGAAGATCAGGAAAGATGAATGATGTCAACCCTGATTAAATTATTATATCCTTAGGAAATTTTGCATTAGTGAACATCTTTCTCATTGTCCAGACCAGTGCTATGTACATAGCAGACTCCCAGTAAATTTTTGTTGAATAGATAAATAAACAAACTATGGATGATTACAAGGAGAAACCATTATGACAGAACCAGAGGAAACAACTGGTGATAAAATCCAGGAGTATCTAAGATACACATCCAGAGTCAGAAGCAGAATTTAGCAAAAAAGATGAAGATTAAGGATTAACAAATGAAAATTTTTATCAAACTGGCAGAATTTCTACATCTTGAACTCCTTTACTAGGACCCTGAAAATAAGTGTGGGCAAATGAGAATACATCAGTCTTTACTCACTAAACTATCAGGACCCTTGAACTGGAGAATGATAAAGAATTTCTGTTTCTAAATCACAGATCTTTGGGAGTCTCTTGTCTGGCTGATACTTAAGATGATCTTCTTGGTAGAGCTGGTAGGATAATAATAATTTTAAAAGTATCAATTATTTTTCTAATTATTATTGTCTTCCATTCTCCATCATCTGTCCTGAGCCAATTCTTTCCATTTGCTCTAAGACAAACCAACATTTAAAATCCTGGGTGGAGATTGGGAATTGTGGCTAGAAGATAATTAACTATAACTATGACCCCAGATGGGGGAAAATGTGAATATGTTAATTAATTGGTTTCACTTAATGGAGTTAAAATGACTAGAGATTATCTATCTATATATATCTATCTATCTACCTACCTACCTATCAATCAATCAATCACCTGTCATTGTCCTCTGTACTCTTAATTAATGTTGAAATTATCAGGCAGAATAAGGAAGGATATGACAATCTACACACACATAAACACATATACACATGCTGGGTATATAAATCATCTAAAAGATATAATCTTTGAGTAAATATTTAATAAAAGAAGAAATTATTATTGAATAATGGGCCTCTTTTATAAGTATGAATAAGTCAGCTACAAAAATAGCACAGAATCAAGAAAGTAAATCCAGGCTTAAAGCAATCTCATGCTTTAGTTTATGCATAGTCTATTGTTAATTATAAAATGTTAGCTCTTTTAATGTTTCAGCATTCCCAGAAAGACAGAGATGAATTTTATTGTCTTCAGGTTGCAGATGAGGAAACTTCAACCTTAAGGTATAATACTGCTTGCTCAGCGCTATTCGGCTGCTCTGTGGTTGGGCTGGCTGCAGCCTTGTTCTGCTGACTGCTAGTCTGGGACTCTTTCCACTCCATCACATTTTATGGTGTATAAAGATCATTACTCTAAGGCCAGTCATAGATGTGACAGCTCAGTGCAGGGAAGTCGATGCACCAGCAGACTTTGCCCCTGCTGTTCACTGATGGCCTGAGATGCCCTAATATCTCATTCAGGGCCAAACACGCTTGAGACACAAAGAAGCACAGCTCAGCTCCAACCACTTGATTTTCTTGGGCACAACCCTTCCAGACAATCAGGTATAGCACCCTCCCTTGCATAGTTGATGGCCTTTCCTGAAGGCTATCAAACATATCTGCTGAGACTGCACTAAATAAAATGGCTGTCACCAAGCCATCTGCTGCTTTTGAGCTTTTTTTCCCCTCTAAGATGTAGGATTTCAGTTTGTGCAGCACTTCAAATTCTTAATACACTTGAGTAAGTCATTAATATTTCACTTTCATTACCATGTATTAATAACACAAGAATTTAGAATGATCTTGTTCATCTAACTCCTAGAAAACAAATAATTACATTCGTGCATATTGATTGTCAGATAACTAAAGATGTTTAGCCTGGAGCTATGAAAAATCCACCAGCAGGCCCAGTTTTGGTTTTTAGCCATATTCAAAGTATATCAAACTGATGTCTGTGAAACACTAGAGACAGCAGGAGAGAACTTCCGAAAGTTGGAAGGGACAACCTTTACTGGATCCCTTAAAAGTCTCCAAAATCCTTTAAGGTGTGGTTTTTTGGCAGGGGGTTGAAAGACCTGAAAGATACTCAAAGCAAAGGCAAAGGCATGAAACTTTGTCCTCAAAGGTTTGTTTTGTTTTTTAGTAGGTGGGGATGGATGGTGGCTTGTTTTCCTGTTTCTTCTTTATTGTCTTAAGGTTAGTAGGTTATAATGGTGGAAAAGTGCCTTTGATGTTATTCAGTGATTCAACATTTCCTCAAAAATGAAAAAGTGCATCTACTTAGAGATAAGTACTGGGCTAGAACATGACAACTTAGCATAAACAAAATGGTGGTGTTTTTCTACTTACTAGTGGGAGAGAGAAAATATGCAAGTGAAAAAATTGATAGATAAGTTTAAATGAGTTCTGTGAAAAAAATAAACAAGCTGCTTTGATATGTATGTGCATGCGTGTGTGTGTGTGTGTGTGTGTGTGTATGTGTGTATCTGTCTGTCTGTCTGTGGGGAGAGAGAGAGAAGACCACTTTAGATGGAGGTCAAAGAAGGCCAAGGGAAGATGCTTAGGTTAAGATGATAAGAAGCCAGGCATAAAAAGAACTAGGGTATATGCCAAATGCATAGGGAATAATTGTGCAAAGGCCACAAAGCAGAGAAGTGCCTAGCTGGCTTTAGAAACTGAAACAAAGCCATATGGATTAAGAAAAGAGGGAAAATGACATCAGACGATGTTCTAGGCTACCATAAGTGCCTGGAACACTCCGGTAAATTTTTGTAGCCATGATCATACTGGTGAATGTTCTTCTAAGTGAAGTGCAGTAGGAATGCATTGAAACTTTAAGGCGTGCTAAGCAACAGTAACATGAGGGGCTGAGACAAGGGTAGAAATAATTTTTCTGTGTTTAGACTCCTGGTAGATAATGATAATGACCGCTAAGTCAGAGAGGGCAGTGAGAAGGAGAAGAGACATCAGGTAGGAGACTCATCCTTTCAAATCCTGATATCTTTTAAGAAGAGTGATCATTTATTTGTCCCTGTGTTTCTAGAATAGTCCAATTTATGGTTATTGTCCCTCAATTTTAATTGTGCCTCCTTTTAGTCTCAAAAACATATCTGAGTATTAGAACATCTATACACATTAACTACTACGGTTGTTTGCTAGTTTCTCTCCTGGCTTCATGAATACTCAGGGCAGAGAGAGAATTCTTGCATCCTAACAGCTTGCTTTTCTGGCAATCTTCTGGATACTTCTTTCTGTTCAGAATGGGATGCCCCTGGTTCAGTCTACAATGGGTGTTTCCCTCTCTTAATGCTCTCTTTTAGGGGCTGGAAGTGTGGTTCAGTCATAGAATGCTTGCCTAGCGAGCATGAGGTCTTGGTTCGACCTCCAGCACTACAAATAAAAATAAAAATAAATAAATTAATGAATTAAAAATGCCTTCTCTTGGTTGCTACCACTGCCCACTCCCCATTACTAACTCTATATCAAGTAATGAAGTTTATTTCAGTTGAAAGATTCCTTCTTGGAATCCACACAAGCAACTTCCACACAAAACAGGATCACGAGGCACATGGGCATCTCTTCCCATGAGGAAAGTTCATTGGACCACACTATGAAATTTTCTCTCAAGAAATCCCCTTCTAAGGATGTGGACAACAGCTGTGGTTTACGTGGAGAAGATTCAACAAGGCTGATGACAGCTGAGGTTTTTCAGGACTCCTGTGCTCTTGAACACACAAACCTAAATAAGGTCTCTGTGCCAAGATTATTCTTCTCCTTGAGTTGCCAAATCAAGCAGCTATGACAACTACCATTGCCCTCTCTTAGCCTCTGAATTGAGATCTTGCCCTCTCAATTCAGACTTTTCAACATTCAACCTCAGGACTTATAGATAAACCAGCCATAAATATCTATGAGATTTTCTATGCTCAATGTTTTTTCTTCCTCCAGTTCTCTTTCCCTTGTTTCTTGCTTTTGCTTTAGATAAAGCTTAGGTCTAAAAATACTGGGCAATTTATAATACTGTAGGTGATCACATCTCTTTCATTACACCTTTGATTGTGGCATTCTTTCTGCCTGTAATCTTCATCTGTTTAACCAATTCCTATTCAACTTTCAAGGCTAAGAGCATTGATTCCAGTGAAACCTACCTCTCATTATCATAATATCTGCATTCCTGAGAATCATACAAAGATAAAAAATAAAGTGCTTGAATCTATATAGTTAGGTGGTAGTGATTTAGGGGAGACAGGACCATCAAGTTTTATCTTCTGACTACAGGGGCATAAAAAGCACAACTTCAATCATTGGGTGTAGGACACTTCTCCTTCTTGGAATCCAAACAAGCAACTTCCACTTCTTCTACAAATGTCCCCCCAGGTCTTTAAACCCTCTTGTTTGTACCTTCTCTTGAATCTGTGGAACTGGCAGCAATGAGACTCCATGCATAAAGCTGGCTTAGAAGGGAGGACAACACTCTTTTTAATAAGCAGATGGTCTCTATAGTTGAGGGAGTGTTAACATTAAAAACATATGCTTGGTACCAGAGAGAGAGAGAGAGAGAAAACACAAAAGAGGATCATGAGGCACATGGAATCTGTAAACAAATAGTCTTTGTGGAAGTTTCCCATGTGAGGGAAACAGCTTTACAGGGTGGTACGAAGAATCTTGCCTGAATAATTCTGATTTCATCTGCAAGACTGTTTACCTGACATGAATTATAATAGCAACATTACCAAGAAATGACATCTGCAAAGATGATAGCTAGATGAGCTTGTGTTTATTTGTTTGGTTTTGTTTTCCAACCCATTTGATGAAATAAAAGCATTAGAAAATAGTCATGGTGATTTTGCACTCAATCTCTGTATTTGTAGCAGAGAAATATAATTGACTTTTTGGTAGCATTTGATATTTTCTGGTAGATAGATAACATATGCAGGAGTCAGAAATAGGTATAAAGAGTTCATACTTCTTATTACTCCAATGGTATTATTTCTAATTAATGTGATAGTTTGATTGTAGAGCAACAACTATGATATTCTATCAAAGATACAGATAAGTGAGTAGACACAAAAAACACCCTCATGTCAAAGATATGTAATTTCTTATTTGTTAAATTTGACTTGGTTTAATCTATTCTCATTTTAGTGAATCAGCATAACTTGTATTTTGATTTAGGTACATGTATTTTTCCCTTTCTACACTGAAAGAAAACACATAGAAATGATGAGAAACATGAGCGGAGCCAAAATTGTAATTTAATGAACTGAACGTTGAATTAGGAGTCCAAAGATCCTGGTTCTTCCACTACATAGTTAAGTGACCTTGCTTAAGATCCCATTTTATTTGTCAGCATGATTTCCTTGACTAAATCAAAGGGTTTAATCTAAGTCAGGGATCACAAACATTTCTGCCTGGTCCAAGCTGGTATTGTACATGAAAAAATCTGCCCAGGTATATGGCTATAGGGTATGGTGAAGGTTATGCTAAACTGAAGAAAGCATGTGTCCTTTAAATGGGAAGCTACAGCTAAGTCCCAGTTAAATATTGCTATATGGTAGTGGAGGGACATGTGTTTTCAGAACTTCTAACTTTTCGGTTTTTCAAACTACAAATCTGGAATTTGTGTCAAGTAGCTCATTCTTTTTCAAGGTGAGTAAATTATTTAAATCAAAATTTAAAAAAAGTAGTGTCAAATAACCATGTCATCAGATTCCATGAGCTAAAAGTGAGAATTCTAAATCTCCAGGGTCTTTTCTAGTTTTAAAATTCAAGGATTCTTGCATAGAAATTGCATTAAAAAGGAATTCATTGTCACCTAAAACAGACCATGTCATTTTTCTGTGATCTGAAAAGAGGCTGCCAGAGATCTGGTTTGATAATTCAAGAATGGTAGTGCTAAGGGAGGACTGGGTAGCCACTGCTGGGGATGTGGTGGAGGGAATTTCCCTGTTTGGATGCCTGTGTGCATGCACATGCATGAAATGAAAGTGTATGTTTTGTACATGCATATGTGTGTTTGGTGAAAACGATGGGAACTAATAAAAATTATCCCATCAGTTTTCTCTGTGAGTGAGGAGTTTAGCTTTGTACTTATTTTCACTTCTCTTTTGTTTATCTCTTCTTGCCCTTATTCTTACTAATTTCATTATTATTTTTTTCTCAGAGTAAGTGGTCTGGATATTTAGATCTGGGTAGGAATGAAAAGAGGTGGTAATGAATTTGAAGAAAGGTGTAAAGAAGGGGGAGCAAGTAAAGGGAGTTGAATTACCTGCAGATACTGTAGTTAGGAAGTCTGTTATTTCAAGCTTGACTTATCTTTACTGTGGACATAAAATATGATCAGGGAGTATGATGTCAGTGCATCCACTCTCAATAATTGATATGATGAATAATCTCAACCTTCCAACACCTTCTGTATCTCCCTACATCTCAAGAAACTTCATTCATCAGCCACGTTTGAAATGTTTGAGTAATCTCAGTGATGTATGGAACCCTGACACTCCCTTGTTAGAAATTCGTGCTACTAACATTCTATCAAATTAAAAAGCCACTGAGCTCTTGTGCATAAAATTATCATAAATTACCTTCTGAAGGTTCATTGCTGTTTAGAATGTTTAATTGCTCACTCAGCTGAACTTTAACAGCTCAGTATTATTAATCAACTTGTCAAAAGGTTTTTCATTATGTAGGTTTTAGATGGAATTGGGCAAGGTACAAACTTGTGCTTAAGTTGATCTGATTGTAGCAGATCGCTAACAAATCTTGATAGAGTTTGGCATCTTTTATTCACTAAATACAATACTTTTTACAAAGAATTCTTAGGAAAACTGGCTCTCCTACAGTTTTCAATAAAGTAAATGAATTCCTTTTCAAAGTACAGAATTGTACTGACCATTTAAGGGACAAAGAAGGCAGGTGGATGAATGATGGTAACTCCACTCAAAAGTGATCTATGCATTTCTATCACATTATGATAAGAGTGACAGACAAGCGTCAAGATGTTGCTGACATTCCTATGATGGTTTCTAATGTGACTTTATTGTAATTATGCTTAAAAACAATATTTGAAGGAATGGAATGTTTTAGATAATTGAATTGTTTTCTGTGTGCTGTTATAATAAAGCCGGGGCTGACTCGCTTTCATAGGAATGAAGTTTTTTCTTTATCTAAGTTAGTAAAGCCACATCACAGGCTAAAAATTCTTACCAAGCTCTAGTTCCTTCAACTGTTAACCTCTAAAAATAATTTTTTAAGGTTCCAGTGGACATAGTTGCTACTTTCATAAGTTCAGGAATATGAACATATTTCAGTGAAAGTGAAAATAATACAGTATTTTAAACTGTGCATAATTATTTCTTGTTTTCTCTCTCCTTCTCCCTCCCCCTTTTTCTCTTGGTAATTTTTTTAACTCTAAAAATATTTGAAAAAATTAGCTTGGAAAATCATGTTTTTTTTTTTTTTTCATTTTATCCATGTATTTCACATTTACAAAGCAAATGTGTTTCTAGAAATCCAAGAAATAAATAACATCCACAAAAGGAAGATACCATAGCAATTGTGGTAAGGTGATGATAGTGTTAAGAAGGATAGTGTTCCCAGCCTACTGATAAAAATAGCATACATGCAATGTTTGCAAATGCCTTTGTTCTGGGTCACAAAGTAAAAACCAGAATCTCATGATGCCATCACTGTAATTGAGGCTATAGCACCACCAATGGATAACTAATTTTATTTGAAAGACCTTTGGTACCAAAAGAAAAAAAAATGAATCTATTTTTGGGAAAGAAATTACATTTGCTAGAAATTCTTCTCTAAAAAAATTTTGAGTGAGGTTTTAATATATTTGGCTCATTACTTTTCATGTGGCAAAGAATGGAAACAAGACACCCACAGAAAGACTAATTCAAATACAACTGGATCCTGAGACAACTAAGGATTCTTCTCCCTGCCCACACCTCTCCCCATCCACTCACCCACCCAAAGTCAGCATGACATAGCTTCACTCAAAATTGCTATGAGTAGCACACAGTCATGTTAAAACTGGACACCATAATCCATCCTGTGGATTATCTTGCCATCACTGCTTTCATCATTTCCTGCCCTTTTTTGACCTGAAAAGAATGATGCATTTATGGAGGGAAAGCAATTTATATATTTTAAGATTTTGAGTTTCTTAAAATGATAAAACAGGTACTGGTACACCACTGACTGAACACTTGCATTAGGAAGAGAAGACTGGTGCTGGCATGTACATCATTTGTAGAAATGAATATCTTATCATTTATGATCATGGTATCAGTTAAGATTGTGTTTGGCTGCAAGTAGCAGAAAATCTGATGAATAGTGGCTGAAAAATGGTTTTATTCTTCCCATATAACTAGAATCCAGGAGATAGGTTATTGCTGCTATCAATTCAGTTGCTCAAAGATACCATCAAGCATCCGAGTTATTTCTCTACTGGTTTCACTCCACTGTCTTTACCATGTTAACTTTTTGTTAACTTGCTTATTGCCTTAAGGTTGGGAATAGAGGTTTTAGTTGGTCAATTGTGTCATTAATAAGTTAAACAATTTTATTTAGTTTTCATAAGATGAAATTTTACTGGTGAGTACTGTGTATTAATTTTTATTCAGTTAGTCAAACCTCCACTCTAACTCCTCTATATTTAATAGAGAGATTTAAAACCTAAATGAAAGCTCAGGAAACAAGATCTAATGACAGGTTACAAGAAGCTTATTAAAGAAAAGTCAGAAGAATCTTTTCTCTTTTCAAGTGTAGGAAAGATGATTAGGAAGATGTTGGGCAGTCGCTTTACTTTTTCTATATAAAAGAAAGGAAAAAATATCCTATTATTACATTATCCTAAATTACTGAAGAATTTACTGCCAATGAGGATTTTGAAGTCCTGGAATGAGTAACTTGAGAAGATTGGAAGAATGCCTTAGAAAAAGAACATATATGAAATAATTCAGGCAAACCTTGCATGAAATGATCTCTTGAGGTCCCATTTAATTTGATGTCTATCTTGTTCTGTGATGCTAAATTTTGATATGATTGACTAGAACGCCTTAGGACTAAATTCCACTCATTGATTCTAGTACCATGTAGGGAAAGAAAATCTAGAAATTACCACTTTATCACCAGTTGCAGCAGCTGACTTTCCCCCCCAAGCTTTGTAGTGATGTATATTGGAGAGTAGAGTGGAACCCATAGTGTAAATTTTCCTTAGTGCATCTATTATTGATTTAATAGATCATGACATTCCATTTTGTCAGACCTGCTACCACCTGCTACTGAGTCAGCAAGCAGATAAACCTTATAAAATATTTGTAGTTAAAAAAGCTGATGCATAGGATGAAATTAAAGCTTAATAATGTTTTAGTCAGTTTCTTGCTAAAGTAAGTTTATCATAACCCAAGAGCCAGAATCTTTAGAAGAACAGTTATTTTGCTTCTTTCTTTTTACTCCTGCCATTATTCAATGACAATTTTAACCCAGAGGAAGAAAAAATTGGAGATCTTTTAAGGATTTATATTATAAGGATTCAATGATACCTGGTTAGATTCTAGGTTGTCAAAGTCAGGATTGTCAGAATCTGGAAAACAGACTCCTATTTGGCTATTTGGTTTCAGACAGTTTATTAAGTAACAGAGGGGAGCAGGACTGTGCATAAGAAAAAGTCATACTGTGGTGTAGTCCCAGAAGTAGGTCTAGGCAAGTCACATTGAACACTGGAGATGAGATATTCCTTTAGACATGTACCAAAAGAAGGAAAGGGAATTGAGCCATCATTCCTTTCCTTGGTAGATCATTGAGTATGGTCTTTCCTGGGAAAGGGACATAAACTTGGTCAGGCAGGTCCCTTTAACCAGAGGCAATTATTGGTGAGAACCAAAGTTGAGAAATAAATGGGTTGGCCCTGAGAGAGATCTGGGGACACTTCACAGCATCCAGCACAAAGCACTCATCTGCCATTCAAGTTCATTTGCTTCATATAATAAATTCACCTTATCTGGGAAGAACTACTCCATTGTGATTTCCTTTTGGAAGGAAACTTTAAAGAAGAAATATGGAGGAATAATAGCCCCAATTAGGAGAGTTGGTCTCAAAGCTATATCTGATACTCAGCTTCCTTCTATATTTTCCCTCACCCTTGGTGAACAACTCTGTTGGTCCAGGTGGCTTGCCAAGAAGGGAGACCAGACTCAACTGTGAGCCTGTGGTTCCCATGTTTTTCTCAGGCCATAGCTGAGGCACTTACCAATTACCAATAAATTGTCCACAGTAGTGTCAAGAGATGCCCCAGTGGATCACCTAGATATCATTCTTCCTTGTACTTTTTGTGTAAAAATAGACTGACTTCCTCTTGATTATCAAGGTCAATTGTTTCTGTTAGGTGAGGATTCCTTTCCTTATCTGTCCCTCTGTGGAGCCCCAAATAATCAAGAGGCATCTGAAACTTAAAGTATAATGGAACTCTGGGTATATCCCAAGACTCAAAATCCCATTTTAGATTCTCCCTCATAAAATATCAGTAACAACTGTCAAGTTTCTCCACAGAATCCTGGGTAAACAGACTTGTTTGATACTTAAAGATTTGGATGTGGAAGTTTATTGAGGAGTCCTCTCAGGAACACCACCAGTGAGGGAACAACAGGAATAGGATTGGGAAGTTGAACTGCAGTATGACTAGAACAGTGGCCTCAAATGATCCCATAGGGAGTATTGGAACTAGGCTTATTCTTAAGAAATGTTCATAATTGAGGAGAAAGGCCAGGCTTGGTAACCTGGCACTGACCAGCCATCAACTACAAGCTATCCCAGGAAGAAATCACAAACTTAAATGAAACAGTTTCCTTTAACCAAGGCAAGTTTCTAGACAGGGACATGGTTGTGATCTCTGAGTTGATAGAGAGAATGATGCCTCAGTCCTGAAGGGTAATCTAGAGGGTAACCACAACATTCTGCCCCTTGATGCTTATGTTAGTACAGTTAGGATAAAACTTTGGTTTTAGAGTAAGAATACTTTTGCTAATTCCTCCCTTTATTATGAATATTTCTTAAATAACTTTTGAATACATGAATGATTGAAATTCTTGAGTGTTTATTATGTGCCATTATTCTACTTTGTAGTTCTTGTGATAAAAGTAATGGAGGCAGGCAACAACTGCCTTCAAATTTGCTGAATGGCATTCTTCTCTCTGCTCCTTACTGAAAGAAGCCACATTCAGGCAAGTTATTTAAAATCATGTGCCTCCATTTTATTATCTTTAAACAGGGAAAACTAATGTTTTCTTATATACCTTAAAATTAGGAGTATCAAAAACAGTGTGTGGAAGTTCTTGGAAGATATAGTAAGTATTTCATGACTTTGTATATGGAATCATTATATAAGTAAGTCATTACTAGTTTTTAACATATAATGGACTTCATTTTATGTTAGCTGGCCTTGCTCTAAAGTAGACTTTGAACATTATTGGAAAGATCTGGTTAGAGGACATTTGAGAGTGAAAGTTGCAGTTAAAGACTCTTTATCTTCAGTTCACTGGGTTTCATTTCAGTGTTACTACTATATTAAAATTATGTATCACAATAGGCATCTTAACACATGGAAAAAACATACAATTAACAAAATTCAATGGCATTACATATTTTGTTATTTTAATAGTTAAAGGTGACCAGTTCCTTCTTGTGTAATATGAATTATTTTTTCATTTCCCTCTTTTTTCTTTATAAATAATAATTGGTTAATATTTTTGTAAATGTCATAGAAGAAAAGATTTTTATATCAGTATGTTAAATGTTAACTGAAAAATTTATTTGAAAACTGAAGTCTGAATAGTCACAATGTACACAGTCACACAATGTACAATGTACACAGTTGTACAGTTAGAGAGGTTTGACAGAGACATTTCAGATCACTCCTGTCTCCATACCACAAGGTTGACCAAATTCAAAGTCAATAACAATTATTGCACACCTAAAACATGCAAGGCCTTGGGCCAAGTGATGTGAAGACAAATAAAGATAAATAGGATATGATCCAGGCTCTTTGAGGACTCATATTGTAATGAAATATGTTCACCTTTGGTTAGCATAAATAAGAAAAATGCATTTACCTCCGTCAGCCCAGAGGAAGGAGGGCAGATGTAAATAGCTCATCATTCTTCTAGTTTGAGGAAACTTCAAAGCATTCTAGATTTCCCAATTTTTAATCTTCTCAGGAATTATTGGCTTCTTAAGGCTTTGTTTATATCTGTTGATTATCAGTTGATGAATTGATTGATCTCACTCCTAGAATATTAATTGGTACTAACTATAGACTAAGATAGAAGAATAAAATAGAGACCTCCATCACTCCTCATAACACAAAATGGCCTACATCTCTAAAACCCAGCTTCTATGAAATTGAACTCTTTTGGATAAAGAAGATAGGTCATAATCTTTTTTATCTGAGTACACAAAGCCACCCAGCATAGATGATTAAAAAAAAAAAAAATCTGCTTTGGGGAAAATGCGTACTTAACACACATTTTCTTACCAGCTATATCTGACAAAGATAAATTCTCTATAACTTGGGAGACTGTTTATTTTTTAAGTTATCTTGCCTGCTGAAGATCTGTCTATGCCTTGCTGTTCAGGCTGTTGCACATATCCCAAGAGCAAACATGGTGGCTGCAACCAGACTGCCAAGCCTCCCTGAGTACATAGAGTAACATGGTGAGTCACAGGTTTCTTCCAGTTTCATAGATGTTTCAGCATTCAAAAAATATGAACTGTCTCAGAGGTGGTCAGAAATGAATTAGTGCATGGGCAGATGAAATGTATGCTATGAATGTCTAGTCCTCAGAGGACTTACCAATATTCAATCCTTGTCTTTAAGTAAGTCTTGTAAAAGTCAAAAGGCAATAATGTAAAAATACAGAAACAAAGTCTTGGTCACCCATGCCATTCATATTCTCAGTGTTTCTATGAAGTTGTTTAGGGACATCTACTAAGCTGACAAGAAATGGGTTTTTTTCTACCAGGCAGAAAAATTTTCTAAGGATATCTGGAATGAAACATGTATTGCAGAATTAAATAGCTTAAAATGAGTAGTTGGAGGACAATGTAGACAGGTATATCAGATGTATAAAAAACATTAAGTGCCGGGCGCGGTGGCGCACGCCTGTAATCCCAGCACTTTGGGAGGCTGAGGCAGGAGGATCACGAGTTCAAAGCCAGCCTCAGCAATAGTGAGGCACTTAGCAACTCAGTGAGACCCTGTCTCTAAATAAAATACAAAAAAGGGCTGGGGATGTGGCCCAGAGGTTGAGTGCCCCTGAGTTCAATCCCTGGTACCACAAAAAAAAAAAAAAAAAAAAAAAAAAAAAAAAAAAAAAAAAAAAAAAAAAACATTAAGCACTTACTATACCAGGCAAATCCAAAATTTGGTCTGGAACAAGAACCTAAGAACAAAACTCTCAGACATTTCATGGGATGTGATGATAAGATGTTCAATTTCCTAAGCAAGTATAATATCTGTAGAATTAAGTACTGGTTGTACTTTACTGGCAACATATTATTTAGTATTTATAAATGAAAACGTGAACTCTAAATTGCCCATATAAATAAAAGAGTAACTTAGCCATTGATGATTTCAGACAATTGATATTTGGACAACTATACTTAATTTTTTTAATTTAATTATTTACTTATTCATAATGTACAAATATAGCATCTTTTTACATACAATTGCTTGTATACAAAGTATATAAGTACCATTCAGATCTTCAATCATGCATTTAGGATAACGATATCCGTCTCATTCAACCCAAAATTTTTTTCCTCCCCCCCCCACTCCCCCCTTGCTCCCTCCCTTCCCCTCCCTTTCCTTTGACCATTCTAGTGTTCCCCTAATCCTATGTACCCCCATCCAACAGCATATTACAGTGACACAGCCACTTCAATGTTTATAGCAGCACAATTCACAATAGGTGGGTTGTGGAACCAACCTAGATGTCCATCAGTAGATGATTGGATAAAGAAAATGTGGTATATATACAAAATGGAATTTTACTCATCAATAAAAGAGAATAAAATAATGGCATTTGCAGGTAAATGGATGAAGTTGGAGAATATAATGCTAAGTGAAATTAGTCAATCTCAAAAAACTATACTTAATTTTAACACAAATACCAATTGAATGCTTACTTTATTGGAGGAACTGTGCTTGACCTATCAGAGTCATTCAAGGAACTGTATAAAACAAAGCCAATCATTTAACATTATGTTTACAAGGTCATATGTAATGAATGCCCCCACCCCCAAAACAGAGAGAGGGAAAGAGAGTTGGAGAGGAGGGAGGGAGTCTATCCAGATGTAAAAATTATGATATTTCATAGTAGAGGCAAAAGTGGCATTTTGAGAAGTAAATGGGAAGTGAGGAGAGAGTGTTCCTGGATGAGAGGTTAACAGTGAAACCAAAATTGTTAGGTAAGATGAAAAATAAGAGGCGTATTTGGGACATCAAAAATAGACCATTTTTGCTTGCTATATAGAACACTTGTAGGGAAATAGGAATTTAGTGTGAAAAGGAAGTTTGGCAACATACTAGATTTCAGGGTTAGAGATTTCCTTAATGCTGTATAACAGGGTTTCTTAATCTTGGCACTGGAATATGTTGAGCCAAATAACTTAGTTGTGAAGGACTGTCTAATGCATCATCCCCAGCTTAGTGTCATTCTTCTCCTCCTTTTCCCTCCTTTTCTGACAACTAGAAGTGTCACGGTCCACTATATACCCCAGGGGACAAAATCACCCCTGGTTGATTTCATGACTACCACTATAGACAATAAGAAAGGGAAAGATCAATGATATAGTAAAAGACAAGCATTTCCTCACCTTTCATATACAGTCCATCACCAAGTGATCTAAAATCTTCTTAAATGTCTGTTGAATCCTTTTCTTGTATCACTATTGCTATTGACTTAGCAATGCCTTTGGTCATTTATAGAGAGATCTCTGCAATGCCTACTAACATCTCCTTGTCTCAGGCTTTTTTTCCTACAAATCATTTTTTCATACACTTTCATACCTTCATATGAATGTGATCATGTCATTAATCTTCAAAAAATGCTTTCCTGGATAATGTAATCCTTAGCATGGCTCTTTCTATATTCTAGCTATGCTAGGCTACTGAAGTTTCTTTTTTTAATTTTTTATTCTAAGTTGTTATATATGACAGCAGAATGCATTACAATTCATACTACACTTATAGAGCACATTTTTACGTATCTCTGGCTGTATACAAAGTATATTCACACCATTCATGTCTTCATACATGCACTTAGGGTAATGATATCCATCTTTTTATACCATCTTTATTTTTACCCTTTTGCCCTCTCTCTTCCCTTCCCTTCCCTTCCCTTCCCTTCCCTTCCCTTCCCATTGGCCTTTCTAGTGTTCCTCTAATCCTCCTATACTCCCCTTCCCAACCCCATTGTGAATCAGCCTCCTTAAATCAGAGAAAACATTAGGCATTTGGATTTGGGGATTGGCTAACTTCACTTAGCATTATATTCTCCAACTTCATCCACTTACCTGTGAATGCCATTATTTTATTCTCTTTTATTGCTGAGTAATATTCCATTGTGTATATATACCACATTTTCTTTATCCATTCATTTACTGAAGGGAATCTAGGTTTGTTCCACAGTTTAGCTATTGTGAATTATGCTCCTATAAACATTGATGTGGCTGTGTCCCTGTAGTATGCTGTTTTTAATTCATTTGGGTATAGACCAAGGAGTGGGATAGCTGGGTGATAAGGTGGTTTCATTACCAGTTTTCTAAGGAATCTCCATACTGCTTTCCAGATTGTCTGCACCATTTTGCAATCCCACCAGCAATGTATGAGTGTGCCTTTTTCCCCACATCCTCTCCAACATTTATTGTTGTTTGTGTTCTTTATAGCTTTCATTCTGACTGGAGTGAAATGAAATCTTAGAGTAGTTTTGATTTGCATTTCTCTAATTGCTAGAGATGTTGAACATTTTTTTCGTGTATTTGTTGATTGATTGTATATCTTCTTCTGAGAAGTGTCTGTTAAGTTCCTTGGCCCATTTATTGATTGGATTATTTGGTTTCTCGGTGTTAAGATTTTTTAGTTCTTTATATATTCTAGAGATTAGTGCTCTATCTGAAGTGCATGTGGTAAAAATTTGTTCCCAATTAGTAGGCTCTCTGTTGACCTCACTAATTGTTTCTTTTGCTGAGAAGAAGCTTTTTAGTTTGATTCTATCCCATTTATTGATTCTTGATATTAATTCTTGCACTATGGGAGTCTTATTAAGGAAGTTGGGGTCTAATCCGACATGTTGGAGATTAGGGCTTAATTTTTCTCCTAATAGGCATAGTGTCTCTGGTCTAATTCCTAGGTCCTTGATCCACTTTGAATTGAGTTTTGTGCATGGTGAGAGATAGAGGTTTAATTTTATTTTATTGCATATGGATTTCCAGTTTTCCCAGCACCATTTGTTGAAGAGGCTATCTTTTCTCCAATGTACGTTTATGGCACTTTTGTCTAATATAAGATAATTGTAATTATATGCGTTAGTCTCTGTGTCCTCTATTCTGTACCATTGGTCTACAAGTCTATTTTGGTGCCAATACCATGCTGTTTTTTTTTTTTTTTTTTTCTAACTATTGCTCTGTAGTATAATTTAAGGTCTGGTATAGTGATGCTATCTGCTTCACTCTTCTTGTTAAGGATTGCTTTAGCTATTCTGGGTCTCTTATTTTTCCAGATGAATTTTATGACTGCTTTTTCTATTTCTATGAGGAATGTCATTGAGATTTTGATTGGAATTGCATTAAATGTGTATAGTACTTTTGGGAGAATGATTCATTTTGACAATATTAATTCTGCCTATCCAAGATCAAGGTAGATCTTTCCATCTACTAAGGTCTTCTTTGATTTCTTTCTTTAGTGTTCTGTAGTTTTCATTATAGAGGTCTTTCACGTCTTTTGTTAAGTTGATTCCCAAGTATTTATTTATTTATTTTTTTGATGCTATTGTAAATGGGGGTAGTTTTCCTCATTTCCCTTTCAGAGGATTTGTTACTGATATATAGAAATGCCTTTGATTTATGGGTGTTGACTTTTTATCCTGCTACTTTGCTGAATTCATTTATGAGTTGTAGAAGTTTTCTGGTGGAATTTTTTTGGTCAATAGTGATAATTTGAGTTCTACTTTACCTATCTGTATCCCTTTAATTTATTTTATCTGTCAAATTTCTCTGGCCAGTGTTTCAAGAACTATGCTAAATAGAAGTGGTTAAAGAGGGCATCCCTGTCTTGTTCCAGTTTTTAGAAGGAACACTTTTAATTTTTCTTCATTTAAAATGATGTTGGCCTGGGGCTTACCATAGATAGCTTTTACAATGTTGAGCTATGTTCCTGTTATCCCTGGTTTTTCTAGTGTTTTGAACAGGAAGGGGTGCTATATTTTGTCATATGCTTTCTCTGCATCTATTGAGATGATCATATGATATTTATCTTTGAGTCTACTGATGTGATTAATTACATTTATTGATTTCCATATGTTGAACCAACCTTGCATCCTTGGAATGAACCCCACTTGATCTTGGTGTACTATTCTTTTTGATATGTTTTTGTATTAAATTTGCCAGAGAATTTTATTGAGAATTTTTGAATTTATGTTCATTAGAGACATTGGTCTGAAATTTTCTTTCTTTGATGTGTCTTTGCCTGGTTTTGGCATCAGGGTGATATTGGCCTCATAGAATGAGTTTGTAAGTGCTCCTTCTTTTTCTATTTCCTGAAATAAATTGAAGAATATTGGTATCAGTTCTTCTTTAAAGGTCTTGTAGAACTCAGCTGTGTATCCATCTGGTCCTGGGCTTTTCTTGGTTGGCAGGCTTCTGATGACATCTTCTATTCCATTGCTTGAAATTGGTCTGTTTAAATTGTGTATATCATCCTGATTCAATTTGGGCAATCATAGAACTCTAGAAATTTGTTGATGCCTTCAATATTTTGTATTTTATTGGAGTACAAGTTTTCAAAATAATTTCTAATTATCTTCTGTATTTCTACAGTGTCTGTTGTGATATTTCCTTTTTCATCACGTATGTTAGTAATTTGAGTTTTCTCTCTCCTTCTCTTTGTTAGCTTGGCTATGGGTCTGTCAATTTTATTTATTTTTTCAAAGAACCAACTTTTTATTTTGTCAATTTTTTCAGTTTCTTTCTTTTGTTTCAATTTCATTGAAGTTTCTTGAATGTATCACTTTTCATATTGTTATGTTTGTACATGGTATGCTTTCTATCTGAAACACTAGTTTTCCTGCTTGATGGTTTGTTGCCGCCTGCGGCTGCCACTTGCAGCAACGACACCGCGGGAGAAAATTCGGAGGCAGGATGGAAATGAAAAAGTTCTTTTATTCTTCTCTCTCCGGCTCCAACAACCTCTCCAACTCCAACTCCAACCACCAACTAACTAACCCTCATCCGGTTAAATACTTTTTGCCTTAACAAGGACACATGCTAACAGCTCGAGCTTACAGGTGCGTCATGCAGTGTTCACGGGCATAAAAAGATTCAGGTGAAAATACTTGAACACTTTAATAGCTCTCAGCTAGCCACCATCTTAGCTATCTCCTCAATTAGGGCTCTTATATTTCCCCCCTTTTGTTTTAAAAGAGGGGATGTTCTAGGACATCCATGTGCAAGAAACATTCTTACCCGTCATTGGATAATCAAGCCTGTGCCCTTGACTCCTGTCTTAGGTTGATATGTCGGCCACATGATACTGTCCCATGGATGGGTGACGACCTCATCCAGATTGACTGTGCCTGTCTTAGGTTGTCCCCCTCTGGGGATCTTACCCATCACTGGCTAACCAGCCGTCCAATCAAGCCCTTCAGGATCGACTGTGTGTTGACTAACAGCCGTCCAATCGTGAGGAGATGCTGCGGCTTTAAGGCGGCAATCCTTCTGCTGATGAGCCAAGTTCCATAGCGTATCAAGGTCTTTAAACAAATCAGCTGCCCTTAGTTTCATCAAGTAACGCACTGAGTTATCTAGACAAATACACGCAAGGTATTGTCCCGTAATTTCCCAATAATGAAAGATCAAAATGTCCACTTGTTATAACACACTGATCTAGGAGGCCCCATGCATGCAGAGCAGAGGCCACACTG
Source organism: Tamias sibiricus (assembly GCA_025594165.1). Taxonomy (NCBI): domain Eukaryota; kingdom Metazoa; phylum Chordata; class Mammalia; order Rodentia; family Sciuridae; genus Tamias; species Tamias sibiricus. The sequence continues at coordinate 92,974,358 of CM046659.1, forward strand.
CTGGTGAGGTTGTTTGATGCTTGAGCAGCAGGGATGCTTGTAGCAACCATGATCCCTGCAGCTGTCTTTTTTATGTCTAGACAATGCCACCAGCAAATCTTCAGGGCCCGCTACCTAGAAACTCAAGCATTAATTATTAAAGGAAAGGCAGTGTTATTCCAGCACTGAGTCAAGAGGCGAGTTGTCAAACTAAAAAATAGAATTATTAGATTAGAAAATTGAAGTTGATCTCTGCTCACACACATTGCTGCTTGAGCTCCCACAAACATAACCTGGCAAAATATCACATTCAGAACAAATCAAAGAAAGACTGAGGGTATTTACTGCATTAAAGATAGATGAAAGAAAAGCTAAAAGCACTTTGGAACAATAATTTGTTAGCTGGAACCCCTGAGTCTCTGCATACACAGCAACCTTCTATGAAATTACCTGTTGAAATAATTCAAATTAATCAGCTATTAAACAAATAAAGTTAATTACAAATAAACAATCACATGTCAAATACCAAAATATTAGGTTATACAGTATTAGTCATATTCTTTGCTGAAGAGAAGTCCCAGGGACACCTATAAATCAAAATTGAAGGTACCTTCACTTTTTAAATTGTTTACCCAAATTGAATACTCTAAACTTAAATGAATTAAAGTTATTTGGATCCACATATATATACCTATATATATATTATAATTAAATATTTTTATAGTATTAATTTTCATAAGTGCTTTGTTATTTGTGACATCACACTGGAGAGACGCACATACAAACATATATTTGTGACATCACATTAACATGAAATTTAGACAAATACACAGACATAAAGACATATATAAAAAGAAAAAATACAATTGTGTGCACACTAAAGAGAGATGTTCTCATCCCGGCCGGGAGGAATGAGACTTAAATTGTGAATTTATTGGAGGATTCTTTTAAGGGAATCATTCCATACCTTCATCTTGGTCCTCTTGATTTTGTACTTGTTTTATTAATCTTGATTCCTCAATAACTTCATCTTGGTCCTTTTGATTTGGTATCTGTTTTATTAATCTAGATGGTATCCATATTGGGGAGGATTCATGCTGTGGAAAAACACAAACAGATCCTCTCCCCCAAATTAATACTGGATCTGGACCCTTCCATGCACCTGAAAGAACATCCTTCCAGTAAACCAAAGGTTTATGTTGTTGGTGTGGATTCCAGTGTCTGTCTCCAGCCGAATATCCATTAGAATCTAAAGTTAATAAATTTAAGGTAAACAGGGCAACTGCCAATCTGTCCCTAGTATTTTTCCAATTTCCTTCTTTTTGCTTTAATAGCATAATTTTGAGTGTGCAATTAGCTCGTTCAATTATACCTTGACCTTGAGGATTGTATGGGATACCTGTTTTATGGCATATATTGAATTTTGCGCAAAACTCTTTGAAAGATGAGGACGTATATGCAGGGCCATTATCTGTTTTAAGCATTTTGGGGATGCCCAATACAGCAAAAGCTTGCAGACAATGAGATGTAGTATCTTTAACTTTTTCTCCAGCATGTAAGGAAGCAAAAATCATGCCTGAGCATGTATCTATGGTCACATGAATAAATCGGAATTTTCCAAAACTGGGCTCATGAATGACATCCATCTGCCACAAATGATTGGGCATTATTAATCCTCTTGGGTTAAACCCCTAATGTGGATTGGGCAAATGTGTCACACAAGATTGACAAGCCTTCACAATTGTTCGAGCTTGCTCCTTTGTGATTTTGAACCTTTGCTGTAATGTAGTATTGTACTATTGTACAATATAATAATAATGTACAATATAATAATAATGTAGTAATGTACTATTGACATGAAATTGGGAATGGAACAAGGTAGCTTGTTCGACTGCTAAAAATATAAAGATTGTTTTAGTGAGGGCATCAGCCTTTTGATTACCTTCATGGAGAGGATCAGGCAAATTAGCATGAGCTCTGATATGTCCAATAAATAAAGGTTCTTTACGTTCCCATAGGAGATTTTGAATTTGAAAAAACAATATAAAGGCCGGAGTATGTGGTGCTATTGGATCTGCTAGCTCCAATTTAGGGACAGCATGTACAATATAGTGGCTGTCTGAAAAAATATTTATAGGCTGTTCTTTAAAACTTTCTAGAGCTATTATAATAGCTTCAAGTTCAACTAATTGGGCTGATTTTTGACCAGTAATATGAATCATATTTTCTTTTTGAGTGACTACTGCAGTAGTACCGTAAGAGGACCCATCTGTAAATACATTTAATGCCTTAGGAATAGGTTGATTTTTTATTACCTGTGGAAATATAATGGGATGACTGACACAAAAAGATAGTATAGGAGACTTAGGAAGATGGTTATCAAAATTTGCAGAAGTAGAGCATCTAGCTATAGCCCAGTCATTATCATTGAAGCACAAATATTCAACCTGTGATGATGAATAGGGAGTAATAAAAGTGACGAGGTGAATGCCAAATATTTTAGTAGAACTCTTAAGTCCTTGAAGAATAAGTTTAGCCACCATGGAGGTATAAGACTCAATTGTACTTTTAGGAGAGATGGGTAAATGTATCCATAATAAAGGTCCCTGTTGCCAAAATACTCCTGTGGGTGTATATTGTGAAGAAATAATAATCAATATTAGTGGTCGAGCAAAATCAATTCTATCACAATGGCATATTTCAATGGCCTTTTCTACTAACTTTAAAGCTTCCCTAGCATCAGGAGTTAATGTTCGTGGTGAAGATGGATCAGGGTTCCCGTGAAGGATATCAAATAAAGGTTTTAATTGTCCAGTAGTGAGGCTTAGCGTAGGGTGAAGCCAATTAATGTCTCCCAGCAGTTTTTGGAAATCATTGAGGGTGGTCAAATGTTCTTTATTTATTAAAATATTTTGAGGCCTAATAAAGGTATCCATGATTTTAAATCCTAAATAAAATATGGGAGATCTAGTTTGAACCTTTTCTTCAGCAATTTTTAATCCATATCTTTTTAAATTTTCTGTCATATCACTGAATATGGTAAATAAGATTTCTTGATTAGGGTGAGCAAGCAAAACATCATCCATATAATGGAGGCACATAAGGTTTGGGTATTTGTTCTTAATGGGCTGGATAGCTTTGTCTACATAGATTTGACATATAGTGGGGCTATTAGCCATTCCCTGCAGTAGCACTTTCCATTGATATCTTTTATCAGGGCCATTATTATTGATAGAAGGAACTGAAAAAGCAAACCTGGGGGCATCCAGAGGATGTAGGGGAATGGAAAAGAAAAAATTCTTTATATCAAGAGTTATAAGATGGAAATTTTTTGGAATAGCTACAGGATTAGGATGTCCAGGTTGGGTAGGGCCCATAATTTGCATGGTTTTATTGATTTCTCTAAGGTCATGTAACAATCTCCATTTTCCAGATTTTTTCTTGATTACAAATATGGGGGAATTCCAGGGAGAGGTGGAAGGCTCTATGTGTCCCGCTTCTAGTTGTTCTTGGATTAATAGGTGGGCTGCTTGTAATTTTTCTCTAGATAGGGGCCACTGAGGGACCCAACTGGCTTATCAGAAAGCCATGGTATTTTCAAAATTTTTTTCTCAGTGGCCCTTAGAAAAAATATCTTTTACCCTTTTGATGATGATTTAGATTTTTATTTTTAACACTTGCGGGCTTGGTTGCGAGGTGTACCCCCATTTGCTGTAGAATATCTCTTCCCCATAGGGTAACTGGCAAGCTGGTCAAAACATAAGGTTGGAATGTTCCTTTATGCCCTTCATTATCTTCCCAATTTAAGACTACAGCACTTTGTGCTGGGGTGTTAGTATATCCCAAGCCTCTTAAACTAGTTGAGGCCTTCAGCAGAGGCCAGTGCTCTGGCCATTGTTGTAGATTAATAATGGAAGAGTCAGCCCCAGTGTCAATCAGCCCCTCCATCTCTATACCTTGAATTTTTATTTTGCACGTAGGCCTCCGTGAACAATCCTGAACCCACAAGCCATAGGTCCCGAGCCAGTGGAACCAAATCCTCTATTGTTCCTATTCTGCGGCATACTCTTGAATGAGTTGTGGAAACTGGGAAGGAGAAGCAGCTGAGCAATTCTATCTCCTTGGTTAACAGAGATAATGCCTCTAGGTGAACTAAGCATTATTTTTATTTCTCCTTGGTAATCAGAGTCAATAACACCTGGTATTACTTGAAAACCTAACAGGCTTTTAGAACTTTTCCCAAGGTTAAGTCCTACAGTCCCTGAGGGAAGAGGTCCCCTGACTCCTGTAGGAATCAGTTGAAGCCCCATTTCAGGTGTTAGCACTGTTCCAGCGGTGGAACAGAGGTCTAGTCCTGCACTTCCTCTTGTCCCTCTGACAAGGAAGTCAATGGGTAGGAGGGATTGTGACGAGGAATCATCTGTATGGATCTTTGAGGATATTCCTTGTCTAATGCCTCGTACATTTGTGGGCCCCGAGGCACTGGGCCCCGTGCCCCATTTTTTGAATTCCTGGACAAAACATTTCCATAGATGTCAAATTTAGAATGGCATTTATTGGCCCAATGATTTCCCTTTGACACATGGGGCAGCGGCCTGGGGCACAGTATGAGCTTGGTCTTATTTCTCTTTGGGAATATTGCCTAGAATATCCTGGTTGATTGTAATAATTTTGTCTGGAATATCCTGATTGATTATAATTTTTTTGTTGAGCCCTATTTGTGAAATTTTGAGGGGAAGCACCTCTCATTGCTGCTGCAATCACATTGCTTGTGACAAAGGCATCATTAATATCTTTACATAATCTAATGTATATTGAAAGGTCTTTTTTATTTTTCCATGGTCTTATAGCATCTTGGCAATATTTGTTGGCATTTTCATATGCCAACTGGACGACTAAGGGCATTGCTTAATCCACATCCCCAAATATTCTGCCTGCAGTTCTTAAAAGTCTGTCAGTAAAATCAGCATATGGCTCGTTAGGCCCCTGTATTACTTTTGATAAGCTACCTTGCAAATCACCTGTTCCTGGTAAGGTCTTCCATTCTTTAACAGCGGCATTGTTTATTTGTGTGTATACACCAGGATCATATTGCATTTGGGTTTGTAGTTCAGCAAACTGTCCTTCACCTGTTAGCATATCTACATTACGGTCTGGGAAGCCTGCAGTCGCATTTCTTTTAGCTGTTTCTACACAAAGTTCCTGGAATTGTGACCTCCAGATCAGGTATTGTCCCCCGCTCAATACTGCCTTGCATAACCCCTTCCAGTCTGAGGGGGTTAAAGTGAAAGTTAAGGGACTCCAGCATGCTCAATGTGAATGGAGCTTGAGGCCCATAGGTCATTATTGCCTCTTTGAAATTTTTTATTGTTTTAAAATCTAGGGATTGGTGATACCTTTGCCCATTTTCATTTTCAAATACTGGCAGGTCCCAATGTTCCTGTGGTTTTTGGCGTTCGAGGGCATGTAAGCGCTCAGAAAGGCCGTTAATCTCTGCCTCAAGGGCACCCATATGCTCAGAAATACCCCTCATGGTTTCTGTAATGGATTCAACCCATGAAGGCACAAAATATTCCTCCACTTGACGGTCCTTTCTGGTATTAACTCACTTAGTGGAGGAGGCTGTGCTTTCATGGTTATTTGGCTCCTCCTCATTACTATCATTTTCACTGGTAGTAACATCCTGAGTTTCAGATTCTATTGAGAGCACGTATTCCTCGGCTATTTCTAATAAATCTCTGATAGCTTTAGCAGCTCTTATTTTCGTTATTTTTGAGTTCACACCAATATTATCCTTACTGGTCTTATCTGACTCAGCAGAGGCTATGCTTTCTTGATCACTTTCCTCCTCACTACAAACTGAGTCAGCGATGTCAAAAAAGGCTTTTATTACTCGGCTTTTTGTTATTTTCACACCCATCTTTAAAGATTTCTCAGTTCTTACCTGCCGGTTCCGAATTCCCGTATGGGCCACCACTTGTTGCTACCTGCGGCTGCCGCTTGCAGCAATGACGCCGTGGGAGAAAATTCGGAGGCAGGATGGAAATGAAAAAGTTCTTTTATTCTTTCTCTCCGGCTCCAACAACCTCTCCAACTCCAACTCCAACCACCAACTAACTAACCCTCACCCAGTTAAATACTTTTTGCCTTAACAAGGACATGTGCTAACAGCTCGAGCTTACAGGTGCGTCACGTAGTGTTCATGGGCACAAAAAGATTCAGGTGAAAACACTTGAACACTTTAATGGCTCTCAGCTAGCCACCATCTTAGCTATCTCCTCAATTAGGGCTCTTACAATGGTTAATGCTTATTTAATTTAAAATTCATTTTAGGAGTTATTTTTTCCAAGTACCAAAAAAGATGTTTTGTCAGTCCCCCATATCCCTAACAAACTTTCATAAACACTGTACTTTGTGCTATTCTGTCATAGGCCAATTAAAGTCTTATGTAATCCTCTATACACATATTTGCCTCCTCCACTGAAATATACTTTTCTTAAGGGGAAAACTCTCATATTGTTTTTGTATATTCATGGTGGAAACTCAATAAATTAGAAAGACTAATGTGACCATGAAGTAAATGGCCATTGGCAAGAATACTGGGAGATGAATTTGAGGCTAACACAATGATATAGGAAGAGATCTTGAAGATGTGAATTAAATTAAAATAAAATGGAAATGAAAAGAGGATGTAGCTTGGAAAATTTATAGGTATGTTTGTGTGTGTGTATGTGTGTGCGCGCGCACGTGCACGTGTGTATTGTTGTGAAATAAGAAGAAAAGGGAAATAAGAGGGCAAATGATCCTTTGTTATTTGGTGATGGGTTGAGATGTTATTGTGGTGTTTAATGAGCCCATTTCTTCCATAAGCAATAACAAGGAAATGGAAAAAACAAGGCATAACAAGGAAATAGAAATTAGAAAAGAATGGAAATTAGAAAGATCAGCAATATGAATTTGAGGGCCATTGGTAAAGATATTGAAGTGATGGTGTTAGTAAAAATGCAAAGAAAGTCTGAAAAGATAGCCAGAAATCAGAATTAAAGATTACTAAATGCCCAATTTAGAGTATCAAGAAAGAAGAATTAATGAGTTAATGAAGCAGAGTCAGATAATTAGGGGGAAAAAACCCTGAATGTGCATTACCAATCTCTTTTATCAATTTGGCTTGCCTTCACTGCTAATAACCTAAGAGTTCATGAATTGGCATTTTGAAATTGACTGGTGATTCTCATCACTCATTATTGAGAAAATATTTAGAAACTCAAATCTCACTGTCAGAGTGGTTGGTGATATGACTGTGAGTTATCAGACCATTAAAAAGTTGACAAATACTCGATACTCAGTTAAATTTGACTTCAGATAAACAATGAATCACTTTTACTTTAAGCAATATTTGGGACATATTCATATTAAAAGTTGTTTATCAGCTATCTTAAATTCAAATTTAACTGAGTATCTTCCATTTTATTTGCTAAAGCTAACAATTCTATTCATTGACAATTTGATGCTTTGGTGTGTGTACTACTAAAAGGAAGCAATGTTCTTTTGATTTATGGTCATTACCAAGCAATGTACTCTTCAAGGAGTTGTTTTTCCATAGAGAATTAACACATGAAGGCTGTCTGGCCTTTGGAGTATAACCTCTGCTTTTGCTAATTTCGAGAATAAGAATAATCAACCAAATTCCCACAGTTGCTTAAATTCTGGGCTCACAACTATTTATGTCTTATGCAGGGATTCTATTTCTACTTACTAGTGAAAGTGTTCCAAGTAGGGTTTATGATCCCATGCTTTTAGTTCTGGGAGATTTTAAAAGGATTCAGTATCCTACAAAGGTTAGGAATAATTTCTTAGGGTTTTTTTTTTTTTTTTTTTTTTTTTTTTTTTTTTTTTTTTTTTTACAGAGAGCACCAGATCTCAAGTAAAATTTGAAACCTTTGTCTCTTATGAAATCCACTTGTTAATTTTCAAAAATTTATTTGACTGTAAACATAGAAGAAATCTCTGAGTGTGGGGGGGAAAAGAACTAAAAAAAAAATCAGACATAATTAAAGTATAAGCTTAAAAATAAGGCCTACGTTCTTTTCTATCATAAAGGAAAGAAAAAGAACGGACAGTTAAGTTAGATGCTGAATTTTCTGGAAACAATTTCAGCATCTGTAAAGGCCTGCACTGATTTTGAGTGCTGGCTACTCCCAGGTCTGATATGTGCCACTTTAATCAACACTTTGTTGTGGGCATAATGGAAACCATGTTCTCTTTGCCATAACTGTAGTGTAAGCTTCTGACATTAGCCAAATTGGACAGACAATCTGAGTCCTGTGATAGACAGGCCTTCTGATAGCTAGAGAGGACACCCTGCTCAGGAACGATAGCCTTGATAGATATCACAGCCTCAAAGTGGAAAACCCTCTCTTGGAATAGAGAATTTGGCACAATTTGCCCCCAGAAACTCTGCCAGAGATGTTTAATACTAGAGGCAGTTCTCCTAATCACAAACTCTACTGGTTGGTCTCTTGACACAAATGCTTGGTGCTTTTCCATCTAATCAGACTTGAGCATGGAAACAGCCCAAGGTTTTCTCGGGTGTTTATATTATTTCAATGGCACTTCCTTTGATTTACCTAAGGGATGTTTTGTTTTAATTAAAGTTTATGACCAAAGACGGGCTGAAAAAGTATTGAAGTGGATGTACATTGTTTATGGGTTTTGAATACAATTATATCAACCATAAAAATAGACCAAACAATTTTGCTTGTCTGCCAGAAATCAATTCTTGATCACAGGATTGCAGGTCTTCATTTTGCTTTCATTTAAAGTCATAAAAGGTGGTTGCTGATCATTAACTGGAGAAAACTGTAAAGTCAGTAAATCTTGAAAGTAACATTTATTAAGTTTCAATAGGGAATGTTATAAGGAGATCTGATGTTGGTTAAATTATGGACTCTTTCCAATTAGTTGGCTCCCTCTCCAAAACAAATGTACTAAAAATAAAATGACTTCCTTTTTGATGTCAATTATAAAGTGTGTATTTTTTCTTCTCTTTTTGTCTTTTAGGTTTTGATAAGATTTGGCAAGATAGTAGCTATGAACCTCTCTGACACCTGCCTCAGAAATCATGCCAAATGTCAGAAGGTCATGATCCATTTCCTTCACACTCTCTATACCAAATTCTTAAATTAGAAGCAAGAGAAATAATGTACTGGGTAATCCATCTTTATTGAGAACTTTTATTAAAACCAAACAAGCTTTCATGAGGCAAAGTATAGATTAAAATGGTATTCAGAACATAGCTTTCAACTTGCTAGCACGAATACTAGTCCATTAGTACAGATCTATCATTATTATAACAACATTTCCAACTAGTGGTGCTTCTCTTGCATTTACAAAGATGTTCAGGACCACAATAGGTAGGGCCCCTGCTTCAAGAGCACTAAATACATATGGATTCAGGTTCATAGTTGCTCCATGCCCTCCTTACATTTGGCAAATAGAGCACTATATTGTGTTGTGGTCCTCAGTCTCAAGTCTCTATTTGGATATTTGTGTGTTTCAAAGAAAACATCAGCATAATGATAATATTAATGTTTTGTTTCACCTTCCTTCAGGCATTTCCACTCCGGAAAATGAGTTTTTAAATTGAGATTTTAAAAACAGGGATTATTGAGAATATATTATCCATATTGTCATAAAGATTTAATTGAATGAGACACTGAAGTTCCAATTTTAGTTGAGAGCTGGGGATTTGAATTTTGAAGTTGAACATGTAGTTTCCATTTCTGGTTGAATTTTTCATTTTTGTATGTTCTTAGCCAAGTCAATGGAAACTATAAAGCAGGAACAGTAATATTTCTTTATAGGAGAAAGATACCAGGAGCTCCTATCCTTGAGGAATGCTGCTCTACATTGTTTGGGTTGATTTTGTTATCACATTGCTAAGGGTTTCTCCAGGTTAAAGACTGGGACACACATAAATGTGGCCCTTTTGAATGTCCCCACCAAGGTCCAGTGAGTTTGGATAAGTTCCTTTAAGGGAGAATATGCAATATCTCTTGCTACCATATGATTGGTGAAATAAAAGTGACTATGAAGAGATTTCCAGAATCCAGGCTGAGACCCAGGGTAGCTACTCCCTTGCTTTTGCAGTTTCCACTATTTCCTACTGGTCCGTGCACTCAGGCTGAGGTTTTTCTTTCATTTGAATGACAAACTCTGATATTCATATTTTGGATTAGGTTGGCAAGGAGCAAAAAGAGCCTTTAGAACTTCTTTGGCTTTACTGTACTTGATTCTACTTTCACATGGCCTATACTATAACTCTAGAGTCACGTGTCATGTTTGGGTCAAGGCCCCAGATAGTAATAATAAATTGTTCTTTTCCCCTTGGGCATTTTTTTTTTTTAAATCAGGGAACTTGTAGAGGAATGACTGGTCAAGACAGGATTTAGGTATTTAGAATCTTATTTCTTCGTCATTTATCTCTCAATAGATAAGTATCTACTGGCATTCCATTTTGACATGATTTATAGTTATCTCACAAGGTGGTTTATAAGATTAGTTGAAATATATGTCAAAATACATGCTTCAGGCACTATAAATAATTTTACAAATATTTTTATTCATTATTATTTATTGTAGGAATATTGTAGAGGTATATTTCTGCTTTTTATTATTTATTACAATATATTATACTGGGGAGTTGACAATTATTTATTAGTCACAGTTCAGTTCTCCAGCTTCTTCCTTCTCTTTACTGCCTTCATGTTTTCTGTCTTTCTTGTTTCTGCTTCTGTGACATACATGTATATATTTAGAGACTTTTAGATTTTCTTTACACCTCCTAAATGACTAGTTGTGTTTCAGGGGCTTTGTGTTCCAACTATGAAAATGTCTCTAGACTACATTTTTTTCTGTTGGTCTCTAAAGTATGATGGTGTCTTTTCTCACTCTCTTTTTAACCTCTTGGTTCTTTTCACATTGATATATAGGGTGCAGATATAGGTTCCTTGTTGTTTCTGCCTGTTTTATAGACTATACTCTCTGGAAGTAACAATCAGATGTGAACAATGCCAGGAATTTGCTCAGTGCTACACTCTCCTAAGTATCTGACTGCTGTCTCACTGCTGTCCTCTCCTCAGTTTTCCATAGTGATGGAGATGCTGAGTGTTTCTGCTACCCAACATCTTCCAAGACTGAGCCTCTTTCAGGAAGCACTGGTTGGGATTTCATTCACATTTGGTGGAGAAATTGCAGAGCCTTTACCTGCTGGGTTAACCCCTGCTTTCTTATTTGTTTCCACTCAAGAGTGGAGAATTCACTACATCTCCAAGGTTACATCCAGCCTTCAAAGACCCGTTAAAACATGCCCTTCACATCAATGTTAATTTCTCTCTTTGTTTTGCCTTGGCCTACTGTTGCCTCTCCTTTAGCCAACTTCACCCATTTTACTTGAATTTATGTATGGGTTTCTGTCTGCCACTGGACTATGAATGTCCAAAGAGATGACTTCACCTTATTTATCTGTATAAGTCAGTACACTTGCATTATCCTTTGTATATGAATAGTACATGGGTAGAGGTAGATGATTGGTGTGTATTGAAACTCTCCTTCCTATCTTTATATACACACTACAACCTGCCTCTGGAAGGCACTTCATCTTCTTTTTATCTACTTACTACTTACTCATTCTTCTTTTTCCATTCAAATGCCACTTATTCAGATATCCCCCAGACTAGGTTAAAGGTTCTTGAGAAATGCCATTAGCACATGTACTTAACCCTAAAAAAGATTCAACACGCTTAAAATTATGTGCTCAGTATTTATTTTCTCTGCTAGACAGTGAACTCCATGTTGACAGAGATAAGATGTGACTGCCTTGTTTATCATTATATATCGATCATGGCACACTGTCTGCTAATTTATTGATTGAAATAAATTCTCTGTTTTTTTGGGGGGAGTACTGGAGATTGAACTCAGGGGTACTTGACTACTGAGCCACATCTCCATCCCTATTTTGTATTTTATTTAGAGACAGGGTCTCAAGGAGTGCTTAGTACCTCGCTTTTGCTGAGGCTGGCTTTAAACTCTTGATCCTCCTGCCTCAACCTCCCAAGCTGCTGGGATTAGAGGCATGTGCCACTGCACCTGGCAAAATCACTGTTTTTTATGCATGCCACTGTATCTGGCAAAATCACTGTTTTTTATGCTTCTAATTTTAATGTTATTTTTTTGTCAGAAGTAACCTCTTAATGTTTGGAGCATGGAAACTGCAGCCAAATTATAAGGGTTTATATAATAACTTTATCACTTATAAGTTGTTTATTAATCCTTTTAATGTTAAATTCTTAAGGAATTCCTTATGTTTAAAATGTAGATTATAACAATGCCTATGCTAATGGATGCTGTATTAAGGATAATGTGGATCACATAAAGTGCTTTACACAAACATGTCACTTAGTAAATGTTAGTTATTATCGCCAGTTGGCCACCCTTGTGGAAGACAGATAATATGTGAAATTATTAAAAACTCCTCTTTTCTTGTTCTGAAATTTCACCTTCTCAAACTAAGCCAAGAGTCCACCCAGGAGCATATGCGCCAGCCTTCACTCTTGGGAAAGTCAGTATCCCACGAGCCATCTTTGTAGGACTGGGGTCTGGTGTTGTCTGGGGGAATATGTGAGCGGGATCCTCTGTAAGACTGGGGTTCAGTGATGGCAACGCTGAGTGTTTCTACTACCCAACATCTTCCAAGACTGAGCCTCTTTCAGGAAGCACTGACCTACAATTGGCTAACCAGAGCCTCTTTGTTTCCGTGTATAAATATTAAAGCTGATGCAGAAGCTTCTTTAGGCAAACAACTATAGTATAAATGTGTAAGATTCTCTTCTAAAGTGCTTTAAAAGAATTTCATCTAGGGGCTGGGGCTGTGGCTCAGCGGCAGAGCGCTCGCCTCGCATGTGCACGGCCCGGGTTCGATCCTCAGCACCACATAAACATAAGTGCATTGCATTGTGTACAACTAAAGCAAATAAATACATATTTTAAAAAAAATTTCATCTAAGTTGTGCTGGATTGCTTTTACAGCTGCAGCCAACACCAAAACCCTTTTGTTTCTTCATTTTCTTGACATTTTATCCAATCAATTATGAAGTAAATTGCTCTTTGCTCTCAGAATGGCATGGTTTTCTTTCTTTTGAACCAGCTTATGAAAATGTCAGAAATTGTTAAAGGAAGTGAAGAAACAAAAAACCACAAATCAAGAAATGTAGCTTTTATGTTTAATTGACATACAGCCTGTCTTTTAGGCCCAGTGATTTGAAATTGTGTGCACGAAGGGTATGGGAAATTCCATGTTAATTACTCATACACCTTTTCTCATTTGATCCAAATGACGGCCCTGTGGGGAGAAGAAACAGTTAGTTTTATACTCACTTGAGGGAAGAGGAACCTGCAACTTAGTGACTCACTCAAGGTCATAGACTCTAAATTTAGAATGATTAGAGTTCAGGTTCCTTGATTTCTAGGTCCAGCCATACCACTTACTAATTCTGTGCTGTGACCATGTGACCATAGCCAAGTTATTATTGAGTATTTTTTGGTATCAGGGATTGAAGGCAGGGGTGCTTAGCCACTAAGCCACATCATAGCCCTTTATAACTTTTGAAACAGGTCTTGCTAAGTTGCTGAGGCTGGTTTTGAACTTGCAATACTCCTGCCTCAGCCTCCTGAGCTGCTGGGATTATAGGCATGCACCACCAAGCCAGTCTTGAGTGTTTGCATCTCATTTTCCTCATCTGTAAAAGTGGGGTAACACTTCCATTGCAGGATTTTTGCTATGATTAATTTAATTAGTTCTTTAAACACAGTGCTTAGTTAGTGCTCAGTGTCAACTATTAATACAATACTATAAAATAATATCTGCTTTTTAAAGTTGTAATGAAGTTTAAATGAGATAATCCATGCAAGACTCAGAAGACATTTTCTGGAACAAAATGAACACTTAACAAGGGTTTGAATATTTTTCATATTATTTTCATGTTTTTATTGTTATTATTATGGTGATGAAATATATGATCATGTAAGTTTTTGGTTAGCCTCTGAAAGAGTATTTTTTAGTCCCTGTCTTGTTAGAATGCTGGTGACAACAGCTAGATACATTTCAACTTCCTTTGCTATCATATTTTTGAATAAACCATATGGTATAAAGATGGATAAATTAACTATAGATAATAATTGGCTGAGAACACCATTTACCCACTCAGCATTGCTATAATATATAGCAGCATTCTTTTTCTTTTTTCCTGTTTTTTTTTTCCATCATTAGGTATCACTTTTTACATAGAGGTTTTGGAGAGAGCTCAAAGGCATATGAGACATAGAGGCAGATGGGGATAATAGACTTCCTGCTAACAGCATTATTTTCAAGGGCTAGCCTTTCCTTTGACCTTGTTACATACTTTGAACTTCATTGCAGAGGTATATAATTTGGCTCTAGGTTTATTCTGGAAATAAATCAAATTGAATTATTGACAACAATATTAAATGAGCTTTTAAATTTTGTCCATTGTAAACCACCAAATTCTAAGAAACTACTTTTATAAAAGGATGCAAATGCTACCTAGAAACATTTTTATTTTTATTATATTTGTATTAGACTTTCAGTGCTTGGGTTCTTTGTCTATTGAATATCAAGAAGTTATTCTGATGAGTTAGGTAGCTTTTACTACCTAGCTCAAAGATGAATTTATTTCAAATATCCCTTGTAAACCTAAATTACTTGGATTAGAAAAGGAGACTTAACTGCTAATTTGAATATGCCGCCATAAGATCCTCTGCCTCTCTAGATCTAAGCATCCATTATCTTTAAATTCCCAGGTTTGGAAAGCATAGTATAATAATGTTACCTTAAGGGATTTTTAAGTAGGTCTCTCCAGAGGCAGAGGAGATTGCTACTAGGACTTTCCAGAGAATTTAAGGGCATTTTAGGTTTTAGCAGAGAGGAAGAGCTCTATTAGAAAGTAAAAGGTGAAAATATGCATTCTTAGAGCAGAATGCAGGCTTTCAAGTGCTTTTCAAATCTTGTGCTTTTCTCCCCCTAACCCCCATTACTAAAGATTAGAGATTGGGGTGCTCTACTACTAAGCCCAATCACAGCCCTTTTATTTCTTATTTTGAGACAGAGTCTTGTTAAATTGCCCAGACTGGCCTCGAATTTGGGATCCTCCTTCCTCAGCTTAAGTTGCTGGGATTGCAGGTGAGTGCCATAATGGCCAGCTTCAAGCTCTTTTTTTTTTCAAGAAAACTTTGCGAGGGTGGGCTCGTGGGATCTATGTCAGCCTGATGAACTCAGTTCTTTGATCATGGATCACAAGATGTTTATGATGGTCTAGTCCTCCTTAGAATCTTCAGGTTAACATTTCTCCTCTATGTAGACAATATTTGTAGTGTGCCTATATTGTAGGTTTCTTGAAATATATCTCCTTTGTTTTACCGAGTCTGAAAAAAATATTGTATGGGATAACAGAGCATGTAAACATTAGTCAAAATAAGGCAATTTTCATAAATGAGAGAGTATACAGTAACTGTAAAATTTGTATATTTCTCAGAAATTTGGGTGTGATGGTTTCCAGCCTGGAGGAAAACAAAGTCTGGGGAGTAGCTCTGATTATGGGGCTTTTAGATTTACAGCTACAGTCTGTTTTTTCTTCTTGTTTGTCTCCTTTCTACTCATTTTCATTTCTATCCTACCTCAATAACATCCAGTTCTGCAGCCTAGCTAGAGGTGAGAGAGATCTTTCTAGCCTATGATATAACTTTTCATATTTTAGATTTGGGTTTGAAACATTTAGTATGTTTCAAATTCTTCAGGTAATTGCCAAGTACAGGTTCTCCTTATGGTATGTAGGCAGTGTCCACTGCAGTATTGCCGCATTTGGAGGGCATGTTCAATACCTTCAGCCATGCTCAATGTTAGCCTATTTGTCTGTAAATCCAGCTGTTAAGCGGAAGTTTACATCGATCTTCTCCCCAAGGGTTTTCAGAGTAGTCAGTATAAAGTCCGGAAAAAAAAAAAAAAAAAAAAAAAAAAACGGGTAGATTGTTCTTAGCATGCAGGAAGGAAGTTGTCAGGCGGAAAAAGGATACGGGTCTGTTTGCATGCAAGGGTCACTATTTGCTAGCTAGATATTTCCGCTGTGTCCACACGACAAGAAAATCCTCAGTTTCCTGTGCTGGACAAATAGCAGGAAAGGGTGTGAGAGTTATTGAATGACATTATCATGTTATAGCCTCAAGGGTGAGGAAAGGCTGCTTATCAAAACTGATAGCACAGAGGACTTGTTTGGGGAGGAGACCCAAGGTGCTGGAGTTGCTTGGGGTATTTTTCATCTTGTGCCCTTTGCATCCATGTTTGGCTTTTACAAACCTGACATTCTTCCTTTGAGATACAAGGGACTGTTCTTACTCACTGGAAAGTTACTGTCATTTCCAGTATTTGCCATCTCCTATCTGGCAAACAGTTGAGATAGAGGAAAAAAAATTAGAAACACTCAGCCTGATTGGCAAAGTAGAAGATATAAAGACCTGAAAGTTATAATCTCCTTCCATACCAACGTTCTTAGGTTTAGCCATAGATACTCAAGCTGCAGACTTTATTTATTCAACTGTGGATAGCCCAGTGCAAATCCCATTTCCAATAACTCCCAGTGCAATAGTTTAAATGAATGTTGGAATTAAAAGTACAATTCACTCTACAAATTTAAAGGTTCCAGGTATAAAGGCTATTTCTTAGCTTCTAACTCTTTGAATTATAGGAATATGCAGGTAATGCCTATACTCCTGACCTATAAATCTATTTAGATTTTTATTAGATTGAGAAGTGTAATTGGACATTTATTTATTTGACCTACAATTAATTAGTGTTTACTTTTAACAATGACTATAACCCAGAATTGAGCAATTTGGTAAATAATGAGTAATTGAAGATGCTTTCTTATCAACAACTTACATTTTATAATAAGTGGCTTAAATGTTCAGAATTGGAAAACACCCAGAGCAAAACACAATGATTAAAGTGATAATATCTGCATTTAGTGAAAAACATTTTGTTTTCTTATTAAATTCAGCTAAAAACTCCTGATTTCCAACTAAAAATATTTAAGTTCAATAGAAAAAGAAGAGATCAGAGACTATTCTCAAGAAGCCTTATTCTAATAAGTAATGAGAACAATTAATCTTCTAATAAACACATAAAAGATAACTGAATTAAATCTTTAAAGGCAATAATAAAATGACTAACAGAAAACATTGCAGAATATTAAAATGCTGATAGAAAAGACTTTCAAAAGTATTCTTTGGAAAATATGTCAAGTCTTTAATGACACCCTGGGGATAAGGGTTGTAGTTTATCTTGAAGTCGGAAAATCATTTATTCTTCTATGTTAATTTGGAGGTACCCTTTCCTCACATAGATTTGTGGAGTACAACGTTCTTCCTAGGCCATCAGTATGCATAATAAATTTGCAACTAAGTTATACAATTTTTTAAAAAGTATATAGGATAAAGAACAAATACTGATTTTAAAATAGATTTTTAAAATGAAATTAGCTGTATTAAGTAACAAATTTCCCTATATACTTTTTGATATATATTACTAGTATGAAAAATAATCATATTATGATATTTTATCAAATATTTGCATATATTCCTAATCACTTATAAAGTTATCAATAATCAGCATAGAAACAATCAGTTTATAAAATTGACCAGTCAAAGCAATGGAGTAAAATAAACATCTTGTCTTAACTTTGGTCAAATAACTAAATTTGACAAAAGTCAAATAAAGGCATTATTTGTTCTAATTTTATGGACATAAGGATGCTAAAGAAAATGCACAAGCTGCTTCAGGAAGATAGGGGCTTCTTCTGTCCTAAGTGTTTATGAACCATCAGTAACTGGTTCCAGAGGTTGTCTAAGGGTTTTAGTGTTTGCAGTCGCTGTCATTTTTTTTTTTTTTTTTTTTTTTTGGTTTGGCATGGTTCCCAACCTCCCTAGCTCTCTCTACTTCAAACATTTTCTGCACACTTCTCAGAATTATTTTGCTTTCTGAAAACTCTGACCATGTTACTCTGCTTCTCACAGGCCCCCTGAGGCTTCTCCTCACTCTTTAGCTTGAATGCTGACTGTTGCCTTCAAAATTCCCTAACACTGTTCCCATATGACCTATCTGTCCTTCTCTTCCCAAGGTTAGAGCAATATGTTGTGTGAAATGGTTAAAAGGATAGAGGAAAAAAGGTGCTTGCTGTGCACTTCTTTGTTAACCTGGCTATGTTGGCCCAGCTTGTTTTCAACTACCCCCCAGGTACTTGGAAGGTAAACGAGGAGCTCTGACTTAATGCTTGCTTGGGCTAGAGACCTTCTTGTGATCTGAACCTTTGTACACAAGCAGTAGGAATATATACGTTCAATAGACATTTTCATAAGCAATTTTTCTCTTTTTTAACTTTAATGTCTTCCCATATTGCATTCATCTGCATAACAGTAAACACATGCCCCGACAGAAAGTTGCAGGCAGGGATATTTATTTATAACAGATGGCACAAAGCAGGAGCATGATGAATTGGTGTGTGGCTCCTGAACTAGCAGGCCCATAAATAAAGTATCCTCAAAGCTACTTTGGGGATCTTGCTTGCTCAGAAGGAAGAAAGGAAAGATGATGCTCACAATTTTGTTGCCTTATATAATATAATCCCAAACATGTGCAATTTAACCACATGCAACCATAATTTTATAACTGACTTTTTTTCAGTTAAAAAAATCTGTTCATAGGTAGTTTTTCAGGCCCACGAAACAATTACAGCAATTACAATTTTCTTTCTTTAGTTCCCTTTATGTTTATTGATCCAATGACTCAATGCATTTAAAAAAGCATATAATTGCAAAGTGATAATGGTCAAAACAAGACAGTCCAATAACATTTACATAACCTTTTGCATAAGGCCTTAAGTATTGATAGCTAGAATAATGAGATAATTTCCAAGAATATAGTAATTAATGACACAAATGCTACTCCTTGAGCTTTGAATAATTTTATTGCTTTCCCAGCATAAAAGTATACTATGATACTATACTTTTGGCAGACTCTGTAAATTGAACGCAGATCATTCATTTAAAGGATTAAGAAACAAAACACTTGATTTTTTTCTACCAACTTAGGGGTTTTACTGGCCTTGTTACTATATTTAAGGTATCCTGATGTTGAAACTTAACAGTTTCATCAATTCTAGCATATATATAGTGAGCCAAATATTTTCATAGAAATTTGTGTTATTTATGTAGGTGTTATGTGTACATGTTTACACACTTTTTAAAAGAAAAACCACTGCCGTTGTTTTAATGGTGGAAAACAAACAAACAAATGATGTAGGTAAGTCTTAGCCAATGAGGAAATAGTTTCCACATTTTGGACATATAATCTGAACTTAAACTGCTGTAGGTAGATACCATTTACTATTGTGTTTGAATTTGAAGTGAAACAAGTAATTTGACTCAATATAAAATTTATCATTGTGGCTCTTTTTGTTCAGAGAGGAAGGAGCATCAGAGGCTCACTATCTTTACATGTTAAACAAAATAAACTCACAATTCTGCAAGTATACCCATCTTTGTAATCACATAGTCAGTCACATTGTTGTAGCACTTTACAGATTTTTCAAAATTTTTGCCAAATGTAGAAATGCAGAAGAGTATGGAACCCAATGAAACAATTGAAGAAGAAGAGCAGTTATTTTTAAAATGTTTAAGGATTTTTATAAAGGTTTCTTTGTTTACTAGAAGGGTTTTTATACCATATAGGAAGGTTTTTCTTTATACCATATGCATTGAAGGGTTACAATGTTACATAAAACGTGCTGGGTATACTCAACACAATGCTGCATAAGAAAATCTTGCTGGGAGACAGACAGATAATTCTAATAGAATCTGCAAATGGTACATGGTAGAGATGTTCCACTGGTAGAATATGAGCACTGGAATAGTTCTCAACATTGCTCTGTGCTGGTGGGAAGAAAGACTATCTTCTCCTGCAAATATATAGAGCTAAGTTGCAGCTGAATGAATGCCTCTTAATTAATGTATCCTGAAAAAAAACCCTTATTTTAAAAAATGTGTAAGAATTATTTGTACTTGAATTTGAATTCAGTTAAGTATTTAGAATGATTTGCCATGTGTTTTAGAAACTTACAGTTTTTAAAAAACAATCTTGAAGATGCTTTAAAAGTCAGGCATTTTATGAAGTAATGCTTGAAAAACCCTTAACATATTGGCAGCACATAGTAAATGTTATTAATCTAACTTGCTATCAGTATTACTATAATTTTTATTATTGTCACTACTTCTAGGACTCATTCTACTTAGCTTACCTCATAATATTGTGGTTAGAAACAATCATATATAATAAATGAAAAAGCACCACTGTTAAACTGTTATTAATTTGCATTAATTAGGATTGTTTTTAGCTATAAAAAATAGAATAAACAATAGCTGCAAGAAAGATGCTTATTGGGTTTTTTGATCCTGTAAGCAAAACAGGCCCAAAATAGGTTGCTTTTGGCAATGACATGGTAGCCTGACAATATCAGGTCCCATGTCTATGGGGTTGTCTTTTCCTTTTTCTTGCTGTGTTAGCACATTATTATGAGTATGACCATTGGATTGCCAGGCACTCTGTATTTTGCTCAGAAAGAAAAAAGGGGAAAGCATTGCCTTGTGATCCTTTGCTTTTTTATTTTGGAAGGAAATTTTTTTTTCAGCAGAATTTGTTCTGCCTCTCATTGTGGAAAACTGTGTTATGTAGCCACCTTAGTTACAAGAAAGGTCAGAAAATTAAATATTTAACTTACCAATTTTTACAGTAGAGGAGGGCAAGAAGAAACTTTTGGAGAAAAGTTTTGAGTAGATTAACCTACATTGTCTAACATGATGTATAATTAATATTGTGATGTATCAGAAATGCCAGTTTATATTTTCATAGGCTTATTCAAGTCCAATGTCTAACTTCAGCTGTATACAACTCTAATAAGATACCTATAATTTTTCCTTTGTATTTTTGAACTATTTGTTAGGTGAATAAACTAAAATCTTGGACAAATTATAATTATTTTGACATACTTTATTTATAAATAAAATTATGTTAATAAGATGAACTCATTTTTCACAAAGTAAAAAAAAAACAACTAAGTACATGTATTGGGGCAAACTGTTGTAACTTTTTATGTATTTGAGATTGCTGATGCCCCGTCTAAGAGTCTCAATTCTTTACAAAGTCCTGAATGAAAGATTTAATGCAGATCATCTACTTTAGATCTGGAAATATAGCATGGCATGTGCAAATGTACTATGGAAACAGTGAGGCCAAATACTTGAAATAAGAGTTATCCCAGAAAATTTAATATCCATGGTTACTGTAATTATACTTATTAGTATAGCAAAGACCCAAAGGCATATTTTGGAAAGTATCTAAACAATAAAAGATGTTCATTACTTTTCTATCCCCTCCTCCATCAAGCTAAACACATATGAATAAAAAATAAAATTAATTTCAACCCATGCTGATCACCTAATGGTGCTGGTTAATGAAGTTTTGTGCATTATAACCTACATTTGCTTATAATCTGTCATACCTGATAAATCATTTCACATGTGTGGGTGTTCCTTCCCAACCGGATTATGAACTCTGTGATTCTCTCTTTTACTCCCACACATTCCTGACTGAGGATTCTGCCTTTCTTAACCATCCACATATTTCTTGCTCTTCATTCTCTCATCATCTCACACTACTTCAGCCCAAGGTTAGCTTAAGATAGAAATAGCAAATAGAAAGGTGCCAAAAGTTCCAGGATATACTTTCCTGGGAAAAGCAAGCTGGCACTTTGTTTTTCTTTAGTCTTATTTGCATTCCTCAACACCAGAAAATAGCAGATTTTTATAGACAATTGCCATTTATAAATGTTTAGCAGGGTCTCATCTCCTTTATGCAGTAAAAGAAGATATTGAGGAGATTAGCTATTCACAAATAACCAGTCTAAAAGACATGATTTATTGCCAAAGATTCAAGTCAGTGCATTGACACCTATTGCCTTTTATCCCTCATCTCTCTCTCTCTTTTTAGGAGCTAATTTAAATAATAATAATTCAATTGAATAGCATTATTGTGACAGCTTTTACTCAGACACTATGTTGTTTTATCTCTAGCCACCTGATCCACTGTTACTAAGAAACTAAAATCAATAATTTTCAGAGAACACACAAATATTCAAATAGATACCAGTTTTCCTTCTTTCTTTGCCTCAGGCTTTGGAAGTCTATTCAAGAAACCTAGCTTCAAGTGTATCTCATACTTTTAAGTCCAGAAATCAAATTTAGGTGAATTGGAGGGAATCCTAAGAGATGGAGTTAAGTTTGTAATATAATGATCCTCAGGTCAAACTGGTTAGAAGAAAGAGGTTTGTTGTTTTATTTTTGCTAGTTATAGAAGCATTAAATCCTAATATGTGACCTTGGTTAAGTCAATTTATTTGGGAGGTGTTAAACTTCCTACTAACATGGGATAGTTGTAGTTTCTATGCTATTCTAAAAGTCTATTAAGAAAACAAAAGTAGAAATTCATTTTAACAGGAAAATACTTTGAAATCACTTTTGTTAAAATCTCAGATCTCTACAATTCTTGAAGTGTTTGCCTTCTATATTCTTGCATATTATTTCATACAGCCCAAACAAATTGTCTAAAGTTTTAGAGATTAATGAAGATTAAAATCTTTGGTTGTTTTTTTTAGGAGTTGTTTGTTTTTTTTTTTGTTGTTGTTGTTGTTGTTTTTTTTGGTGTACAGGTTATTCTTTTGTATTTCAGTTGGTTAAATATTTAGGATTCCAATCTTATTGGACATGCTCAGCTGTTTTTGACCTTTTCCTCAGAAACTATTTAGTCAGTCCAATGTTCTGATGGTCTGTAAGAGCATTATTCTTGTATGGAGCCCCTAGGCATAACTACTTAGAAAATCTGCCTTCCTGCTCTGTAATATTCAGCTAAATTGGGAAGATCAAATTAAAAAGCAGTAAGAAAGTATGATAATAAGTTCAGAATAGGTTGAAATGCTTCTGATTTTGAAAACTGTTTTGATGGAAGAAACCACATCATACCTTTGGAATGCATGTGCTGCTACTGCTGCTTAGGATATAAAGCAAAGGTAGAACACATATTACAAAAATGGATATTTTACAGTCAATTGTAATTACATGGTGGCAGTGGAAAAGGACATTTTCATAGTCTAAAAATGGATATATACAGGCTACTTCAGGAAACAAAGGTATCTCCCCATACTTACTCTGTATTTGCTTTGAATCTTCTGATGTTGTTGGTCAGATTTCCATCACTATGACAAAACACATGAGAAAAAACAACTTAAAAAGGTGGAAAAGTTTGTTTTGGCTCACGGTTTCAAAGGTTTCAGCCCATGGTCACTTGGCCCTGTCACTTTGTGCCTGTGGTGAGGCAATATATCATGGTGGGAACAGGTGGCATATGGGAAACAAAAGTGAGAGGAAGTGTCCTAATATGCCTTGCAATGTCAGGTCCTCAATGACCTAACTTCTTTCCACTAGACTCCATCTCTTAAAAATTTAACCACTCCCTAATAGGGCCACAGGCTGACAGATAAGCCTTTAGCATATAGGCCTTTGGGGGAATATATAAGATCCAAAACATAATATTCTACCCTGGCCCTCAAGGGCTTATGTCTATCTCATAATGCAAAATGAATTTAGTTCATCTCCAAGAGTCTCCAAAGTCATATCTGTTCTAGCATTGCTCAAAGTCAATGTCCGAAGTCTCCTCTGAGATGACAAACTCAGCTGTGAACCCATGTGAAAATACAAAAGAAGTTACTTTTATCCAAGATAAAATAGCACAGGGCGAATATTCCCATTCCAAAAGGGAGGAATGGGAAAATAATAAGGAATTAGCCTAAAGCAAGAACAAAACCCAGCTAGGCAAACATTAAATCCTATAGCTCTGTGTATGACATCTGGGTCACACAGTGGCCTGATGTGAGTCCCAAGGGGTTTTATATCCCTTGTCCCTATGACCTTTCTCTCACTGGGCAGGCATTCCTTATTCCTGGTATTACCAACTTCCTCCGGTCTCCATTTAGCTTCAGCTTCACTCTTGCTTTTTCATGCATTGCCCCTCAGGAACTGCTTGCAGGGACTTGAAACTTTCCACATACTGCCTGGACTCTTAGAGTTTCCTTTGAAATCTTGATGGAAACCTCTATGACCCCCATAGCTCTTGTGTGCTGCATGGTTACAAAACCAGCAACATATAAATATCACCAAGTTCTGCCACAGGTGCAAACTGTACCAAAGCCCATTTGAACTGTGGCTACAATAGTCTTTAAGTGCCTTGTTGGCTGAACATAGAAAAAGAATCCTGGGGAAACAATTCCCTAGGCATTGCTACACTAGCAGGGTGCCTGGGGCTTTCTTTTCACATGAAAGGTTTACACTTTTACACCTTTAAGACTGTGATGGGATAGACAGGGTCTTACCAATACATTGAGGGCATCTTTCCTACATCCTGGTACAAAGTACTTGGCTTCTTTTTAATGTTGCTGATCTCTGACCTTTCTTGGTTGCAACCTTAAATGCACTGCACTCCTTTTCTGACCAAACTGCAAGTTTTCAAAATTTGTTTTGCATTTTGCTTCCAATTCTCATTGAAAATATGACTAAAAACTATCAGCCATACCAGCAATATCCATGCCACTGTCTGAATGTGACTTTGAAATTTCCTTTACCAGATGAGTTAGTCTATAACCTTTAAACTCAGCCTCTCACAAAGTGTCAGGACATGGAGCAAACTATATTCAAGTCCTTTGCTCCAGTATAAAGGATCCTTGGTCCAATTCCCCATAAAGCCCTCATTTTCATATGAAACCTCACCAATACAGTCTTTACTCTTCACGTTACCATTCACATTACTGTCTAGTATTCTGATCTTTAGAGCCCTTACCAGAATTGTTTATTAAACTGTGCTTACAATATTCTAGGCTTTCTCTCAATCAAAATTCTTCAAACTTTTCCAAATTCCTCCTGCAGCCCAATTCCAAAGGTTTTGACCCATATTGTTAATTATAATCATAGCAATGACCTCATTCATTTCTTAGTGCCGATTCTCTCTTAGTCAGATTTCTGTCAATATGACAAAATACCTGAGGAAATCATCTTAAAAGTAGGAGAGGGTTATTTTTTGGCTCATGGTTTCAGTGAATTCAGTCACTTGACCCTGTTACTTTGGATCTTTCTGAGGTATTACATCATGGCAAAAGTGTATATATTAATAATGTAAACACATCCAAACAGCATTTATGTAGTCTAAAATTTAAATGTCCCTTTTCATCCCATGTTTGCCTTGCTTCCATTTCCTATATCTAACAGGTAAAATGATCATTTATATAAATTTAGATTTATATAAATCTATCATTTATACAAATACATAATCTTGAAATTTGATGTGACATATATGGGTTTAAATATAAAATTAATTGGAAATCTTTATGTTTTATTTATGTCTTAAAAATCTTTCCATGTCACTATGTAGAATTGACTTTCTATATCTGCAGGTTCCATATCTGCATATTCAACCAACCTCAGTTTGAATGTATTTGAGGAAAAAAATCTGTATTGAACATTTATAAACTCCTTTTCTTGTCATTATTTTTCAAACAATATAGCATAACAATTATTTATATAACATTTGTATTGTATTCAGTACTATAAGTAAGCTAGAGATGATTTTGTATACGGGAGAATGTGAGTAGATTATATGCAAATATTGTGCCACTTTATATAAGGAGCATGCATCTGTAGGATCTGTAGCTTGAGGGCTAGGTGGATCCTGGGAATAATTCCCTGTAATTCCCATGGATGACTATATTTGCACGTAATCTGTGCACATTCTCCCTTACACTTTAAATCACCTCCAGATAATGTATAATACCTAAATATAATGTAAATACTGTGTGAATAGTTGTTACATTTATGTAGTTTAGGATCTAATGACAAAAAATAGTTTGTACAGGTTCAGTACAAATGAAAGTTTAGTGTTTTTTTTTCGGGGGGGGGATATTTTCAATCCTCAGTTGTTTGAATTTGTGGGTATAGAATCTGGTATTACATATTACAGAATACTGTATCACACCATTTTACATAAGGGACCAGGAAGTCTGAAGATTTTGATATCCACAAGGGGGTGCATAGCTTGAAACCAAACCCCCAAAATACTGAGTGGCGAATGAATACACTTATCAGCTAAGCTCATGGACTCTGGTGTAAGAAGCCCTGTTTTTAAATCCTATCCCTGTGAAAACTTGGACAAATTAATGAAGTTCTAAGGTTCAATTTACTTATCTGTAAAATAAAGATACTGATAGTAATATTAACTCACTGGATTATTGAGATTAAATGAAAATTATACAGCATATACTAATGTTGAATTAACATTAACATATTTTCTTCTCATTTTTTATTGCTACTCAGTATTCCAGAAGTTATAAAGTTTGTTCCAAATACTGTTTTAGCTACTCCCTTAAATGTTAAAGTAGAGCATATTCATTATTTTTAGGTATAAATATTTTGCTAATTTTCATCACCACTCCAATTTTTTATCAATTGTTTTTGTTTTCAAATTTCAAGCTGAGGATCTTTTTGTTTGGGGTGGGTAGTGGGAATAGGTACTATCCTTTTTACTGAGGGACTAGCTTTCTTTTTTATATATCTTTATGACATTTTCCACTTGTGAAATAGGAGCAGAGATATAATATGACTGATATGATAAAAATTGTTTGCTATTTATCAGGAATTGTTTGGGGCCAAATACTTACTCAATTTTGCATATGTTCCAATATTATCTTAAAAGAAATATGTATATGTTAATTTTCAGATGCAGATTATCCATGTTCACTAGATTAATTGTATTTTGTTATCTACATCTTATATATACTACTACTTTTTAGTCTTTTTTATCAACTTGTATGGTTCCTTGATATCTCTCATTACAGTTGTGAATTTGTGAATTTTTCCATGTTATTCATTCAAAATTTCAGGGTTGTTTTTGTTGGATAAACATAGATTTGATATTATTTTAGCTTTGTAATTTCATGTTTATTTTTCATAATATACGTAGACTCTCATTATCCCTATTATTTCTCTTAACCTTAAAATCTATTTTCTCTGACATTGTAACAATATTAGCTTTAGTTTTGTTAGCATTTACTGATTGTGAGAGTTTGATTAAGTTGATCACTCCAACCAGAGGCCTCCATAACATCCATATGGCCGTAACTTTGTAGCTCCTCTCATAAAAAGGTAGAATATTTTTGGTCACCCCTTTAATCTGGGTTGTTCTTGTAATTTGCTTTGTCCAATAGAATGAAGCATAAATGGCAGTGTGACTCAGTTTCTAAGTTTAGGCCGTGAGAAGCCTTTGGGTTTCTTCTCTCCTTTAGAGCCCTGCAGCTGCTCAAGTTACCCTGCTGGATAATGAAAGACAAGTGACCCATCACGACCCCTCCCTTGCCTCAGCCAAGAAGTAGCATGTATATATAACCATACTAGACTAGTAGCCCCCAACCTACCCTCTAGCCTCTAGCTGATGTGGGTAAATGAGGGAGCCCAGTCAAGGTTAACTGGTCTTGGTCAATGTCCACACAAGTTCCCAAATGAACTGAGACTAAAGGGAAATGATAAATATTTATATTTTTAAGCCACTGAATTTTGGGGTGCTTTGTTACATTGCAGTAGTTAGCTGATACAAACTATAAATTTTTCTAACTTTTTGATGATCTCATATTTTTAATTACTGATAATATTTTAAAATATGACATTTACTATTAGTTTTTCATTTATTTTATCTATTCTATATTTTCAAGTCTATTTAAAATATCATAATAAATAGATTTTAAAAATACAATCTGAGAGTTTCTTTAGTTCATTTATTTTTATTGTGATTATTGGGGTGTGTGTACTACACATAAGTAACTCAGCTAGAGGTTAGGTTAGAGGTTACTAGTCTAATATGTTTATATATGCATGCAACCCCTTGGCTGAGGCAAGGGAAAGGTTGTGATGGGTCACATATCTCTCATTATTTAGCAGGATAGCTAACCGGTTGCATGTCTCTCAAGGAGAAAAGAAACCTAGATGTTTTCTTTTTTGATTTCTGTATACTGTTTTTGTTGATGTTAGTTACTGTTTCTCCTTCCTTGTTTATATTGGCTTACCCAAACTTATTTTTTTTTCCTTCCTATAAAGAGGAAGTAGAAAAACTTGTGGTAGAAATACTTTCTATTTTACTTAGTAGTTACCCTGACATTTAAAAAGTACATGTTTGATTTAAGAAAAGTTAAATAATCAATATAGTTAATCTATCTTCCTTGAAAGCAATATAAGATCAAGATCCTTAAAGTATCTTAACTTCTACTACCATCTCTGATATATGCTATAATTACTTACTATATTAGTATAATTTTAGTTTTAGTTCCTCTTTCTAAAATATGATTACTACTTCCTACAGTCAATGTTTATCCAGGGTTTCTTTCATATTTATCCATTACCTTGATCACTGTTGTTTCCACTTGTTTCTTCCATAATTTTCTTCTTTCTGGACACCAATTTTTGGTTGTTCTTTTAATAAGGATCTGTGAACGGCAGACTCTTGTTTTTATTTATCTGAGGATCATTTGTATCTTGACCTTTTTTTAAAAAAATATTTTTTAAAGATGGACACAATATCTTTACTTTATTTATTTTATTTATTTTTATGTGGTGCTGAGAATCGAACCCAGTGCCTCACATGTGTGAGGCAAGTGCTCTACCACTGAGCTATCCAGCCCCTGTATCTTACCCTTTTTTAAAAAAATATTTTTTTTTTAGTCATTGATGGACCTTTATTTATTTATTTATATGTGGTGCTGAGAATTGAACCCAAGGCCTCACACATGCCAGGCAAGCGCTCTACCACTGAGCCACAACCTCAGCCCCTCTTGCCCTTACTTTTAACTAATGAACTCTGGGTTGGCAATTACTTTCTGGTAACACTTTGGAAATATTATTTAATGTCTGTTGTTTCTATTGGGAGAAGTCTATGGTGCTTATACTGGTTAGTCTAATATAGGCTTTTGTTTTATTTGGTTGCATTTCACGTTTTCACATTTTGGTGATTTTTGTAGTTTTATTAGCAATATGTCAAAGTGAAAATTTATTTTTATATTGTCTTATCAGGACTTATGTTTCTTGAATTGATTATTCCTTTTTTTCTTTAAATCTGGACACTACAGGATATTTCTCTTTTGAATACTGTCTTTATTTAATTTCTTTTAAGTCATTCTTAAAGGTATAATTACCTTCTTTTAGTCATTTCCCCATAGTTTTTATTCTCTTTTTCATATATTTTATTTTCCATTCTCCATGCTGAATTCTTTGTACCTTTCCAGGACCTATGCTTTTATGCACTAATTGACTCTCAGTTATGTCTCATCTTTTATTTCACCCATTTACTGAAGTTCCAATGATTATTTTATTCCCTGACATTCCTTCATTTCTTTTGTGACTCTGCTCTTCTTTTGCCATAGGTTCAATTCTTCTAGATTTGGTTACATCTTTTATATCTTTAACACTTTTAATCATACTCATTTTATATATTCTTCTGGATTTGGATACATCTTTTGTGTCTATAACACTTCTAATTATACTCATTTTTTTTTACTTTAAGTATTCTTTTTATTTATTTTTTTCTAGTTTGTTGTACATGTTTTCAGAGTGCAATTCATTTCATATTACATATAAAGAGCACAACTTTTCAAGTTGCTGGTTTTATATAAAATATTTTTACAACAATTGTGTCTTCATACATGTACTTAGGGTAATGATGGCTAACTCATTCTATCATTATTCCTATCCTCTTGCCCCCTCTCCTCCCTCCTCCCTCTTTGTTCTATTTAAAGTTCTTTCATCCCCCCTCCCTTGCCTTTATAAGTCAGTATCCTCATAACAAAGAGATCATTCAACCTTTGTTTTTTGGGGATTGGCTAACTTCACTTAGCATTATTTTCTCCAACTCCATCCATTTACCTGCAAATTCCATGATTTTATTCTCTTTTAGTGCTGAGTAGTGTTCCATCATGTATATATACCAAAGTTTCCCTATCCATTCATCTGCTGATGGGCATCAGGGTTGGTTCCACAATCTAGCTATTATGAATTGTGCTGCTATAAACATTGATGTGGCTGTGTCCCTGTAGTAAGCTGTTTTTAAGTCCTTTGGGAATAGGCCAAGGAGTGGGATAGCTGGGTCAAATGGTGGTTCCATTCCAAGTTTTCCTAGGAATCTCCATACTACTTTCCAGATTGGTTTTGCCAATTTGCAGTTCCACCAGCAATGTAAGAGTGTGCGTTTCCCCCCACATCCTCACCAGCATTTATTGTTGTTTGTTTTCTTGATAGCTGTCATTCTGACTGGAGTAAGATAAAATCTTAGAGTTGTTTTGATTTGCATTCTCTAATTGCTAGGGATGTTGAACATTTTTTCATATATTTGTTGATTGATTGTATATCATCTTCTGAGAAGTGTCTGTTTAATTCCTTGGCCTCTTTATTGATTGGGTTATTTGTTTTTTTGTTTTGTTTTGTTTTGTTTTGGTGTTAAGGCTTTTGAGAGCTTTATAAATCCTTGAGGTTAGTGTTCTATCTGATGTGCTTGTGGTAAAAATTTGCTCCCATTCTGTAGGTTCTCTATTCACCTAACTGATTGTTTCTTTTGCTGAGAAGAAGCTTTTTAGTTTGAATCCTTCCCATTTATTGATTCTTGGTTTTAATTCTTGCACTATAAGGATTTTCTTGAGGAACTTAGGGCCTACCTAATCCAACATGATAGAGATTTGGGCCTACTTTTTCTACTATAGGTGCAAGGTCTCTGGTTTAATTCCTAGGTCCTTGATCCACTTTGAGTTAAGTTTTGTGCATGGTAAGAGAGATTTAATTTCATTTTATTACATGAGGAGTTCCAGTTTTCCCAACATCATTTGTTGAAGAGGCTGTATTTTCTCCAACGAACATTTTTGGCAACTTTGTCTAATATAAGATAATTGTAGTTGTGTGGGTTAGTCTCTGTGTCTTCTATTCTGTACCATTGGTCAAGTGGTCTATTTTGGTGCCAATACCATGCTGGTTTTGTTACAATTGCTTTGTAATACAATTTAAGGTCTGGAATAGTAATGCCACCAGCTTCACCCTTCTTGCTAAGAATTGCTTTGGTTATTCTGGGTCTCGTATTTTTTCCAGATGAATTTCATGATTGCTTTTTCTATTTCTATGAGGAATGATATTGGGGTTTTTGATTGGGATTGCACTGAAACTGTATAGTGTTTTTGGAGAATGGTCATTTTGACAATATTAGTTCTACCTATCCATGAACAAGGTAGATCTTTCCATCTTCTAAGATCTTCATTAATTTCTTTCTTTAGTGTGCTGTAGTTTTCATTGTAGAGGTCTTTCACTTCTTTTGTTAAGTTGATTCCCAAGTATTTTATTTATTTATTTATTTATTGAGGCTATAGTAAATAGGGTGGATTTTCTGGTTTCTCTTTCTGAGGATTTGTTGCTGATGTACAGAAATGCCTTTGATTTATGGGTATTGATTTTATATCCAGCTACTTTGCTGAATTCATTTATTAGTTCTAGAAGATTTCTGGTGAAATTTTTTGAATCTTCTATGTATAGAATCATATCATCTGCAAATAGTGATAATTTGAGTTCTTCTTTTCCTATCCGTATCCCTTTAATTTCTTTCATCTCTCTAATTGCTCTGGTTAGGGCTTCAAGAACCATGTTAAAGAGGAGGGGTGAAAGAGGGCATCCCTGTCTTGTTCCAGTTTTTAGAAAGAATGCTTTCAATTTTTCTCCATTTAGGATGGTGTTGGCCTGGGGCTTGGCATAGATGGCCTTTACAATGTTGAGGTATGTTCCTGTTATCCCTGGTTTTTCTAGCATTTTGAACATGAAGGGGTGTTGTATTTTGTTCAATGCTTTCTCTGCATCTATTGAGATGATCATATGATTTTTATCTTTGAGCCTATTGATGTGATGAATTATATTTATTGATTTACTTATATTGAACCAAACTTGCATCCCTGGAATGAAGCCCACTTGATCGTGATGCACTATCTTCTTGATGTGTTTTTGTATTCGATTTGCCAGAATTTTATTGAGAATTTTTTGCATCTATATTCATTAGAGATATTGGTCTGAAGTTTTCTTTCTTTGATTTGTCTCTGTCTGGTTTTGGAATCAGGGTGATATTGGCCTCCTAGAATGAGTCTGGGAGTGTTCCCTCTTTTTGTATTTCATGAAATAGTTTGAGAAGTATTTGTGTTAGTTCTTCTTTAAAGGTCTTGTAGAACTCAGCTGTGTATTCATCCAGTCCTGGGCTTTTCTTGGTTGGTAGGTTTTTTATGGCATCCTCTATTTATTTGCTTGAAATTGACCTATTTAAATTGTGTATATCATCCTGATTTAGTTTGGGCATATCATATGTCTCTAGAAATTTGTTGATGCCTACGTTATTTTCTATTTTATTGGAGTATAAATTTTCAAAATAATTTCTAATTATCTTCTGTATTTTTGTACTGTCCATTGTGATATTTCCTTTTTCATCATAGATATTAGTAATTTGTGTTTTCTCTCTCTCCTTTTCTTCATTAGCATATCTAATGGTTTATCAATTTTATTTATTTTTTCAAAGAACCAGCTTTTTGTTCTGTCAATTTTTTCAATTGTTTTATTTTTGTTTCAATTTCATTAATTTCGGCTCTGATTTTAATTATTTTCTGTCTTCTACTTCTTTTGGGATTGATTTGTTCTTCTTTTTGTAGGGCTTTGAGATGTAACGTTAGTTCATTCATTTGTTGACTTTCTTTTTTGAAGGAATGAGCTCCATGCAATGAACTTTCCTCTTAGTACTGCCTTCATAGTGTCCCAGAGATTTCTATATGTTGTATCCTTGTTCTCATTTACCTCTAAGAATTTCTTAATCTCCTTCTTGATGTCTTCTGCAATCCATTGATCAATCAGCAGTATATTACTTAGTCTCCAGGTGTTGGAGTAGCTTTTCTTTCATTTTTTATCATTGATTACTAATTTCATTCCATTATGATCTGATATAATGCAGGGTAGTATCCCTATTTTTTTATATTTGCTTAGAGTTGCTTTATGGCATAATATATGGTCTATTTTAGAGAAGGATGCATGTGCTGCTGAGAAGAAAGTGTATTGGCTCATTGATGGATGATATACTCTATATATGTCAGCTAAGTCTAAGTTATTGGTTGTATTATTGAGTTCTATAGTTTCTTTGTTTAACTTTTGTTTGGAAGGTCTATCCAGTGGTGAAAGATGTGTGTTAAAGTCACCTAGAATTATGGTGTTGTGGTCTATTTGATTCTTGAACTTGAGAAGAGTTTGATTAATGAATGTAGATGCTCCCATTATTTGGGGCATATATATTTATAACAGTTATATCTTGTTGATCTATGTTTCCCTTAAGCAGTATGAAATGTCCATCTTTATCTCTTTTGATTGACTTTGGCTTGAAGTCTACTTTATTTGATATGAGGATGGAGACCCCTGCTTGCTTACGTAGACCATGTGAATGGTATATTTTATCCCATCCTTTAACCTTCAGTCTGTGGGCGTCTTTTCCTATGAGATGTGTCTCTTGAAGGCAACATATTGTTGGGTCTGTTTTTTTAATCCAATATATTAGGCTATGTCTTTTAATTGGTGAGTTTAGGCCATTAACATTCAGGGTTATTATTGAGACATGATTTGTATTACCAGTCATTTTTATTTTTTTTTATTAATTTTGGTATTTAGCTTGACTTGGTTTCTCTTTGGTTGTTTTTTGCCTTTATTGTAGTTCTTCCCTTTGCAGATTTTCATTTTTATTTTTCATTTCCTCCTTGTGGAATATTTTGCCAAGAATGTTCTGTAGTGCAGGCTTTCTTGTTGTAAATTCTTTTAGCTTTTGTTTATCATGGAAGGTTTTTATTTCATCATCAAATCTAAATCTTAATTTTGCTGGATATAAGAGTCTTGGTTGGCATCCTTATGTCTCCTGGCTTTGAGGGTCTGGATTGAAAAATCTGCTGAAATGCAAATTGGTTTTCCCTTATAGGTAATCTGACTTTTCTCTCTTGCAGCCTTTAAAAGTCTCTCTTTATTTTTATGCTAGGCATTTTCATTACAATGTGCCTTGGTGTGGATCTGTTGTAATTTTGTACATTTGGTGTCCTATAGGCCTCTTGTATTTGATTTTCAAATTCATTCTTCCTGCTTGGGAAATTTTCTGATATTATTTCATTGAAGAGATCGTGCATTCCTTTGGTTTGAATCTCTGCACCTTCCTCTATTCCAATAAATCTTAAATTTGGTCTTTTGATGGTATCCCATAATTCTTGGATATTCTGTTCATGGTTTCTTACCATCTTCACTGTGAGGTCAACTTGATTTTCAAGATTATATATTTTGTCCCCATTGTCTGAGGTCCTATCTTCCAAATAGTCCAATCTGTTTGTGATGCTATCTATTGAAATTTTTAAGTGGCTGTTTCTTTCATTTCAAGGATTTTTGTTTGTTTCTCAAACTCTCTCTTCCTTAAAGTAATCTTTTGCTACATAGATTTGTTCTCTTATCTGTTTGTTGGTGTGATCGATAGTTGCCTGTATTTGATCTCTTATCTCTTTGTTGGAGAGATCAATTTTTGCCTGTATCTGCTCACTTAGGTCATTTTTTAAATCCCTTATCATTTTAATTATGTATGTCCAGAAGTCCTTCTCTGACATTTCACCTACTGTGCTTTCTATGGCTTCTATTGTTATAGTATCTTGGTTTGTTTTGGGGATTTTCCTCCCTTGTTTTTTTATGATGTCTATGTGTTTTCCTCTCTTGCAAGGTAAGCCTGAGGTATTACAGCTTCTGCCCTTTTGTCTTATAAGGTCCCTCCAAGTTACCCAAAACCTCACTTTTTAGGGAAAGATCAATATTACAGCTTTCAATGTGCCCAATGTTTATCTATATATCAGTTAGTTTCTATTTTTATATTTACAGTTTTGTCGCTATAAACAGAAATGATGAGATCAGTTATCTTATACCATATAGTCTCTATGTTTGCATGGTGGTTTACAGTATCTAATGGTAGAAGGTGGGACTTAGAGGTTGGCTTAGATGTTTATGAGGTAGGATGTGGGAAAATAGAGGTATTAGATTATTTGACTAGTGAGAGTGTAATCATGAGAATTTGGCTGTTAGTAGGAGACGCAAGAGATAGACATCCTCATGTAAGATTCCCTGTTAGTTCACAACAGCATAACTGGTTGCACCTTCTGGTGCAGCCTGGTCTCCAGGGACCTTAGTGATGTCTTACCCGGACCTTTTTGTTGTTCTTTGGTAGTAGCCTCGCTAACTCAGTTTTGTGGCAGTGACAGCCTCAGGCTTATAATTATATTGATGTTGGGTTGTGTAGCTATGGAATCCCAGTGTGGTGTGTCTCTATGGGCAGATGCAGATTGCCTCTCTGATTTGCGGGCGTGGGGCAGGCCTCTCTCCAGATCTCCTCCTGGCCACAGTGTGGTGGAACAGGTGGTCTGGCTTTCCTCTCCTCACTCTCCTCCTCCTGGGTCTCCTCCCAGTCTAGTTGTTTTGGTGGGGGTTGTGCAGGTGGGAGGCAGGGCCCTTCCACAGGGAAGAGCCTGCTGCTTCTAGTCCTGGTGGTGGTGAGAGCCAGTGGTCGGGCGGCCTGTGGCTGGGCCCTTCCTTCAGCCAGTGGCTGCTGCTTGTTCTGGTCACAGCTGGGCAAGTTGTAGTCCCACAGGCAATGGGCAGGGCCCTTCTTCTGGCTGGATCCTCTCTCCAACGGGGGCGGGGGGGTGCTATTCCCAGCCCCAGTGGTGGTGTGAGCCGGCGGATGGGCAGGCCGGTGGCTGGGCCATTCCTTCCAGTGGGTAGCTGCTGCTTGTTCTGGTGGCTGGGCAGGTAGCAGTCCTATACTCATTTTTTAAAAAAGATTTTTTGTTTAGTTGTTATAGACCTTATTTTATTTATTTATATGTGGTGCTGAGAAT
Organism: Tamias sibiricus; assembly: GCA_025594165.1. Lineage (NCBI taxonomy): Eukaryota > Metazoa > Chordata > Mammalia > Rodentia > Sciuridae > Tamias > Tamias sibiricus. Next base: position 93,010,564 of record CM046659.1, read on the forward strand.
CGAACCCAGTGCCCCACACATGCCATGCAAGTGCGCTACCGCTGAGCTACAATTATCATTCTTTCATTTTCTTAGTCTTGGTATCCCCAGAAGTCAGTCTTGAGGAGATTCATGTGTATCTTATTTGGGAGGGGAAGCAAGCACACATGCTTCAGAGTTATCACCTGTTCCTTCTTTGCCCAGGAATAAGGGAGCTGTATGTATATTAGTCACTTGTTGAGGGCTTTGATGGGGGAGTTAATTCCATGGAATACATAGTCCACTATCTGCAAGGCTTTAGTGTTGCTTTGAGGAAGTCTTCTGGCAAAGATATACAGATACCATAAGTTGAGAGTTGACAATGAACATGAAGGTCCGAGTTTTAAGGCATACTAAGAGTGTAGTCAATATTTGCTATAGCAAGTTAATCTTCCTATTGGGTTTGTTGCTTACTCTTGCTTATGTATGCCTTGTAAATTTTAACTACGAGTTCATCTTTAATGGTTGTGTGTGTGTGTGCATGTGTGTGTGTTTTCTATGTCCTATGAACTTAATGAACTTAATGAAAGATGTTTCCCTAGTGGTTTAACTTTTACTTCTACCTTGTTTCCCTGGAGATAGATAGATATATATATATAATTAATTTTGCCTTTGGAGGGTATCCCAAACTATGAAGGAAGAATAAATTCGGTCTAATATTAAATCCATGCATGTTTCATGATTAAGTTTTTCATTAATAATTTTTCTGTTCTCCAGAGCTCATAGACAAGCTTCTTCATCATATTCCTTGAGTATGTGTCTATTTTCTTTCTATTTTCCTTATCTTTGAGAGTGTGACTTTAAAGGTTCTGGCTTTATGCTCAGTTTCAGTTCTAAATCTTTGTGTCACATAGGCCTAAGTTCTTGTCTCCTGTCCTTGAGTATGCTTTGTAACCCTAAGCCCCTGGCTGCTGCCAAATTTCAGGACCCTACCTCAAGGCTGCTGCAGAGTCAGTGGGTATACTTACAATTAGGGCTTTCTGTTCCCTTGGTTCTGCCACTATCTTCTCCCCCCCACCCTATACATTTTCCTATGCATTTTTACAAATGCATTGAAAGATTTCTTGTGTTTTCCCATTATTTCTTCTGGATGTTGGTAGCAGGATGGCTTCAGCTTTTTGGATGTCTGCATTTGTTGGAATTGTCCATATAGATTTTTTAAGTACTTAAAACATGATGAAAGCATCTAAAATAATGTGAATGTTCATGCTTTTAGTAGGGTTGTTTTAGTCAGTTTTTTTTTTTTTTTAATCACTGTGACCAAAAGACCTGACAAGAACAATTTTAAAGAAAAAAACTTTATTTTGGGGCTCACAGTTTCAGAGGTCTCAGACCATGGATGCCCAATCTGTTGCTCTGGGCTGGAGGGGAGGTAGAACATCATTCTGGAAGAGTGAGATGGAGGAAAGTAGTTCAGGTCATGGCAACAGGAAGCAAAGAGAGAAAGAGAGTGTTCCCCACCATGGACAAAATATAAACCCCAAATCCCAAGGACTCACCTCCTCCAGCCAGACCTATCTACCTATGGTTACCACCCAGTTAATCCCTACCAGGGGATTAATGCACTGATTAGGTTAAGGCTTTCACAACCTAATCATTTCACCCCTTTCTTGCATTTTCTCACATATGAGATTTTGGGGGACTCCATATATAAACCACAACAATGGCATTATACTGTTTCAGGAAAGATATTCCTGGAAGTCTAGATGATGCTTTCCTTTAACAGGGAATCTATTGAGCTATGTTTTGGACAAACCATTTAAACTTTTTATGACTCACTTTAATCACATAGAAGAGAGAGTAGGTATTTGCTTACAGTAATAAATTTTTACCAACTTGTTTATAATGTAACATACAATGCTGATACAGCCAATTTAAGTTGGTTAGCACAATTAATATATTAAATAAGTCTATTTGCCTATCTTCTTCACTAGATAATATCTCATGGGACAGGACAGGATAGAGTTTTGTACGTGTGCTCGGGGATTAGCTCTGGCTCTACTTCTAGTAAAGCATGCTGGGAAATTTTTGCAAGTGCTCTAACCTTGTGATGCAAAATTACTATTTCTTTATACTCTCATGTTGCTCCCTCACCACAACCAAAACCACCAAGTTTCTCTTTCTAATCAAAAACATTGTCAAAGGTTTTCATCCTTTTTCTGCTTTTATCCTGTCTTTCTCACTTCTTCCTGGATAGTTCTGTGAAGTAATAATTTTGCATATTCTTCTGCTTCCACATTCTTCTCCATTTTTATTCATAATGCTGATCTTTCCTCGCTTACTTCCATCTCTCAGGATTTTCTTTCTCAAACCATTTCATGGCTTCTCTGCTAAATCTGCACCTAAAATCTCAAAATCATTGAGTGTTGTTTCTTCTGATTCTGCATATTCTCCATGACAAACATCATCTATATTCTAGACTTCAGTTACTCCTTTGTGCTTATAATTTTCAAAACCAAAATTATACATTTTATTTGTTAATCTGTCTTCTCTCCCTAAATTTAAGACTTGGGAATGTCCCAAGTCTATATAAAAATAGACAGAAAAAATATGTATTAAAGTAAAATACCCATAGATAATTTTAAACATAAGACAAGGTGACAAGGAATCTCCAAGTATTCCAGAAAACAAGTAGATTGGAACAAACCACTTACAGATACAGGAGTTGCATGCTGTTGACATCAGTGATGGAGAAAGTGGGGAGAAGCAATGGGGTGAGATGCAAAGAACCCAAAATAACCAATAATATTTCCTAGAAAAAAGTGGATGGCTGACTTAAAAGTGGTAGATAAAATTTGGGAGAATTTCTGTTTACCCCAAGAATGGAGAACTTCAAAGATTCTATGCCCTTTTCTAGCTCTCACAGACTCTCAAAACAGATACCAATGTTGTCTTCCAAGACAGCCCTCCCTACCCCCATGACAAGGGCATGCAAGTAAAATCAAAATAGAACAGAAAAAGTTAAATGAAGAGGGTGGAAAGCAGAGCAAAAAAATCTCAGACGTCAAGCCACTATGTTTATTTAAATGGTGTTTTGAGGTACAATTGACATGCTATAAACCCTACATATTTAAAGTGTATGATTTGATGAGTTTTGACGTGTGAAATCATTGCTATACTCAAGAGGTGATATCTAGTACTTCATGAAGTTCCCTGGTGTCTCCTTGTGATCTCTCCCTCCTGCCCATCTGTGCTCCCCTCCAGGCAATAGGTGATCTTCTTTCTGTCACTGCAGATTAGTTTGCAATTTTCTAGAGTTTTATATAAATTGAATCATCAAGGTTCTACTCTTTTTTCTCCTGCACAGTATAATTACTTTGAGTTTTAGCTCTGTTGTTAAATGTACATAGCATTAGTTCATTCTTTTAAAGGACATTTGAGTTCATCCAATTTGGGGTTATTACAAATAGAGCAGCTATGAACACCGATGTCTGAGTCTTTGTGTGGACATACTCTTTTATTTCTTCTTGGTATATACCAAGAAGTGGAATGGCTTGATCATAAGTGTGTATTTAAGAAAAATGCCAAACTGTTTTCTGAAGTCGTTGTACTCTTTTTACATTCCCACTAGCAGTTTATGAAAGTTTTAGTCCCTCCACATCTTTAGTAGCACTTGGCATTGTCAGCATTTTTAATTTTAGTTATTCTAATAAATGTGTGATGATATCTCATGGTCTTCAATTTGTATTTCTCTAATGACTAGTGATATTGAGCACCTTGTCATATGCTAATTTGCCATCTATATCTTTTTTGGTGAAGTTTCTGTTCAATGGATGAAGTTGGAGAATATAATGCTAAGTGAAATTAGTCAATCTCAAAACTCCAAATACCAAATGTTTTCTCTGATATAAGGAGGCTAGTTCACAGTATCGTTGGATGGGGGTACATAGGAGGATTAGAGGAACACTAGAATGGTCAAAGGGAAGGGAGGGGAAGGGAGGGAGCAACGGGGGAGGGAGGGGGAGAAAAGAAAAAAAAAAGGTGTTTGAATGAGATGGATATCATTATCCTAAATGCATGATTGAAGACCTGAATGGTACGAATATACTTTGTATACAAACAGTTGTATGTAAAAAAGATGCTATATATGTGCACTATGAATTATAATTTTTATAAATAAAAAATAAATTAAAAAAATTGGGTTGCTTGTTTTCTTAGTTTTGAGTTTTTAAGAGTTCTTTATATATTCTTGATACAAAACTTATTAGATACACCTTATAATTTTTACCATACTCAAAAATAATACAGGAGAATGATCTGTAAAGGTATAAAGGCTGTGGAAACCAATTCTCCTTCTAAAAGTCCAGAAAAACTAAATACATAAAAATAAAGAACAGAAAGGTATTGAGTTCAAATTTTATACAATGATACTCTAAGAAAAAGAGAATGAGGAGTTGCTAGGACCCTGCCTGATACATAGGACAAGCCTCTACATTAATAATGTAGATTGTTGCCTTTAATAAATAAAATCAGAAAATAACTCAAAAGGCCTATTGCTGAAGCTTGAATTTATACCATTAAATATTTGTTTTTTTACCTTAATAATATTAAAAGGCATTTATACTACCAAAGAAAATGATATAAAGTTACCAGCAATTCAATAAACATAATTTAATGTACTCTTTTGTGATATGATAGAGAACTTAGAATAACTTCTCAGGAAGTGGCCTACTCAATAGATGCAGGAGGGGTCTCAAATAGAAGGAGGCAGAAACAATAACTTGATACGATCGTGATTCTACCAGTCAGGTGGAAAAATAAATGAGATAAAACAAATGCTTGGCTTTGACAAAGTATCAGAAATAGGAATCTTACTGATAAAATGTTTATGACTCAGGAAAAAAATACAAGGAAGAAAGCAGATGGAGAAATGGAAGCCAAAAACTGGTGTGTATGGGGTTGGGGAAAGGAATGGCTAGAAAGAGAATAGGGAAGAAAAAAGCAACACAGACGATTAAAACAATCTTTTTTAAAGGTTTGCTCCCTCTTTTTGAAAAATTTAAAAATATTTTCAGCAAACAATATTGCTTCTCTCCTGGTTCTGTTTTATTCAGTCTTTCTTTCTACACTGTTGTCTGTTCTTTGTTTTGTATCCTAGTTTTGCAGGGGGAATTCTGCCTAACCAGACACCAGGGGAACTGCCAGCTATGTCAATCAGCTGTCATAACTAGGGCCAGAGACCAAAAAAAGAACAGCATAAGCCAAAGAGGAAGAAAAAATAAAAAAGAGACAGAGATGGTGTGTAGGAGTATGTAGTGGGCGGGGGCTGGGGGAGGCAGGAGGAGCTTGCTGGGCTGGGAAAACACATTTTACCCATTTCTCCTGAGTCACTATGGCTATACTTTTTTAAAGCTCTGTGGGAAATCAAGAGTACAGGCTTGGCTTATCAGTGATTTCACTGAGCCAGGATTCAGAAAGCTGAAGGGACATCCTGTACCAAGCTCTGACCTCAGTAGAATCCCCACCCTGAAGATCTAACAGAAAATTGTTTGCGTCTTTTGTGTGGTAGTTCTGGAAGATGTGAAGGCTAGGGCAGGTGGCAAGGGAAAAAATTAGAATTAAAAACTGATTTCAAATAGAAGACTGATAAAGTAGTGGACATATTTATGTATGAAATGCAGTATACTGAAAATTTTACCAAGCCATTTGGTTGTGTTTGGATTGTCTTGGGAAGGATCATTATACCTTCATTTCTGCCAAACCCAGTTAGGATTTGCCCAGGCTAATGCCCGAATATAGACCTTGAGTTCAGTGTTTTGTCTACCATGTGCGTTGTTAATCCAGAATGAGTTTGCTCATCATACTCTTTCCAGATATAAAATGCCAGGACAACTGTAATTAAAAATAAAAAAAATATGAAATAATCTTTGGCTAGGGAAATTTCAGACAACTATTTGAGTTCAGTACAATAAGACATCTAAGTTCATAACCTTAGCTGAGCTCTGATGTCCTCTGTGACATAATTTTTTTCCCCAACTGATAATGTTCTATGTCCAGGAATCCTGCATAGCTTAAGAAGAGCAAATTCATGTTTGTTCTCTTTAGGCTTAACTTGTTTCAGTTACTGGCTCCGGTTTTGATTAATCCATTATGATTATGTGATACAATATTAACATAGATTTAAGTATGCTGAGATTTGATGAAGAACTATTATATATGAATTCCTGTTTATATCATTCTAATATCTGATGTATTATATTAAAAGATTATCAAATTTATCTAAAGAAGAAATTAGACTACATGATCTTTTTATTATTGCTTGTAGATATTGAAACTACAATACATATTCTTTAGGTAATCAATATATTAGAATCAATTATACATTAACACTTATGAGGTTAGAGTTTCCAAGGTCTTCACAAATATGAATGATATTTCCAATGCCAAATTTGCCTTTAAAGACTTTCACTTAAGTGAAATATAGATAATAAATTCAAATAGCCACATGTCTACCTGTTCATCATTATTGAAGAACACTCATTTCAGCAGAGGTTGGCAGTTACACTCCTTAATGTGTCTCCAGAGCCATATCCTTCATGTATTTTATCTAAAATATTTTTATCTATTTCTGGCCAAAACCACTTTTGATCCAAATAAAATCCATTTTTTAATTTGTGGTCTCTCATGGGGAAATTCATGTCTATTTGTGATTATTAAGTTCAGGGCAAGGATGTCTTAAGCAGCTACTTCCAGAGAATTCAAAATCAAGCTAGCAAAACTCAGAAGGCAAGATGTTTCTCTTAATATGCAGTTCATTTTGAACAAAGTTGCAGTCAATATATGCACCATAACAGGAAATGGTGTGCATGCAATAATATTTTTACAGTAAGTAACATCTTGTCATTTGTCAACACATTTGTCTTTTATATCCCCCTGCAGCTAAATTTGGTTAGAAAAAATTCCATATAAAAAGACATCTATGTATCCCTATATTTCTAGTACTCATCTCTGAAAGGCCAAAGCACTTGACAAGCTGGCTATTTTAGCAAAAAATGATACAAAGAGATAGAGATCATATATACAAGGAGAATATCAGTTTTTTTCTTTATTTATTTTATTTTATTTTATTTTTATTTTTTTTGTTAAACTCTAGACTTCTCTGAAACTGTAAATTTGTCAGCCAATCAGGTCAAAGATCAGTTTGAAAATGGGTAGCCTGCAGAGATACAGTGATAGGAGGATTAGAGGAATGCTAGAAAGGTCAAAGGGGAGGGAGGGGAAGGAAGGGAGCAAAGGGGGATGGAGGGGAAAAAAGAAAAGGTGGTTGAATAAGATGAATGTCATTATCCTAAATGCATGATTGAAGATTTGAATGGTATGAATATATATTGTATACAAACAGTGTTTTGTAAAAAGATGCTTTATATGTTTATTATGAATTATAATGCATACTACTATTATAAATACAACAACTTTGAATAAAAAATTTTTTAACTTCCAAAGGAGAGATGTTGGAAAACAATATTGATCAAATTGATCAAATATTGTTATATTATGTGCATGTATGAATATGTAACAACAAGTTCCATTATGTCTAATTATAATGTACCAATAAAAATATTGAAAATTAAAAAAAAAGAATGTAGAAAATGTAAAAAGTATAACTAGAACATTAAATAGTGATTAGCATGTGGGGAGTATAAATTAGCACTGCCACTTGGAAAAGGTGGCTGTGTCTAACAAAATATTACATAGCCTATGATCCAGAATAATCCACTCCTGGGCACATCACCCAGAGAAGACTAAGATATACAATATAAATACATTTTTTATTACACCATAAACTTTTTGGTTGAGTCCTACAGTAGCAGATATATTTAATATTTCAAGAAAAAATAAATACCATTTACTCTGAAAAAAAAATAAAAAAGGTTTGTAAACAGAACTTCCAGTGCAGTGGGGGGCCATTAGAAACCTTTGATTATTTAGCACTGTGATTGAATAGATTGTTGATTTCTTTTTTGTAAAGGAGTGTCAAAATCTAATACTAATTCACTGAGAAATGTAATTTTTTTTTTAGGAATAACTTTTCCTAGTCATGGTCTGAAATGTTCTTTACTGGGGTTTTGAACAATGCTTTGATACTTTGCATAAATGATTCTCACCTGTGCACTGGGTTAGAAAACAAATGTTTTGGAAATGTTGTTTCTCGCAGTGTTCTTCTTGTCCCCCCACCCCACACCCCAGTGTGTTCATTCCCATGGTTGTCCATTGACCTTCCTGGAATAAATATTTAGCATTGTGGAAAAAAAAAAAAAAAAAGATCATCTCTCTGCTCCATGTTCGGAGTTGTGTTTCTTGAGGTGAATTTATTTTTAAATAAATCTCTTTGAATTTTTTTTTTTTTTTTTGCGAGCATGCAACACAACAAACAACTTCTTTAGTATTCAGAACCCAATATTGTAACTTGGTGTGCTGAATTCACAATGGAGACACAGAGAAAAGGGTAGGGAGTAGTACTCAGGAAAGATTATAATAGAAAAATGTATGGAAGGAGGAAGGCATAGAAAAATCCTCATTCATTCATTTATTTATTCATTCATCCTAACTTTTTTTTTAATATTTATTTATTTGCTTTTAGTTGTACACAATGCGTTTATTTGTACGTGGTGCTGAGGATCGAACCCGGGCCGCGCACGTGCTAGGCGAGCGCTCTACCGCTGAGCCACAATCCCAGCCCTCATCCTAACTTTTGTAGTAAGGTCATGCTCAAATAAAAAATAAAATTAACTAGCTGGGTGTGATGGTACACACCTGTAATCCCAGCAGTTTGGGAGACTGAAGCAGGAGGATTTTGAGTTCAAGCCAACCTCAGCAACTTGGCAAGACCCTATACCTAAATAAAATATAAAAAAGGGCTAGGGATGTGCTCAGTTGTTGAGTACCTCTCAGTTCAATCCCTGGTACCCCCCCCCCCAAAAAATAACTAGATCTGTAATTTAAATATAGGTGGAAATTTCTGCATAAGAAAGAAGAAAATGAGGCATTCAAGACTTGAATGATTTTTAGCATCTCCCAATTAAACACCAATATACGTAGATCTGCAGGCACAAGCACACACATACTCATTAATCTTCCCAAGCTTCAAGTGGGAAAATTCTGTACTTCAATAATTCTGCATAGTTCTTCAAGGTAAAGTTTCTATCTAAATTCCAGACATTTGATTCCTCTTCTCATTCCGTAATGTATTTGGAAAAATTTTCCATAAGCCTTCCCAAAGACCAGATAAAAATGCCCTTTCTCTGCCCCCTGTCATTCTCACATTTCCTGCACACACCTACTTCTTGGACAGCTGCATTTTATACTAAGTTCATGTCCTGACTGAAAATCTCTGACTTTAAGAAAGAGGAAAGTTTTGAAGAGAAGTTCTTATTTGTAATCTTAGAAAAGAAAATCTTTTCTCCTTGGTGTGTTGAGTAAGAAGCTGATAGGTCAGCCTCTAAGTCCAGAATGGGAGAATATGATTCACTCTAAAATTTCCTTGCTTGTTTTTGAAGTAAAAAGCATTCTTTTCAGATGTTTATTTCCTCCACATGAACAGGAATTAGGAAAAATATTATGTCTTATCCTAGAGTCAAGTTAACAACAGCAAGTATTTTTGATAAATGTTCACAATATCCCTATGTAAATTTGACCTTATGATTTCTGGGATTTTCCATAAGGTAATATTAACAGAAGGAGTCTTAAGTGTAAACATTCCAGCGTTCTCTATTTAACTCAGTGTCATTTCCAATTGAATATACTCTGTAGAGGTTGTAGTTCTTGGAATAAGATAAATTTGCCCCAGAAATCACATTTATAGAGTCAGTTGTAGGCAAACGTCTGACCTGATGTGCCTTCTGTTGGCTCAGGGGTATGTGGGGGAGCTCTGCTTAGAGCCACTGAAAGTTTTCCAGTTCTCTCTAGGTTAACTGTTATCTTCATTTCTCCTTAGCTGCCTCCTAGGTTTTGAAATTCTGTTACATTGCCCCCAGAGTATATCTAGCAGGACCTGAAGTTCACGGTTAATGTTAACAAGAACAACATTCTGGAAACAAGGCACTGTAGCAAATTCCTGGTGTCCACAGAGACAAATGACATCTAACAGACAGTTCTGAAGATACAGATCAGTTTCTGCTTAGCCATCTAATCAAGCAGAGGAAATTATTCAGATACTTGCCTACATTCTTTAGGCCATAATTTTTTTTTTTTTTTTTTTTTTTTTAGCAATTTGTGAGGTTCCTTATAATTTCCTTATTTATTTATAGGAAAAATTGTGAAAGATAAGTTAAATGTATGTTTGCCTCTTTTTCATAACAGCATAAGAAATATTGTTGCTCATGTTGTGATTCTATCATTAGAAAAATAACATAGATTATAAAATTCCACATTAGACTGTAGGTTTTTTAAAGTCAGAAGATATTAGTTATACCATAACAGATGAAACAGTGCTTCATGCACAATAGGTACTCAATAAATTTTTAATAATGTATTACAACATGCTTAGTTTTCTCTAATAGTTTTCCTGGTAGTTCCCTCAATAATGTTGCCAAAAGTTTTAGAAGTAATAGACCAATAATAACCCCATTTAATTGAGATGGAAGTTGAGGTTAAGTATGCCCAAGTGACTTCAATGGGGCCATAATACAGAAACAAGTTAGTAAATTTTTGAAATATTATGTGGTTTTTAACTAGAGAACAGACAGTTTCACTAATATAGCCTTTTTGGATATGTGGAGAAGAAAATAAATGGATGGAAAAACACTGGAAAAAACTGGAATAACTCATCTCTTTTCATTTTCTTCAGGAATTCAATACAGGTTTATGTTCAGTACCTACTAGAAGATCTGTCACATTTTTATGGGATATGTAGGAGAGGATTAAAACATATTCCTGACATTATGGAATATAAACATTGTCTCTAGGAACCTTTTAAAATGCAAACAGAATTAGCTTTATGAAGTAGTAAATTAATTGTATTAGCACTAATTAAATACTAGTCATTTCATTAGCAAAGATTGGGATCCCAAAGTAAAAAGACTTAGAAAGGTAAATGATGATGGTGGAGAATGGCGAAGTTAAGGGCTTTGGGCATCATCCAAGAAAAAATGCTAAGAGGTAGAGGTGGGGAGAATGACTGGGAGAATCCCTGGTCCATAAGAGGTAATGTATTGATTCTAAGAGCCTATCTGGGGAGGGGACATTGAAACACAGCTCTCTTGATCTGGTCCTCAGCTCTTCTGTGGTGATCATGAGATATTGTTTGAAGGACTAGTAATGAGGCATGGGAGGAGGGATGTGATGCTTCAGGGTACCTGTGACCTTTCTGAAGAAACAGAAAATAGTGATTTGTTAGAAAATATTAGTCTGTTCTCAAGAATCAACATCTCTAAAAGTTTTATTCTTAAGGTGTTTCCTTGACTTTTGACAATGCATATTGATAGTCCCATGAAAAATTTCCCCTTGTGTTATGGTTTAGATGTAAAGTGTTCCCCAAAAACTCATGTGTCAGACAATGCATAAAGGTTTGGTGGCGAAGTAATTGGGTTATGAGAGCCTTAACCTAATCAGTGAATTAATCCCTCATGGGATTAACTGGTAAGTAAAGGCAAATAGGGTGTGGCTGGAGGAGGTGGGACATTGGGGGTATGCCTTTGGGGTATATATTTGTATCTGGCAAGTGGAGATCTTTCTCTCTCTTCTTTCTGATCATCATGTAAGCTGTTTCCCTCTACCACACACTTCTGTCACAATATTCAGCCTCATCTTGAGCCCAGAGGAATGAAGTCAGCTGTTGATGGACTAAGACCTCTGAAATTTCAAGCCCTCAATAAACTTTTCCTCCTCTACATTTGTTCTGGTTGAGTCTTTCAATCACAGCAGTGAAAAAGCTAACTAAAAAAACTTGATATTTTCTAAATTAGAAAAGTCAATTCTAACCATAGCCAGTTCTGTCTCTGCTCTGGTTTACTTAGAAATCTGATTATAATACCAATTTCTTTCATAAATATTTTATTTTAAATCACTATGCCATGCTATTGTATAAACATATGTGTGCTTTTCTGATTTTTTAAGGAGCAAACTACCACTTAAAACAAATAAATGTTAGTATGGAAAAGATGAAATAAGATTGTAAAGTGGTATTATTTCAAGTCTTAGTTAAAGTGGGATGCTTTAATAAGCCAATATGCTAGAAGCAAGGCTGCATTGGGGACTCCAGTGGATACTTCCTTGAATTCAATTAATATTTGAAAAACTGCTAGGAGGAATTGGATTTTAGTTTACTGGTCCTAAATCCCACTTGAATTTGACTTTGCTATTTATTGTATAGATCTATGGAATGAAAAGAAATATGAATCAGTTTGGGTTTACTTTTAATTCTTGGGGATGAGTTGGCTCTAGAATTAGATAGATGGTCAGGAAGAAGAGTTTTTCTTTTAGATGAAAATAATGGGGAAATATTCAAGCCTGGGATGTGAATTTTGAGACTTTTGGTTTCTAGTAATAGAAAACAACTCCAGCTATTTAAGCTGGTATTGGAAATTTATTTTTATGGGAATACAGAGACATGACTGGGCATCTGCAAGAGCACAGCCAGTTTATGGAAAGGCTTGAAATAGTACTAGGAAAGCCAGAAAGTACTCTATCCCCAACTCTTTGGTGTGGCATGGTTATGGAGAGATTGCAATAAATCACCAAGTCAATCTTAAAGCTGGAGACGGAAACTTTATTCACCAGTTGGTGGCCTGGATCAACCAGCTGGCAGGCCAACGGGCAGGTTGCAGGTCTACACCCTTCGACCCCCATCCTGGGGTTTAAGTAGAATAGTGAGGAATGAAAAGGCAAAGTAAGGGGGAAAAAATGGCAGTAGAGACAAAAGTAAGTTTTATCAATGAGGACTGGGGTCAGTCATTCTTAAACTCCTCAGTGAGAGTACTTCCTCTGCTGGGCCATTGTGCAAGGGGGAGCACTGTAAGGATTTCACCTCCACCCTAAAGCATTTCCTGACATCATTTCTCACTGATGCCTTTAACCTCTAACCCTCTGCATTGCTTGTAACTTGTACCATATATATGGTAGTACTTGAAGGCTGTACCCTTCCTATATTCTTCAGCGTCTATTATTATCCACAAGATCAGAAAATCGTACTGGATGAGCTCTCAGATGCCTTCTGTCCCTAACATCCTCTTATTCCATGGTCTAAGACATAAAACTCTCCCCAGTGAACAGAAAACTTTCTGACAAATCACAACCACGGAGAGTTCGTGACAGTGTTAGCCTGCAGGTGTTGCTGTGGTGTAAGAAGAATTAAGAGATGGTGAGGGACACATCAAATAATAGCAACAAAAAGATGTTTTCAAGGATTCTGTTTATATCCCACATGTGAGAGCAGGTTTCCCCTGCTCCAGCATCTCTGTATGAAAGGACTGGGGTTGATTTCCCAAACAGGGCAAAAAGCAGAGGGTGTGTGTTCTCGCCAGCTGGACCTCGCTATCTAAAAGGATGTCCTGTTTACATCTGACACCAGAGCCATGACTGTACTCCTTGAGTGCTCAGAGGATGGGATAAAACTCAATGAATTTTCACACAAGTTTAAAAAATACCACTCAGCTGACCCTGTCATCATTCCACCTGCGATTGCTTTACCAAAAGCCTCATTCTAAAGAATGCTTAGTGAGAAGGGTGAGGCCATGGTATCCATGGAATGCTTTCTTTCTTTCTTTTTTTTTTTTTTTTTTTTTTTTTGCTTGAAGGATTTTCTTCATCCTTTCTCTTTTTCTTCTACTTCTTTTTTCATTTCCAACACCCACTTTTTTGGTTCTTTTTCTTTTATTTTTTTGAACAAAGAGAAAAAGGAGAGGCAGAAGCTTGGCTGACAGCCAGGCTCATTTCATGAAATGACCTGTATAGGTAACTAAACACCACACAGTGTACTATTATTATACTAAGCATTCAGTAAAGAGAAAATAATCAGAGCAAGTATATTTTAAGGCCAGAAAAGTTTGTTTCTTTCTCAAGCAAATAATATGTCTTTAAGAGAAGGCGTAGGAGGTAGTGGTGGGAAGCCAGAACTAAGAAGAGAAAGCAATAAGGAACTAGAAACAAAGCGACTGGTGAAAATCATCCTGAGAGACAGAAACTCTTAAAGACTTGAGTTTGTCACTATGAGTCAATCTATTTGTTTATTGCAAACCTTTGTTAAGCAAAGATACTTCCTTTTTTTTTTTTTTTTTTTTCACATCATGTTGTTAACAACTCACCTTTCTGATTCCCTGAAATGGTTATAGTTAGTGCTATATACTATCATTTTTTATTGTTGGCTACTGTTGTGCCTTAAATCCTTCTTGGTATGAAATGAATAGGGAATATATTTATCTACTTACACACATATGTGTATAAGTATGTGTATGTGTATGTGTGTGTGTGTGTGTGTGTGTGTGTGTGTGTGTAGCTCCTTAAGGTAAGTTACCACAAAATTCCATTTTTTTTTTTTAATGCCAACACAGAAATCAATCAGGGAAGATGAGAACAACCTAGAGGTTTTTAAGTTTTGGTCTTTCCCAAAGAATTTGCTCCCCATTTCATGATTTCTTTGTTTATTCTGCTTTACATGTGCAAAACAAGCCTTGAATACCAAATTGTGTGTGTTTGAAGATGCCAGCACTGCTCTTGTAATAAGTGGAGCCAGGATTAGCAATTGAATAGCCAAGTAAATGAAGACCAGGTACTCATAACCCACCATTTATCATGGGTTTGCAAGACAACTGCATTTATTTCAATCTACGTGTGAGAGAACGTGCCTAGCAATCAGGTCAGCACTGTGAGCATTGCACTGTATTTATCTTTAGTCTCTAAACATTGTGTGTAATCAAGGAAGTGAGATGGAGTAATAAAAAACCATTATAGAGTTCTGAAAGCCCTCAATTTCATATTTACATCTTGGAACCAGCTCATTCTGACTTCATAACTCCTTAATTAGAGGCACAGTCGTTTTCTTTTCTGTAGGGCATTTTTTTTCACCCTCACAATACAAGCATACATTTGGTAACTAATACCAGCAATTAGCCTCATCTGCTATGTAAATGAGTGTAATTGCAATTAAATACTTTAGTAGGCCCAAAGGGAAAACATGCAATCATTACAAAGTAAGTAGGAGAGCATGGTTAAGGGACATTTAGAAGTGTTAGCAGAAGTGCCTTTTCCCTGTGGTGTCAGGAGCCTTTTCTATGGTGACTTATTTCACTGGGAGCTCTGGAACTTGACTTGCATTTTGTGTTCTGTTTTCCTTTAGAGATAGGAGAAAATTGTCCTTTTCAGCATTTCTATGGGTAGATTGGTTGTGGTAAAAATCAATTTGGAAAATTGGTTTCTCTTCAGGGTGGATCCAAGGCTTGACAATGCTAAAGCTACTTTACAATCAAGAGATAACACTATCTTTTCACCAAAACTACATTTTTAGCATTAGTATTTACTCATTAGTAGATCTGAAGGTTAAGAATTGCTGAAAAACCATAGCACACAGAAAAGATGGTCTGCCAGGGAGTCAAGGTACTGGTACTAGCGACTAGCACCTAGCACACAATGGTTTAGAGCCCAGACTCTGGAGCCAGGGATGGGGGCCTCCAACCCTCACAAATTGCATGCATGTGCGCAAGTCATGCATCTACTTTCTGCATTTGTAAAATGGGAAGACATAGTATATATCTCAGAGTTGCTGTAAGAATGGAATTGGTTGATGCATATGAAACACCAAGAATATAGCCTAGCAAAGAATATGTACTCAAGACATGTATATTGAAAGATCTCTAGTCCTTCCATTCCTTAATGAAAACTTTTTCTCTGGATAAAGTCTGACCTCAAATCTATGCACCTAAATTGAATCGTTTTGGTGTTTAGTAAGCTTATTGTACTTTGGGACTTCTTTAAGGGACATGATTCCCATGAAATTTGCTAACTTAAGGCATATATCTATCTCCCATAGGGGTAATTCACTCTGTAATGTGGGGACTTCTTAATGGGAATTCAGGTAAAAACTGGTTTGTTTTTAATCATTGGACAGAGAATATATGGTATATCATTTTCCTTTCTTTGTACTGGTTGCAGGAATCTCAGAGGCAAATAAGTAGCCAATGCATCTCAATTTATACAGGATTCTACTGCATTTGGGGGTATTGTGGCAGGCTTTTTTTTCTCCCTCCTCTCCTTTTATAAACACCCATTTCTTTATTTGTAAAAAATGCTTCACTGTTTGCATCCTGTAAACCCCTTCAAATCTTTTTATGTAACTATATGCCATTGAACAAGCCACTTTCCTTCTCTGAGATGCAGTTCCTTCATCTTTACCCCAGTACAAAGTTAGCCTATGACATGTATGTATCTTCCAGTTTCAAAATGCTGATTTTTAATTTAAAGGAATTTTTATTGTCTTGCCAGTAATGATAGCCTGGTTAAAGGAAGGCAAAATACCTTAGAAAACAAATGATGTATAAACTTATCATCAGAGCCATAGGATGTAGAAAGCCTTTCATACTGTCTCACTTTAGATATTTCTCCTTTTTCTCACATACTCTCAACCAATGAAAGTTTTTAAAGACATGATCATGAATGTTTCAGTCAGCCCTTGGTTCCTTTCCAGAAGTGAAGGGAAAGGTTTTGTTTTGGGCAGTGCAAGTGGGCAAAACATTTTGTTGACATTCCCTGGATTCTCCTATTTCTATTCAAGGCAAAGGAAACAGTGGAACCCACAAGACTAAAAAAGAAAAAGAAAGACCTCTTGTGCAACTTTTGATAGAAGAGAAAAATCTAGAGTCCTTATCTTCTTTTCTTGTTCACCCTACTTAAGAGCTACCAGGGGATCTTCAAAGGCTTAGGACTGTCCACCCTACTGAACTGCGTTATCAGAGAAAAGACTGCCAGATGTTTAGCAATCAAACCTGGTGCAGAACATAAGTTTAATGGAAAACAGAAGGGCATTCTGTTTCCCTCCCACTGTGCTATCTATCTGGGAGACTTTCAGGAGCCCACTTTCCTTACACTCTTTGACAAACACACTTTCCGAAGGGCTATATAATTTGACCCAATTTCATATAATAGTATGAATCTTTGTGTATACTTGCCGAATAAGTGACTTTGTTTCCTTGGGATGGAATTTATAAAACCTGCATTTTCTGCAGTTAAGACCACCATAGAGACCAATTAATCAAACACAAATAAGAACATTTGGTACTAAAACTGCCCCAATGGAGTCAAATCCTATTTTCCCTGTTTATATCTAGTCAGTTCCATGGGATCTCAGATTCAATACCATTAAAAAAAAAAAAAAAAAAAAAAGAAAGATTTGGCAACTTTTTAATAGGCTAAGTGGCTAGGGGTAGAGGAAATGTATTTCTTTAAAAGATGGAGAAAACAAGTTATTTTTCCCCTTCATTAAGATGCTTATAAAAGAAAAAGACACACAGATTATTTTTAGACTGAATTGAAAAAGAGGTGGTTTTAGTAGGAGATCACTTTGCATGACAAAGAGATAGTGTCCCAAACACTGATATTATCTGAAAAAGCAAGATGTAAAGGCTCCTCATAGCTTCAGAGATCATAGTTTAATTTATTTGAAACATGTATTTGCTTAAGGTGGAACTGGCTCATTTTTAAAGATTATGTCCTACATCCAAAAGTTTATTCTTTACACACTTATAGCACTTTAAAATTCCTGTCTGTGGGTTATAAAACAACTCTAAGACTTCTGGTTTTAATGGGACTGTGGATATATAATGAAAATTTGATTTTAGTGGCTACTTCCTCTAGAAGCTGTGCGTTCTGACCATCTCTTAAACAACAACAACAACAACAACAACAAAAAGAAAGAATGAAGTAAATGGAATTCCCAATGTAAAATAATATGTAGTGGTTTTTTTTTTTTTTTTTTTTTTGTACCAGGGATTGACCCAGGGTGCTTAATCATTGAGCCACATCCATAGCCCTTTTTTAAACATTTTTTTTTTTTTTTTTTTATTTAGAGACAAGTTCTCTCTACATTGCTGAAACTGGCTTTGAACTGATGATCTTCCTACCTCAGCCTCCTGACTGCTGGGATTACAGGCATGTGCCACCATGCCCAGTTCCACTCTTTTATTTTGTTAGAATTTTAATTTCAGATCTAGAACCTACAAAGTGCAAATCCTAATGTAATTGAAGTTTATAAAATGGTCCGTTGAGCAAATGTTACTCTGTTACTTAAGACACAGTTCCCAGAGTCGTCTCTGTTCTCCTGCTGCTTTCTTATCACCCTGCCTACCGTATTTTCCATAGAATTCTCAGTGTTTAGAACATTACTCAAATCTACATAGAGAAGTGTTCTTTCACAGACCTGTAAGCACGCTCTGTGTGCCCGTACTTGATTGACAAATGGTGTTTGGAAAGGGAAATTGTTGAGAAGGTAATAAAAATATCATTTTTAAAGTCTGACTGCAAAACAAAGTGAGAAGTTCTCAGGCCCAATTTCCAGTTGTCTGGTTCAAAAAGATGACTTGGGAGTGTTCTGGAAGTCACTTGGTGGCCAGTTTGCTCAAGCTGTTAAGTTTAGGGCCACTCTCCAGATGATGTGGGTCTGCTTTCCCTTTAATACCAATTCTTTTCCCTCATTCAATTACCTGTGAGAGCCCTTATGCAGGAGCATGCTCTGTGTAGATGTAACTTTTATTTTCAACTCTGAAAAAGGACAGTGTCTTAAAGAGAAGTTGAGTTTTTTGTCTAATCTCTTTTTTTCCCCAAGTTCATGGCCATGTTCCCAAAAAATCCTAGATTAGATGCCAGTGGGTATCACCTATTTTAGGCACTCAAAGGAGGACTTGACTTTTGGGGGAATATTTACTATCAAATATTTGTTACTTTGGAATTATTACTCTCAAATATTATATTGCTTATTTTTCTTGCTTTTATTAAAAAATCATGGCAAATTCATGAAATACATATATTTTAAAAGGGGAGCAACTTACAGAGGGATTAAAGAAAGAGATTAAAATTTTGTTTCATTTTGGGACCATATTTTTAAATCATTATTTTAGAAAAAAATAAATCTAGGATGATATGAAGGTGAGTTGGTAGTAGAGCTCATCACTAATGTAGAGATATTTTGTCTGATGAAAGAAAAATATATTTTGTCCTCTCAACTGTGTACTCTTGGATCTGTTTATTTAGATCAGCCATTTACATGTCTGAAATTTTGGATTAATTCATTTCTGCTGCTCAGGTACTTCCTGTTTAATAGGCATAGACACCAAGACAAAATTCCATGAAATTTTATTAAAAAAATTCTGTGTATAAACCATGCTTTTAGGATTACAAACACTAAATCTTGTCTTGTCTTTTTGTTTTTGTTTTTGGGTTTTTTTTTTTTTGGCTACTATTACATAAATGCTTGATTCATGGCCACCAAGAATATGGAAATAAACCAAACTGGAATTTGAGACTTTAGTCAGGGACACAGCCAACCTGAACTGCCACTTTTAGTGATTTCAATGGCCCCCAGAAAGGATAGGTTAAGAGCACAGACCCATTACCAGTATAAGAAAACAAAAAGCATCTTCTCCTCTGATGGGAAGGTAGTATTATGCTTTTGCTCACACCAAACAGAAGCAAGTGTTTTATTGTTTAAAGAAAGGAGCTTGTGGTGCTGGTACTGGATGGATGAATGCAGAATACAGTCTTTTTGTGTAATAAATAACCCAAAGTGTGATTCTTAATCATGTCTAAACAATAATTACAAAGTTAAAACAAACAAAAAAAACCTATAAATATTTTATTCATTACATGCCCCCCCATATTCTATCATACTTTAACAGTTTAGTAGTTTCTGTTTCAATACCCACTGTGAGCAAGCACTACACTGTCATGGAGAGTCACAGAGCTGGTCTTTAAGCTCTTTGACCCCAGAGACCTTGCCCAAGTTTATGAAAGGTCTTTGTTCTTTCTGGAATATACAGGCACTTAGTAGATCTACTCAATGAGAGAATTAAAAAAATAATGAAAAGATCTGTAAGATGAAGTCTCTGCTCCCACAGGAGCCTAATGATTATAAAAGGAGTTCACAGAGTACTTTACAGTTCACAAAATCTGTTGACCTACATTATTATCTATAACAGTCAGTAATTCCAACCCTGGTTTGTTTTAGAACCACCTGGGGCAGAATACTTATTTTTTTTGTTTGTAGATGTTTACGGTCCAACCTGCTTCAGGGAATGGAATCTTGTTGAGAGTGGTAGAGAGGGCTGAGAAAAAAGGTTTCAGCACTCCTCAGGAGATTCTGGCTTCCACACATATGCTAAAAGGTGTCCTGGTAAAGATTAGTGGTGTTCTGGCTCTGCAGTCAGACTGGGTTTGAAACATAGCTCTAGCCAGTTTTAGCCTTTTAACTTTAAGGTTAATGACCTTAAACCTTAGTTTTCTCAGCCATAAAATGGGAGAATAACAATGGCTACCCCCATAGAACTGTTGAACAGATTCAAGGAGCATATCCACAAAAGGTGCATATCTCAGGATTGCACTCAATAAACCTTGTTAGTAATCGTTAACCATTAGGGCCCATGGCTTATTTCATTTTTAGCACTAAACCTAGATCAAACAACCTACCATATTGCCTGTTAGATTCCTGGCAGGGAGGCCACACCTCCCAGGTAGTCCAACTAGCCACACCTCCCAGGCACCTTAAGACAAGACACACCTCTCAAGCACCTCTGGCTGGCCATGCTGCTGGCCACACCCCAAGTGCCTTACTGAGCCAATTACCGCACACAGGTTTTCCTTTGGACCAGGGCAGCCTATGGTACTGGGGTTCCCTCTGGGGGCTCCCTCAGTCCACCAGTTCACTACTTAAGTGCTCTCGGGTCTGAAACCTTTCCCTTTTTCTTCTTCTCTCCTCGCCGCCGGTCTCCTCTTGCCTGTTCTCCCTCTCCCCTCCACGTGTCCCTTGGGCTGATTAATAAAACCCCCTTTTCTACACGGCAGTTCCAGCGTGTGTTCATCTGCCCTTCATTCTCTATCTCTTCAAGCTGAGGCTGTCTCCTGTGTTCAACCACAAGTGGACATTGGGCAAGGTCAGGATAGGAGAGACTGGCATTTCCAATCCACATTGGGCTACCTTCTAGGATAAACATACTTAAGTTGTTTCAGGATTTCCAGCTAGGCCCAGCCTGGAAACCAGAAGTTAAAGGTATCAAAAAGTGATAAGCTGAGGAACTACATGAAATGTTGATTTGGATCTAGTTTCAAAGGTCATCAAAAGTTTAAAAGCCTAGAAATGGATGGCAGTTTAAGGGTTAAGTGGGAGAGGAGAAAATCTCTTGTAGAGAGAAAAACAAGTTTTTACTGAAGTAAATGGCCAAGAAAGCAGGTATTTTTAAACTAGTGATGAACTACAATATCAGTCTCTAACATAACCATAAAAAATAAGCAGCTATAATAGGATGAAGTTTATCAGAGTGTGATAGGAAGGTCAGGCGTGACAAATTGGGAAACTGGGATTTTGAGCTGGCTCATGACTATTATGTAACCAACATTGCAGCTAAATTTAAACACAGTAGCCTGCTCTGGAGGTGTATGGGTGGAGAGGTGAAGAAGCAGATTGAATACAATAACCTTTATTTTCATTATGTGTTTTCAGATGAAAACTTAAGCTTACAACAGTATGCTCCTTTGGCAGTCTGTGTCTTTTGAACTGAGGCTACCCTTAGCCCCATGAAACACCCCTGTTTTTCTGTCACACTACTATATCCAGTGCATTTTTCTCTGGCCTCCCTGGAAGTGGAATTGTCTGGGCTTTTCCCCTGCAGAAGCAAAACATAAACATAAGGGCATTAAAATGGAAACAGGATCTTGGTTCTCACTGTTTCACTAGGCTCCTTAGCACTGACCTCTGACCCTCATTAAGCTCCCATGGAAAGTCTGGGCATCTGGGGTGTGCAGCTCACTGTGGGAATTTTTTTGTTGTTATGATTGTTGTTTTCCTCCTCCTGGATTATTTTGGCTTAACCTGGGGCTATGATGTAAAATAAGCCACTTTTTAAGAGCTTCCCCTGACCTTGTTTGGGGTTAGGGTTAGAAGATGGGATTTGACTACTGCTGTTGTCAACTCAAAGAACCCATTTTAAAGTTGTCATCTAAAATTTATGTGCAGAAGCGAAAAATAGCATTTCTTTCATTCTATGGCATTGAGGGTAGGTAAATTGTGATTTTTTGATAACCCATGTAGAATTTTTGAGGATATTGAATCTTCATGACTTGTCCCTCACAATGTTACTTTTTATAAGTAGGCCTCCAGAAAAGATAACTTTTCCCACATTTTTCTTGAGTTATACTGTATCACATCAAGCTTTCATTAAAGAAGATACCTTTCTTGGTCATCCTACCTGAATGATCTCAGAGAGACTGGTTTTTCTTTGAAGGAATTCTTTGTTCTTGAGCAGTTTGAGAGGCTGACATCTAAAAATATAGTAGGAAGTCAATTTTAAACAGTCTAGTTAAGGATCTCATTTATGCACACATCTAGGAGTAATTAGAGGATTTAGAAAATTTTCAATAAAACTAGAAAAGCAGTCATTCACAATGAGGTAGAAAATCCTTCCCTCTTCAGTTGGGTACTCCTTTGCATGTCTCAGGGGCAGAGATTCAGTTTGACAAGGAACCAGCCTCTTCCTAAGCTTTTCTCACATGTAGTAGACATTTTCATGGCTCAATTCCAGTTTATATAGAAAAGAGTTACTGATATGAAAATGTTATACTCAAGGAAGGTTGAGAAGTTTTCTCAGGAGTATTTTTAATTTTGTTTCAAAGATAATATTAACAGAAATAATGTTTATAATATTCTCCCCATGAATAATTCAGTGAAGACATTCTATGGAGAGCAGATAGAATTCTAATTTTGAAATGGAAAAATTGGGATTCTGGAGGGTAACTGAATTGCCCAAGGTCACTCAGAAAGTCTCATTGCATATACAATTCAAGTTATCAGCCTCTAGTAGTATATTGTATCTATTTAAAAAACAAAACTGTGCTCTACCTGAGAAAAACAAAACAAAATTCAGAAAACTAAGAATGCATATATGTGTGTATCCTTTCAATTTCTCCACACAAAAATCCATCTTTTCCAAAAGCCTCTTACTGGATGGACATACGTGCAATATTCTAAAATCTTCCTGATGGAGTCAATTTTTGCTTTAAATTTTATTTTAGGAATAAAATATGCTTATATTTCAAGAAGGCAGTGATACATCTGATCTCTGCAGCACACAAACTATGGTTAGTTGGACAACTGTGTGGAGGAGAAGCAAGGAAAGAGTATATGATTGCAATATTAAACTATGCAATGAAGTAGGCTATGCAACAGATCTTTACTGTACTACTACACCCTTCTTTATCCCTGAAAGTACCTTTCCCTCTTGCATGCTGCCACTCTAGGCTAGAACCTTTTCATAAAAAGTTCATTTCTGCCGGGCGCGGTGGCGCACGCCTGTAATCCCAGCACTTTGGGAGGCTGAGGCAGGAGGATCGCGAGTTCAAAGCCAGCCTCAGCAATGGTGAGGCACTTAGCAACTCAGTGAGACCCTGTCTCTAAATAAAATACAAAAAAAAGGGCTGGGGATGTGACCCAGTGGTCGAGTGCCCCTGAGTTCAATCCCCGGTACCACAAAAAAAAAAAAAAAAAAAAAAAAAAATTTCTCCTTGATCGACAATTAAGCCTCCTTGATTACACAGTTCAATCATCTAGGAACATCTAGAAAGCTTTCTTTGGCTTGACACATTTTTTTCCTAAGCACTTTTCAGTGCTTTATGTGTCTTTTCAGTAGTTTTAATTAAAATATACACTTTTTTTTTTCATTACTTTTTTCCTTTAAGTTCCACAAGGCCTAAAATACTGCTTTCCACAGAGCTGGCAGTCAATACAAGTTCATTGACTAGCTATAATTGTATGAGTCAGGAACACAATAAATTACTTGACCACAATGTAGTATTAGTACAACTTCTCTTCTGTGTGGAGATGGGATGGAACAGGGTATGTCTATGTAGCCTACATGTCCCAGCTCAGAGTACACTAAATGAGGAATAAAGTTGAGTTATCTTTACTGATAATAGCAATTTATGTATGGATAGCTTCTTGGGCTTCAAATATTTTTTTCTCACCTATTATCTCTTTTGATTTCTGAATCAATATATATTAACTCCATTTTATGGCTAAGGAAACTGATTGGTTAATGATTGGTCTTTATATACATCTTGCAATTGTTTAAGACTTGAACCCAGTGTTTTGTTTGTTTGCTTCCTTTTTTTAACCTCTGGGCTCATGCTTTTTCCAGCCCACTGTGCTGGTTCTCTCATTCCATGAAGCTAACACTAGAGTACTTACTGTTACTCCTCCTGGATTAGCAGCCTGCCTTAAATGATATTTGCAAATACTATTAACTAAGACAGTCCCACTACGATTTATATGCTCTGTGCCTTCTAGCATAATAAAGTTGTATATTGAAGTAAGAGATCTTAAGAACTGAAGGTTGCATTAAAAAGAGATACATGTAGCTGGGCACGGTGGCACACGCCTGTATTCCCAGCACTTGGGAGGCTGAGACAGGAGGATCGCGAGTTCAAAGCCACCCTCAGCAATGGTGAGGCACTTAGCAACTCAGTGAAACCCTGTCTCTAAATAAAATACAGAAAAGGGCTGGGGATGTGGCCCAGTGATCAAGTGCCCCTGAGTTCAATCCCCGCTACCAAAAAAAAAAAAAAAAAAAAAGAAAAAAAAAAAAAAGCATGTAGCTCAAATATTGCACCCTGAGCATATTGAGCTTATATATATATATTTTTTTTTTGATCAGCATGAATATCTTAGTGCAAGAGGAAGTTTAGTGTAAGCCTCTGAACCAAGTGACCTAACAGAGGGAAGATTAGAATATCCTTTTTTCTTTTTCTCAAAATTGGGAGGTTATATTTTGTAGAAACTTTTAGAAGGAGTGGAAAATCCAATCATTCTGAATTTGTCAAAAAAAGATATAATAGTAATATAGGATAAATAATCATTACCATAATACACTTTCAGAGCAATATATAATTATAACTATTAAAAAAATTCCAACTAAGCCATGTGGAATTCTTGATAGATGAACTCCTTTCCATTTACCCCCAAACACCACCACTACCACTGTTCCATGTATAGTACTTCCTATTTTCTTTTGTTTTTAAACCCATCGATGATTTCAGCTAGTTTAGCATTCATAATCTAATATCTCTTATGAAGAATAATTGTTGTGGCTCAGATCTTTCCACTGGCTCCTACTGCATTGCCTACCCCCAGCTGCACAGACCCAATCTTCTGGATTTAGTAGAGATCATTACTATCCATAAATTTTATGTGCATTAAAGATAGTTTGCCTCTCTTGTAATCATTATTAATATTTGATGGCCTTCGTATTATTCTTTATCGATAATTTTATAGATCATAGTTAATTTAGAGAGAAAAAAATTCAGAGCTGTAATGCAAAGTAGTTCAGCTCCACTTTAAAAAGTGACCTTGTCAAAGAAACACATTTTTACTTCAATTAAATTCAAAGTCAGTCAGTCCCATAGGTAATGTTAGCAATTATAAGAATACTTTGCAAAAGTAGTTAAAAAACACTCAAAGAACTTTTATGTGATGCTAGTTTTTAAAGCAAGAATGACTTTCTTCCAAAACTTCAATTCTTTATAAGATCATTTTGGAGTGTACTGTTACATAAAACATGAGGTCAGTAACTAAGGCTAATTAAATTTTAGTAGGAGCAAAAGTCACCAAAAGGTTTTTGCATTCATCCTACCAATTCTAAAAGAGTGATACAATACACCATTAATAGCCTTAGAATTGCTAATTATTTCAACATGAATAGCGATATCAACGCTGTCAGTTTAATTTAATACACTCAGGAGAATTCCTGCAGAATGCATGATTTCTCTATTATTTCCTGGTTTTCACAACCACTAAAAGCTATAAATTTTCCTTTTTTCTTGAGAGAGAGAGAGAGAGAGAGAGAGAGAGAGAGAGAGGAGATAGATATCGGTAGTCTAGACCTTTCTCACTTTTTTGAGGAATGTTGCAGTTGTTATTTTTTAAAGAAAGTAGAAGTAAAAACAAAATATAAATTAAAAAACGAGCAGCCCAGGTTTAATTCTGTAACTTAGTATGAGGTAAACTGTTCCTATCTTCAAAATAATTGAAACATTCATGTCTTCTATTGATTTCACTGACGTTCCCACATGGGGAATAACCTTAGATTTGGGGTTGAAAGTGTATTCTTTTTGGAAAGAAGTTAAAATGAAAGTCTGGAGGAGTGAAAGTGAAAAAAAAAATGAATGAGTAGGTTTTATTCATTAGAAAGTTTGCTAAGTTAAAAGGAAGGAGTTATTCATTACTTGACAAAGTACTTCATTTAGAAGGCAATGGGAAACAACTACAACATTTTCATGGTAAGTATGAGTTAAAATGTATTCTACAACATGTTGATTGAAAGTAACTAATGAAATAGCACTGAGTTTGGCCCTAAAATCATGAGATCTCAGGGTTGGTCCAAACATTTAAAATAATCTAAGCTTCTAATTCATATGTCCTCTCTATTAACACCTCTTAAAAGTGATTGGCCAATCTTGGCTTGCATCTCTCATAAAAGGAAGCCAACTACTTAATATTCAGAACATTCTAATGAAAACTTTTCCTCATATCAATGCTGTTGTCCCTGAATTTTCACACATTTGCTGATGCAGTTCCTCCCAAATATGGTACCAGACATGGTTTTAGATGATACACAAGACAGCTTCTTTTGGCTAGGATAGTAGTATGTATTTCAGCACACACTGAATCAAACTCATGATTTCTCAGATTATTATGGCTTAGCATGAAAATAAGGGGGAAAATGAGTCCATGTAAGGCTGAATTGAGAAAACTATCATGTAATATTAAAATGTATATGAATGTGAATACCACATGCTCCTCTCAATATAATGGTGGAACTGTGCTACCATAAGATTGGTCAGGAAGGCATCTGTGAATGAAATGGGGCAGACAGAAGAGTTGGAAGTCAGCTGCAATAATGTGGCAGACATAACCCCTGGCCTGGATCATGGTGAAGGCAACAGAAATGTTGAGAGAGAAGTCTGTTACTGGGGTATTATGGAAAGAATACCATCCTGTACCACAGTGGTTTCAGATGTTAGTTTTACCTCTCTTCCAATTATTCCTCCTCATACTTATCTGGACCTCAGAATTCTTTTTTAAAATTTTTTTTATTATTCTAATTTGTTGTACATGTTTTCAGAGTACATTTCATTTCATATTACATATAAAGAGCACAATTTTTCAAGTTGCTGGTTTTATATAAAGTATTTTTACAACAATTGTGTCTTCATACATGTATTTAGGATAATCATGGATAACTCAGTCTGCCATTATTCCAATCCCCTTGGAATATTTGTTCTATTTAAAGCTCTTTGTTCTATTGAAAGCTCTTTCATTCCTCTCATCCCCACTCTCTTGCCTTTATAAGTCAGTATCTTCATATCAAAGAGATCATTCGACCTTTGGTTTTTTGGGATTGGCTAACTTCACTTAGCATTATTTTCTCCAACTCCATCCATTTGCCTGCAAATTCCAATGATTTTATTCTCTTTTAGTGCTGAGTAGTGTTCCATTGTGTATATATACCAAAGTTTCCCTATCCATTCATCTGCTGATGGGCATCAGGGTTGGTTCCACAATCTAGCTATTGTGAATTGTGCTGCTATAAACATTGATGTGGCTGTGTCCCTGTAGTAAGCTGTTTTTAAGTCCTTTGGGAATAGGCCAAGGAGTGGGATAGCTGGGTCAAATGGTGGTTCCATTCCCAGTTTTCCAAGGAATCTCCATACTACTTTCCAGATTGGCTTCACCAATTTGCAGTTCCACCAGCAATGTAAGAGTGTGCCTTTTCCCCCCACATCCTCGCCAGCATTTATTGTTGTTGTTTTTTGATAGCTGCCATTCTGACTGGAGTAAGATGAAATCTTAGAGTTGTTTTGATTTGCATTTCTCTAATCACTAGAGATGTTGAACATTTTTTCATGTATTTATTGATTGTTTGTATATCATCTTCTGAGAAGGGTCTGTTTAGTTCCTTGGCCCATTTATTGATTGGGTTATTTGTTTTTTTGGTGTTAAGACTTTTAAGGGCTTTATAAATCCTTGAGGTTAGTGTTCTATCGGATGTGCTTGTGGTAAAGATTTGCTCCCATTCTTTAGGTCCTCTATTCACCTCACTGATTGTTTCTTTTGCTGAGAAGAAGCTTTTTAGTTTGAATCCATCCCGCTTATTGATTCTTGGTTTTAGTTCTTGTGCTATAGGGGTCTCATTGAGGAAGTTGGAGCCTAAACCAACATGATGGAGATTTGGGCCTACTTTTTCTTCTATTAGGTGCAAGGTCTCTGGTTTAATTCCTAGGTCCTTGATCCACTTTGAGTTAAGTTTTGTGCATGGAGAGAGAAAGAGATTTAATTTCATTCTATTACATGAGGATTTCCAGTTTTCCCAGCACCATTTGTTGAAGAGGCTGTCTTTTCTCCAATGAACATTTTTGGCACCTTTGTCTAATATAAGATAACTGTAGGTGTGTGGGTTTGTCTCTGTGTCTTCTATTCTGTACCATTGGCCAACTGGTCTATTTTGATGCCAATACCATGCTGTTTTTGTTACTCTTGCTTGTAGTACAATTTAAGTTCTGGAATAGTAATGCCACCCGCTTCATTCTTCTTGCTAAGAATCACTTTGGCTATTCTGGGTCTCTTATTTTTCCAGATGAATTTCATGATTGCTTTTTCTATTTCTATGAGGAATGATATTGGGGTTTTTGATTGGGATTGCATTGAAACTGTATAGTGCTTTTTGGAGAATGGTCATTTTGACAATATTAGTTCTACCTATACATGAACAAGGTAGATCTTTCCATCTTCTAAGATCTTCATTAATTTCTTTCTTTAGTGTGCTATATTTTCACTGTAGAGGTCTTTCACTTCTTTTGTTAAGTTGATTTCCCAATATTTTGATTTGCATTTCTCTAACTTTTTTGAGGCTATAGTAAATGGGGTGGATTTCCTAGTTTCTCTTTCTGAGGATTTGTCGCTGATGTACAGAAATGCCTTTGATTTATGGGTATTGATTTTATATCCAGCTACTTTGCTGAATTCATTTATGAGTTCTAGAAGATTTCTGGTGGAGATTTTTGGATCTTCTATGTATAGAATCATATCATCTGCAAATAGTGATAATTTGACTTCTTCTTTTCCTATCCATATTCCTTTAATTTCTTTCATCTAATTGCTCTGGCTAGGGCTTCAAGAACTATGTTAAAGAGGAGGGGTGAAAGAGGGCATCCCTGTCTTGTTCCAGTTTTTAGAAAGAATGCTTTCAATTTTTCTCCATTTAGGATGATGTTGGCCTGGGGCTTAGCATAAATGGCCTTTACAATGTTGAGGTATATTCCTGTTATCCCTATTTTTTCTAGCATTTTGAACATGAAGGGATGTTGTATTTTGTCAAATGCTTTCTCTGCATCTATTGAAATGATCATATGATTTTTATCTTTGAGCCTGTTGATGTGATGAATTACATTTATTGATTTACTTATATTGAACCAAACTTGCATCTCTGGAATGAAGCCCACTTGATCGTGATGCACTATCTTCTTGATGTGTTTTTTGTATTCGATTTGCCAGAATTTTATTGAGAATTTTTGCATCTATATTCATTAGAGATATTGGTCTGAAGTTTTCTTTTTTTGATTTGTCTCTGTCTGGTTTTGGAATCAGGGTGATATTGGCCTCCTAGAATGAGTCTGGGGGTGTTCCCTCTTTTTCTATTGCATGAAATAGTTCGAGAAGTATTGGCGCTAGTTCTTCTTTAAAGGTCTTGTAGAACTCAGCTGTGTATCCATCCGGTCCTGGGCTTTTCTTTGTTGGTAAGTTTTGTATGGCATCCTCTATTCCTTTGCTTGAAATTGATCTATTTAAATTGTGTATATCATCTTGATTTAGTTTGGGCATATCATAGGTCTCTAGAAATTTTTTGATGACTTCATTATTTTCTATTTTGTTGGAGTATAAATTTTCAAAATAATTTCTAATTATCTTCTGTATTTCTGTAGTTGGACCTCAGAATTCTTTATCTGTAGAATGAAGACAGTTTCCTACATTAACATCAAAATTCCTTTCAGTTTTGATGGCCTTTGACTACATAATAGTCATTGTGAAGTTGTGGATTGGCAAATGAATTAAAATATAAAAAATGGGATAAATAAAGTATCAATGATGGCAGTGAGATTTAAAGAATGGGCAAGTAGTGTCATTTATAAAAATAAGAGGGTCAAGGGGGCAGGATGGTTTGGAATCAGTGGCCAAGGAAAGATTGGTTTGGATTGTTGCAATGGAGATGTTAATGACATCTCTTCATGATGTCTCATAGGTTCTTGGACACTTGGGAAAATATGAGACTCCATCTTCTCATATGTAAAATAGGAATGATGTGGTATATAGCAATTTGGGGGGGTCCCTTATATAGAGATAGTAGGTAAAGCCATAAGATGGAGAAGATTGTCAACAAAGGAAGGAAGGAAAGAAAATTGCAGAGTTAAGGGATTTGCCATTTACTGAGAAGCTACTATATGTCAGAACATGTTATTTACTTTATCTCATTTAAACCTCACAAAAATCTTGTGAGTTAAGTGTAATTTTCTCTGTTGTACATATGGAATAATGATGCTCAGTAAGGTTCGAATCATACAAATGTTAACACATAGTTCAGGTTTAAACCTATCTGCCTGACTCTCAGATCTCTATGACACAAACCCCATGGTGATAGAGACAAGTGACACATAGGCAATGAGGAAAAGAGATGAGGACCCTGAATAGGAGTCCTCAGAGAGGTGGAGGAGAGCTGTTGAATACCCAATGGTGTCAAGTCAGTGCCACCAAAGATGAAGAGAAAGAAAGGAGGGGAAATCAAGGTGCACCAAAGTTAAGTGGAATGAAAACTCTACAAAAATTGGATTATGAAGATGTTAGTTATAATAGTAAATATATAGTGAACACTTACTACATGCCAGATTCTTTCTAAGTGACTTACATGTTTTAACTCTTCTAATAGCTGGCTTACTGAATGACCTAGAACCAGTGAGGTTCAAGGCAGAAAACGATTTCATTCTCTTCCAGTGTCTTTCCCTCAGATTTCCATGATGGCCCCTTAACAATACATTGGGCATATCTCCTAGCTTTTCTTGATCTTTTTTAGACATTGTATTAGAAATTACAATCCATATAATCTATATATTAATATAAGGGATAATATGTGGTGTCAAAAGAAGGAAGATATTCTTCGATACTAAGTGGGAAAAAAAGCAAGAAGGTGAAATTAATAACTTACAAATTTGTAAAAATGGAAAATCATATGTATCCCCATTTAATTATGTGTTAGATTAAATATCACTTGGAATATCACTGAGAAAATAATAAAAGCATTTGCAGATGGTAAGGGGAAGTTGTTGGCTGGGCTGACTATAGAGGGAGGGAACTTTTCACTGAGTATCTTTTATTCTCTTTGACTTTTATTCTATCTGAATGTATTACTATTGATGTTAGTCAGTCCTTGCCGCAGTAATGATGAATAACAATCACCCCCAAATTCAGGACAATAAACAATGGTGCTCATAGGCAAGTGTTCTGATTGACACTGTTCATGTTACCGTAGTATAAGTTGATTGTAGTAGCTTGCAATGGACTGAATGTCTATCCCCTGAAGTTTATGTTAAACATTCTAGCCCCTAGTGTGATGGTATTAGGAAGTGAGATCTTTGGGAAGCAATTAGGTCATAAAGGTGAGATTAATTAGTGAGATTAATGCACTTATAAAAAGGACCCCAGAGTACTCTCTCACCCTTTTCCTGCCATGTGAAGATACAATGAGAAGACAGTAGTCTGCAATCTTGAAGAGAACCCTCACCATGCTGACACCCTGACCTTAGAGTTTGAGACTGTACACATGTGAGAAATAAATTTCTGTAGTTTATGCCACTTTGTTAGAGTAGCTTAGACTAAGATACAGCTCTACACCATTTGTTTCATTACAGGACCCTATCTAGAGGAGCAGAGAATTTCTGGGGCATGTTCTTTTCATAGTGAGATCAAGAGCCTCCAGAGCATGACAGAAAACACTCATGTTTCTAACTAAAGGTGTAGGCTTGGGGCACTTACCTTCTCCCTTCCAAGTCACATGCTTGAATAAACAGGGAAGTGTGCTTTTCCCAGGAGTAGAGGGGAGGGAATCATGCTGGACAATAATCCATTTCACTATTTAAAAATATATACAAGTCCAGTTGTGTCAACTATCAAAATTCAATCTTGTGCCTAATCCCAAACTTCCCCTTTCCCACTTATAGCTCAGGACAGACCCATCTCCTCACCTTCTCCTTCTTCCTCTTTCCTTCTCTCTCTCCCTCTCTCTTTCTTTCTTCTTTTCTTCCTTCCCTTTGACTACTTTCTAACTTCTAGGTTCCATTTCTATTTCTGGCTTCTACAAATTTGGGTGCAAGAAATGAGGATGACAAGAAGAGAAGAATAAATTATAATATAGTTGGGGTCCTAAGTGTGGCCCATCACAAGGTATTGATTCTTTGTTTCATTAATTCCTTAGGAATTCATGGCAGGGACTCTTGTTGGACCATTCCATGGCACAGGTGATGTGATGTACCTTATGAATAAAGAGTCCTGGCTCCTGCTTCTGGTTTGCGTGTTCTGCCTTCACAGAGCCTTCAGTGTGTCCAGCATATTGGGAGGGATTTTTCCAAGCACACTCAGGATCTGCTGCTATATGCCACCTGTGGGAAATAAGCATCTTGCCAGCTCATCGTTCAGCATTTCCAAGTGAAAGGTAGTTTCCACATCCTCAAGGTTTTCTTGAGCCATTTCCCCAGCTTGGCTTGATAGTGAAGAAGCATCCTGTCCCTTCATATGCATAGCTCTAACCAACTCTTTTCAAACAAATCCTTGAGAAAAGGCTTGATACAGACTTGGGAGAAGAGGAGTGAGGATTTATTTGGGAAGAGTTAGTTAGAGCTGGTTACAGCTATGCATATGAAGGTACAGGGAACCTTGTCACTATCAAGCCAAGCTGGGGAAATGGCTCAAGAAAATATTGAGGATGTGGAAACTGGAACCTGACATTCATCTCAAACAATTTCACAGGTTGGAGATGGATTAGTAGGTTAAAGCCGTGGCATCCAGAAGCATGGGTTCCAGGGACATGAATGAGAATCTAGTTCAATAGTATTTTTTCCAAAAAAGGAAAAGTAAGGCTCATACACTTTTTGTAACTTATCCTCTTTAGTTGGATTGTGGCAAAGATCTACTAGAATCTGTATTTCTTAGATCATAATATATTTTTCCCACTGAACCAAAGCAGGAAGTCTTTCCTTATGTTTAAATAATCCTCTTTTTGTGATTTAAATCTTTTCTTTTTGTTCTAGTCTGGAAAGGACCAGAGCAGAACAGCTGGTCGCCATTTTTACTTTGTGAACATTATAAACATTAAGTCTTCCAATCCTGCCTCAAGGGTCTTTTAGAGCCTCAGGGATTCATTTAAATCCATTCAAACCACATACTACTTAGGTTCTGAATATCTTCTTCTGAAAGACCCCAATAAAGATCTCGTCTCACAGTCCATTCTTCAGTTTGTCCCTCTGTAGGGCCGGGGAGAGACAGGCAAAGCCAGCTGGACTTTGAACTCATTATTCCTATGGGAAGAAATATTTCAAACCTGATACTCAAGAGTCCAAACTCTTTTCTCTGTAGGAGTTGTATTGCTTAAGTAAAATAACATTCTTAGCTCTGAGTATAGAGTTCTTAAATAAGAACATATATCTTTCCTTTTTCTATTTTTGGAAATTTAAAATGTATTCAGTTATTAACCTTTGAAAACGTGCACCTTCCCACTTCATTGTCTGTCAGCCTAAGTCTTCCCTCCCCTTTGTCACAGTATCTTTCCCTATAAGGATATATTCTGCTCCTTTAGTGCTTCATTTCTTATGCTTCTCAACATTATTGCCCCTTCTGTGCCTGTCTTTAAAGGCTTGCAAATGTGCATGTGCATACCCCACATTCACACGTGTAACACCGACAAAAGAACAAAATCTGTCTTCTGAGAAAAATTCTAACTCTCCTCAGGTACTGTAGGTGTCTCATTTCATATTCCTGGTTGAAAATATAAGAGGAGCCCAGAATTGTAATCTTGCATTATGCTTCAGAGCAGACCTTCTTAAAAGTATAGTTCTTTCCCCAAAGGAAATGAGAGAGCTATTTAAAACAAGCAATCAATCCATTTAGAACTCACCACAATATGAAGAACATTTCTTACAGTGATGAATAGAAGGGAAAGAGGCAAAGAAGTTTTTAAAAATGGATTTAAAAGGAGATTTTGGACCCATCAGCATTCACTGAGTCCAAACATAGAAATTCAATTCAATTTGTCATGTAAAGATTAATCACTTGCAGAAATCTTGAATCAGTGTGCTGCCTTCAAAGTTGTTAAATGAGAATCATTTTTAATTACCACTATCTGTTCAGTATTCAACTTTTCTACATCATTTGATTATCTTGCTGTAGCACGAGTCATCTTAAATTCCCTTTCCTTTCTATCCCCAAATCAAGTCCATAGCTACCTGGTAACAATTTTTGAAAGGGTTCAGAACTATCTCTTCTTTTGAAAAGTCAGCACTTTGTAGGCAATTAACTAGTTCAAATAGAAGCATAAATATTCTTCCAGTGATTTGATTATTGCTTTTCTTTTTTGCTTTATTTGGGAATATTATATGTAAAAGAATCATCTTCTATAAATACTATTTAGGAAATGTCATTTTCCTTGTGAAATATACCACCTTTACCTTCTAGTTATTTCTTAAGCTGGATCTAACTCAGCCAGTGCCTCTAGGACTACATTTCTGTGGGTATTTTGGTGTAATTTTTTTTTCTGCTTGATATTTGTGTCTTCTAATAATATCATCTCAATATGGGTTGGGGAGAAACTGCTTTCTCTATTGCATAGACTTTACTACGACTATCAATTGAGGTGTCTTGCCTCCCTCTGGCCTAGGCAAAAATACATTATCAAAACCTTTTACCTATAATTTGATATGAGAAGAGTAACAAAATAAAACCAGACATAGACAAACAAAATCCAACCTAAATATGGTAGGCCCTTGTTCATTCCTGAGGAGACTATACATCTGTCCCTGTTCCTTGGAGTCCCCAATGTTTTTTTGACTCCTTGCTCAAACTATTTCTTAGCTTTTTTTTTTTTTTTTTAATTAACTGATCTACTCAAAATCCTCTAAATAAATTTTGTTTTCTGCTCAAAGGTTTCTAAAAGTACAACTGAACACTTTTCATGGATATATCATTAAATTGTCCTCAAATATCCTTCAATTCTGTTTATTTTCCTACCTCTATTCAAGAACAAGACAGGTTCTTTTGAGGCTATAAATTTGCATTTTGATCTTCTTAAAATTTCTTCCTTTTTTTCTGCTTAATATTATCCTCTTCATCATATCCTCTTTAAACTTGTTCATGAAAGCAGCATTCAACTTTCCACATTAACATTCCTTCAGAATTTGCACAGCACTCATGTGCTATTTGCCAGATCCCAAAACTGGTTCTCCTTACACAGAGATCTCTCAGCTTCTGCATTAAGATAAGCAGCCAAATGTTGAGCCAATAAAAAACTTGAGCTAGGCATGATGGTACACACCTATAACCCAGTTACTTGGCAGACTGAGGCAGTAGAATTAAGGTCAGCCTCACCAATTTAGCAAGACATCTCAAAAAGGGTGGCCAATTTAGCTTAGTAGTAAAGTGCTTGCCTAGTACGCCCAAGGGCCTGGTATCAACCCTCAGCACAGGGGTAGCGTGGAGGTAGGGGTGGCAATTTAGCCACAGTGCATCTACACTTGAACTTTTTAACAACATAAACCAAAGACAACTCACTGGTTAGACAAATTCTGAATCACTGCCAAAAACAGCATACTACAGGGACACAGCCACATAAATGTTTATAGCAGCACAATTCACAATAGCTAAACTGTGGAACCAACCTAGATGCCCTTCAGTAGATGAATGGATAAAGAAAATGTGGTATATACACACAATGGAGTATTACTCAGCAATAAGAGAGAATAAAATCATGGCATTTGCAGGTAAATGGATAGAGTTAGAGAATATAATGCTAAGTGAAGTTAGCCAATCCCAAAAAGCCAAATGCCAAATGTTTTCTCTGATATAAGGAGGCCAATTCACAGTCGGGTTGGGATGGGGAGCATAGGAGGATTAGAGGAACACTAGAATGGCCAATGGGGAGGGAAGGGAAGGGAGGGGGCAAAACGGTGAAGAAGAAGAAAAAAAAAAGATGGTAGAATGAAATGGATATCATTACCCTAAGTGCATGTATGAAGTCACGAATGGTGTGAATATACTTTGCATACAACCAGAGATATGTAAAAATGTGCTCTATATGTGTAATATGAAATGTAATGCATTCTGCTGCCATTCATAACAACTTAGAATAAAAAAAAAATTTTTAAATGTAAATCATCCATAGGAAAACAGTTGCCAGAGTTCCATCCAACTCAGAGAGCAGGAGATAAAGTATAGTAGGGACAAGCAAAATATAGTCAGTGTTTAGTGCACAAAATTGATTCTTTGATTCAAACTGCCAGAATAGTCTAGCAAATGATTCTAGTGTTCTTACATAACAATTTCTTACTCAGACTCCATATTAAATATGGGTTAGCAAGTATTTCCTTTGTAGTATAATCTCTCAAAGACCCATGTTGGTAGAGGCATCTTGCTGATGAACAATACTTCTGCTTATATTTCATTGCAAAGTAAATAACATGGACATGCTATCTTTAAATAGGGCAGGGAAGTGAAATTCTTCCATCTGCCTGGAAAAGGCATACATAGTTGATACATTCTAATGATTACTCTAGATGATTTCCTCTTGATCTACTTCTCTTCCCCTCACTATTCTCAGCATTCTTCATTTTATAATTTCCTACTTCTTTCCAGCTACTTTTTCTAGGTCTCATATTTGATGTAGTCAGCCATTACTTGACCTCCATCAAGACATTAATTGATAAGGACACATGGAATTGATAGAACCTCTTGATTTACACAGTGTATCTATATAAACTAGCTCCTTTGACCCTCACAAGCCACTCAGGAACACAAGTGGGGCACAGAGTATTAATTCCACTTCATATAATAACCAAACTGGAGCATAAGAAAGCAAAGTGCCAGACTCAATTTCACAATGATAGAGCTGGAACTAAAGCATTATACCTTTCCACAGTATACCTGTTGTTGTTGTTGTTGTATGTGTGTTGTATAGTTATAAAATAAGGCATATGACCCCTATAAATTATTACCTTATAAAGGATGTTTCCAAAAAGATATAAATTCTTTTCAGAAACAAAGAAATGAAGCTATAATGATAATCAGGACAACGCCTCCAACAGATTATGCCTACTGGAGGGAGGCCTTGTCCCAGGTCCTATTACACATCACAAAGGTGGCCACCTACTTTTCTACCTACTTCTGTGAATAGCTTGAAGCAGGGTGGCAGGAGTACATAAGTGTGTATCTTATTGTCAACTGATTATAAGATGAGGGAGGGCCACATAGATTAGAACTGCTTTTAAAGCAAAGCAAAGAGTCCTTTCGATGTTGCTAGAAAAATGAGAGACTAATTTCTATGCATAGTAATAGTTTTTGTCTTTATATCAAAAGAATAGCAAGACATACACTTTTAATATCAACTTCTCAGGTTAGGAAATTGACCTAAGGCAGGTCAATTTGATTTCTAATTTGCCGGGAACTAGTTTGTTGCCAAATTCATGGTAATTCTGTATTTTGAAATTGCCTGATTCAGACAGGTGTCAGTGATCTTGATTTTTGGGTTTGAATACATAGCTTCTGTCACCAGGAGAAAGGGAAGCAGCGTGGCTGTGGACTAGGATTTGGCTGCCTCATGCCATTCACTTCTCTTGTCAGCCTCTCAAAGGCATGAATTGTACTACAGGAGCACACTGTGGACAATACAGAAACTTCGAGGTAACAGAAAGGAAACAGTGGAAGTACAATTGAAAACTACACACACACACACACACACGCACACACACACACACACACACACACACACACACACACACACTCAAGCAAAACAAAACAAAAAAACAATTCTTAAAGAGATGAAAATGTAAAATCATCTAACAACAGTGACCCCTGAATATCAATCACTGCCAATCAGTATTTAACTTTTCCAATAACTCAGGCTCATGTTCCACATCTCCCTAAGAAGGGCCATCCATCTCATGGGCATGCAGCATACCTGTAGGCAGGCCTTTTCTGGCATTTGCCTACAGGAAGGTCATTAAAAGGCAGCACAAATTAGGGCAGCTCCCCCAGCAGCAGCAATTAACCTTCAGGAACCTGGCAGGCATAGGTATATTTTAGGACTGCAGAAACCATTAACCTTCTCATTATTTACAGGAATGAACAGTAGGAGGAAAAAATGAGATTTCTTTCTCAATTTCTCTTTCCACGGCTCCCTTCTTCACCCCTCCACTGAGACACTCCCCTCTGTCTCCTTCATCCTATGGCCAGCTGTTTTGAGATGTGTGGAGTGACCTTCTCACACTACAAACATGAAATCATGTGGGCATAGTGACAGTTGTTACTTGATGCCAGTTTATAAACCCTCAATGCAGGCAGCCGTAGGATGGTGTGTACAAATGATTAAGTGAGGTCTTTTCCGCTCTAGGTCCACCCTGAGAGGTGTAGTCCAGGAGGCCTTGGTGTTGGTCCTGACACCTCTTGGCTTTGTTCCATGTGGTGACAGGTGCCACTGATGCCTGTCATACATACAGTGCTCCTGCAGGTGTCTCATGAATGCCCATCCATCTCCTTGCTGTCCTTCCCCTCCTGGCTCTCTTAGAAAAGAAGGAAGCCCGCCCTCTCTGCAGGGGAGAGCAAACAGCAACTTGGCTCATCCGTCATTGCTTATGTCAGGTGCAAGCTGTGGACAAATGTTCAGAGACTGACACAGCACTGGTCACAAGCTGTAAATGAGGCCCCTTTTCTTATTAGCTAGGGATTTTGGAGAAGAAAATAAAATCTACCTCATTTAAAAATGTTAACATTCAAGAAATAGCATCTTATTTTAAATATCTGTTAAACCAATGTCTATTAGCTGAGATAACTTACATTTGAATTCTAATGTTCAAAAAAAGAGAATCTTTGGGTTTCATTTCACTTCACTTCAATTAATATTGCAACAGTTAAGCATGGTTCCTGAAATTCTTTATTTTTTCTTTTTTTTTTTTTTTGGAGGGGAGTACCAAATTCTGAAAGTTTTATACCAAGTGTCATTGATGTGCATTAATTTAAGAGAGAAAGAGAAAAAGTCAATTTGTTTAATTTTATTAATGAACAAATGGTATTATTATAGTTTTAAAATAATCCCTAGGTTTTTAGGAAAGAATATGAAAATCTAATCTGGTAACATTTGTGATTGTCACAAAAAGACACCTATGAAGAAATTCTAAGGAAACAACTGATTCAGGATTTGATGTGGCTTCTGGCAAAGTGAAGAGATGCCAGGATTGCCCCAGCCTCTGAGGAAGTCTCTTTAATTTAAATGTGCATGCTGAGATGCAGCTGTGCGGACGAATGCATATTTATTGGACCTGGATAGGAGGCAAATGCGTAACTAATTAAACTATCCTGGTGTCAGCTACTCTGGCCAACATCCCCTTTGGAAAAAAAAAAATACTGTTTAAAAGGTATTTTGGAAGTAACAAGTTACCTCTCAAATTGATCTGTAAATAGTATCTGTGAAAGTATGCTAAGGTAATTTTATTCTAACTAGCAAAAATAGGGTTTAAGAGATGACTTTAATTTAGAGGTGACTTTATGAAAGTTTACTAAATGGAGAACTTGGATCAACTATCTCTGCCCTTGTATCAAGACTATCTTCTTCCCATTTTACGAGATTAAGAGAACACATGGTCTAGTAAAAGTATAGAATGGCATGTTAGAGCTAATCTACTCTGCCTGTTCCTTTTATCGCTGAGGCAGAAGTGCCCTGGATATGAACTAAGTAAGCAGCTCTGGGTCCCAGTGGAGATGCCTTCCACTGCTTTGCACTACTACTACTTAGCTGATGAAGAACTCAATAACACTCATTTTAACACACACCTACCCACCCACCCATCCACACATACACACAGTTTAATAAAGTTCTTGAAATTTCCTTCTTTACAAAAAGCTACAAATGGATTTAACCAAGAAGAGAGAAGAGGCAATAGATGGGACAGGATAGTATCAGAATGCTGGAATTTTACTCTGTACCATTCCCAATACATTTAACAGTTTACCCTAGGCATTTATTCCATTGCACTATTCACACTTTGGATTTTTATTATCTATAGACAAATTATACATTGATAGATATAGGTAATGGAGAAAATTCAAGTGTGGGGGATTTCTGAAGCAAACATCACTCTTCTCTGTCTTGCCCAGATCCTGAACTAATCAAGAAATAAATGAGAAGTGAGTTAATGGAGTACTGAAAGATCACCTTATTACTGATAACATTCCAGCAATACATTTCAGAGTATGTTGAAGTGGACTAGCTGGGCTGACTCCCAGAATCCAACAGATTCACTATTCACAAGCTATGACTGATTTATGGAAGGTAGACCCTATTGTGGGATTCTATGGTGGTAAGGTCTATAGCAAGCAATCCTACTTACTAAAGCAGGGGGAACAGGGCAACCTCAGATTTTCCAATCTGTTAAGTAAACCATTGCCCCTCAGTCTCTCTGCCCTGATGGTGAAATGAAAAGGAACTATAGGCTGGGGAACTATCTGCCTCTGGGCAAGGGTGGGAACAGAGTTTTAAAAAAGGAAGCATTTAGACTCATTAAAGTGATAGAAAGTGAAAATAATTACTACACAATTTCTGATATTTGAATAAAGATCCTGTAGCTTTGACAAATTTGAACAGAGTTAACAAGAGCGAAAATAAAAGGATTTTCTTCCTTTGGCATGGAAAGCATCAATCCTGAAACATTTATCTAGCCACAAGTATTTATTGAATACCAACTATGCATTAGAGACTGTTCTAGGCACTGGGAATGCAGTAGTGAATAAAATTAACAAATATTGCTGACCGGGTAGAGCTGAAACCTAGCAGGTTCACCATAGTGCCTACTTTAGTAAGGTACTCAAAACATAGGCATAGTACTAGACACCTATGTTCAGTAAACAGTTAAAGTAGTAGGCATAGTACTAGACACCTATGTTCAGTAAACACCACCAGGCCACAATCAAGTTGGAATGAATCTCATCAAGCACATCAGTACTGACTTCAGACTTGAAGGCCAGTGAAAGGAGTAATAACCAAATGAAAAAAAGATGGGACAGCAGAGACCAGAGGCCACAATAACCCCCACAGAGACCTGGCAAACCCTCTCCTGCACCATACACTTAGATATCAATTTATGAAGAAGAAGGATAAGGTGGAAAAATCTGAATTTCCAAAAGAGAATACTTGAACCAATCCTGATGAAGAGCAAATTATCTGTGAACTGAATGTTTAAACTAAAATGAAGCTTTATACTGGACAAACTGAATTATCTTTGTTTAGATTAAATTTACTTCTTTTCGACAATAAAATAATGGCATTTGCAGGTAAATGGATGAAGTTGGAGAATATAATGCTAAGTGAAATTAGTCAATCTCAAAAATCCAAATACTGAATGTTTTCTCTGATATAAGGAGGCTAGTTCACAGTGTTGTTGGGATGGGGGTACATAGGAGGATTAGAGGAACACTAGAATGGTCAAAGGAAAGGGAGGGGAAGGAAGGGAGCAAGGGGGGAGGGAGGGGGGGAAGAAGAAAAGGAAAAAAAAATTGGTGGTTGAATGAGATGGATATCATTATCCTAAATGCATGATTGAAGATCTGAATGGTACTTATATACTTTGTGTACAAACAGTTGTATGTAAAAAGATGCTATATATGTGCATTATGAATTGTAATACATACTACTATATAAATAAAAAAAGAAGGAAAAAAATTTACTTCTTTTCCCTTCAGATGTTCTGTTAGGGAGATCAAAAGGGCAAACAGAACATCTATGGAGAATATGAACTGCATTTCCTTTGCCAGACTGCAGTGTAGGAAAATTCATATGGACATAATTTCACTGCTGTGGAATGAATATTTTTGGTCCCCCCATCCCCAATTTATATGTTGGAATCATAACTCCCAATGTAAAGGTACTAGGAGTTCGGGTCATGCAGGTGGGACCCTCATGATTGAGAAGAGATGTGAAAGGGCCTCCTTCCTCTCTTTGTTCTCCATCATATGAGGACAAATGGAGAAGACGACCATCTGCAAACCAGGAAGAAGGTCTTCACCAAGAACCCAACCATTCTAACATCTTAATCTCAGACTGCCAGCCTCCAGAGAAATAATTACTTGTTTAAACCACCCAGCCTTGGAATTTTGTTATGGCAGCCCAAGCAGATTGACAGTCACATAATTAGCAAAGTTAGTTGGATGACTCACTGCCAACCCTCATTCTTAGATGAATTTTGAGACAAAAGAGAGATTATTCCCTTAACTTTTGAAGTTGGTGGTCTTTATTAAATTCCATCTACCAGAGAGGAGTGATTTGTCAAGGACTCTCATTGTATATATACCTCATGGTACTAGAAAAAGAAATAGTAGTATAGATATGGTCCTGGAACATAGGACTCCACATAGTTTAAGATACTGAAATTTGTTGAAGAGGTTGTCTTTTTTTCCAATATATGTTTTTGGCACCTTTGTCTAATATAAGATAATTGTAGATGTGTGGGTTAGTCTCTGTGTCTTCTATTCTGTACCATTGGTCTACTGGTCTATTTTGGTGCCAATACCATGCTGTTTTTATTACTACTGCTTTGTAGTACAATTTAAGGTCTGGAATAGTAATGCCACCAGCTTCACTCTTCTTGCTAAGAATTGCTTTGGCTATTCTGGGTCTCTTATTTTTCCAGATGAATTTCATGATTGCTTTTTCTATTTCTATGAGGAATGATATTGGGATTTTGATTGGGATTGCATTGAAATTGTATAGTGCTTTTGGTAGAATAGTCATTTTGACAATATTAGTTCTACCTATCCATGAACAAGGTAGATCTTTCTATCTTGTAAGGTCTTCTTTAATTTCTTTCTTTAGTGTGCTGTATTTTTCCTTGTAGAGGTCTTTCACTTCTTTTGTTAAGTTGATTCCCAAGTATTTTATTTTATTTTTTTG
The DNA here is from genome assembly GCA_025594165.1 of Tamias sibiricus. NCBI lineage: Eukaryota > Metazoa > Chordata > Mammalia > Rodentia > Sciuridae > Tamias > Tamias sibiricus. Next base: position 93,054,009 of record CM046659.1, read on the forward strand.
AGGTCATAGTAAATTGGGTGGATTTCCTAGTTTCTCTTTCTGAGGATTTATCACTGATGTACAGGAATGTCTTTGATTTACGGGTGTTGATTTTATATCCAGCCATTTTGCTGAATTCATTTATTAGTTCTAGGTGGAAGTTTTTGGATCGTCTATGTATAGAATCAACTCAAAGTGGATCAAGGACCTAGTAATTAAACCAGAGACCTTGTACATAGAAGAAAAAGTAGGCCCAAATCTCCATCATGTTGGATTAAGTCCCAACTTCCTTAATAAGACCCCTATAATGTGAGAATTAAAATCAAGAATTAATAAATGGGATGGATTCAAACTAAAAAGCTTCTTCTCAGCAAAAGAAACAATCAGTGAGGTGATTAGAGAACCTACAGAATGGGAGCAAATTTTTACCACAAGCACATCAGACAGAACATTAACTTCAAGGATATATAAAGCTCTCAAAAAACTTAACACCAAAAAAAAAAAAAAAAAAAAAACCAAAAAACAAAAAACAAAAAAACAACCCAATCAATAAATGGGCTAAGGAACTGAACAGACACTTCTCAGAAGATGATATACAATCAATTAATGAATATATGAAAAAAATGTTTAACATCTCTAGCAATTAGAGAAATGCAAATCAAAACCACTCTAAGATTTCATCTCACATCCATCAGAATGGCAGCTATTAAGAACACAAACAACAATAAATGCTGGCGAGGATGTGGGGAAAAGGGCACATTGATACATTGCTGGTGGGACTGCAAATTGGTGAAGCCAATCTGGAAAGCAGTATGGAAATTCCTTGGAAAACTGGGAATGGAACCACTTATGACCCAGCTAGCCATCCTCGGTCTATACCCAAAGGACTTAAAAACAGCTTACTACAGGGACACAGCCATATCAATGTTTATAGTAGCAAAATTCACAATAGCTAGATTGTGGAAACAACCCAGATGCCCATCAGTAGATAAATGGATAGGGAAAATTTGGTATATATACACAATGGAACACTACTCAGCACTAAAAGAGAATAAAATCATGGAATTTGCAGGTAAATGGATGGAGTTGGAGAAAATAATGCTAAGTGAAGTTAGCCAATCCCAAAAAACCAAAGGTCGAATGATTCCATTGCTATGATGATACTGACTTGTAAAAGCAAGGGAGGGGGGATGAGAGGAATGAAGGAACATTAAACAGAACAAGGGGTGGGAGGTGAGGGTGGCAAGTGGATAGGAATAATGACAGAACGAATTAGACATCAATACCTTAAGTATATGTATAAAAACACATATGGTATGAAAATACTTTATGTAAAACCAGTGACTTAAAAAATTGTACTCTTTATATATAATACAAAATGAATTGCACTTGGCAAGCATGTATAACAAATTAGAATAATACACACACATATATAAAATTAAAAAAATTTAAAAAAGATACTTAAATTTGAATTTCCTTCTGAGGAAGTGAAAAGGTAACTCAGCAGCAGAGAAATGAAGATCCTAGGTTCTCACTGGGTTTGGACTAAGAAATTCCTATGGAGTTATGTTTATTTGGTTCAATGTCTACTTAATCTTCCTATGATGTCTTCCCTTCATATCCTGAGTTCCATCACCAATTTTATCACTTTGCATTTCTGAATGTTAGCAAAGACCTCCAAATCCCAAAGTGGTCTCTTTGAACGGGTCATCCATTTATTTTCACATTGTATCTTTTTCTAGAGGTTTGTGGATGGCTAATACTCTGCTTTTTCAAGATTCTGAGAGTACAGTGCTGGTTTTTTCTACGTTTGTAAAAATTCTTTGTTGGTCTTTGTTGTGGGCTTGTGTTCCTCCAAAATTCATGTGTTGCAGCCCTACTCCCTTAGAATGTGATCATATTTAGAGACAGCGTCCCTTAAAAGGCAGCTAAATTAAAGTGAGGTCATCAGGGTTGGGACTTAACATAATATTACTGATGTCCTTATAAGAAGAGGAAATTAGGACACAGACGTGTATGGAGGGAAGACCATGTAAAGACACGGGCTACCTACAAGCTAAGGAGAGAAGTTATAGAAGAAACCTACCCTACTGACATCTTAATTTTGACTGGTAACCTCCAAAACTGTGAGAAAATAAATTGTATCTACTCTTTTGGCAGCTCTTAAAATCTTAATAATTTCCTTCATTTTTGCCTTCTTTGCTCATCTCTTACATGTAGGCATTTTCAAAACTTCAGTCCCTACCCCAGTCTGTAATACTTAGCTTTGTTAATCTTAGATACCCCTACATGTTTAATTATAATCTTCATGAAAGTAATCCTCAACCATATGAAATGGTTATTTTTTAGGTTAAAAGTGATGAACTATTGGCAATTTTATATTGGTTCAACCTAATGTGTTTCTACTCTAAACTTTCTCTGAAGCTCTGAACCTGCATCTCCCCCTCCCTTTAACACATATCCACAAGATTATGCCAGAGAAGCCTCTCAAATAACCCATACAAAATAGAAATTTCCAGCTTCTTAGGAAACCTCTGGGCTTAAAGCATTGATTTATTGGTTCATATCTTTCTTGCTCAGTGTTCCACACTCTGGTTACCACTTGTTCGGCCTTGCCTACCTTCCCACTTTCAAAGGACAACTATTTGGGGGAAAGTGCTGAGGATCCTTTGCAAGTTAAAGTGTGGTTTCTGAACCTGCAGCATCATCATTACCTTGAAGCTTGTTAGAAATGAAGACTTGCAGTCCCCACTTGGACTTATATAATCAGAATCTGTTTTTTTAAAAAGATCCCTAGGTGCTTCTTACACAAATTGAAGTTTGAGAAGTAGTACCTTAGAATATTGTGATGGCCATGGGAATTCTTCTAACTTTCCAGAAAGATTATATCAATTTATTTTCCCACTGGCAGCAGGAGACTAAAACAAAACCCAACTCACCATAGTCTCAATAGCAGAGTATTACTCTTAATTTTAAACAGCTGTGCTTTTGATAGATGAACAATCATATTTTAATTATGATGATATTTATCCCTCAGATTACTGTTGAGTTTTTTTTTTTTAATTAATATTTGTCCATGACTCCTCTGTGGTTTTGGTGGTTGCTTTTTCTGATCCAATTATCTAAGTATTCTTAAATTTTTCATTATTCTTTCCTTTGTTATTTCAATTTGGACAACTGCTAGGACCTTTTGTTAACTGAGCTTGAACTGAAGGATTCTCAATATTCCTGACAGCCATACTTTTTTACCATGTAGGATTTGAAAACTAACTTGTTTTCTTCCCAAATAGATATAGCAAACTATACAAATCACAGTATTTGCTTAATTTATGAGCACAATTTGAGGAAATTAGTGGATAATGATGATTTTTATAGTGAGTGCTATAGTGTCGAATATACAGGAGGGATGATTCTGAACTGAGTTGCAGAGCAGAAAATGTAATAAAGCATGTCCCATCTAGCAACCTCTTCTCTCAGCCTGGTAGCTGCAACAAGCGCGTGCACGCGCGCGCACACACACACACACACACACACACAAACACATTCTGTGGAGCCAGGTTGGATATGGAGACACTGATCACTAGGAAATCATGCCCTTTCTTACCATTCAGAATAATTAGTCTGCTGGTTGTGGCGATCTGGGCAACCTGGGAGGTGGCTTGACAAGGTTACTTAGGTCAGAGCAGGATAACAAGCAACAGAAGAAAGAGCTATACACTATTACAAAAAGTAAATAAACAGCCCTGATCATGCTCCTAAAGCCTGCAGCTTCACTCTGGAGTTGAGTAAGCTGTACTTGTCTTCCTTGTTTCTCTTTGTTTATGAGGACTTCTAAGTCCTTGCTGGTTGATGGTATAATTTGCTTAGCCAGACAAGCAGGTACTGTACACAATAAGTTCTTCTAAATAAAGGGGGTGATTAATCAAGGAAAATCAAACTGTGAGCCCTAGTACCACTCCTTCCTGGCTGGTCTCAGACTCCCTGCTTGTTTATTTAGTGTCACCCATAGTCTGTCATGGCTGACCTAAAACTATCAGGAACAGCCACAATGGCAGCCAAGCATAAACAAAAACCTGAACTGAAGGTGCAGAGGGACTGCCATTCCACAGATAAGATCTATTGCTGTAATAGCCCTTGATTATGAAGACCAAAGGAGAAAAAACACCAAATATACAGACACTTTTCTGTTTATTTATACATGAAGAGGGAGGGGGAAGCAAATCATTTACAAAGAGAAGGGAAAAAAGGGAATAAGGTTTCATTACATGTCAGTGTTTCTCAGTTTATAAAACAAGATTTTGTGATAGCAGGGGGTTGCTTCTGGTTTCCTTTGTTTGTGTATTGACATTTTGCAATGCTTAAAAAAAATAGCTTGCTGGGGCCAGAGATTAAAAAAAAAAAAAAAAAAAAAGCATAAAAAAAAGAGGAATTGAGGCGGGAAAACCTACTAGACTGTTACCTAGGGAAAGAATGTTTTCTCTTCTGTATAACTATTCCAGCTGAGCTATAGGTTTAGGTCAAAACTGAGTAGGCTGTTAGATGATTTTTTTGAATAATGTGTTATGAAACTAAGCTTTTCAGATGGATAGGATCACTTAATTATTACAGTTGTTTGTAATGCATGTTTAACATGGGGGAGGAGTCTTTGGTGAAGTCTTCACTTCTGTGTTGATCATGGTACTCTTTCTGTGGTAGAATTCACTCACATTTTCTATTAGATTATTTAATTTTATAAAGTCTGTGAGTTACTGGGAAAGAAAGTCAGCTGGAGATGCTTTCTGTCAGAATGTGAGTGATGTAGGCATCAGCCTCAGAATCAATCTGGTCATTGCCTCAAGATGAAACATGGAAAGATTACTTTCACCCTAAAAGAAGCCCACAAGTTCTAGAAAGCAATGGAAATAGATCTCTTCATTGTTGTTTGTAGGTGCTACACTACTGTTGCTCATGTTCAAGGGGTCAAATTTATCCATTTAATGGAGAAGTGTGCTTGTCCTAGTAGCATTCCAATTTATAAAATGTGTAAGAGAGGAAGGGTGAGATGTTTCCAATAGGATACTGGTATTGAGGAATACTGCTTTATTGTTCTCTGTTGGTCAATTACTAGGACAAATGGCTGCAAGACGTTCTCTCCAATCTATTTTCTTGCAGCCCATGCAGTATTACATTTCACTTGAAGAGTAAAGCTCTAATGCTTTATCACATTCTAATGCTCAAAAGGGAAATTGCTGGTAAGGTACTTAACACTAAATGCATCCATTTTGGGATAGTGACATTGCATGGGACAACAGATAAATTTCAACACATCACACTTGTACTCCAAGGAATTGGGAATTTACTCTCTGAGGCACTGTGGAAACAGAAAGCTTTGCCTAGGGAGGGCACAAAACAAGGGCTGGTGTTATCAAGACACTGCACTGAAAAGGTGAAATGTTCTAGCAGCTACTGCAAAAATCCCAATTGTGTTCACTTACATCACTGGTGCAAAGTTCATTTTCTTTTCTCTATTAAATGTTTTGTGGTAAAGAAAAACATTTGGGAAAGGCTGACATTAGCAACAATACAGGGTATACGCATAGTCACACAAAGGTGACTACTGGGACTAACTAAGCTCAACGGTTAGCACTCAACCTCAAATTCAGTTCATTTTCTGAAAACTTCTCTAAATTTATATTTCTACTTGAGCAGTCTTCTGATGATTTAGGATGCAAAGTCTTGAAGATGCTTCTGAAGTACAATTCTGCTTTTTGCTGTGCCTGCATGAAGCCCCGAATGTGGCACTCTCTTGCTCTGGTTTTCTCCCCCTTTATAATATGGCTCCCCACTCTATCTTAGAGGTATTACTTGTACCTGGTGGACATTTGTGATTGGGATGCTTCTGTTTGTACAGATTATTAACCACATTCAGGCCATTTTTAGAGTAATGTGAGGAACAGAATCAAGTGGTTTATTATCATATGCATTGGTTATGCTCTAATTTTAAGTGTCTATAAAATTTTTTCTTCTATAATTTTTTAAGTTGACAGAGATTCACATACCATAAATTCACCCTTGAAGGGTTCAGTCTGGTGGTTTAGGATAGTCACAAAGGTTTGGAATCACTGTTATGTAATTCCAGAACATGTTTATTTTCTCCCCACAAAATCCTGCATCCATTAGTGGTCAATTCCTATTTTCCCTCTTCCCAGTCCCTGGCAATACTAATATCTTTATAAATTTGCTTATTCTGGACAATTTATGTAAATGGAATCATGTTGTTTCTGGCCTTTTTTTGTCTCACTTCTTTCATGTAGCATGATATTTTCAAGGTTCATGAATGTTGTAGCATGTATCACTATTACATTAATTTTGTGACTAAATAATATTCCATTATATAGATATAGAACATTTTATTTATTCATCAGATAATGAACGATGGATCATTTTCACGTTTTGGCTACTGTGAATAATGTTGCTATGAATATTAATTTTGTGAGTTTTTGTTTAAGACCCCACTTTCAATTATCTGAGATATATAACTAGAAGTGTCATTAAAAGTGTAACAATATGGTAACTCTATGTTTAACTTTTTAAGGAATTTTCAGACTTTATTCCAAAATAACTAAAGTGTGTTTTTATAACTGGATAAATTATAATTAACATTTGACAACTTTATTTCTATCAATCTATCTGTGCTTTGTTGTAACTTTAACTCTGATACACTAAATATTCTTAGACAAAAGCTTCATTATTTTATATGGGATAAGTGGCTTTAATTTTGCTTAATCTATTTACTCATTCCTGTATCTATTAAACTTTTTCTGATTCAAAACTTTTACCATGCTGTTGCAATTAGTGTTAAAACAACAAATACCAAATAGAATTGCATTGATAATTAATATGCAGAATAGATAATGATTTAGTCAATATTATATAGTTAATTATATATACATTAATGGTTATTTGTAAGAAAAATATCTTGAAAATTTATTAATTCTGGTTCTTTTTTATTTTTTTCTTGTGATTTTTTATTTAAGTAATATCCTGTTTCTTGAAATGAAATGTCAATTTTGAAAAACATTACCTGAGCCCATATCCCTGCCATGAAATGTTCTATTTAATCTAAATATATTAATGAAAACCGAGCAACTTTTAATTTATAATGAGGACAGAAGACTTTGAAATAAAAGAAAATATCATAATTAAAAGCAAGAAATTATTGAGAGTAGAATACCAAATAATCATTTTGCTAATTGTTCTCTTAAGCATGCAACAAATTATTAACTAATTGATTTTTTAATGTGTTAGATGAAATTATGTTGTTGGGACTAGTAAAAATTTGGAGGCTATGTACCTTTTAAAGCATCTGGAAATATTCAAGAGTTTTTCAGAGGTGAGTACAAAAATACTGGAAATAAATCCTCCTGTTTGTGTTTCCACTAAAGGAGAAATGTTCTTTATTTTGGGTCTTTTGATTGTGCAATCATGTTATTTTTAATAAATTAAGAATGGGCTGTGGGTGAGGGAAGAATGGGCCAGATTGTCTGCTAAATTTAGGAAATTGGCTCTCTCCTAGCTTTATACTTAGGTCCCATTTGCTCAGCTCCCCAAATTTATAGTCAGTTTAGATGCTGTGTTCTTATGTACTGTTTAGTGATGAGAATGGGATTAAAAACCCACAAGAAATTGAATGAAGAAAAGAATCCTCTGGGAGAGGCAACCAAGTGCATTTTAGAAAATATTAAGTTTCAGAAACATCAATAACAAGACATTTCTAAAGGTAAATAATATCAGACAGGAAGCCAACAAGCGCCATTATGGTCAGTGGTCAGATTAGAGACATCTTCTCCAGTAAGGACCTTGTGGCACCAGGAAAACCAACACAGACTCTGTTAAGATGTTTGAGATTGTTTTTCATTTAGGAGAGTGTCTCATGTAAAAGATGTACTGGAGTGTTTGAGACCACAGGTAAAGTGTGGACTTTCAGGTTTAAAAGGCTTGATTGTTAAGTCAAAGTCTGATATGCTTTTGTGGAGTAGCAGATCAATTTATATGAAGCAAATTAACAATGTAGATCTTCACAGCAAACTTAGGACAGACAATGAAGCCTTCCTGGGAAGAGCTTGCAAATTTTTGTATGTAAAAATAATTAATAATTGATTCCAATTTTAAAAGGGCATTCATTGCTCTGATTGGGTGCTATTGAGATTTATAATAATAATGTCATCATTATTTTTATTTCAGAGATGAAATCTCTGAACAATTACATAGTTCTTTTGTTTTTGTGATGAGTCACAAGATATAATAGAAAATAACTCTAATAAGTTTAAGTAGGCATGGGAAATTCATTATAAAGACACAAGGACATCTAATGGAACCCAGTAGTAGGAAGGAATTTGGGCTTAGAAAGGAGTTGAAGCAAGGAATTAGAAGGTTATATTTTTCTCTCTCTGAGAACTGGTTTCTTCTGCATAATAAGTGGGAATTTTCTTCCCACATTTCTAAGCCTACATCTCACAGGGCTAGAGACCCTAAAAAGTAGTACATTATCAGTTCAAAATCCAATTTCCAAGAAAGGGACTCCGTTTGGCTGAAATTGAAGCAGGTACACGCTCCTGGTCTAATCAACCATGGCCAAGGGGATGAGATTATAAATAAAATGGCTGCTGATGTGTCTGCCATCATAGATGGGGTGGCAGTGGATGTAGGGTGCCTGGCAATATAATGTAGTATGTTGTATGTGATGTGGACAGAAATTGATGCAGGTGTATGTTAGCTAGAACTCATTTCAAGTAAATCACACAGAATGAAAACATGAGCAGAAAACTATTTGTCCCAATCCCTAACAACAGGAAGCAAACAAGCACTATTATCTTCAGTGCTCAGGTTTAGAGACATATTCTCCAGTAAGGAGCTTGTGGCACCAGGGAAACCAAAACAGACTTGTAAGAAGTTTGAGATTGTTATTCATTTACGAGAGTGCCTCACACAAAAGATCTATTATAAGTAGCTATATTGTACTACTATCCCAGGAAAAACCTTGTATATGGTTATTTAAAAAGAAAACAAATATTGACTATGTGTATTTTTTTCCTTCAAAGTACAAATCAAAGGATGCATTCTTAAGGGAGAGCATGGTAGATATTGTTTACCAATCTTTTGAATACATACTCCAACCAGGGGGTAAAATCAATTGCTTTTTAGTTGTCTTTATTAAAAATCTTGTGAGGTCTTCAACAAAGAGCTGTCGGTTCAAGAAATTTCAGAGCCAAGTAACTATTTATTCAAGGGCAATGTATAAAAGTGCAATTGAACATAGCAATTGGGAGGTTGTTGGAGTGCACAATATTATCTTTTCCCTGCACCCTTGAGGAATAAAACTCACATAAGCTTTGTTCTTGAGGTACACATTTTAGAGTTATTTAGTATTTTATAAATACTCAAATAAAAGGCCATAATGTGACTTAACTGTTTTCAGGAATGTATTGCTTTAGGATTTTGATATTTATTGAAAATAAAAGACAAATTCTTGTTTTCCCTTTCTTTGTCTATTCTGCCCTTATTATTATTATATACATGTGTTTAGATGTGTCCAATTTTAAACATGTAATTATCTACTTCCAAAAACAAGACAAAAAATCAAGCCAAACACATATGACTTTACAAAAAAATTATGGAAAAAGATGATTGTTGCTAATTTAAAATGAGTATTTAGTATTTAGAAGGTAAAAGTTTCAAAGAAGGGAATGAGGACTCATCTCTTGGCAAGCAGGAAATCAGGAAATGTCTTCGTGTAGGAAAGTGCTTTTAAAATTGTAAGGTGGAAGAAGTTATAGGGTAAGGAAAAATCATGATCAAACTCATTGAATGAGGAAAGAGTGTTGTGAACACTGGTTTAAAACCAGTAATATGTACCAAAGATACTGCTAGGAAGCTGAGACAGGAAGATTGTGAGTTCAAAGCCAGCATCAGCAAAAGCAAGGTGCTAAGCAACTCAGTGAGACCCTGTCTCTAAATGAAATACAAAATAGGGATGGAGATGTGGCTCAGTGGTCCTGTGATCCTGAGTTCATCCCTGGTACCAAAAAAAAAAAAAAAAAAAAAAAAAAAAAAATACTGCTAGGAGATATATAAATATTTTAAATTGGTGATAATAGTGACTATTTGATTGGAATATGGACAATCAAAAAGAGTGCAGTATGGCGTGTGGCGGCTTGGAATATTAAAAATGACTGCAAACCAAGGCCATACAGTCTTAATAATCAATGAGAAAAATTACAATTGTTTAGTTACTTAGAAAAATTTTTGTCAAAAGAATAAAAGTTATCTTAGTTTTAGTCAAAAATATAGGGTAAAATGGAAAAAAATGAGTATATATGAGAAACATTAAGAATTTAAAAAGTACACTAATTTTGGGGTAAAAATCTTCTAAGTAGCTTTTAGAATGTTTTTCTTCTGATATGATTTAGTGCAGAAAGTGAGGGGTTTTTTCCCTATGCATTGGCATATTATCATACTCCATTTAAAGTTTTGATCAGCTTCCAAAATTTTATCCTTAGAGCTTGCAATGTCACAAAATATCTCTGAGAGTTTTTTAATGTGAAGTTGTTTGCTGGCCTCACTTCCTCTGGGACATCTTCATCCTTTTTGTCAAAACAACTTCCTTCATGTATGTTGATAAGTTCACCTTCATAAAGTTCCTCTGGTGGTATATTCTGAGTCTCTCAAATATAGCCATATGCAGTGGGCTTAATCTTTGTTTCCCCCCTAAATTCATATGTTGAAATCTTTGCTCCCAGTATGATGGTATTAGGAGGCAGGGCCTCTTAGGGGTAATTGTGTCTTTATGGTAGAGCCCTTATGAATGGACTTAATTCTAAGAGGGAACCTAGAGAACCCTCTCACCTTCTGTTATGGAATGTCCTGCAAAACTCATGTGTTGAAAGCCTGACCTCCAATGCAGCAGGGTTCAGAGGTGGGAATTCTAGGCAATGATTGGATCATAAGGGCCTAAGATCATCAGAGGATTAATCCATTTAATGGATTAATAATTTGATGGGATTATTGGATAGTAACTGTAGACAGACAGGTAAACTTGGCTGGAGAAAGTAGGTAGGTAACTGGGAGTGTGCACTTGGGGACTAGATCTTGTCCAGCTCCCTTCACCCCCACCCCTGCCAACCCATCTGATCTATAGTTGCCCTGTGCTAAGCAGCCTGCCTTCTCAGTATCCTTCTGACATGATGTTCTACCTCGTCTTGGGTCCAGAGCAATGGAATTGGCCAATCATAGACTGAGACCTCTGAAACAGTGAGCCAGGCTGAAGGGCCCTTCCTAGCTTCATTGTGGATCCATTCCATCACCAACTTTCCTTTGAACAGGGTTATATATTCCTGCATCCCCCCAAGTCCTTGAGCCTGGAGGAAATTTCCAGAATGTCTCGACCACTTGGCTGTTTTCCATTTGCTCGCCTTGGAGATTCTAGATAACTTCTGACCTTGTAGACTTTGTCCAGAGACCAGACAAGTGCAGCCAGAAGGAAAGGGCAGGAGCAAAGGGTCATTTTGTAATGGTCTCCAGGCAGAGTCCTTTGAACCAAATTGGGTATGCAGTGGAGAGCTACTGAAGGCTTTTGATCAAATAAATAAAATGATCAAAGTTATATTTTAGAAAAGTCAGTCCCACACAGTACAAAAACTGGTTTGGAAATAGAACAGTCTATTAGAAAATGATTGTATAAATCCAGCCTAGAATTAATGAGGGCCTGACCCATGGTTGTGGGGTTGGGCAGGAAAAGAAGGGCAGAAAGAAGAAGCATGGTCCCAAACCCTACCACAGTCTCCTTATACAGTAGATGATCATTAACTGCTGAGGTATCAGGCATATCCAGGACAATAGCTCAATTTATAACTGTTTCCAATAGTAAAAGAATGCTTATTAGATTATCCCATCACTGTTCTCCACCCTACTAGGAGGACGTATTTAGCTGGTATGTTCTTGGCAACTTTACAGGACAGGGTTGCTGTCTCAAGTACATCTGTATCCAATACAGACGGCACAAGACCTTTTTATTTTCATTTCCTGGTATAGGGTTCTTGACACTTTCTCCCCAGCTCCCCTTACTCCAGCTCCTCCCATTCATTATTCAGAGTTTGCCTGAAGCATCAAGACTGGAGGGAGAAATCTTAAGATTAGATGCTGTGAGAGCACCAAATTATGAAACTAAGAGGTAGTTGGTTGTGGCTAAGTTTTCTGTTACAGGATGCACTCCATTGCACTTTAGGAAAAAATGTCATGCTGAGCTGCTCTTTTAGAAACTCAGCGCTTACCTGCTGTCATTCCTCTCAGCCAAATTCTAATGACCCCATAAAGAATAAAACAGGTGCAACTGAAAGCACTCAGGGATTCAATACTTAGACTCCCCCAGAAATTTTGCTGCTAAAGGAAAATCTTAAAGAAATGGGTCACAAGGTAAGGTAAGGTGAATGTATGGCCAGCAAGCTGCTCAGCACAAGGCAAGTGAAGGGAAACTGTTTAATGAGAACAGGCTTGTGTGGATCAGATGCCAAGCATTTGGAAGACTCAGAGGGTCTGCATGACATTGCATGGAGTGACATTATCTGGTTGGAGAGTTTTAGTAATGAAAATGTAAATGTTGCTACTGCAGAAACCCTGGAGACTCTACAGAACCAGCAGTTGTGAGTCCTTATATGAGCCAGGCCTCCAGACCTCAGGCTGTTACAAGGCATGTTAAATTGGAAGCAAGTAAGCGTGTGTGTGTGGGGGTGGGGGGGGGGGTTATGTGATTTGTGTTAAGTGCAAATCTTCAGAGCACTTGGTAATATCATGGCATTGGGAAGGCACATAGATGTTTAGTAAACATTGTTGATTGTCGCAGTGACAAGACAGGCTGTCAAGCTTTGCCTTAGAACTACTTCTATACATAAAGTCCCTGCTGTTACTGTGGGTTGTCAAGAGCTAGAATAGATTCTTGGTTAAAATATTTCTATATGTTTAGAAATATTTTAGACATCTAGGTAACTAACTGGTTGTTTTATGCTTTAACTTCATTGACTTTATAAATTATTTTTTAGTTACTAAATTCCATTTTAAAGGGTCTTGAGTTCTATCTACACACCATCTTTGAATTTGCCAGGTTCCTTGGTAACAGGATATAGATAAGGAAAAGTCCTGAAGATAAACAATTAGCATTTAAGCTTGACACCTTAGTTTCCTGGTGAAGCCCGCCCCCCCCCCACCTCATTTTAGATTATAATAACCTAATCCACATGAATAATGGTAAAAATTGCTAACATTGTTGTCATTTCATCTACAAGGGAAGTGGAAATCAGTGAATTTAAGAACTTGCTTGAGGTCATCTCGTTACCAAGTGATGTAGCTCTGATCCTCTGACTCCAAATCCTTGCTTTTTCAATTTCAGTATCACATTATGGGGATGAATTGTTTATCCTTTTTTATTTTTTAAATTTTATTGCATTGGAAGATTTCAGATTAATTTTGTCTTGAATTGTATACATATTTTTTCTCCAAAAGGGATTTTATACTTCTTAAGAGAAGGAGCAATGCTTTATATTTCTTTAAATCTCTTGTAGCAAATGATATCGTGCCTATAAGAGTTTAGCCAAGGTTTTTAGTTGGCTTGGCTGTCTCTTTTTGTTCCTTTATTCCTTTTCTTTTTTCCTTTATAGTCAATCAGTACTCACTTGTTGGGTGACTGACACCTTTTTTATCACAAATCTATTAACTTCTGGTTTGTGAAATTGTTAGTTTGAAAGTGGTCTGAGGATATAAAGATTATCTTCATAGTCATTTGAAAAGTACACATACATTTAATACAAATGCATATGTAGCCTTGCCAAGAAGTTCCTTTTGTGGGCTTGGCCCTTTACTACAGCACAGTAGAAAAACGACAGAAGTAAGATGAGGAAGAATCACATAGCCTGGCTAATGATGGATTTATCTTAAAAACAAAACAAAACAACAAAACAAAAACCCCTGAGGTTATGAGAATCATATTTTGTCTATGCCTACATCTTCTCTTGAGTCTAGAAGCTGATCTTTGGGCAGTGTGATGAATTTTGGCTGCTTTGTAACTGTGAACCCCATTGCTTGCTGAGTCCTGAAGTGCAAAGCAGTCAAATAGAGTGTGGAATTTCTTTGTACATACTTTAACTTATTGCATGGCTATCCTTTCCCTCAGCATCTCATTTGTAAGATGGAAAAATACTAACACAGCTCACAGGATTGTTTCATAGCCTGTGTTAAAAATAAAACATAAAAAAGTGTGATTTTAATCTTCCTTATGGCTGAGCAAACTCCATTGTGTATATATGCACCACATTTTCTTTATCCATTCATCTGTTTAAGGGCACTGAGGTTGGTTCCATAATGTGGCTATTGTGAATGGCACTGCTATAAACATTGGAATGCATGTATCATTATAGTTATCTGATTTCAGTTCTTTTGGATAAATATCAATTAATGGAATAGCTGGGTCACATGGTGGTTCCTTTCCTAATTTTTGAGGAATCTCCATACAGATTTCCATAGTGGTTGTACTAGTTTGGAATCATACCTACAATGTATAAGTGTTGCTTTATCCTCTCATCCTTCTCATCTTTTCTTATTATATTATATATAATAAGAAATATATACATATACATAATATATATATACATATACATAATATATATATATATATACATAATATATATATAATAACAACATACACACACACTTTTTTTTTTTTTTTTTTTTTTTGGTAACAAGGATTGAACTCAGGGCACTTGACCACTGAACCACATCCCCAGGCCTATTTTGTGTTTTATTTTGAGACAGGGTCTCACTGAGTTGCTTAGCACCTCACTTTTGCTGAGGCTGGCTTTGAACCCTTGTTCCTCCTGCCTCAGCCTCCCAAGTTGCTGGGATTACAGGCATACACCACTGTGCCCAGCTTATTATTTATATTCTTGACAGCTGCTCTTCTAACTTGGTTGAGATGAAATCTTAGTGCAGTTTTGGTTTGCATTTCTCTGATTGCTATGCCATTTACTGATAACAGATGGAACTGGAGAACCTCATGTCACGTGAAATAAACTGGAGTCAGAAAGTCAAGGGTCAAATGTTTTCTCTCATATGTGGAATTTAGAGAGAAAAAGGAAAATTTTAAAAAAGAGGAATCTCATGAAAATGGAAGGTGTATCAGTAGAGTAGAGGTAGGGGATCAAGGGGGAGAGAAGAAGGCAGGGAAAGGGGAAGAACAGGGGAATAAAATTGATCAAATGATGCTATATGCTGAATACATCACAGTTAATTCCACTTTTATGTATAATTATAATGCACCAATGGAAAATATATATATATATGTGCTTAAATAAATAGAAAGAGGTCCAGAAAAGTAGAAGAAGGGGATCAAAGGGAGGGAGAAAGGGAGGATAAAGGGAATGAATTGAAGCAAATTATGTTATGTTCATGACTACATCACAATGAACCCCACTATTATGTACAATTATAAGCATTAACAAAAAATATTAAGAAAAAAGCATGAAGCATTAACAAAGCTATATGGCACATATTAATGAAGTCATGGCAGAGAAATAGCACTTGACATGCTTACCATGCCCTGTGTGCTTCAGGCTTCAGCTTCTGATGCTCATTTCCTATTGATGTTTATTTCTTCATCCTATTTACATATGGCATGAATTTATTTGCTTACATTTTTTACCTGTAGTTTAGAAAAACTAGAAAAACAATTTATTGAGTCTATTCTCTCTCTCTCTCTCTCTCTCTCTCTCTCTCTCTCTCTCTCTCTCTCTCTCTGCTTGCACTTTTCATCAAAGAGTGATGAAAACATAATATATTTAAGGGTTCACAAATAGCCAATATTTTTTTTCTAGCCTGAAGGTCAGCAGATAGCTCTCAGTCATTCTTGAAGTGTGAATTTAGTACAAATTTTCAAAAGCAATAGAGAGCTGTATATAATGTTGATGGTGCCTAAATCACAGTAAAGACAACTTTGAAATCACTTACTTTAAAACTAACATGTTATGGTAGTATCTCTTGCAATATATTCTAATGAGTAGATAACATATTTTTTATTAGGAGGGTCTGCTGGGCTTTTCAACCATGTAGGCTTTTATTCAATTATACAGTTATATTCTCATTTGCAGCTTTATAATTTGCCTAAATGGCTTCACTATGAATAAATATATGTTAACCTGTGATGGGGAACAAGAACCACTTTATGTTATTTTTTTGGTAAGAATCAATTTTTAGAAATTATGTCTCCTTTCTTGTAGGGGTTTTAGGATAGTAGTTAGATATCCTAGAATGCTATATACTATTTGGAAAATTAGTCAGTTTAGTATTGGTAGAAATTATTTTAAAAATTTTCTTTGGTTTAGCGGAAAAATCACACTTTGGCCTAGTCTGATAAGATACCATTTTGGAGGACCTCCTGGTACTTCAAGGCATCACTACCAAGAGACTTGTTATTGCTCATCCACTTTACAGGAGAGGAAAGAGACAGAATTTTTAGATTAGGAAGTCACATGACCAAAGGAGTTGTTCAAATTCCAGCATTCATAACCAGGTACGAAAACATATGTCCTTATCTCTACATGTTTACCTATGTAATATTGTCCTTTTAAATCCAGCAAGTCTATTCTGAAAAATGACGGAGATTTCAAGATGAGTAAAATAATTTCCTATATCTCCAGGGAAAGGAGATTGCAGGTTGAGGATTTGGCTCTTTCCACTTCAAGAATGCAAATAAATTAATTACATGTTGTCAAATGCTGGGGTCCTTGCTGACAGTCTCATTCTAATGGTAGATTAAGTCCTATGTGGAGGAAAGAAGTAGGATGAAGGATCTTCTGGATGAAGGACAAGGATAGAGGAGGTGGAAATGAAGAGAGGGGCCTTGAGAAGGCTTCAGAGGAGTGGTGGGTAGAACATGTGGACATACCTAATCTAAAAATTCCATCCCTGAATTTTATTTACTAGGCAGCCTGTGATCAAAAGTGACTGTGGGCTAGGAGTCTAGGAGGAGAACTACTATGAGGCTAAACACTCAAGTGCCTGGAATCTGTATATAGCAGGGAACTAGAACCTGTTCCAGAATGGAAACCCATGGAGGATCCATCCTGCCAGCATATTGTCCTGTCATCACAGAAATGGAATCACTAAATTTTGGGGTGAATCTATGCTTGGCATATCTTTGGACCCTGGCAGGATATACTTATTTGCACACCAGGAGACTTCTAATCCTTCATAGGACCAGTGGAAATTAGATGCTCTTGTCCTTGAACTTTACTGCTGGATTCAAGCAGTTCAAATCATCACAGCTAGGGTGAGCAAGATGTGAAAATCCTTGGTCACATTTCTTAATTAACAATATAGGAATGTTGTAACTGAAATTTCTGATATATTTTGTTGATTTTCATAGTAATATATGTTTTTCCTTTGTCCATGTTTTATTTGGTTATGTATTAAATTATTACTGAAATTCAGTTTTGTTCACAAAAATCATGCTAATTTTGATATTCTTTCCTCTCTTTTTTACATTAGACTATCCTTGGAAATAATTAATAATGCAGTTCTCATAATCATATATGTCAAGTAGAATATTGACCATAATATTATATTTTACTTTAGAAGTTAACACATGGTTGTTTTATTTTTATTTTCTTCAAAGACATTAAGAATAATTTATATAAAAATAATGCCTTTGTTGTCTTTACCTTCTTTGAATTATATTTGTAATCTTTGCCATGATTTTTAGGTAACAAATTTAGAATTACATTAAACAATATCAAATAGAAGAATAAAGATGGATATAAAGGCTACCATTTTTATAAAGGTAAAATATCACTGAAAAGTAATTTTCAATTTCCTAATAATTTTACATTTAAAAGAAAAGAAAATCTTCAAATCAACTAGGAAACCTTCTCAAATTCATTTCATTTCAAGAAATACTCCTACATCAACTTTCTTCTCCAGCTCCACTTCCACAGGCCTCCCTTGGAAATACTAACATACAGCTGCTAATGGCATCGGGAAACCTCTACTCCTCTTTTCTGTCCTGAATTTCCCTGGTGCTACAGATTGCACAGAGGGACTGTGAAGTGGGAATGGAAGAGCAAAAACCTACAGCATCATCATCTTTCAATTATATGCAGTGTAAAAGTCTTATCAATCCACACGTTCTTCCTTATGTTATATTTAGGGCTGGAAATTCCTTGACAAAATTGTTTTTGGCTTATTTAGAAAACTGGCATAAAAAATGAAGAGCTAAATGTTCATCATCCTTCATGGGCTGTTATTTGCTTCTTACAGAGCTGCCATCTAATCAGGGCAGGATATCTGCTAAAGAGATATTTGTTTCTGTTAATAGATTGACCTTTCCTTGAATTGCCCCTCTAAGGAGAAATACCAGACCTGAAGCAGACTCAAATGTGTTTCCAGAAAATTAGGTCTGACTCAGGGTGATTAAACGCATCCAATTCAAATTTATTGTCCTATCTCCAGGTCTATCTTCCTTTAACTCCTCCTCCCTTCCCACCACAGCCAAAAAAAAAAAGTACTTTTAATTTCTCACTTTTATTCTTCAAATTCAGTCCATCAGCAAGTTGAAGTCTTATTACAAATTCATTCAATTCTCTTTTATCACCAATACCACCATCCTACCCCAAGCCAAAACTATCTCTCACTTTCATTTCTGAATTGGCCTCCTACTCTCTCTCTTCTTGCTTTTCCTCTTGTTCTTCTTCAATCTACTCTCCACATGGAAACAGCCAGCATGATTTTTTTTTTGTCCCCTTGCCCAGAATTCCCCAAAAGTTTCCTATTGAATTTGCTATAAAAATCCCAACTTACTGTGGCCCAAAGGTCCATGAATTATTTGACTTCTGTATACCTCTCCAACCCTTTCAATTTTATAGATTATCTGCTATGTGATAGGCACTGTTCTAAGTGGTGGAAACTCAGTGATCAAGATACATTCTCCCTCAAAAATGTTTATGTTTCAGGAGATGGAGACATACTATAAACAGAGAGTAAAAAGACTAAATACATGTGCTAGAGAGAGTCCCACTTGGATTGAGCTGTGAACAAAGGCCTCATTTAGAAGGTGGCATTTAAGTGAAAATCTGAAAGATAAGATGAAACCTATCATGTGAATATCAGAAGAAAATACAAAATATTGGAGGGTTTTATGGGGACCTATTTTGCACTTTCGAAAGATGACTCTGGCTCCTATGAAGAGAATATGGTTGAAGAAAGCAGAGTGGAAAGAGGAAGTCCAGTGAGGAAGCAAGAGCAGTGGTCAAGGCAAGAGATGATCATAAGTTTTGGTCTATGATGGCAAATACAAAGGGTGGACAGGTTCAGGGTAAGTGTCTAAGCCAACAGGACATGTTGATTGGTGAGAAGATGGGTGTGAGGATCAAGAGAAAGTGAATACAACTCCTATCCTTTTGGCTTGGATAATGGGTGGGGGTGATGTGGAAGAATGAGATGGAGAAAATGGAGAGGGGTGAGGGTGAAAACAAAGAACCTTCATTTTTGTCCACAGGCTCACCATGCATCAATTTCTGGTGTGCACACACGTTGGTTTCTCCAGCTTCAGGCCTTTTACACATGGCATTTCCTTTCAAGTAGAATATTCCTCTTAAGCATATGTATGGTAATTCCTCGTTATTCAGAACCCCGTTGAAATGCCACCTATTCAGAGATATCTCTGACCACTTGCCCAAATTCCATCTTTTTCTATTCTGCTTAATTTTTAATTATTTTATTTGTAGATGTTAAAATTTTTTACTTGATCTTTCCCATTACTGTAAAATCCCTTGAGGGCAGAAATACCTCCATTTTGCTTACCACCAAATTCAACCCATCTAGTAGAGAATGGTTTATAATTTGGAATCAATCAATACTTCTTCAATTGCATTATGTAAATCATTACATTATGTAGACTACATTATGTAGATCATTGTGTGAGCTTATTAATTGCATGTAAATACTCATGAATTGTTTGATTTCAATTGGATAGGCTTAAGCCAGATAAAATGTTACATGTCTCCATTGCTTTATACACTGATGGGGAGTTTTAAACAAGTAGACTATTGCTTTCTTAGGAAATAGATTGCCTTTCTACCACCTTTGAATGCCCCCTAACCAACTCAGAAGACCAGGCTGAGGCTTACTTTTCTAAGCCTCAGTTTCATAATCTGTAAAACAGATGCAAATATAGCCTTTGCTTTAAAGAGTTTTTGAAACAAAGGGATAAAGCACATAGCACATTTCCTAGTATATTTTAAATAATTAATATGACTATTGTTATTGTTGTTATTAATATTCATTATTAAAATATGACATTTGTGATACCTAAGGACCTTATATATGAGCAAACAAGTTGAGATTCATCCTTAACTGTCCATAAATAAAAATCATTATGTCAATATCCCAAATCTGCATTCTAAACACTATTTTACAGGGAAATTTCAGAACTGGCATTTAACTTCATGGTCTTTGCTATGACCTGAGTAGATTTAATTAAAGGCCAGTTTTCTTAAGCTTCATACTTTAAAAAGTTTTAATGGAATTAGCCTTCTAGAAATTATACAAATGTAAAAGAGAAAAATATTTGACTCTTCTGATATGCACAAGCAATAGTAAACAATCAGATCTACTAAATAGATTAAAAGTAGCATTCAACGTTTGTTAAATATCCTTTTACTTCCACTATGAAAAGCATGTCAGAATTCCACATAGCAGATTGCTATTATGAGTCATTTATTTTTCCTCACTAAATGTGTATAGTTTTGATGCTATGGTGTCATCATGAATTAAGGTGTCAATATGCTTAAGGACCCAGCACTGCAGAAACATTTTTTATATTTAAAAGGTTTGTGCAATTTTAAATAAGGCAGAGCTACACAATATCATAGCATGCTTCATGAGAAAAAGATGCTAAATTTCCTTGACCTACTTTCATCTTCATGTTTAGGAAACAGTGCCTAAGAAGTAAACAAAGTAGTTGTGCCTCATGCAGGAGATGATTATTGTTTGAATTTATGATTCATGCCTTGAGCAAAATTTTGTTTGTGGCCTCATTTGCAACCATAATTTACAACTTTACCAGGGATATGCTGTGTATTTGGAAGGTAATATATCAGACTTGCTTTGTACTGGAACAGTTTTCTAGCTCTGGGTATAGTATTTTCTGTGTTTCTGTTAGCTATAAAATTTCTAGGCATAACATTTATTGTAGCAAATATGGAAATTTTTTAAAAATTGTATTCCCCTTAGGAATGTCTTATTGTATTTATATTCTTATTATGGTTAAATCCGACTAGTGTTTAAAGAAGTTGTTAATCCTGCAAATATCTGGTTGCAAATGTAGGAAGATTTAACCTTTGTGGATTTTTTAAAAATAAAGATTGCATCATTTTTGCATTTTGTGTACTTTTCATCCAAGAAACTAATAAACAATATGTGACTCAGACACAATGTCTGTATATGCACTTAAAAATCCAGATTTTTTTCTATTGCAAACAATAAGTAGATTGTGATACTACAAAATAAGTTTTGCCTATTCTCTTTGATCTATGAGTTAGTAGAGAATTTCCTACAGTATTCATTGGAAGTTCTGTTGTCCATTTTAATTTCAATTGTCTTAGGCAATATACCTGAAATAGTGGGGATTTCATAAATACACAAACAAATCTGTTCCAAGTTTCAGAGATGCTCAACTTAATGTAATATTTTTTTCAGCACCAATTTATTTCTTTGTATCTTCCTATTTTATAATTTTTATTAGGATGCTCTTGTAAAAGAGTAATGCTTATTCTCCCCAACTAAATTAATTTAAAATTCCATTAATTTTGAAAATTTTCAGGTTGTTTGATTTTAAAAATAGTAATTTTAGTAATTACAAAGAATAAATACAATCTTAACATATAATTTTAAATTACTAAAATTACAATTCTGTATTTGATTATATAAGTTTAAAGCACAGTTAAAAATAGAAAGTATTTCCGTCTTCTTTCCTGTCTTCTGATATAATTAGTGAGAAAGGAAGTTAAAAGCCTGAAGGAAGTCTAAAACTTTAGGGAAAAGCCTAATAATGAACATTATAGCTTCATATGCTTGATGCTACATGTGCTTACATCATGAAAAATAGATCAACCTAGAGTCAGACTCCTCCAGAAGTTTTTCCCTCATCAAGTTCTTAGCAGAGTTTTTCTTGACATAAAGGTAAGTAGACTGGATAGTCTACTGAGGAAGAAAGCAATCATTTTTATTGACAGGTGCAGCAGGGAGGGAGAAGTTGGGTAATGCCTTTAGTCACAATGCTGGGACTTCAAACAGAATTCAAATTCTGTTTAGTAGTATGTAGGCTCAAGAATCATTTCAGCACTATTACATATTTCTTTTCTTCCCCCAGTAATTATTCATTCAGCTATTATAACTAACCACAGTAATTTTCTTAGAACAAAGGAGAGCATGGCAACAATAGCTTTAAAAATGACGAAGTTTAAATGCCCAAGGTCAGAGTGTAACATTTTGATTTCCATAAGTATTTCAAATGCTACAGGCTTTATGTAATAATTTTAATGTGAAAAATATGCAGGCCACGCTTCACTGCTCTTTGCATATACTGAGAAGAGGGAAAAAAAAACCTTAAAAATTGCTTAGCTTTAATTGAGCAAAAGGATTCACATGTGATCTGAACTTGTGGCTCATAATTCCTCTAGACAGCTTCGGTTGCCGTGTGATGATCCTAATTAAATTATGTAACGGCACTGAACTAGCTAAGCTAAAGGGCCTGTTCTTTCATATCACCTGGTGGCTTAACTCTTTGCAGGATTCTGGGTTTGGGGCTTTGGTCTTCTACCACGATCTTGTTTTTCATTGTTAAGGTTAGGAAAACCCCATTATTGATGGAATCCGCTTTGAAAGCTTCGGCCTGAAGGTGGCAGCATTGTAAGGTTTTGGAAGTCGTGAGCTCCGAGGACTTGCTCTAGCAGCCTCACCCCCACAATTCACCCCCACCCCCACCTCTTCAGACCGAGCTAACATCATTACACACTCATGTCAGGTAGAACTAAAGTGGGGAGAAATGTCATAGCCAAAAAATTAGGCTTTGTTCACTTTGGTCTGTGTTTCATTATATTTCTGATAATATGGTACATTTGTAATTCTGACTTGAGATTCAGCTAAGGGAGGCTTCTCCTAGTCAGGAGTTAACCCATTGCAAACCGTGCTCCTTCAAGATAGGCGTTTTACCAGGTACAGGAAGGGAAAGTACACTTTGGGTGAACAGTTAAGTTAACTTAATCACTCTTATTTTAATCACTGGGAGCAAGTTATAAGGCTTGAGAGTCCATGTCAAATCAATTCCTGAGTTTCCCCATGTAACTCTGTCCTTACAAAGGTTGCCTTCCCTCCCTCCCTTCCTTCCTTCCATCTTCCCATCCTTCCGTTACTGTGCATGGTCAGCTGTTTAGTTATTATATGATTACTTTTCTGCTTTGACCGGTGTAGAAAATAAACAAAGATTTACAAAAGTTGATATATCTGATTTAAAAGTCAATATTTATTTGGCTTATGACACTGTATTGCTTTATGCAATACTGATAGCATTTAAGATTATATCAGTATAATATATAATAAATACATACATATATAGTAGTTCTTCCTTATCTGAGTGGTATATGTTCCAAGACCTTCACATGGGCACCTGAAACCACAGACAGTACTGAACCCTATATATGCTATGTTTTTTTCCCCTATGTATACATATCTACAATGAAGTTTAATTTATAAATTAGGCACAATAAGAAATTAATGACAGTAGCTAATAATAAAAATAGAATGATTATAATAATGAACAGTAATGAAAGTTATTTAAAGTTCATGAATTGTTTACTTTTGAAATTCTCCATTTGTGTTTTCTAACTGTGTGGACTGCTAGCAACTGAAACCCAGAAAAACAAAACTGTAGATAAGGAGGAATAATGTATACAGATCCTAGCATGGATTTTATTGACTGTGATGTTTTTCATAAGATCCACAGAGATCTTGCAGTCTCGTCTTACACACTTCTCCTCTCTGAAAGTTATGCTCGAGAAACTTCCCCAGGTGATAATGGAAAAGGTGTAGGGCAAGTACATTGGTTTTAGGCCTTGTATGTTGTCTTTCGTTAACTGAATCCTTAGGGAAAATTGTTTCTGAGGTCAAGATTGACAAAATTGTTTAAGTATTATTGAAAATATAAAACAAAATTGTTTCCTCAATAAATATAATTAGCTATATATATTGCAGTTTCAAGAGCAAGCACTGATGTTGGGACCAGCTCTTTAAATAAAATAGGACCTCTGTGGTCTCTGGAGGGAACATGCATAAAGCAAAGTAAATGATTTTCTGTCAACACTAAGTAGACAGGTGCTTACATTGAACAGCATTCTAATATGTCTCTGAATATTTATGTCTTCTTTTTCAAATGCATTGCCCATGAATGTCACAGCTGTCAAACGTCTGTACACAAGAAGATAAAAAATGAAATTAATAAAAGGCAGATCAACATTTCGTTTGTTTGGAACACTTCCCCCTGCTTCTTTTTTCTTCTTTTTTTTTCTCTCTCTCTTTCTTTCTTTCTTTCTTTTTTTTTTTTTTTTTTTTTTAAATTTTAACTCAGTTATGTTTTAGCATTTGGGCACATCTGCATTTTCTAAAAGGCCAAGGGAAATGTGAGTTGACTAGTTGTGTTTGGGGCTGGAACCAGGGCCTGTCTCAGTATTTAAACAACAAAATAATCAATGGAATTAATGACCAAGAGAACCAAGGTCTGAGGATTTTTCTAGCCATTTCTGTTGTCCACGTGCTTGGTTTGCCTGGGTGCCACAAACAAGATTCTGACAGGTTGTCACTGCCCTAACCTGAAACTCAAGTTTGTGAGGTGAGAGGCTCTTAAATCTTTCTGCTTCTGTAGCGCAGTTTTAACTTAACAGAGTTAGTGCCAAAACAAGCCATCATGTGCCCTCAGAGTCACAGAGTAACTTGGGTTTCAGAGCAACGATGACTAAATAGAATGGATGGTAGATCAAAGCCATGGAAAAAAGGGCCATTTAGTTGTCAGATCCCTGTCTCTGCTTCTCTTGGTTACTAAAAGGAGTATGTGTTGGGATGAACTTGGTGGTCATTGGATGAATGTTTATTCATGAGAAGCAAAAAAAAATTGAAGTATCTGGTTATTATTTATTACTAAGTAGCCCTTAGCAAAAATATTCATTACTCACCTCTCTTCCTCCCAGCTACTTCCACATCCACCCTGAAGTATCTGGATGAACCTTCTGTTGAAAAGAAAGAATACAATTTAAATACTGAAGTAGGAATTTAAGCTTATGGACACTTTGCACTTGTTTGGCTTTCTATGAGAATTGTTATAAATAAAAACTTTCTCTAAATTGTCAAATAGCCATTGTAAATATCTCAGTTTAGTAAGACTTACAAATTAGTGTCCAAATTTTAGTGATCTAATTGGCTTTTATTGATAATCACAGATATGAACCAGATGTAATGAATATTGGTTTAACTTATATTTGATTTGGAGAATATGCTGGTTGTTCTGATTTTGTCATATTTATGAAAGTAAAAACAAAAAAAACCCATATAGATCCAGTTCTGATTTAAAGTGGTCACTGGATGTTTTGTTCTTTTAAGAAGATTTCAGTTCACTTGGCAGCAGTCTGATTAAATAAATATTTGAGTATAGTTATATTAGGAGTTCTAAAAAATTGTTTGTTACATGGTTCAGTTCAAGTGAACTTGGTCAATACAGTGCAATTGATAACGGAACACTTCAATAAAATACCAAGCTATATCAACTCGGTAATTTAATCTTTTATCAGTAAAATTCAGGGGTGATCATATGGACATAGGTTTTAAGGATTTTTCAGAGGTTGCTGCTGATGCTGTGGCTGGAGCCTAGAATTTCTCTCCATCTGTTCATTGAAACTCTATTCCTTCGTTAAGATCCAACACAAACATAACTTTTTCCAAGTCCTCCCTGATTTTCCTTGGACAAAAGTATTTTTTTCTCTCCTTTCTTTTTATTCAAGGTTTTGTATATACTTTGATTATTATATTCTGCTTCAGGTTTAAAATAGTTGTTGATGTGTTTCTTTCTTCCAGTGTATCATGGACTCATCAAGAGCAGGGGCTTTCTCTGTGTTATCAGGATTCTAGTACTCTTGTTTGCAGATTATTTTTAAATGTTGTGGCTTTCACTGTTGGTTGCATTTTTGTTGTTGCTGCTTAATTTTGGTTTTGTTTGCCAGTCAGTTTTGGTTGGAGATGCTCATTTGGCAGCGAAAAATGTAGTTATAAAATATAATCTAAAAGCTTACTATTGAAAACCTTCTAGGACATTTCATAACTATACATAGACTATCTGCAAAATATGCAACCATTACCAGCGGTTCACTCTTAAGTTCACATTTCAAACAGATTGCATGTGTTTCTAATCAGGTAACTGAATGATTAGCAGGAGAAAACATATGATTAGAAAGCATGTAACCCTTGCTGATACGTATTATTTTTAAAATTCTCTAAAGCTAAGGTCAATAAAGAATAGTACATGCAGCAAGAAAAGCTAGATTAGAGGAAGATTTTAAGTTGTAAACCCTTTTGTGAGCTGTTATAAAAACATAACTAATTTAACTGTTGGATTGAGGCATTTGGAGCTGACATGCAAACTAAGGGATGCTAAAATAAATGAAAAGAATGGTGACTAGAAAAATTACAAGAGTTGTAGTTTAAGAAAATAAAGAATAAAGTTATTAACTTGAAAGTTAATGAACGGATGCTTTCATTCCTTTTTATGAAGCCATACTTTTAACTCCAAGAAAACTAATGAGAATAAAGGGGGAAATACCCCAAATTTGATAAAAGAAAATAAACAGAGATTATTACAAATAAGAAACGTTGGAAAACTCTTGGTTTACTTTCATTACTAATGGGAAAGAAAAAATACTTTCTTGAAGTAATATATCATCTTAAGATCATACTTATCTCTTACCTTAATCCATCAAGCTGAACTACCTCTCTTTTTTGAACAGTTTTTACACTATTGAGCTTGAAGTTCACAGAAGGAAAGAACAAAAAGCTCTGTTCTTTACTGATTCAAACCAGACACAACCTACTTCAAAACTGCATGCTGTCCTTCAGTTAATTACTCTCCCTTTGAATTCTATCAAATGTACCATTTTCTGCAAGCTACAGACAGTCAGCAATAGGAAAAAAAAAAAAAAAAAAAAAGTATGGTGACTTGCTTTATGAATTGACTTGGTATATTTTTCCAGAATTTATTACAGAAATTGGCTATACTTTTTTATGGACCATCCCTATCAATGTAGTCAAGTCTAATTGGCTTAACAGAACTTTATGTCTGACATATATCTGTACTACTATCCTAAGATAAGGAAAATATGGTTTGATATAAAAGTTCACTGTGCACACAGTGCCTTATAACACTATTTTATTGTTATTATTGTTGTTACTATTATTATTATTGAATTGTGATGTGAAATCCAGGTAAGACATAAGAGTTTCAAGTTCAAAAGAACTTACAGCCAAACAGTGTTTGGGAAATTCTTGGGAATTTTGGAGGGCATAGACCTTCTAAGAGTCATAGAATAGGGACCTTGAGACAACTTTAACTAAATGTAAAGAACATATTGGCCTTACCTGGTACTTGGCTTAATTTTTTTCCATAATATAATTTTTTTTACATTCTGTTTTTTGTAACTAATGCTATAGTTGATGAACACAATTCATCATAATAGTTTTCCTGAAGTTTACTTTTCTGATTAAACTCAAAAATTGATAACAAAAGTTTACATAAACTTTTAAAACAAAATTGTAGTTATGGTTCTATATTTTATATGAAATGGTACTCTTTTATAGAATTATAGTGCCCAATTTTAAAAAAAGTTTAAGAACACAAATTTATTGATTCTTATTATTTCCATCCCAAATTATTTCAATTACAGCTTTTGCCAATTAAGGCTCCATGTTCCTATGCAAATAGAATAGCTAGTTGTCTATTTCCTATCAAGATTTTCATAGGCTTGGAGACCAGGTTATATAAGTCCTCAGCTTCCATGCTCCAGCTCAAATAATTCCACGTCCCTTCAGCTTTTCCCAGGGATCTTATTTTTCATAACAAGTTCAAAGTATCTGAACCCATAAAAATCTCACAAGCAGAGTCTTCTGTATATTTACTTTCTCTTCTTGGTGGTAGGAACAGAGACTAAGAAACACATCTTTAAAAAAGTCATGGTAAAACAGAGCAAGTAGTATTTTACTTTTACCTTTAAAGTTGTAGATTTTCTTCATAGTTTATCTTTTGCTCACAACATCCTATAAAACCTCTTTTCTAAAATCCAGACTTCAAATTTATGTCAATCAATTCACACCCTGGAAAACAGGCCAGTTCACCACTCAGATCAATCTCTAAGCACATAAGAATCCAGGCAACAAGCACTTGTCTTTATAGAACAACTTAGTTTAAGCAATTAACAATCAAGACCTATACACATAAACACACTATAATTAACTGTTTAAAAGTGGAGGCTTTCTTTTCAAAATTTTCCCTTTGAGTGTAGTCAAGGTGAATTACTGGATTTTTCCATCACTAAATGCTGCAGCAGCCCAGTCTTTTGCAAGTCTCCCGTCTCCACATATTTTCCTATACCCACTATATTTGACAGTAAAACTGCCAAGCTCCATTATTTCCAACTGGCAGCAATTTAATACATAGTTGAGTCAGTTATTTAACTAAATAAATTGCTTAAAGTTAACTCTATTTGTAAGACCACAAGGTGTTTCTAAAATGTGCTGCCCTTTTATATCATAAACCTGGATTAGGTTTACAACCCCATTTCCCCTCAGCAGTTTATAAATCAAACAAAGAACATAGAACAATGCATAAAAATCCCTGTGAAACCACCCTCAGAGTTTTTGTTAATGACAAAAGCATACTGGGAGCTGGATTGACTCTGAACAGTAGAGAATGAAAGTTTGGTTTAAAGTAACCAGACTTTGTAAGGGTTATCCAAGCTCCTTTAAGAGTGATCAACTTTGAAATTAGGATGAATCCGACATAATTTTCCTATGTGTATATATATATATATATATATATATATGAAAAAAACATCACAGTGAATCCCACCATCATGTACATCCACAAGAATCGAGTACTAAGTAGAATAAGATATGCTCCATGATTGTATAATTATATCAAAATGGATTCTACTGTCATGTATAGCTAAAAAGAACCAATTAAAAAAAGAATTTTGTGAAGTCACAAGCCATGCATTTGGTGCTTTAAGTACAGGAATGGCAGGACATGCTAAATGACTTTGGGCATACCTCTTATCTCTTTTGCTCCTACTCATTATCAAATAATCTGCCAAATGTTCTCAGAAATATGTAGGAGAATAAATACTGACTTCCTTATGAAGTCTCTCCATAGATGCCCATGAAATATAAATCAAAAAATACACATACACACAAACAACAACACACAAGGTCCCCAAATGAGTGTCACATAATCTGACCCAACTGTTACATTTTCCTTTCCCAATCAATTGGGATAGGGTTCTCAGACAGATTAAATATGACCACTAGTTCCACTGAAGATGTGTTTTTTCAAGAGTAGAAGAAAACTGACAATTGGGCATTTATTTTCTCTTTGAGTCCATGACTAACTCTCTTCTAAAAGAGGACAAATTCATTTTTATGACTTCGAGATTTGTGTTTAGATAGGAAAAATGCTGTAAATTGTTCTGGCTTCAAAGAGTAAAAACCATAGATTAGAAATCCTTTCCATATTTAAATGTATGTAATTTAGAATTTAGAATTCTAATAATGACAGTGTTTTTAGGGAATTTTTTTGCTAATTGTATCAGTGCTGTTGAGAGCAGAGTCTATCATTTCTGGACTTGCTATTTTATGAATGGATAAGAACTGCAGAGTTGATAGCCCCAGCTAGCAGGTACTGTCAACTCTTCCCTATCTGTACTAATTGAAGAGACAATCTCAGCGGCATTTGTAGTTGTCCCTGGAGGGACATGGTTACATTCATTTACATTTGGATATAAATATGTTGTACTCTTGAGAGAATTAAAGGCGATCTCATCCTGTATCTACTCACCAGGGCCTACAAAGACCATCACTTTCTCCACTTCCCTGCCCTCCATCTCACTTCTTTCCTTGTTCCACTTCATGTGGGGGTAGACCAATGTTTGGGAAACTGAGTTCCAGTTTAAAAAGAGCTGCATAGTTTATTTCTGAAGTTCACATTTAGGAATACAGACTTTCAAGGAATGAACATTTCTTAAAAAAAAAAAAAAATTATGTAGAGGCAGGACAGATTCCTCAAGGGAAAGGAAGTGTCCAGCTGTTATTTCCCAGGCTGTTGCAAACTTCTCTGTTCTGTTGCAGGCCATGGCTGGTTATAAGCTATTTCTTAAGTCAGAAGAGATAATGAAAATTCATCAGAGAGATTAAGATGGAAGTACCACAGGTTGTTTCAACTTCAGGTTACATTGGTGAGAGTTGAAATATTTGAAAAAAAATATCACAAAGCAGAAAACATCCCCAGCTGATCAAGACAGTACAGATTAAAGAGACAGGTAGTTATTTACAGAATCACTTTTTACTTATAAGAGGGATAAAAATAATTATGACAATAAAAATTTTTAAAAACCAGGTTAATTAATAATCCTGATTTTTCAGAATATTTACCAAACCATGAATATGCCAAATAGAACAGTCTGAGATGTATCTTCTTTTAGCCTTCGTTGAGTCTTCACAGAGAGATAAAGAAGTGCAAAACTGTCAGAAATGAAAACTGGAAACAGTAAGCAATCCAAAAAATTCATAAATGTTTTCTCTACCAAAAAAAAGCTAAGAGTAATGCTTAAGACAAAAACCACCCCCCCCCCCAAAAAAAAAAAAAAAAAAAAAAAACAAAGCAGAGGTAAACAAACAATAACATCCAACTCCATAGATTTTTTTTTTTACCTAATATGAGTTATCTCCATGAATTATCTCATTGCCTTGAGAGGATGATGCTTGCAAAGGAGAGAAATTATCACAGAAAGTAGTACATGTTAGAGATATTTGACTAAATTGGACATGTAATATAAAGAAATGCTGATGTACTTTGTATCTCAGAATAGCTGGATCACAGTTCCATTTGTTAAGGTTTATTATAACTGAAGTAAGCAATATTCATAAAAAGTAGACTGATCCCTAAGAAGATATACATGAAAATCATAAGTAGGAGCCACCAGGAGGTGACAAAGTCTGGGACCTTGTCAAAGTTGTGCCCCTCTGTGTTCTCCTTCCTCTGAATTACTTGTTGACTTTCACCAGTCAAGTCCCCTTCCATCATTGCCTATTTTGTTTCATGATTTTTCTTTTGTGTTTGTAATGATGTACCAATTATATGGAATTCTCCATCTTTGTAGTTTTTCAAGGTCATAGTCTATAGCACAATAATTTCAAGTGTTTGCATTTATTTATGTAAGTGAGTTCTTTCAGTTCTAATTTGTTATTGTGCTAATTCTTTCAGATAATTGAACGTCAGAACTGTTAAAATCCTCTAAATTCTGCAAATGTGCTTACTATCATTGTCCTTAAATACAATCTGTTTGTAGCTCTGGTGGAGAGGGATATATGTATTCCTGCCTCCTTCACAAAGCAGGAGTCTCTAGAATGGCCTCTTTAGTTAAAAGCCATTTAGATTATATTTATCATAGTATAAAATTTCTTCTTTCTTTCCTGTGCTGTTATTTTAGTTTAAATTGCTTGCTACTTAACTATTTCTTGGACTTGTCTGAGTTATCACATCACTTTTTATTCATTTAATATTTATTAATAACCAACTGTTAGTGATTGAGGCAAGCTATAAACTTAGGTTTTGGGACCTTGAATCCATTCACTAGACCAAAAAGATTGCTTTCCATGTATTTAATATCTAGAATGTAGGACGCACATTTCATTCAAAGCAGAAGATAATCCTTTATGGAACCAGTTTCCCATATTGTTTTAACAGATTCTGGGCATTTTAATTTCATAGCCAGGATCCATCACTTTGCTGGAACATATGCTCTAGGGAACTCAGTGCTGAGACAGGGAATTTTGTTTTCAAAGGTGATGTTAGCTTTGAGAGTGGATTGATATTTGTTTTATTGTTTGTTTGTCTCACTGATCACTTGTGTGGCATGTTTTGATTTAATTGTGTTAAGAATTTCTTTATTTTTTTTTCAAGTCTGCCTAAGGGCAGTGGGGATGGGTTCACTGAGAGACACAAATAGAAAAATAATAAATTCAGAGCAATTTTGTTTTGTACTGCCCTTTGGAAAATAGCTGCAAGAATGTCTTACTGTACTAGTATCATTTACATGCCTGAAATGATATCCATCTATAAGAGCAAATACTCCTTATCATGGAGGTTTTAGTTGGTGGAAAAGATAACCAACCATAGACACAAAGGTTTTACAGTACTGAAAATATTGGAGTCCTAAGACCTCACAGGACTTTATATGCAGAATTTCTAAGATTTGTTGCTCCGCTATATACATATAATCTTGAATTCTGATGCCAACACAAGGTTATCTCTTTCTCATGTAAAACCAACTTGAATCTTTCTAAAGTATTTGCAAGATTCTGCTATAATAAATACATTTTTTTTTGAAATTTTGCATTCAAAACCTTTTGTGTCATCGATTTAAAGTTTGAATTCTTGCCTGGAAGTTTGGGTAAATTTTGTGTTACTTATTAGCCTAAAGAAAGACATTCTTTTAAAAAAAGTTTTTTGAAAAAGCACATTTGCTTTCATGTGAAATATTTGCAAATATTTATTATCTTAAAATATGACTTTAGACTTGAAAAATTTGGGAAGTCATTGTCATATTCATATCATTTATATGAACTTACAAAATTGCTTGATAATTGGCAGTATAATGTGTTTGTAAAAGATTCCCAGCTCCCAGGTGAGATTAATTAGGATTTTAACCTCTAACGTTGTAATAATGCCAGAATTTAGTTTGCTGAGTCAAGAAGTTCAAGCTATTTCACTGTTTAAAATTTGAAACTCTATACAAATGATAAGATAACTCCCTATAACAACATAGATGCAGTGTGGCTCAGGTACTCTCAGGGTCCTCGAGGACCTTACAGATATCTGCAGGGAGAAAATTATTTTCGTACTACTACTAAGATGTTAGTTGCCTTTTCACTGTCATTTTCTCATGAGTGCACAGTAACGTTTTCCAGATGCCACATGCGTTGTGCTGGTGTTAGTGATCTGACAACTAATAATTGTTTTTGTTGGTGAATTCTTGTGTTAAATATACTATGCCAAGGTAGTGGTTTGAGGATAAAAATACATGTATGGTTTTAGAAATTAACTCTTTGTTCTCAGTTTCTCCTTTAGTGCTTTTACCAGTTATTTTTGGTTATGTTTTCTATAATCTCTGTAACTCATTAATGTTATTTTTAAATGCCAAATTTTCTTTCTACTTCTACAGAAACTTAAGAAGTGTAAGTCACAAGAAGTAGTTTGTGACTTGTTTTACAATAATATTAAGAAAAATATTTTTAAATACTTTGCAAATGTTAAAATTTATTTAAATTGTATTTAGTAACATTTATTATAAAACAATATGGTCTGCTTAAGATGTTAATCAAAGGGCATAAAATTTCAGTTTTGCAGCATGAATAAGTTCTATAAATCTAACATCCAGCATAGTGATTATAGTTAATAATTATTATGTACTTGAAATATGCTAATAGTGCAGATATTAAGTATTCTTATCATTGAAAAGATTAGCTACGTGAGGTTATGCATTTGTCAGTTAGCTTGATAAGGTAATCATTTCACAATGTATATATTTATATCAAAACATATTGTAAACCTTAAACACATACAATCTTTATTTGCCAATTATACCTCAAAGAAGTTACAATTTTAAAAAATATTTTTTGTATTTAAAGTTAGGTTATTAGCTTAAAATGGAGATTATAAGACTAGATTTTTTGATGTAGTTATGTTGAGAAGTTGCATGCTTTGTCTAGCATTGCAGAAAAAGATAAAAGCTATGGAACAAAAAATCTACTCTAAAGAAATTGGGAAAATGTAAAAAAGAAAATAACAATGAAAGCTATCCTTGGCTTTATAGATGTTAGAAATTTATATTATTGTATCTTCTGCACTAGAATATGTTTGAATAGTATTAAGGTGCCAGTTACACTGCAGCATCATTTTGAGATATTAAATGTAGACATGATGAGCTCATAAAAAGCAGAAATTGTTTATTACAGTTTTTCAAGCCAGAAATGAAATATGATTGGAAAAGTTCCTACAATAGCTTATACAGTTGACACTGTTGAATGTCTTCTGGATGAAAAATCAGGACAAAAGGAAAATCATGACAGTACCAACTGACTTGTTGAATTAAAGATTTAGCTGTTAACCTGAAGGTTGAGTTAATATCTCACGGGCCAGATTGTATTTTTGCCTTCAAAAGTATTACTGTGTGGCCATGGCTGGACTTGCTATATTGCTTAGGTTTGCTTCTGTTTTACTCTTTGAGACCAGGAAGGGTGTGTGTGTGTGTGTGTGTGTGTGTGTGTGTGTGTGTATGTTTTGTGTGTGTGTGTGTGTTTTTGTGAATGCTTGGCAAACAAAGAAGTGGTTCAAATATTAAAAGTATAGAAGTTATTCAATGTATCAAATATTGCATCATTTTTGGATCTCGTGGTTTATAGGATCAACTTTTTTTTTGTTTTGTTTTGACATTAGTATGGATGGCACAAAAACATTGCTGGGTAAAACAGCTAATGCCTTTACAGGAATTGATGCAGTGGCACCAAATTGTACTTGTAATGATTATATGCATCACTAACATGCACACTCAGTAAATACATATATTTTATTTAACAATGTACTGCAAAGCAAAAAAAAAAAAAAAGATGGTTAATTTTGTTAAATATTTACCCTCCAGTATGTTTTTTTTTTTTCTTTTCTTTTTTTTTTTTTTTTTTTTTTAGTAATCTATAGGACATGCATAAAGCACTTCTGCTTCACATCAAACTATAGTGGCTATCTCAAGGTAGAGCACTTGTGGGACTGTTGTGTGATTTGGAAACTTTGTAACCTCTGCAACAAGCTTTAACAATTACATACTTTCTTATAAGATTCTTAGAGACATAGTCAAATGTGACTTTTGGATATTGTACAATAAAATGCAACAACATTTGGAAGATCTGTTTAATTTAGTGAAATGTATATATGTGTGTGTATACACATATATGTATATATAAATATATGTACTTATATAAAGAGATCATATATATGTATGTACACACACACACACATATGATCTCCTTATATATCCTTCACAATACTTACTTGCTGGCTCAGCTATGAACCAGAGTAAAAGCAGAATTAATCCTACTCTGGATTGTCTTTCGTGATAATCCTTAACCATGATTTGGCTCTAGATCTGTTAGGTCAGTTAGGTAGAGACTTGGCTTAAAAGTGTTTTTGAGGCTTGTCACTAGGAAAAGGAAACATCAAGAGTAAACGTGTTCTTTTATAAATGTAAACATAAAATCTCTTAATAATTTGACAAAAACCAGTTTTGTGAATTGGGAGCAGTTTGCTTATTCATCTTTGCCTAAAGTGGAAATGTGGAATTGTGTACATGGAATTTAAACAAAAGTCTATTGAAAATGATACTGGATTTTGGGTGAAGAAAGAACAAATAGAAAAGCATGTGAGAGAAGCAAGAATACTGGCTGTGACCCTATCCTCATCAGAGAAAGTGCTTATTTCTTACATAATATTATTGCTACAGAGAAAAGTATTTTCTAGACTTGAAAAGTTGATAACTGATTATAAATGGGTTAATGATAGTACAATTTCAGGGAAGACATGATTTTAACTTGATAATGAAAATATTTCTTGTTGAAAAATCTGCCTCTCTGCTCATTAAAATAAATAAAATGACCAATTTTTGGCAAACACTTTCATTACTTAATGCAGTGTGATAAAATAGAAGTTGCAGTTTTAATCTTTTCTCTCCCTCCTCTATCCTGCTTCCTTTTTATATTGAGGAGTATATACTAGGCATGCTCTCTATCAGTGATCTATACCCTTCAGTTTATCACTTCTGCTCTCCCCCCCCCCTTGAAGAAGAATGACATCACTGAAATGAAATGGTGTCATTGCTGTTGTGTGTGACATTATGATTTTTAATGTTGGGCATTACTGGTCTTTAAAACCATACACTTCTCTCTTCTTTTGCACTTAGGTAAAGTATTCCTTATTAGTTTATGTATTTTTTTTGTTTGTTTTGTGTGTGGGACCACATGTTCTGTCTTCTCTGAGGAGAAGTAGATGGTATCTACAGAGTCCTCTTCTATTTTGGGAAACATAGCAGGTCATGTCATTTTGTGGTGATGAATAAAAATAATGGAAATTAATCACACAACCTCAAAAAAAAAAAAGTGAATATAAGAGGAATGAATGGAATTAATTAGTAGACTACAAGAATTTATCTATGCTAGACATCTTCCTAGGTATAAAATGAGTCAGTAAAGTGCCACAGTAGTGAAAGTCACAGATCCTGAGTAGAGCGGCCACCCAAGCTGCAAGGAAGACTTGGGGTGTGATTAATGACTATCTCATACAATGATTCCAAAGAGACCTGGTTTGTGCTGGGATGAAAGGTAAGACAAGTGAAGTTTGTCTCCGGATACCAAAAACACTGCATGTGATGATTCTTTACAAACCATTTGAGAATCATAAGAAACTCTTACTGGTGTTTAAACGACACTCAGTGGGAACTTTCAGGACAAGAATGCAGATGGTATTCCTATGTTATGCAGATTTCATAAGTCTCACAGAAGTTTTGGATGGTTAGACTTTACCCAAGTGTCTACTTTGTTAGCCCTAAACATTGCATCTCAGCCCTCATAAAGATGCTTCAAATCTTTTTTTTATGGTTACAAAGACTTTTTAAAACTCGATAAACTAACAGAACTTGTTTTGAGAGCCCTCCTAGGTAATTTAAAATTTCTATTTCCATGATGCATTTCTAAAGGTAGAAGCAATTGAAGAAATGACAAGGGCAACATTCTAGATTGTAAATATTTCTCTTTCATTTGTGGCTTAATTCTCCCCAATTAGGACAGCTAGAGGTGTTTCCACTGCTAACAGTTAATTATGTAGGACAAAGAGTAAGTTATAAGCATAAAACTTTTCTCTTTATGGAGTTAAAAGTCATGTATTTGATGTGCTAATAAACCCTAAGAAACAATATTGATTAGCTATATAAAACATGTAAAAAGTGTCAAAGTAGAATTAGTCTGCTGATAAGTTGAGGATGTTGAATATCATGTTAGTCTACTTTGCATTGCTGGGAACAAAGTACCTGACAAGAACAACTTAGAGGAGGAAAATTTTATTTTGGTTCATGGATTCAAAGTTCTCAGTGCATTGCTGTGGGCCCAAAGTAAGGCAGAAAATCATGGCAGAAGGATGTGGCAGAGGGAAACAGTTTAGGACATGGCAACAAGGAAAAAAAGAGCTCCGCTCACCAGGGACAACATATAAACCCCAAAGGCAAACCCCTAAGTGATCTACCTCCTCCAGCCACACCCTACAGTTGCCATCCAGTTAATACATGTCAATGAATTAATCCACTGATTAGGTTATATCTCTCACAATCTAATAATTTCACCTCTAAAACTCTCCCATTTTTTCACACATGAGTTTTTTGGGGGACACCTCATCTCTTAACCCTTAAATGTAACAGAAAACTTTTTATATTTTTTCCTTGTAAAAAAGTCATGGAAAGCAATGGAAAAATAAAAGTTATATAAATTTGCTTAAGGGATATTGACTTAATAACTCTCTTCTATAATACATAAAGTAAAGGTTAATTCTACTTACATTTTTGTATATATTTGAATAGTAGAATATATTTATGACTGGACAGTACAATTTGAA
Organism: Tamias sibiricus; assembly: GCA_025594165.1. NCBI lineage: Eukaryota > Metazoa > Chordata > Mammalia > Rodentia > Sciuridae > Tamias > Tamias sibiricus. The sequence goes on from CM046659.1 coordinate 93,092,080, forward strand.
TATTTTTTATGTTTGAAAATAAGAATAGATGAGATTGTTGCTGAAAAAAATATCTCATTATCAAAGACAACTCCTAATTTTGACTGTAAATAATCTTTACTATCAGTGATGCAATCCTTTATTTTTTTTACAAGGGTAATAAGTAATTATGATAATGGCAAGAATTATTATCAATTATATCAATAATAGCTATAACTTATAGGGTGTCTACCAAGCTTAATCACTACACTAGGTGATTTACATAAATGTGGATGTACAACTTACAATAAACTCATGTAATAGGTATTATTTAAATCATCCTACAGATGAGGAAACTGAGGCTCAATGAAAGAAACTATCTTGTCCATAGCTCTACACATCAAGCATGAATCAGTTACTTTCCGTCTTTGTACCTGGACAACATTGTTAAATTTATCGTCCTTAGATATTTTAGAGGCCTATAATGAAATTCATTGTAGCCATATGTAGTTTTTCATTTCAAAGCAGTATTTATTGAGATTAAAGTAAAGTAAAATGGATTATAATTGTTCTTAGAGAATTAGTCAGGAACAGTCAGTGACTAAAATTACGTTCTCCACCAAAGAGCTATATTTGACCATCTTTACCCTCATTATGGTCCAAATGTCAGTGCACACATAACTCTTTTTTCCTAGATTCTAGTCATAGATGGGAAAGGAGAGATTCTGCCTACTGTTGTAGTTATTCTGGCTCAAAAGTACATTATTTGATAAAAATATTATCATTTAGAAGAGAAATTAGTAGTAGAATTAAAAAAAAAATTTGTTCTTTATTGATTAAAGCTTTTGTCCACAAGTGGGTGTCCCTCTTGATACTGAAAAACAAAGGAAGCCCATATTAATAAGGCAGTACTTAAGCACAAATGCATGATTATTTTTCTTATATTTTGAGTCTGTCAGCAGGCAATGTGACATGCTGCCTTAAAGGGCTGATGTTTTTCTTGTGGGTGGAGACTCAGCCAGCTTTGATTGGAGTTATGGGTGGGGAACAGCATGCCTGGCCTTCTGTGAATGTTGATAACTTAACATTGACAAATGATCACATTATCATTAATCGGGGTGTTTGATATGAAGACCTGCATATTCATCATGTAGACACTAGCTTTAAAGTTGAAGCATTCCTAAATAATCATATATATCAGGTTTAGAGGAGGTATAGAAATGACATGGATATATGGACAGTAAATTTAAATTACCCTTCTAAGTTGAAAATCATTTCATTGATTTGGAAAGAAAACCACAAACTTCATCTAGTTATTCATGAGCTGAAGTAAAATAATGAGAACAGGAATAAAGAAGCACCCCTGCTCCCCCATCACCAATGCCCTGTACTTGGCTATGTGGTATCTACCATTAATATTCATACTTTTTAAAAAGAAAATTATCCTTATTCCAGTGATTTCAACTGCTTATTGAACATATAAGAGATACCAGATAGACTTTATAAATGCTGTTATGGGCTACATAGAATCATCAGATCGAGTAATTAGATGCTAACTCTATAATACTGTCCAAATGTGGTGTTGGTTCTGGTATACTCAGAGCAAGTACCACTGGTGCAAGATGATGTTAAAAGGATGAAGCAGACTGCCTGTGTTTGTGTTCTGGAGTTCCTGCTGAGACTGAGACTTTGGACAAGTTTTCTTATCTTTTAAATAAGAGTATCTACCTCATAGGGTTTCATGAGGTTTAAACAAGTTCACACAAGTAAACACTATGCCAGTCTACAGTAAAGTCTTAGTAAATACAACTCCTTTTATTTGTCATATCTCTTTCATAGAGTTAATCAGTCTTTACTGAACAGATCCTCAGAGTAAGAAGGATGAGGTCTTGTTCGTATCTGCATCCCTAAACCTGATGCTCAACCCTCTAAGGTCTGCAATTATGTATGTAGCTATATTGTGATTATTTGGAGTCTTCCTACTTATTGAAATGCCAGAGTCCTGTGTACTGTGTTTTTTAGGGGGAGGAGATGTTTTTACCAAAGGCATTTTAATACCATGAATAGTTGCCCCAACATTTTGTTGTTTATGAGGAGCTACTTGCTTTTCATTTGAAACCTGGTAGATGGCTGGAATTGGGATGACAAGGTGTGTTATGAATTTATTCAGCCACAACATAATTATTGAACACTGACTATATGGTATGCACAGTTCTAGGGCACTGGGGACGTGCATGTGAATAAGACACATGAAGTCTTTGTTCCCGTGGAGAGTAGGAGTAGAAAGGATGATAATAAATTTTGTAAAATTTATTTGTGAATTCATTTGTAAATGAATATATAGGAAAATTATTACATAGGAGATAATTATGTTTTATCAAAAATGAAGAATGTGGGGGCTGGGGTTGTGCCTCAGCAGCAGAGCGCTCGCCTAGCATGTGCAAGGCACTGGGTTTGATCCCCTGCACACATAAAAATAAAACAAATAAAAATAAAGGCATTGTGTCCAACCACAACTAAAAAAATATTTTTTTAAAAAATGAAGAATGTGCTGAAATATTGGGTGGTAGAGTAGCCATTTATTGTCACTGTTCAGGGATAGTCTTCCTGAGGAAGTGACTTTTGAGCTGAGCATTGAATAAGAGGGAAGATAGAATGAACATCCTCAGTAAAGGAACCGGCTTGGGCAAAGATGACGAACAGGGGTTATTGTAATTGTTTGGGGAGTTTAAAGATGGTTGGATAAAAAAGGGAGCATAGAGCAGGGTGGGGTTAAAGATGAAGGCAGAGACTTTGTAAACCATCTTAAGGAGTTTGGATTTTATTCTGAACATGGTGGGAAACATTGGAGAATTATACACACACACACACACACACACACAGAAGCAGCATTTTTTTTTTTTTTTAATGTCACTGTGGCTACTTGGTGGAAAACCAGACATGAGGGTGATGAATGTCAGTCTCTGGCCAAACTCTGGGCTGACATGGATGAAAGAGGATTGCAGATTAATAAAAACCCAGAAAGAGCTGAAGATCCAACCCACCAGAAAGCCAGAAAGGCAGCTGGTTTCAGGCATGACTGAAAACCAGTCTTAGAAGCTCTAAGGACTCTCTCCCTCTAGCTTCTTATCCTACATCTCTCATATAAACTTTACTTTTTCTTAATCCAGATAGAGCTGCCACCAGAATGGATTAAATCTGTCTCCAGTCATAGGTTGAAATCCCAGGGGAGAACTCTAATCAGCTACTCCTGAACTAAACAACTGTGTTCATGGTATGGGCTCATTAGGTTACCACACAGATGATGAGGAGTTGGGGGTATGGCATAGATACAAAGAGAAGTAAAAGGGAAGGGACTGAGCAGGCCATCCCACACTGCCGCTACTGAAAGGAAGCGTAGTATTAAAAGAGAGAAAAGTGATTCCTAAAGTTCACTGGAGAATGCAGCAGTAAACACAACAGACTGGAATCCCTGTCCTCATGGAGGACATGATGTTCAGAGTGCTTTGTGTGGCACCTCCTAACAGTACTGTTCCAATAGGTAGCAAGACAGCTTCTCTGTCTTCATGGGGTTTAGAATCACACAGAATGGTATGAAAGGACAGACAGAGGAGAGGGAACAGGCTCAGGGTGCTACTGCTCTATGAACAGTTCTCAGAGATGGAAATTAAGAGGAAAGAGATTTTAAAAGTCGGTTCTCTCCTTGATGTCCCTAGTCACTCACCATGATTGCAAACAGTCCAAAATGAGGAAGGTTGCCTGGGAAGAAGCTGTGTAGTAGTTATGGCATGCTCCCTGTGCCTTGCAAGGCCCAAGGCCTGAACAGAGCATCTGAGGATTTGTTCCCAGCCTCTTCTACAGGCTGTACATTCCAAGTGCCACAATGTAGGAAGCCACCAAGCTAGCAGTTAGGGCAGCACCTGTTCTGACTGATCTCAGCCACCATGTGGTGAATCCCTTCTCAATCTAAGTATTGGATCTGTAAAAGCACATGTTCTGGGTTTAATGTACTGGGGTTTCACTGCCATTTCCATCAGTCAGTTTCAATCACTTGCCAATCAGGTAACAGAGCAAGAAGCCAAGAACCTGCCCAGGGCAGGAAAAGACCTAATAGGTTTGTCTGTCAAGTGCATCTTAATCCCCTGTTTTATTGAAATGTTTTTAGTGAACTAACAACCACAGAATAAATGACTCAACTTTTTTTTTCCTTTGGGGAAAAAAAAAAAAAAAGAGGAAACTGTTAAAAATAGAAATACACTGATGGAATAAAGGTCAAGATATTAGATTAATAGCTTCATAGCCAAGGTATGCTTATTAGATCAATGAAAGGATTAGGCAATTGGGCCTAAAGCTATATTTGTTCTGATCAAGAAAATTGTGCGTTAGATCCTCAGTAGTATTGTGACAACTCCTCCATGAAAACTGGAATGAGTCAACTAATGTTATTAAATGCCATTTTTTCCTCAGCAAAAAATTAAAGTAGAGAAATAATGTTGATGAGGTCAAATTTGGGGATTTAAGTTCTATTTGGGCCTATGATTTTATACCATTTCAATGTCATTGACCTTTGTTCTTCATGCTAGTTATCAATTTATTGTCCTATTAGTTCCAGATCTACTCATGATTGATTGATCTGCAAAAATAGAGGTAGACCCTTTAAATATTTCCCTTGTCTTGAGGACACTGAAAATATACTGCAGGATGAAGGAGTTTGCCTTTCAGATTCTCTTATGCTTCTCTTGGCAGACTTCTGTGGTATGGATAGCTTCTCTATCATCTGGCTCCTGCAGCACAGGTGTCTTCTCAGCCTCCAGTTTCTGCATCTGGAACTATCTAGTTAGGCAGGCAAACTGTGTAGTCACTCAAGGCCCTTGTGCTTGGTTAGTGCTCTGCTGTTGCCATTTTGAAATTCTTAGTACTTTTTTGAACCAGGAATCTCATATTTTCATTTTAATACAGGCACTGAAAATTATGTAGCCAGTTTTGCTTCAGTTCAGGATAGCTTGCCCAGTGCCAACCTCCTGCAGCTTGGGTAGTTTTTCTAGTACTCGCTTCCTACAGGGTACTGTGTTCAGCAGTTCCCATTGTCCAACAGTTCCCCCAATACCCTCATGGGTGGTTTTATAGCAGACCTCTTCCTGTGAACAGCATTTGTTTACATCCTGGATTTGAAGCATTTTCTGGCCCCATTCTGCCATGACATTAGTTTCAACTGAGGATACGGAGCCCTCTTTTGACCTTGGGCTTGACAAACCAGGTAGCAGCATTCCTCACAAGGGTTACTCTCAAGTAAAGAGTCCTGAGGACTGACATGGACATCAAGCAGTCCTGCAAAGGAGTAAATAGTAAATGAAAGAACAAAGGAAGGAAGCAGAGAGAATATCAGAGTCGGGAATCAATATTAGGGAAGGCTGGGGGAAGCCATTCAGGGCTGAGGAAGGACTAGTTAGATCTCCCTTCTGGCGATGTCAGCTGTTGGTGTGGTTTTGAGATCCCAACTTTATAAAATAGAATAAGCCTATCCTGTCTTTCAGGAACATACTGATATTAGAATAAACTTCTCTGGCCTATCCTGTCCTCTCTGTCTTTCCTTCCTTCGTCTAAGCCCTGGGACAAAGGGTGACCTTATCCTGCTTATTTTGCCTTCATAGATAGGCAACCACAACAGATAAAATCCCAGACCTTCAAATGAACTGAAATAAAATGCTGATTACCAAAGAACTAATCACCCTATATAATTTATGATTCCCTTGACTCAAGTGTGTTGACTTATATTTATACTTTTATTAGCTGAGTTTTATGACTCTAGTTTTTTAAAACAAATAGATAAAAATCTCAATCCTTTCTGGCTAGTTCCCCCTCCATATAAATCTGGTGAGGAATAGTTTCACATGTATTGGAAATATCTTAAGTGCTCTAGTAAATAATGCACCTTTACTATTTAGCAGTACAGACTTACCAATTTTCTATCCTATGTCTAACTTACAGGTTGTGAAAATTTGCTTTTTCTTGTGTTTTGGTGACTTAAATGACAGTGTGTGTTAATAGAGTCCCTGGGATTTAAAGTTTTTGCAACATGAACAAAAGTTGATGCAAGGTACACTTAACACTGAAATAGAAATGTAAAGTGAGTCCCCATTTTAACTTAATTTTCATGTTCTCTTCAAAAAGTGGCAATAGTAAAGGCAATTTACCAAAATAAATAAATAAATAAATCTTGTCAGAAAAAATTTTAAAAGGAAAAAATAGAAATTGAAATATGTAGAATATACTTAGTAATGGGATAGAAAGGTTATCTAAGCAATTTCACATTTATCGTCCTAGGTTCTTCTATTGTTGAAACATTTTGAAACTCTTCAAAATGACATTAATTTTTAAAAATACTGTATTTCAGGCTGTTCCTTTCCCCAAACTTTGACATTTTTACCTGTCTTTAACCCTGGAATATCCTCAAATATTACCTTTTAAAATTCCACTTCTCTACCATTCTACCAATTTCTTCTACTGAAATTTTAATGAAAAGTACATTGAATCCTCCTCACAAGTTAATTTCCTTATCTCTTTAGTACTACTTCATATTTAATTCCTTTAACTTTTGGTGTTACATTATGGGGTAATTTTTCAGTATTTTCTTCTTATTTACTTATTCTGTATTCAACTAGGTTCAGTTTAAAATATAACTCATGAGATTTTAAATTTAAATTATTTTATGTAATTTTTCATTTTCTGTATTTCTAATTCTTTGGGGTTTTTTTAATGATTTCTTTATAAAGTTTTAAAAATTCCTGTCTGTACCCTAACAATCTTTTTATTAAAAAAGAAATTTTCAGACTTTGCTATTCTTTTCATTTTGTTTATAGTGAGAAAAATTTCCAACTATAGATTTGGTTTGCTGTTGCCCACTTTCCTTCCTCATCTATTCCTTTTCTTCCTTCTTTCCCACATCTGCTCCCTTCCTCCATTCATCCCTTTTTCCTTTATGCTCTTCTGTAAGCTACCTGGTACCGTAACCCGGGAGGAAAACTCTCGGAGGCAGAGTAAAGCTTTTACTACTTTTACTTCTACTTTCTTAGAGCTTAGAGAGGGAAAGAAAGATTTTTAGAGAGAAAGATTAAAGAGAGCTTTTCTTCTTGTCTTAGAGAGAAAGAAAGAGCTTAGCTTCTTGTCTTCTTGTCTTCTTAGCTTAGAGAGAGAGAAAGAAAGATAGAGAGAGCTTAGCTTTGAGAAAGATTATTTTTTAGAGCTTCTTGCTTCTTTCTTCTTTCTTCCTCAGGAGCCTCGGCCTAACTCTGACCAGCCCTCAGGAGCCTCGGCCTAACTCTGACCAGCCATTACTTCTTCTATCTGGTTTCTCTTCTGTAACCGCTCTGCCTACGTTCTGGCCGCTCTGATTCTTTTCTCCGAACCGAACTCTTCTTCTGACCGACCGAGCGACTGCACAGCTGACTAAATGAATTTCTCCGTTCTCCAAACTCGGACCGCTTTCACCCGGTTATATACCTTCAGCTTTGCGGGTGCCTACAGGTGCGTCACATACATATCAGGTGGAACTTATGGCTTCCAGCTAGCTGCAACAGCCCTTCCTAATTAGGGCTCCTTCACTCTTCTCCTATGGTATACTTATCTTATGGTTGTCTCCACTTCATTAGGTCCTCCAGTTCAAATTCAGGTCTTACACAAGCAACCCAGGGCTGACATTCCACAGCTCAATTAGCTATTTCTTAGGCTGGATCACCAAGCCAGTTGGTGAGTTGGGCCAGGATTAGACAGCAAGACTTTCTGCTCTCTCTTATTCCTTGTAAAATGTAGTCCTTAGCTGCTGTCAACAGCAGCATTATTCAGACTCATTTCTTGAGTGGGGGTTTAGTAATATAGGAAGGTAAAGGCAGAAAAGAGTCCTACTAAGTAGTTGTTCTTTAACAGTGGGCCTAATTTTTGTTCCCTGCCTCCAGAGGTGCAATTTTAGTTCCCATACCAGTTTCTCTGCAGAAGTTCAATTAAATTTGTTTGAAGGTACCTCAGAATATGGATTTGAATAATGGTTTTGACAAGAAGTCTCAAAGTTTTCTCTAATATTCTTTAAGACAGAGACAGAGACAGAGAGTTGTATGTGTATTTCAAACCAGGTTTGGGATAAGTGGTATATAATGTTAATGGCTCTTAAATAGAATTTAATCCACAAGTAGAACAGTCCAATCACTTTAGGAACAATTGGTCAGGACACACTATGAACTAAGTAGAACATTAGGTCCTCTGGGTATAGAGAAAAAGATATGGCCCCCCTCTTCTATATTCTCTGAGGTTGATAACCTAGGCAGAACAGACAACCTCCCTTCCCCTGAATTTGCTGAAAGTTTGACCTCTGCTATTTCTGCTTAATTTTGAGGTTTTAGGAATTGCTATAGTCCAAAAATATATGACCTGTATTGGACATTTGTGAAATGGTCTCTGATGTCACTTATGGACGTGAAAGGGCAAGGTCATGTGTGCATGTGAAATGATTGCATGTTCAGTCCACTTTTTCTCATCTGTTCTAAATACATCAGCATTCAAATACTTATGAAAATAGCTGAAACTTTAAAACTTCACTTTTTATTTTTAAAAAATCAGACCTAACTAGGATTAGCAAACAACATTCAGATTAGCTTTATTAGTAATAAATAGTGAGTCGGAAGGGAGAAGCACCATTAGGAGGACCAGCAGCTGTGCCCAAGATGTGTTATTTTTACACATTTTTTTCTTTGACATTTTGTTTTCGTAAAGAGGAAAGCAAGAAAGGAAAGACAGAAGAAGGACACCAAAGGACCCAAAGGGGAATGATTGCAGAGGGAGGAATTATTCAAGAAAACAAAGAGCAGAGAGGTTTATTTGGGAAAAGAAAGGAGATGAGACAGGAGGTCAAGAAGAAAATAAAATCAGAATGGGTATAAATGAAGTGTTCTTTCATTCCCATGGATGAAGTTACTCTATGTAGAAATATCGTTCTGTAACTCACTATTCACCATCTTACATTTTCAAGAGAAAACACACACTGAAACACCCACCTACTTTCAATATAAACAGGAGGATAGCTTTCAGATAAACTCATCTCTCATTCTCCTTGTTCCCTCAAGTCTTAAATGGATTCATTCTCCTAGGAATAGAAATTATAGAATCTAAGAGTAAGACAATAATCTGGAAAAAGAGAAAGGAGAGAAAGGGCAAAATTTTCTTTTGTTTGCAAATGTAGTGTATTAATTGCATTCCTGGGAGACTTTCTGGACAGAGCCTCTGGTAAACAAATTAGATATAAACCGAAGGCGAGGGCACCAAGGTCACCGTGGTGAGGGAACATCAAGTGACAGGCGCTGGGACCCCCGATGCATGGCTTGCAGAGCAGATGTTCACAAGGATGCAGTGATTATTGAACTGGTAATAAAAAAGCATCAGCTTACAGGCAGCCACGATGGATGCTGGTAATTATAAAGCATCCCCTGGGAGGAAAATGACACAAGTCAGCCACAACTCCGCAATCACCGGGGCATAATTAAAGCTCCAGTAACAGTTGTTAATAGGGTGCAAATAAAACAGGGGGAAAATTTGAACACCACCTTTTTTTTCTTTTTTCTTTTTTTAAGAGATGGCAAAGGGCAATGTAATTACAGGGACAGCAGATTTTATAATATTTCTCCACATCATAAAACAAAGAGTTGGGGCTGTTAGGTAGACATAGATATATAAAATATGGAAACCCAAATACACCTATGTGTATTATATATATATATATATATATATGTATATATATGTATGTGTATATATATGTACATATATATATATATATCACACATACACACATACACACATACACACATACACACACACACACCCCAAAGGGAAAAAAGTGTGTTTGCTCTTTGAATATGTAGTACGTGGGGGAGAACAGATTTTTAAACAGAATGTTTATATTCTAATTTTCAAAATGGTAGAAATACAAATATGTAAAGAAAACGGAATGCATGTAAATATTTGGCCATTTCATCCTTTCCGGAAGATCTGTAGTGGTATAATGTGCCAAGCTATATGATACTGTTGGTTAAAATGGTTTAGATATTGTTAAATAAAGTCAGCAAATCACTTACAGTGTTGAAAGTGTCACTTTTTCACAGAATGCTGCCAGCCACTCCCTAACCTAAAACATTAAGCAAAACAGGGCTTGTTTTCCATGGGCTAAATCACTGAAACTATTTGCCAGCAGAGAACCTAAGAAAAATACATCTACACCCATTGCAATCCAGTTGCTTAGGCGATTGGGCAACTAACTATGCGTCTACAAGTGCATTACCAATTAGGCCTACATAAAGATCTATTTTAAAGAGGCACTTGGGTAGTGGGAGAAGAAAAGGAACCCTATTAAGTTTCTATTTAACTAGTTTTACATTTTTTGAAAGATTAGGTTGAAGGTCTAATATAGAAAACCACATTTAAGCTGGGCGCGGTGGCGCACGCCTGTAATCCCAGCACTTTGGGAGGCTGAGGCAGGAGGATCGCGAGTTCAAAGCCAGCCTCAGCAATGGCGAGGCACTTGGCAACTCAGTGAGACCCTGTCCCTAAATAAAATACAAAAAAGGTCTGGGGATGTGACCCAGTGGTCGAGTGCCCCTGAGTTCAATCCCTGGTACCACAAAAAAAAAAAAAAAAAAAAAAAAAAAAACACATTTAATATCCTGTATAGAACTTCATGTTAAAAGTATATGAATACCAGTATGTGTTATGTTTCAATAAAGTGTAGTAATAAGAGAAAAGTGAAAAGCAAACTACAGTAGAACTTCCACTTTCAGATTTTTACATGATCATAATTAGTTATCAGAATGCTTTCTCCTGCTTTCTTTTGGTACATAGAGATCTGGCCAATTAAAACATAAACTAAATACTGATGTACTTGGTATGCACTCAGAATGAAACATATTTAGGATTGAATGTATGAAGAATAAATTATATCTCAAATATGAACATAGATTCTTAGTGCTGGGTGGATTCAGAGGCCATGACCCTCATTACACTTGAGTGCCTACTGTGTGCAATGCACTGGTAAACATTATGACTAAAAGGCAACATCTGTCCTCATAGAAGAATCAACACAGGCATAGTAAGAATTAGCTAAGGATATAAAGTGAATTTTATGGCTTCTCCTGGGTCCTCAGGCCATGGAAATTTAGTCAATCTTCATGAGAAGCTTCTGTTATTCCAGATTCATAGGCACAAGACAAACTATCTCAGGACTAAAATACTAAGATATATGAGTATTTTGGTTTTGGAGTGGTAAAAGGTTTCCTTCAATTTGGAATTAGGATCTAAAGAAGGCAAAATGCACAACTTTAGGATCTATCCTGAAAATAGAACAAAGAAGGACAAGTGAGAGAGAAAAAGGGAAATCTATCCTTACCTAAGGGTAAGACAGGAAACAGTGTTCTGCAGGTGTCTCAGGATCTGTAAGAAAAGGGGGATGATAAATGAATGAGCTGTATGTTGCATTCCCCTCTTGGAGATTCACAATCACATTAGCCTGTTAAATTCTCTGATAAAATCCTGTAGGGACCATGTAACAACTGATTAAATGTACAGCTTGGCTTTGGAGTTACATAGTTCAATTGGAACCTCACTCCTGCCCCAAACTAGTTAAACTATGTAATGTATCAAAATCATAATTTAAGAAAATTTCATCCTTAGTTTCTTCAACTATAAAATAAAGAAGATAATAGTATCTGCCTTCTTGGGTTGTTGTGAATATTAAATAAGATGTTTTACATGAAGTGCTTAGCATAGTTCCAGGTACATAGGAAATGTTCAAAATATCTTGCATATTATTAGACTCAATATATTATTATATAATAAATAAACAAATCTGTTTAACTTTGCTCACTTTAGTATTTTATACTTTTGCTTATGGAACTGGCAAAACCTCTACAAAGGTCTGAAAATATACTAGTATTTTGTGATTGTGAAGCGTTGGTCTTATGAGGGAATCACATGGTCTAAGGGAGATGCTTATAATTTGCTTCTCCCACTACCATGAAGCTATTCAAATTTAATGTGAGTATTAATGCTTGGGAAGGTGGGACAGTAGCTTTGGGGTGTCAGAAGTATGACAAGAAGAAGGTACGGGGAGAAATAAGTCTGAGGAAGCAGTAGACCTGTAACCTAATTTTGTTTTTGTAAATTTTTACAATAATTGGAGAACAATTAACCTAATGAAGTAAAGTTTTATTAGGAAAGTTACCACTGGCTGTTTATGTCTGTCTCTGAAAATTTCATCACCACTGTATTAGTCCATTTTCATTGCCCTGAGAAAAATCCCAAGTCAGAATAACTTTATAAAGTAAATGGGTTTATTTCGCTCACAGTTTTGAAGCATGAAAGTCCAAGATCAAATGATCCTGTGGATTTGCCCTCTTGTGAGAGCCTAATAGCAGATAGCTTTATAATGACAGGAACATGTGTGAGAGAAAGAGATCACATCTCAAAACAGGAAGGCAGAGAGCTTTTGGGGGTTGGGCCATTCTTATAGTAACATGCTCTTACAAGAACTCAGAGTCCACACTCCCTTCTGTGGGAAGCACCCTTACTCCCCCCTGTGACCTAAGGCCCCACCATGTAAAGTTTCCATTACCTCCTACATAGTCACAGTGGGAACCAATCAACACATGAACCTTATGGAACAAACTGAATCCAAAATTATTGCAACTACATGGTCTAAAGGCAGTCCACCACTTGTCGTTGTAGTCTTTACTTCCCTAAGACCTCAATAAAAGCTCTCAAACCCTTACCGTGGATCACATCTCAGATGAAAGAAGCAAGACACTATGCTCCCATTTTCTTTTAATAAGCTGTTATATTTCATGGGGCCTCCATTTCTACTTTTGTCTGTTTTCATGTTAGTTTCTCTTTTATCTTTTGCCCAAAGTATGAAAATGTAGAAGGGTGAAGAATGCGAACAAAGTTGACTTGATTGAAGGGGAAAGGAGAGATGAGAAGATTTGCCAACATAGGTGAAACTATTTTTCTCCATCCCAAACCAAAGTGAACTAAAACTGATCTTTCATGACTTATTCCACAACTGCCTGAGAGAATGATAAAATCTATGCATAAATCCAAGTGAATGTGCAAATGTGTAAAGGAGAATTTCCTTAGACTATTATGTAGCATATTAGATATAAATTCAGGGGTTTCTATTTCTTTTTTAAAAAGTAAGCTTTCCATTGATATTATAAGGTATTTGTGAAGAGCAGATTTCAACTATTATATAAATTTGTACTTAATATCTGTTTCAACTTAAAATAGTCCTTGGATAAATTATATTAATCTTAGGGAAGACTTTGGATGAATTGTAAGATTTACAGCCTCTTCTAAATAATGGACAATATTATAAATTTCTCTTCTTTTGTTTCTGTAATAGTTCAACTATTATAGATGCAGACTATTTTGGCATCAAAGAAACAAGAGCTAGATAAAAATGAAGAGAACATATAGATCAGATTATTTTCAATTTGTAAAAGTGTTTCAAGAAGTGGTCTGAAATAGTTTTTTTTTCTCCCATTGCCTACAACTTCACCCACTCAATGTGCTTAGGATTCTTGCCAAGAAACTTAGCCAAATTTGTTTTAGATTTCTGATAGGACATCTTTATAGCAGATTTATTTTTTAATTCTTCCTCTAGGGACTTTGTGCTCTATTTTTTAAAACATTATATGTATCTCCTTGGAATGTTACTAATCTCCAGGTTCATAATATAAAAAATATCTTTGCTGGTTATTGAAAAAAAAAAACTAAAAGGAATTAGCTAACTGCTTCTGCCTTATACCAGCAAAAATTTTAAATAATAATATGTATTCTTTAACTAACATAGGTAATAAATTCATTTATTTTGGCTAACAAAGTTAATGATTATTTGTATGTTTCAACAACCATAGAATATACTACAGATATAATGATAACTAAAACAGCACCAACCTCAAGAAGTTCACAGTCTACTGGCATGACAAGAAAGCCCAGTATGTGCCATTTGTGCTGTTGCAATGATCAATACAGGATGCTAAGGAGCCAAAGACAGCAGGGAAAGTTTGATAGAAAAGCTAATATTTAAGTTGAAGGGTAAACAGGAAATATTGGAGTGATTTGTGAACTGCAGTGAAAAGAGTAATTTCCTGGTTCCTTTGCTTGGCCCTTTTGTCATTTCTAGGTATTATTACATTCTATGTCATTTCTAGGTATGTAACTATCAATTCCATTTATATTCATGTGATTACCCCAGATTTATTTCCTAAACTCTGACTTTCCCTGTGAGTTCTAGATTGTATCTCACTGCCTACCTAATGTTACACCTGGACATTCAATATCACATTTTACATGTTTAATATAGATCAGTTTTTTAACTGCCTGCCACCAATTTGTTTGTTCTCTAGTATTCCATGTCTCATGAAATGGCATCACTCTTCACACAGTTCCTAGATTTCGTCCTTGTTCCTTATGTCCATTAGGAAATTCTTTTGACTTTTCCTTCATATTAGATATTGAACCTAACCCTTTGCTGCTCTGTTCTGCACAAATCACCTCTGCTCTAGATCCTTGCAGGAGGCTTCAAAATGGTCTCCCTGCTTCCTTCTTCCCTTGTCCCTGGAGCAGGCTGAATGATTCCTTTGATTCCTTTGGACCATGTCAAGTCCTTGCTCAAATTCTCCAGTAGCTTCCTATTATGAAATAAAATTGGCAGTCCTGAGCATGGCTTTGAAACCTCTGTATGATCTCCCTGTATGCCTCCCCAACTCCCTTTCTCACTCATCTGCTCAGGCTACATTGCCCTTACAGCTGTTTCTTGAACATGGATGCACCTTAGGACCCTTTCACACTTACTATTCCTCGACTCAAGTGCCCTTCCCTTTTGTAGCCCACATGCTGGTTTCCTCTGTTCAAGTCTCAGGTGCAGTCACATCCTTAATTAGCAAAAGTACTGAAAGTTTCCCTCTTATGGTCTATATTTTCTCAGCCCTAAATCGTTCTTCTTCATCATATTTATTACTATCTGATAAATATTGACCATATGTCTACATATGCTCTGTGATGGAAGCAGCCCAGTCCATTCATTCACTGCCATATCCCAGTACCCAGAAAAGGACTCAGCACAGTTTCTCATTCTCTTGGGACAATCAGGTAGAAATGTTTAGTTGAATATGAAATAGGATATGAAATTAAGAAGAAATATCTGGTTAGGAATAAGAAATACTCAAAACAGTGAGTTACTGAATTCAGGGAGAAGGTGGATACAGGCAGTGTAGGTGAGTTCCTAAAAAGGTGAGAAGGGAAGAAGTCCATAGTGGCCTACCTCCCTTATTTAATGGATAGTCTGTTTAAAAGCAAAAGTTGCACTAGTAATGTTTTTAATTTTTTTCCTGCCTGTCTGGAGAGGGTTCTTCTCTCCTTCTCTTACATGCTTCCTCCCTAGTCTCCTCTCTTTCTTCCTTAGGCATGTTTTGGGATATACTTCATTTCCATGTTTCTCATCCATCTGGCACAGCATGGATCCTCCACCTCAGCAGCTCATGTTCAAGTATGGAAGATTTTTATGTCTTTATAATAGTATTTACATTGACATTCATGTGTATGACATGCATTTAAATACATATATACACATATGTGAGTGTGCATACCACATGTTTAATACTAATACAAGTTAGAAAGTTTATGTCTTCCTAGTCATGGTCAAATAGTGGGAAAATTTGGAGGGTGTATCTAAGCTGGAGGCTCAAAGGAGAAGGCATTCAAACTGTCTCCTACATTGATAGCCATGAGTTAGTGGGGAAGAGAAGAGGGAAACATGAACAAATGCCCAGAGATAGGTGGATATAGGACACATTTGGGAAAACATAGTCTCAGTTGGTCAAATCATAATCTAAGCATTTTATTTTGAAAACTGCAATGAAACTTAACTTACTTTGTTCTTGTTCACTTTTTCTTTGCATGATCAAAGAAAACTAAATATGAGTTATTTTTATTGTATTTAATGGCATCATTATGTGTGGAAAAAAAGTTATAGTTTTTTTTTACCTGTGTATGTTTGCAAATTTGTGTTGCGACTTCATAAGTTAGATGGCAAAGACAAATATTGATTTTCTGTTCTTCCATAATTTCAAGGATTACTGATATTCTGTGCTGAAGGAGGTATACCAGTGGTAGTTTATTAGTAACATTGTTAATATTACCCGGAACCAAGGCCATACCAAGACAGAGATTTATGGTGTGATTTGAAAAGTGCCTGTTATGGTTTGGATCTGTAATGTCCCCCGAAGTCTCATGTTGAATTTAAGAGGTGAGGTTATTAGGCAATGATTGGGTCATGAGGACTCTGACCTTATCAGTAGATTCATCCATTGATAGCAGAATGGATGACTGGGAGCTGGGACCTAGATGGAGGAAGTAAGTCTCTGTCTGCATGCCCTGGAAGGGTTTATCTTATCCCTGGCTCCTTCCCCTTCCCACATTCTCCTTCCTGTCTGTCCTGACTTGAGCACTTTTCTTCCACCAGGGCCTTCTGTCATGATGATCTGCCTCACCTCAGGCCCAAAGAAATGAAATTGGCCAATCATGGACTCAAACCTGTGAAACTGTGAGCCAAATAAATCTTTTCTTCTTTAAGTTGTTCTTGTCAGGTATTTTGGTCACAGCAACAACAACAACATAAACTGACTAACACCATGCCAAAGACCTGTCTTCTAAGAAATACCTCTCTCATTGCTCTTCTTGAAATTCTAGAGGTCACTGTTTTGAGTTATAAGTGTTTTCTATGATGATGGTTCCTTAACTCATCAGTTTTATAATTTTTTTTGCAGAATCCCCTGGGGGAAATTGTTTAATATGCAGCATTTTTAATTCAATAAATGGGTCTATAAAACATGAGTGTTTAACATAGTTCAGGGATCCAGGAACCTGACTTTGAGAAGCACTGCCTTAGAAGGCAATCAGTTTATGAGGCTAGTAATTCATACCTTTAGTGTGAATTGGTTAAATAGTTTTCTTTCTAATGGCAGTTTCAGACCAACTAGAATTGAAAATAATAAGGATAAGGGGTGAGATTATGGAAGTAAGTGTGTAGTGGAGGAGCAAAAAACTGAATGAGAGTGATGGGCACCTGCAAAGACAAGTACATATGGGATATTCTTACAAAGGTTTTAAAAAAAAAAAAACAACAACAAAAAAACACTGAAGATGCTTTGACTCCTTCCCAGTTTTGTTTATTTACTATTTACTAACTTCTTCCAATAATTGTTTGATATATTTCATATGATTTACATATTCTTTCCACTGAGCATTTCATATATAGTTTAAACCATTTGGGAATGTGCTGAAGAAGCATTTGTTTAAAAATTGAATGACAGTGTTTTGGTGTAAGAAAAACTATACTGTGGAAATATTTCTGTTCAGTCTACCAAGGGCTAAGTAGATTTGGAAAAGAAAACTATATTTGTGCACAATACTTCTTCTGGTCAGTTCTTTGTAATTTGTTGGGAAAATATTGTAAAACATCATGTTCTATTTGTTATCTTTTTTAGCATTGCCATTCCTCTCTGCTTGGGGACTAACAATTACATGAACAGATGCATGCCTCTTAAGACCTAGTTACTACTCTTTGGCAGCCCTGCTTGTCAAAAAGACTTATTCACTAGTTTCTATCAGTTTAAGCATTAAGAATAATGTCTTTCGTTTGACCAGCAAGCTATTTTATTGTCTAACTAAATGTTTAATCTCTGCAAAAGCTCTTCATAACTCCCACTTCATAGCAGTGCTGGTGACACTTCTTATTTTAACAGTGTCAAATTATGCCCAATTTATTTTGTTTGATTTCCTTGTTGTGAACTCTTATGTGTTCTCCAAACCTTCTTTCTGGAAGTTAACCCACAGCAGGGAGACACTTGTCACAAGGTGACTTTACTAGCAGTACTTTCTCCTCGGTGATAGAATTGGCTCACCTGCCAGCTTCCAATGGCTTCTCCCAAACACATAATGGCCACCTCCCACTGAGATCTGAAGCAACCCCCCTGCATCTTGGAACCTGGCCAAAATGATACTGCTGAGAAACACAACTAGGAACTTTGCTGTTTTCTGATGTGGAAATGGGACAATGGAACACTGAACAAATCTTCCTAATTCGAGACTCTTCTTTATGGATACGTTCTAATAATACATTTAGTTTGAAGTTTAAAAATGGGGATAAAAATCTTATTAAAAGACATTTGACAAAATAAGCAATTTATAGAGATCTGAATAAAAGTCCTTAAAATACATAACACATAGCATTACCAACTATTAGCTATTCTTGTAGCTCTGGGATTTTTGTTCAGTTGTACCAAAAAAAGTTTAATATTTCTATTATAGTTGAGAAAAGATAATTTATTGTGTTGAGGAAGGTATCATGCCCTACAAATATAATATTTATAACTATGACATTTTGACTTGTAATTTATTGTGTTAAAATCACTACAGATTAATTCACCAAATCTGGAATTTTTGTGACAAGAGATTTTAGAATCTGAGTTTTAAAGAGTCAGTTTTTTTCTTTGTTTGGTTGTTTTGCTTCTCATCTCTACAGTGATGATTTTCAGTTTGCTAGAGACCAAATTATAGTGATATGCATGCACAGTTCCCATTAGTGTCAATAGGAATTACGCACAGTGACGGAAGAATAGACCCCATATGTTTATGAGAAATGAATGATTTGAAGCATCTGTGAAGCATTCTTAAAGGCATCTCTATCACTGCATGCAATCCCAGCAAGGTTTAAAAAGAGAAAACACAAAAAAATCCCTCATTATATAGACTTTAAGGAGCTTATCACTGTAACTAAATTATGCTTTTAAAAAACTGTACCTTTAAACAACACACTACATAGAACACTTCCATAAGTGTAAAAATAACTTTAAAATATGGGCATTCCATTCCAAGGAGTGTTTCTTTTTGTGCAAGTTCCTGTATGTGTGTTTTAATATAATATCAGCATTTTTATTATATATAATCCTACTTATAGATTATAGAGTCATGCTTGGCAGATATTCTTAAAATTTTGAATTTTAGAATAATTTTAGAATTACAGAAAAGTTTCAAAGATAGTACAAAGAATTCCTGTGTGCCCTAATGCTAGCATCTTACAAAAACATGGCAAATT
Source organism: Tamias sibiricus (assembly GCA_025594165.1). Lineage (NCBI taxonomy): Eukaryota > Metazoa > Chordata > Mammalia > Rodentia > Sciuridae > Tamias > Tamias sibiricus. The sequence continues at coordinate 93,111,227 of CM046659.1, forward strand.
TGTCAAAATTAAGAAGTATATAGGGACAATATATTTAAAGGCTTTAATTCAAAATTGGCCATGTCCTTCCTTTTTCTTTGCTAGCATCAAATCCAAGGTATCTTGTTGTACTCTTCTTTTTTAATCCTCATGGCACTTTTTTCAAGTTTTTTTTTTTTCATGACATTGTTAATTTTGGGGAGTATTGGTCAGATATTTTATGGAAAGTCTTTCCCTTGGTTTGGATTTGTCTGGTGTTTTCTCATGAATAGATTAGGAGTGTATGGTTTTGGAAAAATATCAAGAGGTAAAATGTCTTTCTTATCACATCAGGGAAAATATGATCTCAACATAACTTACCAAGGGTGATATTAAAATTGATCACTTGATTAAGGCAATATCTACTTAGTTTTTCCACTGTGAAAGTACTAGTTTTCCTTTTATACACTAAACCTTGGCAATGAGTCAGTAAGTCTTGCCTACTGTGAAGGGGAAGAAAATAATACTCCATCTTTTGGTATAGTTAAAGACATTATTTAGATTTCTTCTGAAAGGATTTATCATTTCTTAATTAACTAATTAATTCAATAATGCTATATCAGTGAACTTTACTATTATGTCTTCATATTTTACTTTTTATTCCATTCACTGTCTCTTCTTTATGGGATTTTCAAACTATATATGTTAGACCCTTTGAATTACCCAGTAGATCTTGTCTTCTCAGCTCCTTTTTTCTTTGAACTTCTTTCTTTCTTTCTCTCTGTTTCCATTTGGGAAATTTCTATTGATATGTTGAAGGTCATTGATTCTTTCCTTTGTTTTGTCCAGTCTACTTATGAGACTATCAAAGAAATCCCTTGTTCCTATTATTGCATATTTGGTTTCTAGTATTTTTATTTTATTCTTTCTGATTGTTCTCACCTCTCTGATAGCATTACCTATCTAATCTTGCATGTTGTCTACTTTTTCCATTATAGCCTTTAACATATTAATCATAGATATTTTATATTCCCCATGCACATCTAGTCATATGTGAATCTGGTTTCCATGATTTCATTGTCTCTTTTGTTTTTTTCTTGCCAATTTTATTTTTAAACTTCTTAATTCCTTGTTGAAAGCTGAACATATTGTATAGGACAATGAATATTGAGGTCAGTTTTATTTTCTTAGAGATGATTATCCCTTTTGTCATTTTAGAGCTGGTGCTTACTCAGGATTTGGACTGAGTGTGGAGTTTATTGTGCTGTGATCACACTCAGAGAATGTTTCTCTATGTGACTATGCTAGGTTCTCCCCTTGGCTTTGGGTCTTCTCTTTGTGCTGTTCCCAGGGACAGTCTGTCTCCTTCAGCTCTCTCAACTGCACCCATTGCTATTTTTCTACAACACATAATATGATGAGGTAGGTGAAGTAGAAGGATGTTATCTAATGTTATGTATGTTAAAAGCTCAGAATTAGAGAGGTCCAGATCTAATGATGGGCCTAACAAATATTCATGTACTCTCCCCAAGAAGGGCATTCCCCTCTGTTCCTCCTTCAGCTGCAGTGTGGATTTCTACCAGAGTCTTCAGGTGACCATTCTGATGCCCTTCTCATTGCATAGTAAGACCCTTGTTCTTCTGGGCAGATGACTTTGGGAACAGTCTCATATAAGGTTTTGTCCTTTTCTCCCAGCTAGCATCACAGGTCAAGATTTTTTAAGCGTCTTTTTGACTTTTCCATATGAGTTTCCTAGAGTAAAAACTTGCAAGAATGTACAAACTCCTTTATGTCTGTGACCCCTTGGGGTTTCGCACTCTCATGTTAGACCATACCAAGCATTTAGTGTTTGCTGGAAATGTTCTAGCCTAATCTTTTTACCAGCATATATAGTGTACTGGAGTATCTTCCCCAGGTAAGCAAAGGCTCTGTTTCTTCCTGAAAACAACAGTCTTTAGACTTGATATTTGTGTTTGTCTTTTAACCTCAGTGCTATGATAGGTTCAAGAGAAGTTATTAATGCAGTTTTTCACCATTGTTATTGCCTTAAAAAGGAAAATCACTCTCTTTACAGCTTTTCACATTCCTGATTTGAAACAGGAAACCTTAGTTTTTTTGAAGCTCTATTGAAATGCACCAAATGATTTTTAAATGATCAAAGAAGTCAGGCTGTTTTTTCTTCTTTTTTTTTTTTTATGGATTAGAATGTTTCTTTGAGCTGATAGTTCATGTTGAGTTAGTCAAGCAATATTGTGCAGAACTGGAATATAGGACAAAGATATACTGTGTGGATAGTTTTTTTTTTCCCCTAAAATCAATGAGCGAGGTGCTATGTATGAGTTCTTTTTAATTGTCTGCTTCTTTGAATGCTCTCTCCCTTCATTTTAGTATACATATTGCTGTGAATAGACAGGAACATCATGAGGGTTGGGCAGAATCAGGCTGCCCACACAGATTCCAAGAGAAATGACTTGACAGAGGCTGTGAAGGAGATGATGATCCTGTGGATTCCTGGCCTGGCCTGGCCCACCAGCATACAGAGGACTGTCTAGTCTTGCAGCTCCTTGGTGTTCTCTTTTGTCAGGAAGACTGCTTGTTTATAGCTGATACCCTACATAATGACAAGTGAGCATAGTTCCCAGATAGTGTCTTTTTGAACCTGAGCCAAGGTTTTAGATCCAAACTTTAGAAATTCTACCGGAACTTTTTGGAAGGATAGCAATTCCTTTTTTTATTTTTTTATTTTTTTATTTTTAGAAAAAGTGTCAACAGTCAATGTTTGAGCCAGGCTTAGTAGCACATACCTATAATCCCAGTGGCTCAGGAGGCTGAGGCAGGAGGATTGAGAGGTCAAAGCCAGCCTCAGTAACTTAGAGAGGCCCAAAGCAACTTAGTGAGACCCTATTTCTGAATAAAATATAAAAAGGACTGGGGATGTGGCTCAGTATTTAAGTGCCTCTGGGTTCAGTCCCTGGTACCCACCCGCTGCCCCCCCCCCCACAAATAAAAAGAAGTCAATGTTTGGTGATTCTTGATTTCCTTGGTATCAATTCTTATTAATAAAATATGATATCTCATGTTGATATATCCATTTAAAATATGAACATAAAGCTAAAGGTATTACACACCTGTGTCTATCCTTCAACATGTCTCTCTTTCAGGGCATCTTATTATACACAACACCCAAACACATACAACTTGTATATGACAATTCCCATAAATGAATAATAGAAAGAAAAAAATTTGCTCCAGATAACAAATTTAAAAAAAACAAAATGTACTTCCCATTGCTTTTTGGACTCCCAGTTGAGCAATCTCCAGGTAGTATTTTGTGCTATTTCACTTAGATCTCACAGTTTTTCCATGTAGAATCTTAGCACTTGCTTGATAGAAGATTCATTGCTTTGTGGGTTGTTAGTTGCTTGCCAAGCTCTATGCATTTTTCTTATTTCCAGTCACCCCACTAGAATGCATTTTCTATTTCCTTTATAGTTGGATGGGCCATTTGACTGGGTTCTAGTAAGTGAAGAGAAGTTACCTGTGCCATTTCTGGGCTAACATTTTTAAGAGGTGCTTATTTCTCATATTCTCCTTCCCACTTCTGCTGGCTGGGTACAAATGACCAAGAGGACTTAGAGGAGACTGTGGAGCCAAAAATGAAAGGCATGTTGTTCCCTGAATAATTGCATAGTTGAAAGCCTCCTGCTAATAGAAATAGACCTGCCTCAACTGTCAGGTGATTAAGAAATAATGAACTACTTTATATGAGCCATTTGCCTTTTGCTTATTTGTTTCCACTCTCTATTTGATACTACCCCTACATATGTCCTTGAGGTCTTTGCTGCATGGTTGATCATACTCTTGTGCTTTTTCATGCCTGAATTCTTAGGGATGCTGCTGCTCTAAGAAGACAACTATCTTTCTCATTCCAAGTACTGGAGAAAAGCAAACAAAACCAAACAGTACAAAACAAGACAAAAACAATACAGGTTAAAGTAGCTAGGTTTTGGTTGGTGCCATGTAATGTGGAAACTTGGATTTCTTTGTCTTTGGTGACATAGTCAATTGCTTCCACTTTTATTCAATGTGTATATTGATTTTAAAATTGTGTTTTTGCTGTCACCTAGTCTTATATCACCCTTCAGCACCATTCCAGCAAAAAATAAATTGTGAAATACTTTAGCACTTTTCATACCTTTCTCGGTATTCCTCAAGAAGTTTAAACTCAAATGTGGTCTCATGGTAATTCCCTTGCCAAGATCCAAGAGAATGAAGCAAAACCAACCAACAAACAAGAACAAGAACAACAACAACAACAAAACAACCTGACCATTACCACTGACATGGCAGTTTTACACCTGGAAGATTGAATGTGGCAGTTGCCCACAGCACCACAGGGAATCCTACAGAACACTTGTCTTTGTTCCACAGAAGTAAACAAATAAGTTTGAGAAAAAAAAATGAATATTATACTCCCAGGTATACATATCAGGTACTTCTAGCTTTTGAGAGGACATCTGCAGCTAAAATTTGCTTAACTTTATTTATATCATTCCCATCTAACGTGACCCAATCTTAAATGTGTTATAACTGTTGAAGTTCTTAAATTGCAGTCTCTCCCACAATAGTATTACCACTACTATTTTCATTTTTTGGTTTGCATTTGCCTTTTATCTCCTTTCATTTTTCTTCTTCAACTTAAGTATAGTCTCTACAAGTATAGTGCCTTCTGCATAGAACTAGACTTTGTTTTTTAGAACCAATTAAACAGTTTTTATCTTTAAGAAGAGATTCAGTCTACTTAGTACGACTAGTTTGATTGATTTTTATGCCTCTTGTTTTAGATTATGCATTTTAAAAAGCTGTTTTCCCTTTCCTTATTTTTATGGATTTGATTAAATTGCTATTTTCTCTGTTTGTCTGCATGATTAATTTGGAAAAATTTCTGCTATTCTCCATTTAATTCATGGTTATGTCCCCTTTCCAGCTCTCACATGCTTACACATATTTTTAGGAAAGAAGATACCATTTCATTTAGTAAGAGGCTGTTTCTTCTGTTCCTTACTCCTCTCTAAGGTGAAACTGCTAAGATAATCACCTCACTCATCCATCCTTCCTCCTCGACTGGTACCAATCAAGTTGTAAAGCACTTATCTCCTTCTCTCCCTACCTCACCACAATTTTCAGATAGTTTAGTGTTATTTTTGTTGTTGTCGTTCTTGTCTATATGGTTTTTTTGTTCAGTCTTAAGTTCAAAAAAGACTCAACATATTTCTGTTATCCTATGGTTTCTATAACCCATCTACCTCTGTCATTTATAATTCCTTCTCTTCTTTATCTTTTCTTGTTATGGATTCTGGTTTTTGGCTCATTTGTTATTTTGTTACAGTCCCTATTTGTTTATTTTTGACAGAGTAATGGTATGATTACTCCCTAGTTTATTGAATGTCTTAAATTATTTTCCTTTTTGATGTATAACTAATTTTTATCATTAGTAATTTCTGATTGACATCCCACCATTTTGTAGCTTCAAAGGTTGAAAATGAGAAGTCTTATTATCTGATTAAGTTTTATTTATTAGCAATCTCTTTACTGTTTATATGTGTGATTTCTATTTTTTATACTTTGATTTTAGCAATTTTTTTCAATGTGCTAATATTCCATTTAAAAATACAAAATACTTAAAAATAAAAAGAACAATATATTGCAAGATCAATATAAAAGAAACATGCTACTAACTGGAAACACTAAAATGCTGGAAAGGAATTTTTCAAAATTGCATGGATAGATTGGTACTTATGTGTATCAACTGTAAAGTGGCCTACACGTTTAATGGCATTCAAGTGATTTGGAAACTAAACAAAGCAACTTAAAAGATATTTTTTCAGGAATAAACCAAATACAGTTGATTAGCCAGGAAAATCCATAAGTAGAAAAGTGAAGAGGATATTTGTACCCATTAGATGTCAGAGCACATTATAATGCTACAATATTTAAACCCTTAGGCATTGAAATGAATGTACACATAGATCAGTAAAACAGAATATTCAGAAATAAATCAAAATGTGAAGATATATAATAAATGTGACATTGCATGTCAATGGGGAAAGGTGGCGAATTCAAGGAGAGGTGTTGACACAATGAGCTGAAATTTGTTCACTCCCTATTGCCTTTATTTTGACAAAATACTTTTCAGATTGACCAAAGTTTAAAATGACAATGTTGAAGTCATTAAGATAATAGAATAAAATAAAGATTAAAAAATCTTAGTAGTAAAGGCCTTTTTAAATATGACACACAAATTAGAAACCTACATTGATAAATTTGCATTAAAACATGCATGGGGAAAGCAGCATAAACAGTTTAAAAAGACATATAATTAACTGAAAAAAATAACTTATAAACATAAATCATATTGTAGAACAAGGGCTGATCATTTTAATATGCAAAGAATTTATGCAATTAATGATAAAATCACCAGCAACCTAAAAGAACAATGTGAAAAGAATATGAACAATGTACTGAAAAGATGATCCAAATGGTGCCTAAAAGACTTAAGAAGCTTAATCTGGGGCTGGGGTTTGTGGCTCAGTGGTAGAACACTTGCCTAGCATGTGTGAGGTACTGGGTTCAATTCTCAGCACTACATATAAATAAATGAATAAAATAAAGGTCCATCAGCATCTAAAAGAAATTTTAAAAAGCTTAATCTGTTCATAACAATAGAAATGCTATTGAAACTATAATGGGGTATTGTATATAAAGTTTTATACATCCCAGTGTTTTTGAGCATGTGGAGAAATAAATGAGTCTAAATTACTTTAATATCTATGATGGACATTTATCAATTTGTTATAAATTTAAAATATACATATCTTTTGACTCTGTAGTCCTAATTCTAGAAATGTCTTCCACAAATATATTCATGCAGATGTGACCACATGTACACACCTATTCACCATATCATTTATTACAATAACAAAATATTGCAATCAAACTAAATTCCATTAGTAGAGAAATAGTTAAATAATTGATAGCATATTTACACAATGGAATATCATACAGCCATGAAATAATACATATCATATGACATGAGCATGCAGATATATTATTAAGTTAAAAAAGATTCAAAATGGAGTATAGAACATAATAGATGCATGCATTTGTCTTGTATTTGCCTGCATATTGCATAAAATCTCCTTGGAATAATACTTAAGACACTGTTAAAGATGGTTGCCTCCTAGGAGGGGAACTAGGGGCCTGAAAATTGTAGATGAGGGAATATTTTTGTATTTTATATTTGCCAGGGCTTCTATAATAAACTACCAGAGACTGGGTGGCTTAAACAGCAGAAATTTATTTTCTCATAGTTCTAATGTCAGAAATCAAAGGTCAACATGTCACCAGATTTGGTTCTCTTAAGGTCTCTCCCATATACTTGATGATTGTCATCTTGCTATGTCCTCATGTGGTCTCTCTTTTGTGCAGGGATCCCTAGAAGCTTGTGTGTTCAAATCCCCCCCCCCCACACACACACACAAGGATACCAGTCTGTTTGTACTGTGACTTATCCTGAAAGCCTCATTTTAGCTTATTTACCTCTTTAAAGGTCCTGTCTCCAACTACAGTCACATTCTGAGGGACTAAGGGTTAGATCTTCTACATATGAATTTTGGGGGTGGTATAATTCATTGAATAACAAATAATGACTTTACTTTTCACTACATTTCCATTTATCTTTTGTGAACTTTGTATCATATGATTCTATGCTTTGTGAAAAATAGATAACTTCAAAAATGACCTGTAATACAAAATATCAAGCTGAAAATTTGACTGCCTATTGGTCCAGTAGAAAGAGCTCAATGCAATTTTTATGACAGCTCCCTCAAATATTAAAATAAATTAAAGTATAGGTGAGTGTCATTTTAGGGAAATATATGATTTGATTCATGGAAAAATATTTACTTTATCAAAGTATTTACTATATGACTCTTTTAAATAGGAAGCTTTCAGCATGATTCACTTTACAGACATTTTCAGGAGTATTTCATTGCATAAAGGGAATTACACCTGAACATTTTCATTAATTTAGCAGTTTAAAGCTGCCAAAGTAATATAACAAGATTTTCATGTAGAACAATTTTCATTCTTTGACATTCCATTCTCCTTTGAGTTACATAGGTTATGTATCTGTTTAACAGTGAATTCATACTTACATTTGAATAGAATTTAAAATGGAATGAACAGAAATACTCTTAATGCTGTAGCCATAAAAAGGCAGTTGTATATATTACTCACAGATATTGCACAGTTATCATGATAATCTAACTACTATATGCTTCCTCTGAGGTTTTAAAAAACAGCACGAAAAGCAATCTTTCTGGGTTAAGTATAGTCTTGTCTCTAGACAGGGGGACATTTGGGTGGTTCTTAAGATTTCATTTTGCCTGGCGATTACTGTAGCAACAGTTCTGAAAAGAACACCAGAGCTACAACCTCTGTGGAACTTGCTATAAAATTTGAAATTTTTATAAAGATGGATGTGGACACCAAGCATATTTCATCTATTACAATGGTTTGCTTTTAAAAATAAATATGGGACACAATACTAATGAAAAGAATGTGCCCTCAGAACATGATCCATTACTTGCTGACTTTCCATCATAGTTCTTTAAAGTTTAGAATATACAATACTGTGTCAAGAAATTAGAGAGATGTTTATGTTATTTAGGGCTGGTGTTATGTCAGACCATGAACTAATCAGCATTTTTCACTGAAAATGTGGTTTGTGAGAGAACTAGTTTACAAATATTCTTCTTAGATATGTGACATTTAGGGTATCTACCTTTAGAAGCATTCATTTGTAAGTGAATCAATGACAGCTTCTCTTATGGACTGGTAACTCTTGTTCTCAAGGGGACAGAGGTTTGTGAGTGATGACAGTCTCATGGAGCTCCTTTACAAACAGAAACACATGGCCCATCTCACCCCCAGCCATAGCACCCCTACCTCACAGTTGACAAGTACATTTGTATAGACTATAGTAGAAAGTTGGATTAAGTGTTTTGACAATAGACATAAATTTTCACTTAACTCTATTAGCTAAAAAAGGCTGCATGAATTCTGTACTTAAGAAGGAAGTATTAAGTACAAGTAAAATCACAAATTAGGATGCTTTTAGCATATATTTACTCTAAGTTGGAATGTCTAGTGACAGACTCCTTCTTTGAGGGAGAATGGATATTTTTTCCCTAAAGCCTGCAGAAGTGTCAAGAACTTTACTGAAAAGGCAAACAAATTTGTTTCATTCAATGACACCACCACCTCCAACACATTACAGTATTACAGCCATTTTACTACATGTTACTACCACACTCTACTATGTATTGACTATATCTGTTTTGGAATATGGTCTGTTGTATTACAATTGACCACATTTCTGGCAGTCTGCAAATGAAAATAATTTATGAGGTCAGACACTTCAAAAAGGTGTTCTTAACCATTTATATAGCATAGGTAAGGCCCAGATTAGCATGTTCGGGTACAACAAATACACTTGTTGCTATACTATGATTTCTGATATATCTCCCTGACCACAAGAAACAGAGAAACAGTATTTTTGAGACTCTATGGGCCATAAATTAGGTGAATACCATTTTTTCTTACAAAAGTAATATTTTCCCATCTGCTGGCAAATAGCTTATGAATACAAACAGCGGATTTCCCAACTGCCTGTTTAAGTCTCAGTACAGTATTTGTTGCATTATTTTCCTTCACTCAGAGAGAAGTGATCTGAAGCTGCCTATTGCAGCAAGAAAGGCAAGACCTTACTACCACACTATCAGTTTATATGCATGTGTTTGTGTGTATGTGTTTGTGAGAGAGACTCTTTATGTATGTTTGCATGTGTTGTATATATGTGTGAAATAGAGAAAGAGAAGAGTTTTTTTCCCCTCTCTGGCTAGGCTCTTATCTCCCTGGCTGTGACTGTGCCCCTCACTTACCTTCCTGTCTTTTGGAGGCAGGCATCCCGCTATCAGCCACATGCCCATCCTCTGCTATTTGTTTTCTATTGAGACTTGTCTATATCCTCTTCTCTCTCCCCAACATGCAATGTGAACTCCCTTGATTGCCTGAAGACACCCAGTTCTAGTTCCGTTCTGGTCAGCTAAAGATGACAGTTATTTAATCCTATATTGACTTCTGAGGGGTAAAAATTTTTAATATTTGAAAATTCATTAACGTAGTCTTTGCAAAAGCAGGAAAGAATGAAATCTTCCCAGGAATCCCCATGATTGGAAATGTACTTTGGTGGAGACTTAGGTTTGCTTTCTTGCCTTCTTGAGATTGATTTTGTGATCTTCAGCAACTCTTTCTTTTCACAACTGGAATAATAATGCCAATGTAAGGGAGGTAGGCAGGAATATAATTGGTGCAAACTTACTGAATTTCTACATTTGGCCCTCTGCTTTTATAGACGTGATCTTAATATCTTATCTCTCACCCTTATAACTGTTCTGAGATACACACTTGGCCTTGTTTGTACTAATAAAGAAACTGACTCATAAAGTTTATGTGACATAAATAAAGTCACAGTTATTTTGTGACAGTTCAGAAGTCCTGACCCAGGACTGGATTTGTATCCACCTATCTCTTCTGTTACATTATAGCTGGTTCTGGGAATGTAAAAACAAATGCATTAACACAACAAAGAGAAAGGGCAAAACTAATTTAAAGATACTCAGTAGTGCTTAGGATATGAACAACTGAGTAGAATTAGGAAGAAATTTACTTTTTGAAGAAGATTGTTTCAGGGATACACCTGTCAAAAAGATTATTTGATATTATACTTAATACACTATCTGCAAAAGCATGCTTTAGGTTTTTCTGTACTTCAAGATAACAGGCTATTCTTCAAATAATTCTTTCTTCTTGTGTCAAGTTCCTGGCAAGGAGCAAAACTCAGCTACTAAACTACAGTCAGAGCAGTTGCAACAGAATTTCTGAACCTCCTGACTCTATGTGGTTAAACCTGGTTTGTCCTCTATGCAGTAAGGTTAAATCGACTTACTTTTAAGGCAGCAATATTCCATTGAACACTCAGAGCTCAGCATGCAAAGAAACACTTTGGGGTTGAATGAATGGTTTGCATTTGGCCTATATGAGTCTCAATGAAGTTGATTTCTTAGTCATAACAAGAGTTTATTTTAAGGAAAAAAAATATCATTTGAGCTAGGCTAATATGGTACTTTTATTCCTGAGATATTTTTATTAAGAAAGATAGTGAACTTAGCCTTTTCCTCTACCCCTTATACCATCAGCTGTGTTTGAAGTAGATTTTAATGTTGTTTTTTACTGAGGTCCGCCTTTGGAGAGCAGCTTTCATCACCAGGCTGGAGTCCTCGTTCAGCATTTTTAGAGCAGTCAGGGGTGAGGCCTTCCTGCTCCCACAGCCCCATTAATAAGCAAAGATCTGGCTCTGCAGCCACCGCTCTGGCTCCCAGTGCAGTCACCCATCCCAGTGCAATAGTAAATCAGCTTTGCGTGTTTTCCTAATTTTAGGTTTGGTCTGACTTAATCCATCTAATAGGAAAAACACCTGGTCTAGTTTTATTTTTAATCTGTTCTTTACATCAGGAAACTTATTGCCATGGGACCAGGTAGTAACAAGAGGTTGGTTCTTGTACCTGGCTGGGCATGACTATGCGTGGTCCAATGCCTAATAAGGGCCTGGTTTCCATTTATGCTTTCCAGCCCTTTATAGGTCTCAATTTACAATAAAGTCTTGACATTGCAATCAGTTTCGGGTTGTAAATTGCCTGATTAGAGAAAAATCTGTGTTGTGACACATTTTAGGTCAAGGGAAGCTGGATATATAATCTGTAAATAGGTTTAAAGTTATTTTTCAGCATTAAATTTACAAAGATCTAGATATTTAATGGTCTTTCTATTAATAATATTCTAAAACATCATGTCTGAGTTGAGTTTTACCTTTTTATAGTTATATTGATGTATATAAAATACTATTTAAAGATACATGGAAATAGCTTAGGAAATTATAAAATATCATATGGAGTCACTTTAGTTTCTGTTTATTTTAGGCATACAAGATATCACAGACTATGTAATCCTTCTGAAATGGCTACAAAGTTACTCTACTTTAACATTTTTGACTATAGGTAGAAGTGGTTTGGGCTATAGAAATAGTTTAAATGAAAAGGAAGCAGGGTCATTTGGTTTCCTAAGTAGTATTTTACTCTTGACATACATCTCTGATTATTTTGCCACTCCCAACTCTCCTTTTCCCTGAAGCCCTGCCTTCTAGACTCTTCTCTCCCTTTTGTTTTTGAGAGAACTTTTGGTATAATGCAAACATGGATTTTCTGATTGCACTGAGATCAATTGTTCCAAAGATATCTAGCTTCCCACTTGGCTCTGTCTTCCTCTGAAATGGTTAGGAAACCATGGACAACATGAAGTAACAAGGGACCATATAGGAATTAACTTCAAATAGCCCCAGGCCTAAAAGCTCTTCCCAAATCTACAGTATGTTAGGGGACTTTAGCTCCCCAAAGTAATGTAGCTGTTTATGCACTCCTGCCTCTGAGTTCCTTTTAACTGGGGCCTGAGGAGGAGTGCATAAGCAACGTTTCTTCAGCAAGCAGGAATTAATTATTGAAATCAATTATTGCATCTTTCCGATGACTGCAGTCAGTCCTCAGTGAGTTGACATAAAAAAAAAATACTTGTCTCAATGGCTGTGTCTGTGAAAAGAGATTGAAATAAATCAAAAAGTAAAGGGACTGCCTTTCAACTTGGTTCTAGTCCTCTCATAGTAGTTCCCAAAAACTTTACTAGTTTGGAGTTAAGAAAGAAAGAAAGAAAGAAAGAAAGAAAGAAAGAAAGAAAGAAAGAAAAAAAGAGATTAACTCTTTCCATGCAAGAAGAGTTATGTTTTTTACATTAAGGGTTTTTCTTTTTTTATATTTTATTTATAATTTTAGTATGTATTACAATTCATAATGCACATATATAGCATCTTTTTACATACAACTGTTTGTATACAAAGTATATAAGTACCATTCAGGTCTTCAATCATGCATTTAGGATAATGATATCCATCTCATTCAACCACCTTTTCTTTTCTTTTCTTTTCCCCCTTCTCCCCCCTTGCTCCCTCCCTTTCCTTCCCTTCCCTTTAGGTTTTTCTTATAATGTAGTTTGTTTTTGGACTTCTGATACAGATAACTATTAAAACTGATTTGCTAGTGTTGGTGCTCTTTCTGAAGTCTAGACAATATCTCTTAAATATGATGCTTATCTTTCTTGACTCCTGATCTTTTCAAGGAATGTCCTCTTCCATTCTTATGTTTATTTTGAAAACACTGAAGATTTATGTGGCAGACAGTCTCTAATGGGCAAAGACAAAAGACAAACACACAAGAATACCATTAACTGACTTTTTAATATATAGGAATAATTCGAGTGAACATTTAAAGGGGGTATTTCATGGACATCTCAGGGAACAGAGTCACCTAAGGAACAGGAACAGTTAAATGTGAATATACTTCCATGAATTTCAAGTTGAATTATTTCTCATAGATAGCGAAACTGACTCAACATGTGTGAAAAATACATTAGGTTTACAAGAGCTTCCCTAGTTGGAGATAATATGTGTCATAGTCCATTTGAGCTACCAAAACAAAATGCCACAAACTGGGAGGCTAGTAAATCACAGAAATGTATTTCTCATGGTCCTGGAGGCTGGTAAGCCCAAGATCAAGGTGTTAGCACATTGAGTGTCCAGGAAAGGGCCATTCTTCATAGATGGTACCTTCCTTCTCTGTCCTCACATGAGACATTCTGGGGTTCTCTTTTCCTAAGGGCACTAATCCCATTCATGAGTATTCTGAGCTCATGATCTAATCATCTCTAAAGGCCTCCACCTTCTAATATCATCACCTTGGAGGTTAAAATTTCAATTTACAAATTTGGAAAAGGGGCACAAACAGTACCTAGCATGTGATTCTTTGAAAAGAAGTGAAGACAAGGCCCAAGACCCAAATGTTCACTATTTCCTGGGTGGCAAATCTACCACTGCACAGCAGACAAGATTTATGGTCCCAAACAAACAAACAAAATTCTACAGACAACCTAAACTGCAAGATAAAGGGAGTGCTTTTGAGGTGAACATTAAAAGAAAGGGAAGGATTTTCCCTAAGATTTGGAAAGATTCCCCTGCACCAAGAGAAGGAGAGATACAGATTAGTGATGAGAATAGAGAGGTCAGTAATCCCCTAACAAAAGGGTCCTGCAGTCTGGATAGATGATGTGACCCAAAAGAGGGCATGGCTGAAGTATTCATCTGGATAGCCTAACAGAGACATCCAAGCAAGGCCCAGACCCACTGGTGCAGGGAGCCTGTTGGACAGGAATGAGAGAGAGTTTGACCACAAACTGTGTGACCACCAGCCATCACTCCTTTCCTACTCACGTTATCTTTCAAAATACCCTGCCCTTTGAAAATCTGGAACTGCAACCAATCTTGAGGAAAGTAGAGGGGAGTCATCCAAAATAATGTGAAATCCAAAGAATCAAGGGATAGGACTTGAAAGAATAATGAAGTTAGCTCATGTATCCTGAATTTTGGAACCATTATTTCTACCAGTAGTAAATTCCGTCCTTGTTCAAATCCATTCACATTTCCCCTACATCTCTGCAGCTCTGTGTGGACCTATGGCTGGTCCCCTTTCTGATGTTCACAGGTACCATTTTCTTTTGGAGTGTCCCATCAGCAGAGACAGTGGCATCTGAAAATTACCATTGTATAACCTGGATTCTTAATAGAAAATCCAGGAAACTCCATTCTGAGCAGCATATATGAATTGAGGGGAAATAAATATTCTTTTACAGAGTCATGAGTAATTTATTGATGGCCTCTCCTCCCCTCTCTGATTCTCTCTCTGGAGCCAGTAACAATGATTAGGGATAAGGCTTTCTCACTCTTGCCTTGGAATTGATATGAGAATGTCTTATTTCCCATTTCTTTCTCTCTAGCTGTGTGATTACTGAATGGACACCTCTTTTCATGCTCGTAGATCTTAGATTTTAATTCATATAGTCAAGTGAATAGATTTAACAAGTATTTAATAACTTCTCCTGCCTAAAGTATTACTCAAGACCTTGCCCTAGAAGTTATAGAGGTAAAATACAAAATTGTGAATATAGTAGGACAGAGGCTGAGTTAGTTAAGTGGGAAGATGAGCAGTGTTTATGAGCTAGATTTGGAAATAACTTTGAGCAAATTACTGCTAGAACATTGGCATTATGGGCTGGCAAGGGTTAGTAATATATATAAGGACCATATCAAGTTAATTTTTCTAAAGATGGAAATTTTAATTCTAAAGTTGAATTTATTCTCTCTTGCTATGATTTAATTTTATTGCAGAAACATGTTTTGTTTTTCCAAAATTTTCTCATTAAAACAAAACTTCTTGAAAGATTTTATTTATTAGGGCTTCAGAAGGGTTTTTTTTTTTTTTTTTTTTTCATGTTTGGAAATTGCAGCATGTATTTGATCTCTTGCTCAGGCCGTTAGAAGCAGAGCCTGAGACAAGAGGTTTTTTGTTTGTTTGTTTGTTTACTTGAGGGAGTGTTGTTTATTAAGCAAAAACAGCCAGGAGAAAGGAAGGGAGGAAGTAGAATATGGCAGAGAGCAGAAAAGATCCAAGCAGAGATGTGTGGTTCACAGCCTGATTCCACAGGGAGTTCTGGAGCACAAATTGCACCATAGATATAGTTTCTTACAATGAGGTCAGGAGTTGACCTATTATATGCCACATGATTTAGACATTGGCCATGGGCTGCTCACTCTGTCTTGTGTCTTATGTGTGTGCACATGTATCTAAGATTTACCCAGGAGGTAACTCTCATGGTCAAGGGTAGTCCTTCAACATTCATGGTGGCTCACCCTGACCCAATAAAGGGGATCTGCTCAAGGGACCAATGGGCATTCACTTTATTTGAAAATTTTCATTTTGTGCATCTTTAATATTTAAAAAATCTAAATTAAAAAATCTACTTTACTCATTTTAATGTCTTCAACATTTAATATAGAAAATGTGCAGTTCATATTCATATACTTCATTAGAGTTAACCCCTTTAGCTCTTCAATAGATTATTTTTCATGTTTCTAATTTTTTGGATATTGTTAAGATATACTTGGTACTGGGATTAAACCCAGGGGTACTCAACCACTGAGCCATATTCCCAGCCCTATTTTGTATTTTATTTAGAGACAGGGTCTCACTGAGTTGCTTAGTGCCTTGCCATTGCTGAGGTTGGCTTTGAACTAAAGATCTTCCTGTCAGCCTCCGGAGCTGCTGAGATTCCAGGTGTATGCTGCCACACCCGGCCATATAAATATTAATGAGTCCTAATGTTGAGTTAACAAAGCAAGAAGTGCTAGAAATAAATTATGTATCCATATTTTGGGGATTCTCTCACCATCCTTATTTGTCTGGAATATACTAATAGGATATGAATCTTTAAGAAGAGATTTCATTTTATTTTATTTTACTCAAAATTTGCCAGAGAGTGAAATAATAATCCTACTGAACAAGGTCACAGGAAGAACATGCAGGAGAAAGTAGAAATGTCATTTAGAAAAGAACAGAGAAGTAGCAATGCTATAAGTACATTATTTGGAGCTGCCTTTTTACTTTTGGACAATGGTACCAAGATTTTAAAAGAGCTAAGTTGTTTCAAATGTTCTATGAACGTCATAACTGAGTATTAACCAATAGGTGTTGAGACTATGCATATTGGTGAAGTGAATTTTTAAAAATCTTATAAAAACAAGAAAATGGATTTTAGTCTATTAGTCATCATTATGAAAGAAAGGAGAAAAAGTCTTGATTCTAAGAGATCATACATCATCATGAAGTCCTGACTTTTTTTTCTCTACTCTCATCTTAATGAGTCATTTGGATTTATACAGGAAGGTACAAAGCTCTTGAAGTTGAAATTTATCATTTTTTCTTTTCCAGTGAAGACCATGTATATCAAAATATCTTTGTGCATCATATTCTTTTATTAAGGATTTGCACCTTTCGTAAATTTGCAGAAGGGTTTTATTGCACAGTGTGATCCTTCTTTCCTGTCTGACTAGGAACCATTTGAAGAGTTTGAAACTTGTTATTTTCACATTGGTACTGTACATATGTCTCCAGAGTGTGGGAGCTTCATAAACAACACATTTTGATCTGAGCAGATGTACTGCATCTCTAGAGGTTAGGAAGTTCATTATTACAGACAGCCCACCTAACATCCATTTGGTAAGACTCCATTAGGTATATTAAAATACAGTGCAAGATGTCTAAATGAAAAGTTTATTTGGTGAGCAGTGGGGTATTCATATCTTCTCCAGACTAGGAAAAGTTTAGTTTCAATAGCAGCAGCCACATTCAAGTGATATATATTTGTAATATTGACTACAACTATGTGGGTACCTCTGACAGCTTTTACTAGTTACTAAAATATATGTGTACCAGTAACACTTAATAGGCATGATCACATCCATTTTTATATTCCAGGGAGGGACTAGTTTTATTGTCCTATAGGAGATAAAGGAATTATGGAAGCAGATAGGAAGGATACATGATATCCTTATATGATTTTGATCCATGTTTCACCTACATAGTCACATTGCTGTTACAGATATGATTCTGTACTTCCAGAAAAAAAGAAAAAAAAACTGTTTTTAGGATTAGCTGGACAGCAAATGACAATTCTAAACTCAAAGAGTTTAAAGAGGAAATTATGAAATATATTAAATTTTTCTCAAATGAAATATGACTCCTACAATGGCAATCAATTTTTAGTTGAGAGGTAGTGAATGGAGGTTAAATCATGAATTCACACTTTCCCTTGTGATCATCAAATCAGCACTCTTAAATTATCTTCTTTAAAGGCTCAAAGTCACTTGTTGTTTTATGCTTCTCCCATGTCCCTGGTGCTAGCATATTAATGGTCTTTGCCATTTGTAGAGTAGTAAGCTGCCAGATCAATAAGCGTGCTTAGCTGCTTGCCATTAAAATTGATCTGTACTATCCTTCCGATTGACGTCATATCCAGCTGTAAATATCATCAAGTAAGCTGTCAACTCATTTTCATTATGAGTGTTTTTCATCACAAAAGATGGACTTCAGTTGGACAGCACATTAGGATTTTTCTTCATTATTTCTGACATTTCCTCAATAGCATCAAGAGCATCTTTAAAGGAAAATCAGGATTGGTCAGTAACTTTTGTCACAGAGGGGGAATGAACAACAGTAGCAACAACAACAACAAACAAAAAAGACAACAAAAAAGAAACCTCTTTGCCTGTTAGAATGTCAGAAAGTAATATGAAATTCTAAAGTGACAAGACTTGGGGTGTTCTCTTTGACATGTAAACCAGGCCCAGGAGACCTTCATGAGCATTTGGATTTATGTAAAGAAAATTCTAGTGCTATACTCCTGGAGAGACACCTTTTTAATAGGATTTACCAGTGGGACTTCAAAGGAGCATTTGTTCACGTGATCATGAACAGTCCTGAGTAAAACTCTGGTATTAACCACAAGCCATCTTGAAGATAATGCCCTGTGATGCTGAGAGTGCCTACTAAATGTCTGTTCAGGTGAAAGTCTTAAAATTTTCACAGTTTTATGGATAAAAATATCACACTTACCCTACTAGTTTGGTTTCTAAATAATATTAAGAATATTTCTTTGTCCTCATCTGGTGATACAGAATATAGATACTAGGCCTTTGTCTACCAGCTAGTTTATAGTAAAAATTCTTGAAGAGGGGCTGAGAATGGGCTCAGTGGCAGAGCATTTGCATGCACAAGGTCCTGGATTTGATCCTCAACTCTAAAAAATAAAATATCTAGAAGAGAAGCAATACTTATTATAAATGACTTAAAGCCTAATCATTCCTTGATCTAATGCATGTAAATATAATAGCATATATGTGTGTACATATGCACACACATGCTTTATAAATAAGAGAATAAACAAAATATACTGGGCATAAGATACACACAAAAATTGGAAAACATTTTTAGATTCTTAGTATAATTATTACAATACTATGATATTACATACTATTATTCTTAGTGTGATTTTCTGGATGGTGATAGTTCTGTTTGCCATGGAATTATTGTTACTTGAGTTTTTTTTTACCTTAGGACTTGGTATTTTTATCAAAAGTTATTAGAAGAAACATTTATAAGAAATTCACAACTGAATTTGTTGCAAAAGTATTGAGGTGTAATCCGTATCACTCCATGTGTCCTATGAAAACATTATTTAAGAAATATCTTTTACAGTTCAATGTTAAACAAACTTTGCTTTTGATGAGTGACAAAAATGTACTTATTTATTGATAATAAGAAATGCTGGCTATCTTTTCCTTTAGCTTTGGCTGCCAGGAAGGTCTGAATTATATTTTAAATCATTCAATAGAAAACCTACTACATTATGCTAGCATATATGTTCTCTCTCTCTCTCTCTCTCTCTCTCTCTCTCTATATATATATATACATTCTTGATATTCTATTTTTGTCATTATTACTGCTTTACATATCTTTTAAACTGTCTCAGATCCTTTGTGAAAAGAGACAGGGTATAAGTAATTATAAACAAATAAAATATTGTTTATCAGAGTATATTTAATGTTGTTTTAAAAATTTATCAATCTCCAATAAAAGTGAAAACCATGAGTTATTCGTATTCTTTATATTCTCTTTTGTACTACTAATAATTCCTATACTTCTGTGAATGCCTATGTAGATGCAGGAGGTTTACTATAACTTTGCTTATGTTTACCACCACCTTGCAAATAGAGAAAACAACTTTTTTCTTTTTGTCAATCAGAAAGTTTGTATAACTTATTTAAGGTCACTCACTTTATCAAGGGGCAGGTGACAAAGCTGTTGCCCAAATTCCTCATATGAAGTAGAGAAATAACTGTGGCAAAGAGTAAATGCTAAAGAATACTTGATACATAATTGAAAGAACAAATATGTAAATTATGAGTGAATTATGAGTTATATGTTAATTATGAGTTATATAAGTAATAAAATAATTCATACATATTATGAATAATATAATGGATATAGTAAATATAGGATGAAGTAATTTGGGTTAT
Source organism: Tamias sibiricus (assembly GCA_025594165.1). NCBI lineage: Eukaryota > Metazoa > Chordata > Mammalia > Rodentia > Sciuridae > Tamias > Tamias sibiricus. Next base: position 93,131,379 of record CM046659.1, read on the forward strand.
ATTAATATACACATCATTTGCATTACATACTATAATTAAAGTGATAAAAACCTGTTACTTCATTAGCATTTCATAGGTGACTATACATAAATTAATCCACTGAATTTTTGTAGAAGATCTATGAGGGCCATGTCTAGGAAACCAGTCTCAGAGATATTATGAAGTAACTAGCTGAAGATGTGGGGTGATAGAGTTGCAATTTGAATCCCTAACCCTGGAGCTCATGATCATAGTTAACTATGATGATAAATAACCTTTATTTAATTCCTGCTTGAGATTCTAAAGAGTCAGTTCCACATTTTATAAATGTACTAACCCACAGCTACATAGCAACACAATTGATCACTTTTTCTCCCTTTAAATACTTTCTTCACTGGGTTTCTAGAACCCCACCCTCTCTTAAGATTATCCTCCCTCACTGATTATTCCTTCTGTCTCTTTTGCTGCTTCCTCCTCTTTTCATGAAGAGGTAGAATGTTAGCTGTGCACAGTGGTTCACACCTGTAATTCCAGCTAGTTGGAAGACTGAGATGAAAGGATCTCTTGAGCCCAGGAATTGAGTCCAGCCTGGTCAAAATAATGAGACCCTGCCTCAAAAACAAACAACAAACAGTAGAACATTGGTGTGTCCTATACTTAGACCTTGCCCCTTTTCACTGTCAAATTCACTGCTCTGATAAAATCATCCAGTATCATGGCATTAAAAAAAACCATTTTTATGCCTACACTCCTAACCTCCAGATTCATAAATTCAACTGCTTTCTTTTATTTCTTTTTGGATATCTACTAGGCATCTCAGATGAATCAGATCCAAATCTGAATATTTTATCTTTTTTCCAAACCTTGCTGTATCCATCTTTTCTCAGCTGAAGGAAATGTCATCTTACCAAGTGCTAAGGCCCCAAAACCTTAGTGTCACTCTCACACTTTTCGTATTCAATGTCCACTATATTAGGAAATCCTGTTATCACTAAATGTATCTAGAATTGGATCATTGGATCAGTTCTCTTATGTGTTATTATCCTGGTTTGACCTTCCTCATTCCTCTTCTGGATGATCACAATAGCCTCCTGACTGGTCTCTGCTTCTGCCCTTGCACCTTATAGTCAGTAAAGAAACCATGCTGATCTTTGTGAAACATATAATATCATGTCAATTCTCTAGTCAAGAAACACTTAATGGCTCTCTATTTCAGTCAGGTAAAAAAAAAAATCAGTCTTGAAAGGCTCCACATACTTTATCTCAATCCTAATACTTTGTAATCAACATATGATTGTTCATTGCCTATTAGGAAGCTTCCTGATTATTTTTACTTTTTTCATTCAGGTACAGAAATGTTAAACATTTTAAATAAAAACATCATGCCATAATCCAAATGTAAATATTTTCATTTTAGTATTTTTTTTATCAGTCTTTGTCCACCTGCCTATTATTTATAGATGAAATTGTAAGATGTATTTACTTTTTTTAAATGTTTATTTATTTGTTTTAGTTGTACACAGTGCCTTTATTTTTATGTGGTGCTGAGGATCAAACCCGGGCCGCTCACGTGCTAGGCAAGCGCTCTACTGCTGAGCCACAACCCCAGCCCAGATGTATTTACTTTTAACCGTTGTTCTCCAAATATAACCTATGCTTCTTAGCTAACTATTTTGCTTAGTGCTAAAACAGAGTTTCATTAATGATGGAATCCTGTAACTAGAGAGTAAAACAGAAAAAAAGTAGGCACAGCTCTTTTTATAATGGATTTTCCTTCAATTTAGCATATTCATTTCCTTTCTGATGCCTGAGAGATTCCTCTTCAAACATTAACTAAAAATAAAATGACCAAATTTGTGATGAGTGTTAAATACCCCAAACTTCAAATGATTTTGATAGGTCTAAAGCATAGAATGGCAAAATCTTAGTATTTTCCTGAATTCCACATCCTATTTTTAAGGAAAGTGTTAAAATTTAATTTATTACTTTTATTGGTATTACTTTGTATTCTCAAAAATAACAGGTATTCTCTTTTAATGAGTTGCTTAATTTTCTCTAGTCTTGATTAACAATTTAGATTGCCTTGGGTTTTCAATCTGTTTTGTGAGTTTAATTCCCCCTTCCCAAGTTCTGTATTCATTTTCCTAGCTTGATTTGATTCATTCTCAATTAATTAATTTACAATTAATTAATTAATCCCCCCATGACAACTGCCTTAGTGGCATCACAACTCATATTAATGGTGGAGTGCCCTTTCTAATTAAAATCAATATGTAGTTCTTAATGACATAGTCTTATCTACTAGAAATAGTGAAACAAGTGAAACACTGGATAGAATCCATTCTGTTTTTAGACCAAGATCCATATGACCTAATACCATCTGGTAGTAAAATTGCAGTCAAAATACTTTTAATTTTATATCTTCAAATATAATATGACTGAGATCATTTATATGCCATCACATCCCAGTTACCAACATATTGACTAGAAATTAAAATGGCATTGCCTTTTCTATCAGAGATGTCATTCCCCTTCCCAACATGTTATCCACTTTAGATTTCAGGGGTATATAATGCACTTATTCAAGTGCCATCTGAATTGCTAAACTTCACCCTAATATAAATCCTAGATTTGTCTCAATTATTGGTAAATTTGTAGAGTAAGGCTTCATCTTAACAGACTTTTAGTTTCATTTGTAATTCTGACACTGACCTGAAATAACACATTAGGAACAGACGGAATTACTTCTGTTTCCATCCCTACTGGGGCAGCACTGATAAAATTTTATAGTGGGCTGGTATGAGGATTAAGTTATGGTCCCCTCCCAATTAGAGAACTGCCAGTTTATTATACTATATTATGGCAGAGAAAGCAGAGAGAGCTTATCTGATATCAGTTGAAATTTGGCACACAATTTTATATAGTGTGGGCTTTGTCCAACTAATGATGGTAGATATAATTTTTAAAAAATGTCTAGGATCACATGCATTAAGCTGAAGAGAAGATATCCTTACCTTCTTGGGACAAGTGAAAGGTCTAAAATGTGCACTTGACAACCCGATTTTCTAAAAACATATTATGCTATCCTTGTTTCTCTGACCTACTTTCTTTGGTCAGCCTTATGATTTCTCCTTTTTTCTCTTTGACAATTTATGTATCATGTAAAAAAAGAATCAACATCTCTAGGCACTGTCACAGTCTATATATCCAAGCCATCGATATTAAATCAGAGCTTTATGCAAGGCTTTATGTGTAAATGTGTATAAAATCTGAAGAAGTCCTTGTTCTCAAGGAGCTAACACTTCTGTCTTCTTCTCAATGTCGATTTCTTCCTTCTAGCCAGTCAGAAATGGTCTGCTTTGATTGTTTGCTTTTAAACATATCCATTTTCTTGCTTTTATATCACTTGTACTCGTTCATTTAGGCTTTTAAAATGCTTTTTTTCTTATCATTTCTGTATTCACTTTTTCAACAATAAAAATATTGTTGCTCCCAAATTTATAAGTTTCTTTCAAAAAATTATTTAAGCCCTTTGGTTTATTCTTTTTAATGAAATATTGAGCAACAGAACCCCTGTCTCATATGTAGAATAGTTATATCATATCTTATGTAGAATAATGGAAGCTTTCTCTAGTATAAAAGCAAAACAAACAAACAGACACTAATTCTGTAATGCATCTGTGAGATGCAATTCAAATTATTTATCCCTTGGGAATCACTGGTTATAAGATATAGAGAAAAGCACCTTTCAAGGGAATAACCTAACACAGGCATTTCTCCTTATCAATGCCAATATTAATCTTTGTTGAAGCCTACATGGAGGGTAATTCTCCTAGTAAATCTGGTGACCCAGGTAGTTTTTACATTCAATGACATGTGCTAAAATAGCAAATCAACTTTTTAGTTTTAGAAGACTCTTGGGCTTTCTTTTTTTAATCAGACTATTGATTCTCTTGCCTGATTGCTGCTACCACCAAACACAGACTCACAACTCTGGCATACACTATCCATTATCTAAACCAGCCTCTGACATTGACTTTTCACTTGTACACACTGAACTCTCTGGGAACCATCTCAAAGTGCTGAGAATGATCACCAGGATCGCTAATCTGGCACAGTCCTGTTATAAAAACAATATTCATAAGCCAAAGTGAATATTCTGGTGTCTTCTCACAAATGATAATGTTTTAAAAACTAGATGTGAACAGTCAATAATTCAAAAAATATAAGACTGTATATTGTATTCAGTTGTATATTAGGTGTCTTTCAATCCTGTTTTTGTTCTTATTGTTCTTGGTTTCCTATGTGTCCTTTCAGATTCATTACACAGACTTCAGATATCTATACCTATCATTCTCCTAGAAACACAAATAGTGACAGATTTAGAACATTATTATTACTAAATGAATTTTAAATGCTGAAACTACCTGTTGAAGGATTCCAACCAACATAAATATACACTCCCCTCAAAGAGGCATAACATCACTTCCTGCTCCTTAAGTGTGGCCTGTTCCTGGTGACTTAGTTCTAAAGGGCACAATATGGAAGAAGAGCACCTCAATTATAGTGGAATACAATATTTAGTTTTACATTTCTTGAATTATTTACTTTGTTCAACTATTTTTTGTCTTTAAAATGTAAAACGTTCATTTATGAGACTGGGTGAAATTGATGAAGACTAGAGAGGAATGTTTGTACTAGCTTATGAATACTGTTTTTTACAATATAGTAACTACGTAGTAGAGAATACTAACAAACACCACGTCAGTCAGGTGATCAGGGTAAATGATAAATCATGTTGGTAAGTCTTCAGTGTTTGGTGGTCACATTGATAGCATATCCTTGATATCATGTGATGAAAATGGCAGTTTATCTCTATGGTCTTCCTCTCCAAATATCCCCACATTCTTATCTGGCTATGATAAAAAACATCAAATAACCCCCAATTAAAGGACACTTTATAATACCGGACCTATACTCCTCAAAACTGTCAAAGCCATCAAAAACAAGGTAAGTCTGAAGATGTCACAAGCTAGAGGTGCCTAAGAAGAAATTATAGCTAAATATAAGGTGGCATCCAAGATGGGGTCCTAGGACTGGAAAAGGACATTTGGTAAAAACTAAGGAAATATAAATTAAGTGAGGACTTTCATTATTAATAATGTATCACTACTAGTATTCATTGTGACAAATGTACTATAGTCATTTGGATGTCATTCGTGTACGTGGGAACTCTAACATTCTAAATTTTCTGTAGTTCTAAAATTATTCTAAAATGCAAAGCTTGTTAGATTTTTTTAAAAAGTATTTTTTGTACATGACTGTACTTATATTGTACTATAACCTACTAGCTATATAAGAATATACATGTATTTCATGTAATGATTTTACTTTAAGTGATAAATTATAATTTTAAATAGAATATCTAAAACATTCAGTACTTGGTAGATTGTTATTATATTAATATCTTCAATTTTATATAGCACATGGCTAAAGAATGAAAAGGAGACTGCTTTATTATAATAAAATTTTTAGGAAATAAAATGGGAATTATTTCCATAATCAAGAGTATCTATCCTGTTTTCATATTGCTTTTGGATTATATATTGTTTAACATTTATATCAATGACAAAGTAGATTTATGTAGTTCTCCTACAGTCAATATTACTGACTTGCATTCTAAGCGTGGATACTAGGTTAAAGTCAACAAAGAATAAAATAATGCACCTATATAGAAAAGTCTGGATGGATCTAAGCATTGTTATAGAATTAATTGCATATTATTAGATATACTAATATCACCTTAAATCAATAATACAAAATAATTTGCAATGAGGTGCGAGTTTAGGATGCTTACCTGTTGAACTAAAATGTATCCAGAAGGTGGGGGGATTTTGAACAGGAGCATAGAGCTTATTGGACTGACGAAACAGTGACAAGGTGGCTCTGGAAATCAGACCTGCCCAGAAAATTAGCTGCAGAAATGAAAGGACACAGGAAAATGTTTAGGATTGGGAGTTACAGAAGAAATAACTTAGAAATGCATTGAGTAGACTAGAGGTACCCATACGACCAATAGGAATAACCTGCGGATCACAAGAGCATCTGTTTTCATATTTTTTGTGCCCATATTAGTGCTGCTCCTTTTACCTGTATGTCCTTCTTTTCCCTTTTCATTAACTCCTCTACTTTCTTATAGTTATGCTCTCGTAGTACCTTTTGGGGAAATAGTCCCTAACCTTCTTTGTTGAATTAGGTACTCCTGCAATATGTATCCATGGCTCCTTGGACTTTCTTTAGAGACGTAGATCTGTTGACCTGAGTTGTGTCTGTTTATCTGTTTGTCTCTTATAGCTTGTGAATTCCTTCCTAGCATGGACTCTGCCTTTTTTGTTTGTTTATTTGTTTGAATCTCTGTGTGTTTTGGGACTAGTACAATGCGCAGCCACAGTGAACATTCTTCTATGTTGCATAATAGAAGGACTAGAAAAATGAGTCAGGGCACCCATCTTGAAGCCACTCAAGTATTTGACAGGCTATCAACAGGAAAGGACCTAGACTCTAATTTTGCAATTCAGTACAGACACCATAAACCACGAGGAAATCCTTGATTAATACCTTGTACTATTCATATCCTAACACTTGAACTACAAACAGTCTGCAAACACATAGCCAAAGCAGATCTTAGGAAATTGAAAGGAACTAATAACACAAAGATGACAAATTCTAGGGAATAGGACTTTAGTGGTAAGGATAAAGGAATAGCCGCTTTGTTTCTTTGGGGGCCTAAAAGAGGAGGCAATTTAATAAAAATCTTTAAGGTTAGACAAGAAATTTTCATGAGCCCTGAAAAGAGAAGAGAAAATGAACTCCATCTTGACTATGAAGAAAAATTACCTATCAGTTACAACTGTTTATCTTGATGATACATTTACGGATGTGGTTGTACAACTATATTCAGAATAGATTTTTATCTATTGGAGTTGGTTCATGCTTAATTCCATATGAAGTTGAGTCAGGGAGCTAAATGACTGCCACAAAATGCTTGGCCTGGCTTTAAGATTCAGGGATTCCATTGGTGAGAGTACGTTTCTACTTATAACATTCATCCTGAAGATGTGTGATTCTCAAACTTGAAGATAAAGCAGTACAGTTTGGATCTTCCCAAATGATCTCCTCTAAGTTGTTCTACACGCTTGAGCTTCTGATGGTCATGAATCACTGTTAATCTTTTAGAAACATATTTCTCCAGATAGCATCAGTTGCTCTCAGAATAGAGAGGAGAAGACTGCATTTCTTTTATGCTTCTGCTGAGAATAAATGTAGACATTTATTTGAGTCACAAGAAGTTAAAATCAGTTGGGTCAGTATCTGGTTCATAAACAGGCAGTTCTTTGTGCATAAACCTAGCTAGCCCCAAACAGCATCTGGATTGTTCCCTGTAGTAATATAAGGGGGGACAAAACTCCCCTTATATTTTTCCTTCATTCACATTTGCCAGTCACCACAAAAATGAACAACAAAACCTATCTCCTTTGTCAACCTGGTAACTAACTCTTAAGTGGTAGTTTATAGCAACATCTGAAGATAAGATACATAATAATGTTAATACTATGAGAATATTTCTTTCAGGCATTACTTAACTAGTTATAAAAGCATTTGGAATTTTACAACAGCCAAATAAATTCCATTATTACACCATTTCAAGGACTGTGAAATCTTCTGAGCAACTGCAGAAGGGGAGATCCCCTTCTTTCCTGTTTATTTCTGCATTTAGATCTTCAGATTGAAAAAAAAAAAAAAAAAAAAGCAATCCAGATGACCTAAAAACAAAAAAGAAGAAGAGCACAGTCAAGTTTCCTTTTGACCTTGTAGCTCTGATATGCAAGTAGCAAATATTCACTTGAAAAATAAATCCTCACAACACAAACCCCCACCTTTTGTAAGAGAGGGAGAAGGGGGAAAAGCAAGCCTGAGGCAAACATAATCAACTATTCTAGGAAAAATTTAAAATATGTATGCAGCCATAGGGAATTCCAGTATTTGAGTGGAAATGCACAGTTCCAATTGCAAGCTGCTGTTAGGGTTACAGTGCTTCCACCACTTAGGCTGAAAGTGAAAGAGGCATTAATTAAGTAATAACGATCAAGGTATGGGGCATTTCCTGGGGATTAATGACTAGCTGGGGGAGTTGATAGCCCACAGTGCAGCCAAGGGCCATTAACCCCAGCTGGTCATCAATTCCTGGGCCCTGTGTTATAGTCATTATTGCTATCATAAGCCAAAAATGAAAAGCAAATGGGTCTATGGATTACTTTTATGGATGATGCAGTTTCAATTGGTATCTACAGGGCATTCCTGAGAATGAATGCTCTGTCCATGAGCCAATCAGGTGCTTCGACATTCCATTCTACTTAGGATGCTGCCTGGGAGGAATGGAGGGGGTGAATGAGGTAGGCAGCCAACGCTTGAAAAGTTTCAGGTCTCTGTTGACACTTGAGAGCTATCGAAACCATAAAGATCACATCGAGGAAGAAACCGGAAATGGAAAGAAAATGTGCTGTATAGTTAAGTAAGTGTGTTTTCTTGCAGGTGCCCCAGTTTAGTTCCTTTATTGTGAAGTGGAGAAAAATCATTGGCTAGTAATGAGACTCCTAGAAGACAGAAAATGCCAATTTGCAGAAGGAAAAGAAAAAGATGAAAGGTTGATATACTCTATTGGAATAAAAAAAAATACATTCAAAGCAAAGAATACTGAGGGACTGTCAGCCTACAGTTTTCAGCTTGGACAGATAGAAATTAATTATATTTGGTTTAAGAAGCTGCTTCTAGCAGCCTTGGTCAATTTTAAAAAGCACATTAGAAGATATCTCAAACTGACTTTCCAATTACCATGGATAGCAGCAAAGTGTGTTGAAACAAAACTCATGTTATATGGGTAAATACATTCAATACTGATTGACAATATTTTCAAAATTCATAAATTTTAGTCCCTGGTCAAACCATTTTGAAGGTGATCTGAGGAGAGTTGGCCTTTGCTAAAGGAGATGGTATTAATGGGAACCCTCCCCATCAAGTTAATTACCTCAAATGAAGGGATGCAGTGGGACAGTTTGTCCATGCCTATGTTATAGGATGTGGGGAGCAAAGAGAAATTGAATTAAAATGATTTTTATGAGTTTTTATTTTAATTGTAGAAGTTTACAAAACCAGTGCTCAAATCTACCTTTTCCTAGAACTTTATAGTGACTTAAAAATAAGATTTCTAATGAAAATGTGTAAGAAATAAAGATAATGGGGTTCAGGGCAGTTATTTTACACTATGAACAAACCCTTTAGACTATGATTTTGTTTAGTTGAGAGGAATTGTATGCAAAACAAAATACAAATAAATTCCAGGTGTGTTCATGGTCTCTCTCCTACCCCTTCCTCCTACTTACCAGAAGCGATCCTTAAAGCTGGGTGGCTGGGTTCAAGAAAGACATGCAAAAATCAGCAATAAAATAGCAAAGGAACCTTAGTGGCTCAGTGGTTAAATAATAAAAGATATTTTATTAAATACAAATGGCATTGTTTTTCTGGTGCGTGTTCTTATCTAATACACACACACACATGTGTATATATATATTTTTTTTTTTTCCTTTTTTTGCCTGTGATAGATAAAGATTTAAATAAAGGCAGGAGATTCTTTTCTTTTTTTAAAACAGACATTGTTTTAAACTCAAAGCATACACTATAATCTGGATTCAGTTATGTTTCTTTGACTCCCCACTATGAGAAAAGAACCACCCCTGGGGGATAATCCTTGAATGTTTGAAATTCTCCTTACTTCATCTAGGATTCCTCTTCCTATTGACCTGGGTTATTAAGACAGGGAAGAGAAATTCACACAGTAATCTGTTTGTATTATCCACCTATCATCCAGTAATAGAATAGATGTGAAAAAAAAAAAACTCATATTGAGTTAATTATTTTTAACTTTTTCAACTTTTCTCTCTCCTAAAACCTTGTCCACCCTTAGGGTTTCAAATATACATCCAAGTGGATGTTGTCCATTTCTCCATTTTCAGCTGTGATCTTTCACCCAAACTTCAGTCTTCAATTTATAATAGTCCCTGAGACCTTTAGATCTTGTGGTCCCACCAACTTCCAATATCTGATAGCTCCCAAACCAGAATCAGCACATTTCCAATCACCTCTCTCCTCTTTAAAATCATAGTTTCTAGCCTGGCGCGGTGGCACACGCCTGTAATCCCAGCACTTTGGGAGGCTGAGGCAGGAGGATTGCGAGTTCAAAGCCAGCCTCAGCAATGGCGAGGCACTTAGCAACTCAGTGAGACCCTGTCTCTTAATAAAATACAAAAAAGGGGCTGGGGGTGTGGCCCAGTAGTGGAGTGCCCCTGAGTCCAATCCCCAGTACCAAAATAAATAAATAAATAAATAAATAAATAAAATAAAATAAAATCACAGTTTCTATTTCCGGAATTAGAATCATTCTCTCAGGTTAGAGGCCTTGAAGTTTTCATTGATTCTGCCTTTCCATCATGCTGCATAATCAGATGGCCAACAAATCCTAACATTCTTCCATATGCAGAGCATGGCATCTTTTCCATTAGATTCCTTCTAACCTATCTTCCCTTTTTCCATTGTTACCAGATGAATGGACTGATAAAAGCATGAGGGAGCTTTCTCTGGACTTGACTATCCTCTTCAATATTTTAATCAATGACTTAGATTAAATGTACAAGTCACAATCAAATAAACAGCACAAGTCAAAAAAATATAGTGAATAATTTACATGATAGATTCAAAATCAACAAGACAGAGACTCATCATTTCCTTGTTTTATGAATTCTTGATGGTTCTCCTTTGCCTTCCTCCTGGCATCCATGTTTCTCTGTATATCAGTGTTTATTTCTGACCACGATATTTTGTGCACCCTACCTTCTAGCCTGTCCAACAATTTCTTCATGTATTCTGCCTTCTCACTACTTAGTAACTCTCCTCAAGGGAGTCCCATCATCTGGAAATAACCCTCTACTATATATCTTCTGGTCCATATACAAATCCTACCATTTTTGGTCCTAGCTTGAATATGGTACTTTTCCCACAATGCTCGTAGTAGTAGAATAAAAATGCTTCCTCCTCTTTGTACTAAGAGAATTTTCTATAAACTATCTATTACGGTCTTTATCATTTTGTGATGTCTTTTATTTATTTCTCAGTTTCCTTGCAGTCTGTGAGCTGTTTAATAGTGTGATTATTTAATCTCTAAATTATTCACACCCAGAGGAAGAAGAGGAGTACCAATGGGTATTCAAGTATTTGTTCCATTTTGTTAATTAGAGTAAGGGCCATCCCTAACTAGGTGAAATTGAACATGAAAAATATCCTGGGTTGTACTAAGTAGAGGGTGGCCTATATGTCTTATTGGTGACACAAGAAAGGGTTAAACTAGAGATTCTGTTTGAAAGTAACCTCATTTTGAAGCAATATGGTTTTAGGTGGCATGAAAATTTCTGTCATATTGTGTCCTATAAAATGGTGGGGAGCACATTTTAAAAGGAATCCAGACATAATGGAGCATTGCATTTTTTCAAAGGTGAACTATAAGAATAGAGAAGGGAGTAAAAATCCAGCTGGCCAACCAACCAACCAACAAACCAACCAACCAACCATGTCTTAAGAGGACAAAGGCACTGATTTCTAATGGTCTCCTTTTTCTTCTGTTTTTGTTAGATTGGCTCATTGATTATCATGAAGAATTAAAGAAAAAACTTATATACATTTGTATTAGTTGCCATAGATTCCGGTATCTTTTACTATCCTCTGATTACTTGCTGTATGCATTTATACTTTTACCTGTCTAGCCCTTGAAGACTTTGAAGTTCACAACCTCTGATTTGGAACTTTATTCCTACAGTGAGATTTTAGTCTTCCTCAATATACATTCTCCACTTTCTATGAACAGTCAGTGTCTTCACTGGTCAGTTGTAATTTTTTCCTTCCCTGTGACATCCTTCTATTTTTCTCTTTTATATACTCTCTCCATCTTTCCTTCTTTCTCCTCTCCTCCTCCCCTGACCCTTCTCCTTCTTCTTCTCCACCCCCCCTCTCTTTTTGGTGCTGGATATTGAGTCCAGCTACATCCCCAGCCCTTTTTATTTTGTGTTTTGAGACAAGGTCTTGCTAAGTTGCTGAGACTGGCCTCAAACATGGGATTCTCCTGCTTTGGTCATCTAAGCCACTGGGATTACATTACAGGCATAGACCACCACACCCACTCTCATCTTTTATACTCTTAAGGTGACATCATAAGTTCCATTTTCTACAATAACTCACCCTTATTTCAAACCCCAAACTATTTGGCCATTATTATCCAAGGGGGCCACTAATAAATAGCACTTTTAGCCAGGCGCGGTGGCACATGCCTGTAATCCCAGCACCTGGGAGGCTGAGGCAGGAGGATCATGAGTTCAAAGCCAGCCTCAGCAATGGTGAGGCACGTGGCAACTCAGTGAGACCCTGTCTCTAATAAAACACAAAAAAGGGCTGGGGATGTGGACCAGTGGTCAAGTGCTCCTGAGTTCAATCCCCGGTACAAAAAAAAAAAAAAAAAATAGCACTTTTATTGCCAAATCTATAATTAAACAAATTGAATAAAACAAAGAGGAGAGACTACATGAGAGGACCTAGCTTAGTATGAGATACATCAGGCCTTGTAACTGAAGCTCCAAGTTGGATGGACTTATCCACTTTAGATCAATAGGACTTAGAGTGTGGAGGTGCAGAAGAGAACTTGAACTTTCTTCAGTCAGGAATGCTCTTAAGCAGAACAGAGCAGAACTATGCATGCCTGGTTATTTCTAAATTAAATTCTACCTTCCAGTGGTAGAGGGAAGCCTGAGTTACTATTTTTCTTCATAGGAAAAAAACATTAAGAAAGGGAAAAGGGTATTTACTATTTATATCAATACTTTTTTTCCAAGAATTTATATGTGTAGGTCTAATTACAGTCCCTCCCAAATAAGAATATGTTTGGAAGCAGGCACTTTTTATATTTGTTCTTTGTATAACCCAAATTGCCAGCACTGAGAAAAAGCTTACTAAATACTAAATATCATCATATAATATAAAGAAGAATGAATGAGAAGTCTGAAGACTTGAGTTATAGTTCTAGCTTTGCCACTGTGAGACCTTCATGCCTCTGGGTCTCAATTTCTTGTCTGTGAAATGGGAAGATTGGAAGAGGCTCTCAAGAGGAAGTCATAAGCCTACAACTCAAAAATTTTGGTGAAATAGATTACATGATTAGATTATAGGAATTTATTCAAATGAAAAAAATATAGTTTATCACTGATCTTGCAGAACTGAATTGCTATAATTGAATTTAATATAAGTGAAAGAGATTAAATCTCTACATTATGTGCTAATGACATAAATGTCTTTTCTGCACACTTAATTCCCATTTGCAGGTACCCAGACCTGCCTCTCTGGCTTCCTCATCCTGGACAGAGTCATATACTTCACAATTATCTTTGTCTATCCTATTTTATCTTTAAAATATTAATGTCTTGATCTTAACAAGTTGTACTGGAGGAGAAGGATCTGGCACTCTAATTCACACAAAGGTGAAAGTTTCACATTAAGTATTCAATCAGCAAAATCTTAGGAAAGCATTCTACAATAGGTAGGGAAGTATTTTTGGACATGGAGTCTTTTTCCAGCATCTCTCATACCATCATACAGAGGCATCTGTTCATTCTGCACACATCCATAAAGCCAGTTCTGCCTATGTTTGAGAGGATGATGATTGTGCACATGTGTGTGTGTGTGGGGGGGGGGTTGTGTTATGCACCATAAAGGCAGGCTGACAGGGAGGTCTGTGGCTAGCCATTCCACATACAGCTGGATTATCCTGTGAAATATCTGGAACTATATAAATCTGCTTGGATTCCCAAGAGGTGGACTAGATAACTTAGTAGGTATTTTCGTCTGTCTTTATTTCCTGAGATCTTTTCTTAAAAAGAAAAAAAAGAAAAAGAAAAGAAAAAGAAAAAACAGTTTTGAGTCTCACATGTTGGAACAATTATCCAAGAATATTTCATCCCTGAGAAAAATATAACCCTTGAGTTGCTGCCAAAGTCAGTGAGATCTATGGCAGCTTGCCTTCTGCACACAGACCTTGCACATTAACACTTTAGGGACTCTTGCAGAGAGCACGTTTCCCTGCCTCCTGCAGCTCACTTTTGAATGAGTGAGATTGACTAGGACTTCAAGGAAGGTGCCCCAGAACACCTCAAGGAATTTTTATCACAAAGTGTGTGTTAAATAAGCTCATTCTATTTTTAAAGTTGCCAGTCACATGCTGTAAACACCTTTTCTTTTTACATAACTGATAACTTGAATAAAATATTTGAAAGGTGTTTTTCAAGACAAGAATATTTTGACATAGACCACCAGCTGATTACCCACCCATTCTCTCTACTTACTAGACATGAAATATAAACTCCACGTTCCAGCCACCTTTGCAGTCAGGGGAGGCTATGAAACAGTTCCAATCAAAGGAATATCATGAGAAATGGCATGCCCCACTTCTGGGCTTCAACCATGAAAATGTACCACTCATTACTCTTCCTGTTTTTTGTCCCCTTCCAGTTAGCTGGAATGGAGTCAACCCCAAGGGTAACATTAGGAACCACAAGTTGAAGATGGCAGAGCCTTTCATTCATCACTTCAAGATCTAGCCAACTGCTGGGAGCAGTGTTGCACGCCTGTAATCCCAGCACTTGGGAGGCTGAGGCAGGAGGATCTAGAGTTCAAAGCCAGCCTCAGCAATGGTGAGGCACTTAGCAACTCAGTGAGATCCTGTTTCTAATAAAATACAAAAAAGGTTGGGGATGTGGCCCAGTGGTTGAGTACCCCTGAGTTCAATCCCTGGTACCAAAAGGAAAAAGAAAAAAATCTAGCCAACTGTAAATCCCCCTATTTGACTGTTATGAGAACAAAAAATAAGCTTTTACTGGGTTAAACCATTGAACTTGGGAGGCTTATCTGTTATGATGGTTAGCATTGCCTTAACTATTATGATGACATTAATTGTCTTGAAGCCATTTTTTGCATTTAAATGGTTTTTTAGTTGAGAGAACATACTTTTTTGGTATGTTAAAATTATGTCTGACAGGAAATTATACTGCTTGAGGTTTTCCCCTCTTTTCACACCCAGCACATAACATTCCAACATTTCAGTTTTTCCTTAACCTCATTGGCATCGAATCTCATACCAATGCCCATTTGCCATCTCCTTTCATTCCTTTCCCCTTTATGTCTTTTCTTTCACACATTCTCTTCCTTTATCCCACATGGGAGATTTACTCATTCAACCAGAATTTACTCTGTGCCTGTTATTTTAGGCATTTTCTGGGTATGGAGTAGAGAGTGGTAAAGAAAAGACATGGCTCTGCTCTCATGGAGTTTTTAGTAGTGTGTGGGAGAGAGGTAATATACAACCAAACAAACATTTATAGTAAATAAATTATAATGAGTACTAAAAAAGGAAATGAAATAGTGTCAGGGATTGACACTAATGACAGAGGAGTATAGAGAACTCTGCTTATGAAAAATTATCACAGAAGGTTGTGGTGAGAACATTCCAGTTGTGAGCCAAGAATGGAGGAAAACTAAACCATGGAATGAGCAGAAGAACAAGAGGACTGAGACAGGAAATGATTCTACAGGTTCAAAGAACTGAAAGGAGACCACTGTGACTGCAGCTCTTGGAGGAGAAATTAAAGGGTAGAAGCAATAATCCAGGACCAGGATTGGAATGTCACAGGAAAAACTCTGGCTTTTAATGGGAGTACAATGAGAAGTCATTGCAACATTTCAAGTGGAAAAATAAAGCCATTGATTAATATTTTTAAAATCATCTAGCGTTTGCAAAACAGATGATAGGAAGCTGAGGGTTGGAAGGATGATGATAAAGAAGCATGTTTTTATAGATGTCCAGGTGAACCAAAATGGTAGTTTGAACTGGAGAGGAGGAAGTAAGGATTAGAAGATTTGGATATGTTTGTGACACAATTTCAAATGCTGTGTGACAGAAGTTGAGATGCTGAACAGGCAGTTAGATACAAGAGTCTGAAGCTCAAGGGAGGGATCTGTGCTTTAAATACACATTTGAGAGTTATGTTAGTGATAGTAGTTTAGTCATGGATCAGAATAAAAGACCCAGGGGGTCTATTTAGATTGTGTGCTTTTGGATCTATCAGTTTTTTTCTTTTTTCTTTTTTTTTTTTTTTTTTTTTGTACTGGGGATTGAACTCAGGGGTACTCCACCACTGAGCCACATCCTCAGCCCTATTTTGTATTTTATTTAGAGACAGGGTCTCACTGAGTTGCTTAACACCTCACTTTTGCTGAAGCTGGCTTTGAACTCGCAGTCCTCCTGCCTCAGCCTCCCCAGCCACTGGGATTACAGCAATGCACCACCACATCCAGCTGGATCTATCACTTTTTATGGGGAAAAACAGAGAATATTAGGGTGCCAATGAAACATGGCTTTTAGGTAGATAATTTGCTAATTAACCCATAGCAATGGAAAACATTTTTTAAGGTGGTTCATGGGCTACATCAAGCCATCAGTGTTCCCCTTTCAATCCCTATCATAAGTAAAGATTCAATTTTTTAAAAAATGTTGATCTTGAACATTGTAAACTTTCATAGTAGTAAACTGACTGGTTTCCCTTCCTCTATCCTAGAAACCTGAGTATTTTAGTCTTCAGGTCACTTAAGTAATTCTGATAGCAATTTCTTCAAACTTTATCTTTTGGACAAACTTATATAGATTAAGGATCATTCTATGATAATCATATTGGTTTAATTGCTATCTCAGCTTCTCATTGAATGGCTTTTCAAATTTATTTTTATTTCTATAAAATATATATGTACATAATGATACAGAAATCACAAGTATACAGCTCAAGGAACTTTCACTGAATGAACATACCCATGTAATCAATATGCAGATCAAGTAACTGAATGTTTACATTACATCAAAATTGTTTGATCTGTATCTCAGTTCTGATATGTTTTGGTTCTTTCTTCTTTCTTTCAATAGACACTGAACACTCTTGTTTGCCAGACATTAATCTGAGCACTGGAATACACTGGTGTATAAGAAAGAAAAGATTGCTGTACTTATGGTACTCCATATTCATTATAATCAGATTCCAGCCTTTTATCCCTAGTTTTTCCAGGGTTAAATTGATCCTATGATCCCCTAGGTCCCCAGTAGCAGGATTTCCTGCCTCCTAAAGCCTAGTCCTAATTGAATGTTTAAAAATCCACCTACGTAGGGAGGCTGAGACAGGAGGATCGTGAGCTCAAAGACAGCCTCAGCAAAAGCAAGATGCTAAGCAACTCAGTGAGACCCTGTCTCTGAATAAAATACAAAATAGGTCTGGAATGTGGCTCAGTGGTCAAGTGCACCTAAGTTCAATCCTCTGTACCAAAACAAAACAAAACAAAACAAAACAAAACAAAACAAACACCTACAGACTTTCCAGATACTACCACAGTTCCTTGCATATAGCTGGTCTTCAGTGTCTCAATGTCTGTTGAGTAAATGAACATGGGTGTTCTTCGTCCATTCCCTGGCACTTTAATTGCCTTCTGTCCTGAGCCAATTGGAAAAGTAGACCGAATTCTGTTCTCAGGAGTCACCTTCTGGTAACAGTGCTTGTGGCCCCTCTTTCTTTTCACCTTGGAATAGGATGGTTTAGGCTCATTTCCATGCCTCTTTGCTTTTGTGCAGTGTACTTTGCCCTATACTGGGCAGCCTGTCCAGAACATCTCTGCTCTGCTTGGTCTGTCCTACCATCTGATTCTGATACTTGTAGAACTATTAAGAAATATCAAGCTGATTTGATCGTTAAACCCACAATCTTAGCCATATCAGTGTCCTACTTCTGATGACCTAAACAATGCAGCTCAATACAAATATTGCCATTATCAAAAGCTATTTTCAAATAAATGTAGACATAAAGGTAACTTTAGGGTGACCGGATTGCACAATCTGGATTTTAGCTTCCTTTCTGCTCTTTTATCTAAGGAAAGCCATAATGAGAAGGGGCACAGGCTTGGTGATAGAAGAAAATTAGGTGGGGAATCAGGAAGGTGCTGTTGGACGGTGAGAGCCATCACCCTGAGCTGAGTTTTTGTAGGCCTCACTCCATGCAGCAGTTGAATTAGTCCCACCCCTGTGACAGTCAAGGAGGTGACAGTCAACGGCGAGACGCCTTGCTGGGTGATGTCCTGCTTTAGTGCAGTGTCAGGTGTTGGATCCACTGAGGCTGGCCAC
Organism: Tamias sibiricus; assembly: GCA_025594165.1. Taxonomy (NCBI): domain Eukaryota; kingdom Metazoa; phylum Chordata; class Mammalia; order Rodentia; family Sciuridae; genus Tamias; species Tamias sibiricus. The sequence continues at coordinate 93,149,719 of CM046659.1, forward strand.
CTCAGACTCACCAGGGGATGTGCTCTGAGATACAGACACCCAGTAAAGGAGCCTGCCTGGCTAAAATGTGAACTGATTCTCCCTCCATCCTCAGGCAATTAGAGAGCCTCGTTGCACACTTGGAGACAGTGTTCACACAGGCGATTCTTCTGCTATTAGAGAGGCAGATTGACTCCATTTTGATCATCCTGCCCTCGTCTGCTTGGCAAGCGCAGTGTGATGTCCATATGCTCTATTGTTCCCGTCAGCAGGGCGCTAACGGTTCTTTTGCTGCTGCTCTCACTTCTGTGGGGGATGTTTTTTTAGCCCCCTTTTCAATGTTGCCAACACATACATATATATTTTTTAAAACATAGCACTTATTCTGGAGCTGCAGAAGGTGTGAGAGCTGTGTCCTCTAGCCATGGTACTGCATTTTCATTCAAACTCTGCTTCCTGCCTTTAAATGCAGTGTAGATTAGTTTTCCAAAGAGGTACAGATCACCAGTAAGTGGCAGTAGCCTGGCTTAAAGACAGGCTGCACTTACACTTCAGAGGCGACTGCCTGGAACTGGGAAAGGGTTGCAGCCAAACGGAATTTATTAGCGGGATCTATAGAATGTGTTTGAAGAGCTACAGTGGTGTGAGCCGGCAGGCACACAGGTTGGCCCACCATCACACAAAGTCAAACAGGCCAACTGCTCAGGGGATTCAGACTGGCATGCCTTGTCAGCATTTCTTTATTTCTTCCTGCAGAGAAACACAAATGGAACAAATTTTCAGTCCCAGGGACTTATGCTTCTTGTGCATTTTTCCCTCTTCCTTTAGAGCTTCCTTCCATGTTGTCAACCTCCACTCCCTAACTTTTCTTCCCCAGATGGTGTTAAGGAAGCAATTGCTTCTTTAGTGGTTCCAGCTGATTCCTTCCCTGCCAGTACCTGGATTTCCTGTGGTGCTGGATTTTTTAGCTGGGGAGAATTTTCTCAGTTCTTCAAGGATTTTAAGCTCTATATTCAGTGAGAGGGCTGTGGAATTTGGCTTCTTTACAAGAACAAATCAATGTAAAGTGTGGGCTATGCTGCACCTGATCCTAAGAAACCCCCACTGAAGGGAGAAAGATCATTTATTCTTCTTGTTGATTTAGTTCTTCCAGATGATCTCTTTGTGGGGATTTTAGCCTGATAAGGATCATCCAAACAGCCCTGGAGACAGCACAGTATGGTGGGAAGATGATGGCTGTTGGAGCCATATACACAGACTTGGCATCAGGGTGACCTTGACTCTGTGGCCCCAGTCTCAGTTACCCTACCAGCCAATGGGAGAGAGAAATCCAGAGATATGATTGAGAGTTTGGCGTGTGGAGTGGGAGAAAAATCTGACATTGTAGTGATGGGTCTTCCTATGGGATGACATTCATAGGTTCCCATCATTTTAATTTCTGTCATGAAGGAAATCTTGCAATTTTGACAATTTTAGAACAAATAGACTTACAACTCATTTTTTCACAATAGTTAACTTCATGGTAATGTATTTTACCATCTATCACATTTTTGACACTTGCAAGTCGAATTCTCTATCCTAGGACCTTGGGTTGGTGTGCTGGGTGGGGCATGCTCTGCTGGTAGCTTGTGCAGGTAGGAGGATTTTCCCTCTAGTTCTCGCCTTTCTCATACTCTAGTCCTCAGCAATAGAATTAAGTGAGTTAGTGTGTGTGAAACACTTGGGGATCAATTTGTCCTATTTGATGTTTAAGTGTCTGAACTGATTTCTTATTATTTCAATTTTCCTCAGTATTCAATTTTATTTTTCAATACCAAACTCTCAAAAGCAGCCTAACCCTTATTTCTCCAACAGGGAGATTGCAACTATACTTTTTTCAAAACTGCTGCTGCTACTATTGTTTATAGAACATCGCTTAATTGTGATGGGATTTTTTTTTTTTCCTCTCTTCCATCATAATTTGGGTGAATTTTGTCTGAGTGTGAAGAAGCTCATTGCAGTTATTTAAAAGACAAACCCAATGATATCTGGTTCCTTCCCACCAGAATGATCTCTGCCACATGAATATTCAGGGGCATCTGAAGAGTCCATTAAAAGCAAAGGTGAACTCTACCTGTTTATAGATTACTTCTCTTTGTAATTACACTATGTTTCAGCAACTAATGGGAATGAAACTTCTTAACAAAAACAACCGACTTTCCATAACATGAATTAAAGGAGAAATTAAGGTCAATTCTGTTTCAAATAACTGTCTCAAAAGAAAAAAAAAATCTCTTCATTAATCAAAAGCATCCAGATCTACTTCCCCCTATTAATCCAGGTATATAGAAGCTCCTAACACTTGTAACCAATCTCTGTCTGCTCTAATGGATATTTGGAACCTTTATTGATTTGGGTAAATTTGCTTCTTCTAAGGTCAATAATGATAAATGAGTCATGTTCTGCATGAAGTGACTTGGTACTTTGAATTAAATGATTGTAATTATCTGTAGTTATTCTGTAACTGCTACTGTTACTGCTGTTGACAGAACATCCATGTGATTGTGATGGGAATCTTTTCTCAGCTCTCTAATAGTTTGGGCGAATTTTTATCTGTGTATGGAAAAGCCAACGGCACTGGCTTAAAGGAAGTCCTTGTGCTCCTGTCCTCCTGTGCCACACTCCCACTGTTCTCACTCTGCGTTGGGGTTGATCTCAGCCTGCTTCTCAAACCCAACACCTGGACACTTGAAGGAAGAACTGTGCACCTCCTCTAGGCCTTTTCAGCAGAACTAAATCAGACTCAGAATCTTGGAGACAAAACATTAATCACTCACAGTGTTTCCTTGGCCACTCTAATAGGGTATCTGCTTGGATATGATCATCTATCCTGTGATGTTAAACCGTCACTGGTAATGGGAAAGCCCTGCCAACCCACAAGTCCTTGCTGTACCTCCATCTGCAGCTGCATTTTGAGGAGTCATCAATATACCATGCCCTACCTGTCTCCATGATGCAGCACTCCTAAATTTACAGTAGGCACAAGTGAGATTCCTGCTCTCAGCTGGACATCAACATGGACAGATTTGCCAATCAGAGATTCAGCCTCCAGGTGAGGTCAACGTAGAGGCAATTTGGCAGAGTACTTAAGGGAAGAAAGCCCTGCTTCACTCCCGCCAGCCAGTTGCTTTCCCTGTCGACCAGAGAGCTTAGCAATTTGTATTTTAACAAGCCAGGAGACAAATTTTATGTTTGTAAAATGTTTTCAGGAAAAGGCAGTAAGTTGGGCAAAGTATTTCAACTTTCCAGGCCTCAGATTCCATCCCAGCAAGATGAAGAAGAAAAAAATAACTTTTTAAGACTCTAACTTCTGTAACAGAATTTTGGGTTAATGGGACTTTTAGAGAGAGGACAGAGTGCAAATGTGAATTAGAAATGTTTTCATTACAGATCCTACCAAACAGCATCAAGTGGTGTAGTTAGGATTACTGTTAGTTGTTTGTTGCCTCAAAATTCAGAAAAGAGATGGAATCAAACCTTCTGGGGACGAGGAAAGACTTTGCTAGAACTGAAACAGAAAAAGTGAACTAGCTGGGCAAGGCTGTGCATATATCAGCAGACTTGGAGTACAAAATGACTATAAATAGCAAGTTAGGGCAGATTACCAAATAGGACAGCAGGGCACAACTTGTGCTTCCAGAAAATAGAAGAACATAGATAACAGGTTGACTTAAATGGTAAAGTGAAAAGGAAAGAGATGAATGAAGGGAGAAGCATCTCAGAGCCCATGGAAGAGGTAGGTTAGTGTTTAAAATCTCCATCTCTGCAAAGAGGAGATTTGTAAATGGATGCTGGTTGCATAGTTAGAGGTGAGCAGACAGGGGACTGGATGCCACCTTCCAAGGTGTGCTCTCCCTGCTGTTCTGACTTGGAGGCTGGCCTCTACTTCAGGGGAGCAGCTGTGGGTGGGCAAGCCATTCTGAACTGGGAACTTTCCAGCCTTGAGAGTGGTTCACAGGAACAAGGGTCTTGAACAGGGAAGAGCAGGGGACTCTGGTTGCTGCTGCATCTCTTTCCTAGGCCAAGATGAGGCAAAGCTGGGAAAAGGGAAGGACAATTTAGTGCTCACACCATGAGAAGTTAGCTGCTCTCCTGTTGCTGTAGATCAATGGGGGGGGGGGGGCTCAGTCTGGCACCAGAACCTCACTTCCTGCCCTATTCCCCAATTCCTCCTCCCACCTTTCCTAACTAAAGCTTCCCCACAAAGATCCATTCCAATTTGTTTTTACTCTGGAGAGCAGTTCATAAGATATTTTCATGTTTCTTGGTTCCCATATTAGTCTGCAACCTCCTTAAATTTCATCTTCTTGACTAAGGGAATAGGCCATGTTCATCACCATCTCCAGCCTACATATACTATGAAAAAAATAATCTAGAGAGAATTTAGAGTTACCCCCTTATGCCTCTGGCTCCCTCCACTGGTCCTACTGCTGCACCCATGGGTAATGGTGACGCAGAGGGCACAGTGCTCTGCTACAGTGGAGAAGCAGTAGGGCCGTGAGGGCAGCAAATGAGAAAAGCCACTGAGAATAAAAATGGCACACTATGACAAGGCCACTGCTCTCCTCTCCATCTTTTACTGAGTATACTGTTGAAAAACCCAACACAGCTAAGAAACCAGCAGAAACGAATGAATGAACTTGTAGCAGGTGTTAGCACTTGTAACCATCCAATTTCAGCTTAAACTCACCAGTCCCTGGAGAAGGTAGTTATGGAAGCAGGAGGGAAAGTGAGAGCATTCATTTTTTAGTTTGGAATCCAAGATTTCAGCCAAAAGCCAAAACCTTTAACATGATTAACTCCTTTCTGAAACAGAAGAATGCCAGGAAGAAACTGAACCTAAGTTTTACAGATAAACCAAGTGGAGGGTCTGGGTCAAATAGTGAGCCTGGAAAGAAAGAGAATTAGCACTTATGAACTGTTTTTTCTTTCTGCACATGAACTGTATCAACTGCAGCCCCAATCCCACATCTGTCTGCCACATAATGTGCGCAGCTGTACGCAAGTCCTTCCTGTCTACAAACAGAATATCACATGCTGGATGCTATGCACTTCAGATGAATTAGAAGGAAATCTGTTAGAGGAAGTAGCAAATAGTTAGCTTTGAGTTCCAGTTTGAATTTATTATATTTCTTTGAGTACCCATTCTTCACTGCAGAGTATGAAATTTAGAAAACAAAGCAAAGCGGCAGCATCAGGGAAGCCTGCTCACTCACTTGCCAGGGTGTGTGTTCTTCATCAACTCTTCTTGCAACAAAATACTACAGCCATTGCGTCATTCATGTGCTGGCTTCCCTGCAAGAATCACAGCTTGAGGAGTGCAGGCAAAACCAGTTCTGCTGTGGCCTTGGTAGACATCACCCTTAATGTCAAACAAGGAGGTGATGCTGAACAGAACACAGCTGTTCAACATCATTGTCTCCCTACCTTATTATTAAAGAGACACTTAGTAGACAACAGGGACTTGCTGACTTGTTGGACCTTACTTTAACTTTTCTTCCCAACAACTCATGGGAGTTTCTTCCCTTCACATTTTTTTTTTAAACCTCTCTTCCTGACCCAATCCTCTAATCCTAACATAGACACTTCAAAGGAAATGAGTATCATAATCATAATCCACACAAAATACAGGAATGGAAAAGTTCATAGATATTTTGAAGTGGTGAATGGGAAAAGTGCATATTGCTAGGTGGACCCCAAGGAAAATGAAGTATATTGTCTGATATGAACCCACAACAGACAGCCACACATACCCCAAGAACAGTGGTCTTGTAATGAAATGTTGTGTAACAGTGACCTTCTTACAAAGAATCTGCACAGTTCAGGGACAAGGGTCTTGAACAGGGAAGAGCTGGGGGCTCTGGTTGCTGCTGTATCTCCTTCCTAGGCCAAGATGAGGCAAAGGCTGGGGAAAGGGAAGGACATTTCAGACAATTTAGTGCTCACACCATGAGAAGTTAGCTGCTCTTCTGTTGCTTTAGATCAATGAGAAAGGACAGGATAAAATAAGCTCAGCAAAATGGAGAAGCTGTTGTTAACACCAGGGCCTCTGAAACATCCCATGGAAATACTTAACTTTCAAATCTTTGTGTGGTAGCTTGTAACCTTTCATTAAAAAAAAAGTCTGTGGAATCAGTTCACAGCTATTTATAAGATATTATAGAACAGCCTCTCCTATCATCCAGAGAGTTATAGGGCACTCTAGAGAGGCTGTCTTTTTGATGAGGTCATTAGAAAGCTCCAGTTATAGCAATCAAGCAAAACAAAATGTAAACTCTAATGTATCATCCCCAAAGCAAATATTCAAGAAAGCTAAATTTGGAAAGTAGGGGCTGCTAGGTTTCTCAGTCTTCTGCAAACTAAAATTTCCCTTTAAGGAATTGGAGCATAAACTACAATTATCATTGGTAGGAATGGCCGAGAACAAAGGGATTCATATTCCTTAAATCATACACACCTAATTGGTTTTAAAAAGATAAATAGGGGGCTGGAGTTGTGGCTCAACGGTAGAGCACTTGCCTAGCACGTGCGCTGCCCGGTTCAGTCCTCAGCACCACGTAAAAATGAAGGCATTGTGTACCACTAAAACAAATAAATAAATAGTAAAAAAAAAAAAAAAAAAAAAAAAGATACATAGGGACTACAGGCCCTGTCTCTCCGCTCCTGAGCACTGACAGGAAGAGAACTTAGAAAATCCATGCTCAACACGTTACCAGTTGCTGAATTTTGAAATTACAGGACCTAGATGCAGCTTTGACTCTAGGTCTATTACCCCCTTTCCTACACCAAAATGGAATCCTAAGTGAAAAATTGCAGCATCTCCACCCTGTAATAAAATGTGCAGAAGAAATGAAAAACACATTACTTTACCCCATGTGTACATAAGACATTACACCACTAAGAATGTTTCACTAATGATACAGAACATATGGGGTCTTACATAATGAACTACAATGAGGTACATTAAAGATATAGATGAGTTTAATTTTATTTATTTAATTGATTAAAAACTTTTATAAGGCAGGCTCATAAGCCTTCTATAGATGGCAGTTATTCTCATGGGTATAGTCCAGGTCCTGTGTGATTACAAAGTTTATACTAGAATAAGTAAAAAGTGATCTAGTTAGCAGAAATGAAGTATGTTACAATGTCTAAACTCTAGGCTATTTTAACAGTTTGACCTATGAACTAATTCCATTCATATCTTCTGTGTTTACTGCAACTCAGAAGTTTCTCTAGTTCAGTGTAATATTTTTGTATTTGTGATAACCATTTCCATTTTACCCACAGATTTTTACCCTCCCCTTTCTTCCTTTGTGCAACATAACCTCAGTCTTAAGAATAAAACTTTAAGCCTTCGAAGAGGGGAAAAACTCATTTCACTTTCTACACTTCTGATTTGTGTTTAATGGTATCCACATCCAGCAACAGGCTGCAACAATTTTGACACCCCCATCTTTGCTTAAAACTCAGACTAAAACCCAATTTTCTGTTAGGATAATTTTATATAACCCCTGTTGCATCTCAATTTATGGAAATAATTAGAGCAAATTAGATCACAGGAAAGTTTAATTAGCCAGGCATAGTTTTGAATTAAAGTTCATTTTCTGTGAAAATTAGAAAAGCCTGAGTACTTGGTTCTCTGTTACACAATGACCTAGCATCCTACATCAGTGGCACCCTGGGCAAGTGCCTGGGGCGGGGGATGGGGGTGTATGTGCACTCACTGACCCTCAACTGGAGATGGTGCCACAAAAGCTGAATGGTCAAGTGGGAGGATTTGGCAAATCGAGACCTAACTATTGCCAGTGCATTGAAGTCCAGGTTAAGACTTCTGGCTCTTGATTACACATGTGTGATTTTTTGATTTTTTTTTTTTTACTTTTTGTATTAAAGGCTCCCCTTTCAGGGTAACTTCTCCTGCTCTTTAAAAAAAAAAAAAAATTTAGTTGTCAATGGAGCTTTATTTATTTATATGCGGTGCTGAGGGTAGAACCTAGGGCCTTACACATGCCAGGCAAGTGCTCTACCACTAAGCCACAACTCCAGCCTACATTTGTGATTTTTCATGTTGCTTGAGAACTTCACTATTTGAGCAGCTATTTTTTTTTATTAATCACTTATTCCTATACCACATCTACTGGAGGCAATAGGACATTGTTTCTGAATATTTAGGCTTAGGGATTATATCTTATACATGTATAAGGGAGTGACTTTTTAATTTTAACTATTTTCACTATTGTGCTTAAATTTTTCTCATATTACAAATATTTTCATGAATACCATGGACATAGCATGTATGTGGCTTAATATTTGTATATACATAGAAGATTTGACAAATTATTTACTGCTAATTACTATCTTTAATTAAAAGTTAGTCACTGTGACTTAATTTGGATTAAGGTAGGTAATTAAGCGCTATGTTTAAAGGCTGACTCAATCGCCACTCTAAGTCTCCCTGAACTCTCAGCTGTTGTTTCCCCTGCTTTTTTACGATTGCCTTCACATTCAGTTTAAGTTGAGGTTATTTATGTTCACCTCCCACCCACTTCTGTCAGGGACTTTATATCATTCATTTTTGCATCTGTCATAGCACTTAGCACAGGGTTTTGCTTATAATAGGTGCTCACTAAGTATTTTTCTTATGAATGGAAAGAGCTGTATGTTAATACCACATAGTTTTGAAATGTGCAATGAAAGCAGGTGAATTATTTCAGTGTAGCATCTTGGCAGGGTTTATGTGGTCACCACCACCCATTTTCATGGACATCCCTGTCCATCTCAATTCAGATCAATGATTTCCAGCGTGGAAAACAAGAATCACATCATCTAAATATCATACTAAGTCAATATTTTGCATCATTAAGTAGGAAACCTTTAAACATGGAATTTAGCAGATTGACCATGAAATTAAATTTTCCTTTTTCTGAAAATGGTAGGTAATATTAGAATGTTCTTTCACATGGGAGTTCCAATAAATCCAGTAAAGAATTATCACAGGTTTGGAAGCACAGTTTATGAATTGCACTCAAATTAAGAGTATGGGTCTTATAGTTTACCATGCAAATTTTTCTCTATAACTCTTCTTATATAATCACAGAAACACAATACTGGCTTCTGATTCCCATCAAAACATATACATTTTGTTATCTGAGGACAAGTATTTAATTCTGGAGAATAGTTCTTATCAGTTTCTTAATTAAAATATCTATAATCTTTACAACAATAGAGGTTATTATAATTTACATCACTATTATCAAACATCAGTGAACGGAGGCAGAGAGAATAGGCCGAGGATCACATAGCAGATTGGGCTGGTATGGTATTAGATGTACAGGCTACCTGAGTAACATAAATGGTGTGGAAGGTCACCCAGATTTAACTATTCAGTGTAAGTATGATTTTAATATTTAAGATCCAAGAGCTGCAACTTTTCTAGTTGCAAAAACTAGAGGTCCAAAAATAGTGATTTGGTTAACATCTCACAGTAAGCTAAAGGCAAAGGCAGGTTTTGAAGTTCATTCTCTTAAGCGCACAAAAGCATGGTCTTCCACTGAAGTTGTCACAAGTTCTTTGCACTCCGGCTCTCAGAATTTGTACTTTTTCTAAAGTTAATTTCTCGGGCAGCCTGTAGACTCATGCTTAACACAGTCAGAGCATTTGATACTGACTCCTGGTCCTGAAAGTATCTAAATGAAATAAGGCTGGGTCTAATAAATATTTCTATAAGAAAGGGGGGAAAAGTTTCCTTCTCATTTTCTTGATTCTTATTTAATCTTATTATTCATGTCTTTTGTTTTCATATTTCTAATCATTTTAAAAGGAGTAGAAGCAAATGTTAAATTTCAAAAATCAAAAAGTCTTAGTTTTGGTGTTATGTTGTCTGCTCCTTGTCTCTGAAATCAAAGTTTCTTTATTATTTTGAAGTTCGCTTATATGCTAGGAGCCATTTCTTAGTTAAAACTTTTATTTAACTATCTGTACACTAGAATAGATACTACACATGCATGAAGTATCCACTTCATTGCTCTACATTGTGAATTCACTATAAAAAGAAACAATTTTTTTAACCTTTATTTTAGCCTTAGGTCTAATTTTAAAAAATATGCATCACATTTGTAGCTAAACATACTTCATTTCTGCAACAATAAGAAAGATGTGCTTTATTATTTTAAAACAATAATCCATGTTTTACTGAGAGATATAAAAGACTGAAATTAAAGGGAAGACATATACCATGTTCCAGTGTGGAAAAGAATTTTTCAAAGATTAATTCTTTAGTTTTAGGCTCAGTTTACTTTTTTAAAAATATTTTTTATTTGATGACATATATAATACCTTTATTTTATTTATTATTATATGGTGCTGAGGATCAAACCCAGTGCCTCACATGTGCCAGGCAAGTGCTCTACCACTGAGCTACAACCCCAGCCCCCTGAGTTTACTTTTATTCCAGATTCTTATGTTGTTTTTTACCCCCTTCAGGTTTACAGTTTTTAAAAATTGATCTGAAAACATAACAGGGTGATACTAGACCAGAAAATAGAAAGAGGTTGGGAGCTGGGTATGGTAACCTAGGCCAATAATCCCAGCTACTCAGGAGACTGAGGCAGGAGGATGGGAAGGTCAAGGCCTGCCTGAGAAACTTAACCAGACTGTCTTAAAATAAAAATGAAAATGTCTAGGGATGTAGCTCAGTGCTAGAGCACCCTTTGGTTCAATCCCCAGTATAGAAGAAGAAAAAAAAGTGTATGGTATTGGCATATGGATCAATGAAAATGAAAACAAAGGAAAAGACTATCTCATTATATATATATATATATATTATATATATAAATTTTATATATATGTATGTATATATAATTTACTAGAATTCAAATGAAATGGAGAGTTTTTAAAAAGCTGTATCCTCTGGAGTTTGGTTTGGATAGCAGAAAAATATATGCCGTCTCTTTCAGATCCTGCTCCATCTGAAAGTTTCTCCCCTTCTACTTCCAGGAACTATTGGTAGGGGATTAAAGCAAGGGATTTAGTCCACAAACTCTGAAGCCATTATAAAGAAAACTGATTCCAAATCTCTTTATAAAGCTGAAGCTAGAGGGCCAGGAGAAAATACTATCTGGAGTATCTTGAAAGGCAGTCTTTGAGATAAGGATTTTCCTGGAAGTAGTTGATTTGGGAGGTGATCCCTGAATATACAGGCAAGGGAGAAGAGAGAAGGAAACCAACATAGGTTTTGTTATTAAGAACCTTACCCTTGTGAGCAAGTGAAGCCTGTTCTTGCTGGGAAAATTTGAGTGCCAGTATAAAACATGTTTCTACACTCATCCATTCTAAATACCGAAGGATAAGCTAAGTCAAACACAACACATGATCTGTTATTGGTAGAAGGTTTCTAGGTAGGGAAATACAGGCATTAATCTCTAGGAAATTCTAATCTGATGCTCCCATGGACAAAACAAATTGGTGGCCAAATGAACTCTGAGGCAATAAGTGCAGGTGGTGGCAGTCGGAAGTCAGACCAGCAAGCACCAAAGTACTAAGGAAAAGAAAGGGTCTAGATAAAGAATGAACTAGCAGTATCTGATATGTCTTGGTTTGGATAGGAGTTGTCCCCTATCCTCATGTGAGACAATGTAAGAATGTTCAGAGGTGAAATGATTATGAGAGCTATAACCTAATCAGTGGATTAATCCACTTGAGTGTATAAAGTGGTTAGCAACTTTAGACCAGCAGGGTGTGACTTCAGGGTGTGGGTGTCTTTGGGGTTCATATTTTGTCTGTGGTGAGTGGAGCGCTCTCTCTCTCTCTCTCTCTCTCTCTCTCTCTCTCTCTGAGCTTCCTGGTTGTCATGTCCTGAGCTGATTTCCTGCTATGACTTTTGCCATGATGTTCCGTCTCACCTTGGGTTCTGGAGTCAGCTGACCATGGACTGAACATCTGAAACCATGAACCAAAATAAACTTTCTCCTCTAAGTTGTTATCAGGTATTTTGGTCACAGTGACAAAAAGCTGACTAAAACATGATACAAAGGCCAATATTCTGGGTGCTTAGTTTGCAGCATAAAGAAATAAGGATTTTTAGTGTGCCTGTGACAACTTGAACTGAAAAAAGGTGGGGAAGGAAATCTGATAATTGCTGAGCTCAGGAAAGACACCCGAGGGCTGGGCTAAATCAATAGGGAGAAAGCAAGTTGGCACTTTACCAAGCCAAGGGAACGATATTATGACCATGATCTGGGAGACCCACTATGGGATTTTCAACAGTGATATTTCATTATCAATCTTAAGATGTTTGCCCCCCTGTTTTATACTTTCCTTCAATTGTTTCCAAACTTTCATTAAAAATTTGTTAGGAGTTAGTTAACAGCCTTGTATTAGCAGTACCTTGGGAAATAAAGACCAGGGGACTGTGTTCAGAGTAAAAATGAAGCTATTCAGAATGGTGATTCCACAGTCAGAAGTGTTTGACAGTTGTGCAAGAGTATGTTTGGAAAGGTGAGTACTCAGAGAATATAAGTTCTACAGGAATCCCTGGAAATATCTGGGACACTGCTAGTAATCATGCTATTTAAAGAATAATCCTAGAAGGATATAAGATTTGATTCTGTCTTTACTTAAAATGCTGACATATTGCTCATTCTGAAGTTTGGATCAGTATTGATTTTTTTTAAACATTGCATTAAAATATTATTTGTATTGATTACTGGGGTTTTTGTTTTGGAGTTCTTAAATTTTGCCCCAGGGGTGATTCCTCACTCATACAATTGAAATCCTGGTTCTGACATGAGGTTATTTGGGTCCTATCACATAAGAAAGATACTAGCATAATTAGTAGAGAAAGAAAACAGTGACAGGAAATTGATAGCTACCTTGGAGATTGGGGTGCAGATCCCAAACTCATGCTTTTTAGCAAATACATTTTAGTTTGAAGTGTTAAAAAAATTAAAATATAAGAGAATAATATTAGCTCTTAGAATACAAAAGGAATTCTTAAGCACAAAACAAAGGAAAAACTACAAAGAAAAATATGCATAAATTTGACTATGTAAAATTTAAAAAATTATTATACCCCATTTATGTGATGTATCAAAGCACATAAATGCATTCTACTGTCATGTGTAATGAATCAAAACAAATTAAAAATTTTTTTAAAAAATACCTGAAAGGTAGACAGTTAAGGAAATTTACAACAAATATTTTAAAAGGACTAAATCATTGAAACATTAACACCATTTTTGAAAAGTAATTTTGAAGTGTGAATATCCTTAAGACTGTCTGTACTCTTTAATATAGGAATCTCACTGTTAAGAATCCATCCTTATGAAATAGAAATGTAGCCAGATTTATATATGAAAGCAGTGTTATATAGAGTTATCATTAATAAAGTTTCTCAAAAGAATCAAAATATCAAACAATTCAGGAATAAATTATGACAGTAAAAAATATGCTTTCAAGGCATATTTAACCTGGTCTTGAGCTATAGCAGTGGGTGATATGGCTGAGGGTGGCATTGAAAAGGAAACAACAGCAACACAATTTTTTTTTTTTTGGTACTGGGGCTTGAATTCAGGGGCACTCCACCACTGGGCCACATCCCCAGTATTTTATTAGAGACAAGCTTTCACTGAGTTGCTAAGTGCCTCGCCATTGCTGAGGCTGGCTTTGAACTGCAATCTTCCTCAGCCTCCCAAGTGCTGCAGGAACACACTTTTGAATTGACCATGATCATTGTAATGGAGACTAAGTTGACTGAGGAACTATTTGAAAAGTGCCTCTTTCAAAAATTTCTGGATTTTCTAAGTCATAGTGTTTTTAATGTAAGATCTGAAAGGAGGGGAAATTAAAATATAACTTAAACTGGACTTCCTGGGGGCAAGGTCCTATGTCAAATATGGTTTGACTTAGAAAAAGACATATCATACAGGGTGTATAATCTGTTGGTGATGGAGTTTTTTTTTTTTTTTTTTCCTGGTTACACTTGTCAGCATTGCATTTAAAAACATGTTCTTGGAGCAAAGGATTATTGTATCCCAGTTTATCATTTTGGCACATTTTCTGGGTGTTCAAGATAAATTTCTTCCAAATAAACATTATAATATTGAGCTGTAGAAAAATAGAGTGAAATAAAATGGAGTTTTTTTCCCAACATTTTTCATACCTTAATAATATAGAGACAGGATCAGGAATCATATATGTAAAAGAAAATAAGATGACAGCCGCAGCATAGTCTCGGCTATAGTAAATGAATGTCAAGAGATGCTTGTTGGAATGAACTTACAATTCTCTTAAATCCTAGAGTATTAAAGATCTTTCTAGGATTCTCAGCACTCACTCATTCTGCAAGAATCCACAGGTAGCAACATTAGGAGTAATGGACTTAAGTATGAGGGAACTGAGGTTCCACTTCCTTTTTTTTTCTTTTCACTTTTTTAAAAATTTTTAATTCTAATTTGTTATACATGTTTGCAGAGTACATTTCATTTCATATTACATATAAAGAGCACAATTTTTCAAGTTGCTGGTTTTATATAAAGTATTTTTACAACAATTGTGTCTTCATACATGTATTTAGGGTAATCATGGATAACTCAGTCTGCCATTATTCCTATCCCCTTGCCCTCACCTCTACCTCTGCCCTCTTTGTTCTATTTAAAGCTCTTTCATTCCTCTCATTCCCTCTCTCTTGCCTTTATAAGTTAGTATCTTTCTATCAAAGAGATCATTCAACCTTTGGTTTTTGGGATTGGCTAATTTCACTTAGCATTATTTTCTCCAACTCCATCCATTTACCTGCAAATTCCATTATTTTATTCTCTTTTAGTGCTGAGTAGTGTTCCATTGTGTATATATACCAAAGTTTCCACTTCCTTTTCTAACACCCTATCCAAAAGAGCTCAGCCACCATTTACCACCCAGGCCCTCCATGTAGACTATAACAAGAAAGCTTTTCTGTAAATCTTTATTGGTTTTGGTTGCATATCTTCAAATATGTGAAGTTGTGAATGAATATATTTTTAAAAATCATTGGTAGAATTTATCTCTGGAACTTCCCACTTAGAACTTAAAAAATATATGCCAACTAGTAATTATGTTTTATTCAATTCCTTGTCTTTAAAGGTGTGATCATAAAAGCTCATAAGAACCATCCCCAGAATCTGAAAAGGCGACACTGGACAAATAAAAAAGGAATCTCTCATTAGAAGATATGTATGTAATATATATATAGATAGATAGATAAAATATATATCATAAATATAAAAAATTAGTAACATTTTAAAAAAACTAAATCATTAATGTTAACATCCTTTTTAAAAGATAATTTTGAAGTTTGACTACATGATAAACTATGACATTATAATTATATATTTTATGTAATATTTACACCTTAAACTAAATTTACACCTTAAACTAAAATTGTCATTTAAAAATGAATGATGGCATTTTTTGATTGATGGTGTTTCAAGGTGCATTTTGACTTTAGTCATTCTAAGGCCTCAAAAACTGACAGAAATGTACTTATGAGCAACAAAGAATCTAGTCACTACAGTACCACCATGTCATTTCCTCAGTAGGAATATCCAATGCTGTACCACACATGTTAAATCATTCTTCCTTATAGTGTTGACATCAGGCAGAAAATTCAAATATAGTATTAAATGGTTTCATTTTTAATTACAAAGGAAGCATCCTCATCCCCCTTACCACTTTCAATTCTTTTTGTTTTGGCTCCCAGACTCTAAGGAACTCCAATCACTAGGTGTAGTTGCTATCCCATTGTTTTTGTCAGCTTTTTCTGCTGCTGTGTTGAAAGGATCTGACCAAAACAACTATAGAGGAGGAACAGTTTATTTGGTTTCAGAGGTCTTAGTCCAGAGAAGGCCAGCTCCGTTCCTCCAGGCTCCAAGTGAGGCTGAACATCATGGTGGGAGAGGGTGGGAGAGAGTGGCAGAGAGAAGCAGCTCACATTGTGGTGCTCAAGAAGTAGACAGAGTTTCCATTCTTGAGATACAAAATATATACCCCATGCCATGCCCCAAATGAACCACTTCTTCCAGCCACACCCACCTGCCTCCAGTTACCACTCAGTTAATCCCATCAGGGATTAATTCACTGATTGGGTTAAGGTATAACTAAATCTTTTCTCCTCCAAACCTTCTTGCATTGACTCACATGTGAGCTTTTGGGAGCCACCATATCCTAACCATAACACCCCCTCAAAAGATATTGACTGGCACACTCACTAATTTTCCTCCTTTTAATAGCTTTTTTTTTTTTTTTAAATTTTAACCTTTATTACGTGGTGCTAAGGATCAAACCCAGTGCCTTTCACATGCTAGGCATGTGCTCTACCACTGAGCCACAACCTCAGCCCATTTTCCTCCTATTTATAAAAAAAAAAAAAAAAAAAAAAAAAACTATTAAGAAAAACGAAATCCATTACTTAAGGACAAGGAGGACCATCTTAGATGAAATGCGAGCTAAGGAAGAATGAAGTGGCCAGGATGGCATACTTTGGATATGATGCCACCTTTCAGATGGTTTTCATTTCATGCCTGGGAGATGGGCAACTTAAAGAAGAAAAAAAAAAAAACTGTGTATTGCACATAAAGTTTAGAGAATTGAGCATTGTCTACTAAAGCAACAAGATTTACGAGAAACGTCTGGCTCAATTGCATTAGGGAAAAAAAATGATTTCAAAAAAATCGCTTCCCTGCCTTTTAAAATGAAAACCATCTGCAATGAAAAATTTAAAATGATAAATCTCCTTTCACATTGCTACTGATAAATGGTTAGTTGTCTTCCTCTTTTTGGAAAGGGCAGAATATGATATAGGAACATGTGATATTTGTACATTCAGACATTTGAATAAATATCTACATTTTCTGAAAATTTAGAAAAAATTCTAAGTTCTTATTACTACATGATACTTTGAGAGCTATTGCACGGAACCTCCAGGCTGTAACATTTTAGAATTGAAGTTCAATAACATTTGACCTCTTTTAGCCATGGGGGGGAAAAACTGATTGTTTTTCTATAAATGTAGTGATTTCAAATCCAGGAAGTATATTTAAGTTACGATCCTTTCGATGGAATTATATTTTAAATTAGCTTATACAAGTTTATAGCTAGTTGATTTTAAAAACAATCCACAAGAGACATTTTTTTTACAGTAATGTCTTTTATTTTTTTTTAATTATTATTATTATTTTTTTGTACCGGGGATTGAACTCAGGGGCACTAGACCACTGGGCCACATCCCCAGCCCTTTTTTGTATTTTATCAGAGCAGAGACAGGGTCTCACTGAATTGCTAAGTGCCTCGCCATTGCTGAGGCTGGCTTTGAACTCGCGATCCTCCTGCCTTAGCCTCCCAAGTGCTGGGATGATTACAGGCGTGCGCCACCATGCCTGGCTCAATGTCTTTTAATTTTGATGAACCCCTATAGATTCTAGCATTCTAGCTTTTATTCAGAATGTGAAAGAAAACACATCCATATTTTTTTTCCTCTAACTTGTTGGTTCACACACAGAGAAGGGGCACAGTGACTGCAGTAGTAAAGCTACATGTTAGCCTCTTTTTTGGCTTTATACCGTAAAAGCATTTAGGTTAAGTGTGTGTCCATTGTTTCATCTAGCCCAGATTCTAACAAATGGTGAGAACCTAAAAAATGGTAATGACTGAATTCACATACATCATTCTCCATGTTCTATTGCCCTCAGTTTACTAATCTAGAGGGCCCTGATTCATATGTGGCTCATTCTGAAGCAGTGTGAACAGGGCCGTCCCTAATTTTAGTGTCTATTCTTTTCCTCAAAAATAGGGGCACCAGCCTCCTTTGGAAACATGGCGCGTTTAATTGGAAATTCTTGTGTCTACTTTACTAGTCATAAGCTAGGTAATTGTTTCCTAATGCAACCTGGCAGTGCCATTGAGGGCAGATTATACAGACCTGCCATCCTGAGGTGTTCTAAACAAGTGACAAATCATTAACAGCAAGTCTCTGGATCTCTGTGAGTGAGCTCTGTGGCTGCTACTGGAGAGAAACAAGACCAGAGAGGAGCACGGAGATCTGAATAGGCAGAAGCTGCTGCATTAATGACTGGCATTGTCAGCGCGCTGGGGATGACTGCAGCATCTTCACTTTCACCTTCCTCTCAGGGGTGTTGCTATGGGTACCATCTCAGAGGTGTCATAGAAAAAAGAGCAGGAGGTAGACTGATGAACAACATAAGGAAGTAAAGGATATGCAACAGCATAACAGTATGAAGACATTCTTTCCATACAAACGAGCATGTTGCAGACTTCGATAGGGACCCATTAAATATGGAGGATGGCAGACAGGAGAATTGGTTGAATTGTCAACAAATGACGAATAAAAGGTGCTTTGGAACCATTTTATGGCCCCAATTACCCATAAAGATAATCGTAGTACTGGACCTTTATCACTTGGGTACAATCTTTTGTCACTAAATTAATTTATGAACCCCTGGGAATTATTTGTATGTGTGGTATATAGGTGTTTGTGGCATGCCAAGATTTGGGAAAGCTGTTCATTATTTTAAAGGTTGGGGAGTTTTCTTATTTTTTTTTATTTTTTGTACTTTTTTTTCAAACTCCTGCTCCCTTCCATGATCAAATTCTATGAAAGTGCCAACTCCCTAGCACTCTGACTTTGAAATTAAACCTCATGGTAAACTTCACCTCTATCACATGTTAATCTTCATCAGCCTAATTCTCTATCACACTTGAGATCTTGAATAAAAGTTAGGAAAAGTTATTGTAAGTATTTTAACAAATTGCAGCATTTCAATGATTTGTGTAGCAGTTGTCAGCTTCCTTCCTAGCAGAGTTAGAATAGTGACATTTTCTTAGTCTCCCAAGTTTATTCAACTTATTAAAATAGCATAAACAATGTTGAGGTGGAAAACAGGTTTTGCTACCAACCTTTATTTTGTTATAATCATAGAGTCAAACTGCGTGTGTGTGTGTGTGTGTGTGTGTGTGTGTGTGTATGTGTGTGTGCAGGGGGAAATTATTAAAAAAAATTCTGGGAATGCAAAGCAACTTTCCCTCATATTTCAATTGGAAACTGAAAGTTCTTATTTTATGGGTCAGGTGGCATTTGGTCTTTCCAAACTGGTTCAAGTAATTTAAAAAAATTAAAAAATTTCATGTGTGTGTGTGTGTGTGTGTGTATACATACACGTATATATGGCTAGAAAGTTTGTTTTCATTTCCTTTCTCTATTATTTTTACTTTTGTTCTCCCATTTTAAAATCATGCTATTTGCTAGGAATGTCAACCAAATTAACATTGGTAATCTGAAATCACTACCCATTATTTTCACACATATATCATATAACAGTCATTGGAAACCAAATTCTGTGGTGATTTGACCAAACTCTTGGGAGATCATTGCAGACGCATTTCTATAAAAAATGTTTTCACTAAAATCACACAAAAGGACCCTTGGCCCTGACCTACTACATATTTATTTTTTGTAGGCATCGACTTTCCGAGGCAAAGAAACAGGAGAACTTCTAAGAGAGGGATGGGGACTTTCAGACACTCCTCTTTTCCTGGCTCTAACTTAAGGTATAGATCATTGCTAGAACTCAAATTAGATATTTATGGGAAAATGAAATTCGATTTGACTAAGCTTTGAGAGATAAGGAAAATTAGAAAATATAGAGAGAACATGGTCTTTATTCATTTGTTCATGAATTCAACATTTATGGAACAGCTCCCATGCACCAGCTACTGTGTATGGCATTAGGGAAAACGAAGATGGGTAAGACTTGGGCCTCTTCCAAGGATCTTGCAGCGTACAGGACCTAGTCTTTAAATAACTGATTATAAAATGCTGTGCTATGTTCTGTGTAATAGTGTGATCTGAGACATCTCAAATGGTGGAGGTAGGGAAGAGTATGATTCACTAAGGGAATTTCAGAATATCAACTAAAGGGAATGTTTTAACTTTCAAAGGTGCTTTAGGTATGAAAAACAACTTAAAATATTGATAGCAAGAGGAGTGCATCAAAGGTAGTGTTACAAACTCTTTACTAGAAAAGGGTCAGATGGGAGCTACTGTTAGGGCTATGGCTGGAAGAAGCGCAGAACAGACCTCAACAGTTGGAACATTGGTACACACATGTTGTTGTGTCTATCTGGAAAAGAGAATATTCTTTTTTGAATTAGGTCATTAATTTTTCTTGTGTATTCTGCCCACATGTCAAGTTAAGAGTTAAAAGGTTCGTATAGTCATTCTTCAGTTTAAGCTATATAATCTGATCATTTCTTATAATGGAGTTTTTGAAATCAATTGTCTTTTATTTCAGGGTTCAAAATAATTTTCCTTCCAAATATGATGTCAAATTACATCTTGTCCAATGATAGTATTGGGAAGAAATTGTTTCTATTGGAAACTCAATCATTACTCAATTAACTTTAATTATATCACTAAATTTGGCTTTTTTTATTTTTAAATTTGTTAATTTTCCAAGTTGAAAGTTGTCTGCAGATACTATAAATATTTGGGGTAATATGTACAGTTTATAAAGTTACTAGCTCATCATTGGTATTTTGAACAATGAACAATGCTATCATTATTAGTATCAATAAAAGTAGCAGATATTAAATCTTTTAAGATAGAGGCTATTGAGCCTATCTCTCTAACTAAAAATTTTAGTAAATTTTATAAAATTATCCATTTGATTTAAAAGTTAAATTTAACATATTTACAACCTGTAAAATATATTACAATATGATTATATATTGCTTTGGGATTTTTTTTTTTTTTACTCAAAAAAGGTCAGCTTTCATTACAATGTAAAATTTAGAGCCTTTATTGAAATATGTCTTTGAGAAAGCTGCTAAGAATTTTTATGCAACCATTAAATATATAAACACTTGTAAAGGACAGTGTGTCTCTATGTATTTATGTGTGTATGTGTATATTTATACATATTTATATAAAGCATGTGTGAATATACATTCTCATATTTATCTGTACATATGTCTGCCCCTGCATCTGGAAGAATATATTTGTGTGTGTAGAGAGTTGGTCCAGTGTTCATATCCAAATGCAAATTTTGACTCTTAGAAGCACATTTTCACATTTGTATCTCTTTCTTAGTAGTTTTGCCAGTTGGTATATATCTGTGCTTATTTCCACTTTTCTTCTTCTGCAGTATCCCCCATGAAGTGGCGCTGAAAGATCACGTTAGCACAGTTCCATGATGTGAAATACCACAAGTCTGCAATTTTTCGGTCTTGAGAGCCTCGCTGGGCTGAGAGGATGGAAATCTTTCAGTAATTATACCAGTTTGTATTCGTCTCACATTTGGGACCAAATACAAATCCGAACCACTCTTTCTTCCTGTGAATATTCATAAAAAACAAAGTGCCAATTCTGGGCTAATCATGTATGGAACCAAATATGTTGATGAGTCCTAAGTATATAGTGTATGTATGTATACATACGAATGTATATATTTATACACATTAATTTTGCTTGTGTCCTCCATGGTGCAATTTGTTTGTTTAGTATAGGGGTTGCTGTTATAATGTGTTAATAAGCTGCTGAAAGCTTGGCACCTATTACTTGAAATGACAGCTATGTTAGAAGCCTATTAACACTCCATAGCAGCAGCTCTGCAGCTACTAGAAATGAATTTCAAAGAAGGTAAATGAACAAAAGCGATTCATATCTCTAAGGAAAGCAAATACCATGCCCAGAATCATATACACTTTGGAAATGTACAGTATATAAAATGAAAGACCTCTTCCAGTTCAACAGCGGAAGAGAACGTTTGGAGAAAGGAAAACCGCCTTAGAGGTTTACAAACAACCTTGAAGACATAAATGTGAAGGACACCAAGCCTAACTTCCTCTCTTTGTTCCTATTATATTTAGAGGAGAACCATGTCAAACTTAGTTATAGGAACAGAACAGCACAGGTGGAGGAAATTCACTTGTCTCTCCATGAGAAAAATTTAAACCATCTGGATTTAGCTCAAACTTTTTCTTACTCTGAGTCAGGACACCATTTGCTATTGTTCTCTGCAGGAGTGCTCTTTATGAGTCATTTCACTCTGCCATTGAGCTACTTCACCTTCAACTGTCACTGAAAACTCACAAGATGGCTCAAAGGCCTGGGTAAATTTAACTGTGATAAAAATATGGTGAGTTAGGTTAGTAGTGACTATTGTTGTTGTTATTGTTTTATAATACAGTGTCTGAGGGTGGGGAGTATTTATAGTGGAGGGGAATTTACATGCTGATGTTGAGGATTTTAGGTCAAATGCAGATTAAATTAGTGATTTTTAAGCTCATTGTTATTAAAATAGCAAGGTGCAAGGAAAAAAAAATAAAAAGACTTAAATTTTAACTTATGCACAGAAATTAGAAATCTTAGTTTTCAGAGTTTGTATAAAATTAGCAGTCTGAAGGTTTTAATAAGCAGTTTCATCTGAAGAATAATTTATATTGCCTCTGTCTCTTTAATATTGACACTTCAATGTCTAAGACACATAGTAATACTACCTTTAATTCATAGCACTGTAATACATTTAATATATGTATTACTATGTTTTGTATACACTATATTATTCAGTATCTTTCTTTATATGACTCCTGTGCCCTTTAAAAGAAAAGCTTGGAAATCTTAGAGATAGAAAAGAGTTTCAGACTCTAAAAATCTATAAATATAACCCAAAAGCCATTCTTTCTTTTCATGCATGGCACAGGTCTGTGAATACACCAATAAGGCTTCACAAATCACTTTGGGACAAACTGTTGCCATGTCAGAGGAAAAAGGTGAGAAGAAAGGCAATTCTTTTATTGCTGAGACTCAATACAAAATTTCTTTTGGATAATTTCTAAATGAAACTCTAGGTTTTCCAGGTAAGTCAACACTACAATTGCCCCTGGGGGCAATAATTAGAAGATCTCTTTTCTGAAATTCTATCAACCAAAACTTATATTTCCCTGCCCTTATAAATGTCAGTGGTTAAATGATAATCAATGCTCACTATGATAATCCTACAGGTATTCAAATAAGGTAACGTTTACCTCTGGATCACTAACAATTAATTATGCTCAGTATTTGTATAAAATTATTTTAAAAGGGATTGTAGCATCTTAAAAATATATAACCCACATATGATGTAGTTACTCTATTATTCAGAATATTTGAAGCCAAATTCCCCACTACATGTCTAGCAGAGAACAGGCTAAACTTAAATTAAGCAATATTTATTAAAAGTCTCTAAAGACTTGTATTCAAAAATATTCTGTGCTCTCCATATCTAAATCCCTCTTTTCTAACCCCTAGCAACCACTGATCTTTTTACTGTCTCCATAGATTTGCCTTTTCCAGAATGTAATATAGTTGGAATCATATAGTATTTAGTCTTTTCAGGTTGGTTTCTTTCACTTAGCAAATTGAGGAACCTTAATTGTATATTACTTTCATGGCTCGATAGCTCATGTCTTTTTAGCACTGAATAATATGTTGCATCATCTGGATGTATACCACCATTTAACCATTCACCCAACAAAGGACATCTTAGTTGGTTCTAAGTTCTGGCAATTACAAATAAAGCTACTATACACATCTATGTGCAGGATTTTTATGTGGACATAAGTTTTCAACTCCTTCGGGTAAATACCAAGAAGCACTATCATTGGATCATATGGTTAAAGTATTTAGTTTTGTGTTTTAAAAAAATAAAAACAAAACAAAACTGCCTCTCTTTTCCAAAATGGATGCACAATTTTACATTCCTACCAGCAGTGATGTTGCCCACATCCCCACCAGTATTTGATGTCCCCAATATTCTAGATATTTGGTAATTCTAATGAACATGTAATTTTATCTCATCATTTTTTTTTTTGTATTTCCCTGATATAGGATGTGGAGCACCTTTTAATATGCTTATTTGCCATCTGCATGCTCTCTTTGAGGTACTATTAAGTTCTTTGGAACATCTAAAAGAAAAGGTGATTTTCTTATTGTTTAATTTGAAAATTCTTTGAATATTTTGGGTAACAGTCCTTTATCAGCTATTTCTTTTGTAAATATTTTCTTTCAGTCTGAGACTTGTCTTATTCTCTTGATGGTGTCTGTTTTTGTTTGTTTGGTACTGGTTAAAGAACCCAGGATCTTGCAAGGGCAAGCACCCTACCACTTGGTTACATCTCCAGACCTTTTTAGAGACAAGATCTTGCTAACTTGCAGAGGCTGGCATCCAACCTACAATCTGCCTGCCTCAGCCTCCCAAGACACTGGGATTAGAGGTGTGCATGACCACATCTCTCTTGACAGTGTCTCTTAGAAAGCAAAACTTTAAGTTTTAATGAAGTTCAGGACATCAATTCTTTCTTTCTTGGCTTATACCTTTGACATACCTAAAAAGTCATTGCCAACCTCAAGATCATGTAGATTTTCTCCTGTGTTGTTTTCTAAAAGTTTTATAGTCTTGTGTTTTACATTTAGATCTATGATTCATGTTGAATAAATTTTTTTGTGAACAATTTTAAGATCTATGCCTAAATTGACTTTTTATTGTATTTTTACATGTAGGTGGTATATTTTTTTCCCAGCACATTTGTTGAAAATATTTTGCTCTAACATTGACACCTTGTTGAATATCAGGTGTCTTTTCATCATGGTATTAATTTCCCTTTTTCTTATTACTAATGGAATTAAATCCCCTTCTATATGTTTTTTCGTCTTCTTTAGCAATTGGCTATCATTTCCTTTTTAATTTATCAAAGTTTTCATTGTGCTCATGTTATGTGAAGGAATCTTTTATAAGTTATATATTTTCTGTGTGGTTTGTCTTTTCATCCTCTTAGAGAATTATTAACAGAAAATCTATTTAAACTTAATTTTTTGGCTGACTTCAAGTTGAAATTTTTCACAAGTTCCATTTTACCTAGATTTTAAAATGTATTGGCATAATATTTAACAATAATATCCACAGGATCCATAGTAATGCTTCTTCTTCATATTGATAGTGATTATTTATGCCTACTATAATTTTTTATTTTTTAAAAACAAATTTGATTTTATTATGATTTATCCTCTTTTCTCCTCTTGATATTAATTTTCTCTGTAATTAGAAGATGCATATTTCATTGAATTTTAGTCTTTTAGTGTATTCATTTCAATTTATAAGTTCTCTTGATTAGTTTTAGCACTGTTCTACATGTTTTGATAGGTCCTATTTTCATTAGCATTTAACTGACATTATTTTCTAAATTTATTTTAATTTTTCTTTAATCCATGAATTGTTTTAGAAATATATTATTCAATCTTCACACACATGGGGATTTCCAAGTTATCTTTTTGCTGATTTCTAGCTTATTTGCATTGAGATCAGAACATTTTCTATGATTTTATTCTTTTGAAATTTTATGAAATTATTGCCCAACATATGTTCAGTTTAGGGGAAATGTCATGTAATTGAAAAAAAATGTGCATTCTGAAATAGTCCCATATTTTATATATTTAAATTACATTTCTTTTTGATTGTATAGTTAATTTTTTCTATAATTTATAATTTTGCCTGTGTATTTTACCAATTACTGAGAAAGATGTGTTTAAATCATTAAATGGGATTGTCTATTCTATCAATTTTTACTTGAATACATTTGAGGGTATCTTAATATAAAATGTATATCTTATTACTAAATTCCTCTTTTCCTGTGGCAGCAATCAAAATCAACTGTATATAACATTAACATGAAAATACTACCTTTGGCTTCTTATTTTTAACATGCTAAGTAAGTCCTTATATTTTACAAATGTCTTGAGACTATTTACACATTTTTGTAATTATTTGATTTCTTTTTGTCTTTAATTGAAGTAGTTAGTCTCAATTATATATTTGATGTATTTATTAATATATTTGACTTATGTCTACTCTCTCTTTTTACATCTTCTGGTTCTGTGGTCCCCCGGACCCATAATTTGTTTTCAATTTGAGTAACTGTTTCCCATAGTTTCACTTTTGTTCTGTTAGTTTTGAAGTTAAATGTTCATTTACTGTCCTTTTCATGATTATACTAGAGATATCGATATGGTAATTTACAAATATCTAATATTAATTGGAGATCTTATTCTCTTCTTTAATAATGCAAAGACCTTAGAATAATTGTGTTTTATCCCTACACATATATCAATAAAACAGATATTTTCCTGTGACCGATATTAATATTTCCTCTAATATTTGCCCATTTTGTTGGGTTTTAGTCTTTCTTTAGTTTCCAGTTTGCCACTTGAAATGTTCTCAGGAAAAGGGTTAGTCTGCATTACCTAGTTTACTATTATCAAAAGTGGAACTGCTCTCCTTACATTTTGTTCCAAATCCTTCCCTATCTATTGTGAGTTTATTTTGTTGGTTAGCATTTAGATTGAATTTTCACTGGAAAATGATTATTATTGACATAAAATAAACTGGAGCATATACATCAATATTTTATATCTTGTTGATCTAAGTCTTATCCTGATCTGAGTCCTCAGCAGCCTTCTTCAGAAGCAGATACTCTGGGGATTCTTGAAGGTAACTTATTAGGAAGTATACCTGGGACAAGGTGGTGAAGACATAGAAAGATACAAGGAACAAGAATGGTAATTTGGCTCAGTCACACAGAGTAAAGATACTGTTGGTCATACTTCAGAGAAGTTCCAATTGGGCAAAAGGAGCTAGAATATTTAGACCTTTGCACCTGTCAGTCATTGGTTAAGGGATGTCCCCAAGGTGACATAATCCCTATACTCCCTATTCACCATTTGCAGATGTAGAGTCTGGATGTTAGCAAAGAAAGCACACTGGGAACTGGTAGGCTTTGTAAGGAGTCCAAGAAGACATAGCAGAGAAATGATTTTTGCTACAACTTATGTTTTGACCAAGGTCCATCAATGTAACAGAAGATCCAGAAACTTCAATGGGAAAAAAAAATAAATGTTTTTTTATTAAACTCTAATGAAACTTGGCATTTAAAAACCATTAGAGTAGTAATATCTGTAAAGTATTAGAGTAGCAACACCTATAAAGTATGTTCCTAGGTAGCTCATGGTCTAGCATGTAGTAAGTAAATTCTCAATATATTTAATTTTTGAAAAATGTATAAAAGAACACTGAAATTAGGTATAAATTAATGTCTGAACTAGCCACATTTCCCAAGTAAACACCCTAGAGTTTGACTAGAAAGTGAACATGTTGCTGCAATTTGATCATGTAGTACCACAGCAAATGATAACAGTATTGGAAGTACAGTAATGACCTAGTATGCCAGTCAGTGAGGAAATGGAAGTTAATTCTGATACACAGCATCTGTCCAGAGTTGTGGTTAATGTTCAAAGCAAAACAATCAAACATGACTAATTAACAATGGATATTATTTCTAAAATTCACAGCTAAACTTATTACCGAGACAGTAAAATGTCACCCACAGCACCATCAGACAAATACATTTCCCAGAACCAGAAAGTTTTTAAAAGAATCCAATATTCCTTAATCTAAGTTCAAGC
This sequence comes from Tamias sibiricus, assembly GCA_025594165.1. NCBI lineage: Eukaryota > Metazoa > Chordata > Mammalia > Rodentia > Sciuridae > Tamias > Tamias sibiricus. The sequence continues at coordinate 93,177,281 of CM046659.1, forward strand.
AAATCTCAACCCAAATTCAGATATGATGAATTCTTTTGTCTTCCCAACATTCTTTGTATAGTTTTATATCAGAAGACTACCTTGGACTTCACCTAAGGGAATTTTAATACAAAGAGCTCGGCCATAGCACCATAGGCCAGGTGGGTATTCATAATGGTTTCACTCCATAAGAAAGCTGCACAGATAGAACATAATGTGTAATTATTCTGTTTCCTTTTGGGTATTAAATATGTCCAGCCAAATGATGCAAAGCCAGATTTTTCTTTATAGTTGTTATTTCTAGTTTGATGGTCTTTGAATATTGTGGAAAGAATCAGTCCAGTAAAGATCTGTCTCTACCAACAGTTACTTAAAGTTCATGCTTACTTGGAGTCAGTGTGTACCTTCTTATAGACACTGTTCAATGCCAATTTGACTCTTCAATTTATTTCCTGAGTTTGGTAACTAAAACTCAGTTACACTCCTAACATATTCTCCTTTCTTGCAGGGCTTTGTGCATTATTCTTTGGGCCAGGAGCTCTCCTGTATATCAAAGGCGGCTTCTTGTAGAGAAGGGAGCTGTGAAGGGGCAAAGGAGCCCAGAACCTGACCCCATGTTACTGCCTCTGCTTGAGGAAGCAGAGAAGTTAAAAACACTTACTAAATAATTCCCTTTAAATCAGAAGAAAAATGATTTTTTACAGTTAACAGTTAGATGCATGATGATTAATGTTTTCAACCTTGAGGGCAAACTCTGCCTGTTTAGTATAAATTTTTTATTTCTGTTTCAAGTGAAAAATATCCTGGGGTCCTTTTTGAATTTCAAACAATTAGTCCAAATTCAAAATGTATTAGGTTAATTGTATATTTTTAATCTAATTTTAATATTCTTTGACTCTGAAATAGATAAGCTAGCATTTATTTGCTCTTAAAATCTTTCAAAGTTTATAACAATCTTTTATGTCTTTTAAATGGCATTAATGCTTAATGATAAAAGCCTGGCCTAAGGAGGACATAACATTTAAGAACTGTATGAACCCATGGGGCCTGGGCGCAAACCATCTATCTGGTCTATTCCTTGCCCATGAGTATGTATTATATTTTATGAAATTTAGTGTGGGGCTTCCCCCTCTGGGGGACAGTTGACTTAGATGTAAGTGATAGTCCACGGAAGATGTGAATGTCATCATTAGCTCTGCCACTGGGTTGCACAGAAAGACAAAGAGACCAATTTACATAGTCTGTCCAAGGAAATAAGATAAATGCCCATTCTTGATAAGAACAAAAGAGACAGACCTCAGTTCAGATCTCTGCTCACCTGTATTTCTCTGGGCAAATAAAATTTTCTTCAGATGTTATAGATAGAAAATAAAACTTACCTTAATATGTATACATAGGGAAAAAAATCTGGGTACACAACACAAGGTTAACAGTATTTATTTTAGGGAGGTATAGATTGTATTTTACCTTAGATTTTATTCTTTTATAACAATGATAACAATATGGTAGGACTATTTTAAGTTCTCAAAATCATTTAAATCCATAAAGCTTTTTTTTGAGAAGAAATTTTCCTTGAAACTTACAAACAGATATAAGTGGAGCTGTTCTGCTGAAGCTGAGATTAAAATGTAAAATCTCAGCCCCTATTCTTGTCTTTCCTCCTCAGGGGGCCCCTTAGACATCTCCATAAAGGCCTGGTCTCCAGGGAATAGGGTTTGAAACCCACTTTAATGAGTTAATGGAGACCAACAAATGTAAAGCCTAGAATTGTGCCAGTCACACAGAATTTACTCAAGTTGTATGAACTATGGTTATTGTCACCAGTTGTCTTTAGGCTCCATTTTGGAAGAAAACAGAATACCTCGTGAGAGGAAAAATGAAATAACACTTTCTTTCCCCAATTCAGTTTCTATTATGAACGTGCTTAATCAGTGAATCCATGTTACTGATCCAGACTTTCTGTGTTGAATACGAACTAGCTAGTTAGCTAGTGCTAGTGGCTGAGGATTACAGTTACCTTTTCTGATCCAAGACTTACAGATGAAGCACAATGGGGATAACTGTTGTGTATTCAGCCCATCTTTTCTCAAACCTATTCATTTCTCTGCTTTTCAGGGAGGCCACCTGATTGTCCCCCTTCAAAGCTCAAGCTTACCTAATCTGTCAAGATATCACTGTGGTCTTTGGCAGAAGAAATGAAGGGGGTCTAGCTCATCATTTGAGGTTTCTACATTATATTCTATCCCATTTTTAACCTTTTGCCTCATTTCTGAAAACCAGGCTCCATTTGTGCTGGAACTGACTTATACTGAAAGCCAGTTGTTAATATTTTGAGAATTTTGCAAGCTGGTTGATGTCACATAAGCAGCTTTAAGTAAGCCATGTGGGAGCATTTACACTATGGAAATTGCCAAACTCTAAAAACCACAACTTTCTTCTAAGATCATGCCACTGGCATAGGACCTAGACAAAAACTCATGCTTCAATTATTCTGACTGGCTCTTTCTTAGACCTCAGTTCCTATCTTGTCTCATAAGTGTTTGGACTCCTCATTGTTGTTGGACTTTCCTTCCAATAACAGAATCTTATATTCTAGTTCTGTGCTAGGTCTGCGCTCTAAATTACCTGCTCATAGATCTCTCCTAATGCCTGTTTAGCTAAATTATGTTATTTATATTTTCTTGTCTCACTGATTCTGGGTATTGAACCATCAACCTGCATTCTCTATTATTTTAACATAAGATCCTTTAATATCAGGCCTAATACCCACTTACTGACTTTCCTTTTAGTTTGTAGTTCTGGTTTTGCTTTACTCTTTTCCCAATCTAGTCTGTCCCAATTAACTGTAATAACTCAATATTATTTCTGTAGCATTAAAAAAGTGTAAAAATTCTCTTCCTAGAAATCCTTTTCCATATTATTAGGCTTTAAATTATTTAAAGGTAATTTGTTAGTGGTTTTAATTTTAAAACCTAATTTAGCATTTTAATAAATAATAACATTTAATATCCATAATGAGGGTTCACCATACATAGTCTTTAATTTCTTAACACAACAACTATATTTTCTCATAAAATAACTGACATTAATTGTTGCTGTCCATGTTCCAGACACTGTTCTTTGTGCTTTGCAAGTATTAATTCACTTAATCCTACAGAATCCCCATGAGACATGTACTATTATCATCTCTATTTTACAAATGAGGAAATTGAGGTTGAGATGTCTTATAGCTAATAAATGGCAAGACGATGCTTTGAATCAGGACAGTGTGACCCCAGAACAATTCTGTTGTCCTGTCTCTTCCTAAAATAAGCACAGGGCTATTCCTTACAACAAATTCCCCATTTTCTTATTGTCAATGTTGGTAGCTCACACTGTGCAGCAAAGCATTGAAGAAAGCAAGACTAACCAGCAAGAGATCTTTAAGCTGAAAAGTTCCTTTTCACACCCAAGAAAAGTTGAGGGGAATGTCTTAATAGAGAAACCATTAAATACCAAGATTGCAGCTAAGAAATAAACATACTCCCTCAATGTCCAAAAAACATTTTAGTTGTTCTCCTTGGTTATAATAATTTTCAACAAAGTTAACTACAGCAGATGTAGAAAATTGGAAGAGAAGGTATACATTGAGCAAAGCAAATCATTTAACAAAAGCAAATCATAAAACAAAATTCAGTTCCTTTTTGTTGGGGAAGTAGAACACTGCATACAAGTAAACATATCAATATTTTTGAGCACATATTCAAAAATTTTAATTATAACTGTGTTTAATTACAATGTTTACACTGTTTGGTAAAACTGGAATTTCTAGAGTATCTCTAGGGCTGGGGTAATAATGAAAAAGTTTCTGTAATGACATTTTGCCATTTGGTCTCAGATAAAACATGGTGTCATTTTGTCATTTTTTCTATCAGGGTCATGAGATTTGGCATATTGAGTAGAAAATTAAACTGTATTTAAGCAAGACAAAGATGAGAAGGCAATTGTTCATAATCCTAAAGTCTAGAGTATTTTCTGGAAAGTTCACCCAAAAAGTAAGACCTGGCAGGTTGAAAGGCCTCAAGAATCATTTAGGATTTAAAAAATCTCCAGATTATTCTTATGAACTTTAGTTTTCTGAAGCATTCTATAGAGTTAGTCTACTAATTGTTAGTGGAATAATCCTAATTCCAGTCTTTAGTTTTATTCTCTGGGTAGAACCTGGAAAAGCAAGAGAATGGAAAGTAAAGTGTAGGTACATGTTGTAGGAGTTATATTCCTAGTGTTTTTTTATCACAGTTGTTCACATGTTTTTTTTCCCCCCACAAATTCTACTGATGAAGACCATGGAAACATGTTATGACAGGCAACTGGAATCCCCCCAAGTGTGATTTCCTCTTTATATTCTCTAAGCAGGAGACAGACCTAGAGCAGTGAATCTAGGACTGGTGTATCTGCTCACTACCCCCTTTTTAATACACCTTCTTATACCTGACTGCCAGAATAATAATGGAAAGGAGTTGTTGTTTTCTGTCCTATATATTTTTAGGAACAATGATTGGGTCCACTTAGGTATGTTCTATCTGTCCTGCTAGACACTATCATTAATTTTTCAGAAAAAGAAACTGAGGCTCAGAGAAAGTAAATGATGCGTGGGTATTACTAACAAATGGTGGATTTGGACTACACCCCAGGTGGGTCATTGCTGGTGTTTGAATAATCCTTTCAGGTCATGCTTGTCACATTCTTCTAGTGGAAAGTATATGTCTATGGTGCTGATATTTAATTTCAATTGAATTAATTTGCCAGGGAAGATTCTGGGAAGCATTTGTGTCAGACACAAATATTTTGTGCTCTTCCTGTTTTGTCTCTGATACACACTTCCTTTCTTTATTGATTTTCTTTCTACCTGGTACTTGGGACCACATCCTGTCTCCTAGATGAACAAGGCTTTCTGCTTTGGTATTCTACCAGTTCCTCTTGGCTCCTACCAAACACCCATTTGTGTTTTAGCATCCTCTCCCCTTCATTTGACTTCGACCCTTAAGACCCCAAATCCCGATGTATGTTGGTCAGATAAACCAAACCTTATTGCTATCTGTGTAATAAGGCATCAAATACTATGTTAATCAAGTTAAATTAAACATTTCCTTAAGAAGTACTTCCAGGACAGGAATAGTACCTGATAGGAGTTCTATTTCCAGGCCAGAATGCTTCAGTATGTTTACGCCAAATAGGAAGAGATTTAATCCACTTATATATAAGGCCAGCCCTAAATATTAGCATTTATTTAAATGCCCTCCAGGGGCACTCAAGTCTTCAACCCTGAAAGCATAAAGATTCAAATTAAACACACACGCTGACATTTTCCCACTCCTTCCCTAGATACTCATAATTTTAAAGCCAAGCTGATGTCAGAGACCCCCCTGAGAATGGAGCTGCACCTATGGGAGTCGCCTAATGGAGCCGCTGGCATTTCCTAGTTCACCAGAGAAGTGCTGAAAGTGATGACTTTGCAAAGTCTCCAGAGGCTTCAGTTAGCATGGAACTCAAAGTAATAGTCAGTTCAGATCAGATCCAAACTTTCCTAAGAACTAAGTGTATGAAGGACTGGATTCTCAAAATGGTTTTCCCCTCTCTCATTGCAAATTGCTGTCTGCGTTGGAAGGGATGTTAAATAATTGAAATTATCTGCTACAACTAATATATTAGCATCAACAATCTTTTTCATATGCCTTTCCTACTTTGATCCTCACTAGTATTTTCCTTTTTCCCTTTTTATTTTATTTTATTTTTTTGGATGGATATTATTGTGAGGCTCAGAGGGACTGGGACTTCTCAAAGGCCACCTTGCTTGACAGAATAATTTATTAAGATTTTAATTTATATTTTTCCAACTGTATTTCTTTTTTTTAATATTTATTTGTTTATTTGCTTTAATCATATACAATGCGTTTATTTTATGTGGTGCTGAGGATCAAACCCAGGCCGCACACATGCTAGGCAAGCGCTCTACCACTGAGCCACAACCTCAGCCCCAACTGTATTTCTAACTGGACTTTTTGTTCTTGGGACCCCTTATGATGGAGTTGAAATAAAAGTAATCCCAAAACAAATTCCTTTTCTGTGTTTTTGGGTTTTTTTTCCCCCTAATCAGAACTTAAAGGGTTCTACCAAGAAGATAGAGAGAAGTGAGAGCTTTTGGAGGGGAAAAGAAGGAAAATTTTCCCTTCAGAGAAATCAGCAGTGGCTTGGCATACCTCAGGGTGGATAATTCCACCTCACAGAGCCATTGGGCAGAACCTAAGGAAAGTGACTATGTGATTCACCTAGGGAGACTGGGCAAGTGGTGGGTACCAGGCTGCACAAAGAGGGGAGGCATAAGCCTGCTACTTCTCAGACACCAAATGGGCTTGGGACAAAGACAGCTGATAGTGATTAGAAACCAGAGAGGCTGCCACAAATGTCTGTTTTGGATAAAATTTCAAATTATTTGGGCCATCTTGGGCTGGGTAGAGAGAACCTATAGTTACTATAATTAGTGGGGCAGCACTATTGATATACTTAATATCTGAGTTTAAGTAATGTATAAACCTATTGAGTTGGGGAATATGACAGTGCAAATTTGGTTCTTTCCATAGCCCCTAATGCTTAGATGGATCTCAATGGGAACAATCCAATAGTCATTGTTCTGCATGCTTGTAGCATATGAGAAATCCAGTCCTGTTTCTTATTGAGTTGTTTGGTATTTAAATCTATGGACATGGATCAGATAGCATTTCTGGACAACTAGATCAGTCATCTAGTATCAGAGGTCTGGGATAGCCATATGGACAAAACACAAATGAATCTAATGAAACAGAGTTGATAGCTTTCTGTGGTATGAATAATGGCTTATAAAACACATTGTAGGAGACTGCAGGAATTGTTTAAAAATCAAATTGCTTATTAGATTTTCCAACTCCTTGAACAACTTTTAATGTTTTCTAGACAGAGCCATCTACGTATATTCTCTGCCTTTTGATGGTGAAACATAACAATTTTATTGTTATGTTGCTCAGAGCAGAAAAAATGTTCATGATTCTCTGTTTCAATAAAAACCTTTGATCTCCAACGTAAATTAAGCTGAAGCTAAAAAATTGCCTACACATTTACATATGGTATTTGATCATTATACTAAAAAAATAAAAACAAAAACAAAAAGGGAAAGGGTTAAATAGAAAAATCCTTCTCCCTAATCCTTCATCTCCTCCTTCTCTTCCTCCTTGTTTTCCCTCTTCAATACACAGACCTCAGAGAAACAGCAGAACCACAAATTACTGTAGGGTGAAACTCCTACTTAATAATGACATCTCTTAAGTTAGTAAAAATCTGCCAACATCTGCAAGCTCCTCTACAGAGTTGTGAGCCAAAGTTAAAAATCATGTGTGACAGTACTGTGGAAAATACAATTGATTCCAGTCTGATTGTGTCAGTTCCAAACAGAGACAATATTGATGATGCTGAACAGTAATCTTATTGGGCTTGGACCCAACTGAACATTGGTCTTTGTCAACTCATTATTCCTCTATCAGAGGGATCTCCGCAGATTGATCTTGCCAGCACCTCTTGATGTGTCTCACAAATCACTGTTCTCCTGTTGGCAGGCAGATTTGAGTACTGCACAGTAATTGCTGGGTTTTGGGTATTTTTTTTTTTCTTTCCCTGCCTCACTCCCTGCTAGAAGACAGTGACTACCTATTAAAAGTCATTGTCATCTGAAAGACCAAAAATGTCCTAACAAGATAAAAGTAGAAATGTGTGAGTCCTTGGTGAAGCCAAGAGTTATGGCCACACCACCTATGCTTTTGGATTGGCAAAATCAAGCATTAAACTTTTTATTTTCCCTTAGGCAGTTAATTAAGGGAATCCTTGAACTTTTTGAAACTTTGCAGCATTGTCTGTAGGAAAGTTCAGCTCTGTAGTTGAAGGGTCTCATTTAGATGATTAGCATTGCCTTTGCATTGTTAGCAAGTTCGAAAACTCTATCTCATAAAGGTAGGTTGGAGTAACAAGGCATTGGACATAACATTTGGGTCTAATAATATTGTCTTCTGTGATTTTTATCTGCCTTTTTTTTTGGGGGGGGGAGGTGTTGCTAATTTGACATTCCCATAAACAAAAGCCTTCTGAGATCAGTGTGATCCTAAAATGGATTTCAGTGGGATTGGTCAGGATAGTCCAATCTTTATGTGGTGCCTCTTTCAGGCATCTTATTTCTATGCATTTGTTGGATAACCTAGCTAATTGGAGGGGAGCAGCACCAAGGATGATCCAGAATCATGTAGTTTTAGATTATGTGTTTGATATAATTTACATCCACAAATATAAGGATTTATCTGTTGCTCTAGGAATTCATAACACTTGAAACCACTCATAGTGAATTAAATTTCACACTTCTAAGCCATCATTGCAAATAAGGCCTAGACCCTGTGTCATCTGTGATGCATCCTCCCACAGGGAATAGACATTGAGGCTGGCAAGGGTGACTGCTTCTTTCCTTCTGACTCCCTTTGACTTCTATGTTTCTTCCACTCAGAGCTGTGTATTATTGGGAGCTGCCACACAGGAATGAGCATGGACCCTTAGCCTTGAGCGATGGAGGTGTGAGACTGGCTTCCACTGTGCATGGAACAGGTGGATCTCTCCTCCACTTGACAGAAGAATGATGCTCTGGGATTGGGTGTCACCCAATGCGACCGCACTACACCCCCGAAACCCAATCCCTTGCCTCATTTGGGTTGAACTTTCTCGAATGTCTTTCTCCCCAATAAATAGAGGATTTTCAGGTGGCTCACTCTCTCTTTCCAATGGACCCTTAAGGTCGAGAGCCATCCCTGATTCCTGCAAGCAAAAGGTATTTCTATGTGTTGTGTTCTTCCTTTGCTGTTTTCTGAAGTTATTGGTGCAGCCAGCTCTCGTGAATCCAGCTCAGGTTACCAGCCCAGCTACTTGGTGATAGTGTATATCATGAAGAGTAAAAGCAAGCAGAAATAACTGATTTCAACAGAAAGGTATTGACCACAACCTTAGCACAAGTGAAAATCATAAGCAATAGCAATTTTGTATAGTGCCATGGAGGCTCCTGACAATCTTATGGAATTAGAATCTCAGATATCAGGACGTCTTTCTTGCTGTCCATCATTTCTGAAGTCAGCAGTGTGTTTTGGCAGGAGCCATGCCTATATGACAGACCACTACAAATTCTGAAGCGGGACCTTAGCTCTGGGGACTCCGGGGCGGAGTGCTACCCTAGGGGTGTCGTGCGCACCTTTCGAAGACGTGTCCCAGGCCCAGGGTGTGTGCCTTCAGTCCTTCGGACGACACTAGAGTGAAACTGCTCGCATCAAAAATTAGGCAAGACACTTCCAGTGGAAAGAGAAAAAAAAAAACAAAAAAAAAAAAAAACTCCACCCAGGGTAAGTGGCGGCCCTTGAGTAACATCTGGTATATGGTTTTGAGGATCTCTTTCTGGGGACAGCGAGGTGCCTGGCGAGGGCACGTTACTACTCGCTGTCCAGGGGCAGTATGCGAAAGGTTCCGTTTACTGCTTTATGGTTCTGGTTGGGAATTCACTACTGCGGGTATAAGACGAGAGGTGCCTGACGATCTGGCACATTACGCACTCCTGTACGGTGCATTAGCAAGACGTCTGCAATGCTCCATGGTTGGTTTGGGGCCTGGTTTCTTGTTCTTTTGTGTATTTGTCCTGTGTTTCTGTTTTTTTGTCTTTGTTATTGTGTTTAACTCCACAGGAAGCACTTGCTGATGCACTGATGTCAGATGAGGAAGCTGAGAGTATTTATGACCTCTCCACTCCACTCCGTATGCAGCATGTTCCCTGCTCTTGAATGTATGCCAAAGACTACAGTGACTGAATGTTCATATGACAAATATGTCTAAATAAAACTAAATTTTGCTGCATTGATTTGATATTTATTTTTAACAATTTTCCTGGGTTGGAGAAAGTAATGAGTATTTGGGTTTGAAAGGCATCCTGCTGGGTGGTAGGCTGTATGGGAGGCAAAGATGAACAGAAGACAGTGAATTGTCTGCATGTCAAGCTTGACTACTCCAGAAGAACTTGAAGAAAAGACTGAAGTCAGGTTGGCAGTGGGGATAACAGAGGTTGACTGTTCAGAACCCATTTGATGCCACTGTCTCTCCCACTCTCCTTCAGACTTCAGTGGAAGAGAACAGCGCAGCTTAGTCTTCATGGCCAGCCTTGAAGATGTACTGATTGACAAGTAGAAAGGTGAAATAAGAATCTCAAGGATTCTATTTAACTTGGATGTGCAGGTGAGAAGATTGATCTTCCTAAGCTGAGTACATATGTAAAGGGGCACCTGACTGAGAAAATTCTCTTTTTCATTGGATCCTCACCAAAAAGCAAAATATCCTTTCCCCTCTGTCTTCTAAACTTCTCAGACAGCTCACATCAAGAAACTCGGTCATTGTAAATTGTAACGATTTTTATTATTGGAACATACTGATTTCTGGTCTTGGATAATTTGAATGTTCAAGGTTTCATCATACATTGTGACTAAAAAAAAAAAACAATCAGAAAAGAAGTCTTAACCAAATGACAGCAAATGTCTATACCTAGAAGTGCTCTTTTCCTTTTATTTTGCCATTTTATTTACTTCTTTGGGGCATTGTTTAGTTTATTGTTCCTGATAATTTCTCTCAGGCCTCCTTTGGGACATTTATCATAAATGGATATTGGCATATAATTAATGAAGATGAGAACATCTGTTCTCGGGGCAATAGGCGAGGTTTTCAGTGCCATCTCTTATGTATGGCATTTATTGTTGCCATGAGCATGGGTGTAGTTGAGGCCGTTTGAAGTTCAAGAAATAAGACACAGGAAATTTCTAACATCTAAAAAATTTTGAGAATGGTTCTAATCCCTGTTCCAAGATGACTATTTTAAATTTTAAATAAGAAAGAGCAGCACAAAGATTCTATAGTTTTAAAAACACCCAGTTTAGTAAGCTTTGTTACAAATATATTTCTTAGACCCACTTGAGTGAGTCCCTCAGTCCTTTCCTTCCAGATCAGATGTACTGTTAGTAGTGTTTCCCAAAGACCAAAAAAGTGCCATGAAATTCTTGCTTTGACAACTATACTTCTTATATTAAGAATCAGGACCAACTGCATTGATATGCCACCTCTGCAGTCACATAGTGCCCCCAGCTTGCTTAATCTCTGCTGCTGCCGTCTTGAAATTCTTTTCTTTTTAAACAAACAGCTGCATATTTTCCATTTGCAAAGGGCTGTACATAGTAGTCGGTCCTATGAGGAACCTATAATTTGTAGCTACATTGTTTCTCCCTCCTTCTGTGCCTTCTGGTCAGAAAGGCAGTGAGAATTGTAGGAAGAAGTATAGATGAAGTATAGATGAAGTATAGTTCAGACTTCATGTCCAGCTTTTCTGTCCAACACCCAGAAGTCTCCAAGATAACGTCACAGTTACACCTAGAAACATCATGACTCGAGTCCCTTCCTGCTGCTGTTTGTAAAATCTTCTAGTGGGACCAACCAATATTTTCTTCCTTCATGTAATGACAAGGACATTTCATTTCAAATTAGACTTTTCATTAACATCATAATGAATTACAAAAAATAAAAGCTAGTTATTTTTCTCCCCTGAAAATTAGAAAACAAAAATAAATCAGGAAACTCATAATAATATTCCTTGAATGTAAGTAGAAAGGACCTTGCCAGAGAAAATAACAAAAACAGTTCCAGTTATAATTTTTAATTCTTGTCAACTATAGTACCATTTGCAAATGTTTAATGAAACTTGTTTCAATTCTGATAACATTTGGCAATATGACTTTCAGAAGTTAATTCCTTTGGGAGCACACCCAGGTTCTTTTTGGTAGTGATGCCAATCCATAAGATGTTTTTGGTAGTGATGCCAATCACTTCAGGCCTGGCTATGTCCAGTGGGTTGTCATTTGGCATCATTTTCCAGCATTTCTGTCTGTGGTGGTGTGTAGCAGCTCATTGCTGAAGCTCCCAACAATTACTGTTCCCACTTTGCAAATATTTGCATGATTAACTTTTCCTGATGTGTGTATTTCCAACCATGAGTACAAACAGCTTTTCATTTCAAACAAGTGAGGAGGCACCCTGAGGGGCAAGATCATACATTTTTATGAAGTTGCTGCTGTGGAAAAATCCAAGTACCGAATGTTTTCTCTGATATAAGGAGGCTGGTTCACAGAGTTGTTGGAAGGGGGTACATAGGATCAGAGGAACACTAGAATGGTCAACGGAAAGGGAGGGGAGGGAGGGAGTAAGGGGGGGTTAAAAAATAATTGGTGGTTGAATGAGATGGACATCATTAACCTAAATGCATGATTGAAGATCTGAATGGTACTTATATACTTTGTATACAAGCAGTTGTATGTAAAAAGATACTATACTTGTGCATGATGAATAAGTAAATAAATAATAAAAAAATTAAAAAAAAAAAAAAAAAAAAAAAAAAAAAACTTACAATTTTTACAGAGAATTTTATTTTTTTTTTTCTGGGGCAAAATGAAAATTTAATACCTGTGAAAACTACTTTTCATTTTTATAAAATAAAGTGACAGCAAGAATAAAATATATTTAGAGTCTTGTAATTTTGGGGGTGGGGTGGCAGTATTCTGTTCTTTCTGCATTTACTTAGCACCGCTCCCTACAGAAGGAGGTACTTATAATTTTGAGATTTGTGTGTGCCTCTATTCCCACAAGGGAGAACTCTTGGGTAGCTTCCACAAGTTATGAACATAATAAACTGGTGAAATAAAACATAGATTATTAAATGCTTTGAGAAAAATTCCCTGATGTGAGGATTCAATACCAGAAATTTCTCTGATAATGGGGTAATCAAGACATAGAAAGTTGCTTTTTTATTCTAATAGAGGACAAAAACTTTCCTTTTGGAAAGCTCTAGTAAATTTGTCATCATATTTGAATTACTGATAAACTATAAGTCTGTACCCTTTAATCTGAGTCTTTGATCACTTAATTTTAGGAATTTTAACCTGGGTGACTAGTCTAAATGTCTGTGTAGATAGTATTTCCCAAGCTGTGCCTCTAGAGACACATGAGATGATTTTAGGTACTACAGGGATGGACATTTTTTGTTTTAACTCTGTGCATATTTTAATGAATAACTGAGAATTGTGTGGATGTATAATATCAAGTAGCATATCAACCTCAAGTTTTAGTAAATTCTCTTAGCAATACTTTAAATATCCAAAATGTCATCCCATCTCACTATATTCACACTATATTTACGACCCATCCACTATCATGTCACTGAGAAATTAGGACCAAAGTGTCCTAACAGACCTCTCAACTTCTACTCCTGCATCCCTCAGGGGAATCTTCCTCAGGGGGAGCAAAGAAGCTTTAAAATCTTAAGGTAGATAAAGTCATTCCTCTGCTGAGAATCCTCCAGTGATTTCCCATCTTTCACATCATGAAAGCCAATGTCTTCGCCATGGTCCACAAGCACTGTCTGGTTTTCCCTTTGGATAGCATCTGACCTACTGTTCTTTTTCATCTCCTACCACTGTATTCTCCTCTCTGTTCTAACTTCCTTGCTGTTTCTCAGTTGTGCCATTATAAATCGACTTCAGAACTTCTGGAGTTACTTTTCTTTCCCTGTCTAGAATTCTTTCCCACAGATATCCACCTGACTCTACCTAATTTGATTCTAACCTCTGCTTAAATCTCACCTGATTTGGTATCTTCACTGATGTCTTCATTTTATTCCTTTATCCTCCTTTGTTTCTCCAAAGCAATTGTGCCCATTGAAGGAATGGCTCCCATTCTGTCATCCCACCCTGAATCCACATCCCTCACTCTGTTGCTGGTCATCGCCATGGGCTTGCTTTGACCAATAGGGTATGGGCAGGTGTGCTGCAGGCAAAGGCTTGAAAAAGCCTATGCTCCATTTCCATTTGTTACTTTTCTGCATTTTCCATGAATATATGATGAAGGATGAAGTTTATAGATCAAAACTAAATCGCTCTAGTCATCCCAGCCACAACATCTTAGATCAGCAACAACCATATGAATTTTGGCTATATAAGCAAAGTCAGGTTAGATCAGAACAGATGAATAGTCAAGCCCACAGACTGATGGAGCAAATAAATGCTTATTTATTCTGACAGTAACATAGTGCATTATTATGCTGTATTACTATAGAAAAATATAGCCCTCATATCCCTTAATGACATTACATTTTAATCTATCTACTCTAGAATATAAGTACCCCAGAAGAAACGCTCTGTCAGTTATAGTAATTAGCAGATGGTGTTTGGCACACAGAAAATACTTAATAAAATTCAAACTCAGTGCATTTTATGGACAACATTGCTTAGGATAAGTATAAAGTAAGCAATGCTGTAGCGAATCATTGAGGCCATATGTGTTGCAAGTACAATTGTTAAGATATTCCAGGCCTTGCGTGTGTGTGTGTGTGTGTGTGTGTGTGTGTGTGTGTATTTAATTTTAGCAATCATGATTTTGATTAAGGTGGTAAACACTGATTTAAGACACTGGGATATTAAGTCATACCATACTTTATGTCATCTAAATATGTAAACAGAGATAGGGATTGTGCATTATTTTTATGGAACTTCCACAGACATTTTTATATCAAATCAGCAATTTAGATATAGGTTCTCCTAGGATGCCTAATCAACTCAGGAAGAGACTGTGATGACATTTTCAGAAATGTATAGTACAAAGAACTCTTACTACTATTACTTAATACTAAGGGATGAAGTTGCTCTTTGGTCAATTAATATTCATTGTTGAATAAAATTATTTACTATATAGCATACTTTATCTGAGCACTGGGAATACAAAACCAAAACATGCATGGTTTGTTTATATTTTAAAAATTAAAAGAATCACAGTTTTGAAAGCACTCAAAACAAGAACTCAGCTAGGGAGTTGGGAATACAAAAAAGAAAATACCTCTTGCCAGCTGATCAGAAGGCTGGGAGGGTCTGCATCCTGATTTCACTCATTAAACTATCAAACCCCAAGACCTCCAATAAATTATTGAATATTTATGTAATAAAATGCTTGTGTGTGGTTGTCAACCACCATGAACTCAGTTTCCAGGAATTAAAAGATAATCTAAGGTATTTAAATAACATATTCAATCACAAAAGCAGAGCCTAAATGCAAGACTCCTTCATAAAATTTATAAGGCTAGAGGAGGAGGAGTGACTTTCTTGACTTTTTACTGTTATGATCATGTATGAGGTACTGCTATCCTGTGCCTCTTTTGCAGAATGATTAAGTTTATGTGATGTTGACTATGGTCCCCATACATGGGTATTAGATAGTGAATTTGCTATTTAATTGTTATCCATTAGGCTTTTGTTGTTGTTGTTGTTGTTGTTGTTGTTACCAAAAGAACAGACAAGAGTAAAGTAGACAAGGAAAAGTAATTCTGGCTCATTGTTTCAGTCCACAGATTGACTCCATTGCCTTGTGTCCAAGGAGAGGCAGGACAGCATGGTAGAAGTGCATGGAAGAAACATGGAAATCAGGAAGCAGAGAGTACTCTTCCTCTCACCAGGGACAAAATATAAACCCCAAAGGCACACCCTAGTGACCCACTTCCCCCAGCCACACCCTACCTGCCTATAGTTACCACCCAGTTAATCCATATCCTTGGTAACACCTCCTATAATCCAATCATTTCACCTCTAGAAATTCTGACATCATCTCACATATGAGCTTTTGGGGACAGCTCATATCTAAACCATAATATTGTCCAACTAAGTCAAAGATGCTACTGTTTCCTACTGCATCTCTGACACATATATGTATAGTGTATGCATGTGTGTAATACATGAAATCTTCCCCTTGATATTCCTTAACAGATTTTATTACCATTTTAAAGTTTTTTTCTTAAATCAAATTTATTTCAGGTGTTAAATAGAATGTTTGGAAGCCAAAAAATAAATCCTGAACTAGTGAACCCTGACTTATGTGTTCACTGAATACCACAGAATGGCCATTGTCCATAAAATTGCACCAAATGATTATATGTAAGTCAGATATGTTTTATGAAATTTCCCTTTCCTCTGTTTTATTTATATAAATGATAGCAAATATTTTTTTTAAAATTTCAGGCATTTTCCCAACTTTGTCCTCTTTTGAACTAGAAAAAGCACAATTTAAACTTTTAACATCATAAATATCTATGAGGGTGATTCTTTATGTTTTGCAAATATATTTCAACTCAGAGACTGCTCCCCCCAAGTAATACATCTAACTGAATTAGTATTTTATAAAAAATGATGTAGGAAATTATACCTAGTATGTGCACATCTGGATCATGGCTTTATGTCTGACTAGAAGTGGTATTTAACCATGGTGTTTGTCATCTCTCAATTGCAGTAACAAAATACTTGAGGAAAACCAACTTAAAGGAGGAGAGGTTTATTTTGGCTCATGGTTTCAGTCCAGTCAAGTGGCCATCACTTTGGGTCTGTGGTAAAGCAGAACATACATGGTAGAATAGCATTGCTCACCTCACAGTGGCTGGGAAACAGAGGAAGAAGGAAAGGGTGGCACAGGTGATGGGCTAGGGTCCCAACATACCATTCAAGGTTACATCTTCAGTGACTTAACTTCCTCTAACTACCCTCCAGGTCTTGATATTTCCACTACCTCCCACTAGTGCCACCAATTGGGGACCAACCCTTCAATACATGAAGCTTTTGGAGATATTCCAGATCTAAACCACAACATTGTGGTCCTAGGCTCCAAAGGCTCATGCTCAAATCAGAATGCAGGATGCATTCATTCCATCTCCAAGAGTGCCCCAGAGTCTGAAGTTCCAAAAGTCCAAATCCAAACTCTCCTCTGAGACTCCAGGCAAACTCCGGAGTGAGCTCCTACAGAATAAAGAAAGTTACATACTTTCAACTTATAGTGGTGGGACAGGGTATACATACCCACTCTGAAAGGAAGGAACAGAAAAATAGAAAGGTGGGACTAAAGCATGATGAAAACACATCAGGGAAAACGTTAAATCCTGTAGCTACATGTCTGACATCTGAGGCATGTGGTGGTGGGATGTGGGCCTCAAAAGGTTTTTGGCAGCCCTTCCTTTATGGCCTTGGTGGCTGTAGCCCACATTGGCCATTGTTCAATAGACAATTTGCATTCCTGGCATCTGTAACTACTTGGGGTCTCCATTGAAGCTTTAGCTTCATTGTTTGTTGCATTTCCTTCTTAGGTACTGCCCACAAGAACTCTGAACCTGCCACCCACTGCCTGACTTCCCAGACCTTCCTTTGAAATCTGTGACCCACAAACTTTTGTATTCTTCATGCCTGCAAAACCAACACCATATGAATAATACTAAGGTCTGCCACCAGTGTGAGCAGTATCCAGGCCCATTTGTACAATGTCACAATGTCTTTTGAGTGCCTAGATAGCCAAACATGGTGAAATGAGGGAACAACTTCTTAGGTGGCCCATGGGAACACAGGATACCCAGAGATCCTCTCTTAAATGTCTGGTTTACACTTTTACACCTTGGGGCCTGTAAGAGGTGTGAGCTTGCTGATTCCTGATATTCTCATGGCATCTTTCCTCGTGTTCAGTGCAAAGTACTTAGCTTCTTTTTAATGGTGCTAATCTTTTTAGTTACTGCAGTCCTTAACTGCAACTTTACATATGTTTCTTTTCTGGCCACAAGTTTTTCAAATTCTTCAAGTCTCCTCTTTGCTATTGATTCTCATTGTAAATATGGCTAAAAGCAGTCAGTAATATCCATACCACTGGCTGAACGCTATGCTGAAATTTTATCCTCCAGATTAATTAGTTGGTCACCTTCAAACTCAGCCTCTCACAAAGTCTCAGGACATGGACAAAGTATAGATGAGTTCTTTTATAGAAAGTAATATGAATGACCTCTAGTCCAATTCCCAATAGAATCCTGTTATGGTTTAGATATGAGGCATCCCCCACAAAGCTCCTGTTAATGCAGGACTGTCCAGAGGTACAATGCTCAGATTATGAACACTGTAACCTAATAAGTCTATCCAAGTTTAAATGGACTGACTCGGTGGTAACTCTAGGCAGGTGGGATTGGCTAGAGGAGGTGGGTCATCCACTGTGCCCTGGAATTGCACATCTTCCCTGTATCCTCTTTCGCTTTCTCTCCCCCTCCCCTTACTTGCTACCTTGAGGTGGGCAACTTTCCACTGCCATGTCTTTCCCTCATGATGTGCTGCCTTACTTTGGGTTTAGAGCAGTAGCCATCCATGGACTGAAACCTCTGAAACTCTGGGCCCCAAATAAACTTCTAAGTTTTTTGGGTAATATTGGTCATAGTGACACAAAAGCTAACTACATTAGTCCCCATTTCCATTTGAAACCTCAGGAGCATAGCTTTTATCTTTCACATTCCTATTGGTATTCTGACCTTCTGAGTTCCCAGAAGAATCTCCCATTAAACTCTACTTATAGCATTCTAATCTTTATTTTGTTTGCTTCTCCAAACTCTTCCAAAGTTCTCTTCCAAAGAACTGTCCAAAGGCTTATGAACCCCATGATCAGGTATGATCAGAGTAATGACTTTACTCCTGGTAACAATGTTTTGTGTTATTCAATTTTCCATTGACATAACAAACTGCCTGATAAAAACTGATAGATGTTACCCTCCCCCGCCCTCAGAGTTTTCCACACCCTAAGAGAAGCAACCTTGTTTCAAGATGTTCCAGGCAGGATGTTTCTTCCCCGGACAGGATGTTTTTCACCCGGGCAGGATATTTCTTCCCCGAGCAGAATGTTTCTTTTCCCCAGGCAAGAGCCAATAGGCTTAAAGGGCACCCTGTTCTAGCCAATGGTGTTTGGGGTTGCTCTAGTGCACCCCCCACCAGAAATCCCTATATAAGGCCCTGTCTGAGAGACTCAGACAGACAGACAGAGACACACGGACACAACATCGGACACAACATCGGATCGTGGCTGCTGAGAGGAGGAAGACAGATACATCGGCTCGTCGCTGCAGAGAGGAGGAAGCCACTGCAACAGCTCCAGACCCATCGCCTCCAGCTCGACGGCAGCTGCCCCAGCCAGCAGCTCCAGACCCATCGCCTTCAGCTCGACGGCAGCTGCCCCAGCCGACAGCTCCAGACCTATCGCCTCCAGCCAACAGCAGCTGCCCCAGCCAACAGCTCCAGACCGACCACCTTCAGCCCGACGGCCGCTCCCAGCTGACAGCTCCAGCCTCCAGCCAGACAGCAGCTGCTTTAGCCGACAGCTCCAGAGATCCCAGCCGGTGCAACCAAGCACCCACCTTCTGTCCAGAGCTTGCACACTCCCCTCTCCCTGACTCCCTTCTCCCACCAGAGCTTGCACACTCCCTTCTCCCTGACTCCCCTCTCCCACCTCTTCGACCTTCGACCAGAGCACCTCTTCTCCGGTTTTCGCTACCAGCCATGAAGGCTGTTGAATAAATCTTTTGGCTGCACGGCTGTCCCCGGTGTGATGCTTTGCCCTTCAAAAACCAATTTGAAGGAGGGAAGATTTGTTTTGGATGATGGTTTTAGAGGTTTTGATTCACAATCACTTCACCCTGTAAGTTTGGGCCTTCAAGGCAGAATATCATGGTGGGGAATGTGTGGTACAGCAGAGCTGCTCACCTCCTGGTGGTTGGGAAGCAAAGTAAGAGAAAGGAAGGGGCTGGGGACCCAATATAGTCTTCAAGGTTACACCTTGTTTTGGTTAGCTTTTTTGCTGCTGTGACTGAAAGATTCGACCAGAACAAATATAGAGGAGGAAGGTTTGTTTAGGGGCTCACAGTTTCAGAGGTCTCAGTCCATAAGTGTCTGGCTCCATTCCTTGGGGCTCAAGGTGTGGCAGGACATCATAGTGGAAGAATGTGGCAAAGGGAAGCGGCTCATATGATGATCAGGCAGATACAAAATATACACCCCAAAGCCACACCCCCAATTCCTACCTCCTCCAGCCACACCTTAGCACTTCAGTTACCCACTCATTGAATCCCTATCAGGGGATTAATTCACTGATTGGCTTAAGACTCTTACAGCCCAGGCTGGAGATATATAGCTCAGTTGGTAGAGTGCTTGCCTTGCATGCACAAGGCCCTGAGTTCAATCCCCAGCACCACACACACACACACACACACACACACACACACACACACACAAGACTCTCACAACCAATCATTTCTCCTCTGAAATTGCTTGCATTGTTTCTGATAGATAGGTTACCCTCCCCCCAGAGTTCTCCACATCCTGAGAGAAGCAACCTTGTTTCATTCTTGGCAGGATGTTTCTTCCCCGGACAGGATGTTTTTTCCCCCAGGCAGATGTTTCTTCCCCAGGCAGGATGTTTCTTTTCCCCAGGCAAGAGCCAATAGGCTTAAAGGACACCCTGTTCTAGCCAATGGTGTTGGGGTTGCTCTAGTGCACCCCCCCACCAGAAATCCCTATATAAGGCCCTGTCTGAGAGACTCAGATCAGACAGAGAGAGACACACGGACACAACATCGGCTTGTCGCTGCTGAGAGGAGGAAGACAGATACATCGGCTCATCGCTACAGGGAGGAGGAAGCCACTGCAACAGCTCCAGACCCATCACCTCCAGCCAACAGCAGCTGCTCCAGCCAACAGCTCCAGACCGACCACCTTCAGCCCGACAGCCGCTCCCAGCTGACAGCTCCAGCCTCCAGCCAGACAGCAGCTGCTTCAGCCGACAGCTCCAGAGATCCCAGCTGGTGCAACCAAGCACCCACCTTCTGTCCAGAGCTTGCACACTCCCCTCTCCCTGACTCCCTTCTCCCACCAGAGCTTGCACACTCCCTTCTCCCTGACTCCCCTCTCCCACCTCTTCGACCTTCGACCAGAGCACCTCTTCTCCGGTTTTCGCTACCAGCCACGAAGGCTGTTGAATAAATCTTTTGGCTGCACGGCTGTCCCCGGTGTGATGCTTTGCCCTTCATTGGTGCCGTGACTCGGATCCTATCTGAGCCGGAGGGCATAATCACCCGGAACTGTCTCAGCCTTCGCCCGGGTTTTGATCGCCGCTCCGACGCATCCACCACTGGCCATCGGATTGGTAAGCCCCCCTGCCCCAGAGCTCCTAAACCCGTCAGGCCTTGTACAGTGGGAACTGACCGTTGATCGTCCGGCAGCCCCGCTGGTGGCCTGTACGGGGAGGATCGCACCCCACCTAGACCTTCATGGTCACAGTGGACCTCATGGAGCTCTCTCTCTCTCTCTCTCTCCCCTTTCCTGGGTAGGTCTCCTCATCCCCAGGGCTCCTAAACCCGTCAGGCCTTGTACAGTGGGAACTGACCGTTGATCGTCCGGCAGCCCCGCTGGTGGCCTGTACAGGGAGGATCGCACCCCACCTAGACCTTCATGATCACAGTGGACCTCATGGAGCTATTTCTCTTTTTGTCTCTCTCTCTCCTTTTCCTGGGTAGGTCTCCTCATCCCCAGGGCTCCTAAACCCGTCAGGCCGTGTACAGTGGGAACTGACCGTTCACTCTCTCTCTCTCTTTCTCTCTCTATCTCCCTCTCTCCCTCTCCCTTTCCTGGGAGTAGTTGAAGAAAGCCCTTTTTTTGGCCTCTGGCCTCCGGACTTGGGTCTCTCCTTCCCGTCTAGGACGGGACACGGAAAATCCTTGCGCAAGGTGGCCCATTGTTCTTTGGTCCCTTTGGACCCCATCTCTGTTTGTCTCCAGTGACGACTGGTCTCACAGACTTGGATCTCTCTGATATATATATCTTGAGGAGGACGCTCCTCAGGATAATATATCTGTCTCGTTCGGAACGGGAAAATGGGGGCTTCTTCTGCTGCTGCTGCTGCTGCTGCTTCACCTCTCCTGGCTGACCTACTCCTATCCCTCCTGGCTGACTACCCTTCGATCACTCTCTTCTTTGCTCTCATCCTCACTCTCTTCTTTGGTTTTGCTATCACTCACTATTTGTCGCTCTCGTACCCACTCCAACCCCTCCCAGCCGACTCTCCTCTACAATGCCTCTTAAACAACCTAGCCACTCTTGGCCTAACTCCCGATATACAACCAACAAGACTTACCAAGTTTTGCACCCAAGATTGGCCCACATACCCCTTAGATAACGAAAACAAATGGCCTGCTTCTGGGTCCCTGGATCCCTCTATACTGAGAGATCTTTTCAACTTCTGCGAGCGATCAAAAAAATGGGCAGAGATTCCGTATGTTCAGGCTTTCTCCCGCCTGCGTTTAAATCCCTCACTCTGTACCTGCAATAGCCTCCTAGCCTGCCAATCAGCTGCTCTCCTACCATCCCCCTCCTTTCTTGATTTTGATCCCGTGGATGAGCCGCCCCCATACCAATCTGAAACCTCTCCGCCTCCCTCAGCCCCTCCAGCCCTACTTCTACCCACTCCTGCCACCTCCTCCTCCAGCCCACCCCTCACGCGATCTCGCACAATGACTTACTTTTTGTCCCAAAGTTACCCTGATATACGGGCTAAATTGAGAAAATTAGAGCAAGGACCTGCAACACCTCAGACCGAGATCTTGGTCACGGCCTTTAAGGCCTATCATAATAGAGATGAGAATACTGAACGCCGTAGGTTTCAGAACTATGAAAAGGCCAAACGAGCAAGATTTCAAATGCTGGCCCAGGCTTTACAGGGCACCGACTCTTGGGCCTCACAAACAAGGGGCCATTACCCCGTGCAGAGGGGACCTCCAGGGCTGTGTTTCAAGTGCGGGAATGAAGGACACTGGGCTAGAGCTTGCCCCAACCCCAGGCCCCTTACGCGCCCACGTCCTAAATGCTCCAAGATGGGCCACTGGGGTGTTGACTGCCCCAGTTCCCGCAGGGGGACTGGATCAGTCATGAAACCCAACCTGCTTGGACTAGCCGCAAAAGATTGACGGGGCCCTGGGTTTCCTCTCCCGACAGTTGACATCGCCTTACAGGAGCCTAGGGTCACCCTTCTTGTTGATGGCCACCCCATAAATTTCCTACTAGATACAGGAGCCACCTTCTCGGTCTTGAGGGAGTTTTGGGGGCCCACCACCATATCGTCCCATTGTCGGGATAGAGGGACACACCATTCACCCCCACAAGACTCCCATGCTGTCTTGCTGCCTCCACCTCCATTCATTTCCCCACCAGTTTCTAGTAATCTCTCAATGTCCTGTGCCTTTATTGGGCCGAGATATACTGGTCAAATTTCAGGCCTCAGTTGTGCTCTCTGACCCGCCTCGCTCAGTGCTGCTCCCCGACTCGTCTCACTCCATCTCCTCTTCTGTCTTCCTTCTTAGCATTTTAGAGCCTGATGTGGAAACCTCCTGTTACCCTGCCCCCTCCCATCTGGTAGACCCCAAAGTTTGGGACACCCAGACTCCATCCCTTGCTCACTGTGACCCTATACGAATACACCTTAAAGATCCCCAGTATTTCCCTAATAGAGCCCAGTACCCACTCCCAGCCACTAGCCTCAGAGGTCTCCAACCTATTATCTCAGACCTTCTGCAGAAACGCTTTCTCTGACCCACCCATTCCCCATATAATACTCCCGTATTGGCAGTCAAGAAGTCCAATGGGTCATACCGGCTAGTCCAAGATCTTCGTCTCATCAATGAGGCTGTTAGGCCCATACACCCTCTGGTCCCAAATCCTTATACCATTCTCTCCCTAATTCCTTCCTTATCTACTCATTTCTCCGTCATTGACCTTAAGGATGCCTTCTTCACTGTCCCTTTAGCTCAGGAATCACAAGACATCTTTGCCTTTACCTGGACTGATCCTGATACTCAATGGTCCCAACAATTGACCTGGACAGTCCTCCCTCAGGGTTTTCAAGACAGCCCTCATATCTTTGGACAGACACTGGCTGCCGATCTCAAAGACCTTGAATTCTCTGACTCCACTCTTTTGCAATATGTAGATGATCTTCTCCTTTGCAGCCCTTCCTTCTCCACAGCTCGTATAGACTCTTATACCCTTTTAAATTTTCTTGCTTCTCGTGGGTATGTGTTTCCCCATCTAAGGTACAACTTGCCCAGACCCAGGTAGTTTATTTAGGAGATCAGATTTCCCATCAATCGAAGGCCATTACTGTAGACCGAAAGGCCCTCATCAAGGCCCTCCCATGTCCCAAGACAAAGGAAGAGATTCTTTCTTGGGGCTAGCAGGATACTTCCGTGCATGGATTCCCAATTTTTCTCTTCACGCAAAACCTCTATATGAGGCAGCTAAGGGGGTTAAGGAAAAGCCCCTTCCTGAAGGCATTTGGGCTGAGTTTAAGCATCTGCAGCAGGCACTATTACAGGCCCCAGCTCTTCACCTCCCAGACCTTCTTCAGCCGTTCACCCTTTACGTCCATGAAATGACTGGTCTGGCTCTAGGTGTTTTAGGCCAATATAAGGCCTCCATTTTTGCTCCCATTGCCTACCTTTCTAAACAACTTGATCCCACCGTTCGCGGATGGGCCCCTTGTCTTAGGGCTCTGGCTGCTGCTTACCTACTTCTACAGGAATCAAAAAAGTTGACCTTTGGTGCCCATGTCACTGTTGCCTCTCCTCATCATTTAAAAGACCTACTAACCTATAAGAGCCTTCAAACTCTCCCGCCGTGTCACATTCTCTCTCTCCTTGTTTCTTTTCTGCATGACTTCCTCAATCTCCTTCCAACCCTGCTCCTCTTTACACCCAGCTACCCTACTCCCAGTCTCCTCTGAGCACCCAGAGCATGATTGTGTAGAGATGCTCGAGGCTTTAATCCCCCACCCATCCCACATTCAAGAGGGACCACTTCCTGACTCTTCCCTTATCTGGTTCACGGATGGCAGCTCTTTCCTTAAGGATGGGCAATGCTTTGCCGGCTATGCTGTCGTCTCCCTATCAGAGGTTATCGAGGCAGCACCCCTTCCCCCCAGTACCACAAACCAACAGGCCGAACTAACAGCTGTTATTTGTGCCTTCGAGTTAGCAGCTGACCGAAACCTCACCCTCTACACAGACTCAAAATATGTCTATCATATTTTACTTTCCCATTTGGCAATATGGAAAGAGCGAGGGCTCCTGACCACAAAAGGCTCTGCAGTTACTAATTCCAAATTAATATCAAAGCTCTTGCAGGCCTCTCTTCTGCCCAAACTAATAGGGATTTCTCATTGCCCTTCGCACCAAAATGGTGAGTCTCCCATAGTTCAGGGGAACACAAAAGCTGATAAGACAGCAAGGGAGGCAGCACTGTCTTCTCTTCTGGCTTCAGTCCAATCTACTACCCAGACCCCCACATCCCCTTCTGTACAATCAACACTTGTTCTTCCCTTCCTACCAATCCCCTAAAAATTCGCTTTTCTCGTGTTCCCGATATAGACTCAGAATAATTTTTTGTCTTTCTTGATCTGAAACTTTAACCAGCTTCTCCTTAGGAATCATCTGTTACTTCTCATCACCTCAGGACAAATTCATCTTTTTGGTGCAACCTCCTGGGAATCATTTTCAACCTCAAGCCTGACCTGTCTTATCATATCCCCCCATAACACCCCACGTCGCCCCGTTTCAGCTGGAAGTAGCCAGACTGACATACGACGTCCCACTTCCCAAGAAAACAAAAAGGGGGGAATGATAGGTTACCCTCCCCCCAGAGTTCTCCACATCCTGAGAGAGAAGCAACCTTGTTTCATTCTTGGCAGGATGTTTCTTCCCCGGACAGGATGTTTTTTCCCCCAGGCAGATGTTTCTTCCCCAGGCAGGATGTTTCTTTTCCCCAGGCAAGAGCCAATAGGCTTAAAGGACACCCTGTTCTAGCCAATGGTGTTGGGGTTGCTCTAGTGCACCCCCCCACCAGAAGTCCCTATATAAGGCCCTGTCTGAGAGACTCAGATCAGACAGAGAGAGACACACGGACACAACATCGGCTCGTTGCTGCTGAGAGGAGGAAGACAGATACATCGGCTCGTCGCTGCAGAGAGGAGGAAGCCACTGCAACAGCTCCAGACCCATCGCCTCCAGCCGATGGCAGCTGCCTCAGCCGGCAGCTCCAGACCCATCGCCTCCAGCCGACGGCAGCTGCCCCAGCCAACAGCTCCAGACCCATCACCTCCAGCCAACGGCAGCTGCTCCAGCCAACAGCTCCAGACCGACCACCTTCAGCCCGACGGCCGCTCCCAGCTGACAGCTCCAGCCTCCAGCCAGACAGCAGCTGCTCTAGCCGACAGCTCCAGAGATCCCAGCCGGTGCAACCAAGCACCCACCTTCTGTCCAGAGCTTGCACACTCCCCTCTCCCTGACTCCCTTCTCCTACCAGAGCTTGCACACTCCCTTCTCCCTGACTCCCCTCTCCCACCTCTTCGACCTTCGACCAGAGCACCTCTTCTCTGGTTTTTGCTACCAGCCACGAAGGCTGTTGAATAAATCTTTTGGCTGCATGGCTGTCCCCGGTGTGATGCTTTGCCCTTCAGTTTCAACATGAGTTTTGGGGGGACATCCAAACCATAACATACTTCCAGTAGCCTACTTCCTCCAACTAGGTCCCACCTTTTAAAGTTTACACTACCTCCCAGTAGTGCCACCAACAAGGTACCAAGCCTTCAACACATGACCCTTTAAGGGACATTCCAGATGTAAACTATCACAGCCATTTGGTTAACTATTTAATTCAGGATTTACTGAGTACCTGCTGTGTTTTCCACTCACTGCTAAATTGGGGAGAAACATAAAATGGTCTTGATGCACACACTTAACATACAGACTAGCTCTGAGTGGGTACTGATAGATGGGCTCCCCCCACCCCCAGTGTTTTCCATATCCTGAGCAAAGCAACCTTGTTTCATTTTCCAGGCAGGATGTTTCTTCCCCAGACAGGATGTTTCTTTTCCCCGGCAAGAGCCAATAAGCTTAAAGGTCGCCCTGTTCTATGGGCAAAGAGCCAATGGCGTTGGGGTTGCTCTGGTGCACCTCCCACCAGAAATCCCTATATAGGGCCCTGTTTGAGAGACTCAGAAGACACACACATCAGCTCGTTGCTGCTGAGAAGATGAAGCCAAGGACACATAAAATAGCTCATTACTACTGAGAGGAGGAAGCCACTGTGACAGCTCCAGACCCATCACCTTCAGCGGAAGGCAGCTGCCCCAGCTGACAGCTCCAGCCTCCAGCCAGACAGCAGCTGCTTTAGCTGATAGCTTCAGAGATCCCAGCCAGTGTGACCAAGCACCCACATTCTGTTCAGGGCTTGCACGCTTCCCTCTCCTTGACTCCCCTCTCCCACCAGAGCTTGCACACTTCCTTCTCCCTGACTCCCCTCTCCCAGCACCTCTTTGACCTTTGACCAGAGCACCTCTTCTCTGGTTTTGCTACCAGCCACAAAGGCTGTTGAATAAATCTCTTGGCTCCACGGCTGTCCCCAGTGTGATTTTTGCCTTTCAGGTACTACTGACCAAATATAAAGATAAAATTAGAAAATTTGAATTTCAATTGATAATCCAAATAGTAAAAGTAACAACTTGTAATGAGACAGTTGGTAACACATAAAAAGGAAAGAACGGCATATGTTCCTCCAGTTCTCATCTTTTTTTCTCTTCCTTTTAATTTATATTTCTATTTTTACTGTTATCTTTCTCCCTTATTCCAATCATTTCTGTTGTTGCAATTTATTATGAAAGTGTACATATGTATATTTTTTCATTATCTCTTAAATTGATAATCTCATCAAATACTCTGCTGTTAAATTAATCTGGTAACAGTTACACAGCATTTTCCCAACTGGGCTCTGAGCTCATTTAGGGCAGGCATTATATTTATCCCTTCCTTTCAACCTTTGGAACACCTTACCATGAACAAAGCAATTGTCTGATAGTTATTTGGTCATTTGATTTGAGGTGTCATTTCTGTCTACTAACAGTGCTCATAATGGTAAGCATTAATAATCCCATTGATCACCCTCAGGGAAAAGGGAGGTAAATATTACTGAAGTAACAAGAATAGGAGAGAGTGGGATAGTTTTCATTGAAGGATCTTTTAAGTGCATTTCCAAATTGACAACCTGGCTGTAGAGAAAGTGTTCTTTTAGCTTGGGATGAGATGACTTATTTGAAAAAAATATACTCCTTTCTATTGTCAAGCATCTGTACCAAAGATTTTGCCACAATTTAAATCTGATTCAGGTGGTGAAGCATCTGGAAATCATGATGGCATTTACAGAACTTCATAAAATGTTGACATATAAAGCTTAAAATTATGTAATGTACCATTTTGTGCTGAATCAGATGGCATCTCATGCTAGATCCTCCTATGGATGAAGAGTGGCAGGAGCCAAATGTACTAGAAAAAAAAAATAATTTAATGAAATCTGAGAATTGGAGAATGTGAATTATTCTATTTTGGTCATAAAACCTCTAAATATATCTATCCTAAGTATTGTTTTTAAAAGCCTGAAAGTGTCCCCAAACTTGTATTTGACTTCTTAGTTAAGAGCAACTCTATAATATATTTTATGGACTGAAAGATGGAAGTCCTAGTCTGGATAAAATTATTCCCTCCTTTTAAGACCAAACAAAAAATAAATAAAATTGGTTACAGCCCTGTTACTGCTGTTAGAGAATTAGAAGAATTTGGGTTAGTTTGACTCTTTTGTTTTGCACATTTCTAATCCTTCTTGGTATTTTGAAGAAAAAAAATAAAAAAAAACATTTAAGGAGAACATCTGTTGCTACTCATGTCATTTTTCATCTACATCAGGGCCCATAATAGTTTAAGAGGGCTTCTTTCTATCTTTTTAAAATTGCAGTCCTTAACCATAATTATATAGGTTTTGCACTGCCTGCTTCATTAAAATTATCAGAATAAAACAATGTTGTTTCCTTCACCTTCCCATGTCCATTAATACACTCCATCCACCTCTATCCCAAGTGGGGAACTGCCTCCCCGCACCACATCTCCAAAGCCCCTCCAGAGATGCTGCTGTGTCATCTCCTTTGGTTTCTATCTCCATACATACTGCCTCCCTATACCCCATCTTTTATTCCCCAGCCCAACCTTAAACTTTTTCCTGTCCCTTTGCTTTTAAACATGGTAACTTTGGAATGAAATAGTTAACTAAAAACATTTTTGCTGTGTCATCCACAAACATCTTTTGAGTACCTGCCAATGCTAAGCACTATTCTACACTTTCAGAATATGGTAGGGGAACAAGACAGGTGAGATTCCTAGACTAATGAAGCATATATTCTATTGTGGGAGTTGGAGTGGATAAACATTAGTTTTAGAAAATCGGGCAAATTTAAGGTTCAGCATCATGAAGGGTTAGCAGATTTGGCAAAGAAGAAAACCAGATAAATTTGAATTTCAGGTAAACTACAAATGGTATTTTACCCTAAATATGTTCCATGCAATATTTAAATTAAAATGAAATGGATTGTAACCAGGGTGTTTTAAAAAGCAGTTCTGTTGCTAGTTGTTCACCAAAGGCATATACATCCAACTTGTATTCATATGCCCTTTTCACACTCTTCCTTTGTGTTCAGCTTTGCTCCTGTGCTCAATACAAATTGATGTAGATTTTGTTTATCCTCAAGTTCCATCTTTAAACATTTTCTTGCAACAATGCCAGCTCACATGATTCTCGTCTTTTGTAAGTCACCTACTACCCATCATATAGTTAACATAAAAATGTGTGGCCTATGATCATGTCTACATTCTAGAAGTTGGTCTTTTAATCAAACCTTAGTGCTGTACTGGTATATGCATGAATTTTTCTAGTCATTCCTTCTATTTCCCAATGTGTAAGTGCAGAAATTGAGAATAAAGCTTTGGAGTCAAATAGTCCAGAGTTCAAATGCTGATTTTGCTAACTACTGGCTATAGGGATTCACATAGCTCACTGTTTCCCCATTTGTAAAAAGGAAAATATGACTGTATTCACCTCATAAATTTCTTACCAACAGCAAATATAATTGCCCACACGGAATGCCTGCAGAAGCAAGTTGGTTCTCCTCCTCCAACTCCTTCTCTTCCTATAAATATTATTGTCATTTGCATACAATTTCCAGGATAGTGCAGAATTGGGAAGATTATTAATAAATAGAAAACTTTGGTATAAAGTGATCATTGAAATGAATAATGCCCAGCAAATGAACAATGTCTTCTATCATTCTGCTAATATTTTGTATGTATCTGGCCCTCTTTTTGGTCACAGGAAATGGTCAGGAACCATTTGTCTTGTATTATTTTAAAAGAAAAAATTTATAGATTTAACTGAGAAGTGAGAGAAAGGAACATATTTTGAAGCATCATGCCCCAAACAAATAAGCAAACAAACTCTAATTTGTGAATTAAGAGCTGTTCATGACTAATCTCTCTTCCCTTTTGGAAAGCAGATTTATAGGGCAGAACTGATTTCTTCTGTAAGAGGCCATTTTTTTTAATGTATAGCCTTTGGGTCACTGGTAAAAGTATTTAGTGACAATCATGGTGATGGTACCCTTATGATCTGTCCAAGAAAAATTGGATTAAACAGCAGGTTTTCAAACCTACTGTTTAGCAGGAAATTACTCATTTTATACTATACTTTTGTAACTGACGTTTTGATATTATATTATTTGTTGTATTTATCTCTGTAGCCAAGTTTGCAAACTGAATCTAACCATGTACTTTCTAATGTTATGAGAAATAGATTTCATTTGGGATAAAATAGTGTATGTTTGGTCTTGCCAGAAGAATATAGGGAAAACCTTTTATAAAATGTCCCATCTGGCTGAAAGATTAGTGACCCTGTAAAATTCATTATCGCTTTAAGTCTATAGTATACTTACATTATAAGTTTAGAGTGTGCTTTTTGGATACAAGAATCATAAAAGAAGTACCTCTGAAATGACCCCTAAACTATAAGTAGCTGGAGTTGGAAAGTCTGATAGAATGAAAGCCAACAAATGAAAGCCAACAATTATTCTAGATGTGATTCTGTATACTTGCAAAAAAAGTAGATCTTTGGAATAAGTAAGAGCAAGTTAGGATTGAAGTGATTGTGAATAGAAAGAACACAATAAGCTCTGCCCCACCCAAAACTGGGTTTAAGAGGTCCCTGCATTGCCTGAGGTTATGTGAACACTCTAAATTGCATCCAGAAGTAAAATATCTTCTGGAAAGGACTTAGAGCCAAAAAATATTTAAAAATAAGTCAATAAGTGTTGGATTCTAGGCAGAGGCTGCACTTCCCAGGCAGAAGGCCACACCTCCCCAGGTGCCTTGTGAAAAACTACAGCTCCCAGGATCCTCAGCGTGACCAAAACCTGACCAGCAAGTCCCCTTTCCACTACCCCCCCTGACCTCTGCTGGCCTATAGGACAAGGACTCACTCCAAGGGGGTTTTATGGCCCCTACTCTATTTAAGCCAGCCCCCGTTCCTGCCGTCCCTTTTCCTTATTCCTGCCGCCTTTTGTTCCTGCTCTCCGTTCCTGCTTGTCCCTATTCCCCTCCATCCCTACCCCCCCTTCCCTTCCCTTCCTTTCCCTACCCTTGCCCATGTGGCACCCCAATAAACCCTTTTATTTCACTAACACGGTGTTCCCAGCTAAGTTAACTATGTTTCAGCAGTTTTCTAACAATAAGGAATTTGAACTTAAATGGCTCTTAAATTTTGCATAACAAAATCACATTAAAATCACAGTAAAACTTAAATATCCCTTATTCCCCTACTCACTTTAAGACTTAATTATTCCATGTGACTGAATCTAATCTTTTAATTTCTACAAACTGTTCTCTCTATTGCTTTCTATATTCAAGATACATAAGACAAAAGATTTGGAAAGCAATAGATAGTAATTCTATATAACTTATTTCCATTCCTTTTCATTTTAAGCCCTAAATCATAAACAGATTTAGGGACAAATATTTGTCAGTCATATATCATTATAATATTTGAACTCATTCCATTTTTAGGCAATTTCCCCAATTTTATTTAGAATGATAAGAATTTTATATGGGGTGGTATGAAGAGAAAAAAAAAAAAGATACCTTCCCTCAGTAGCTCTCCTACATGCACAGATATATCACTTGCTTTTCCTTTTCAAGGTGAAATTGTATCCGAATAATTTGAGAAATACAAAGGTTTGGGGAACAATGATATGCCCTCCATCAAACAAACAAAACTCCTAACAACCCTGATTTTCTGATTTTAGGGCAGCACATGTGGGGTAGGGTGCCAATCAGGGGATAAGTTTCCTGAAAATCCACCTGCTTTCCATAAGAACACACTACTTTATTTCAGAAAAATAATTCTTGGACAGAGAAGCACACGTGATCTATCTAAATGATTTAGGGACTTCTCAAATGAGGGGTACACAAAGGCTTACAGAAGCACTAGATAAGGAAAATATAACAGGTGCAAATGAGGCAAATAAGAAAAGTTCTGATTTCATCCTATGTGTGAAACTGACTCAGAGAAACTACATAATTTGCCTAATGATCTGCAAACTGGTTAGGGGCACAGCTGATATGTGGACCTGACTCAAATGACACCAGACAGGTTTTTAATACAGTTGCTGAAGCAGACCCCAAATCTTCAGAATATGAGCTACTAGAAAAAGATTATACCTAAGAGTTAATTTATACCTTGTTGTAAATTCCTCGTCTCAAATTGCCACAGAATGGGAAAACTCCATCTCTCCTGTCTGCCCAGCATGAGTCAGGTGTAGGCAGCTGATGCCGCTGTCCTCAGTGAGTGCTGGCTGGTCTTTTCACAAGTCTCCAGCAGCCTGCAGTGACCTGCCCTTGAAGTGGTGGTTTAACAACCTTTGCCCAAGCACTCTCTGGCTTTTTGTACATCTTTAATAGTTTCCTTGACGGACTATGAAGAACTGCCAGATGACAGTTCTATTTCATTTTTGTCACTGCCTGGTGCTCCTTTTTTCTCTCTGGCTTTTTCTCAAGGGCATGATTCTATAAGTCAATGTGGCAATGTTCACGATGGGTATTGCTCTTTCAACCACTGTATATTGATGCAGTGCGAGCGAGTCACGGACATGTCAAGATTTCAGGCCTTCAAAAAAGTAATCAAGGAGTATTTTATAAACTCTAATGTCCTTTCCATTGGAAGCAAATTGAAACTGGGGATTGGGATCTGATATTAAGGGTTTACTTTAAAACACTGCTGCCAGAGGCATAAAAAAAAAACCCTTTGATTAATATACCATAGGATTTTGTTCGCTTGGAAAAAAGCACAAGAGATGTGCTTTTGTTCCCCAAGTTTTAAATAAAACATTTGTCATTCTTGCACGTTGTTTATTACTAATTGCACAATTATTTTATTATATGGCACCAGAAAAAAATATGATTTAAGTTTCTTCCTGCATATTCTATGTTTAAAGTAAATAATCGCTTCAGTCAAATTATTTATTAAATTACATGATTCTTTTCTAAATATAATTGAGGTGTCAAGACTTTTTATATTGGTGCTGCATAATGAAATAATTGAGGAATTAGTAATAAATTATTCTTCTTGTAATTTAGAATAAATAAAAAACAATTACTAGGGTTTTCTTTGAGAATGTAGGGTTCTTAAAAACTATCTCTCATAAAATTATACTGATGAATGTCATATGTTTTTTAAGCAAGAAAAAAGAAAAGAAATGTCTTTTCCTTCTCATTGCTGCAGATAGCTATTGCACAC